>OW026456.1:48342693-49729360 GCA_932274525.1 Podabrus alpinus | reverse complement strand
TTTTCATACCAACGTTACAGTAATTATTATTGTTAAATAACAAAATTTTTTACGCTTGCAATTTTTTGTTATAATTGCTAAAAAAAAGACGGTCGTCAGCTTAGCGGTTAAGTGCGTTGCTGCTAATGCTAAATACCTGGTTCAACTCCGGGCTCAGTAAAACTTTATTCTGACCGTCTCCCCTCGGAAGGCAATGGCAAATCATCGAGGTGTAATCTGCCTGGTACAGCCTCTCTGGAGATGAAGTGTATACACTTCCCGCGGTTCGGAGCCCGCGTTAAGCAGTAGGTCCCCTATGTGTGTGATAATACTTCAAACGCACAACACATACTTACATAGGAGAGAGGTCGCCTACGTCTGAAATCAGGCACGGTACTTGAAGAAGAATTGCTAAATGAAAAAAATTTTCGGCCTTTTTTAAATTTTTTTTGGCTAGCTTCTATTTACGTTGTTTCTGAAATATTAAATACTATTTGTAAGAGGTAAATAGGGGTTGTTTTAAAATCAACATTACTATTATGCATGTTATGAATTAACGAAATATTCAAGAGATAAATCTCTTTTTATTTTTCTTCTTCTTCACTTTCCGTGTTAGGCATTAGAAATTGCCTGTTATGATTCCCATCGTTTCCTTGGTCTACCCAGGCTTCTCTTTCCTTTAGGCTTGTAATATATTTTTAAAGGTAATCTGTCTTCGCTCATCCTTTCTAGATGTTCCTTCCACCTTGTTTTGTTTTCTTTTAATTTGTCTTTTATGCTAAAAATGTTGAGCTCATCTCTGATGTCGGTATTTCTTATATGGTCCATTCTGCTACAACCCTTTACTGATCTCAAAAATCTCATCTCGGCGGCTTGAACAGAGCTTTCTTGCCTTTTCGTTAGGACCAATGACTTTATTTTTCCTCAATTATTAAAAAAAAAGGTTCTACACTGCCCTTAAAAGGTGTAATATATTTATAATTTTCTTGATTTTTTGGCTGACGGATCAACTATTGATGTGGTTTTATTGTTCTGGGTCGATGTTGTCACTTCCGATATCGCCAGCATCGTCATCAACGTTAACCTCCGGATATTCGAATGCGTTGCAGTTATCATCCTCAAGCACTTGGTGTAGTTCGATGAACTTTGATTACAATTCATGCAGATGATGGAACATTTCAGTCCAGCCTTTCGACAAAGGCAAACCGCTCCACAGATCATTTTGCACTTGCAGGCAATAGCCTCCAGAATCTCAGGAGGTACAGAGTCTATTATTGTTCTCAGAGGTTCTAAGCTCAATGATGTTCTGCACCAGTCCTATTCCAGTGGATCTTGAAAATAGCCCAGCTAAGTTTGCACTTGCTGATATGTTCGGAACATACATGTGATGATGAAGGATTGAAAGAAATCTTCCAAACCGACTTCTTGAAATATGCATACCGCAATGAGTTCAGAGATACCTCTTCAATTCCACCGAATAATATGAAAAATAATTTTTCTCCAGCTGCGGCCTAGAGATATTTGTCCACAAAAATTTTCGGATATCAAAATTGTAGGAAAAAATATCCTTTGGAACTTTTGTTTGAAAGTTTTTTCAATAATTATAATAGAAACCTTTTATTACATCGATTAAATAACTCGCCCCCTAATAAAAAGCAGAAAAAATTACAAAATTACGAAACAAATAAATAAAGAAAAACAATACAAAACATTTTTTTAATGATCAATAATGTAATTTACCGAAAAACACGCGAATTTGACCCTTAAAAAAGGAGCTTTTAGAAATAAGCTTTATAATATAATGGTTGTAGGGAATCGTAGGCGCTACAATTTTAGTTGGAACATTTACTCATAAGTTATCACAGAAATGCAGATAGAAAATTATTGAAAACTCGCCCCCTAAATAACGCCGCTTTTTGGCTTTTGTAGCACATTTTCTTGAATAGGTATGAAAAAAAGTTTTAGATAAAAGTTGTTTCAAATATTTTCCTAACATTTCAAAATAAAAAAAAATGAAAATCACACCAATAGCAGCTGAGATATAAAAAAAAACCTTATCTCGTGACACACAGGGAAATTTCGGTTGATTTTCACGATTCGGGGCTTTGTGGGGGACCCTCTGGCCTCTAAAATTCAGCCATTCTATTAATTTTGTAACTTTCAACTACCCATTGACTGGCCTATTAAGTGACTTCTAATATAATAATTATAATCCATCATGTACTAGATGCCAAATGGAAGACACGCGTTGAACGCTATCCAAGATGGTTTTGATTTTTGCGCCTTACTAGAAAGGCATATTAATTATGCGGTTTAAAGATTTGTAATAAGTTTTGAGTTGAAATAAAAGATCAAAATATTAAATAAGGTGTTTAAATGATAACATTGCATAACATTGTGTATGGCATCCCAAAGGCGTGGGGCGATATAAATAGTAGAAAACTAAAAGAAAATTACCCAAATTGAAACAATAATTGAAATATATTTGGAAAAAATTATAGAAAATTTAACCAAAAGTATCCTACAAATTTTAAATGAGGGAATAGAGAGGGTATTGGACTGTAGCTTCGCAAAAATAATTAGAACTATTAATTGAAGCAAGGTGTACCATGTTTGAAAAAGAAATGAAAGAAACAAAGGATAAAAGAGATGCAATACAAAGATTGGAAAACATCAAAAGAAACGAAGAAATTAAATCATAATAAAATTAAATCATAATAAAATTCAATAAAGAAGCATTAAATTGTACAAAAACAATTGGGATAATCGAAAACAAAAATCATACAATATAGAAAAATATAATGAAAACATCATAAAAATATTAAACAAAGGTATGGTAGACGATTTTGATGAAAACATCAAAAGAAATGAAGAAAATAGTGATGAAATCATGGCAAAATTAAGAAGCATTCAATGGGACAAAAGCACAATTAAGAAACTCGAAAATGAAAATCATAAGCATTGGGTAGGAAAAAGATTAATTTGCTAAAATTAGAGAGATGGAAGCCTCAGAGAAAAAATATAATTTAGAAGTTATATAAGAAGAAGAAGATAAAAAAACGGTCCTCAAATACTACAAAATCTAAATCAAAATCCAAACAAAACAATAACAAAAAGAAACACACAAACTTAACCGAAAAGATAACCAGAAAAGGGCACAATGAGCTAAAATTCATCGCAAGAAATCTGAATTATAAAAAAGTACAGAAGAAAAAAAAATATAAAAAACATTACAAAATGGGAAAAGAAGCGAATTTCCATCCGAAGGTTTAAGTAATAGAAAAATTGGAAAGAAAATGAAAGTCTGAATTTTTTTTAAATGAGTTTGATGTCATGGAAGAGTGTCAGGTGGAAATATCCCATGGTTTGGATTCATTGGATCACGAAGATTGAATTGGAAATTTGTTTTTTTTTGTGAATTTGATAAAATTTTGTAAAACTGGTGATGATGATATTAATTATATTTAGAAAAAATCACGCAATCGTGTGGTCATCTTAAATTTATGTGAGAGCTCACGCGATGTTCAGACACCAAATTTAAGATTATCGGAGAAAGATGCGGTGTTTTTTAAAATAATTTTTAACAGAATTTGAATTGCTTGGAAATTTTTTGATTTTGATTGTTAGAAATGGATAGGCTGTTTTTCTTTGCGGATACGCGAAGGCAGAGTCACGCATTGAACGCGATCCAAGATGGTTTTGATTTTTGGGCCTTAATAGAAAAGCAAATTAATTATGCAGTTTAAGTTTTGAGTTGAAATAAAAGATCAAAATATCAAATAAGGTGTTTAAAATTTATTGAGTAATTAGTGAAATATTTTAGTAGAAAAGTTGTATGGACATAACGATATAGTTAAAATTAATAATAATAATTAATATGGACGAAGCTGTCCTTCTATTCGTCCTACGCTGTGTTTCATTTTGATTTTTTTACTGAAAACGTTTAAGATGTTTTTTAATACAACCAACTTCCCTCTTTATAATATCCTGTCTGTAGGGTGATAATAAAAGGAATAAAGGGAGATAGTAATATTGTTTTGTTGTGAAATGTGAAATCCATTGCCTATACAAAAAATTGTAAAATACCTTTTTCGTCAAGAATTTTCTCATCTTGATTTTTTATAATAACTACGTTAGTCGTACGATCAATACATAATGAGATATTTACGGAAAACTAATCTTTCACGTCTGAAAAATCCTATATAATTTCATAAATAAAGAATTAATAAGTAAATTAAGAAAAATGAACAAAAATTGTTTTATTTGAATCAAAAGTAATAATTACAATATCATGCATGGAAAAAATAGTTAAATGCGTTGTCTGCTCGCCCCAGTTTACCCCAGCCTCCCCTCTATAATATCCTGCCTATAGAATTGTTTTGTTCGATTTTTTTGGTGGCTCTCCTAACTTCAAATTGTAGTTTTATGATACATAAATTTCCTTAT
Organism: Podabrus alpinus; assembly: GCA_932274525.1. Taxonomy (NCBI): domain Eukaryota; kingdom Metazoa; phylum Arthropoda; class Insecta; order Coleoptera; family Cantharidae; genus Podabrus; species Podabrus alpinus. The sequence continues at coordinate 49,724,935 of OW026456.1, read as the reverse complement.
AATTTATTTTTGGGCCATTTTTAATTAATTATGTTCTACACAGTTATTATTAGTCTTCGGTATATGATAGGATTTTTTGCGTGGCAAAAAAACATTTATTTGGTCAATAATGTGTCATAAGTTGCAATATTGCTCTTTCCATTAATAGAAACCCTCAAATAATAATTTTTATACGATTTTTATTGACCATAAAAAATATAATATATTGACAAGGGTCAACACACGCCAAATTTTGTCTACGCAAGTATCGCCAGGGTCCTACAAACACTAATTACATAAAATATTTACTTCCATTTATTTATTTTAAAAATTTAGTGTTTCGTGTCCTAGAAAATTAAAAAGGAAATTTATATTTTGTGATGCGATAACCCACTTATCCGAGGCATCGACCATAAATTATTTGCTAAAAAATAAAGCATCTTTGGGGATTTGGAAAACCCACATTACCTATTCGTGGATCATTAACTTCCAAAGTGTAAATTCAAAGGAGAAAAATCAAAGTTGTCTATTAAAAATTGTGTATTTATTCAATGAATAAATTATCTATCAGGAGTAATTTGCGCGAAACAGGAAACATTAAAAATTAATTGGAATGCCGCACTTAATATAAACAGGAATTATAAATTATCAATAAAAATTGGTGTCAAAATAGACGTGTAATGTTGAATGGATTACACGAAGAACTATTAAATAAATTGACATGATGTGAAATGTCGCCTTTCAGACAAATTAAAAATACAATCAAGTTTTGTCATATCATTTTACTGCACATACTTGATAACAATAAACACATAAGTAACAAAATTTTACGACCCCTTGTCTAGAAAATTTATAGAAAATTTGCAATACAACGGTTTAAACGCTACTGCAAGAAAATCTCAAAAATTAAATAATAAAAGTAAAAATTTTGTAATATAAATTTTTATTACTTTCAAGTTGGTAGCTGCACTAAATTAGCATTTTTATGATTTCTTATACAAAATTACCGAACTGTTGATGCTTCTATGGTAATCAGTATTTGTTTTCCTTTTGGTTATTGCGTACCGACACTTTCATAAAAGCTTTTTAACGTTTAATGTCAATTTAATAGCAATAATAAATTTACTTTGATACTTTCAACTGTCAGCTGAAAAAGCGGTACATTGTAAAATAAAAACAGATGCAGTGCGTAAATGCAAACAATATGGAAAACATTAAACTTCTTCGCCCCCCCCCCCCGCCCAACCGATGCCTTTCGCCAAATATTTTAATTTGTGTTTTGTTTCTTGCACCTTAATTATTATCGTACGATACAACACAAGGGCTAGGACAATACTCAAAGATTCAGCGAGTACAGGTTTTAGCAAGGAGATTGCACGAGCTCCGCTGCGCTTCGCTCGTGCAATCTCCTTGCTAAAACCTGTACTCGCTGAATCTTTGAGTATTGTCCGAACCAGCGTTGCTGTTGCGGTGATAATTCCGTGAAGAAACTCCACAACTTAAAAGCACAACATCACATACGAAAATCGACATTTCAAACGCCATTTTTAATGTCGAAAATTGTGAAACAAATTGACCATATCGAATCACAATCATTGCAAAAAAAAATCAAACAAAAAATTTCGTAAGTACCGAAAAAAATGGAAGCATAATCGCACTAAATTTGTAATATAAAATTCGTTACTATAAAATAAATTAGAAGTACATTGCTTTAAGTGAACTCGGGTGAGAACTAATGCGTTGAACCGGTTTCCTACATCGCATCTGTTGAGTGCGTTAGTCATACACACTACATAAATTATAATATTCGAAGAGATTTTTTATTACGTATGAATTCTTTTACGCTCCACTACAAATATTCGATATTCTGGTAGGGTATTTGGAATATTTTTTATTTTCGGATATTATTCGACTGTGCATGTGTCGTACCCATTTAACTACAATGTAAAATAACGCACGCTGATTGGTCGAAACGACAAAATTTGACCCTGAATGGAATTATCAACCGTATAACGCTGTCATTTATAGGCCAGTCGAGTTTTATTGTGGAAATAACGAAATTCATAAAGAATCCCAAACGCCACCGCACGCTCTGAAGGCTGTAACTCTGCAACCGATCAACTACCAAGAAAGTTTTCAGGGTTTTCCTATAGACCATTTAGTTATCTTTCATTTCAAATAGTAATTTTATTATAAAGGGAACCTAAATCGAGATATTCGCGAATATTCATAAAAATGTCTGTTTTCGGGCGATTTTACAATAATATTTTTAACATTAAAGGGAGCATCAGATTGAGGGTAAGGCAACAATCGTAAACTTCTCAACATTGAAAATCAAAATCGCCTCACATGACGGCTGACTCCTATGTTGAAGACCCGACTCTTGGAGTGACGAAAGCTGCGAAACAGTTGAAAAATTCAAAGGATTCCAGGGGGAACAACATCCCATCAGAATGTCTGAATTTCGATGGGCACACAAATTACCTTATAACTCCTATACTATGTATGGATCAGAGAAAAAATGCCCGACGAATGGAAAGATGCTGTAATAGTCCCAATATATAAAAAAAAGCGGACAAAACGAAGTGCGTAAATTATAGAGGAATCTCACTGATTGACACAGCCTACAAGATCTTGGCAAGCACAATGCTCAGTCTTATAAACCCGTATACCACCAGTGTGGGTTCCATGCTAGAGAAGTTTTGGGAATTTGACAGAAATATACATCATCTATACGTAGATTTAAGCAAGCATTAACACCGTCCTGAGGGTGAAACTGTGGAGCGACTTGTCTGAAATTTTCTTTATCAATAGCGGACTGAGACAGGGGGTTGCTTTCTCTCGCTAATACTATTCAATATTGCTCTGTCGGAAGCCAAAAGAGAAGCCAAGATAAATATACAGGTGTTTGGAGCGGATGGCCCCAGACTAATTTTGGGCTACACAGACGACATCGATATGTAATAGGAAATTCGGTAATAAAAGTTAAGGAGTTGTTTATTTGAAATAAAGGATTTAGTTAGAAAAGTGTTTTAGGATTGGATGATAAGTGAAATAAATAGGTGATAGAAATTTTGTGTTTGGAAAGCGACGCACAAAATATAGCAAATGGTTGCGATAGAACCATATGAATTTGAAGCAACAATGGCAACGTTTAAAGTTAAAAACCTTAAAATTGAAAGTTTAAACTTATGAAAACTGTAAAATTGAAATTGATAATTTATAAAATATTATAATAAAATACTTTATTTGATGCCCCACAGTGAGAAATATTTAAAACTTGGAAATTTAAACTCAAAACGTTAAAAGATAAAATTAATAATTCATAAAATTAAAATAAAAACTCTTTAATATGTAAATTAGAACTGGACGTTAACCAAAGAAAATGAGAGGAAGCTATTAAGATGCTTTTAATGAAAAATAAATCCTTTTAATGATTTTAACTTTTACTCCGCAATCAATAATTAAGATCCAGAAAATGTTCATGGGCGAGGAGGATAACACAAGATGAAGGTACGGTTTTTTTCAAATGTTTATCAATACTGGCCCATTTAACCGTTCTTTTTCCGATCTTTGCAAATTCATATGAGTAACTAACCTTTTTTACCCCCCTTCCCCACAGGTATTCGGCCTTGTTTTCGCTGAAAAATGAAATATTTTTATTAACCATAATTTTAAAGAGGACAAAATTTTGTTTTAAATGGGCATAAGAGTAAAATTATAATTAATAAAAATATTTCCAATCGTATAGGAACTCCATTCTTTTTCAATAATATTGACAATAACGATTCTACACTATAATTTCCCGTTTAGGGGGGGGGGGATTATTTCGCACCGGTTTCGAAAACATACTAACAATAGGCAGGCCGAACCCCACAAGACGCGATGTGATGGAAAACCGTGGAAAGTTAAGTAAATTAAAAATGATATCGCTATTTTTAGCTTAACCTAAAAAAATGCACAAGACCACTTTTCAGAAATAAAAAGCTCAAAGTTTCATAAATACATTGCACTGTAAAATATAATTCAAAAAAAGCATAATGTAGTAATAGCCATTACAACTTAAATTTTTTTTGCTGCTTTAATTTTCTTGGCTATGATTATATGCTGGGGGGTATTCCATACCCCCCCCCCCCCCCGGTTTTCACCCTTTAACGCATAAATAACGAAAAATACAAACACCATCCAATGAAATAGGCAATTTTATAGAAATCGTAGTCATAATAGATTTGCAAATTAAAATCTATCTCACTTTACATAAAGTGCGACATTGATTTTTTCCCTGTATCCCTGTACCCTTCAAGTGTATTTGAGTGTCATAGGGACCCCGTAAAATTTCATTAAAATCCCCTGTTGGATTGTTCATCAATTAAGGATTTTACCCTACTAACGTAGCGTAGTTTTCGCCGTTTTTCGTCTCAAATTCGTTTAATTCCAGATTTACGGTAAATTCTAATCAGATCAAAATTGAATAGCATAAAAACGAGTTTTTTTTTAAATTTAGCAACGCTGTACTATTTCTCAAATAAAAATCAATTCCAGAAAGGTAAAAGTCGAAATATTTTGTTTCAATAATTCTACATCGAATAAAATGTTTATACATGTTAGAAGCAATGAAATCCTACGAAAGCCGACCCTGATTAATACCTGGACAACACTGATCAACAAGATGGAAATTATACAAGAGCCGACCCTGGCCAATATCAGGACGTTTGAAACAAACAAATTATCAAATGTGTCAACTTGCTTTTATCTAAATTGTCAAGTTGGTAACCTGCTCTAACTTGATAACCCAAGTAAAAGTAAGTTTAGAAGTTAAGTTTTTTTGTGAAAGAAAATAAATTGAAGTATTAACGGTTATCCAGTGTTTTAATAAATTCGAAGAACCATATAGTGATCTTAACATCAGAAGTGCGATCGATTAAACCCACGTTGAACCAACGGATAAGTATCAAAACAGATAATTTTTTTTTTCTCTTCTTTTTCTTCTTCTATATTTTTCTATTGTTTTGCACTAATTATCTTTTAAAAATGGCCGACCAAATAACCAATAACGATTTGCGCCAATTCATCAAAGAACTTATCGGAATCCGATCAGCCGAAATCAAGGATTCCTCTCGGGAAAAGCTTGAATTCAGTCTATCAAAATTTCATCCGGATCGAAATGATTATTCTATGAAGGAATGGTTGGAAGACGTGAACGCAATCAGAACAAGCCTAAATATTAACGACCAGATTATGATCCTAAAAACCAGCGAAGCCCTCCAAGGGAGAGCGAGAATGTTTTATGATGGTTGGAGACCGGCTGTTAGAAACTGGATTAGTTTCGAAAACGACCTGTTAACTACATTTCCAGATGATATTACATGGGACATGAAATTGCTACTAGCCGCCAATATGAAAAGCGACGAATTTAGCAATTTGAATGAATACGCAATGAAAAAGATACGCAGCCTATACCGATACGAACCAAGCTTGATATGGGAGAAAATTGTGTCCTCTGTAATTGGTGGAATAACTTCAAGAAATCTACGAGAACAGCTACGATTACAACGACCAAAAACCCAGGAGGAACTCATGTTGTTACTTAACCAGCTCAGACCAGAACGTGAAAACGAAATAGATAGACCATTTCCAAAACGCCATAGACAACAATACGATAATTACGAAAGATCAGATAAACGCGCTAAACTTGGAACGAAGGCCCCATATTCTGGAAAATGTTTTATCTGTGATCAGGTTGGTCACAAGGCGCTAGAATGTACTGCGAGATCAGGCAACACCAATCAGACCCCGCGATCACAATCCACAGCAATATGCGAACACTGTAAAATAAAGGGGCATACCGAATCAGAATGCTGGCGGAAAATGGAAAAAGTGACAAAATGCGAACACTGTAATAGAAAGGGTCATGCTGGGTCAATGCTGTAAAATGGAATTAAGCAAGTTATAAAGTTATAAAAATTGAGGGAGAAGCCGGGGGAAGGGGGATTTTTAGAAGATTTTAGGAATTCGATTCATAAATTAAATAAAATATATAAAATAACTTGTGTGTGTTTTGAGGTTAAACCAAAATGTAATATCCAGGATGCTGCAAATGGTTTTGGCTTTAACGATTATTAATAATTTTTAGCAAGATGGTATGTGGTACGCTAAAAAACTGGTCCTCAATCTGGATTCAAATCGTGGTATTAGCTGTGAATTCGCACAACACCGAAGCGATGAACCTCTATCAAGTTAGTCCCCCCTTTAATCGAATTTTTAACATTTTTTATGACAAACCTTTGGTAATCGTTAGATAAGGTTTGGTAGTCCAATTAAAAGTATTGGTAGTTCATTGTTTAATACTAATTAATTAAAGAAATTGATACTTTACTTATGGACTTGCGCTGCACTCCGAATTGATGCAATAATAATTTTGTTATTTATTAAACTTTTACTCAGCTCATTTGTTCATAAAATAATTTAAATCGAAAATCTAAGATTTAAAAAATCTAATTTTTTAAAAAGCAAAATGGTGTCTCGTCTGGTTGAAAGTATAACGGGCTTCTTTCTTTGAGGTTAAAGAAATATTTAAAGCTATTTTATGATTATGAATTAGTTAACTCGTAATGTATAAAGGGGTAGCACGAACTGGAAATCCTGAGCGGTATTTTACCCTCCCCCCTTGTAGGTTCCGTGTATGATTTTTTCTATGAATTTTTAATTCGAAAATTCGAATGCATAAAGTCTGAAAACTTAGCATTTTAAATTAAAATTGATTTTAATAATTGCCATCATAAAAAATTAATGAATTATCAATTTTCAATTTATATTAGCTTTTTGTACTATTCCCTCTATTTTTAAATATTCCTTCTTCATCAGCTCGATATTCTTTCAAACATATGCAGTCCACCCTCGTGTTTTTCATTCTAAGAATAATTTGTGGGGTACTACAGCGATTTATTTACAACGTGGTGTTTTATAGACGATCATGAGCTAGCGACGATGTGCACGATGATATCTCTGGATGGAGGACAACTGTTTCCGTATATCCTTTACCTCTCGCGGTATACGATTAGTCGTCAAGCCTTCGTTCTTCCTTTTTCTTCTCGTTACTTCCGCCCTCTCGTATATTTTTTGTGTTTCTCCATTTATTTGATTTTGGTTACTTCATTTCTACGTATGTTTTTGCTTAGCTTTTGTTTTTCTTCGTAATTTTTAGCTGATATTATTTGGGTGCTATGCAATCAATTTCATCCTAGTTATCGGGGGCACTGCACCCCGCACGGTGGGACTAAATGGCGAAAGCTGACTAAATCTCAAAACATAATTTTGTTGCACCAAAATTGATATACCAGATTCTGGTGCCTCTGATAGGATCAAACATTTAATGTTTCAAAAACTAATTTTTACATTTTAGGTACCAATGGTACATCAATTTTCAACACCAACTGGAGTTTGGTAAATTGATAGAAATATAACAAAATAAATTGCTAATATTAAGACTTAATTTGTAATTATTACAGTTAACCTTTAACCAAGACAACCTTTCGTATTATTAATTATTTTTAAATTACATAAAAATGATCTGAAAATTATAGCGGAAACGAATAATCTTTATTAACTTTCATATTGTAAAGATATAAGATGATTTAATTGAATCACATTTTATCCAGAAGAAAAATAAGGAAATCACGAGCAAAAGTCTGACCTCAATAAATATAAACATTAGAAAAATAAACATTATCGCAATAAATGTTAACTGAAAATTTAATGGTTTTGAAAAAAAGAAATTTCTTGCAAAATGAGATATTAACTTTCTGGTTGAATTTGTTATTGCATCGCTTTGACTATATTATGTTGTCTCTCGTAAAATCCTGTTAAATGGAAACAACTGGAATATGAGATTAGTTCAAGAATCCATTTATATCTAAATTATGCGTCTGCTGAGGATTATAAGTGCTAGTAACATGGATCGTGTGGTGCATTAGTAACTAGAAGAATTCTAATTATTTTATAATCCGGAGTATATTTAAATTATCCTAGTAATTATAAATAAATATTGGTTCAATTTTCATCAATGAAATAAATAACACGTAGTCGCGTCGGGATCATCAATAACGAGCTTTTTTCTGAGATTTATAAAATTTTACTTATTGGCATTTATCGAAAAATCATTTTAACTTTCAAGAACTTACTCTCGACATAACTCGATTTTCATACACTTGTTTCAATATTTTACGATTCCATTTGTTTTACGATGTCGTAAAGTTTGAATTTTTCTTCCAACTCTCCCTTTTACACTTTGCTAATATTTGGCTTTTACAGAAATCTGTAGTTAATTGACAAAGTTAAGTAGAATTTCAACCAGCAGGAATATGGAAAACGGAAGAAAATTATTTTCCGAAACTGGGCTCATTACATACAAGACAAATAAAAGAAAGTGAGGATGAAATCGACGTTGGGAACTAACCTAAGAATTACGACCTAGAAATGCTCGAAGGAATTTTCACTTTTCCTGTAGTATGCAATTATTTAAAATTGAAACTCTCAAGAACGATAAAGATAACAAATTATTGCAAGATGATTTAGGTTTTCAATATTGGAAAAACGAAATGGAACTTTTATAGTTATACCGAAGATGTTTGATAAACTTTGAAAATTTGCACTGGGTTCATTACCAAGTGGTAATTTTCAATATGCCGAATTCGATCAATCGTCATAAAAGACAGCCTTGATAATTTTCCGCACAAGTTACGTTTACCATACCGATTTAGATAAAAATTTTTATACACTCGAAGAGGTGAGATTTTAAATACGAGAACACTAAATTTCAACTTGAGGTTGAAGTGCCGAACGCAAGATCTCATCGTTTACGATAAAACCCGGATTTCGTTCTCAGCATTAAGTTTTCCAACAACAAATTCTCCAAGTTACTATGATTATATGGTAGAAGTTTTTTTTGACGATTTCCTTTATATCCAATGACTATGGTTTTTTTTGGCCATTAATAAAAAAGTTAAATATCTGTAAGGATTTTTACTATCGCAATTTTCAACTTATTTCAGAACCCAAATGCTGACTTAATATTAAATTTAAAGCAAGGCCGACACAAGTTGCTAAGTTAAAATAATATTTAACCGCCTTGCGAAAGCAAAGTGGGCACTAAATTTAGACTAAATTAAGCTGAAATTTTCGAACTAAAATAAGCTTTTTTATGCTTAATGTGAAACCAACGATGGATTACATTTTTTTTAAATTACCCATTACTATCAACAATAAAACTAATTCATTTATTTTAGATCATCTGCACGCTAAATTGGTGACCTTGATAGAACATCATGAATTATCACATTTAATTCCCTCCAAAAAACTGCACAAGTCAACTGCAGTTTACAGTGTAATGATAGGTTTTAAATTTAAATTCTAAATATTTCGCGCCGCAAATATTACGCCTAGCGAGTACATATCGAACGAAGAACGAAAAGTTGTGACCAGGTTCTAACGGAAATGTTATTGTTGAATCGGCTTAGCTCAGTGTCAATATATTTTATAATTTTCTGTGAATTGCTTTAGTGCATTTCTTTGTTCAATTTTTATCATTTTGCAAAATAAATAAACATTACTTTATTTTTATTGTCTTATTAAATTATTTTTTCAAGTCTGTTTCACTCAATTGTAATTCTTCTTCTTCTTCAAGTGCCATATCCGGTCTCCCGGACGTTGGCAACCTCTCTCCTATGTATGTGTTGTGCGTTTGAAGTATTATCACACACATAGGGGACCTACTGCTTAACGCGGGCTCCGAACCGCGGGAAGTGTATACACTTCATCTCCAGAGAGGCTGTTCCAGGCAGATTACACCTCGGTGGTTTGCCATTGCCTTCCGAGGGGAGACGGTCAGAATAAAGTTTTACTGAGCTCGGAGTCGAACCAGGCATTCAGCTTTAGCAGCAACGCACTTAACTGCTTTTGCTGACGACCGTCTCCAAAACCAATTATAATTGGTTGATGGCAATATAACTTTGACCAATTTTATCAAAAGTTTGATTATGGTTAATAGGGTACCGACAAAAAAAATTTAGTAATGTTTTTTATGTAAATACGATCCTTAGGATGTCATTTGCCATTTAATGTGGTTAGATTTTTCTAAGAGCGGCCCATTTCGATGATTGAATTAGTTATTCAATCTGTCACGTCATCACCAACATTAGTTAGTAGATCTTTCTTAGAGATGAGAAATAATTCTTATTTCGTATTTTAAGACGTACATATTTCTAAATCGTAGATGTATTTGCCTTTTTTAATAACAATACAAACGTATAATGCAAACAATGCCGCTTTATACGGCATCTCTAAGCAAGATCGACTAACTAATGTTAGTGATGACGTCACAGATTGAATAAATAATTGTATTTTATTTGAATTTCATTATTTAATTACATCGAAATGACCCGCTTTTAGAAAAATTTTACCATATTATATTATGGAAAAGAATATCGTAAGAATTGTATTTACGTAAAAACGACATTACTAAATTTGGTGTATGTGGTTGAAATTTTCCATTTAAGTTGACCAAGTTGATTCACTTGGATTATGCCTACTTGTGATTTTATTGCGGTCGAATTTGAACATTTATTTATGTTGTACTTTTGAAAAATTTGTAGCAGATTTAGTGTTAAATTGTTCTTATAATACACTGTTGAACGAGAGAACAGCAACATCAAAGCCTGAGCAGAAAATAGACCCTCAATTTACTCTAGAAACGGAAGACCACATTACTGACAACAATGGAAGAGCTATACACAAATGTGAAGTAGAACGTAGGGCAAATGGGCCGAAAACAGATGAGAAAATCAAAGCAACTGTATATAGGAGGAACAAAACTCCTGCTATGTTGATTAAAGCGACCCTGGACTATATTTCTTACAAGTATTGAGAAAAATTAAATAAGTAAGCGACAAGGTAAAAAATCAGTTCTTGATGAAAATTGTAAAATAGAGAGAAGACGTGCTGGTTGAAATCAAGAGGAGAGAATGACACAGGCTTCTCAGGCTTCAGATCCAGATCAGCACGGAAGGAATAGAAGTCGTATGTTTGGAAAAAATTGTCAATATCTCGTAAAAAGCATGTAAAACCTCATTAATTTTGCACCAATGATGAAAAATTGTGATTTCAAAACTGTGGCTCGGGGGGGGGGTTTATTTAAATTGAATAAATAGAACAAAATTGAAAATCTCACGGCACCAACATGGTTTAGAATTATTCAATTTAATTAGACCTGCCCCCGCTTTTTTGAATTTATAATTTTTCTTATAGTTTGGTATTAGAAAAACACCTTTATTGTTTATTATTTATATTTGCACTTTGAGGGGGTTCGTCCCTATTTTATTAGGAGACGTCTTCATAATTTTGCACTAACTTTGAATTTTATTAAAAATTTTTAGATATGCTATGCATTTTGAACTACTCCTTATCATTTCTTACTTTAATACTTTAATAATAATGTACCACGTTATTTTAAAAATGTTTTTTTATTAATACTATTTGATTAATGAACAAGTTGTAAACGCGTCGAATTGCAGGTAGAAGATGCATATACTATACAAGGCGCCTGTACATACAATGATAACATCTACTGCAATTTGACGCATAAAGTGTTTTAGTACATGTCCAAAATAATACAGATTGTCAAATTGAATATAGTCCAATTAAATATTATATCGACATTATCTACTGCATTTGAGTTAATGACATACGCTAAGTCAATATTGTCCTAGAATTAGCTTACATAATGTGCGAAAATATGCTAGACAATCATAAATTACAACGACGTGGTTTTTTGGTTAGGTGGCCACCTTTTCAGGCTTACAAAATAATTTGATTAGATTAGGCCAGATGTTAGTTTAAGTAATTAGGAAATAAGAGCAGGAAATTAAAAACTTAGTTGCAATATTATAAGTCACGATTACTGTAGTTATAACCATGAAAACTCGAGTATAGATCATTACTAGGGCCAGTTGTATAAAAGCAGGTAAGTAAACTTAGAAATTTCTTGAGCAATGTTGACTAATGCGTGCAATGTAAATGCAGAAAATATGCACATATTTATGCTTTTAACTAATAAATTATCCTCGAGCTCTCGTGCACCTAAGTCGTAGGGTGATTTTGTACCGCTTTTTCTTGTGACCAACCTATTTCTTTCCGCTTGCAAGCCCGTTGGTGAAATTAATATAACGGGGGGGGGGGACTAACATACGTTGATCTTCACATTTAATCAAAATATCGTCTCAATCGATTGGAGCTGTTCGAAGAAATCTTGAAGTTGTTTTACATTGGTCGATTCAAGTGAAGTTAAAACTAATAAACAGCAATTCAAAATTATTTCATGTGTTCCTTATAGAGAATTGAATCCAAGTCCCCCATAACCCTGCTACTGTACATAGATATTGCCGTGTAGTCTCGGAGCTTTATTAGGGCTACACGTTTAATGTTAATACCTTTTACGAGTGTACGTAAAAATACCTCGTCAATAAAAATGATTGTAAAATTACTTGATAAATTGCAATAAAATAAACTTTCACCTCGGCTTTGACTATTTCGGAGAGCACTGACTTACCTAATCTCAAGTTGGGCCCTTTCCTTGACCAAGTTGTGTTACTGAAATATAAATTACTGGTCGTCGGAAAATAAGGTTGTACAAACAAATTATGCTCCGTTGTTAAAAGAATAATAATTTTATTTTAAATAGTGCAAATGAAAATAGAAAAATGAAATAGAAATGTTTAAATTTATGGACAAAATCTTAAAATTAAAACTTTAAACGGGCTAACGCACGCGTATTTAAGTTTCCAAAAATTGTCACTAATTTTTATGTAATAACTTTTAATGTGCATTTACCTTAATAAATGTAGGGAATTTCTTATTCCTAGTTGTTAACAGCATACAATAGGATGGTTTTGCCTGGCCGATGACCTTCAGTTACTAATAATAATCCAGATAAGTTTTCTTGTGTAGTGTTGAACCACGTTTTTATGCAGCACCGAATTTTCAAAAATAAACACAATCACTTTATAAATTCAACGAAATTGACTTTTCTAACACGTAAGTAATTTTGCTTTAATGATCTCTTTACTTTTCATACGGTTTTAAAACAATTTTCTCACTATTTATTTAATTTTTAGGAGACGCAAAATTTTACCACCATTAAATTCAAGAATCAACTTATTATTTATTCTCATCAATTGTTTTCCATAGTTACTTGTATTTTCAAAGCATCCCTGATTTCGTTCCCTTTGGTCGATATAAAAATCAATATATTTGACGTAAAATTTCCAGGTTCGTACTTGGCCCAAAATAATTTGTAAAATTTTTAATAAAATTTTTATGTTTCAGATTTATTTGAAGTACCAGCCTCTTCTGTGATCATCCAGTAAAGTTTTTTAAAAAGAAAATGTTTTTCTCGTTCGTGTTACATTGAGTTACGAAGCACTTTTAACACATGTAAAATTTTGTTATTTTAAAAGTTTTACGTTTTAACACATTTCTTATAACTACTTAAATTAATTTACAATTTTAACAAACATTTTTTTATAACAGAATCAAAACGTTGCATTTGAATTTACCTTGTTTTCTCGTTCCGTGACCTTTTTCTTTACATAAATTTATGACGTTATAGCAGATTCTTGGTGTCAGATGAAACCTTTACTTTCGAACAAATAAGTCATGTGCTATCTTTATTAATAAATAAAACCTTGAATCAAAACGTGATCATTTCTATTGACGTGGTAGTGGTACATTGCAATATATTATATCATTAGAATTTTGTTTTATGTCTTAATTTGTTCTCAGTTCAAGGATTGTTAAATATCTCTAACGATTGTATTGGATGATGGTTATAATTCGGTTATGAGAGTTTTGTGACCATTTCACACAAATAATGAATATTTTATTACAAATTGTTACTAAATTATGATGGCAAAGAACATATTCTGACTAAAAAGGAATGCCATAAAGTATAATCTCAGAACTCAGAACCCCCCAATCCGTTTATAACTTCGGGATACTTTCGGGTAAGTAGCGAATTTCGTTTAGACCGTTTCAAAATTTACTTCTTTCTTTTCAGTAGATTTTCGTCTATAGGCCTCTCCTAACTTTCTCCAATCCACCCAATCCTTCACACTTTGATGCCATAATTTGTCTAGCCATCTTTTTTGTGGTCTACTGACACTTCTTTTTGTGAGTCTTGGGGGCCACTGGGAAATACGATTTGGCCACTCTTCGTAAGATTTTCTTGCGACTTGTCCCACCCAGTTCCAATTCAGGCTTTCTGTCCTTCTGATTATGTCTGTCAGATGTGTTCGTTTTCTTACTTCCGTGATCTTATCTCTTAGGGTAACTTCTAACATAGCTATTTCCATCGCTCGCTAGCAATACGTAGGATGTTCACGCTTTTCTTGGTTAACACCATAGTCACAACACAATAATGAATTACCGACAAAACACACAAGTCAAATGTCTTTATTTTCCGAAAAATTGGAATTTCCAGCTTCCCAAATGCTGCCCATTCCATTCTAATCTTTTTGTTATTTCGGTTACTTTCGGTCATTAACCTTGTCTAATTTATGTTCACTTCTAGACCGATTTCATCTTCGTCTGAGCTTATAATCACAACATCGTCTGCGAAGCGGAGGTGGTTTAACAGCTTTCCATCAAAGTTAATTCCTTTATTTTTCCAACTTAATTTCTTGAATATGTTCTCCAGTGCTAACATACATAATATATAGTTTTGGGAATATGGTGCCCCTTGTCTTGCGCCTCTTCGTATAGAAAGTTTTGTTGAGCTCGTTACGTCCTAAATTTTTATTCCTTTGTAGAGTCTTGTAAATGTTTTTTAATAGTGTTGTGTATCTTGAGTCGACTCAGTCCCTTGTGAATAACCCATAGCTCAACGGTATCAAAATCTTTCTGAAAGTCAATGAAACCTAGGCGTGCATTCAAAATACCCGGATGTTTTACATCAACAGATGGGGTCATTCCATAATATTAAATCAACCAATGTTTTTGTTAGTTTCATAATACCCTTCTTCGATTTTGCTCAAACTTCGTTAATTCTAAGTTATTCAAACACACCATTATTTTTTATTTGCTCCTATAATGTGCTGATCGCGGTGTACAGCCCTTGAAAATAATTCAAATTTGCCTTTAGTTAAATTATTTGTACTGGCTGAAACGCACCACACCACTTAAAGAAAGTCTTTTTTGTTGAAAAGGGCTTTTCGGAGAGTCTTATTGCATACATACTTAATGTCCGAAAATGAGAGGCTTGCCCAAATTTTGATTTTGAGCACCCCCCCCCCAATGTGTAATTTAAAATTCTCAAAAAATATATTATCGTTATCACACCTTTAGCTACTTGTAGACTAAATTTCAGGGTGGAGAAACCTCTGGTTTAGGCATAATAATGAATGATCGTGGTAATGCAAATCTAAACATTATCATAGCTATCCAATTGTTTAGAATATTGTACACATTGTGACAGTGCGCTACAGTTACAACAAAAGCATAGATTTCAACTATCTATCGCAGTCGCAAAATTATAAAGCTTAAGAAAAAGTTTGCCAATTAAAAGTTTTATAAAGCTGAATTCAAAAGTAGAAAATAATTTCTTGTATCAAAATTATCTTTTGAAACTTTAAAGCTTTGATATTATAGCCGACAGGGAATTTTAAATAAATGTTTGGGGTTTCTTAGTATTCTTCTTCCATCAGCTTGATATGTTCTTTCGAACATCCAGTCCACTCTTAGACTATAGCCTCTCCCCCATGAGGTGGAGGTTCAGGCCATACCCTACCACGCTGGCCAAGTGCGGGTTGGTAGGGGAGCAGACAGCGGCGTTCTTTTTAAATTAGGAACTCACGGTCACCCATCCAAATGCAAACCGTGAGCAATCTTGATTGACTCTCGTGATCTATGTATTGACCACGAGCATTTGCATTGAGCTGCGTCACTGCTCTTTCTTAGGATACCCAACTGCAAAATTTCAGCTTGCCCGGATTATCTGCAAACTCGAACCATTTTAGTGGAAAATTTTGGAAAAACCTATTTCGTAGAGAATTATGTGTTTCACAATTTTAATCTAATGATAATTTTCCCTAAAAATAAAACTAAGTGAGTGATAGATGAAAAACACGATGGAGGAAAATTAATTACCAATTAGGGAGAAGCTGCTGATAATTCAAATGCTGATACAAATCTATCAAATTTCAGCTTTCCAGGATTTTTGCAAGTTTAATCCATTGTTCCCTGGACTATACCATGTATTAATTTGCATCCTTCTCTGTTAGTTCACATACCATCTTCCAAGTTTCTCTCTATACCCTATCTCTTCATTTATACCCTCTCAAACATTTTCTGAGTCTCCTTCTCTTTCTATGACCTGTTGTACTCCAGTTCAGGATTTGTTTAGGTATCCTCTCCTCCTTCATTCTCTGGACGTGACCGAACCATTGTATCTGCTTCATTCTTATGTCCTCCGCCATTATATGGGGTACATACATTGTTTATCGTATTATTTTTTTCGTAATTCTTTTTTTTCTAGACTTCCTCGCGGACCGTCTTCAGAAGTCCACCTAAGTACCATTTAAGAGTCTTTGATTGGTTTCTTTCAACGGCCATACTTCGCAATTTTTGTAGTTTTGCTCTTCACTATTATGTTGTATATCAGTAGCTTTTTTTAAAACTTGTTTGGCAATATTTTCATCATAGAATGTACATCAGTGTTATGGATTTTCCTTCCAACGTGTTCCATTCTCTTATATCCCCATCCGGTTCTATTCCGTGTGATCTTCAGTCCCAAATATTTAAACTCTGAACATTGGCGAATCTTATGTTCATCCTCCACAACCAGGTCTTAATGTTGTCCACCTATGGACTTTTAACTTGTTTTTTTATTTATTATTGTATAATCAATTATAAATTTGAGTCCTCTAATAGTTGATTGTGCCCAAGTTACTTGTGAATCCATCGACGTTGAAAAAATTCATTCAAACTATATCAAACTATAATTACATCGTTTACAACATCTTCTTCGAATTACCCCACAACCTTATTTAACTTATTGGGAACTATTTCACTAACTCAGCCACTCGAAAAAAATTTTCGAGTGCTACACACTAAAAAACATGCTTATATTTGTCTATTAAAAAAAAGTATACATTGTTTAAAAACAACCCCAATATCGACTTTTGAAAAGTACGGGAAATTAGCATCGAATATGCGGCAGACCCCTGGCAGACGCTATACAATTCAAAGACGGTCCCTTGAAAACGAGTAACATTTTTTCGCTCCGATTTGAATTTTTCTTTGAAATTCGGATAGATGGGGGTGTGATTAGTGAATATTAGTAATAAATATAATCAAAAAAATGGAAAATAACCCGTGTATTGCCGAAAAAGTGAAAAATTTAAATTTTTTTTCTTCGAATTTTGGGGTGTGCATTCGATAAGGAGGGTATCCATCGTCAAAACCTACCCTTCCGGGGCGCCGCTTCGCTCTGCTACGCTCTGCACCCCTCCAGGGGAGTTTTGACTCTGGTTACTAGGCTAAATATACGAGAAGGCGCCACCCATCTAGAAAACCGGGATAAATGAAACGGGGAGCTTAGAGACCCTTGAAATAGCATTAAAAAGTATAGTTGCGGTATGGGGCAGTAAACTATTACGTTTCACCCCCAAAAAATCGCGTAAAAACAAAAAATAATCGATGTTACATGTACGAGAGACGAGCTGCATCTCCCGGTGCGAAATACTCTAAAGCCCGTCTTACATCAGGTTATTTCTGGCGTCATAAATGACGCCACTTCTTGCTCCAAAAATAAAGCCTGTATTATATCAGGCCATTTCATGCGCCATTTCTGGCGCAGACTTTGCGCAGTAGGTAATTTTAGCAAATTACCTGAAACATTTTGTAGGCCAAATATATAGAACCTGTTCTATTTTGAGGCAATTTTCAACGTAATTTGCCTGCGAGCGTGCGCAGTAAAATTAAACGAACGATAAATTGAGAAAAATTGTGCTACACATAAAAATTGAAATGGATAAAGAAAGCGATTTAATTGCAGAAAATGTGATTGCAGCAAACATAATAGTATTATTTTTTTTACCAACACAAAAAAAGTTTTAAAAAAATTCAAATTTTCAATGGTTATTAAATTTTCAAATTTGATTTTTTAATTTCAGTGAAAAACAAAAACATTTGCGATTATTTAAAAAAACGTAACTTTTAGTGATAAAAGTAACTCATTCCTAGCCCTGCATTTGACAATTACTACCTGCCACAGAATCTACCTGCGCATTTAATCTGTACTGTGGCCGCTCACAGGTAAATTGTTCAAAAATAGAGCACGTGTTAAATATATTGCCTACAATCCGAGCCAAGACATTTTCCAAGACATTTGCTGTTTTAAACTAGGCAATTTATTTGGCTCAAGAAATGACGTCAAAAATGTCCTGATGTAAGACGAGCTTAAGTGTTAGGGTCATTAAAACTGCACGGACTGTCAACAGAATGAGCGACGCGCGGGAATCTCGTTACTTTTACCACTGAATCTCGTTAAATTTGTTCAAAGTTCAAATTCAATTTTTTCAAAAGTTTGAGCCCCAACCACACTTTTTAGTTAGTGATAGAGTACCCGAAGGATTATTTGTGACTCTCGATAAATGTACCCGAATTCCCTTTTCATTTTTGTGCTATTATATTTTAAAAAATTATTATCGTTCCGTATTTGTTTTAAATTTTTCGCGGCTCGCGAATGTTGATATTAGACAATTAATATGATATAGGCATGTAAATAGAATGAGGGGGAGGGGTCAGAGATATGGCACGAAAAATATGGTAAATTGAATTCCACGCAAAAAAAGGCAAGTCAAAGCTCACGTTGAAAGAAGGCCTGATGGCGGCTCTGGAAGATGAAGAACTATAGAACAAATGGCGATTGGAATGCGGAAAAATCGTCAGACTTAATAAGTGACTTAATATTTTAAGAGAATTTTCTGTGAAAATCCTGGGACAAGCTTATATTTCTTATATTTTTAAGTGTCACTTTTTTGGCATTAAATTTTTTTATCGTGTTTTCTTTCATATCTTTTAGAAAAGATATTGTCAAGAAGTGAACGAGGGGCTCACTTGTAACGTTTAATTTGATTTTCTTCTTTACATCATTTGTGCAAAAAATTTAATAATCATTGATGGTTTCATTAAATTTATCGAAGTAATCGATTAAACGCTTTTTTGTAACTTTTCTCTTCAAGGTCAGGGTTCTTTACATTTTCTTGCTCAGAAAATTGTGCTCTTGACAAGTTCTTAAAGAAAAATAAGGGTTGCTATTTAAAAATATTTATGATGACGTTACACCTCAAAAACAAAACTAGATAAAAATAATACGTCAATGGCAGAAAATAGTGACATTAAAAAAATAAAGTTGATGTGTCCGAGGATTTTCTGAGGAAATCCCTCGAAAAACTTTTATCGAAGTTGTTCCAAACTTGACGAGCTCTCTCTAGATATGAAACACCGTCTATGAATTCACAGCTAATACGCCAGGGTTCGAATCCAGATTGAGGTACATACATAATTATCAGCATACCATATTACTAAAAATGAATCGCCTCTTTCAGTCGGATGCAAATCTTGCGGTAAATCAGTGACCATCAAACAATTAAATTGTAGTACTACATAATGTACTAAATTGTCAATAAATTAATACGTAACAGTAATTTTATACCCCAGCTTCATTTCCTTTGAGTTCGGGGTAAAAGCCCTTATTGCAAGAACCTTTACAATCAAATAAGTGGTTGCCCAGAATTCTATAAATAAACTTTTCTTTAAGAAAATCAACGGTGATTCCACTTTTGGGAACACTTTTTTAACTCAATTAATTTCTAAATGAAATGGCCAATTTTGCTTTATCACGCGATTCTTTTACGTGCAGAGAACATTAAAAAAAACTAAAAAGTTTACCCACGAAATCAGAAATTGATAACCAAATATGTTTAAATAAAGTTTTTACTTGGTGTAATAATAATAAAGGTAAACATTAGGGAAGAATTTACGTAGCAGAGAGCAACAAGTTATCATTACTGAAATAAGTCAAATTTAATGCTGGTGTCGTAAAATCCGAGATGAAAAAGTTTTCAATTCCAGTTTTCAATTTAGTTTTTTAGTGTTTGGAGTCGTGATAAATTAACCGCGTAATGCACTTGTCAGATTTGTAATTAATTTACTTATGAATTCTGACAATAAGCGCGCTTAATGAATATTAATGAAGGTGACACTTGAATTTATTTTGGGTTTTGTCGCGATGTGTTTGCAATTAGCATCTTAAAATTTGCTCTCGTGATTAATCGTATAGTTTTGTAGATTTTAAAAGTGGGTTTGTGGTTTTGCAGGTTTGATAAATGCCGCATTGTCGCTAACGCATCCTGACTATTACAAGTTCCATTTGTTATTTTATAGGCAGTTAGGAAGGATCATCGATACAAAATGGATCCTTCTAAATCCCAACTGTAGTATATTGTTGAATTTATGTCAAAACAACAAAACACCCTCTAAATTTTATTATCGCCGAGTAAAACCACTACTAACATCGCTCTCCCCTTATTTATTGACTTAATTTATTCGGTGTCGTTTCAAAATTATTTTATTCAAAAAAGTGAAAATGCTACCAAATTTAGGTTGACTTTAAACTTCTACAACGATCTGTCAAGTTGTAAAGGATAACAAAATAATGTATGCGATCCTTATAAAGGCATCCGTGCCGGATGCCACAAATGCACTTAAAATTTCTTACGAGCTACGCTTAGGAATAGCAATCAGCATCTAAAAGAAATCTAAATTCATGTTTATTAATAAATTTCTTTTTTTAGAATAAAGCTATAATAATAAATTAAAAATCGACATTTACAAGTTTTATAATTTTGTATTCCCAACAGCTTAACACTTTTTGATTTATCCTTATAATAAACCATTACGAATGGTATGTCCATTTTAGAATTTAAGACAGCTATAATTTTTTTTCGCGACAAAGAATGTGGCGACGAAGGCAATTTATTACGCTAATATAAAAAAAATAATGTATACCTACTACATAATTTTTAAGTAACCTTAATTTTGGTGCTTACTGTCAAATGAACAAGATCGCGATCACAATAAATTTATTATGGTGCCCTCGCACGCCGTGAAATATCGGTCAGTACTTGTTTTGATAGTTGCGTCACCTTTGATTACATTCGTCGGTAATTAGCAAATCGCAGTAAAATATTGTAGTAAATAATACGCTCCTCGATTTGGATTCGAACCTTGGCGTTTTAGATGTAAATGCCCACACCATTACTTTTACGTTAAGCGGAATTCGATATTTTGTATCTAATTCTAGGATCTTCACAATTCTATACTTAAGCCGTGCGGACACCGGTTGCTAAGTTAAGCCAAGATTTACTTTTGTAAGAGATTTGAGTTTATAGTTTATTTGAATGCGAAGAACAAAATTGGTCGATTCTGGCATTAAATCACAACTTACAGGTAACCATTACAATGCTATTTTTAATGTATGCTCTTAAATATAACTTGCAGTTTTTTTTAAATCGTCTACGGCGCTGTTTCAAATTTAAAATTGTTTTAAATATTACTTATTATTTAAAATTGCAAAAAAGGACTTCATTCCTTTCTATATTTTTTAAGATTTTATAGTATGTTATAATTGAAATCTACACAAATTTCTTAATTTTCTTTACGACAATTTGAATAAACGGAGCTTGCGGCACCTTCTGTTAAATTCTTTTAAAGTATGTAATGTATTCTTACGTTATTTTGAACATGTTAAAAAAATATACATAAATATAAAGCAAAAATATAAATTTATTTAACATTATTGTTATTAATTTTAGATCGCTGTTGTTTCCCATTTTGGATAGGAGGGCACAGGCCCTTTAGGATAAACCGCCACTGTGTCAATACGAAACGTAAACATCATAGTACATGTTCCACTGTTCCATTTGTCTCTTGACATGTACGATATACTGTCGTTCTGTACAGCTACAATATGTTTACTTAAATTAATCGCTTTGGAATTGCGGGGGGGGGGCAAATAAACTGAACCGAAAAGGATTTTTCAAGGATTTCTAATGTAATTGCAAGGAAATCCGACATTGTACTAATGGTACATGGTACCCGGACTGATTATCCAGTCCTTCAGTGCGGCCTTAAGGCCGCACCACCTAGGCAATCACGAATCAGTGTGGGCCTTATAACACCATTTCCGTCTATCTATTTGTTCTTAATGCATAATTGTTCATCAGTTTAATTTTTAGTTATCAACCTGAAAAAGCTTTTATGCTCGTGATAATCATACACTAGTAGAATATCAATGAATAAATAAATAAGATAATAACTTATATAAAAATAATTCTAAATCATGTATACCAAATAATAATTATTACAATATGTCACAATTATCATTAAGATAGTTGTACACATTATTATACTTCTAGGTAGCCTGTAGAATGTGATTGCCTTGACTGTGCGGCCTAAAGGCCGCACTGGAGGAAACTTCACTTTGACACAGAAAAAACACAATACATATTCCACATTCCCATTTCTCTGGATGTACTTGATGTACACGACATTGAGTACAAATAACATTTGTTTTTTTAAACGAATTTTTTGTGGGAGGGGGATGAATAAACTAATCGATAATAGTTTTTCAAGAATTTCTTACGTAATTGTAAGGATATACGACATTGTTATTAGATATTTGTACTTGTTGGATATTAGATATTTGGAAATCACGAATCAGTGCGACCTTAAAATGCTACTTCTGACTACCTATTTGTCCATAACAAATTTTTAATTGATTTATTTTTTAGTTACCAACCCGAAAACTAGACCGGAGAGAGGTCACCAACGTCCGGGGGACCGGATATGGCACATGAAGAAGAAACCCGAAAAGGTTTCGGTATCCATGATAATCATGCACTATCAGAAAATCAATTAATTAGTCTCAATAATTTTTACATATTTTAGAAAAAATTTTATATTCAATTTTAAAATAAAAATTTAAACATACACATTTTAGTTGCATTTTGAAAATAATTTTAATGCTCATTTCAGTCATACAAAACTTTTCAAATATCTAAATTCATGAAATCAGAATAATTGATGATTAGCCAAGATTGTAACGGCCAGAATATTGTAAATGGTATCGATATTGTATTTTTCTTTATTTATGTGAAATTTGAAAATAGTGCGCAAAAATTTTATAAATTGGTATCACCCAGTGTGACAGTTTTAATAAATTATGGTGAACTGAGTGGTTTTCTGAGTTTGGACGACGAGAAAGAGACAAAAAAATTATGGAAAGAAAAAACGTACACGTTAGACCATCGTAGAGTGTGGGTCAAATTTTAAAATGAACGTTTGACCATCGTAGAGTGCATGGGTCAAATTTTGAAGCACCAAGGGCGAATAATGAAGTAAGCGGTCCAAGTGACTTTAATATTTGAGTGTAATTATCGAGCAAGGAAATCAATTAAAATTCGAGCATGTGCGTAATATTTCGAATTTCACAAAAATTTTGAAAAGAAGAAAAATAAAAGGGAAACAGGGAAAGTATGCAAGGTTGTATTGAGCTGGTGAATTAGAATTGAAATATGGAATTAGATTATATTATGGATGATTCAAGAATTAAGAAAATTGGACGCCGCAAGAAAATTATAAGGTAAAGCATTGAAATTAATTGTAGTGGAATTTCGATATTGTGATAAACTTTTTCGATTTAGAAAAAATTTGTAAAAAATACCATATTGCTTTATCATAAAATAAGAAATGTTTCAGTTATCGATTTCAAAAATTTGGATTTTTATTTTAAAATTAAGAGTAGGTAATATACAATTTTGCATTCTACAAGGCAAAATAGCTGGAAAAAGAAGCGTCGGCAGAAGAAGAATATCTTGGTTGAGGAACCTGAGAACGTGGTACTCTATGACGACCACGGAACTCTTCCGAGCAGCGGTGAATAAGGTCAAAATAGTCAGGATGATAGCCAACATCCGAAACGGATAGGCACCTGAAGAAGAAGAAGAATATACAACGAAAGCAAAAAAATGCGAAAATAATTTAGATAAAAATAATTCTGAATCCAAAACCGAAATTGCTTTTATTATATTATAGATATTGCATAATAATTATAATAATTCGGCATAAATATCATAAGATAGGGGCACACATTAGTACCCCTTTTAACATTTTACATTTTTACAGTAGTAGTAAATTTCCGACAGCTCCGACAGATATGCAATTTTAGGCCAAAAAACAGTAGTAATTGTTTTTTAAACATTACAAAGCACTTAGTAGAGCACGGTGATCACAAATCGACAAAAACACAGGCAGATTTTGAAGATTTTAGCCGAATTTTGAAATTATGTTAACATGTTTTTACTGCCCGGGTTTCGCTTCGTTAACTTAACCCTCTCAAAAGTTTTATTTAATTATCTTCGTTCTCTTCACAAATCCTCCCTGTGTATGCGGGTAGGTTTGTAAATTTAATCCGATTTACTAATTTTTCATGCTATGTTCCAAACATAAATAACTTTGACACATTTAAAACTTTAAATTAGAAAATAAGGGAAAACCCCCCAACTGAAAAATCGGTGGAGCCTGAAACCATTAGAGAACGCGTCCACAGGTGGCGGATAAGGGAATGCTTCCCAAATATGGGTGGTAGGACGGAAATGAAATGAAATTTTTTTTATAACTATTCAAGGAAAAGTGCTGAAAGCCAAATAGCGGCGTTTTAGGGGGTGAGTTTTTCAATATTTTCTATCTGCTTTTCTATGATAGTTATGAGAAAAATATTCAAATTAAAGTTGTAGCGTATACGATGACTTACAAGTTTTATAAAAATAAAATTCGTGCCGCAAAAGCTACTCACCCCGGGCGTCAAAGTCAACCCCGTTTATAACATATTCCCTTTAAGGGTCATTTCGCGTTTTTGGGGAGTCGTAGGCGCTACAACTTTAGTTTGAACATTTTTCTCATAACTATCTTTTAGCACTTTTCCTTGAATAGTTATGAATAAAAAATTTAAACAAAAGTTGTTCCAAATATTTTTCTGAACATTTAAAAATAAAACGAATAACACAACTGAGATATTAAAAAAACTATCTTATCTCGTGACCCTCAGGGAAATTTTGGTAGATTTTCGCAATTCAGGGCTTTGTGGGAACCCTCTAACTGCCCTCAAAAATACAGCCATCCTATCAATTTTATAGATATTAGGTATTTTTTGAGCCACATTGACGGGACTAGCGGCTATACGACCGTCTTTAACCATAAATATTTTAATTTCTAAAATAATAACCATAATAAAGTTTCATCCGATATAAATAATAATATATTACAATTTTTTTAAAAAATATTAGTAAATTTCTATAGTCACTAAATAATTATTTGATATCCAACTTTAAGTTAAAAATTGAGTTGCCACAACTATCCCATAGTATACAATAGGATGTTCAAATTATCTCCTGATTTATAATTTCTCAATTCTTCAATTCAAGTTTTACCTCCCCCCCCCCCCCCATTTTTAAATTCTTAATATTTGATTCATAGTGGTATTTCTTTAACTTTTGTGATAAAATTTTGCATTTGTCACGAAACTTCTGACGCATCCTATATATACCACGAAATTTTTCGACGGACAGTCGCACAAGTGACAGGTAAAGCGCGCGCAAGTCAGTTCTATTCTGAGATTGAAGCTAGAAGGTTGAGTTTTAGTGACGAACATTTTTTCGTCTTTGAAACCTTATTTTCGCGGCCTGAATGATTTCGGCTGTCCGCATTGTTTACGGATTTCACATAGTCACTTCCTTTTTAACACTCTAGCATAACGCATATGCTAGAGTGCTATTTTTAACGCATAAAAATTAAAACACAATTATTTTTTAAAAATATCATGGCATAAAATTCTTTTTCATCTTGGCGTGACTGCTTTATGGTAAATTTTTTTGTCATTGAAATTGTGGTAATCCCACTGTATCCTAGTGATTTTAAATCCTTTTGCAGCTGATGTTATTTCAATTCACATTTATTGATAGCTGCTTGAGATTCCGACATTGTTTGTTTGGCAATAATATTTTAAAATTTTAATATATTGAGTAAATTTATGATTACTAAGCTGTGTTTTATTTACGAGAAGCATTTCTTTTCTTGCCCGAAGCTTATCGACGATCGTATATGATTGAGGCTATCTAAGGGCAACAACAATAAAAGCAAGCTCCTGTTTACAGGAGCGTGAGACGGTGGCGATTGGGTTTTCACCGATTCATTCAAAATTGTTATCAATTTTGGTTTCGGCTCAAAAATGCATGCATTTGTGGTATTATTTAAAAGTTTATTATTTTAATACTACACCGTTTCCACCAGTAATTCAGATTTGCCAAGTGATATTCAAAAAAGCGTCAAATGAAATTCAGAAGCCGTCAAGTGAAATTCAGAAAGCATAATAATTTAATTCAGATTACTTATGTAAACAGGATGAAATTATACCTAATTTGAAATTTTAAATAAATGTGGGCAGGCGGGCCTTGTCAGAATAAGAAACCATATTTTAATTTATTTTTGATTTACATTTGACACTTCTGTTGAATTTAATTGAGGCTTTCTGAATTTCATTTTACGTTTTCTGATTTTCATTTGAAGATTTCTGAATTATTACTGAAAATGTGTAGCATTTTTTGGAAAAATATTTTATTAAGTTAAGGTCTAAGCTCACTTTATCAAGTCGCATTATTGGAAAAATGATGATACTTTCATATTCCAATGTCAAAAAAAGCTGACCGCAACAACAAGTATGTGTATAAATCGCCTAATTTCATTTTTAGGGAAAATCATCATCAGACAAAAAGCAAATAAGCTTTTACTAAATTTGAGTAAGTCGTACTATTCTTGTAATTAAAATCAAATTCCAGAAAGACGAAATGGGTTTTATTTAAAAAAATTAATTCAGTTACTAAATAAAAAAATTATAGGAAACTAACTGATAAAGTTTTGAAACTTATCAAAAACGTTTATTTATTAAACATATTAAAAGTCTTGAACTCAATCTGTGATTAGGGTGATATCTCGCTAAAAAGGCATGAATACAGTTCCGACATGAATACAGTTCCCGTGGTTCGGAGCCCACGTTAAACAAGTAGGTCCTCTATGTACATATGTGAAAACACTTGGAACGCACATCACATGCATAGAAAGAGATGGGTCACGACGTTCGGAAACGAACAATACGACTTAGTAGTAAAATAACAATTTATAAAATTCAAACGCAAAATAATTAATGAAAGTTAATATAAATTAATAATTTTTTTATAAAAATAAAAAGCAACTATAGTCCAGGCAAATAACTTATAAAAAATCCACGAAGCTGAAACTTAGTAAATTTGTGCATTTTCCCTAAGTCACCTGTCGGCTTCTCCTCAAATTACTAATTTCACTTACTCCAACGAGATTCGTGTCTATAACTCGCTTAATTTAATTTTTAGGGAAAATTATCATCAGACTAAGGGCGCAAAATTGTCTACAAAGTCGATTTTTTATAATTTAATTCAAATGGCGAAGATTACATATAAGAAACTTCTATAAATTATTCAAAAACTTTGATTCAATTTAACTTTTTCTTAAATAAAACGCATTTAGACTTTCTGTAATTAATTTTTATTTTGGAAATAGTATGACGTAAGCAAATTTTGAACAACTCGGTTTTGTCGAGTATAGCTCTTCAATTTTGATCTGATGAGAATTTTTCGTAAACTAAAATAGCTACATTAGCGGAGCTACAATCCTCAATTAGGGAAGAAGCCGTGAGGAATTTAAAATTTTTTTGATAGGTTCGTTAGGACACTCAAAAATTGCAAAATTAAAAAAAAAAGTTCGAACGATATTTTCGGTTGCCTCTTCTCAATTTTATAGGAAAGTTTCGAAACATTTATTTCGCCTATCTCTATATAAGTAATTCCCAATTGACAGAGAAAGGACCAGAGGATTTTAGAGAATTTTTGCAAGGTCGAGCCTTTTTTCGGTTTTGCTGCCTGGACTAAATGAGTTCATTGCGTATGAAAGTACCTGTTATTGCGTCCAATATTTTGTTTCTAGAATACATAATTAATTTACAAGTAAATCTCTTTAAGTACATTTTTGAAGAATATGAGTCTCTGATATTGAATCACTCAGCGCGATGAACTCTATTGGGGAAATCTTTTTAATATATTTTCCAATTGATTCACTATGGAAAGTTCCTCGGTACTAATTTAAAGAAAACATCCAAGAGGCAAAATTCATTAAGTACAGTAGAGTTCCGTTAATCTGAATATCTCTGTAATTCGAACAGCCTTCTTCGTCGAAGTTCAATATTGCTGTAACTTAACGTAACTGAAATATTTTCGCTAATCCGAATACGAGAGTGTATTTGTATCGTGTGGTTCGAATCAGCGGGACTCTACTTAAATTTCTTAAATTTCCATACTATAAGTAGTCCAACCATAATTTCTCTTAATTAAAAGTAACAAACCTATACAAAGTTACTAATATGAAACTTTCTGAATTTAACGACCTGAAAATATTTGTTTCAATAACAATTAGATATAGAAAACAGAATGAGGATGAAAATTCGGTTGGTAAAGGCCGACTCCGCAAGGATTCTATAGAGTCTATAAACCTTGTCTATGAACAGTTGCTACCCGTTTAAAAATAAGATTGGCTTCTATAAATATCGGGGATCCCCCCCCCCAATACTAAAACCTCTGATTTTCGACGAGCAACCCCATTAAAAAAATCATGTTAGAAGCTCTTTTTCGGTCGGTAAAGGTCGACTATGAAAGGATTCTATGGAATTCAACACCGTGTGCCTACAAACGGTTGGTATACATTTTAAAAAACACACCCGTTCCCAGAGATGTTCTCCAAAGCAACTCTGTCAAAAAGTGGAATTACAACGCTTCTTTTTGCCGTTATTTTTCAAAAAATAACCTCTAAGCTCAAAATTTATGAAAATTCACCCCTGCCTTTATAAACCACATGCAGCTTTATAAGCCCTCTCCCAATCTGGTTATGGGGCTGTAGAAACAGAAAATAGAAGGTCTGCATAAACTTTGTATTAAAAACATTATTTAATTAATTAAATTTTGACGTTGTTTACGAGGTTGAATTTTTAAAAATATTTAGTATTATTGTAACTTATTATTGTTTACACTACTTGGAGAAGGAGGCTGCCCTTAGTCATCTAGTAGGAGATTACCTTGGTTGTGCGGCCTAAAGGCCGCACTGGATGTAATTATTAATAAATCGATTGAGCATTGCTAACACTGACAGCGATATATAAATAAATTAATAAGGCTATTGCATGTTTTAATTAATAATTTGTATATTATATGGCAGTTGGAGGGAAATTAACGGATAAATTTAGCGTTACAGATTATGGCTACTATTGTTTTCTTTCCTAATTGAACACAATTTTAATAATCATTTTTTTATCGACATCTATATTATAACAACTTCAATTTGTTTCCCCAGGCTGCACAACTAAGGCAATCATGTACTATTAAAATAAATCAATGTTAAAATTGATAAAAAAATTTCAACAATGATTGTTACCAATAGTAACGCATTCGCCGGCCGCTTACCGACACGGATCCGAACCTTTACCATTCTTGGTTATCTGGTGCCCGAGTTGAGAAACGCAACTCTCATCCCGAGGACCGTCAAGCCCCAGTCTAAGTGGGGAACACTTAGTTTGGTCAGTAAGGTCCTCTGTCCTGCATATTATCCAATCACAACTACTACTAGTTTACACCTCAAATAGCCTCTCTGGGCACCCGTTTCCAATAGGACCAATTCATTTTGCTGCAAGGCAGTAGCCACCCTGAACACCCCCAGATGCCACAGGACCGTAGCCTCACGTATTGGCTAATGGTTCATATGGAATCGCCAAATCATTACAATTTTACGGAGGCACGGAAAAAACGAATCTTTCTCCAGGTGCAGCAATAAACCGCAGAGTACCCCCAGCTAACAGCTCCGGGACACCCGCCAATCGTGCCATCTTCCACCTAAAAACTCCGACGGCAAAGTCTGAGAATCAACGGCATGACTCATCTTCATCAACACATTTTCGTTCCAACTCGATGAGAGCTTTCAGATCCTCGTAGATCCCGCATATGTTAAACACGTTCTTCCCTTCAGGAATATTCCCACTCGCCACACTCTGCTTATAGTTTTCACAAAGCAATGCCACTACCACCTCGACGACAAGGCCGGTTCAATGTAAATCGGTCTTAAGCTCGGTTTTAAATTTATACTATGAACAATTTTGTAGAGAATTAAGTTTTCGGCACAAAAATTCGTGATGATATTATAAACACATAATATTTAGTTATCTTTATTAATTTAGATGTGAAAGACATTCAAAATCGCTGATAACATTAATCAAGTATAAAGAGTCAAAACTACCTTTGAATTATGACATCGTAGCATCCTTCTTGTTCGGTTTGAATTTGTAATGCAATAATAATAATAATCGACATCGACTTAATAATAGGTGATAATAGCCTTAATAATTTATCAACGGAGTAGGAAACCAATCGAGCTGCACACCAAGAGAATTTCTTAACAATCGTGTTTCACACCAATCGGTCGTTTCGCTTCAGTTTAGAGTCTGGGAGAGGGAGGGCGTCATAGTATTATTGTGGTATTATTATACCCTGAATTTATTTGTGCGTCTGTAATGCTAATCAGCAGTGGCGGATCACTGCACAGGCGCATGAGGCGCGCGCCTGAGGCCTCGTAATCTAGAAGGCCTCAGAATCGTCGAAATCGTATGAATTTTTGCTTGAACAAAAAATGGGAGAGGTTTTCATTTTATTTTAGGGAGCCTCCAAACGAAAGAGGTTTTTTTGGGGGGACTCCATGACCATGGCCAGGTGTGGCGTTTAAAAAAACCAAAGAGCTTTCTTTTTTTAGGGGACCTACTAATTAGGTTACACCTTAGACCTCGCAAAGTCATGATCCGTCCCTCTCAGTGCGGCCTTTAGGCCGCACAACCAAACTAATCACGTACTGCGCGATAGCTGCACGTGTCAGCTGGTTTAAAATAAAACCGTATTCCTCAAGAGATTAAAAAAGTGAAATATAAATAATTATATCTTTAAAACAACATTACAAAAGTAAACACATAAAAGGACTTTAAGTTTTTACTTTTAAGGTTAGGTTTATAGGTTTATTTTGTTTACTAGGTTTATTTTGTTAATAAAGAGATAATTTGAGTTTATCGTTCAGTGTTTGTATGATCATAAGTTTCTTACATGCGGCCTGCACAACATTTTTAAATTTGTAGCTGGTTTGTTGTAAAAAAAGGTAGCTCAAAGGCATGTGGTTACTAACCTACAAGTGTTGTAGAGCGGCCTTAGGCCGCACAGCCATAGCAAATTATGTATTAAATAAGTATTTTTTCCCGAAAATTATGGTGCTAATTTATGCGCTTAGCTGAGATTTAAATTGTGAAAGCGAATTCATAAAATAGTCCAAGTTACAAATTTTTATTTTCTACTGCAAAAAAGCTACATTCAAAACATTTTTTAACATACAAACGGTGTCTATGTTTTTTATATTCTACATTTTACACATTTTTACGACTCGTTATCACAGGGAATGCAAATTCCAATACTGTTTTGTGAGACATGCATATTTTAAAGGAAGGAAAAGGTCGTTTCACTTTAAGGCAAATGAAGCCTAATTATTTTTATCAAAATAAGGTTAACTAGGTTTTCTGCATTTTACGCTGATAAAAGTTTAATAAAGACATTTGACTTAATAGCTTGACTCTCCTAATACCATTAAGTGCTTTCAGGAGCGAGCGAGAAAGAGACAATTTTATAAATTTATTAAAATAAGATGTCGAGTCTTACGTAACATGGCGCTTATATTAAACAAATTACAAAATAATGTTACAGCATTCTTAACCAGTTTCCAGCTTTGTGAACAATTGATTTATTGAATAGGCGCATAATATTTAGAGACAAAAGGTGAAATTATGTAAGCTAATGTGATGTGATTTTAACTTTTCATGTCCCTCTTCCTAACTTCACTCGTGTTAACGTCTTCTCACGTTTATCTTACACATAAAACTCAATTTCTATTTTCTAATAAATCTTAACTGTCGAAGTTGGTTAGACCAAAAAGGGAAGTTGTCTTTTACAAGAATTTTCTTATTAATGGGACTCCCACGATAAGAAAAAATGTAAGTAGGTAGAGTGGATCTCGTTAATTTTTAACTGGTAGCTTTGTTGTAATAAAAGAATAAAGAAAGTTGCACAAAGTTTATTATTGTGTCTTGGTGTAAAAGTTCACGGTATACTAAATATTCTTCAACCTCCAGGGATACTGACCATAAACGTCTTGATTATACTCATTCTCCAAGATAAGAAACCGCAATATCTTATACAACAAATGCATTTGGAACATTTCGGTTGTTGCTAAATTTACAATTCTCAAACAAATTTTGGATAATATTGATCCAAACTAACTTCTTCTTCTATATCCACTTCGAATTATCGGTGATGAAATAATTTTGGATGTGATATAGCACAAAAGTTATTTGACCTAGTGACCCTCTCTCGAGTCCATGAGATCCCCAGGTGGTTCAGAATAAATAAAATAACTCAGTTTCGTTCTTGTAGTTTTACCAGCACAATGAAAACTATGCGAGATGCCCGGGTCCCGATTTGTTACAAAACAATATCGAAGTATTATAATTTCAAATTTGTACAGAATACTTAATATTGCTTGTCATTTTCAGTCAACACGATTATTAGTAAACTTAAGTCAACTTTTTTTTAGGCACAAAAGCGTTGCGTTGGGTCCGTAATTTTAAATTTAAATTCTAGTCAAAATCCTCCTACTCCAATTTGTTACATTTAAATTTCAATCAATCAAAGTTTCGCTAGAATTTTAAAACGTTGTCATCCTGAACTAAATAGAAATAGTTCGAAACTTGTGGGTTAATTTATGCATTAAAGTAAATATTAATAGAACTGAAGTGTGAAGAATTTGAATAACTTTTTTTTTTGAGAAATAAATTTTCCAGAAAAATAATTATCCGTTTTTAATTATTTGTGATTTATTACTGTTTTTTCTGAGAATATTGCAATTACGTATGTACATCAGATGTGATGTTGACGTTAGTTTTGGCCTGTTGACGTAGAAGAGTTTCTTGTTACCGAAATGGCCACTCAGCAAGTCTATGGGGCGCGATTAACCCACCGGATATTGAAATTCTCAGCACGGCCAGGCTAATAGATTTTAGATTATTTTTTATTATATTTGGTGTTTGGGGATTGTGTAACCTTACCTTAACTTGACAAAAACTAATTGAAATGGGATTAAATGCAATGAATTCCACGCATGTATTGAAATCACAACAGCAGCGTGGGACGATAAAAAGTCGCATACAAATGTAGGACGTAATTTATAAACCAAATAATTTAATTAGGAAATATTGAATTCAATCTTGGATATTTTCAACTTTCGGTTCAAATGTGAAAACAAATTATTTATTTGTTTGACCTTTTCATATCCATGTCAATGTTAATTTTTAATTTGTCAAATGCAGGGGCGGATTGTCGTCAAACTTTTGACGCGGAAAAATTTAAAACAGAATTAAAGTTACGAGGGAGGCTCTTAGCTAGTAATAAAATGCATTATTTCAAGAATAGTATGACGTGGCAAAGTTTTGTACCCTCAAATCAATAGAGAATTTTGTGCTCTTAAAGACTTTCTCAATGAGAATTTTCTGTAAAAATGAAAGTAAGCGAGTTACAGGCAAAAAACCATATAGGGAGCTAAAATTCTAAATTGGAGAAAAATTCGACAGGATTTATAGGGAAACTTTGAGGGGTTCATTAGAATACTCAAATACAGATGTCTGCTAAATTTCAGCTCTTCCGGACTTTTGTGGTGTTCAATTTTGACTTGATGAGAATTTTCCGTGAAACTGCAATTAAGCGAGTTATAGTTAAAAAACTATGTTGGGAGTTATATAATTCCAAATTGGAGAAGAAACCGACAGGGGATGCTAGAAAAACTTTGAATGAATCATTAAAACACTCAAATACAGATATCTGCCAAATTTCAGCCTTCCCCGAATTTTGTGTGCTTCTATTTTGGTCTAATAGGAATTTTACGTAAAACTGAAATTAAGCAAGTTATAAGCAAAAACCCATGTTTGAGGGGGGGGGGGCATTTCCAATTAAAGAAAAAGCCGACAAAGAATGTAACTTTTTCCACCCTTGCAAGTTCCGAAGACTAATGAGGTCTTTGGTATTACAAGGTGTCAAAATAACATCTGCCAAAAAAAATGACAGTAAAATTTGCTGTCGGCAGTAACCCTGATGTACGTTTAAACCAACTCGTATTTAGCGGGAGCTAGAGTCATGGGTTGTAAATTCAAATGATGCAATTAAAAAATAAAGAACGCAAAAATTAATGATAAACAAACTATATTCGTTGAAATTACTGTACAACAGCTGTAGCAGTATCATGCAACCACAATACATATAAAATCAGCGAGCTGATAACGTAATAATAATAATAAAATGGTGTAGTTAAATGTACAGATCAAATTTATAAGTCTTACAAAAATTGTAACTCACCCAAAGGTACCCTGGTAGAATTAAACAAATACAAATTACTCGCTTGTGACAATGAAGCGGACTCCAAATTTGACTTCTGTAGCACCAGAGATGAATTGAAATACGTCTTGTACTCGGCTGCACTGATAATACGGAAGCAGCTGCAATTGATTAGGTCGGGAACACCATAAAATTCGTTGATTAAAGAGAACCTCAAAAATTTAATGTTACTCCTGAAGTTGTCGTTTTCCAATGTGTAATTTATTATCGAAATTTCATAAAATGACTTGACTTGTGTTGACATCAACAAGAATAAATCGTTGGTTAAAACTACAGTTTTTAAAACAGCCCTTGCGAAAAATGTGTCCTTGATTATTGACACATGTGTTCTAAAATAATGAAATGAATTTACTTCAAGGAAATTATCATTCAACAAGTTACTTACGGAAGTAAAAATGATGTTTTATGATAATCCGCAGTAGCGCAAAACATCCATCCACCAAGTTAAACGATCAAATAAATTAATTACTCGTCTAATTAGCAAAAATTAGTCGGAACAAAATTTAACTCGACTTGATCAAATTGCAAAATTGGCAAAGATGGCTGCTTCGCCGAGCGATCACGGAAAATTGAACGAAACCGGTCGATTTCAGAATCTTATGTACACGGTGTTGAACAAGTTGATATTATAATTCGTAACGAGTGTAAAAATTCGTTACAAGAATTCTAGGATAATTTTGAATTAGAACACTCAACTACAGATGCCTGCCAAATTTCAGCTTTGCCCGAATTTTGTGCGCTTTTATTTTGGTCTAAAGAGAATTTTATGTAAAATTGAAATTAAGCAAGTTATAAGGAAGAACCAATGTGGGGGGGGGGCAAAAGTCTCAATTAGAGAAAAAGCCGACAACGGATTCTAGGATAATTTTGAGAGGTTTATTAGAACACTCAACTACAGATGTTTGCCAAATTTCAGTTTTCCACGAATTTTTTGCGCTATTATTTTGGTTTAAAGAGAATTTTGCGTATCGTAAAACTAAAATTAAGCAAGTTATAGACAAAATCCCATGTTAGGAGGGCTAAATTCCTAATTGGAGAAAAAGCCGACAGCGGATTTTAGGATAATTTTTAGAGGTTCATTAGAACACTCAACTACAGATGTATACGTCAAATTTCAGCGTAGGCAATTTTTTGCTCTTGCTAATAATTGTCCATAAAATAAAATTATGCGCTTTGTAAGTGAGAAACTGCGTCGGGGAACGGGGTGCTAAAATCTCCAATTGAAGGAGAAGCCGGTGGGTGATCTTAGTGGATTCAATTTGAACGCTCAAATTTTTTTCAAGCTCGAAGCAATTGTTAGCCATCGTTGACTGAACACAGAGGAAAACATAAAAAATTAGAATGACGCCCGTCCTAGACAAAAAAATTACCAAAACATAAACATCAAAAGGGGGTCTTAACAAGATCGGTTCAAAACTAATTGGCAAAAATTTATTTGGTTATGAGCTGTAGCTGGAGAATAATTATAAAATTTAGTAAAACGCATATTGCACAATTCAAGTGCTTTCCTATGTATCCGGTCCTAATGGGGGGGGGAGGGGGTAGATTTTAGTTTGGTAGATAAAAATGGATCGTTTTCTCTTTAAACCCAAATCAGAAATTTTGATGTTCCGTCAAAAACGTAACTTATAACGCATAGTTCCCAGTAGGGGGGGGGGGGTGTATTAAAAAAATTCGCAAATTGTAGTTATTAAAATTTCTGGGTAACCAAAGGTCTCGGAATACGCGCGTGTTCATTCCG
Organism: Podabrus alpinus; assembly: GCA_932274525.1. Lineage (NCBI taxonomy): Eukaryota > Metazoa > Arthropoda > Insecta > Coleoptera > Cantharidae > Podabrus > Podabrus alpinus. The sequence continues at coordinate 49,688,443 of OW026456.1, read as the reverse complement.
ACTTCCCGCAACAACGTTATTATACAGGGTACCGACAAAATAGGCGTAATAAACTTGAGGACGGATTCCTAAGCGAATCGACGGGGGTTATGGGAATTAACTACCCTCCACATGAATTTTCTAACATTGAAAGAAAACCGATTAAATGCAATAAAATTACTAACATAAAATTAGAATAAAAAATACGAAAAATTGTGGAGACCGTAATCGGGGGTTATGGATTACTCCCCTCCCATCCAGTATTAATTAAAAAAAAAGTTATATGTATTCATGATAACCATTGGTAATTATTTACCTTATTGCTAATGGTTACCATGCGAACTTCGCCTGTTTTTGGCAATTTTTTACTTTATGTTGTTTAAATATACAATTTTTACTATTGAACTGATAATAGGTAAATTAAACTTTAAAAATCGTAAAAGTCGCCTAAAATAGTTTTAACTTTTTATAACCAAATTCACATTGCTTTTTTCCGAATAAAATTTTAAACAAACTCAAATAAAGATAAAGTTAAAAACGGAGAATTTCAATACGGTTGTTTCTCTGAAAATTCCAAAAGGGGGGGTTAACTACCCTCATTCTATGGGGATCAATGTGATTATTTCGGCCTAATCTTCAGTTATGATTCCACCTTGTTAATAAGTTTTTGGAAACTCTTTTTGCGGTTGACTTCGATAATGGATCAGACCATATTATTTAAACTATTTCTCACATTTGAATGAATTTACTAGACTTGATTACAAGCCAGTAGGATCTTTATCTTAACTTGGAATCTGAACAAAATAAATTATCTGGAACTGGGAATCAAACCCAGGGAATCATTATGCAAATATAGAAGCAAATTTTATCAGTTGCGCTGCTGACTGGAAGAAGTGGGCCTCCAGCATGCCAAATTCGCTATAGGGGGGGGTGAATAGTATTTTCTATCTCACATTGAACTTAAAAAAGCATCTCTACAGCCCCTACCAAAATTGTTCTAAAGAATTGAATTTTTATTAAAAACCTTTTTGGTAAAAACGATGGAAATTGAAACTCATTGGAGCTCAAACTATTCTCTATCGACTGACATCAATTTAAAATAAAAATTGCTATGGGGGGCTGTAGTTTCTACTGCCCCCTCCAAAAGAACTTCGCGATGCGTGTGGTACAAACGATTTTTATGGAAGCTCATTGAAGCTCAAACGTTTGACAATAATTTCATTAAAATACTCGCGATGAGGGGGGGGGGGGCGAAATGTGTCTGTTTTTTTGAGGTTACATTAAATTAATAAAATTGCACTTTTAAAAATACTAATATTGTAACTTCAATGATATTAGATCCCCCCCCCTGTATAAGAAGAATAAGAAAGTCGTGAGCCCCCCTCCACCAAATGGGACGTAAGACGTAAGAATTTTTTCGGAAATTGTATTAACTAAATATCAAAATTTAAATTTAAAAAACTAAATTATTTTTAAGATTAAAGATTATTTATCTGAGCAAAAAAGTTCAAAAAGCTGATTTTTTTCATTATTTTGTAATTTTTTTATGTTACGTAAGATTTGTAATATCCCCCCGCCCCCTTTTTCAGCAAAAATAAAAAAAATTAACTCCCCCCTCCCAATGCCAGCTTACGCAATACTTGAATGCCCCCTTTCCCTTATTGGAAATTCGAACCCGATCCCGAACTTTCTTCCGTCTTTCTTTCTCGTTGTTTCTTCCCGCATTAACCTCTATCACTTCCAAATTGTCTACAGCCTTATTGACATTATTTGTTTCTACACCCCCGTTCTCATTTGTTCCCCTTATTTATCTATATTCCCCAAATCTAAAGTTCATTCGTACCATTTCGTTTTTAAATTCCACATCCAAATTTTCTATTTTGTTTACAACTACTTCGACTTTATCTTCCAAAATTTTGTTACTTTCTTTTACTTGTACCTCAATTTCTTCATTTGCTTTTTCGAACGACTTCTTTCATTATCCATTCCATTAATTCCATCGTTATTCAATTAGATCAATCTTTTTGTCAACGTCCTTCTTTATTTTGATATTTTTGATCATAATTCTTTTATCCATTTTCTCCGTCACACCTCGATGTCTATCGTTGCACTTGGTTTCAGCATTCTTTCGTATATCCTTAAATTCTCGATTCACTTCCACAAATTTAATTTTCATCCGTACTTTTTCGTCGTTAACTTCCACGTCCAAAATTTTCGCTTTCTTTTCTATTACTGCGAGCTTGTTTTCCCATCTTTTTTTTATTTCGTTTACTTGTAATTTAATTTGTTCTTACGTGTATGAAGGCTTATATAACATTTTCATATTATCTTCCTCCCATTTCTTATGGTTATCTTTATCTCGTTTGTTACTGTCTTACTCCATCTTTTTCATTATCTTCACTTTCTTTGACTAATTATGTTTGTTCCAGTATCGTTGCTTCTTTCTTTTCTACTCTCTTTTCCTTTTGTGCTCTCTTCATTGCTTGTCTCGTAGCCATTTTTATTTAACACCCTCTAATCTAACCTAATTCTATTCAATCCCCTATTCTCTAATTTTCCTCAGTTTATACCCTCGTCTAACTTCCCTTCGAGTCGTGGGTTCGATAGTTGTTTCGAGCCCACTTGTTTTCAAATATTTTGCATAAAAATTCAATTACGCAATTTACAGAAGAAACCCCGTTTTGGGGCAGGCGGCTTGAATCCCTAATTGGAGAAGCCGACGGAACATTTTAAGGGAGATAATTCAGATACCCAATTATATTGTTGTTTCTTATCCCAAAAATAGGTTTTTAAAAAGGGAAGAACAATATTTTGTTTAGTTTAATATTTTTAATTTGAATGAAGCGCCAACGGAAAAAAATAACCGTGACGAATACGGCAAGCGCATTGAAGAACAAACAGGACACTCACTCCAGGAGCAAGAAATAGGATAAGATGTGAGTCGGATAGATATTAAATTTGTGAGAAAGTTTCTTTATTAGCTTGATGTTCGTTCAAACATCCAGTCCATTCCTGGACTATAAGCTTCTCCCCCATGAGGGGGAGGATTCATGGTTGTATCCTACCACGCTGGCCGTTCTTCTTTAAATTAGGCGTTCACACGGTCACCTATCCAAGTGCAAACCACGAGCAACCTTGCTGGACTCTCGCATTTGCATTGCGCAGCATCGCGTCGCTGCTTATGAGAAAGTTATTTATGTTAAAATTGTAATTTTTGATATAAGGAAATAAATTAAATGGTTTAAAAGTTAAAAAAGTACGTTTGTCTTAAAGTGGCTGGATTGTATTCAAAAAAAGAAGAAATTTATTTCATGCAAATATAATAAATTGAAATACAATTTGGATCACAACATCTTTTAATTAGTGAGCCCAACGTGTGGCAAAGTTAATTGGCAACCTAACATGAACATTTGTAAATTTTTTCATTAGAAAATTTTGATTATTTAAAGTTTCAAAAATTAATAAATGCAAAGTCGCTGTGAAAATCTTATCGTGTATTGCACTCTCAAACATGGCATAGGCGATAAGAAGTTTAGAGGAGGAAATTGGCGCCAAGTTGCTGTGATGTCTTCCCAACAAATGGAGAGTGGCACAAATTGCGAGCAAATATCGTCACTGAAATTTTATATTATGAGCTAAATTTTTAATTTTATTATCTACCCATTTGTTTTCTATTTCCTTATGGCCGTTTGCTCAAACACTTTTGAACTTTTGTTCAATTTATTTTTAATTTCAAAAATCTTTATTTCAAAATACGCGTCTTGCCTAGTCAAATCTCCAGGGCCAAATGATAACAATGCCGCCAGTTTTATAAAAATTATCGCCAAAATAGTAAATATGCAAATTTACTAAATTTCACCTTCCCCAGATTTTTTGTAAGCTGGAGTCAATTTTTCAGCGTTCTTGTTTGGATTTAATTTTAAAATTTAATAATTATCACTATCAGGTAATAATAAATTATTGTATTATAAAGTAACCAACAGGGTTGGCGATACTTGATGCTCGGCCTTTGGCCTTATTAGGCGGCATGCGGCCTCACAACTTAGACCGCCGTAATTGCAATTTCAGATTAATAATAACTAAATAAATCAATCAGAATCGTGTTAAAAGGTCAGATTTGTGTGCGTAATTTTATTACGATACGAATTTCTGGTTTAACGATGGATTCAGTTTTTTGTGGAATGGGAGAGCAAATTTTACGGCAAAACCGTATTATTCATTACCACAAATATTGAAATTACGGAAAACTTCATAATCAATAATTCACTTGCTTTTCAATTTGACCTTTTTTTAGCACCTGTGCCTGTGTAACGAAATAATGTAGGAGTACCGTTGCACCACACCATGAGAAAAAGTGAATTCGAGAAGAAAATATAAAATTATTTTAATTAAGACATTTAACTTATTAAGAAGGTACTTAGCATAAAATTTATTTATTTAATAATAGATCCATGCATCATTTTACCAGTGGGCCGTTAGGTTGACATTATTTGTGTAATAAATTTGCGAACCGTTCGTTGTGAAATTAATAATTATTAAAGTCTCTTGAACTCAACGACGGTTGTTACAACCTTGTGTAAGAGTAACACCAGTAATACACATTAGCAATAAATAAGTTTATCTAAACATAAATGTATTAGCCAGTTATTTACAATGCAAACTTTTACATTGTAAAAAAAGTGTTTGCCAAAATTATTTAGAGAAGCAATATTTCTATGTAGGATAGAAAGAGTAAATATAAAACTGGAGTGCGGCAGACAAACATTTAATAAAAATAATTTTTATTATTTAAAAATAGATCAACCACTCTATTTTAAATTTTATAGTAGTTATTTCTGGAAATCTATGAAATTTATTACCATTATTTTGTTGTAATTAAAATTAGTTAAATTGGCGACGCGTTGCGTCGCGATGATATCTAATAATTTTTATTAAAACCGAGCATGAGTTACGAATTCTTGGAAACTGCTACTTTCAATTAATGGTCTTAATTGATTAAGTATCGATATAGGTTTTTGAAAGAAGTTAATAAAACTTATATGGGTCAAGAACCATTACAATTTTTCAAAATAAAATAAATATTTACCTACTACTACTATAATACTACAGTCAGGAAGTTTTGGCTTGAAAAATGGTAAACAAAATTTACGTCATTTTAAATTTATTTAATATTGTACAAATTGTTATTTCTAAAAAAATATCTCAACGATTTATGTGTTGAAAATATAAAGGCATTTTTTTCTTTCTATATAAATTTTTATATAAAACAAAAGTTACATGATATTCGAGCCCGGCCAATATACAAAAATCCAAGAAGACACAGATTTTGGTATAAGGAATACCCAAATTTGTATAAGAACAATTTTGTGGGTAATTAAATTTCTTACGAAAAAGTTCTTTACAGCAATATTTATCTTTGATAGTTTAGACTTGGAAGGCATCTAAAGTCATTGATTTTCAAAATAATTTTTAACTACTTTGACCAGCGTACTTTATAGTTGTAAAATTCACTATTGGTACTTTTGCGCCTTACAATATTTTCCAAAAAAATCATAACGAAACTAGAAAGTATGGAATAACTTTTATGGTGAGAAAATATTTTTTTCGCCAATAATTGGTAATTTGACTATAACGCCAAACAAAATTTTAATTTATCGCAGTGTCAATTTTTTAAAAACTACTTGTAGAATAAAAAAGTAAAATTTATTTTATACGAGTAGCAAATTTCATGTTCTACAAAACTGACATCTTGATTTATATTATCAAAACAAACATTTTTTAATTCTAAATATAATTTATCCTGTTGTATAAAAGGTATTCCAATAAATCAAATTAATATAGGGAAGGTGGGTAAAGTGGCCACTTTAAATTTTGCTTAAAAAACCATATACCATATATTTTTTCTCCAATTTTTTATGATTCTTTTTTGTATTGATTATTTTATACAGGAAATTTTGTTTTTATAGATTTATTTTGCCGGCGTCCTTCACCGCGAATTTTTGAATAAAATTAATGTCAATTGTTTGAGTTCTTGTTTAAATCGTTGAAACCACAAACATCACGACACTGTCTAGGACATCTCGCCGCCGACGTTCAACCGTCAGCCGTTTTGCCGTCGGGAAAATTGTTTTTCTTTCTAATTTCTGGCATCAAAATTTTCTTTAGACGTACCTGAACCTTTTACACTTTTAGAAAGACTTATTATAAATATACCAGGAGCAGGACAAGGAAGTGTACTGAATTTTCAAAACAAAATAAAAAACTAAACAAATAAAAATTTATATACTTGTAGGTCATGCTTGTAGGTGAACTCAAATAAGGTTAGTAAATAATTTTTTTAGTAAAGTTCTTGCATGAAAATTTGCATTTGAAGCTTAAAGCTTTGATAGCTTACATTTTCCTTCGCGCATTTGACTAACAATATCAAAGCTTTAAGCTTCAAGAAAGTAATTTTCTACTTTGGAGTTCACCTGTATAAAGCTTTTAAATATAAAAACTTGTTATTTGTTAAAGTTTTTTATTTTAATGTAAAATTTAAACATTTTAAAAAACGGCGTCGATGAAAAGGCGCGGCGAAATGGCCAAAGGAAAAACCGCGACGGGGAACGGCGGTGGCGAAACGTTCCATTCCGGAAACGACAGCTTCCCATTGCGAATTTTTTAATACGAGTGATACCGTTTGTTTGAGCTTCGTTATTACGGGGATTGGGAATAAAGCTCAAACGATTAGAGAACGAGTATATATTTATAACATTATAAAAAATATCACAACGGGGGGGGAGTCAGCTCCAAAAAGCTGTTCTAAACAAATACATTTTTATTAAAACAATTTGAGGTTCAAACGACAGGAATAGAAGCTCATTGAAACTCAAATGATTGACAAAACTTTTATTAAAAAATTCGCGATGTCTTCGTTTCTCCAGCCCCCCGAAAACGAGCAACGTTTGAATTCCGTACACTACTTGCTCGGAGTGATGTTAACAATTTTACAATCATTAACGTTTAGTATTAATTTTATTAAAAATCACGATTGGGGGGCTGGTAGCTGGCATTTCTACAGTCTCCCAAAATTGTTCTAAACAGTTGAATTTTTATTAAAAATCTTTGAATCTAAGACGACTTGAATAGAAGCTCTTTGAAGCTTAAGCGATTGACACCAATTTTATTAAAAAACCTTAAGAAATATTAAAAAAATATTAAAAATTGTCGTTTAGCCAGCTCCCCTCTCAAAGTTTTCGGAAATACCTTCGCAATGCTTGTGGTTCCAACGATTTTAACGGAAGCTCTTTGAAGAACAAACGATTTACACCAATTTTATTGAGAACTTGGAGATCGGGGGGGGGGGCAGAGAATAATGTACCTGCTGTCGACTATCTGATTGATTATAAAAAAGGTGGTAATGTTAAAATTGTAATTTTTGATTAGAAGAAATAAATTGAATCGTTTAAAAGTTAAAAAATTGTTTAATTGAAAGTGGATGAGAATTAATTTGGAAAATTATTAAAGTGGATAAGAAAAATAAGTTATCACAGTTTTTTGAGGTAGGCAGGCTATTTTCTTCAGTCTAGAGATACGCGTTGAACGCGATCCAAGATGGTTTTAATTTTTGAGCCTTAATAGAAAGGCATATTAATGAGTATGTAGTAAAAATTTATGTTGGAATTCCAGTATGTTGGAATAAAAGTTTGAAATAAATACAGTACGAAAGCAGTATGGAAAAACAGAACATTGTCCTATAATATGAAGAACAAGAATAATAATAAATAAATTGAATAAGTTTAATAATTAATAGTGAAAAATTTTATTATGAAAGTTTTCTGAGATAACGCAACGGTGCACATTTTGAGTTCGCATATAACATTGCAATACATATTATAATATAAATTGTATATTATGGATTAGGAATTATGGACTTCGAACATTTTAAATGTAAGCTTATAGAGCTTCTAAGTCCGTTATATAACTAGATAATCTTTTAAAACCGGGATTAAAACATATAATAGTAGCCGAAATTCATATATTTGTACAGTTGATGAACAGTCAGTGCGGCCGTTAGGCCGCACAACCACTAGATTAATAAAGATAGCCACCCTTGCTAAATAATACAATAATAGACTTTTTGTACAATTGATTGGGTATTATTGTAGTGCGGTTTGAACTTTACAGGAGACTGTAAGCAACTTCTTAGATTTTACAGAATCGGTCAAGTTTAATATTTTTTTACAAATTTATAAAAGTACAAATATTTTGCAATCCAAGTACTTTTTGTAAAACAATTATTAAAATTGTCAAATAATGTAAAATTTAAGAAATGTTTTAGGTGTCCTGTAAAATTCGAGTGAAATCACGTTGATATCAAAGTTTTGCAAGTTGTAAAGATACAAGGTGAAATTCAGCCCGATATATATTCTAATAAATGTATTAAACTTAAAAACATCATGAAAGGGGTCTAGGGCATTACGGTGGAAAGGGCCTAAGTTCCCTAGTATATCGGGATCGGACATTTGACTAAGGCCTAAATACCGCAAAAACCATATTAATAAGTTTAAAATCAGCTCGTTGCTCTTCGTGTGCCATAAAAATTAAAGCAGCAAATTTTATAAAACTATTTATCTATTAATTAAATAACTATTTATAGTGTTAGAAAATTGGGTACATTTGGATAAAAAAAAATCCGAAATCGGTCTTCTGTGATTTTTCGACAATTTCGTACTTTAACATATTAAAATTTCGTTTTCGTCGGAAGTTAAACTTTTTAATGAAGAAGTGCAAATTATGCTTTTCAGAAATATATTTTTAAACAAATTTCTATTTCAACTATATTGTTTATTATACAGCACATTAAAAATATTAATACCACTTAAATATTTTAATATCTTCGAAATCATGAAATGAAGAGTTACCTAAAAATGTTTAGGGGGTTCTGAGTTTTGGATATGTTTAGAAGTTAGGGGGCCTAATAAAAACTCTGAGTTGGCGACCGCCCGGAAGTATCGCCATTTTAACAAAAATGGAGTAAACAAAATGTTTCTTCGTAATATTTCCTTCGTTGACTTTAAGACGAAAATGATTACTATATGAATCTTATAGGAAGATAAAATTTATTACAACTTTTATCTAAGATATTTTTCTCTAAGTCGATTCGCCAGATTCAACATATAAATGTTCAAAAATGTGCTCTCAGCTCTGGCGCTGAGAACCGTCAAAGCTTAATATGCTTCTTATAATAAAATATTTTTTATATCATGTATCAGGTTAAAATATTACGTAAGTAAATAACAAATATTGATAGAAATACTCGCGGAATTTTGTCCTTGGGGTATTTTAATTCGCGGTATTTTAGCTCACGGTATTTTGTCATTATGGTATTTTAGCTTGCGTTATTTCATCCCGTCAAATGTCCTAGACCGTCCCTATAACGGTAATTGTATAAAAATCTACAAAAGTTTATGTAAGAAAATCACTAATCAATAAATGCGTTAATCTAAAAAAAACGGTCTATGGCTATGTATTGGAAGGAAAAGGTTTCATCAATTAGTACGGGTATTCTTGACCGTTCATATTACTCAAATTAGCCACGTTCGGTTTAATATTTTCTTGCTTTGAAAATTTTGCGCTACAAGTGTGAAAACTAAAAGCGCTGAAAACCGAACGCTGTGGTATTCACAATTTAAACCAAATAGTTGGCCTATTGGTCGCCCTATTACCAAGCTCTGCGAGGCTGGCAGCCTACAGCCGCAATAATTAACTCGACCTTCGGTATTGAAGTTAAATCTGTACCAAAAATTTCTTGACTAAGTTGTATCTCGAACTAAATGACGTGGTCACCAAGGTGGTCTTAATTATCCATGCGGATAAAGCGGGGATGCAGTCAAAAAGTAATTAAAAAGTAAAGTTCTGCCACTTCTAGACCATGTGGAAAACTGACACCTACAAACATTGTGGTCACAACGTTGTTTAGCTCGATAAATGACATAACTTAAGTGCGAGGCCGAAGACCGAGCTTATTATTGCGGCCTTAGGCCACAAGCCTCGCCGAGCTAGGTAGAGATAGTTTCACAGCTCAAGAACCCTAAAAGTCGACGCAGAAAGCTCAAATTCGTATATGTATGTATTTCGCCCTATTGGCTCCTCCTTGCGCAGGTTAGGATTCTTGAGCATTGAATAAAAATAGACCCAGAAGGCTCAAATTCGCGTATGTATGTATTTCGGCCTCTTGGCTCTTCCTCGTGCAGATTAGGGTTCTTAAACTTTGAAACTATTTCTAGTACGGAGGTCGATAGGTCCTAGTTGCACAATAAAAAATATATTTAAGACTTTCTTTGATGTTGAAATATGAAAATATGTCTTTTATGACTGTAAGACCCCATATTCAAGTGCAGCTACTGCGAACTCCTAAATAATTAATTAATTGAAAGCCCCTGATAATAATTTTCACTATTGCACTTTTATTTATTTAACCCTTATCCCTCTGCTATCAAAGTTGCCAACTCGCTAAATTAAAATTTTATTTAACAAAATTATAAACCCTGGGTATAAAGAGTTTAAATATAAAATGGTAATTAAATTTATTATTACAACTAAATTTAATTTCTTCCGAATATAAAAGAGCTAGAATGGTATGAAGAGGTTCTATAATCTCAATTGTGTTAAGGGACAAATTATGAGGTTATTTCGCGAATATTTTTTTAAATTTTATGCGAAAATTTTATTAAAAATTTCGATGGGGGGGGGGGGGCAATGATATGTACATAATATGGAAGATTCTGTTAAACTTAAAAAAGTAAAAATAAACATTTAAATTTAAAAATATTCTAAGTTGCAGTTTTGATTAATACAAATTAATAAATAATATTTTTCTTGTATTGAAAATTTGTTGAATTAGTTCATTCACATTATAAGCCAGTCGATAACGCATTTGAAAAGTTGAAAAGCATTTGAATAAATTTTATTATTTTTATTAGGACCTCCAACAGCCCCGGATTTCGCCGCTACAGAAGTAAAACCACACGAAGAGTGACATTTTTACGAATATTCATGGTTTAAGTGCACTTTATCGCAAAATGTGAAGTTATTGAAAGTAACATATACTAAATTGTCTAGAGAAAAGATCTTACACGTTTTTAAGACACAGTCATGAAAACTTCTAGTATAACTTGAAAATTCTTTATTTGTTAATGTCATTAATGGATATTCCGCAGATTCAAAACTATATTATGATGCATGTTTTTAAACCATTTTAACCAATTAATATTTATATCAACCATGATCTCCTTATTGTGCCTTCAAACAATAAATTAATAGGTAGCCAGTAACTACGAAAATAACAGCAGGGCGTGAGACACGGAGGGACCAGAAAATTCCGACCTATCACATACAATGAAAAAAGGTTCGCAGAACTCGCTTCTTTCACGTTATTCATGGGTACTTTTTATTATCATTAAAAATAAACGTAGTATAGCGATGTAAGTGTAAAAAGATTGAGCACCGAAACCCAAGTGTGATTTATAAAATTAATTTTAAGCCTTTTAGGGTTCACATTTTCTGAATTATACCTCGATGAAAACATTCCTTAAATTTTCTAGCTTGGAAGAGATCCAACTTATATTTAGGGTAATTTTTATAATTTACCCTCTAAACCCCGTTAGTACAGAACGATTTTTTGAGGACTACCGGAATTTGCATTGGCTAGGATTAAAGACTTAAATTAAATTTAAAAGTTTAAAAAAAGTAAAGTAGGATCGACTTAATAATATATGGAATATTCAGTACAAATATTACATATGACCAATGCGCTCCTGTTTATTGTTCTGATTCAGGCTGATGACCTCTATATTCTCTGACTGTTCGTTTTTTGTTTTTATCGTATAAGTTAGTGTACTTTTCACCATTTAGTTTCTCCTATATCGCTATTATTGCTAAGTTCGATTGCTCTATAAAATAAAATAGTCACCACTGTAAGCGTTAGAACTATTTTTCTTACCCATTTCGACAATAGCATGTTCGGGTTCTGAATTTTAGAGTTTGAGCGAATGGTTTCATGTTTTTATGTTTAGACCAACAATCTTTCCCACACGCGTGAAGAATTCATAATAAGAAGCAGTGCAATTGAGGTTGTCAATAACTCTCGATTCTTATCAGTCGGTAATAAAATTTATATTCTTCATGTATGATGGCGAAGGAGAATCCTGCAATTAGTTTGATATTGCGAGCAACGAAAATAATGTTACCATTATGAAACATATTGAATTTTGATTAGATGTTTCTGTCCAAATACGAGATGTTAATACACGAATAAACGTGTCGTTGTACATTATGCATTAGACAATTTCAAACAAGTCTTGCTCTATTTTACAAATGTCACTTAATTCAGCGACTTATGGAGAAAACAGTGTGTACGGAATTGTAATAATCCCGCGTGTATTGTTAAGGTAAAAGCGATTATTTTTAAAACTTACTTAATGATTGCAAGATTGTTGACTTAAGACCTGTTTTAAAAATGCAACTATTTATGTTTTCATTTCAATACATCTCGGCTATTGAGATGCCTCTTCTATTTATCAATTAAGTCTATCTTGACATTAAAACGTTGTGAACATCCAGTTCGACTTAATTAATTATTTAAACAAATCCATGTTACAAATTCCTTAACGCAAACTCGCAAACAGGTTTTATGATATTGAAATATAAATATTAACATATTGGTAAGTGCAAACAATTGTACAACAAAATCAATTTGGCGAGATTAAGTGGAGGAGTAAAGCAAATGCCATTAAATTCGACGAACCAAAAGACGATTCGACATTATAGGGATTTAACAAAACGTTTCCATCGATTTGAGCAAATATATCGAAAATTGCTTAAGGACGAAGGACGAAGGACGAAGGTTTCGATGAATTAGTACACAAAATATGGGTCAACTCGTTTATTATAATTTTGATTAGAACATAAATTTTTATGTCAATTTTGATTGAACATAACTAAAGGCACTAATTTGCCGCCAACTATAAAAAAAGTTTAGCGCAATATGGAATGAAAATAACTTTGCGAAGTAAAGCAGACCTTTTAGGGCACCTAACAAACTTGGTGAAAGGGCAGGATTATAAATATTTTAGGAAAGTTGAGAAAACTGAAAGAAGTAGGCGAAATTGTAATTAATTTGAAGCGTGGTGTTAATTATGCAATTTAGCTATTTCATCGTTATTGTGAATCTTCAGTTACATTTTATAACAAAAAATGGAGTAAAAAAAATTTAATTTTAATATTTGAAAGATTATTTTATTAATCTGAACTTCCTAAATAAATTTTATTGATTTAAAATGTTTTAAAAATATAAACAAAATATGAATTAGTTCACAGCGGTGGCTAGAGTGCATACTGATTGAATTCGGAGCGGTAATTTCGGGTTCGAATAACGGACCTCGCGAAATTGCTTACTCGATTCCCCGGTATGCATCATGCACACACTGTGGATCAAAAACCATACAAAAAACAAACCCTACCAAAAATAACGAATAAACCCATACCAACAAAAAACAACAGGTGCTAATAACCTAGATGTTGATGCACCTTAAAAACACATAAATAAAAATATATACCTATATGAAATGCGGGGTAATTAATTATTAATAATTAATTACTACAATAACGTAATTTTGATTAATAATCAATTAAATAACAAATTTTAAAAACATCAAACAATTGCAAAAATTAACCAATAAGTTGGAAGAATTCATCTATTATCATTACTGTGGGCATCGAACCTAGCACCAATGCAGCATTGGCTCGTTGCATGTACAAACTAATTCTCTATATCAGAAAACAATTAGACACAACAATTTATTAGTAATCGACCGATCTTACCAACAAATTTTTCGGCGAGGGTCGACCTTGGTGAGGGTCAATCCGACAAAAATTTATAAAATTAATAAAAAATTCATCTCATTTGGCGCTACAACTTAGAGCACGATTGGCTGCACGATTGGTTTTGCGATTGGAATCAGTAGCATTTTGGCAAACCAAAATCGTGGGGATCGATAAAAGTGATTAAAGTAAAGAATGGAAGATTGAACCTACTATAACTCTATATATAAGAAAAGAGACACAAAAATGGATTGGAAACTATTGGAATCATTGAGGCTATTGAAAAAATGAATCACAAATTTCACAAAGAAATTTACTAAAATGTACAAGAAATGAACTAGAATCGCAAGAAATATTTCAATTACGCATGTACACTCTGCGTACCACCATGGAAGAGTTAAGGATGAAAGCAGTAACCGGAGAGTTTTTAAACAAAAGGGTGGAATCGTTAAAAGAAGAATTTGATAGAAAATTATGTGAAGTCTTTGGTAGATTTGAACAAAGTATGAATAAAAAATTTGTTGAAATGAAATGGGAAACGATAAACTTTCCACGAGAAAATAATAACATGCAAATGAAAGAGCTGGTTAAAGTGCACAAAACAATAATTAATGGACGTAAAAATAAAATTTACCACCAGTAAAAGCACGGAAGAAAAATTAAAGATAAAAATCATATTAAAATAACTGGGAAAGGATGAAAAAATTTAAAAGTGAGCGGTTCTCAGTAAAATAAGAACATGAAAGGTTGAATTTTAAAAAATGAGAAATTTGACATTAAAAAGAGATTTACAAAACGAATATTTGAAAAATGCAGAAAAATGAAAATCGATTTCATTAAGAGAAAATTCAAAATTGGAAACCGGAGAAGTAATAGGAAAAGTGTGAATTAAAAAAATGTATTAGCAGAAAGTTAACATTTGGATTGGATCTGTTTAGAACGACAAAATTTGGAAGAATGGACTTGCTTTTCACATGGAGTCGAATTAATGGTACGATGGGAACGACTCGACTGTCTATGTGTCATGGAAGAGGATAAGATGAAACTGCACAGATGAGAGGGATGTAACAAATGAACCAGAGAAGCCCTCAACTGTTGGAATTTGGTTTGATAAATTAAAATTTGTTTTGATTAAAGGTTTAATACTTTGCAATGCACATTTGACTGGATGATTTGATAAGGGATAAAATTAACAAAAGAATGCGACATTTGATTTTTAATATTGAAAATTTTTATAAAATATTTTTTAAGCAATTTGATTTAAATTAGTTAAATTTTGTAAATATGATGCAAATTTTTAATTGATTTGAAAGAATATGCTAAAAGTTGATTAATTTTGCAAAAGATAAAAGATTCGAAATTGAATATTGAATGGGTATTATGAAAAATTTTCTAAATAAAAAAAAATTAAATTGATATAATAATTAAAATTGTTAATTTAAGATATTGTAAAGCAAACGGTTTATTGGTGATTAATTCAATGAAATTTAACCCGTTATTGATTAAAAATTTGATTTTTATGCTTTTGTAAATAATTTGCTTTAAGCGAAAATTTGTAAACATATTTTGAACTTTTCAGGATTTCTATTCCTTTTATAAATTTAAGGCTAGGGTTTGTTATTGTGATGAGATAGTGAACCAGAAATTGTTGGGGTAGAAAAATGTACATGCTTTACAGATTTATATACTCAAATCTGGAGGGGGTAACTGTCGTGATTTTTCTAAAAAGATTTGATTTTGTGGTAATATGATTGACTTTATTTATCTGAATTTTAAAAATTAGTGTTGGAGGAATTCATTTTTAA
The DNA here is from genome assembly GCA_932274525.1 of Podabrus alpinus. NCBI lineage: Eukaryota > Metazoa > Arthropoda > Insecta > Coleoptera > Cantharidae > Podabrus > Podabrus alpinus. Next base: position 49,672,796 of record OW026456.1, on the reverse strand, counting down.
GTTGGCGATATGTTTTCACGACATGAAATGCGTTAGTGGAGTTGAAATTTAAGGAGTGTGTTGTTAGAGTTTACCGGCGTAGACACGTCAAAAATTTATGAATAAAAAGTGTCTAATTAACCCTCACTGAGGCGGTCACGCCTGAATTTTGTATAAAAGTTGAAATTTTTAAATTTATTTTAAGCATAAATTTATAAGAAGTTTGGAAACTAAAACATTTAAATTATTCAGAAGTGTTTAATTGAAAAACAAATTAAAAGTTTGAATTTAAAAGAAAATTACACAACATTGTTATTAAAAATCAAAAATTAAAATTTATTATCCATTATAAAAAAATCACCTCAATGCAACAACAAGGGCCTTGGTCTGAAATCAGATACACTAAATGTAGAGGAAAAGTTGCCCTACATTGACAAGATAGATCCCATCGATTATAATGAACTAAAACCAGTGCTCACAAAAGTGAAGAATCGTAATGCAATGGGCTTGGAAGACCAAAATTCAGAATTGTTTAAATATGGGAGTCCCCTTTTCAACATTACGACTATTACATTTCATGAATACGTGTATTAGGAGAAGGGTTGCAATTCCGAGGAAATGGCTGACGATGAAGGTTCTTTCTCTCTTCAAGAAAGGTAACAGAACCAACCGCAAAAATTGCCCAGGCATAAGCTTGGTTAACTCGGATTTAAATTATTAACAACAGACTTAAACCATTAATAATTGGAAGCGTCTATATTAGAAGAACAATCGCGCTTTATGGACTCACATGTGTGGATAATATCTGTTTACTCTAACAAATAATTGAAAAGCACCGCAAATGCAACAGAGAGATGCATGTGCCCTTTGTGAACTTTGAAAAAGCCTTTGATGAATTAACTCATTGATGAAGTCTATACCGAGCAAAGACATATCGATAACGATGGTGTGAGTATATGGACAGGTTGTACAACCGTGGTAGACCAGTGAAACTGGTAATGGGTTGCCAACCTAAAGGATAAAGAGAAGTTGGGCGACCGAGGAAACGAAGGATGCCGATACAGGCTATAGCCTAATCCAGGGAGTTTGATGATAATAAACAGTTCCCTGATCGCGGTGGACAGTGTAAAAATCGTCTATTCCCCTGATTCGGAATTCACGTTAAGCTGTAGGTCCTCTATGCTCGTCACACATTTTGAACATCCAACGAGCACAGACTGGGAGGGGTGGGGGAGTCATCAGAAAACATCACACGAAATTCATAAAATCCGAATAATATTGATATGAATTTTGTTAATTTTAATAATTTTTAAAGGAAAATGTTAAATAGATCTAACACCTTTCTTGATTACAAACACAGGTGTAGAATCGAGTAATATGCGCCAACGCTTATTATAATCAATTCTTCTTCAATTAAAAAAAAAAGTTCAATAACTAAACTTGAACTTTTTTAATTTTTGTTTTTATTTTGAAAATAAGCATTTACAATCAAAATTTTTCGAATCATTTTACCACGTTATCTCAAGTCTTGCGCTATATTAAAATTAAAATTACAATTTATCGAGTCAACCGTGGGCGTACCAAATTGTTAACAAAAACGTCTTTACAACAAAGATTTACAAAAAACACGGCAGTTACCCCTTCCAGATTTGAGCATTTTCGGGGGTCACAGGACGGAAAATGTTTAAATAAGAAAAAATTTTCGTCCCTTCGGTCACCCCTTCGCCCTACCTGCAAAATTTCAGTCATTTAAAACGATTTATCACATTTCTAAAGCCACTTTTGGCCCCATTTCACCCCTCTTCTTCCACAGTCGGCGAAGACGAAGATGGCGGTTGAAAACGATCTATGCCCTAGGTATTTTGTTGCAAAAATGCAAATCTAAATTCGCGAGGAAAAGGATCATAATGCTTCCAAAATATCCAAACTCAATATATAAATTATAGAAGTAGACACAAAAGAAAGTTAAATCTTTAGGCCCCATTTAAACGAAAACGGCGTAAAATTTACAAAATCGGTTCCAGAAAATTGTCCAGTTCGCCGTCTTCTGCTATTTCTCTAAGTTTCATGTCGAGCTTACAAAACACCAGGAATAGGTCATAAACTAAACACCGCTCGGAGCAATTTCACGGGTCCCCAGAAAGTATTTAAGATCAAAAAAAGGTTTCGTCTCCTCGGTCGCCCCTCCACGCCTGAAAATTTCAGCCCTCCAAATCGAATTCTCACATTTTTAAGTTCATTTGTGGGCCCCTTTTCACCCCCTCCCTTTCCACCCAACGGAAAGCCGACAATTTCCCCGTTCACTTCTCGTTAAATTGCACCAGAAAGTTTATGGTGTCAAAAGTACGATACGTTCATAAATTAATTATATCATGTTCAGACTTCTGTGACGATTTGTGACGTGAAGGGGAGGGGTAATTTCCAAAATTTTGACATCACTATGTTCATTTTTTAAAGTTTGTTATCTTGTAATTTTATTTAATTCACACAAATGTCATTAATTAAATGGTTGTAAAATTTGGAGATACCACCTAATTTTGTGAATTTGAACTTAGTTACAGGTTCGAACCTTAAAATATGTAAAAATTAAAAGATAAAAAAAAAGATGTAAAAATTGTAATATAATAGATATATTTCTACATCACATCGAAAAGTACAAAGAAATCAAGAAAAATTAGAAATCAAAAGACCTTAATGAAAGACATGTTTCCATTTTATTCTTATTAAAAAATCATCTTATTACAAAAAGATGTTTTACGGATGTATCTTTTTGAAGGTGGAAAACTATTGAAATTGAAACTAACCTGAGTTTTATAGGTGAGTTATATCTTGAGATCGAAGGTAATTCACACATAATAACGTCAAATTATTACTTATGGACTTATGTACACAAAATAATCGCATCTGCAGTTGACGTAATCAAAGTGGTTTTGAAATAACGTGAATTTCGTCATTTAATTACATCGAATGAGCCGAATTTAGAAAAATCTAACCACATTACATGACAAAAGACATCCTAAGAATCGTATTTACGTAAAAAACACAAATAAAATTATTTTGTCGGTACCCCATTAGCACAAGAATTTTCAATTTACAATTTAATAAGAGGTTTTGTATATTTTACCTTTTGCATTTAATTTTTAAGATTATTTTATAGAATAATCCCAAAAATTGCAATCCCTAAGGCAAAATTCCGGTATGGAGATAATCTTAACTTAACCATCAAAATCTCAGCGTAGAAATTCTCGACAAGACAAAATCGTGGTAGAACGGTAATACCAACAGAACCAAAATCCCACTTTTTTGATTTCGTGGCGAAATTTGAAGAAAAAACTTAAAACTCAAAATATGGCAAATCACTAAAGGATTATTGGGTTAGGATAAAAACTTGAAGATTTTGAATAGAATCGTCACTCTCAGAAAACGATGTCGAAAGTTTCAGTGTCACTATCAGAAGAGTACAAAAGAAATTATTGTGTATTATCTTCCTGCAGATTTATAATAATTATTAAACTATAATCTTGGCAGCGAAAATCGCTGTCGCTGGGAAAAAAAGCGATTTCGTTTGGTTTTTGTATTATGGTGGTTTGTTTGTCGTGTAAATGCCTTTTTTATAATAACGTTCAAAAAATAATTGGTTTTTCTTAATAGTAAAAGCCCATAACTCAAATGCCTTCCAAAGGGAAATTTATTAGCATTGGCAAGAATAATTCAAAAACAGTTAATTTTGCTGTTTAATAATTTTATTATACTGTTAATTTTTATCATTTCTTTTCTGGCGACATCATCATGGTAATTCGTAGTAATTACCAACATGGCCGTTATTAAGCAAACAGCTATTGTTTATCAGGGCTCTATTTTGGCAACCGTCTATTACGATTCATAAGGATTGTGAATAATCTATATTAGAAGTTTCCAAAATTCACAAAAGATTTCTCTATCTGGTGTTACACAGGGTGACCCGTTTTAACCTACACCATCGCATCTTGGTTATCATAGAAAATCTATTGCGTTTGTTAAATCAAAACAAAGATGCAAATTTTTATACTGACCAACAATCTAAAAATAAATTTGACCTATAATTTTTTAAATAAAAAAATGATAAAACTAGATATTTTTAAACAAGTCATTATTTAATATTATTAATAAATTGACTCTTATCGTACTTTAAAGTACACTCTATACAGTGTGTCCGAAGAAGATAGTTTGTGATCGAAACGCGTCACAAATAAATATTTAAAATACGAGAAGAGTGTAATTTATTAATTTAAACCTCGTAAAAACTTCAAAAAATTTAATTATCAAGTCATTATTATTAGATTCTCAAATTTTTGAATAATATATAGCTTTTTTTCATTAAGGTGATGTATCACACATGATGATGGTTTACTTCATCAAGGGTGTGATATATCATTATTTTGTCTCACACATTATGACATACTACAAGGTTTAATCCAGTAGAAGATTTATTTTTAACAAGAATTCTTACTAAAGCGAAGGGGAATACTCCCGAGGGAGGCGTAGTATTTCTAGGCTAGTGAAACAAAGATTTTCTATTATAACCTGTTTCGAAATTTCATCTCGTCTTCAGGCAAAAACAGTCAATTATTTTTTTAATTATTATGGCACACGTAAAACAATGACGTAAAAAACACGTAAGATATACTTAAAAAAAATGGAAAAAAATACGCAAATTATTTATTATTCCATTTTAAGAATTAATTATAGTGAGATGATCCATTAGGCATTGCTTTTTTTAGTTTGTATATTATAATATTTGGTAACATAAAAACGGTACTTTATCTTAAATAGTTAAATAAACTAATTTTTGGTTTCAAACATAGGGTTACAATTGAATTTTTCGAAATGTGAAATTTTTTGAAAGTTAACCATTTCATTGGAATGGAAACAGGAAATTATAAATAATTTCGAGAAACTAAGTCCAAATTTATAAAAATTTTTGATAGTCAGAATTTAATTCTTCTTTGGTGTCCCAATTAAAGATGAAGCGATTTTTTCTCTGATGGTCCAGAAAACCCAAAATATCAAAATTTTCCGATCATTTGAACGAAACTAATCCTAACATTGGGGCTTCATAACAAAATGAACATGATATATTATTTCTTACGTACAAGCTCAATTTGGGGATATTTCGATTTAACGTCCATCATCGACTCCGCAATGAGAACTCATTTAGAAAAATTGTTAAATATCAAGTTAGAAGACTCCGCTTTCAAATAAACTTCTTTAGTAAGACGTTTTGGAGGTTTCGGCGTTACCGGATTTTGAGGTCTCATACTTAAAACGAACTTTTGTAGCCTGGAAGACAATTTGCCCGTTTGAAGATTTTCCATCTGTTTTACTTCTCAGTCAAATTGGGATCCTCTAATCGTAAAAATTATTCACTGGTCATTACTAAATAATTCAACAGTATTTAATATTTTACATGGTGATTTGTCCGATCGACTTGAAAGTTAGAGGAATAGTAGAAGATGGCGAACTGGACAATTTTCTGGAACCGATTTTAGAATTTTTGCCCAGTTTTCGGTTAAGGGGGGGGAGGCAAAGATTTAATTTTCTTTCATTACTTATGAATCGATTCTTGATTTTTTGGTTGCATTTTGATCCTTCCCCTTGAAGTTAAATTTTCATTCCTGCAACAAAATAACTAGGGCATAGGTACATAGATCATTTTCGACCGCCATCTTCGTCTCCACCGACTGTGGAAGAGGATCTTTTAAATATAAAATGCACTTTTGTATAACTGTAGGCAAATTTTCTTAAATGTATAATAAATTCAGGTTTTGCGATTATTTTTTTTACATAGCATGATTTCTGTATTTCTCGATTTAACTTCCTATGTAGTTTATTAAATCGACGCCGTAGGCCGATTCGTGTTGTCATAAATATTGGGAGGCCCAAGGACGACCCGTCGTTCTTTAAAGCAAGTGGGAGGCAAACAATAAACATTGTTTCGGCATCAAATAAAGTACTAAACCTCACCCAAACTAATTCTAACCTAACCCAACTCAACCAAACCGAACCTAACCTAATCAAACCTGAACAGGAATTACTGTTGCCCCCGGTTATCAAATCGACATAGAAAATATTGTTCTAGACTTCACCAAACCTGACCTTACTCGGCTTTTTTGTAGGTGCATCAACATTTAGTTCATTATCATTTCATCTACTGCGTGTCGATGTCCACCATTAGAACCGGAATTTCCGCTTTATAATTCAAAAAATGGTCATTTTTACGGCTTTACATTCCCTCCAAAGCACGAAGACGGTCAAGAAATTTTTGACTGTACCCGGAGTGGAACCGGGAAGCCCTGCATTAGCAGTTGATCTGCCGCGAGTTTGTTATTGTCGGGATTTCTCAACATTTCCGGGATTTTGTCCTAATCCGAATTTTTGTTATAGGTATAGTAGAGTGAAAAATATGGACATGAGTGAGATGTGTGGAGTAGAAGATGTGGTGCGATGGGGACGAACTGACATGAACATATTATAAAACGGATCGATATCACCAGGCTACTGCGCATTGCTCTCTAAGGAAAACCAATGGGACGCCGTTCACTGGTAAGGCAACCTAAAATATGAAGAGATCATTGGCAATCTATCTCACAAGAAAATATAGAACTGCTAAATATCGAGATGGAAGGCGGTCATTTGCCAAGTACTTAGAGCAATCGACTACTGATGCTAAAGACATTGGTTGGAATCCAGCAGAAGTCAATCTTCTTTCTGACATTCTTTCCATCAATGACAATCTCCGTGCTGCGGTCGGCACGATAAGCCGACGGTCTCCCAGGTTTAACCTGATCTAATGTGTCAAACAGGATAATAAAAATCACCTCTACCCCTCTCCGACTGCGCAATGCTTGGCTTTGTTGGGATTTGGGCCGGGTGGCGTGGTCCAGGGGAACCCATCGGCTGCACCTAGCACTGGTGGGGTGCGAATCACGGGACTACTCATCAGAGCTCGGTCATAGAGTGGACGTTCCTAGTTCGTAGTGCCGGCCTTTCTTGGGGAGTTATGCTTTGGTGGTGAGGCCGAGAGACCGCCAAACAACTGCGGTTATACCTGACAATATCGGCATTGTGGGTCAGGCTGAGGGTGAACAATAAAAGTAGAGGTAGTACAATGGGCCCGGTAGAATGGCCTAAGTGCGTGCAAGTTTATACTTGCCCCTCCCCCGAAATCAATCAATCAATCATATTGAGACAGATTATTGATCTTGATAAAGTCAAAATAGAAGAAGATTGTAGCATTTCGATTACGGGTGTCGGGACTTTTGTTTGTACTTATTATTATAGTTATTACTGAAATGGTCGATATTGTGCATTAAAATAATTCTTCTTCTTAGTCATATTGTTCGTTTCCGAACGTCGTGACCCATCTCTTTCTATGCATGTGATGTGCGTTCCAAGTGTTTTCACATACATAGAGGACCTACTTGTTTAACGTGGGCTCCGAACCACGGGAAGTGTAATACACTTCATGTTGAGATGGGCGCTCTAGGCAAATTACCACGATTCTTCCTTTTACGTTGGGTCTAGGACCTGTGTTTTACCAATTTTTTTAAATCAGTTCTGTCAGCATAATTGGTTTTTACATCTTAGATAGCTTGCTAAGCTCGTCCACGATGTGCCTGTACTATGGTTTTTATTGTTATGAAGGCAAATCATTACCACAGCTGGACCGACGGCTGTACGTAACCTCCGAGGCATGGAGACGGTCAAGAAATTTTTAAACTTAAACCCGAAGTCGAAAATAATAGGAACCTTCTCAGTAAACTGAATTCATCTAGTGGTTAATGTTTAAGATCATGTGTGTGTTTTAGACTACAACTTTCCATGGCAGCCCCTTTTCAATGTTTCAATTTTATGTTTATCAATTGCCATGATTACGTTTATCTTTTCGAGATGAATTTAAGTTAAGATTGTCAGAAATACATGTTTTTTACAATTATGCTAACCGATTTATTCCATGAATAAAAACTCTACATTACAGTCCACTTGCTTTATACTTGTCTACCAATTAGCATTCAATCATCCAGCGAAGTAAAGAGCTCACAAGGTTTTTTGTAACGAATTGCATTGGTTCTACAAGAACACGTTTCAACCGAGCAAACATTTTGTGGTCCTTGCATTGGTTCTACAAGAACACGTTTCAACCGAGCAAAACATTTTGGTCCTTCGAGCCGGATGTATTTCGTCTTCATAAGACACCTAACAAGATTAATTGGTATCCAAAAAAGGATCAACAGCACTCATCGCGCAGCTAAGTAAATTCTATTGCAATTATCTAATCGCTAAAATTGTAGATAAAATTACGAGACAATTTTCCCGCAAAAATTGTCAGCAATACATTTGAAAGGCGTCATCTACTTAAGGTCACGCCAACCGCACGGAATTTCTCTGGAACTACAGGGCTACAACGCCATCCCGAAGAAATATCCAACTACTTAAAGTCACGCCAACATCACGGAATTTCTCTGGAACTACAGTGCTACAACGCCATCCCGAAGAAATATCCAACAAATTGGTAACAAATTCAATCCTACTTATTTTATGTGTTTTGCTTGTGTAACAAAGTACAGGGTAATACAAAGGATAAAATTGCATTCACTTGCCATTTAATAATTCATTTATTCATATTTAATTCATTTATTTATAATGGAAGCTTTACGATTTGAAAGAACTGCGTTAAAAAGTCAATTGACAAGGTTTAAAACATTTATTCAAAAGGTTACGAACCAAAGCGTAACCAATGAGGTTATTTGCGAATTAAAGAAAAGGCTTGACCTTATGTCAAACGTGTTGTCAAAATTTGAAAAACTACATAATCAAATTGGTATTTCATGTCTAGAAAGTGATAATTATGATCAAAACAAAGAAGATGAATCTATGGCACATTTTGAAGATGTTTATTTTGAGCAAACAAGCATTGCAGAAACCTTAATAAACAATTTCACGCAAAAATCTGCGATAGATTCAAATAATCCCTCTAGACCAGTATCTCCTGCTGAAAGTGTAAATTCAATTGAAAGTCTTAATTCAAGCAATCGTTCAAAACGCAATTCCGCCTCAAGAATTCATGATGGTAATGACAACGCCAGACATTACATCAATTTACCGAAAATAAATTTAATAAAGTTTAACGGTGATATTAAATTTTGGTTAGAATTCAAATCAATCTTTCAAAGTCTAATACATGATAATCATAATTTAACCAAAATACAAAAGCTTCACTATTTAAAATCAACCTTAACTGATGACGCTAAGTCAGTTATAGGTGCTCTAGAATTCACAGCCAACAGTTACGATGTGGCGTGGAAAACGCTTAATACAAGGTTTGATCAACCTAAATTAATTATTAAAAATCATTTAAATGCCATTATGGAGCTTGAAACTCAAACAAAGGAATCAGCTCAAGGCTTAAGAAAAATAAACGACTCCTTATGTATGCACATCTCTGCTGCTAAATCTCTAGCAAAGACAGAGGCGCTTTTTGAAACTCTCTTAGTTATGTTGGTCTCAAACAAATTAGATTCCATAACGCGACGTGAATGGGAATTAACATTCAACAAAACTATTTCCACTTTACCCTCTTTAGAGGAATTCGGTACGTTCCTCACATCACATGCCAATTTATTAGAAAATATCGAAAAGGGGCACACACGGAAAGTAAAGGCAAATTATGTTGATAGAAGCAAATTTAAAACTAAATCATTCTTAGTAAACAATTCGTCATGTTCATTATGCAATAAAAGTCATTACCTAGGTCAATGTTCAGAGTTCTTAAAACTAAATGCAAGAGAGAGAGCAAATAAAGTTCAACAACTTAAGTTATGTTTTAATTGTTTGTCTAAAAGTCATTTAAAAAATCAATGTTAATCAAAATATTCTTGTAAAACGTGTAGGTCACGGCATCACACTCTCCTCCACACTCCGTTACAAAGTTCGAATGTTTTTGTTCAACCGGTAGTAGCAATCTCTTCGGTTTCTCCCGAACCTGAACCCATTCAAACTATCTCTGCTTTCTGCACAACAGCCTCACAAGTTTTACTGCCAACTGCTTCCGCAAAGATTCTTGACGCATTTGGAAACTTCCAATCCGTCAGAATATTACTCGATTCTGGTTCACAATCGAATTTCATTAGCACCGACGTGTGCCAAAGGTTAAACTTGCCTACTCAAAGTGCAAACATTACAGTTGCAGGTTTGAGCAATTCAAACACTCATCATGTAAAATCAAGATGTGACTTTGAGCTAAAAGCACATCACGGTAATTTCAGAATCAAGCTTTCTTGTTTAATCATTGATGAAATTACAGGAAGTGTCCCGAGTTTCAATCTGAATCGAGACAGCTTCCAACTTCCAAGCAACATTCGCTTATCAGATTCCTGGTTTGATAAACCTGGAAAAATTGACATTTTAATAGGTTCTCCTATCTTTTTCGAGCTTCTGTGTATTGGGCAAATTAGGCTAGGTCCCGAACTTCCCATACTTCAGAAAACCCAGCTAGGTTGGATTATTTCTGGTCCTACTAGCGCCAATTTAGTCACACAAGTGCAATGCCACTTCAATAGCTCAAACAATCTTCAAGATCAGATAACTCGATTTTGGGAAATCGACAGTTATCCCACAGAAAAGGTCTTCTCATCTGAAGAAAACCAATGTGAGTCGCATTTCATGCAAACCACAAAACGAAGCGCTACAGGGCGTTTTATAGTTTCAATTCCTTTCAAGGAAACCTCCCTTCTTTTAGGTGATTCCTTTCTGACAGCGAAGAGAAGATTTCTCTCTCTGGAACGGCAATTAGAAGCCAATCCCAAACTTCAGGAAAACTACTGTGCTTTCATGAAAGAATACATCGAGTTGGGTCACATGTCGATATCAGATCCCAAAGTTAAGCTGGTTTATTATCTTCCACATCACGGGGTCCATAAATCCGACAGCTTAACTACAAAACTTCGTGTCGTTTTTAATGGTTCCTCTGCAACCACAACAGGTCATTCGTTGAATAGTATCCAAATGGTTGGTCCCACTATTCAACAAGATTTATTCTCAATTTTAATTCGTTTCCGGAAATATCCTTACGCTTTCGCTGCGGACATCGAGAAGATGTACCGACAAGTGGAAATAGAGCCTAGTCAAAGGCCACTCCAACGAATACTGTGGCGGTCTTCAATCGCAAGCCCCATAGAACATTATGACCTAAATACCGTGACTTATTGAACCGCCTCCTCATCTTATCTTGCCATCCGATCCTTAACACAATTAGGTATCGAATGCGAAAGCTCGCTCCCAGAAATTTCTAAAATTATAAAGCGCGACTTCTATGTTGATGACCTACTTTCTGGTGCTTCCAGCGTAGAAACCGCACGTGAAATATGTTCGCAAATTTCAATAGTTCTAAGTGCAGGTTGTTTCAAACTTAGAAAGTGGATTTCAAACAATCCCAACATACTAGCTAACATCCCTCTTGCTGATCTACACCCCGGTATTCTACAATTTGGAGACCGTGAACAATCACATACTCTCGGCCTCACATGGTTGTTCCGAACAGACCATTTCAAGTTTTCAATCTCACATCAATCGTCTTCAAAAATTACTAAAAGGCAAATGCTTTCTGAGATTTCTCAAATCTTTGATCCATTAGGGTTAATTACCCCTTGCACGTTTGTGGCCAAGATTTTCATGCAAAGGCTTTGGCTTGAAAAGCTTGATTGGGTCGAGCAAGTTCCAATCGATATGGAAAAAAGATGGCTTTCTTACAAATCTGAATTGTCAGGTCTTAACGACCTTAAAATACCAAGACACGTCACATGTGTCGATCCAATATCTATCCAAATTCATGGATTTTGCGAAGCTTCGATGGAAGGTTACGGAGCCTGTATATATTTGCGTTCAAAAAATGTCCATAATCAAATTTACCAAAAATTATTATGTTCAAAGTCAAGGGTTGCACCCTTAAAACCGATTACTATCCCCAAACTTGAGCTTTGTGGAGCATTACTGTTAAGTAAACTACTAAAAACTGTTTTAAAAGCTGTAGATTTACAACCTACTTCTTGTTTTCTTTGGTCCGATTCAACCATCGTACTAGGATGGTTAAAGACAACCCCAAACCTTCTTAAAACTTTCGTTTGCAACAGGGTTGCTGACATTCAGAATGTCACTGCTAACGCGGTTTGGCGACATGTGCCTACGAAATCCAATCCCGCCGATCTTTTATCGCGAGGAGCAAGTCCTCAATTTTTAAATGAATCCACATTATGGTGGGACGGCCCCCCTTGGCCACAGGAAGACGAAACTTCTTGGCCAAATCTTGCGCTTGGTAACGCTGAACTTCCTGAATTCAAAAGGGAGGTCAAGGTTCTCGTTTCTTCTAAACAAGAATCATTTCCTTTCAACAATTATTCTAATTTAACTCGCCTAGAGCGAATATTTGCATTTTGTTTGCGGTTTAGAAACAATTGTTCTGTCTCTAAAACCAATAGAATTTATGGATTTTTAACACCAAAAGAGCTTACCAACTCATTAAGAAAATTAATCAAATTTTCGCAATTGGACTCTTACAATGATGAGATAAAGTTGCTTGCTTTAGGTTTACCCTTAAAGACCTCCTCTTCTTCTCTAGTTAGTTTAAACCCGTTCGTTGATGACGAAGGTTTAATACGAGTAGGTGGAAGACTCCTCAACACTAACTATTCTTACGATAAGAAGCACCCACTTCTAATTGATGGGAAACACCCTTTAGAAAAACTTCTCGCTTCTCGTGAACATTTGAAATTGCTTCACGCAGGCCCCCAACTCCTTCTGTCTACCTTACGTGACAGATTCTGGATTACATCCGGTAGGAATGTAGTCAAACACATCGTTCATAAATGTGTAAAGTGTTTCAGATTCACTACTTCTATCACTAGGCCTATAATGGGTAACCTGCCATCAGCTCGTGCTGAAGAATCATTTCCTTTTCAACACGTTGGCATCGATTATGCCGGTCCCATAAACATTAAAGATCGAAAAGGTCGTGGGTCTAAAACCACAAAAGCTTATTTTTGCATTTACGTTTGCTTTGCAACTAAAGCAGTGCATTTAGAACTTGTAACAAGTATTTCAACTGATCATTTTATCATGGCATTTCGCCGATTTGTCTCCCGAAGAGGCAAACCATCACACGTTTATTCAGACAACGGTACTAACTTCGTAGGCGCGAATAACGATTTGCTTGAATTAGGAAAATTTCTTAAGCAACAAGAATCTTCAATTCCAGAAATTGTTGCTTGCGAAGGAATTCACTGGCATTTCATACCAGCTCATAGCCCTCACTTTGGAGGCTTATGGGAAGCAGGTGTTAAATCCTGTAAATATCACCTAAAACGAGTAATAGGTGAGCATATTTTGGTCTATGAAGAACTCTGTACTTTGCTATATCAGGTAGAATCCATTCTGAACTCCAGACCTCTTGCTCCCTTATCAACCGATCCCAACGATCTGCAACCGTTGACACCCGGTCATTTCTTGGTTGGGCGACCACTTACTTCGCTTCCAGATTCAGATGTTACATCTATATCTGAAAATAGACTGGATACTTTCCAAAAAATTCAAGGATTTGTACAGCATCTTTGGCGAAGGTGGAGTAAAGAATATGTGTCTGAACTTCAGCAAAGAGTGAAGTGGAAACTGCACCAATCAGAGCTTTCGTCTGGCACTCTCGTCCTAATAAAGGAAAACAACCTTCCACCTTTAAAATGGAAAATGGGTAGAGTTATCTCCGTGCATCCCGGTTCCGATGGTATAAATCGCGTCGCGACCATTCGGACTTCTAATGGACATGTGAAAAGAGCATTTTTTAAAATTTGCCCTCTACCAAGTTCGGTAAACAAGTGCATCGATTGACGATTAATGTCTTGCTTTCGGTCGCGAGTGTTTATTACCTAAAAAGCTAATATTGACTTTAGATTTATTTTTTATGCGTAACATTTATGTGTAATTTTTATATTTAAGTCACTTTTCAATTGTATTATGTTTCGTTTTCTTTCTTGAAATCCATTCAGAATTTCAACCCGGGCGATATGTTTAAGATCATGTGTGTGTTTTAGACTACAACTGTCCATGGCAGCCCCTTTTTAATGTTTCAATTTTATGTTTATCAATTGCCATGATTACGTTTATGTTTTCGTGATGAATTTAAGTTAAGATTGTCAGAAATACATGTTTTTTACAATAAATTATGCTAACCGATTTATTCCATGAATAAAAACTCTACATTACAGTCCACTTGCTTTATACTTGTCTACCAATTAGCATTCAATCATCCAGCGAATTAAAGAGCTCATAAGGTTTTTTGTAACGAATTGCATTGGTTCTACAAGAACACGTTTCAACCGAGCAAACATTTTGTGGTCCTTGCATTGGTTCTACAAGAACACGTTTCAACCGAGCAAAACAGTTAATTTCTCATGTCACTGTTTGGAGAGGTTAGCATAGCTTTCACGTTGGTTTATAATTATAACAGTGTGTTGAACTTGTGATTATCATTGTTAAAGGTGTTCCATTAGGAGGACGCCATCGAATATCATTCAGGAATGATAGAACCAGCACAGTTTAGTCTCATTGTTTAAGAATATTTAAACAAAACTTTTCCTGGCCGTTGGATTGGCAGAATAGAATCAATAAGATGGTCTGCACGTTTTCTCCATTACAACCCATTGCATTATTTTCATGGGGACACCTCAAGAAACTGTTTAAGATACCGCAGTTCACTGCATATAATTTTTTTGAACGCATTATTAAAAATTTTGAAAGTATAAAAAATATTTCCAGAATTTTTTTAACGAAGTCGTCTATCTATTATAAGGCGCAGTTTCTTTCATCTAAAAACTGTTACTGTAACCTACTAAAGTTTAAAGGTCCGGCCAACCTTTTACATTGTAAATTATTTAAAAACGCACCTAAATGAAGCAATTAAGAAATTAAATAAGAAATATGAAATTAAAATTGTAAGTTTGTCATTTATTTCACTAAATAAGAGTATTGAAGAAAATTCACATTGACCTTTGTTTCATAACAGCCTTGGACTCGATGTTACTTTATAAATGCTTTTTTCCTTCTTCCGGGATTTTATTAAATGAAATTTCAAAGTGTTTTTTATGATTTTATGGAAACATAACATTATATCAATATACAGTCCGAACCACGAAAGAAGAGCTCCAGACGTGATTATTTTATGAACTTAGAAACGACATGACATTATATTTTCCTTATATAGCTTTTCGATGATAGTACTTAACATTAAAAAACAACAATCGTTTTTTTTTACTACTTAAAAGTGACCGCACTTCCGCACAAAAAATCGCACTTCTACTTGTTTGAGTTGGTGACGAAAAAACGAGTCAATCAGAGAAGCGAAAATTTAAATTGTCACATTTGGAAATTTTCCGCACAAAAACTTAGATCACAGATTTTCCTTTCCAGCATCTGTACCTAACTTAAAAATAAAAACAATTCAGTACTTTTATATTGAAATTTTATTAAAATCGTTACTTAACTTTTACGATAAATAAGACAGAAAATTATATAAAAGTTGGAAATACTTTGGCAAAATGATACAATAGAAACAATCCTGCTACTGCGAATACCAATTTTGTTAAAAACTAAAATTGGTTCAAGCGTAGTTTAAGATGCAAGGAAAATTTTCAATTAACAGGAAAGTGGTTTTTCTAAAAATAAGCACTCAAATTGAATGTTGCATTCATATTAATAAGATAAAGTCAAAATTATTAGATAACGCAATCAGGAGCACTTTTCTTATCGCAAATTATTTTTTCCGCTGGGACTCTCAGAATGCGGAAATGTAATTTAACAAATTTGTTATTTGGATGGCATCCAAAATAATTATGAACTTGATTACTTACCTGTATATATAAATTCTGAAATTTTTGTGACTTACTAATAATTATTATGGTAATTGAACATAAAATATTTTAGTTGTAAATTATTTTAACAACGGGGTCCCAAAAATGGGACTCGAACACAATTAAAATTCGGTTGTAAAATTACTAATTACGTTGTAATGACAAGCTTTTATTACGTGGTTTACGATTTTGATGATGGTCGGTTTACATTCCTGAAAGCAATGACGATGAGAAAAGTGGACTAATGTTGTGGTTAAAATTGCATATTAAAGGTTATAAACTTGTTAAGTTACAATGACTTAGTTCTACACGAGAATTAATTTTTTCTTAACCCATTTAAAAGAATTTCATGCTCATTGTAAATAATAAAAAGTAGCCACCATTCATTATTTTTTTATTTTGCGCTATGAATTAAAAGACATTTGTTACAAAAGGAAATTTAAGTATTTCATTTCCTAGGATAACGGAAAAACTGAAAGGCTATTAATGAAATTGCATTCCATGTACTTATATGGATCTAGCGTAATTGGAAATTAAATGGAAGACGTAGTTAAACACATGAGATGCGTGTATACCTAAGAGAAAAGTAAACTGCCAGATTCGTGCAATACCGACAGTTATTGGAGTTAATTAAACCGCGAAATCAAAGCTTTGAGGTGCCTTTATCAGAACACTCTGTTTGTACATTTCCATATCATTTAAGACATATCCAATTGACGCACGAAGCGTAATTACAGACAGTGACAAGCTGCAGTAGGTTCCATTAGTCCAACTATGAATTCCTCCGTGGAGTTAAATTTATGAAGTATCCTGTATACCAGGACAAATTTCTGCTGTTGTTTTAGATAAAATATTTTCTATTGTTTACTAATGGTTTTAATATAAATTACAGGTTTTTCAGTCGTGCTTACGAAAAAATTATAAATTTCCACGTATGTGGCCTAAATGATTACCATAAATGTAATATTTATGGTAATAGCGTTAGTTATTATTTGCTTAACCGTTTCAAAAACGATTCTCAGTAACAGATTTTTTTTTCAATTAATGTTGAAAACTTGTAAATATTTTCAATATAAAAATATAAAGAAAACGTATTATCAGCTTTCCTAGGAAAGCGGTTAAATATTCAATTAAAATATTCTAAGCGTGATTGAACGGCTGCTGCTTCCCATTCAGGCTGAAGATCCTACTGAATCACTTGATCTTTAACAGAACGGACAGGGCAGGTGAAAATATCTTTTAATATTTCAATTTGTGACGATTTTATTACAAAATTATTTGAAATTTAACCGAGTCGAATTTCCTTAGCGTGAAATTTTAGTTTTAATTTTATTTAATTTAATTCGAATTTTCAAATATTTGGTTTCCAATGGTTTAACCTGATAGAATCAGTAATCCCTACCACTACACAAAATCAACTGTTTTAAAAGTAAAACTGAAAGAAGCGGTTAAAAAACTTGCTCTATAGCCATGCTTGATCTGGATATTTCAAACAAAATTGCTTCGCCTTATTTATAACTAAACGACATACTATCAACTTTTGAGATTAGTTCACCTCTGCAGATTTCCGGTCTCTCTAGACTTCTTCTTTCAAAAGCCTTATCAGGTCTCGCCGACCTTAGCGACTTTCTCTCCTATGTCTATGGGAACTACTGTTTAACGTGGGTATTTTGGAACTTCACCGCAATAAACACATGCAAATGAAAAAGCCCAATTTGGGACTTGCGACTTTGGGGGAGGGGGTCACATTTTAAAGCTTAAACCAAGTATAAGTAATTTCAGTGCAACGCAACAGTGTGGGGGCGAGCGAAGAAGGTAGGTGAGCAATTGGAGATCACGTTCAGGACGTAGAAGTCGAGGCAGGCCCCAAGCGTAATCCGGCTCGTCTCTTTTTTTTCTCTAGCCCGTATACAGTTTTTACAAACAACTCGTGTCCGTCCCTCTTGGATTTTAGGCATATCCCCCGTTGATGGGAGGGTTTAGGTAATACACAGCCATGCTGATCAAGTGCGGTTGGACGGGGGGGGGGGCTCTAATAATCTGATGTCATATTATTTGATTACTGATTTAATATTTATTTAAGTGGCGAGGCAGTCAAGATACTTCCGGGATGTGTTAAATTTCCGAAGGTGTATCACAACTGTACAATCTCACGAGCCAACACTGAGAAATTCCAAGGGGATGATGGATACTGCTGGTGAGGTCTCCCAGGGACGAAAGAGTGCGTAGTAGAGTTTCTCTTTGATCCTGAAGGCAGAATAATCAATCTTTTAATAATTTTCTTCTTAAAATGACCTAGCTAACAAATTGGTTTTCGAGAAAAACATCACTTTATGATTTATGTAGATGTTATAAAACTCTGTCGTATGTCGTCATTATAAAATAGTATTATTTAATGCCCTGTGTAATATATGATTATTACAATTTCTGTTAAATGAAATGAAAATGGCATTATAACATAAATTAATTTTTCTTCTCAAAACCAATTTGTTAGTTAGGACGTTCTAATTAAATAAGACGGCAGCTATAGTATAAAAAATTAATCATTGATATTCCTAAATCCTGCAATTAGTGGAAGTATGCAAGGACTACGGTTGCAAAATCCGGGGGGTCTGGGGGTATGGAATACCCCAGCTTGTAAATGAAAAAAAAAATTAAAAATGATGATGATCACGCCTTGATGATGCGCATAAAACTTTTCCATAGAAATTTTTTTAATAATCATAGCATTGGAATGTTTTATTCCTAGAAATATAATCCATTTTTAACTTTACAAAATGTAAAATAGAAGCACTCAGAATAGACGTGAATTGTCCATAAAACAATTTTGGCACGCCTGAAATTTTTTCTGTACGTTTAATTATATTATTTTTGTAATTATATTTTAGTAGATATACTGGGACAAATTAATGATAAATAATAAATAAATCAATAAACACGTACAATCATTAGGTAATTTTGCTGACTTATAGCAGGCCCGTAGGAAGGCAAGGTATATTGGAGTAGCAGCTTCTGGCACCCGGATTTTTAGGGCACAGACCTTCTTCTAACTTTTTTCATCTTCTAACTTTTGTTGCTGAATAGCCTATGGCCAAGCGTCAAGAGCCATAGAGAGAAAAATATTGGGCATATGGATATACGATATGAATATGATCCGCAAAATACCTTCATTTAAATGGAGTTGGATGGGTCCTGTGGCAAGAGCTCAGGATCGTTGGAGCGGAAAGATATTGAAATAGCGCCCATGAGAAGACAGATAGGGAGGCCACAGGCAAGGTGGAGTGAAAACCTGAAGAGAGTAGCGGGAGTGAACTGGATGAACGTTGCGCCAGACAGAAATATATGGAAATAAATTGGGCAGGCTTACATCAAAAAGATAAAAATCAGCTGACAGAAGAAGAAACGTCAATGAGCCAATCATATTAGTCTAATTTAAGGGATTAACCCACCAATTAGTCTTCCCAGATTGGAAAAGTCATGAATTACTTCGGCCAGCAAAAACCACAGACTACTCCAAAAATTTAAATCTTCATCTTGTTTAAATAGCTATAAAATAAACAAAGAAAGGTCGAAAAATCGGTTGTTCCATCCATGGAAAGTATTATTTAAAGTTTTTCGATAATGTGTGATTCTTTTTCGATTTTAACTTCATTCTAAATGGCCGAAAATATTTACAAAATTTTCGAGATCCGAGTTTCGGAATTCCATGGTACGAGCAAGCTAAACTCTTAATGATTGTTCCAATGATTCTTCAAAATTCCAACCAAAGCCATTCATGGTTTTTTCAACTTGGGAAGATTATTTGGAAATTTTGTTGTTTAATAATGTGACTGGTCTGCAAGATTTCAAAGTTGGTCTATTTAATCTACTCTACACCTAGTGCTGAAATAGCAAGTTATGGCCCTCACTTTCAGAAGGGTGAAAACGTCATCTGCACTAGCTAACATAAAAGACTAACGGCATTGCAAACCATTAAGAACTGCATGGACGCCAAAGGCCCTGATCTGATACCAGGAAAAAGGAGACTATAATGCAAGTGGGCTACAAGAAACTTAATGTAACATTCAAAATGAGTATAACAATATTATGCTCTCAGACACAATCCGGTACTTGGGTGTTAGATTGGACAAACCCATGGCTTTTGTCCCGATGGAGATTGCTGAACGGGCTGGGAGAGCAGCAGCTACACTAATCAGCCTGATGCCAAACTTTCAGGGACCCCTACACTAGTAAGATAAGACTGTTAGTTATGACGGTCGACTCGAAAATACGGTACATCGCTTCGATCTGCGCAGAATTCTTCTTCCAATGGGAGGGCACAAAATTTAAATAAATATACAAATTTGCTTATTTACTTACAACATAATTTAATTCCAAAAAAGCTTTATTTTATAACCTGCTGGATTGGATTGTCGGATTGTTCAATATTCAGAGGCGAACCACCATGTTGTGAGCGGTAGATTTTCATTAAAAAATATTATTCTGAGTTATCCCGTCTTTGGAGGGAGGCGCGCCGTCGCCCTCCCTGTACTAGCCGTCACTGATTGCTACAACATAGCGAAAACAGAGAGGAGATTATCTATAAGGATGTCCAGCGCATATTAAACAATGTGAGATGAGATCTGGCGGAAAAACGAGAAGTGCTGTACCGGATAGGAGAGATCCATACTAAGGAATAAACGGCACGAGAAAATGTTTTTCTTCAGAATTTTCAGAAAAATCTTTTGCACTAGTAGTTTATAAAAGTAGGGACAGATTCCGATAAATATTTTAGACAAGTAATTTTGGTGGGTTCGGCGGGTATTCTCCCATTTAGACAGGGGGTTCGGAGATTTCTCCGAACATTTCATTAAAATTAAAAGCTAAAGAGAGTTTTTTAACGTAAATTTTGAACAGAAGTTCCGGTCGAAAACCGGAGGTAAGGTGTTTCGAGGGGGGGTCACGACTCAATCGAAAAACTGAGAATTCTAAACTTGCTGTGAACAACACATTTTTTACATTAATTAACTTTATTTATTCCAAACAAGATTTTTACTAATTCTACCTGCTAAAAAATCAATTTTCAGAACCTTGTCATGCAAAGCTTGTAATTATAAAGAATTTTTGTGTGTAAAACACTTTAAAATAGGCATATAAAGAAAATTATGTAACTAGAGTTATAAGATTTGTCTATTTTAGGGTAGATGAGTCCTCGACTACCAACTAACCACATCTAAGTGATGTCTTTTGAATGTTCCCCCTCCCCAACACACATAAAATAAAATCAAATAAGTACTTTCGCGTGGAAATAACACGGATATGCGATTATTTTTTATTCGAGTCTTCATTTTGGCATCGAAAACAGATCCGAAGTTAAAACATCAGGTTCGGACCAGAACCGTGGCAAATATGACGAAAAAGTGCTAAAAATCACAAAGATGTGAATTGGCCATTTCCTATAATACCTACTCGTATAGCCCATGCCCGTGCAAAATTGTATAATATAATTTCAGGTAAATCTGAACGAAAAATATTGTTCTAGCCCCTGTAGTTTTCGAGATACAGCCTTCCGTACAACCTCTTTTTTTCAAATTTGCCTTAACAACGCTTCAAAAAATAAATAAAAGTAATCGACTATAAAATTTAGAGCCCTATTAAAGCTGAAAAGTTGTTATGTGCGGAGATTTAGAGAGAATTAAGTACTTTCACAAACATCTCTCATTAAATCAAGATTATTCATGGGTCAATCATGAACAGGAAAATAACTCTAAAACTTTACTAAGGATCGAAAAAGACCAATAAGTTTTTTATAGGGCTATATCTCGGAATCTATAAATGCTATAAATTCTTTTTAGAATTAGAAGAAGCTTCTAATTTATGTTTATTCTGTAAAAATAAAAATAGATTGTATTTCTCACTTACAAACACCTGGGGGGTATTCCATACCCCCAGACCCCCCGGTCTCCGAAGACGTTGCCTATACATACATCGACGGATTACAAGATTTGAAAACGGATGTAAAATGGGTGCTAGAAATAATTTTAAAATTAGCATATTTGTAAAAAAAATTGCAAATAATCCTAAATTTTCAAATAAATTGCAGAGTGGTCACCAGCGGGTGGGGAGGGGGGGGTAAAGAGGGTAACTACTGACTCACCTATGAAGCTCAAAAATCGAGGAAAAAACTATGAAATGTACTAAAATATCTAAATAAATTAAAAATCTATTTTGTGTTATTACGCAATGATTATCCTGGCCTCCATAAACTTTAAATGAATCCTCCCTTGCATTTGAGTAATATCAATGTTAAACATGTGTTCGGGATACTAAGTTGATAGTTAATATAACAGCAAGCTCCCGTAAGCAGTCGCAATTAAGTATCACTTTAGGGTGGATGTTGGTCAAGCAAGGCAATAATGAAGCTAAATGGGGTGTAATCCCATAGAACCAAGTCAAGTATTTGACAGTTCAACGCTTTAACGTTCCTTTTTTAATTTTTGTTTTAAAATGTCATTTTTAATTGAAATTGGCTTTACCACCCGGCCACTCTTCAAGATCAAAAAATTTGAATTTGAATTTCTCATTATTAATCAGTATAACAAGTTTTTTTCTTTTCTTCTTTAATTATGGCGATAGTAATCCTTAATAGTTTAATTAATTGTAGCTTAGGTATGGCTTCCTACAGGTTATACAAGTGAATAATTCATTCGCGATTATCATTCACCAAACGCCACCATGCGGGAGAATTTGAAATTAGTAAGTGACGTATTAAATGTAAATAAAAATTCGTTCTTCAAGATCAAGACAACAAAGTGAACTAATTAACGAAACATGTTATTCCAATTTATTTAACAACATACTGAAACTTTTGCAAACTTTCACCATAAAATGACTTTGAATTTCAAGGTATACGTCCAAACACGGCCATATTGTTGTTACTGGTGGCGCCACCAACGATAATCAAAGTTCCTGAAACATTGATTTGCAGTGGAATTCGTTAAACTCCGGCAATATCGGAAAAGTCATGAATAGGTTACAAGAAGGCATTGGCGTTGTGGAGTTATAAATATGTTACATAGTAAGTAAAAAGCTGCAAATCTGCATTTTGATAAAGATTAAGACATCCTTTTGAATTATAGGGTTAAGATTTAATGGAAAGAGATGAGATTCTGCTTATTTGTGTTTAATTCATATTTTCTTGGTTTTCCATTTCTTCTCACAATTTTTAGTTTTGAATTTTTATTTGAACTATTTTGGTGCAAGAATATTTTTACATTATTTCAACTTATCGTAATATTAAAATTAAATTAATTTAGGCTTTATTACAATATTAATTATTTATATATTAAATTAGCGACACGTCGGATGGGTCTTGTAGTTAAATTGGAGAGGCGTCGGACTGTCGAATTTTGATTTCTTCGCACCTTTTGCGAGAGCTTAAATTTTTTTAATTAAATAAAAAACAAACTTTGGGAAGAGCCCGTAGCTGAAGTTTTATATAGTAGAAATTTAAAAAAAATTGCGGAAAATACATGTTTAACCCTAAAAAAACAATCCTTAAAATGGTAGAGAAACAACCAATCAGAAGCTCGCATTCGATTTGATGCGGATCTACGTCATCAACATGTGATGTTGATGGTACGTGCGGTTTCACCTAGTTTTATCCGAAAAATCTAGATCCGTTTTATTAAAGATCGGCCGCGCTCAGGGATAATTTTTCCAAGTTTAACGTAAAAGTTAGATGCAAACAAAAATAATAATCGGAAATTATTCCACTACGTATTACAAAGTCGGGTTGGGCGTGGCCTAAGAGTACCAACAGCTTTAGTTTCGCTACTACTTTAAGGGCTGCTTTTTGGGGTTTAACATGTATTTACCGTAATTGTTTTTGTTTGTTTCTACTATGTAAACCTTCAGCATTCTGAATATCTATAGAGAATTGTTAAATCGATGTTCATAAATTCGTGCTACTCCCTAAAATTTTTTATTTTTCAAAATTTCGCTTTTAGATTTTTATTTTATTTCATGGGTAAAAATATATTTGCATTACGAATTTTGTATTTCGATTTAAAATCTTTCGGATTCGAAATTTAAGTTCAAACTTGAATGTTGAAGATGTTATCATGTTATCATCTTCTTATTACTAGTTTACAGGATATTGGACTGGGTATAATTCAAACTTATATAAAGAATTTATAAAATATTTTATGTCGATTAAAAACGTCAATTAAAATAAAATTAAACGTTCAAATTTTTTTAGAAGAAAAATAAGGACGACGTTGCGCAATTTGACTCAAATTTAACTATGGGACCCGTCCGACAGGAATCGAATTCAAATATGAGACACGTGCGACGTATTTAGAATCATTCTCTTTATGAAAATAAAGTAATCTGTACTTGAAAAATGTTTAATGATTTTATGTAACGGAGAGAGTGAAACAGATTCTTATCCTCGCATTTTTGAGGCACATGACCTTATTCACATGACCTTCTACTTTTATTAAGAAGTCTCCCTCTTAATACAGGACCAGGACCTGTTCTTTACTAATTTTTGTAATTAGTTCTATGGGGATTATTGGTTTTTACATCTCAGGTAGCTTGCTAGGCTTGCCTTTCGATGTGCCTGCATCCTGTTTTTTATTCTTATGATGGCAAATCATTAACACAGAGCAACCGATGGCTGTACGTGCCCTTCAAAAGCACGGAAGACGTAGAGTAAAATTCGCAATTTAATCCCATGGTTTCATAAAAATCTCGCTTAAAAATTTAATCGACAAATATACAGGAGTTCCATAGTTGTTGAGTTTTATAGCATTATCAAATTACCCTCACTACGAATTTTATAGTCCATAATTTTATTTTTTACGTTTCTTCCTTGTTTCCTTATTTGTTCGCATTTCTTAATATAAAATTAACTAATTTATTTTGATCGAGCTTGAAGTGACTTTTAATCTCTCATTTTTTTAGTCCTTTCGCCTGTGGCGGCGGGCTAAAAACGTACTTGGGATTAAAATTCGTACTTCGGTCTCTAATTGTATAATATACTATTTTATACGAAAACGTGAAATAATAAATTTTAGTACTACCTTAAAGGTGCCAATCCACAATGAGAATATCTCATGAAATTTTTGTCTCATGAAATAAAAATGTCATGAAAAATGTAATTTCATTGTGGAAACAGACCTGAGATACGTGATATACTAGAGATACTCTCGTGAAACAATGAATCTCAGAATCTCAGGTCTATTTCCACAATGAAATTACATTTTTCATGACATTTTTATTTCATGAGACAAAAATTTCATGAGATATTCTCATTGTGGATTGGCACCTTTAGAGTTCTAATTAATAAAAATGAGGATGTAAAGACTCATATAAAGACGTATAATTTAAATTTATTAAATGCAATCAATAATAAAAATTTGGAAAAAAGAGATTGGTACGAAAACTGATAATCACATAATATGTATTTTATGTACCAATACAGCAACCACAGAGTGCTCTCCTGTCCATCGAAGGCTGAGCTAAATTTTGTGAAGTTTGATTCGAACTCAAAGTTTCTACTCAGCCAGCGGTAACAGAAAACCACTTCTGTCTCACACGTAATAAACGTTATTAAATTAATGTTGGTAGCATAATAAAACATTTTCATCATAACACAATATTATATAAAAAATATAATAAAACAGAATGATCGTAAATTGTAAAACCGATAGATATTTAAACAATTTAAATCCTCAATTGTACAATAATTATATTTATTTAACGTGGATATATAAAAATTTGTTTTAACCATGTCTTAATTTTAGAAAGACTTATTTAACCTTTGAATTAATTGTTGGTTTTAAAAGTACATAATGTTAGGTATTAGCATGGAAGTAACAAATTGATATGTTTAACTTTTTAGTTTCAAAAGATTTTATTTTTGCTAGATTATTTATCCTTTCGGGCAATTATGTAGGACTTTATATTTTCTTACGTGCTAAAATGATCTCTAAAATTTTTGTAATAATATTTTATCGAAATGATGCCATATTATGTTGAATAAAAAAATATATAAATCCCAAAAACCTGTGACGCTATATAATTCAAGATAGTGGTTTTATTTTCATTCCTACAAAAATATCTTTAGGGGAAAAATTGTGTCCCCTTTTACGCTGAACAATTTTGGTATCCACAAATTTTATGATATTTTTACCGTTCTTGGGAAATTATAGAAATACTGATTTTGAGCGTTCGAAAGAAATATTTCGAACACCCCATATATTTTTTAACCTGTGCACCAAATTTCATGCTGATAGGAAGCTTAGAAATATTCTTGTGCTTCTTCTTCTTCTATTAGGGCTTAGCCCTGTTGGTTAACCATGTTCTGCCCTCTTGGGATTCGGACGTCCAGCTGTCTTTCCATCTTTTTGGGGGTCTTCCGGGGGGTCTCTTGGATCTAGGTCTTTGTGTCATGGCAATCTTTGCGATTCGTTTGTCGTCCATTCTGTTGACGTGGTCTCTCCAGAACCTTCTCCTTGCTCTAGTCCATCTGACAACGTCCTGGATTTTACATTTTTCGCGCGTCACCTCGCTTCTTACTCTATCCCACAGCGTCACTCCCGCTATCGATCTCAACGTTCTCATTTCTGTACTTCTCATTATTTGCTTGGTTCTTGATGTTGCGGCTCTTGTCTCGGCCGCGTATGTCAGGACTGGTCGCACGCATGTTTTGTATATTCTTGCCTTGTTCTCAATTGACATGTGTTTGTTGGACCATATAATATTACGTAAGCAGCCTGAGATCATGGCTGATTTTGACGCTTGCGTGCGCACCTCCGATATGGTATTTCGGTCATTAGTAATATCAACACCCAGGTATGTGAACTTGCTAACCTGCTCGATGGGTTTCTCATCGACCATCAGTTTGCAGCGTATGGAATATTTCGCGATCACTATAGATTTAGTTTTTTGGGTTGATATCTTCATATTGAACACTTTGGATAAGTTATTGAGTCTAAACAGGAGTCGCTGTAGGTCGTCCACATTTTCGGCTGTCAGGGCCACGTCATCCGCATAGCACACCATCTGGATTCTACTGCCCCCTATCTCATAGCCAATGTTAGTGTCTCTGATTCCCCGGATTATTTGTTCCATAATCAAGTTGAACAGTGTGGGGCTCAGGCTATCCCCCTGCCTGATTCCAGTTTTAGTTGGCATCTCTTCTGTGAGCGAACCTGCTATTTTGATTCTGGTTCTAGTATTAGTGTACAATTCCTTGATTATTTTAATTATCTTTCTACTAATGTTGTTATTATCTAGGGTTGTTAGCACGTCGTTGAGTCTTACTCTGTCGAAGGCTTGTGTGAAATCGACAAAACAAAGGTATAGCGGCTGGTCATATTCAATCGATCCCTCTATTAGTTGTCGTATTATGAATATTCCGTCGATAGTCGATCTATATTTTGGCGGAAACCTTGTTGTTCGTCGCTTATTCCGATCGAATCAATGATTTTCTGGGAGAGGATCTTTGTGAATAATTTTGATATACTGCTCAGTAGGGTTATGCCCCTGTAATTTTTTGGGTCGTTTTTTGATCCCTTCTTGAATATGGGTATCGTAACGCTTATGCGCCCCATTCTTCGGGTATATTCCCGGATGATATTATCCTTTGGAATAGCATTGTTATCTCTTTTGATAGTTCGGTACCTCCGTATTTAATCATCTCGTTGGTGATATGATCTATTCCTGGCGATTTTCGGTTTTTCATTTTTTTTATTGCTTCGTCCACCTCGCTTTGCGTTACGATCACCTCTTCGCTCAGATTCCCTCCCTCCACATCTGGTGTCGCTACGTTATCTTGTGGTGTGCCATCCGTCGTCTCGTAGAGCACTTGGAAATGGTTGATCCATTCGTCTTTCGTGATATTTGTGAGCAGTGTGCATTCCGTTACCGGTCTTTTTGCGCTACGGATCATTTGCCAGATTCTCTTTTGGCCGCCATACATATCGTGTTCCATGTCTGCTGAGAATTTCGCCCAGTATTCTCGTTTCATCATTGTTATTTGGTTGTTTATTGTGTTTCTAATGGCTTTATATCTTATATATTCCTCAGGTGATGTATCCATACTATACCTTAGGTGCGCTTTTCTTTTCTCATTTGCCAAATTCTTCACTTCTCTTGTGAACCATGGTTTGGTGTTGGTGTTTTTCCTCCTTCCGATGTTAACTTTTCTAATTCCTATCGCTTCCTCGCCGCTTTTTGTGATGTTAGTTTTTATTTTAAGCCATGCTTGGTCCACATTATCTTCTTGTGTCACTCCATTTTTTGTTATCTTATCCTTCAATATTTCCCTATATAGGTACTTAGTGCTGTCATACTCAAAGGATTCAATGTTAAACTTTGTTACGAACACTGGCGATTCTCTAAGTTTTTGCGGTAGATGTTTAAGACGGAACTTGCATAGTATCAGACTATGGTCGGTGCCTATGCTTGCTGAGTTCAGGGCCCTTACGTCCACGATTTGTTTTGTGCCCCCTTTTACGCTGAACAATTTTGGTATCCACAAATTTTATGTAATTTTTACCGTTCTTGGGAAATTATAGAAAAACTGATTTTGAACGTTCGAAAGAAATATTTCGAACACCCCATATATCTTTTAACCTGTGCACCAAATTTCATGCTGATAGCCAGCTTAGAAATATTCTTGTGCTATACCAACTAATATTAGAATTTATAAATAATATGTAGGTAGGTATTTAAATTTTTTATTTTATTTTTTTATCGCGATTTCTTCAAGCCACACATATTCGAACTTAAAAAGGTAATATAAACTTAAGACAGAGATTTGTGGAATAAATTTAATTGAAATTTGATATATTTTAATACATTATGCTATTTTAACATAATATAGAAAAATCCTATAGACACCCATGTATAGCATGTCTTACAAATATTAATACATAATAAAGTTATTATAATAAATTTATGAAAAAATAAAAATTCCATTATGAGTGACTCAAATACCAAAGTAATAAGTTCTAGATATTCCATAAAAGGAAGATGTATTAATCATATTAAGTATAAATATAATGTAACAAAGACTAAAAACAACAAAAAGTCATGAATAATAAAATATTTCCAATCCCACGAAGTCCTAGCTGCCTCTTGAGCCACAATAAAAATTTTAATTATAGCAATGGAGTCCCAAAGGAGCGTTTCTATTAGAAGTAAGCTAAAGAAAAAAAATCATCTAACTGCTAAAATATGAAAGTGCCACTTAGTATGACAGTTAATTGAGCAAAAATAGCGACACAAAATTACCTATGCTTGAGAAAACATATAAATTTGTCAAACCAATTTGTTGATCTAATCAGCCTCATAATTAACACAAAATTAGACAGTTTATGAAGTGAATATGTTATTGAAATGGTTACACAGTCGTATCATTAATTTGTTAAGTCAAGCTTAGCGAATATACAAGAAACAATAATTAAAAAGTAAATATTTTTACTTGTTGGCACCTGATTTAAACGACAGTTGGTGATGTGAGGCCACACACATGTGTTCTCTAAGTACAATAAATTTGTGCAGCCAAAATTTTTGGCTACGAACCAGTAGATACATCAATAGAGAAAACGAAAATGATTAGCCGCTGCAGCTCGCAACATTTTATTTTTTCAAGCAGGTTTCCCGATAAATATAAAATAATAAAAATCTTCCATACCAACGATAAAATTAAAATCCTCATCATCCCATCTTATCTTTTGTGACGCAAATTTCTCATAGTACCTACATTTTCTTGTTACTCTCTTAATGTATTCTTGATGGCTAAATTCACTTAAAATTTGTAATTTAATAAACACGGGCCTGTTTAATGCAAACATTTATATACTTAATTTTCAAACTTGTTTCAGTCGTTGATCGTAGTGTTTAGTGCAACAAAATTAAAACTATCAAGGTTCTTAGATGCTCATCAGGTGTTTTGTTTCAAAAAAGTGGAAAGTTCAATGCGCTAAAAATGTTAGTTGCGAAATTAAAATTCCACCGTTTACGCCTGCAAAATGTCATTTAAAATAAAACAAACATTAAAATAATTACATCAGATAATCAAATTAACTTGGTCGTTTAATTTTATTCGAACTGGGAGCTTAATGAGCGATTTTACGCTCGATATAATTATAAATGCGCTAAAATTTTGAGATTGGCAAAAAACGACGTTAAAATTTTAATTGTGACCGTTGTCTTGCAAGATATATGGGTCAAAAATCACACTGTTACATTTTTGCTCATTTACCTTTCAATATTGCGCATAAAATAGCAGCTACTTCGGTGCTTAAACCGTTGTGACATTTCATTGTGCATAAAATTTATTTATTATGTACTTACCTATACTACTTGCAAGTTTACATAAACACAGGCAAGTGATTTATGTAACTGTGCATATGCATTCAGTGTTGTACGAAATTATCATTTTGTGAAGTGGTGCATAAAGTGTAGTAATCAACGGCATTAGTATTATTTTATGCAAGAATTAGTAGCAACAAATGTAATGTCACGTTTGTATAATGCCACGGCGTGAGGGCCCGCAAGGGAAATCTCGCGACCCGCAAAATTTAAATTTTTAAAAAGGATTAGTATAATTTTTGCTAATTACAAAAGAACGTTTTCCTAGTTCTTTGAATCTCTGTGGTACATACGTATATTATCAGGAACGGACCGGCACCAAAATTTTAAAACGAAAAAATGTAAAGCAACCTTAAATATTTTTATCGTATCTCTTGCAGTAAGTTAGCATATTCCCCCTCCGCAGAGTAGGCGTAACTAGCTTTTTCTTCCCGGCTATCTGTTGCTATAAATAATTGTTGTCTAGAGCTTATTAAGTCGTCTAGGGAGTTTTTGATGTTGAATTTGTAATTTTTATTTATATTTGCTTTTGAATTAATATATGTTTACTTAAAGTAAATTTCAATTACTACGTTGGTTATTTAAAAGCGAAAGTATTTTTTATTGTAATCAGCTTTCATTAATTGTAAATAGATAATACTTCGCGGCTTTTCAAAACATGTGATATTCTGCAAATTTATAAATAAAATTTAACGTTTGGTTTTCATAATGTAACTAAAGCTGGATTCACACTACATTGTACTGCACGTTTTTTTGCAGTATTAGTGCAGTATTAGTAGGTAGTGGCGCATACATTTTACATAGAACTGTGATGTAAAATGTATGCGCCACTACCTACTAATACTGCACTAATACTGCAAAAAAACGTGCAGTACAATGTAGTGTGAATCCAGCTTTACACCGCGAAATTCTTAGTAGGGCATTCCCCGTATGATGTAATATTTGTACATATTATGGTTTTCCTTACAAGGTTACTACTTTTATGCAGGCCTTCCCCAAGTTATTATTTTTATAAGTTATTGCAATATTTTAATTATGTCTGTTTTTAATAATTGTACTTCCTCCAAATTTGTTTATTTATTGTATTTTGTTCTTACTGAGAGATTACGGTAAAATATCTTATTTTCCCTCGAATCGTTAGGTCTTTTTACCGTCTTGGATGAAATTACGTCACTCGGCGCACGCGCCTCGTGACAATTTCATCCGTGACTGTAAAACGACCTAACCTTGCATGGTGAATAAAATACTATTATAGAAAAGGGGATCACTAAGCTGGTTTTGCAATGAAATTATTTTAAACATGCTCAAGTATCAATTTATGATGTATATTCTTTCACAAATTGACAATCTGATGAAAACCGAAAAAAATAGAAAATAAAATTTTTAAAATCTGCTTTATTAATTGTATTAGTTGAAGAACTGATAAGGGGTAAATAAAGACCCAAAACTTTGGACAAATTAATTTCTTTGTCTTTATTGGCGATTTGTTTCTTCAGTGGTATTTTATCGAAAATTTGAATTTCAGAATGAAACTTTTATGAATACAATATAATATAGTTCTGTAAATAAGATATTTTTAAAAAAGACTGGTATTTATTAAAACAATATAATTTTATGTATTGGTATAAATGCATACATTCTGGAGCCAAAACAAAAAATGTCTTAATAAAATTCAGAATGAATGAAATACTAAGAATATTAAAATGACGGAGGGGGGGGGGTTAAAATTTGAATTGAAGCCTCGATGTTTCGGTATTAAATATTATACCTCAAGCTTGCTTAATTTTTCTGACCATTTCCTATTGAAAATTAGTTTTTTTATTCAAAATTAAATTTTTATTTCCAAAATATGCTATTTTTTTAGTGTTTTCATATTTAGTATTATAGGGACTATTGCAAATTTTTCCATTCAAAATTGCAATTTACTTGCTAAAACAAGCCTTTTCTATGTGTTTTGTGTATAAAATAATTTAATTTTAAATATTAGTATAAATGCATACATTCTGGAGCAAAACCAAAAATTTTTTAATAAAATTCAGAATGAATGAAACACTAAGAATATTAAAATGGCAAGGTGGGGGGGATTAAAATTTGAATTGAAACTTCGATGTTTCGGTATTATTATACCTCAAGGTTGCTTAATTTTTTCTGAGTATTTCCTATTGAAAATTAGTTTTTTTATATTACAAAGTTCTCGGTTTTGAGGGTTGGGAAATAAAACGACAATTTACTTCATCGACATGTTTCGGACCCTAAACGGATCCATCTTCAAGACTATATTGGAATAAGAGACAAAAGTCGATACAGTTACAGTAAAATAAAGTAAAAAAACACAATATAAAAATCAATTCTCTTAGACGTTTCGTTTAAGAGATACGGGGTTCGCAAGAAAATTTTAAAAAAAACCTGAATTTTTTAAACATTTTTTCCCTAAATTTAATTTATAACTCGAAATCCGTTGATTCTAGACGATAAGGGGTTATAACCTAATTTGTAGACAAGCGAATGATCTTTGAAAAAGTTCTAATACATTAACCTTAAAAAATCAATAATATTGGAGCTATGGCCGTTTGAAATCAGAAATGCAAAAAATTGCTTTAAAGGGAGGTAACCCCCAAGGGTTTGGACTTGGGCAAAAATTTTATTTGAAAATTTGTCTTACAAAAGTGTCCTTTATCACCACCTCAAAGGTTCTCCACGGTCGCGGGGACACCCTGTATATAAGATATATAATTTTTAAACTTACCTTTTTCTTTGTGTGCCGCCAAATTTTGAAATCGTTAAAAGTGTGCCGCAACAAAAAAAAGGTTGAGAATCACTGTCTTACTATTTCATATTTTTCCATTCAAAATTGCAATTTATTTGCTAAAATAACCCTTTTCAATGTGTTTCCTTAGTATTTCAAATTTTTAGAATCATGTTTTCTATTTAAAATTCAATTTTACCTGCTAATATATGTAATTTTAAGTGTTTCTTCATATTTTGCATTGAAAATTATTTATTCCAATCAAAATTGCATTTCACTTGCTAAAATAAGATTTTTCTGTGTATTTTCTCAGTTTTTAAGCGTTTTTTCTATCAACAAATACATTTTTAAATACAAATTTCCTAGTGAAAATTATTTTTTTCCATTCCAAACTCCATTTCACGTACTAAAATATGAATTTTCTCTATAATTTCTTAGCATTTTCTATTAAAAATTAATTTTTTCATTTAAAATTGTATTTCAATTACTACTCATTTCAATTACTAAAATAAGGTTTTTCGATGAGATTTCTTAGTATTTTTTGTTTCTAATCTTTGTTTCTACCAACAAATGCATTTTCAAATACAAATTTCCAACTTAAAAAAATTTTTTCCATTTAAAATTGCATTTGCTTACTAAGATAAGGTTTTTCTCTGTATTTTCTATTGTAATTGTTGTTTTTCGTTCAAAATTGCATTTACTTGCTAAATAAGCGTGCGTTTTCTATGTGTTTTCTTTGTATTTAAGTGCTTTTCTATTAACAAATCTTTTACAAATACAAATTTCCTATTGAAAATTATTTTTTCCAATCAAAACTGCATTTTACCAGTATTTCCTATTGAAAATTAATTTTTCATTCAAATTTGTATCACTTGCCAAAATAAGGTTTCTCCAAATGTTTTCTAGGTATTTTAGTTTTTGCTTTCTATCAACAAATACGTTTTGAAACACAAATTTACTTTTGAAAATTATTTTTATGAGATGATATTCTTGAGAATATTTGGACGGTGTTAGTCATATTCATATTTATGGACATTTGAATTAATCATCAACTAACATTCAAATTTACTAATACGGGACAAAACCCCATTTAAAATTACTGGCGATTTGATAGGCGACGAATTGGGAAAAAATTGGCAGTCAAATGAGAAGCCGCGATTTTACAGGCGGCGAAATGGGAGCGACGATTTTATAGGCGACGAAATGGGGTGATACCGGTTTTTCTATGTTGCTCTTGGTATTTAATTTTTTTGCTATCGAGAAATACATTTTCAAATAAAAATTTCCTATTGAAAATTATTTTTTCCATTCAAAATTGCATTTTATTTGCTAAAATAAGGTTTTTCTATGCGATTTCTTAGTACCTATTTATTTCCTAGTGCAAATTATTTTTATCATTCAAAATTGCAAAACTTGCTAAAATAAGGGTTTTCTATGTTTCTCTTGGCATTTAAATTTTTTTCTATCGAGAAATACGTTTTCAAATACAAATTTCCTATTGAAAATTATTTTCTCAATTTAAAATTGCATTTTATTTGATAAAATAAGGTTTTTTTTCTGTAGTTTCTTAGTATTTATTTCCTGGTGTAAATTATTTTTATCGTTAAAAATTGCATTGCTGGCTAAAAAAAGGGATTTCTATGTTTTACTTGGTATTTAAGTTTTTTTTTCTATCGGTAAATACATTTTCATATACAAATTTTCTATTGAAAATTATTTTTTCCATTCAAAATTGTATTTTATTTGCCAATAAACTATGGGTTTTTGTGTAAATTCTTAGTAGTTATTTCCTAATGAAAATTATTCTATTAATTCAAAATTGCATTTTTTACTTGCTAAAATGAGTTTTTTCTCTGTATTTTCTTAATATTTCCTTAAAAATTATTTTTTCCAATCTAAATTTCATTTTACTTGCTAAACTATGGAGTTCCTAAATATTTTCTTAGCATTTCCTATTGAAAATTATTTTGTACCTATATTCTAAACTGTATTTTACTTGCTGAAATATACATTTTCTAGGTGTTTTGTTAATATTTTCTTTCTAGTTTTTTCTATTTAAAATTGAATTTTCAATGTGTTTTCTTAGTATTTCCTATTCAAGATTTTTTTTATTCTAAATTGCATTTTACCTACTAGTAATAGGTTTAAGGTTTTTTAAATGTATTTTGTTAGTATTTCCTATTGAAAATTACGGTTTCCATTCATGTTCATAAAGCCCGTCTTACATCAGGTCATTTCTGGCGCCATTTCTTGAGCCATATTTCTGGCGTCATTTCTTGGGCCAGAAATGACGCCATTTTTTGCTCCAAAAATAAAGCCTGTATTATATCAGGCCATTTCACGCGCCATTTCTTGCGCTGATCTTGCGCATTAGGTAATTTTAGCAAATTACCTGTCACATTTTGTAGGCCAAATATATAGAACCTGTTCTATTTTTCAACGCCAATTGACCTGCGAGCGTGCGCAGTAAAATTAAACGAACGTCAAATTGTGAAAAGTTGTGCTACACATAAAAATTGAAATGGATAAAGAAAGCGATTTAATTGCAGAAAATGTGATTGCAGCAAACATAATAGTATTAAAAACATTACTAAAATAAAATAAATAAAAAAACTTTTCTTATTAATAAATTTTTATTTTTTTCAATTAAAGCATAATAAAGAGTATTTTTTTTATATGTAGGTATATTTTTTATTAAACAAATTAATGTGCAAAATTTGACTACTCTTGTCGTTCCAGTTCTTTCTGTAGCACTCCATGAATCATGTATTGCACAGCATTTCTTCTCTTTTCTTTTACTAATTTCAGCTGTGCTGCCACAAACTCCCCGAAAATATCCTGCGCTGTTCTCTGTTCCGTTCTTTTTTCACGAAGTTGAAGAACTTCAGTTGCCTGCCCCAAATTGTTCGTTACTTGTTGAAACATTGCCTGTTAATTAAGTTGACAATATGAATGAAAGTTGTTATTATGATTTTTTTTATAATTACCAATTCTTCAGCATCTTTGCTTGCAGTTTGAAGCTTTCTTTTTTTTCTTGGTGGTTGACTGGACTGGCTGATTGGTGTGTTTAAAAAATTCAATGGGCTTCGAACAGACTGCGTATTATCACCGATTGAGTCCTCTTCATCTACATCTACATTGGATATCAAAAGTTCCGCATTCCCAATGTCGAAACTTCTTTCTTCATCCTAATAAAATTAAAAATACAAGAGATATTTTATTTGTGCCTAACTTAATTTATTTTACTTACCTGAGGATTAATTTCCTAATGATCGACTTGGTTCGAATCATCATTACCACCAGTATCATATGAGGACACATTCAAATTTTCAAATGGTTATTAAATTTTCAAAAATCTGTACTGCGCACGCTTACAGGTAAATTGTTCAAATATAGAGCACGTGTCAGGACATTTCGAGCCAGGACATTTTCCAAGACATTTGCTGTTTTAAACTAGGCAATTTATTTGGCTCAAGAAATGGCTCAAGAAATGGCGCCAGAAATAACCTGATGTAAGACGATAGTATTAATAATAATAATTGTGTGCCTGCTGGCCACGCATGGTTCTGAATCCACGTTAAGCTATATGTTCACTGTGTCCATCACTCATATTCTCAACAGGCCTAAAATACCAGAAATCATGTCAACGATACAAAATCGGACATATAATTATTACAAAAAAAGATAATATTGTAATGTAATAAAGTTTTTTTTAAATTTCACGTTCAATAATTTACATAAATGAATGAAAAAAATTAATTGTTTGGATATAAACCAAGATACTGTGTTTAGATAATCATCTGAAGAGCTTCACTAAAAGAGAAACACATCAGTGTAATGGTTTTATAAACAATTAATATTTTTGCATACATTAGTGTGTACGTTAGTTAAATTAAAAGTAATAAAAAATAGACAAAAGAATACAAAAAGAATCTTCACTCACTTATAAAAAAATCAGCGATTGATTTACAACGCAGCAAAAAATGAGCTCACTTATATAAATATGAAATTACGGCATCAGCAATATGAAAACCCCGAATTGCTATTTTCCAGAAGCAACCGCAATGATGATCAACATTCATCGAAAGTTTTACTTCGAATCTCTAGGCCAACAAAGCAATTTTTATTTTAGATTTTGTTCTGCGGAAGAAGTTAACGGCGTTCTTTTCCATTTATGTATAATCATGTAAACGATTATTTTACGATAATCCACTTTTATACTCTTTTTTTAACCAGGTAAATTTGAATTCGAAATGTTTAGTATTTCGAATAGCAAAATTATAGAAAGGCTCCACTTATGGTAATAAAATCCCCTAAGTGCGGCCTTTAGGCTGTACAACTTTGGTGGACCGAGGACTACGGTCTTAATACATTATCGCAAATCTAATCTGTTGGTTGAGCCAAAGAATAAAATATTATGGTTTTTTTTTACAATCCCTAACAAGTTGTGTACACTTATTTGGAACTCCTTAGAAATTACTAGCAAGTCCTTAGAAATATTTGGAATTTATTGGCAAGTACTGCAATTTTTTTGAAAACTTTGGGTGTCATTAGAAACCATAGGAATTCCAACATTTTCCTTTAAGAGAAAAACAGTTTTAATTAAAACAAAAGCTCTATCGAAAATTCGAAATGAACTTTCATAAAAAAAACGTGATATTTTCAATAAGCATTTTTGTAAATAAAATATTTTCAAAATATGTATTACTAAAATAATAATATTATCATTATTGTTAAAAATTATAATAATTATTTACCCAAAAACCAAAGCTCGTATTTTACAAATTTTGGAAAAATAATTATTAATAAAAAAAATAATTAACTTAACGTAAAAATCGTACGCTTCATTGTAGATAATGTATCTAGAAGTACTTTGTCCAAATTTCAAGTCAATCGAGCAAGTACTTTTTGAGATGAAGTAGATGAAGCCAAATCGAAAAACGTAGTTTAGAAATAAATGCAAAATAAAATAACTTTCTAGGTTCTACCTAGAAAAACCTATAACTCCGTTAATTTTTTGAATTTTAATCCTCAATACGGCTTAAATTGTTCAGAAAACTGACAAGTTTACAACGCTGAAACTAAAAAAGAGCAGTTATTGAAAACTTTCAGGGCGGTTAGACCCCTCAAGCACAAGTCACAAATAAATTCAATGTACTAACTTTTATACATTAAACATTTAAAAACAAAAAGTAAACGTAATAAAATTCAATGTAATTCATGAGTTTTTGACAACAGTTTCCTGTCATTTTCCGATGTTTTTCTTTGTAAACATAACTTTGTTTTAATTTAATGATTTTCTTAGTTTACCGATAAATTAGAAGAAAACAGTAAACTGTTATCGAAGGCTCACGAATTAAATTAAATTATATTACGTTTTCTTAGCTTCTAAATTCTAATTTAATAAATTTGCGATAATAGGGATAAATGCTAAGGTGAAAAGTAACCAATCGTAAACAATCCCCCAACCAGGTGTAGGCAGCCATGGGCTTTAAATGTCAAATATTTCTTTAGCGCTTATCGTTTTGAGTCTACATTAAATTGTAGATTCTCCATACTTAAAAAGAGGCTATGTGCAGCAATGATGTAAAAAATGTTATCAACCAGTTTCTGTGATGGCATGAGCTGGAATAACTATAAACAGTCGTAGACCGTTCGTGGTTTTATCCGAAGGAGAGAAAACTACCGCTGCCACCATTTAACAAAGGTGGACTGACAGCAAAATATTAAAACGACCATCAATGTTGGAATTTTCCTAGCAGTTTAATTTCTAAAATTATTTTTGGCATTAATATCAGATCGCATGCCTTTCCATTATTCAAAGAATGATATTAATAAAAATGAGTCGAGACAAAATTCTTTAGTGCGATTTTATTATCATCATTAATCTCGGAGAAACTGAATTAAATTAAAAATTATAAAACTTAAAGATGGCCTTTAAGCAGATCGACCTAAACGGGATTTTTCATGTTTTCCACGTGGTCGGCATGCCAAGAGATATACTATAAAAAAAACTTCTATTAGAAATGTTACATGACCCCTGAACATTTCCTGGACGGTTACTTTTGATCATTTTCACCCGAAATAATAAAATGCTCACTCCAACTTAACTTACACAGTTCTCTCCCAAGTTCAATTATTCTTTATAATGTCATACTCGGTAAGACTTACGAAAATAGAATTCCCAAAGCTATTACCAGAACGATGGGTATTACAGGATTATAAGATGTGATCTTAGTTTTTCAAGATTTTCGTTCAGTCCTAATGTCTCATTTAATTCGTCTGAATTTCAATTTAAAAGTCGAAACGTAATCGTCAATCAATAATTCGAGTTCTTGTCAATTTTTTATTTTTTGTGTCTATTTGGTAAAAAGCATCGTCAAGCGTACCGTAAATGATAAATTGATAAATGAAAATCTGTCACCGAAAAAAAGTGTCAAATGTAAAGGACAAAAAATATTGTCAGGCTTGTATTTGTTATTAAATGCAAATCTTATCGACAAAAAATTTTATTTTATGATACCATTATTTGCATCTCCAGAACGTGGAAATACGTAAGTTATGCCTGTCTAAAATATGAGAGTTTAAAGCTCCAATGTGCTGTGGTTAGCGATTTTATATCGAAAAATTATTGGATCCTTGCAATTTTTTAAAATCATTCTATTGTTTCATTATGTAAAAGCATGACAAAACAAATTTATTTATTTACTCTATAAATAACTTAGAACTTTAATGGAATTTGATCAAAGCTTTGCAGTTTATTTTCGGTTAGTTTGCTGTGTGGTTCATAGCCAGAAAAATCATTATAAACTTTTTAGTACCACTGCAGTAACATGAGTTAGTTTAAAATCCTACTAATTAACTTCTTTTAAAAACAAACTCAATTTGCCAACTTTTAACAACTTTATACTATGAACCCTTTTAAAAATATGTTAATCTACGCAACACTTTTCTCATTTATTTATAATTTTTTTGTTCATTCAAACGAACTTTAAAAATTTGTTTTCACATGTCAATGATATTATGATTGACAGAAAAAATCTTTTTTTTAAATTATACTCCTGATATTTTTAGATAAATTAACAACATAGTAAAAGGGAAATCCCCTAGAGAATTTTGGGAAAAGAATTTTTAAATTTTTCAAAAATTTTATATTAATTATAATTATTACGTTCTGTTATTACCACATTAACCTCTGACTCACAAGAAAGAATTGTTAAATTTATGTGAATATTTTTCAAAACATTACATTGTTGCGATATACGTAGGCATTTTAATGAGTTAACCTTAAATAGCTCAAGTTGCTTTCTATCTCCTGAAAACATGTAAATTACCTCTTTAGGATTACCTCCTTGGTCGGACTATTGTTTTCTATGTTATTAATGGTTAACAAACTGTTCAAGTTTGTGTAGTATGTAGTAATTTTATTTGACTGAAAAAATCTGGTTTTAGTTAATTAAAAAAACTTTTTTCGAGTTTCATTTTACTTCTTACAAAATTTGCATTTCGATTTTTTTTTGTTATTTTTAATTCTATATATGGAGTTTATCATTATAGATTGATGTATTCCACTTTTTAACAACTTTTAAAATTCATTAACTCAAATGTAGCTCTTAAATTACTGTCATTCCTTTTTGCAAATGTAAATTAATGTTTAAAATCTCGAAATATAATTACCAACATATTTTATATATTCAACAGGTTGTAATGATAGATTTTTAATTTGAATTTTAAATGTTTCGGACCAGAAATATTATCAAAAGTTTCTATAGTTTTTGTTCTTTTATAGCCATTTCGTTTTTATTTAAAACCTTCGTTTGACAATCAAATGTATACGCTGGTTTGAGTGCAAACTTTTTTTTATGCTAAAATTTTACATGTAATTTACAGTCACCCTGTATATCTCGTCCACTAACGCAGACAAGTAAATAAAAATTTCGTAGACTGCAATTTTCGACCCTGACTGCGATTGAACGAAGATATTGAGCAGGATTTATAAATAAACGGTAATACATAAATGTCGGACCTACAGTAATAGCAGAAAATGAGGATAAGCAGCGTGATATTGACATTAAATACAAAAGCTGAGTTAGAAGTGCACATAAATTACCTAAATACGCTTATGTGATTAAGAAAACATTGTTTTTAATAAAACGTAAAAATATTTAGATACTCGACCTTGATCATGTAAAATTCTCTCATTT
Source organism: Podabrus alpinus (assembly GCA_932274525.1). Lineage (NCBI taxonomy): Eukaryota > Metazoa > Arthropoda > Insecta > Coleoptera > Cantharidae > Podabrus > Podabrus alpinus. The sequence continues at coordinate 49,631,568 of OW026456.1, read as the reverse complement.
TGCAATAATAATTCATATGTTCCTTTTTTATTTCTAGACTAAAAACTGATCCTTTAACGTTAAACGTTTTATCATTACCACCGTAGGCGAATCTCTAAAAAATTCTAAAATATGAAGCTTCGATCCGTGGGAACCCAAATTATTGTTATACTGGATGTTCTTTTCAACGGTAGTCAGTCGAAATAACTCTTTTTTTAAATAAATTTGAGGAAAACAAAACAGGTCGGTTAGATGTACCCACCGGCTATCTCTACTTTAAAATGTTAAATAGCACCCCTACCGTGCGATACACCACTGTAAAAGTGGAGAAATCTTCGTTCATCCTCATTAAAAAGTGAACTTAGCGAATCCGTTTAAGAGTTGGAGATAAAAATTGAAAGATGAAACAAAAATAATTTTATAAATTAATAAATTCCACTCTTTTCGTACTTAAGGCCGTGTGACACTTGTGTAAATTTGCTTGTAGATTTACGTGTAGATTTACGTGTAGATTTATGTGTAGATTTACGTGTAGATTTCTACACCGTGTAAAACACGTAAATTTGCGTGTAGATTTACGTGTAAATATTTTATAGAAATATTTCTATATTTTTTCGCAAGTTGTGCGTGTAAAATTGCGCAGAAGAATATTCGAAGGTGTGGTCTATTTTTTCTTGTGTTGTGCTTTTGTCAGTTGGTAAAAGTTTGAATTGGCAAAAACTTCCGAATTTACGGCAAATTTTTTTTTTATTATATTATATAAACCGTCAGCTTTCAGAATCTCTAGGTAATTTTGAAAGGCCGTGTGACACTTGTGTAAATTTGCGTGTAGATTTACGTGTAGATTTCTACACCGTGTAAAACACGTAAATTTGCGTGTAGATTTTGTTGCAAATCTGCTAGCAAATAGTGTGTTTGCCACTTGTGTAAAAATTTACCCGTAAATTTACAATTTGCACACGCGCATTCTGGTTAATTGAAAATTCGAACGGTAAGTTGATATAAGAAGTTTGTATGTCTGGTCGCCTTGTGTTGTTTAATACCACGTTTAATACTAAAAGAAACGTGATAATGGATTCAAATTGGCAATTAACCCATTAATACCCAAGGGTCGAAAATAAAACTAATTTTATGTTTTTACTGCATTTTATTACTTATCATGTACTCAATAAGAAATTTATAAAGTAAAAAAAAATTATACATTTGTAGTATTGTTACAAAATAATGTTGCATAAAAATATTTATTATTGGTAAAGCACGGATTTGTCAACCCGAATTTCAAAATTACCTAGAGATTCTGAAAACTGACGGTTTATATAATATAATAAAAAAAAAATTTGCCGTAAATTCGGAAGTTTTTGCCAATTCAAACTTTTACCAACTGACAAAAGCACAACACAAGAAAAAATAGACCACACCTTCGAATATTCTTCTGCGCAATTTTACACGCACAACTTGCGAAAAAATATAGAAATATTTCTATAAAATATTTACACGTAAATCTACACGCAAATTTACGTGTTTTACACGGTGTAGAAATCTACACGTAAATCTACACGCAAATTTACACAAGTGTCACACGGCCTGAAATTCGGGTTGACAAATCCGTGCTTTACAATAATAAATATTTTTATGCAACATTATTTTGTAAAAATACTACAAATGTATAATTTTTTTTAACTTTATAAATTTCTTATTGAGTACATGATAAGTAATAAAATGCAGTAAAAACATAAAATTTGTTTTATTTTCGACCCTTGGGTATTAATGGGTTAATTGCCAATTTGAATCCATTATCACGTTTCTTTTAGTATTAAACGTGGTATTAAACAAAACAAGGCGACCAGACATACAAACTTCTTATAGCAACTTACCGTTCGAATTTTCAATTGACCAGAATGCGCGTGTGCAAATTGTAAATTTACGTGTAAATTTTTACACAAGTGGCAAACACACTATTTGCTAGCAGATTTGCAACAAAATCTACACGCAAATTTACGTGTTTTACACGGTGTAGAAATCTACACGTAAATCTACACGCAAATTTACACAAGTGTCACACGGCCTTTACACGGTGTAGAAATCTACACGTAAATCTACACGTAAATCTACACGTAAATCTACACGTAAATCTACACGTAAATCTACACGCAAATTTACACAAGTGTCACACGGCCTTTAGATATTTATTTCTGACGCGTTTCGAACACAAACGATCTTCTTCGGACACAATTATTAGATTACATAATTACTAGTAGGCCGTGGTTCTGCGGCCTGAAGGCCGCACTACGTAAATTACGAAAGCTATCTATCTATCTTCCATATTAATATATTGATTTTTTCACGTCTATCATTAAAATTTTGGTACCGTTTCTTCCCTGTGTCTTTTCACCTGCATAGAACATCGTATATTTCTTCTTTTTTATTTCTCCTTTCCCATTCCATCTTTGTTCCTGCAAGGCGGCCACCTCCACACCGTATCTCATCAGTTCGTTCGACACTTCATCCATTTGTCCCGGTCTTAGCAGCGTTTTTACATTCCACGTTCCGATCTTCGTCAAAACTCGTTTACTCTTTGCCCATCGCAGATTCGTACTTGTTTCAATCTGTTCTGTCCTTTTACATTGCCTTGTTGTTTTATGTGTCTCTTTTTCGTGGTATGGAGTTTCCTTCTGAGACAATCCGGTCACTCCGTCTCCAATAATCAGTTTTTTGTTGTCCCAGGAGTTTCTGCTTCTGCCTCCAATTCTTCCTTTCTGTTATCCCATGCATACATTTTTCCTTCCACCCTTAACTTTCCATATCCAACCCTTACTCTTTTTCCATTCCTGCTCTCCACTCTGGCGAGCTATAAGATCTTATCTTAGCAAACCAAGATACTGTGTTTAGATAATTATATTATTTATATTTTGGTTTTTTCACAATTACCATCAGGTTTTTGAAAACTTTTACCATTAACATAACTCATCAATAACCAGGAAAACAAATTATGAAGACGAATCGAAAACCATACAAAATAGAAGAAGTTAAAACTTAAAAAACTACAAGAATCTTTTTAAAATTATTACTAATTGTATAAATTTTTAAACATTTATAATTAATAAAATTTTCCGGCGGTTTTCTGAAAACTTGAACACGCAGGCTTGAGCTCCATCTGAGTGCCCCCCCCCCCCGGAAGTAAAGCTAGCCTGGCCAAGTCATGGGCAATATCGGAGCGACTGGCACTCCTCTGACGCGGAATTCCCGCCGACGCGCGACGGGTTCTCGACTTCGCCCCTTATACGTGAAATTTGCCTTCTTTTTCTCCACTTTTTCTTCTTTCATCGAATAGACCAAGTTATGTTTGGAATCAGTAGATGATGATAAACCTGTATTACCAGCACAACGGAACAGCAACTGCGTTTTCTGTCAAAATAAATTCAAAGTCATGGCCGTCGCTAATCAAAGGGGGGGGTTGTAAAACAAACTGTAATCACCGACGGTCTTCGTTTGTAGGAGGGGGGGTACAAAAACCAACCCTGCATCTCAAAACCTCCGGAGCTATGACGCACTAGTTTGTGAAGGATGTGTTGACAAGGCCAGGTACTCCGCAAATTAATTCATGATTCTGATTTTGATTCTGAGATGCGTTCCTGAGCGTGAACGACACATACGTACATACACAAATTAAGGCTAATATTATTTATATATAGATGGTTTGTTAAATAAATTCTAACTTAAAATAATATGTAGACTAACCAAATATCAAAAAAAATAAAATTTTTAAACATTTTTTGAAAACAGTTAAGGAATATTTTTAAACTTAAATTTTTTTGATATTTGGTTATTCTACATATTATTTTAAGTTACAATTTATTTAACAAACCATAATGATATAATCTAATAAATTTAATGTGTCCGAAGATGATCGTTTGTAATCGAAACGCGTCACAAATAAATATTTAAGTGCGAGAAGAGTGCAATTTATTAATTTATATAAAAACCTCGTAAAAAACTTCAACAATTTGATTCAACATAATTTTATTCGGATGTTAGAAAAATTTTTGAAAATTCATGGAATTTTGGTCGAACAATAATACAGCCCATTTTGATACTCTTCGCTGACTTTCTAAAATGCTTCTGAACGAATTCCCTTACATGCTTGGTTTATACCCCTTTTTCAATTCTAAAAGATTCTCAAGAGGATTCCCCAGAGGAAAACATCAAGCGGCATCAAATGGGGGAAGGGATCGTCCCGGCCATTCTATGAGACCTCTCTTACCAATCCATTTGCCAGGAAATTTTTGATTCAACCATTATCGCACATTTAATGCGTAATGTGAAGGTGTTCCTTCTGGTTGAAAATGTACTTTATGTTCATCTAACAGCATACTTATCTCTTTCTTCATTAAATTAATTTTATAAAGACTGATCTGTATGTGGGACAATTTCACTTTCTAATAGATCCTGTCTGCCAGGTTTTCTTAAACACATTTGGAAGAGGTTGAAATTCGTAGAGGCGCGTCCCCATCCAGGTGGTGGATAGGGGAATGCTTGGTCATAAAGCAGGGTAGGTGGAAAGTAAAATACCACCCGCGCTTCAAACAATTCATTTTACGAGACGAACACCAGCCGCCCTCCGAAATCAAGGTGATGGTGCCGAGTGGGCAGCACTGATAAAACAATTCATAAGAAAAAAAAAGATGAGCTACGATAAACAGCAGAAAATTACGGTGCAGAGGATCGGATATTCAGTACCGGTCGGAAAAGGTGACCTTGGAGTGGACACCTCCTGACCGTCATCAAATCAAGCGACTATATTCTGCGCCCATAGTGCAAAGTCACAAAAATAATAAACAAACATCGGTTGGGCACGACCCAGCAGTTGAGATAGCCATCGGCAATGCAATCATGGAAATGGTTAACTTGTTCGGAATTAAGACAAACCGCAGCACCTCGAAGGAGGTTAAATGAGCACATCAGCAAAATCTTCTGCATATAGAGGAAGTATAACCAAACAAAGCATGAAATAAATAGAAATTCTGGCAGGGTTATTGCAGAAAACTACAGAGTTAACACCGGAACTCTTTGGTTTTGCCAATGATATGATGAAACTTTTAAGCAAGTTCTCACTAATATGTCCATAAGTAACGACGAAATAATTAAAATAAAATTCGAACTGCGAAAAATTGAAATCAAACATAAAGAGAGAGTTACTGTAGCAACAACATACAGGTCCCTAAACGAAGCGAACATCGAGTACATCCAGATGAAGGTCGATACCATAGGAGAAAACATCGTCGCACTGAAATCAGCTTTTCAAGAGTTGGAGCACATGGTGTCAATCCTACACGAAAGGAACTTCGAGACATTCTTCATTCCCTCGAGCAGACGTTCCAGTTACAAAATATGGTGACGCTGATGGGGAGATTTAGAGGTATGATAAAAGAGCGAAGAAATAGTTGATAGGACCGAAGTTAAAATTGACCAGTTGGTGGTGGTCAACCAATCCACCAATATACATAGCTGGGTTGGAAGAGGAGGTCACACCTAAACAAGCACAGTGAGAAAGAAGAAGTCAGGAGAAAAGACGAAAATTGATGAGATTACACACCGACATATTAATATAAAAGAAGAACCTGCGAAGAAGAACCTAGAACCGAAGAAACCCCTGGACTGTAGAGGGCCACAAGTTCAAGGAGATTGGAGTAAAGAAAATAGCAAAAAAGAACGAAACCGCAAAAATACTGGTAGCTAAAGAAGAGCTAGAGGCTAAGGAGCTACTAAAGAGGCGAAGGCCACCCGCAGTCATCATCAAAGTGTCCGAAGACCTCCTATACCGAGAACCTTTAGAGGATTTAATCAATCGACAAAGTATTAAGAGAGAACATCAGTGGAGTGCGAGTGACACTGGTGATGTTTTAGTGAAACTCCAAAATGAAAAAGAGAACCTGGCAAGATTTAAGTCAGTGACAAAACTCCTAATGGTAACGGGGGGGGGATATAGAAGATAGTCGGTGCAGAGGGCCAGCTCATTGTAGTGTCCCTCCGACAAACTATCGGAAATACCAAAATGGCTAATATAACAATCGACGAAGAAAGGGCACAAGTTATTATGGAGACTCCAAGGTCACAACAGGCCTCTCGAATGTATGTTGAATGAAGCTCTGCCACCGGTGCTACAGGTGTTGGTCTGCGGACCACAACAATGGAAAATTAACCAGAACAGGCGTAGAAGACAGAAGTGACAAGTGATGGGACTGTTTCTAGGGGGTCTAGGACTTTTCGGCGCAGCCGGTTCGGCGTAGCCGGTTCGGCGTAGCCGGTTCGGCGTAGCCGGTTCGGCGTAGCCCTTTCGGCGTGCACCCGATTCGGCGCCGCCGTTTCGGCGCGAGACTAATTCGCCGCGAGCCCATTTCGACGCAACCTTATTCGGCGCGAACCCAATTCGGCGTGACCCGATTCGGCGCAAGACCAAATCGACGCAAGGACAATTCGGCGGGAAATGATTTTCCGATTCAATTTAAAATATAATTAAATTCTTGTAATGGAAAATTAATGCATTATTTCGCAGTTTTTAATCACAAATTAAACTTTAATTCATGTTTTGTAAAACTACATACGATCATTAACTTGAATATGTAATGTTTTTAATATACATATTATGTAGTTGATGTATAGCAATTCTTCTTCTTAAAGTACCGTATCCGCTCAGCGAAAGTTGGTTATCAACTTGACCGAAGTCAAGATGACTTTAGCAATTAAATAACTAAATTTTATACTATGAAATTTTCTCCTTTGATTATTTATCGTAGAATCATTTCTAGGTGGTAGATTTAAAAAATTCAAATTCTAAATGCAGAGGTGGGCTAATACTTTTCGTATTAAGCTGTATTTATAGAACAAAAATGGTTTCATTTGTAAATCATGTGGTTCAATAATTTTTAGAAATATTGTAAAACATTTTTGTTGTATTATACTTTAAGATTTCTTTAGGTGGCCGAAATATTCGCTGTTTTTGTTTGGTGCAAATCTTAAAAACGAATAAATTTAATGATATTCTAAAAACACCATCGAAATGGCTTGAAATTACAATGTGGGTGGTTTTCATAAAAAAATTTCAAAAAAAAAAAGAAATTTAATATTAAAAGACCTATACCCAATTTTAAAAAATATCTTATAAATTAACAAATAAAGGTAAACTATAATACAAACATTGATTACAAATTTATATTACTCTAATCTTGAGATCCTGAATAACCTTAACAAAATGAAAAATTAGTTTGAAAATCAAGATCATGTAATTTAAAAATTAAATCTTTTCCCCCAGAGTCCTTTATTTCTTTAATAATTTGAGACGCGTCTAGAGAATTTAAAATATTCTCATCTTCGGTGGAAAAGAGGCTGTAGGATAAAAAACCCGAAAATTAGCCAATGAAAACATTAACATATAACATTATTATACTTACACACAGACAGTGAAACTTACGAATACTACTAACAGAAATTCTAAAAATTACAAAAATATAATTTTTGTAATATTTCTATAGTCTCTCTCGACTGAAAATGAGGATATTTTAAATTCTTGAAAAGCGTCTCGAATTACTAAAAAGGTTAGCGCTGAATCGTCTTAGCGCCGAATCGGGTTTGCGCCTAAATGGGCTAAGCCGAATCGTCCTCACGCCGAATCGTCCTCACGCCGAACCGGCCTCACGCCGAATCGTCCTCACGCCGAAACTTCCTTGCGCCGAAACGGTATTACGCCGAACTGGCTACGCCGAATCGGCGGCGCCGAAAAGTCCCATTCCCGTTTCTAGGATGGGCACTTGGTCAAAGACTGTAGAGAACCCTCCCTTCTGCATCGATTGTTGAAGAAGGGGACGCAGGGTGGGTAGTAGGATGTGGAAGATTACCGGAAAAAATGAGACATGAAACCGCGGTATTCCCTCACCTGGTGCACATAAGGACTAGCAGCGGAAATTGGATTTAGGAAAATTCCACCAAAGCCAGATAGGTTCCTTCTCCTGTCGACGCCGAGAAAATTAAGAAAGACAAGCAACAAACCACGGAACGGATTAGCGAACCAGAATGACACGATTAAGTTGGTAAAATTGAAACAGCACGAGACAAAGATCCAGGGCATAAAAGAATGAAAACTCAATGAATGGGAAGAAGACAAAGATGAAATGATACTGCGTAACAACAAAGGATACCAATCAGATCCGGGTGAAGCGGGAGTATTGTGGAAGCTGAATAGTAACAACCTGGACTCTCAGCGGTGAGACAATGACGACGACGAAGATGCAATATGTGGGGTCGGTTTTCAAAGCAACCCCCTCTTCCAGAAAAACGGTGCAATAAAAAGAACCCAAATACTACTACAGTGCAGAGTTTGTACCTTCGGTAAGAAAACACATGTAATCGACGTCGAATAAACCAAGAGCACATAATATGTAGGTGGGGGCAATATTCCTCCCCCTGTCGATATGAAGAAAGAGCAGTAGATTCGATCACACATCGGTTGGAAATAGACTAAGAGGGTAACTTCCACCAAAGAGAAAAACAAGAAGACTAGAAGAGACTACATACACATGAAAAGACTAAAGAAATTGGCAGAAGTACACGGAAGAAACAGCCGGCAACGAATCCAGGTAACATCAAAGGAGTGGGGTTTTAGTGGGTCGGAATACCAGATGGGAATTCATAGGGGGTCATCAATAAAGGACGTCCATGCCTGAGGGGGTGGGGGGAGTTTACAAAATGTGACCAAGTGTGACCAGGGGGAGGGGGTGGACAGATGTGATGTCCGCATAAAAATCCCAATTTTTGGATTTCTAACAAAAATTGTGTTTGAATATTTTTTTGATGTAATATTTTCTAAAAATATGTATTTACTCCTTAAATTCCAAATGTCGTGTAAACAATGTCGTATCAACTTCGATTAAATGAGGGGGGTCTTTAATTTGTGACCATAGGACGGGACGTTCCTGTGGGGAAGACTGAAAAGTCGAACAAAATTTCGAACGAGGTGCCAGGATTCGCAGCAAAATGATCAAGTACTTCCATCTGTGAAACGTCATCCACAATTATGCATTGCTTATAAATTTTGTGCATATGGAACCGGTTTCTTCAAATTTTCGTACCAACCTTATCACGTATTGGTGGTCTACAATTTTTACAGGGTGGCTTTCATTAAAAATTCACTCATAGAAGGAATCCAGTAAATCTAATTTTTAACGTGGATGAACGAGGATTCCCACCTTATAACCAATTTAAAATTTTAAAAATAGAGGTAAGTAGCTTTTGAGGAGAGGGTTAAACTTAAAATTTAAGCAGCATTGGTTTTGAACGTCCCCTTCGTTATCTTCATGTTTTAGTTTTCTCAAATTTATCCTTAAAATCTCTTAAAAAATAGTCATGTAGACTGGCTACTTTTGAAATGAACACCCGGTATAAGCACCAAAAGTTTAATATAGCTTAATGCACCCAAAACCCTCGCTATTACAAAGCCCAACCCTCCTTTGCTTTTATAGCAACAGGTAATTTTAATACCAAACCTATTGTACTCATACTAGTATATGAATTGAAAAAAAAAGTTTTACTTATTGTTTATATCATTGAATGGAATATTGTTTACAGTTTTTAATGATATATGGATATCTGATATCGTAAAAATCAATGGGAAAGGTAGTAATTACAGCCATATCATTATTTTTAGATAAAAATTATATCCTATTGTATTTTCGCACGCAATAAACGTGCCAATTGTTTTCTAATCGACATCCAATTAGGTAAACATTTAAATTTAACTTCAATTATGGTAAGACTGGACGACACGGTCGGTGGCTTGATGTAACCGCTGGTTAGATTAAGGAGCGGATATTCGTGATTCGAATTTAGAACTTCACGAAGCTGAGCTCTATCTTCTGCTTGATATAGGTAATATCAACGTATAGCAGTGCTTAATAATACATCAACCCTCTTCCTAAATTGCTAATATAATAATTAAAATAAATATTATACAAGAATTTTGCGCTCTTCGAATAATTTTAATTAGAATTTCCATCTATTGTCGTTTGTGAGATATGTAGAAACTTTTATAATGACGCACATGAATAGATTAACGAAATTTAAAATTTTTATGTTTGGTTTACGTATTTTTTAGGTTATTGAGTATTTATACGAACAGAATTATTTCGAAGGGAGACAATAGCTATCACCTCCCCTCCCCCCCCATAGCTCCAACGACGAAAGGAACGTCTTTCAGGAGATGAAATTAAAATGAAAAGAATTAGTTTAAAATTTTAATTAATTTTATAACAAAGTATAATGCAGAACTTTACAAAGCGTCTTAAAAAGTATTAAATTTTTTTATAATTAACAAACTGGTCACATTTTTTGTTCTGAGCAAAAATTTTATCTCAGGCTTATTTAAAATCATTTAAAAACCTCGATATATTTTTTTTTCAATATAAATTTAAGTTCGTACTATGAGTTCGTCAGAGTTACGTAAATCTTCTAGATATGTTAAGACGCAGCATCACCGAATAAAGGAGACAAGTTTAGCAAACTAAAATAAATTTATGCCAAATTATTTATACAATATTAAACATGTAAATTCCTACCAGACTTAATGCCATTCAGTCTCATCAGTTGTCACTATTTGACTATGCTAAGAAAATCAACAAAAATGGAAACAGCTACAATTTTAATTTTAATTCTTATTACAAATGTGAAAATTGTCATCTTATGCTTTATTTTAGAACAGAATTTCATAAAAATCATATAATGTTAAATTAAATGACTAAAAATATTGTATTTAAAGTGGAAGATAAAAGTTAAGCGACTACGCTTCGCTCCTTCTTAATTATGAAATTATTTCACGCTAGGTTTGTATTCGGACATTAATTAATATTCTTTCTTTTTTAATTTTATGTGCATTCTTCTTCTTAGTCGTATTGTTCGTTTCCGAACGTCGTGACCCATCTCATTCTACGCATGTGATGTGCGTTCCAAGTGTTTTCACATACTACATAGAGGACCTACTTGTTTTAACGTGGGCTCAGAACCACGGGAAGTGTAATACACTTCATGTTGAGATGGGCGCTCTTGGCAAATTACCTCGGTGGTTTGACATTGCCTTCCGAGGAGAGACGTACGGCCAGAATAAAGTTCTTACCCTGTCCGGATTCGATCCGAGCGTTTCGCATTAGCAGTAGACGCACTTAACTGCCAAAGCTATGACCTTCTACATACATCTTATGTGTATTAGGATAGGACATAACCATATGCTCCAAGCAACCGTCATAGTAATCTAAAATGTTAAAATAAAGGGTAGATACTAGCTACGGTATGGTTAAGAGAGGCACCGCTAGAATTTATCGTAACAGATGGCGCCACAATAGAAAATCAAGTAATTTTTGTGGATGACATTTTTTTACTATTATCAATTGTTTAATATTGTCGTGCCTTCTACCTCTCGGTAGAAATATTATCATTTTCATTTTATATCTTTTTTCCTTCCCCACTCCACCAGCTGCCCTCTTAATCCCTAATTTGATTAAAAAGAAGATTCTACATTTTTCGTAGTCTCAGCTGTAGGAAGGTCATTAAAAAGTTTAGAAACAGCAATTATTTACAAGCCCATACGCAGATTTGTTATACAATTAATAAAGGCTGTAACCTATAAATAAATTAATATGAAGTTGAATTTTCCAGAACTAGAATTTTTAAACAAAATTAACAAATTTTAATTGGATTTACATTTTTAAAACTAAGTTATAGAAATAATTTATTTTTAAATAAGTAAATATAATTAAAATATTTACAAGTTAAAACTCAATGTTTTTCTGTCAAATTTGATTTTATAAATTTATTTAAAAGAAAAAAAAATTTTGGTTTAATTATGTAAATGTTTGTATTGTTTATTTGTTTCAATTTAAAAAAGTAGTTCGACAATCTGACTTGCCTACAATATAAATACCTGCGCGAACCGCCCGACGTGTCTCCAATTAAACTACGCGACCCGTCCGACGTGTCTCTAATTTAAATATGAAACACGTCCGACGTGTCTGAGTTACTTTTTGTTAAGAATCTAACACGAAAAAGGACGATTTACAGGGCCGTACGAATAATTTTTTTACACAATAAAAAATATCTAATTAAAAATGGATCCAGTTAATAATAAATAAACGAATAACTTAGGTTTTATGCTAACTTTGTGAATAAAATTTGGGCGAAAACCAAATAATAAATAAAATTCAGAAAGAACGATAAAAAAATAAAATAATTGAGGGGAAGGGGGGTAAATTGAATTGAAAAATTATTAAAACTGATAGCTTACGACATCCATGTTTTGGTGTTATTATACCATCATCAGGTAAATTTTATAACAAAATTTGGGCTAATTTTATCTTTAACATTATTCTTTGATTTTGATTTGATTTTATTTATTCTTTGATTAAACTTACCTGATGATTCCTTACTTTCTAATTTCTTTTTTAAATAATCGAAATTTTTCTTCATAATCTTTTCGGATAATAATATGTAGATAAGATTTTGTAAATTTTTTGCTTTAATTCTTAATTTGTCGTTCTCTTTGGTTTCTTCTAATTTTTTAGTTTTGACTGAAGAATTAATGCACTTTTACAAGCAGTTACAATTTTTTAGATGACGTGGCGGTCTAAGGTGACTGCTAACATAAGGTTTTCCGGCTCGACTCCGGGTTCGAGTTAACATTTCCAGTTTGGCGAGTTTAACTAGCTTAATTTATGGTTATGGAAAATTATGGTTAGGCCAAAATTGGAGAGCATAAAATTCTCTATAAAATATATTTATTGAAAATATTATTCAAATATAATACATGCATATTTTTTGTTATAACCCCAAAGTTTCTTTAAAATGTCCTGTCGGATTCTGCCCCAATTAGGAATTTTGGCCCCGTCAATGCGATGTTTTACCTGTCAGTTATTTTATTTCACGTTTACTGAAAATTCTCATCAGATTAAAATGGAATAGCTAGAAACAAAATAAAGTTTTTTATTAATTATATCCTACTATTCCTTACATAAAAAATTCCGGAAAGACGAAATGAGCTTGATTTAAAAGGTAAATTTTTTAAACTAATACCTACCTAACTTCAAATTCAACAGATTTTATTTAGAAATTCAAAGTGCGTAACTGCAAATACATTTATTTTTAGTCATGACATTAAAGAACTTAATAAAATTTTTAATTAAAAGAAATGAAAAAAAGTAAATAAATTTTATTCAGTTTTTTATTCGTTGATTAAAATGTATATTACTAACTTTGTATTTCAAAACAAAATCTGTCGTATTTGAAGTCCAATTTTAATTTAAAAAAAATATAACAATGTTTTTTTAATTGAAAATAATTTGAACCTCGAAAGAAAATTTTGGAACTTCTACAAATAATTTTTGGAACAAAAATAAGTTTGTCGGTCCGACGTGTCTCCAATTTGTTTACCTACGCGACCCGTCCGACGTGTCTATAATTTACATAAGCAAAATGTCCAACGTGTCAGGAGAGTGACTCTCTTATGTTAGTGGCTAATTTATTGTTTCAAATGAAAGGTCAAAACAAGAGACGGTCTAATACTGAATATCTGGTTCGACTCCGGTAAATCTTTATTCTGACCGTCTCCTTCGGAAGGCAATGGCAAACCACCGAGGTATAATCTGCAACACATATAATAGGAGAGTCGCCTACGCCTGGAATCAGGTATGGCACTTGAAGAAGAAAACGAAGAAAGCTCAGAAGCATCTACAACTCAACCAATAATTTATTATTTGATTTTATTCCAATAACGAGCCACGAAATTCTGTTGTTCGGGAGAAAAACAGAACAACAAAAATCATCAATATGTATTTTGCTACAAGATGTTCGGTATTTTAAAGGTTAAAATGTTGGATAAATATTTCATCAATAAATAGATTCGTAACCTAAAATTTTACGGATGACGGATTTTTGATTCTACATCCGGCATTATCAACCTTCAGCATTAAATTTGTTTGGCCACTGCCATTTTAATTCAAATTTATTGAGATGGTAGTGTAAACACTGCCATTGTTATCTTTTTCCTGAGCGCATCCGAGCTGCGCGAGGCATCGAAAGTCCGTGGTGAGCTCTCGAACGAGAAGGTTGGTTTTGAAGGTACTGTGAAGTGATTATGGGGGTTGGTTTCGAATTTTATAAGATATGGCTACGATTTGGTGAGGGTTACAGTCCAGCAATCCGAATATTTATTGGAATATTGTTTGTTTTCCAACCCAGTAGGGGATTTTAATTCGTGGTTGTTGGATGATGGATTTTTCCCGTACCGTATTTTCTTGTCGGGCCACCCTTGCCCATGCTTTCTGGGAAGGATTTTTATCCGTTCAATTGGTAAGTCACATAATTCTTTTGTTAATTGCTTCACAGATGTTCGTTGATCAATTGGCCAATTTTTTGCTCCGAACACCAGGAGCTCACTGACGATCAGATTCGCCCTTGGCTTATTCATGTTTTTTATTTTAATTTTGTTTTTAACATTCTGGTTTTCTTTTTGTCTTGCATTTTTTTAATTGCAGAGTGGTTGCCGAGATTGTGATTGCGTTGCAGGTTGTGTATTTCTGCATCGTGGTGATTAAGGCAATCTAATCTCTTTTTGCGTTCGCATACGTGGAAGTGGATTGATGTTTAAATTTTTATATTGACGACTTATTAATTATTTTATAATATAATAATGTTTTATTAAATAAGTTTGAACTGAGTATTATTTCCACTAGCATATAACATCGAACGGCGCTCACATAATGCATTGGCAAGGGGATTCCAGAGTGGTCGTCGTACGTTCAAATCTCGTATTTGAAATTTTATGTTTCTTATTTTTTTTTGTGTTTATTTTGATTTTATGTTTTTTTATGACGGCTGCGAAGGCTGCGTACCCTATGTACAGGGTGCTGCATTTCATCGGGGTCGCTACCGTTTGGTTTTATCGTTGGAAGTTCGATGTGGTTCCATCTTGGTGGGATTTTTATATGACCACTCGAACGTTCCGTTGGTGGATTTTCGGGGAGTGATTCTTGGTGGCAGTGTTGTGCTACTGTACCGAGCCTGGTCGGCTAATGCATTTAACATCCGACATCGCTTATGTCATTGCCTTCCGACAATGCACATCTTATTGTTTATTTTATCTTATTGTTTATTTTTATTGTTGTTGATTTTATTTTTTTGTGTGCGTTAGCAGAGCTGCTTCCTTGAGTTTCTCCGGGGCGTTCTTTTGACAGACCGACGTTAACATCATACGAGCTAGTTTACCTAAGATCAGGGTCCCACGCAAATTAAAGTGGAGGGTTTTACCTTCTGCGTGGACATTATCTGTTCCGAGCTATCCTCTCATTAGGGATAGTGAGGAAAGATTTTGTTTCAGCTTGCTGTGAAAAAAAACTTAGAATAGTCAACAAGTCGGCGTATGTAATTTCGATGTTATTTTTAAATTATATTTTTTATGCAGAAATTAATTCATTATCAAAGCATGGCATTACAAACCGAAAGGAAGAAGAGATGTCGAGAGACCGAGTAAGCAATGAATGCCATACATATCATCAGTTTAGTTAATTTGTTAGTTCCAGTGCAGCCTTTAGGCTGCACAACCATGGCAATCATACATTCCCAGTGTATGATTTTAGAAGTATTCTAGTTTATAGAATGAAACACCTGTTCGAATTATATTTTCCGTAACGCAGCTCAGATTGGTTAATTTGTTAGTTAACGACATGAAAATGTTAAAGCCCCACAATCTAGGCAATCATGGCCTAGTAATAATCTAAATTCAAAATAACCTAATTATATTTTTCTAAAAACTTTCAAAATTAAACAAGTTAATATTGTAATTAAATATATTTAAGTCCTTAAGCATGGATTCCTCAGTTATCTTAGGAGTTTCTAAGTCCTCTCAAGTAACGAAAAGTTTCGTGTTTTTATACTGACAAAACCATAACATGGCAGTGGCTTGTTGTGATCGCTGATTGAGTTACGGTGCGAAAGTTGTGGATTCGAATTGCGGACTTTCTTAACACAGCCCTCCGGTGAACATCAACACTCTGTTGACCAGTATGAGCGAAGGATGAGATAGCGTATAACACGGTATTGTCTTCGTAGCGTTGAGTTACTTTCTTAAGAAAGAGGATGAATGATGAAGTCTTGGGCCTGCACAGCCTGTTGAGATAAATTGTATAATATGTATACTGACAAATAATTTAAAATAAAATTTAATATATCATTTGTAGTTTTCAAGATAGCAACAAGAAATGAAACATCATAATTTTTTACCGTACCGTAGTTAGTATTGATGTAGTTATCACCGCCCTAGTTCTGACGTAAATCGAAAAACCCATCAGTAATTCGAGTTACTATGCCCTAGGACATAACATTTTAAAATTAAAAATCTCCAAAACTCTCCTAGTATACAGGGTGGGGCAGACCGCCCGTATCAGGAATTTTTTTTTCAAAAATAGTTTGCCATTAAATTTAGGATTGGGAAAATATTTTGATCACAAAAGCCTATGTGAGAAATCAAATGGTGATATTGGCATTCCCCGGAAATGTTGACATCCTGAAAAGTTTACTCTAAAATATCGTAAATTCCAAATTTTCAAATAGCACGGGAGGGGTCGGAAATGGTATCGATGAAAAGGTCTTTCCAAAATAATTAAAATTTGTAGGAAAACATTTTTTATTGCCTACACCCCTATCGAGGAATATTCCATTAAAGTTCAATTTTGGACAATTAAATAAAAAGTTACCGTTTCCTCAATCAGCTCGAGGAACCAAAATCCTGATCTACCTATTGCCCTCCGTCTGAATCTATGGATAAACCCTTGAACGACCTGCAAAACGCTTTGGCGTTCTGTCGAAACTATAAATCTTACGTTTGAGGGGACTTCAACTGTCGATCCCAAATGTGGACTCGAATGATAGATCAAATTTAATAACCTGGAAGAATTTATTATGCAGAACAACCTTGCAGTGTTCAACCTACCTGGAATGCCGTTTACGTTCTAAAATTCACGAAGACAAAGAAGCAACATAGACATTTCATTAGGAGCGATGAATATTATTGAGAACACAAGCAATTTGGACGTGAATGACTAGGTGATCCTGTTGGACCACAAAGCTATCACGTTCAGCATCAAGAGGACAGAGAGTAGGATAATGAGAAATCGAAATCCGGACACAATCAATGCTAACCTGAACCCGTAGGCGGAGGAAGCCAAATTATATTAGGTCAATCTAAACACAACCAAAAAAATCGATAGTGCAGTGAATGCACTTCACCGAAACATCCAAGACTTGATCTCAAATTTCACAAGTTTCAAGGAAACCTACGTTGGGAGACCCGAATGGTGGAATGACAATGCCGAAAGGGCCAAAATAAGTGTTTGGAAAAAAGCATCCTCTGCAAGAACAAATTGGTCCAATATAAAGAAACCGTGTACGCAGTAATGATTAAACCAAAAATAAATTCGAGAAAACTCTTAGAAAGACCAGAAATCCAGGGATAACAGTTGGAAAAGATTCGGAAAAAGGAGGTGGCTAAGGACCCATGGGGACTCACTTACTTACAAATTGGCGGGAGTTAAATAGAGGATAAAGCCATTTTAACTTCGTTCAAACGGGATAATACTCTCGAATTCCTTTTTGGGGCAGATACTTCGGGACGACGAGCAAAGTACCGATGCATCTGTGGATCACCAAAAAATGACAACGGATTTTATGAATTTCGAATCAACGGGACGGATATTAACATTCCTTACAGACCTAGGCAACAGGGGTTAAATAGAAGCATCCCATTGGCTGAATTTGAATTGCAGAATGCCGCTACCCATCAAGCATCGTATTTAGTAGCAACTTGTGTTGACGTTGGTGAACCTCACAATTGTATTCGCTTTCTATTGATCTTTGATTGGAAAGTATCGAAATTTATCAAATGTGTGCGAAATAAAAATAAGTTACTACTGATTTAATTAATATTTTTTATATTAAAAATATTTTTGTAATCAAGTTCTTTAAAAAATGCTGAAGATCGATAGAAATACATAGAAAAACTATCTTTCATGGAAAAAGTTGTTATCTTCCTCCACTAACGCATTAATTTACTTTAATCAATTTATTATAATAATACAATTTTCTTTTTTATTAATTTAACGTTATATTATTTATAAGGTAAGGTAAAAATTAACCGTTAAACAAAAAATTAAGTGTTAGAAAATATCTACGACGCGACGCAAGGCTGGTATTCAGCTAATGGCATGCTTCATAAGACCCGTAAACTAAGAAGATATGAGCACACTTACAAAAGAAACCCAAGCCAAAAAGGTACCAGGTTTTGACAACATCGTAGATCCTTGCTTAAGGGAGATCCGCGAAGTTGTCAAAACAATTATAAGAAACATTTTCAGCGCATTCTCCTAAAAAATCCATCAGGTGACGTAGGATGTATTAAGAATTATAGAACAATAACTCTGCTCTTATTAGTATTCGATAAAATCCTGGAAAATATCCTTTTCATTCCTCGAAACAATTTGGCGTCACCGAAGGGAAATCAACATTGCATACTGTGAAAGAATATATGAAAAATAACCAGGAACAAACAAACTACGAACAAAACAAAGCAAAAGTGGTGGCCTGCCTACTTTTGCTCACTAAACGAAAATGGCGTCCCCCACGGACTCGCTTCCTTCGGACTTCGTTACCGTGCCCCAAGGATCGGTACTAGAGCTGATTTTATGGAACTTCCTATTGGACAATATTATCTGGAGAAAACACAAGAAGGAATATGGACAGTGCAACGGCCCCTCGAGGTAGGAACTGTATTGTTCCTACTGCCAGCTGCCAGCAAACGTGGATGAACTAAACTCTTGGTGTTTAGTGTGTCGGAAATTCAGACAAAGAATGAATAATACACCACCCTGAAAGGATCAATGATTGCGACGTTCGAATCTTGCTGAACGGTAAAAAAATACAAATTATGAAATGTTGATAAAAAGAAGTATTTCGAAATAATCCTGGATTTCGCCTCCACCCTCATCGACTGTGCAACGCTTCATCGGAACCTCGTCGTACGCCAAGCTGGACCTGCGATGGTGGCGGCCCGCGGGACTCTGGAAGAACCGGGGGTCGTGTTAGTACCGGGACTCATTGAGAAACCGGGGTCGCGACCGATTGGTGGGTGGTGTCATGGTGACGTAAAAGGCCGACCAAAGCGGCTCAGCACAAGGCGCCTGGCGCTGCTGAGTTGCTGGCGTTGCACAGTCTGGAGGCGAACGGAGCACAATAGGCTTAAGCTTCAGTGCAGTGGTGGTAAGTACCACACCCGTTAACAAATAATAATCCTGGATAGCCGTCTGACCATGCAAAACCATGTGAACTACGAATGCGACAAAGCAACAAATGTAATCAGAAATCTACAACAGGGCAGCTGGGAAGTAGACTTATCCAAAATATATAAGGGGGCAACAGTCCCCATCGTGGCTTACGGAAGCGAATTTTGGTGATGGAGAATTGGAGACAGGCACACAAAGACTAAATTATTCTCGTGTTATTGTTTCTGCAGTAGATTGATATCAAAGAGTTGCTGTACGATATCGGCACTTTAATTCGCCCATTAAATCTCGAAGTGGAAAGATTGGTGGCTTGGAAAACAATCAAGAAAGACCGACCTACGGAGTTTTAGGAACAAGACATAAACCCGCAAAATTTCAAGTTCAAGGAAAATTAGGGATGGTGTGGTAAACTTATATTCAGGTAATAAATATTTATGATGGAAATCTATACAATTAATTGAAAATCGATTCCGACCTTTTTAAATAAATACTTATAACGGTCGCGCAACTTAGCTATACTTTGAACGGTTATTGTTATGTGAATACGAATCTGACGAAAAATACGTGTAAAATATTTTTTTGTAGAGAATTTAATTAGCTTTAATTTTATATTAAACTATTTTGTCATAAAGTTCAGAGAAACTTGAGAAACCTACGAAAAACTGATTTTTGTACGTTTCTGCCTATACTTAATTAATTTTTAGTAATCGAACCCGTGCTCATCCCATGATCAAATTTGGTACGCATGCTCAGCACATTTGTATAAAGAAACTGTAAAAAAATTAACCAGAAAAAGACCCCTTTAGAAATAGGGGTTATATTAAAAAATTAATCCAGTTAGAGGTTGAAAATATAAACTGTGGTTGAATATTTGAATAGTGTGTACCAAGTTTCGTCAAGTTTGGTCGGGGTCGAATCAATTTTGCCTATTGTTTTGTCGATTTGAGATGGAATGACCCACACGGTCCAATGAAGTATCTTCATAAATTATATAAAGTGCGAACATGCATTAAAAATTATGATATTAAAATTATAAAATAAAATAAAAATTATAAGATTAAGTGCTTCGAGACAACATGAACAAAAATTTGAAAAGATTGGTGCATCGTAACCATGGTTAGTTTTTTTAAGGAGATTAATATATTAATGGCGGATAGATGGAATTTACTTTGGAGATGTTTAGTAACAGATAATAATTGATTGAAATTGGGTGGTGAAAGGTATTTGAATTAATTTATAGCAAAAGTTATAGCTTGAAAGGCGGTGGCACAGTGAATGTCTAATAGTAAGAATTTCGTCGATGGAAAGGTTAAAATTGGAAGAAGATTTTGGAAAATAAATTGAAATAAGATTTTTGGAAAATGAATGGAATGAGATTTTGGAATGGACAATAGAACCAGTTAAGGAATATAATAAATAAATTCAGTTGGAAAATGGAGCCTGAGACGGCCAGGATAGACTGAACATCAGGAATAAGAACAAACAAATTAAAAAAGTTAGTAAATTTGCCACTGTATTACGTTCAATTAAAACTATTTATCAGTTTTGAGCATGTATGTGTTAAAACCATAAATTATTGTGAGTTATGTATATTTTAAAAGTTATTAATTAATTAATTATACCATTCGAATGTTGTAAGGGATATTTCATTGGATCAATTAAAAAAGAAAAGAAATCAATGAACTGCATTTTTGAATTAGTTTAATTACTCCACCAACAAATTATAACAGTATCAATTCAATTCCACATATTAGATTAAACTTAAAAAAATTATAAAAAAAATATAAAGGTTCAGCATAAAAAGCCTAATTAATTAAGTCTCGGAAAAGGGACATTTCACATCAGGGAAGCAAGTGGGTAACATAGCAATATATTGACTTTTTAAGATACGCATTGGTCCCTGCATTTGCGATGCTATACCCAAATGATGGCGATCAAGATTTGCCCAACAACACGATATGGTACCAGCAAGACGGAGATCCACCCCATTCTGCAGTGATCGTTAGTGAATACTTATTTAATCCACGTTTTACCAAATAATGGATTGGTCGCAGGGGAACGCTCGAATGGCCACGTAGATCTCCGGATCTTACTGCGCTGGATTACTTTTTATGGGGCTATTTAAAGAACAAAGTCTATTTCAATACACCAACTAACAAAATTCGGGCAATTCAACCCGATAAAATTAAAAATGTTTTACAAGAGTTATAATGGTGGATAGAATATTGCCAAGAAGTGAGCGGAAGGGGTCACTTCGAATATTTAATTAATTTGATGTTCTTCTTTACATTATTTGTGCAAAAACCTTAATAATTATTATTATCATTAAAGTTATTGAAGTAATTGATAAAATGGTTTATTGTAACATTATGACTGATTACCTTGGAAACTTTTTTCTTCGAAGTCAGGGTTTTTTACATTTTCGTACTCTCTCCAATTTTTTTTTTTTTATTGACTCCAAGCATATTACAATCTATCCCGAGGGATAACAAGCAACAGATATGTAAAGTTATTACAAAGGTCACAGCAGATGCCAGGACATTTGCTGACCTCTCAATAAATTATTGTACCAATATTGTTGTTTTTTTTTACTCGGGAAGTATGTCGTTATTCGTTATATGTTCGTTGGGGAAGCTGTACCGGGTCGTACCTTTTCAGACGTCTCACAGGAGGGGCTACCAGTAGGTCCGATGTTAAGATGTTGGGGTGATCGCTTATTCGTACCTGATACTTGGAGCTTATGGTTGAAATCTCTTCCTTTATCGCTTTTATTTGCAAGTCAGATTGAATTACTGCATTGGGAACGTACCAAGAGGAGCCGCAAATATCTCGTAGCACTTTGGATTGAAATCGCTGTAGTCTGGCTATGTTGGACTCACTGGCAGCACCCCATAGCTGGGCACCGTACGTCCATATAGGTTTTAGAATTGCTTTGTATAACAATCTTTTATTTTCCAACAATAGATGGGAGTTGCGGCCCATAAGCCAATACATTTTCCGATAAACCAACCCTAGTTGTAGTCGCTTACTCCAGATGTGTTTGGCCCAGGTTAGTCTTCTGTCTAGATGGAGTCCTAGGTATTTGACTACCTCTTGTTGAGGGAGGATATTATTGTTCAATGTCACGTTGGGGCACGTGGTTCTTCTCAGTGTGAAGGTGACATGTACTGATTTGGTGCAGTTTACCTTTGTCCTCCATTTCTTCAGCCAGTCTTCTATTTTGTATAGATGATCTTGTAGCATTTTTGATGCACTTCTTGGGTCGTTATGGGACGCCATTATGGTTGTATCATCCGCGTAAGTAGCCAATGTTGTGTTGCTATCTTCAGGTAAATCGGATGTGTATATCAAATACAGAGTGGGTCCAAGAATGCTGCCCTGTGGGACTCCAGATCGTATCGGTATTAGGACGGTATAGGCATCACCATACTTGACTAGGCAGTATCTATTTGTTAGGTAAGACTCCAGTATGCGATAATATGGGTGAGGTACACTTGTCTTAATTTTGTACGGCAGTCCTTCGTGCCACACTTTATCAAACGCCTGCGAGACGTCGAGAAAGGCAGCCGAGCAATACCTCTTACACTCCAAGTCATTTCTAATATTCTTTGCGATGCGATGTACCTGTTCAACCGTTCCATGGCCTTGACGAAACCCAAATTGGTGGTCTGGAATCATTTCTTTGCTTTCAAGAATTGGTTTTAGCCTTTCCAGAAATAATTTTTCGAAAGTTTTCGAGAGGCCAGGGAGAAGGCTGATTGGTCTGTAGGACTGTGTCATGGTGGGATCCTTGCCTGGTTTTGGAATTAGGATCACCTGTGCAACCCTCCATTGAGGTGGAAAGTAGCCGATTCTAAGAACTGCATTAAAGATCATTGTGATGAATTTAAACCCTTCTTCTGGTAGTTCTTTCAGAGTCCTGCCCGTTATTAGGTCGTACCCTGGAGCTTTCTTTGGATTTGTTCCTTTAAGTATAATTGTTTTGATTTTACTGGTCTTGAAGTGTTTTATGGGTAAGTCCATTTGGTATGGGGCCGCAAGCATTTTGTGAATAGGAAGTTTTTCTTCATCGGAGACCTCTTTTGGGAATGGAGAAAACACATTGGCAAGATGCTCAGCGAAGGCTTGGGCCTTCTCTTCATCATTCCCAGCCCAGCTTCTTGTGTTTGTTTTAATTGGGTGTTCTGTTTTGTGCTGTTTATTAATTTTTTTTGTTACTTTCCACAACGAGTACTCTGTCGCTTCAGTGGCAGACAGGTTTTCCAGAAATATTTTTAAGTTATGATTTTTGTTTTCTTCTAGCATTTTTTTTAGCTCCTTTGTAGCTTTATTTAGGTGTGTTTTGTCACTTGGTGCGTGAGTAACTTGCCATCGCTTTCTGAGCCTCCTTTTTCTGCAATCTTTTTTTTTTATATGTTCTGGACATTCGCCTGGTTTGTCGGTCTGAGTCGTTGCCGGAGTTGCATCCCACGAAGCTTGTTGAATTGCAATAGTTAAATGTTCGACCGCCGCGTCTATATCCTCTTCAGTTTTTAATGAAATATTAAAGTTTAGTTTTTTTGATAGGTTGTATCTAAAACTATTCCAGTCGGTTTTGTTGTTATATGGAGAGGGTGGTTTGTTTGTCCGATGGACATAGGTCTTTCCAAATACGTAAAGAAAAATTAGGGTAGCCATTTAAAAAATTTACGATGACATTACAGCTCAAAAACAAAAAACACGATAAAAACATGCCAATGGCAGAAAAAATAACATTTAAAAAAATAAGGTTGACATGTCAGGATTTTCTAAGAAAACCGCTCGAAAATTTTAATAGAATTTATTCCAAACTTTACGAGCTCACTGTGTATCAATTTTACCGTTGCATTACGTGCTGTTTTTATTACACATTTTATTATTTTTGTTGTGCATACTGTTGTATATTTTATAATGTTTTACCGAACATACTTCCCAACTTTAACTATTTAGCAGGCAATTTGCATTAGGAATGACAAGACAAAGCAAATTAAAAAAACGGTTGTTGTTAGGTCGTTACTTCATCCATTACTTGTTAAAACCATAGTCTACTCTTTAATATACATATTTACGTACAAATCTCGAAAACGGTACAAGTACAGAATACATACAGAATACATAAGCTGAAAATCGAAATTTAAAATCTCGTTAATCTATTCGTGCGCTTGAGATTTTTTTATATATCTCAAAAACACCAATAACACAATAATTCTTTTATCTCTGATGTAAGATAAATCGTAACACGTAAGAAATCGTCAGATGGTCTAGTCGCGATGTTATTTGCGGGTCAATAATAACATGAAAGGGTGTTCCAGTCTAAAATAGACTACGTAGTATATGAAGTTAGTAATCTTATGGAACTTCCAAAATTTAGATATAGCAACGAGCGATGTACTTTTGTTACAAAATTCAACCATTTGTTTGAATAATTTATATATTTTTAGTGATAGCAGAAAAATATCAAAAAGTCCGACCAGTGCATTGTATTTAATGAAATAATACAAATATTTATTAATGTTAGTACGTCTATATGATAACAACTTAAAACTGTACGTTTAAATATTCGTAGTTTGACCTACTACACTTATCTAATCATTTGAATAAAATTAAAAGTAAAAATATGGATAGCAATAAACTAAAAATTATTATTCGAGTAAAATTCACAAAAAAATTAAAAGAAGTTTGGTAAACGAGCGTTTTTCTACGCCAAGTTTTAGTCGTTAGAAGTAATAACTGTGCACGATGTTGCGACGCGACGTTAAAAACTTAAACTTCTACATCAACAAGTTCAAATAGAAACAGCAGGATTAATTTTAGAAGCCTACCGCAATAACGCAACTTTATTTTTTCAACTAAACTACAATGGTTTTGCCTTATTTAGAAAGTGGTTTGAGAAACTTAAAGAAATATTCTCTCGCCTACTTTGCGATACTCATCTTTCTTTTCTCCAAATACACCACCTAAAAAAATTTTTTTTCGTTTTTCTTAATTAAATTTTTGCTAATTTTTTGTTCGTTAATGTTTCATGAACGTTTCGTTAGGTTCATGTTTCGGGTGACGTTAATTTTTTAACACCTGACGTAATTCGAAGTAAATAAATTTTTAGGGTCTATTAACCCTTAATTTTAATTAGAAACTTTATTGCGCTTTTATAGTTCGACTAATTAAAGCTATCAGATTTAAGCTTAATCTTGTTGAAAAAATTATTTGCGTACGTTTGGTGCCGCTGGTTTAATTTAATTAAATTATTACCGGATAAAAACCACTCGAGAAGCGGCTCATTTAATAAGTCGCGCTTTGTTTATAATTTAATTAAGTGCGAAATCTTCAGTTTTAAATTGAAAAAAATTTACATTTTTTGTCTTACATTGACCTCAAGTTAAAGCCTGATTTACATTTACGTTCGTAAATGGTAGGTACTACAGTAACGTGACTAGTAAGTTACAAAAAGTTGTTTCTGTTTTTAACTTCACTTAAATGTACTACGACTTATTAAATGGCGGTTGTAGTATTTTTCAAAATGAAATGTATTTTTTTTATGTATAATTGTGTTTACGTTTATTCACGTATTATTCGAGATCAAACGGTTACGTTTATACAAGGGAACATCATAAAATTGTTTAACGAGCTCATAAAAATAAAAGAGACGTTTAGTATTATTTAACGTGAGTAATGTCCACGGATTAAATTTGTTGGGAATGGATTAAGGAAATTTTTACTTAACTAAACCAGAAATGAAGATTTACAATTGAGGAAGAAGATATGATATTATATAAAAAGTACGAGTTTCATTTTTGAAAATATCAAAAATATTATTGAGAATTGATCATTGCATAATATAAATAGACATGGATTTCCACAACATACAAAACGTAGTCAGGATTACATCTAGAATATATCACTGGTAAATTTTAGATCTATAAATTTTCCAGTTAATTTTTCAATTAATATTGATTCTGGATACGGTCCTGACTATTTGTTATTTTCTAATAACGAGTTGTAAAAACGCATGTCTACTTGTAGATACTAGAGTAGCTATCATCGCTTCCTCAACGATGCTTTTGCTTAGCATTTGGTTCGCTTATGACCATATTTTGAAATCGAATACAAATATTTTAAATGAAAGGCTGTCATTTGACCGAACTCTTTTGGCCGACAGATCGTTTGGTCGACAAATTGTTTGGCCGACAAATTTTAGAGGTACAGCAGTCTCACGGATTGAAGGAGATTACGCCAAAACAGGAAAAGGAGAGCCGTTCCTCCTTTATGATAGTGGACCCAACGAGAACCACATCCCTATTTTCAGCACAGCGGAAAATTTCCAATTATTAGCTGATAGCAATCGTTCAAGTCGGCCCCATCGCTGTTTTTCCAACTATATATATATAAACGATCCATTGTATCAAGTACAACGTGGTCATTCCGACTGTTTTTGCTCTTCTTCCGAATAAAAGGGAGAATACCTTAACAAGAGTTTTAGAAGATCTCCTGAACTTGAAACCACAGTTAAATTTCGGAAGTATTATGACTAACTTCAAAGTTGTTCAGAAGAAGACGTTTCAAGCAGTTTTCCCTGGCATCGTTTACCACGGATGCTTCTTTCACTTCAGCCAATGCATTTGGCGAATGATACAAAGTAACAATTTAATTACATTTCAATACTAGAATTTGACTGAGCCATTGTTTGCGTTAAATATAAAAAACTTGAAGGCTCTGGCCTTTGCCCTGAAAGAGAATGTAGAAGCTATATTTGGAACATGAAGAAATGTTGAAGTCACTGATTGACTACTACGAAAATACTTGGATCGACGCCATTCTAAGCAGAATCAATTCGGTACGAAAACCCGTTAATTTGGGGATTCCGATTTTTGGAACTGTCACGATGCCTGCCTCGGAGATCTTTCGAAATCCAACATTCCATTGAGGAGTGGAATAACAAATTTAGTCGCCATCTCGGAGCCAACCACCTCACCATCTGGAAATTTATAGATGGACTCAAACAGGAGCAAGGAAATGTTGAATTCAACCTTGCACAGTATAACGCAGGTTATTAGCCCAATCCTTCCAATGCCAAGTACCTACGTCAAGCTGGCGACCCGACTCTAGCGACTCGTAGAGGATTTCACTCGTACTTGAGTACGAGTACTCAATCACCGGCATTGCTCCATAACCTTCAGTACAAACCCAACGGTTCTTAGAACAATTTAGTTATTTCATTTTTTTTATATTTAATAAATAATACCAATAAGTTGATATTGCATA
Source organism: Podabrus alpinus (assembly GCA_932274525.1). Taxonomy (NCBI): domain Eukaryota; kingdom Metazoa; phylum Arthropoda; class Insecta; order Coleoptera; family Cantharidae; genus Podabrus; species Podabrus alpinus. Next base: position 49,603,948 of record OW026456.1, on the reverse strand, counting down.
ATTATTAATTTTAATTTACAATCATTGTCGGCCAAATGATATGCCGGATAAAAACTTGTCGCCCAAATAGCTGGATCCCATTTTAAATCTATTGGAAATGTTGATTAAACAGAATATAAAATCAACTGTGAGCCTTTAGATAGGCATCTATATGCCACCATCGTGCTGACTTAATTCGCTCGCATACCATGAAACAGCTACGGTTTAATTATTAAAATTTTGTGTTTTCAACAAATAAAGTTTTAAATTACTGGATATTACGTTAATTTTTTTACTAAATAATTCTTGTCACAATCAAATCATTTCAAATATACGCCACTGAGGAGATCTAATAAGATCGAAACATGTCTGTCGTTGTTGGAATGATTTGGTTGTGACTACATTTTTATGTTAAATTTTCTGCGGGAATGGTTAATAAATTCTGCCAAACCCCCTTTGTCTGCATGGGGTTATGTTTGATGGTTTATCCTCAACCATCCACGCGTGCCTCCTTTAAAACAGGGACTTTCACTGTACAGAAATGTACTTTCAGTATTACTAAATAACTAGTTTTATTAATTTTAATACAAACCGCACGAAATTATGCAAATATAGGTTGTATTTAGAGGTTAATTTCTCCCCCCCCCTCCCAAACGAATTTTGTAATAAATTTTATACTAATCGTTCGAGAATAGTTTGAGCGGTTAAGCCCATCGTTGTAACCTGAAAGGTAAAAAAGTTTAAGAATTGCGAAATTGTAAGTTCCTTTACACTGCTCCGAGAAAGTAGCGTGCAGAATTTTAGGATTGTTGATAATAATGTTAAAAAAATTTATTTTTTAATATTAAAAAAAGAAAACAATCGTCGTCGATCAAAATAATTTGATACTCTACAGCAGTAGCTTGATATGATCTGGTTAATTACGGAAAAATAGTAACTATTATCGGCAACGTTAATATTCTGCGCGCTACTTGCTCGTAGCGATATTCCTAAACAATCTACATATAAATGACAGCCTTAATTTGTACATGTATGTGTCCATCGCGCTCAGGAACGCATCTCTATTTTTTCTATTTTTCTAATTGTCTTTGAATGGAGCGCCAAGGTAATACCCCATATTTAGGTGTTGGGCTGTTGATTTTAGGAGGCCTTCCGGCCTCTCGGTAAAGCATCTCATTGGTTTAATATCATAATATACGATTTATGTGGTAAGAAACGTAACAAAGAAGTAACGAATATCACGCCATCTGTCGTGTAAATTTTAATGATAGGTAAGACGTGAAAAAATCAATATATTAATATGGTATATAGATAGCTGGCGCAATTCACTCAGTGCGGCCTTTAGGCCGCACAACCATGGTCGACTAGTATTACAATAAACGATTATTATGGAAGTTCAAAGGATCAGAATTAATTTTATTAAAACATCACAATGGAGAGGGCGGGGGTGCTAGCATTTCTACAGCCTACGGGAATAGAAACTCATTGAAGCTCAAATGATTCGCTGTTATTTTATTAAAACAATTGTGATGGGGGGGGGTCTGTGGAAACTAAAGGAAATTGAAGCTTCAAAAAATAATTTACGACGGAGGTGGGGATATACTTGGGCTTTACCTCTCTTAGCAACCTTAAGATATGAAATGCAGTGAAAATGGCATTAAACTCGCTAGCAAAAAATTAGTAGTTACTATAAAATATTAATAGGTAACTTCACATGAAACCAATAATATTCAGCGCACGAAAACATGAAAATTTACCTGTTGCAAGCTTAAGTCAAAACCAGACTTAATCAGAATTAAAGCAAAAATTAAGAGACTCCGCTCTAGGTTCTTCTTGGATATCCTCAAATTTAGGAACAGTGAACTGGAAGTCACGAGAATTCCCCAATCTAAGAAAGTTCAAAGTTGCAATTGTTGCAAGTATTCACCCCGAATCCCGCAAATAATCCAAATTATGAAAAACTATTGACGCTATACATGATGATTATAATGTAACTATCAACAATTATCTCCAAAATTTATCCCACCCAGAAAGTCAAACCATAATAATTATTTCCTTTCGGTTTACGGTTACGTTCCTAATATTTTTATATCTTTCCGGTTCGCCTCCGGTTTTTATCCGGTCCGAATTCAAAACCGGTTTTTAAGACGCATGTGTAGGATAAAATTCACATTCAAAATTTAGTGTGCGCATGTGTAATGTAAATTTTACATCAATACAATAATAGAATCATGGATTTCTGAAACAATTTGTAAATTATAAAAAAGTTACTCATTGAAATTAAAATCAAAAATACAGAATATTTATTTAAAATCCTTATTCCATTTGCACATCAAAATATTTTCAGGATTCTTTTCACTTAAATTGCTCCATTTTTCTGTCATAATAAGTTCAAGTGCAGAAAACTTCCATTCGGCATTACCTTATTGTGTTGCGGGCACAGCCAAAATTATTTTAGCAACTTTTCGGCCACTTCGTAACGTTAACTGATAATAACTGTAACCCTTCAACTTCAAATAATTATGAAATTGTGTTAAATTCGGGACGTGCCGATGCCGTACCAACTTTAAAAGTGTAAATTATATTTTTCGAAATTTTTTTCAAGTTAAGAGGTTGGAACCGTATTTTTCGTAAACTATTTCTTTATATGCAAGTTTTGAACCAGAACAATATTAACCGATATATAGTTCCGTTTACGTTGATTCAATTTTATTTTATTTCGTTTCGGTTCCGGTTAAGGTTTACTCAAAAATAGCGGTTAATTTCGGTTTTAGGTTTTCAGTTCGGTTCCAGTTCGATTTTCTGATCCCCCCTTACAAGATTTAATCAGAAATATTCAATATGTGATTAACCGTCTGTATTGCATATTACATTCTCGTATGATTCTCAGTCGTTTTCAAATTATTAGTGCCGTGGTTAGGATTCCACGTTAAAGCACCTATTCTATTATAACATCAACTCAGTACTGCTGATCAATTGGGTCTTGCGGGTTTGATCCCAGTGGAATGTAAGCACCTTAAAATACGACGGTGTATTCTTATTGTGGCTTTACATTAACGTCCACATAAAGTTCAGTATATAGATGCCCGTAGGTGGTTAAAAGCTCTTGTTCGAATCCGGAAAGAATCTAATATTCTTTCTGACTTTTTATTTTCTTCTATAACACGTATATCCCATTTTTGGAATTTTTAAGAAAATTGTGTTTGAATATTTATAATATTTTTGTTAAAAAGATGTGTTTACTCCTTAAATTCCAAATGTCACGTATACAATGTCGTGTCAAGTTCCATTTTAGACTAATGATGAGGGTCTCTGATTTGTGATCATAGGATATTCCGGGGGGGGGGGGAGTCCGAAGATTGTGACCAAATGTGACACGAGGGGAGGTAGGTTTGAAAAGTTGGAAAAAATTAAGGACGTCCTTTATGGACAATCCTTTACTACTACTGAAGTAAGAAAAGTTTCAGTGCGGCCTTCAGGCCGCACAGCCGTGGAAATCAGCAATGGAAGGTCATGGTGACCGTTAAGCTCGATGACCTTGAAGTATCTTCAGAAATGATCTATTGGTTGCGATAGAATCCCAATTTATAAGCACGACAACACATACATTAAATTCTTTTATGATGTGATTTTACGGTTACAAAATATGAATAAGACAGCTATTATATTATTTAAAACATAGCATGTCAAACATAAAATTTAATATAGAATGTAAATATTTAAACAGCGTTAAAATAATATAAGTAATTCAATTTCAAGGTCGCGGCCTTATTTTTAATATTATATTTCATTTTTAGACTTTATCTATACTATACTCTATACCACATATATATTTCTCCAAATTTGTCCTTCTATTTGTACACAGTATACACTTAATTCAATTTATAATTATGTGTTTTGATTATCTATTTTTATTTTGTCATTACTACTTTTCTTGTCGAATTTTTGTTTAGAATTTGTTTTTTCATTCAATTCAAATAACTTAATTTTTCTTATTTGACACTATGCAATTTATTGTACAAGAAACGGTACAATTACTGCGCAGAATGCGGTGTACACTGCGCAAACGCAAACGTAATCGTCAGCTGTAATTCAGATTTGCCAACTGATATTCAGAAAACGTCAAATTAAATTCAGAAAGCAAGTACTGGGTATTTTCCAAATAAGCCTATATAAAACTCGAAAAATCGAAAAAGGAACCATATTATTCTATTACCCTATTTTGTTACGAGCCACCATATAATAAAAGATGTGTTTCAAGGGAAATTAAAAATGTGGTTATCGACATTCAAGTATTTTGAAAGAAAAACAACTGTGAACCACAGAAATTATGCTTTCTGAATTACATTTTCCTCTTTCTAATTTACATTTGACGGTTTCTGAATTTTCAAGAACGCTTTCTGAGTATCAGTTAACAAATTTGAATTACAGTTGGCGATTTCTGAATTATTGCTGGAAAAGATGTAGAAGTTGATTTGATATAATGGCATCTTATGCTTATATTTTTTAATGAGGTTTAGAGGCTTTTATTTTTGAAGCTATGCTTCTTATCGCACGGGTATCGCACGGGAATTGCAAGGGCAGTTAACTGAAAAAAATCGTTCGCCACACAAATTCGTCACACAAATACGTCACACAAATTCGTCACACAAATTCGACACACAAATTTCGACCATCGCTTTCAAATTTCGAACTTCCCTTCAAACACCATAACTCCGGAACCGAGAGGGCTAGGACCCTGGGAATGGTGGCTATGGATGGGGGCGGAGGTGGCAACCGCCCCCGACCCACGCCGCCGCCTCAAACGCCGCCTCAAACCGGTTTATAGGGAAAATAGTTTTTTGACAAAACTAAAAAAATTAAAAAATTTCCCGCCTCCACCCTTTTTCGTGGGTTGGCAAAATACGTCGAAAAAATTTTTCAAAAATTTTTCACAAAAAGGCCGAAAGCCGAACAACTATGGCCTTCACGCATCTATTATGGTCCTCCCCCTGTGAGACCGAAGGCCGAACAACTATGGCCTTCACGGATCTATTATGGTCCTCCCCCTGTGAGGCCTAAGGCCGAACAACTATGGCCTTCACGGATCTATTATGGTCCGCCCTGTGAGGCCGAAGGCCGAACAACTATGGCCTTCACGGATCTATTATGGTTTGCTCTGTGCGTAAGAAGCATAGCTTCTGTGGACGGTCCGACGACCGCTCTCATTTTTTAAATGAAGGAAAGTACTTTAACTGGTTTAAATTTTTGATTTTCTGATATTATTCATTGAATGCCATTATAGATAAATACAAAAAGCTATAAATAAGTAATGATGGGCGGTCAACCTAGTTTTAATTTTGTAATTGTTTTTCTCAAGCTTATCATTCGAAATCCAGCGTTGACACTTGAATTTCGTCAATGCCGTTGTATGCTAATTGGCCAACCCGAAGCTATGATTTAACTTAGATTATTTTTATTTATAACGAACTTTCCGTGATAAAACAAAGAATTTTGCGAGAATTGTGCGATTTTTCTTGACAAAATTGTGCGCCAAGAAAGACAACACGAGGATATTATTTTTCATAAATTAATTTTGTATACATAAAATCATCATGAGTTTTTTAAACCGGTTAACATTCAACCATTGATGTCCATGAATGGATTATCGACATTCACAATAAGCCCTAAATTTTATATACGGGATTAAAAATAGAAACAAAATAGAGAAGGATGCAAATCGGGAACCCAAAGAAGACAGGTTTAACTCAGCCATGATTTGTATTCCACGGAAAGCTGTATGTTCCAAGCAATCCGTTTTGCTTATAGTCCACTTTAAATGAACGAAGTGACGGGGTAAGCCCCGGTACTCCACTTGCGAAGTACAGGTTTGTCTTTGTTTGCAATATACAGGTTAGAATAGTATTGATTCTTTGATCGGACGGGAGTTTACAGGGTTTTTCAACTACTTGGAGGATTACGTTGCGGATTGGGGCAGTTTACACCCCACCCCTTAATATAAAGTTATAGGTTCTTCTTTTTCTTCTGGTGCTTAGACTGTAGTGACTTTATTCATAACCGTGCGGAGAAGCTCTGTAGTTGTCATTGAGTACCATACTCTGAAAGAGTTTAGGTTAGGTTAGATTTCACATTTTGGATAACTTCGAATCTCGTTAATCCATTAATGTGCGTCACTGATAGACCCATAACGGAGGAGATCGCAACGCGTATTGTTGCACATTTGGCCAAATGTCTCTGCCTCATACTATTTTGTTATATCGATTTCGAAATTAACAGAAATTTCGCATTTTTTCTAAGTAAACTATGCCGCAAAAGTACAACTAATAAAAACAATTCGGAATCGAACTTTTTATTCTTTATTCGCTTCAGCAATTTATCGCTCTACTATTTAACCGCGCATTAAAGTAAAGACTAAAATAAGGTAGATAATAATAATTTAAATTTCAAATCTTCTTAAAATTCCCCAAGTGTAAAAAAATAGAATAATAAAAATTTTATATTAATGGAAATAAAAAAACAAAAAATGCAGGGTGAACTCAAAAACAAATCAAACAGTATCAGAAAGTTTTTAGTTCATTAGTAGTCTCTTATAATTTCTATTGTTATTATTACTTATTTGTCTTTTTTTATATATGTTTATTCGTTAAATTATATGTATCGTTTTTTTTACGAAATCCTGACAGCCGTAATCGTAAAGAAGCACTTAAAATTTTTAAGCATTAAAATTAGATTGTATCTATACGACAAATTTAAATAGTAATAAAATTAACAAGCTAGATTTGTTTGAACATGTGTATTGTTAAAATCAACAATAATAACCAAAAATAAGATTTCATTTTTTTTCAAAAGTTTTATTACATGATTAATTATGCTGTTAAAATCTTATATAAATTAATTTATACTCAAAAGAACAAACCTACGAGTATGTCTTTGTTGGAAGGTTGGGTAAGTTATGCAAATTAACGTGGAATTCAAACCACGGTAAAATATTATTGGTGCCCAACTGTTTAATTAAAAATTTTAAATATTTTAAGAACCCGATCAGGTTCGAGAAAATGCATTCGTGCGGCAGACAATATGTAAGGAAACTGTTTCAATAAACAAACAAAAAATATCACAAAATAACGTTAAAACATCCAAAAATGCAGAACAGAAGTACGTGAATTGTTTCCGGACATGCCAATGTGCCATTATACATTTTCATGCGCGATTTTCCGGACAATGCTTTCAACTTCTTCCAAAAGTTACATGAATGAAACGAAAGTGTGGGAAGCAAAGCTACTTTGAAGTCAAACTTCCATTTCCAACTAATAGTAACTTTTTGAGTGCATATAATATCATCACAAGATCCATCAATTATCGTTCATTTTAACCAAAAAAAAATTCTGATCTGTTTGACTGGTAAATTAGCATCAAGTGAATCAAATTACGTTGTTTGTTTTATTCATTCAGTTCACATTAATTAACAGCAATTTTAATAATTGAATTTGAATGCTCTTCCCAAATTTACAAGTGGTGTATAAATTTTGATTGCAAATCACATACCCGGGCTTTTAATTATACTAAACGCTGTAATTAACTTTTAGTGCTGCGGCGCATTGAACGCAGGGTTTAATCGTATTCGGTGAGCCTTATATTCGATTTATTCAAGAAATCTCATCAATACAACAAATCTTGGGATGCAACGTAATCGCACTTAACTAGGTTAACATTTTTTTTGTGTCCAGTTACCAATGCTACCAAGAAATTTATTTGTTTTATGGGGTTCCACGAGGTCTCGTAAATTTTGTGGAGGCGACTTTTTGTTTGATTTTAAGTTTTTGAAAGCAACTTTAACATATATCAAGCAATAAAAAAAATAAAAAGAGCACTTACACATTTCTTCTCCAAGCACCCAGGTTTCCGGTTTGGAATTTACTTCTACAAGTACGGTAGGTGTACAAACCAGTAGTACCATTAAATCAGCAACACTTAAGTTGACTAGAAAAATATTGGTACTGTTTCGCATGTCTTTAGTCCTAAATATAACAATTGGTACCATAACATTTCCGATAACACCCAAACACATAATGATAATACAAAAGACCATCGAAGTAGTCCTGATGTAGGAGGGAAAAACTGGATTCGACGTGTCATTGTAGTAATTATAATAATAGGTAAAATTCGAGAAATTCGTTATTTCAAAATTTGATGTGTAAGTCGTTTGGTAATCAAAAATCGAAGAAGAATTTACGTTAAAATTTTCGGAAGGAGTTGCATTAGCATTTAACGACGTCGTAATCACAGATTGCACTGTTGTAGAAATCATATCATATTTTGAACGAATTGGTACATTTACCTTTTTTATTAACGTTTTATTTTCGTTTTGTCACACTCTTCCATGAATTGTTACAAAATATATTCACCCCATGAGCTTTTATTATCATTCGAGTTTTATCATTTGATTTTCTTCGTTTATTTGTTATCGATTTTTCTTTCTTCATTACACGCACACACATCCTTAGGAACATTTTCCAAAATTTTCATTTTCATAATTCGAACGTCACCAAATAATATTACAAGTTTTTCCCTCGATTGGCTACTTAACCACAGCTGTGTTAAAATTTAACCAACTTTGCGACATTTTCCTTTATAATTCAACTTTTCCTTCATCTGTACTTTTGTTATCAAAAAGTTTTCCTGACATTTTCACTTTAAAAACTTTTTTTTAATTAACGTCAAATTAGTCTTTACTTCTGTGCGAGAAAATTAATTTAAGTTCACAGTTTTAAATTTCTCCAAAATTCCGTTTTCGAAAAATTTCACCGCAGTCGTAATAATTTTCTGCGAAAGTGCAACGATCTTAACGAGTTGTGAAAACTGACTGGCAAATACGAGTATATCCAAGCGCCGGTTTCATTCACAAAGTTATACCTATATAGATATATAGTCACCCAATCATTTCCTGAGTTTTCTTGGCGCAGTCGCTCCAACTTTCGTAAATAATAATTTAATAATAATGTAGCTATAATTTGGCCTACCACAATGATATTCAATTATTGTGAATTTTTTATGACCTCCTATTTTAAGTTAAAAAATCGAACGAAATTACACAGGACATTAGAACACAATTTTCTTTTACAACAATCAGGTTTTATTTTTTGAAAGTTCACTCGCGTTGTTTATGCTCACCAAACTTGCGGAGAATAATAATTTATAAATTCGTTTGTTAAAATAAAGCTCGCAAGATTATCACTGTATACCATATTATGTAAACAACTTTTTAATTTTAAACTTCGCTAAGAAAGACAACTTTAATATAAATTCTTGGCCAAAGTTGTAAATAACTGCAATTAGAATGCAAACCGATACACCCCTGCAATTTAAACGTTGACTTTTTCAGGCGACACGCATAAAAAGCAAACTATAGGGGTGATATGATGAAAATTAGAAAATTCCTATCATTAATTATTAGCGTTTGTTTTTTTTGCGCTAAGAAAATTTTTAATTTTTTTTATTAGTGTTACTATAATTTTTATATCGCACTCACATAAAATATTTTTAAAGTTTTTGATAGCCATTAGCCGAACGACATTTTTATGTTTATCGGCAATAATTTTTCCGAAAGAAATATGATGATAAAAAGGCAGAAATAAACTTGTGTTATGTATAAATGCAAATTTTGGTAAATTGCGTCCTACGCAATAAAAAATATTTAGTTGGTTTTCCAGCACCTTTTCATAAAGATTAACACGTTTCGGAATGAACCTCCCTCAGACTCGATTACCTCATAAAAATTGCCTGACAGTAAAAAAAATTGAGTTATCCGTTAAACGAGCTCCCCATCAGGACAACTGCAATCAATCCTTTTGATCGTCTATTCCTAGTAAATGATTAATGAAAGAGAAAGTGATTGACAAGACTTGAATAAATTGGCAAACTTTCAGCAAACTATTTACTGTTAAGCTAAGATGGGGTGATAAGATTAATAATTTTTAGTAAATTAATTATGTAGATTTATCACAAACCACAGTTTCGATAAAATTAACATTTTTGAGTGTCTAAAGATAATTTAGGACAAAACTAAAAGTCATTAACCAACAGTATGGAATTTACTGAATGGAGTTCGTGGTTGCAATTTCCAACAAAGGCTGCAGTTTTTTGAACGATACATGGTGGTCACAAAGGAAGAACTTCTGTAGCGCTCGTAAATCTAATTGGAATGTTAGTTAAAATTTTTCAAAGATAGTTTCGAAATTGAGAAATTTGTAGCAATCCGCATGTCGATTTACTTTGCACTACTGCGTATGATCTTAATTGTAACAAAAATTCCACAAGGTTTGGTCAAGTAGTCGATTCCATTTTTGCTTTGGTTGGCAATGATATTTTTCAGTCTTTTCCTTTTCTTAATTTTCCCACAATATTTAATTACATACAAGCTGAAAACATCGAAATGGGTCAAGTTTACAAGATACATTAATGGCTAAAAAAACTTCTTTGGATTGCAGTAGCAAATCGAAGTTGTTCGTTTTATACCTAGTAGGGTCACTAGGAAGAAAACCAGTTGGGCCCTAAGTGTGTGGTTAGGGTTATTCGAAATCTGCTATGCAGACCAAAGCTTTGAGAACGGGACCATCAACTAGATGTATCAAATGTTGTTTACGGGAGACGGTCATTGGCCCAGTAGTTAGAGCAATCGACTACTGATGATGCTAAAGGCATTGGTTGGAGTCCAGTAGGAGTCAATTTTCTTTCGGACTTTCTTTCCTTCAATGACCGTCTCCGCGCTTCGGAAGGCACGTTAAGCCGGCGGTCCCCCTGATTTGACCTGATCTAATATGTCAAACAGGGCAATAAAAATCACCCCTACTCCCCATCGACTACGCAATGATTGACTTTGTTGAGGCTTCGGGCTGGGTGGCCTGGTCCAGGGGCCACCCATCGACTGCACCTAGCATTGGTGGGGTGCGAATCGCGGGACTTCTCAGAGCTCGGTCATCGAGCGGACGTCCCTGGTTCGTAGTGCCGGCCATTGTTGGGGAGTTCTGGTCGGTGGTGAGGCCGAGAGACAGCCTAACGGCTGCGGTCATACTTAGCAGTGTCGATATTGTGGGTCAGGCTGGGGCTGAGCAACAAAATGGAGGCAGTACAATGGGCCCGGTAGAGTGGCCTAAGTGCGTGCAAGTTAATACTTGGCCCTCCCCCGAAATCCAAAATCCAAAAGAAAGTTGTTTACGGCCATGAATAAAATAAGCAGTGAGCTGCATAAAGTCAACTCCGTCGACTTCACACAGGTCCTTGTCAAATGTTTCTTGACACCTTTTAATAAATCCAAAAATATGTAAGACAAAATAATACAAAAATTGAGGGTAATCGAGAATTAGATCCTCAGAAACGGCCAAAACATCCAGCGACTGGCGCAGAGTGCGGAACCATAAAGGTGCAGCAGGAAGAGTTGCAAAACCGTTTTAGAACCCAAGAGGAAAATGTGGTCTTCGGAGGAGTCAAGACATGGTCCAAAGAAACTCAGAGAGAAGCCCCTAAAGGATGAAGTTTAATAACTTAGGAAAAATATAGGAAATACTAGGTCAGGTTAAGATGGGCAAAGGAACACAGTTTAAGGAAGAAGGATATGACTACGACAGGAGAGATTACAAACAAATATCACACGTCCGGTAAGCATGAGAAGCATGTATGAAGCGTACCACGTGTTCACCGTACAAACTAACGGAAGTTCAGTTACGGGAGGAGGTTTGGTCAGTACAAATCTGACACTACAACCCACTTCATCTATGACCGTGTCTTTTGAAGATTTCTTTCTTCCAAACACGAAAAAATAAGGTCAGTAGCTGACAAGATTTTACTAACGTGTTAATTTTTGAATAAAATTCCTACGATCAGGTTATTATTTATTATTTTTTAACAATGGTGGATTTATTCTTTGTTGAAAAATTAGGAAAAAGTAAACTAAGTAACCCGAATACCAATCACAACTATTTTTTATCGCAGCAAATGACCAAATTTTTGAGAAATTTGGAAGACGTAGGAGAGTTTGGATATCTTAAATAACCGGACGTCCCGATTTTGATCTCTGTCCCAGTATTTCCAGACAGTCTTTTGGAACGTCAATTTGTCCCGGATTTGCAATAAATTTTTAAAACACCAGTTCTGTGTGTAACACACCTTTGCGTCTATGTAACATTTAAAATAGTACCAGTGTGGCCTGTAGGCCGCACGATCTTGTCAATCACGCCCTAGTTATAAATATAGAACACCATCAGTTCTGATTGGTTTATTTTTTAGTTACCTTATAACGTTTTCTTCCACCTCTTCTCTGATAATTCAGTCAAGGTAGAACTAAAGTCAACCAAATCCAATAGAACTGTTTGAGATGCTGTAGGCGACAGGTGAATCTGCTCGAAGAAAGGTATCGTATATTGAACTTTCAAATAAACTTCACAAACTCAGTCGTCGCAAATAAATCTTTAATACAATTATTAAAGCAAAGGTAGCACAAAGAATAAAATAAGGCTGATATCACACACAATCTCTTATTATAAAAGGCCAAGTCTTTCTTTCTGTCTGTCCCACGGAAATACCCGAAGCAAACCGAACCGAACCGAACGCACAACGTATCATCGGATCAACGTATCATCGGATCAACGTATCATCGTATCATTTGGTCTATATAGGACAGCTATTTCCAAAAAAGCATTATGTGAACTTCCATAATGGATAATGAAAATTTTGAAAATCCTGCTGCAAAGCGACGGCGATTGAATCGTGAGAGAAAAGCACGTACAAGAGCTAATAACACAGAAGAACAGCTTAGATCACAGCGACAAGCTGACGCTCGGTCTCATGCGATACGTCGACAACGTGAAACTTTGGAACAAACTCAAGCGCGGCAAGCTGCTGACGCTCGGTCCCATGCGATACGTCAACAACGTGAAACTTTAGAAGAAACTCAAGCGCGGCAAGCTGCTGACGCTCGGTCCCATGCGATACGTCAACAACGTGAAACTTTAGAAGAAACTCAAGCGCGGCAAGTTGCTGACGCTCGGTCCCATGCGATACATCGACAGAAAGAAAATCGATACCAAAATCAAGCAATTCAACTCCAAATAAGAGCATTGAGATTTGATGAATCTCACGTTACTCGACACTATTGTGGAGAAATGAATTCCATCTGTCAGTTCTGCTGCTCCAAGAATTTCGCCAAGGAGCGTCCAGTTGATAAACAATTTAACAACTGCTGTCATAAAGGAAAAGTGAAGATTCCGCAACCGCTCGATCAACATGGGAATCTATTGTTATATCCCGAATTTCTTCGCTCTATGCTTTCAGATTCAGATAATCCTTACTACAAGAACTTTCGTCAGCACATCCGCTCTTACAATTCCTCGGTTTCTTTCGCTTCAATGGGAGCAGAGATTGTTTCAATGCCGGGTAACGGACCATACGTTTTCAAAATTCATGGACAGACGTACCACAGAACCACAAACCTGTATCCACCTGAAGGACAAACAAGAAAGTTTGCACAACTGTATGTAATGGACACGACAGAAGCGGTCAATGAACGAGTAAATCTGCCTGAGAATAGAGGTTGTCTACCTGAAGTGATTGAGAAAATCGATCGTTTCTTCCGCGTCAACAATCGTATCGCAGCTTCATATTGCCTGATGAATGAAATTGAGCAACAAGAGCGTGTACGAGCCGAAGAAGAAGGACAACCAGTTCCGGTCGTCAATATGGTGATGCGGCGCGATCGGCAGTCTGATCAAAGACGTTACAATGCTCCAACGTCCAATGAAATTGCAATGGTGTTCGTAAATGATGACGGCGAACCTCCATTTGAACGTGATATCCGTATCTATCCTCGAAATCCCGTCGACAATGCACAACAATTCATTCGTATCAATATTCTCAGTCCAAATCTTGACCCTATGACTTATGGCATTCTTTATCCGTTTGGCGAACCGGGGTGGCAACCCAATTGGAGTTGCGAAGGATATCGGCAATCCCGTAATAAAATCAGCATGTTACAATTTAAAGTTGCGCAAACAGCAATTAGAAACGATTTCAATCCGATCATGAGTGCGGGAAAACTTACGCAACAGTGGATTGTCGACTCATATTTGCAAGTGGAAGCCAATAATTTGAACTACATACGATATCAACAAAGTAAATTGCGTACTGAATTGTATCAAGGTCTATCCGATCATATTCAAAATGCAGCACACGATGCTGGAGTGCAAGCTTGTTTGTCGGTTATTCTTCCTTCCTCTTTCGAAGGCTCTCCGAGAAACATGCGGCAAAGACTTCAAGATGCAATGTCAATTTTTGGAAAATACGGCCCACCTGACCTTTTCATCACATTCACTGCAAATCCAAAGTGGCCAGAAATAACAACTAATTTAAGACGGGGAGAATCGGCATCAGATCGTCCTGACTTAGTTGCCAGGGTCTTTAAGCTAAAGTTGAAGGCCTTAATGGAAGATTTAACTATTCTTCATGTTTTAGGGCGATGCAAAGCATTTGCCTATACCATTGAATTCCAAAAACGAGGTCTTCCTCATGCTCATATCCTGATTGTGCTCCATGATGATGATAAATTCAAAACATCTGAACGTATCGACGATGTAGTTAGTGCCGAGATACCAGACATCGCACTAAACCCACGATTATTCGAAATTGTTACTCGATGTATGATGCACGGTCCTTGCGGTGCTTCACATCCATTTGCGCCATGCACGGAGAATGGTAAATGCAAAAAAGAATTTCCTAAAGATTTTCAACTCGAGACAACAACTAACATTAACGGCTATCCGCGCTATCGTCGACGAGTGGAACCTACGACGGAAGTTAGAGGAAAGATGATGGATAATCGGTTTGTTGTTCCATACAACAAGTTTTTGGTACTTAAGTATGACGCTCATATCAATGTAGAAGTTTGCACATCACTAAGGGCCATTACGTACATTTACAAATACATTTACAAAGGACATGATTGCGCGAACGTCGTTATTGGTACTGGAGACGATCAACAATTGATTCATGATGAAGTCGCATCTTTTATTGACACCAGATACGTAAGTGCGCCAGAAGCTATGTGGCGGCGTTTGCTTGAATCTAAAATGCACGACCGATCGCATGTGGTTTATCGACTACCCGTTCATTTATATCGCCAACAGAGAATTTATTTTGAAGCCGGTCATGAGCAAGAAGCTATTGATCAAGCGTCTGGTGGAAACACTAAGCTCACGGCATGGTTTCAACTAAATCGAAACGATGTGACAGCTAATCAGTTTCTATATACAGAAATTCCGTACCATTATGTATTCAATAGAAGTACATGGACAGCGCGGCAGCGTGGAGGCGAAAAAATAGTAACTCGCATGTACACGGTGGGAATAAATGATTTGGAACGATTCCATCTCCGATTATTGTTGCTTCATGTTCCGGGTGCAACAAGCTATGAATTTCTTCGAACAGTTGACGATGTCCAATATGCAACGTTCCAAGAAGCTGCTTTTCATCGAAATCTTCTTTCCTCAGATGATGAATGGGAGAGATGTCTGGACGAAGTTGTTATTTTCCAGCTGCCACCACAAATGCGGCAAACTTTTGCATTTATCTGCATTTATTGTTTGCCAGCAAGACCTTTGCTGCTGTGGGAAAAATTTAGAGGACACATGGCTGTCGATTTCCTCAGTAACCATGATGAAGGAATATCTTTTAACCTGGCTATAAATGATATCGAACATGTTTTTCAGCAACACGGAGTGTCTTGCTCTTTTTTGGACTACCACAACCGACTGCATTACCTGAACAAGCAATAACTCAACAAGAAGAATTCAATCGGGAAGAAGAAGCAGTACAAGCTCAATTGCTGATCGCGACATTGAATCCTCAACAACTTATTGCGTTCCAGAGCATAATAGATGGAATTGATTTAGGGGACAATCACCGACTGCATTACCTTAACGGTCCAAGTGGTTCGGGGAAAACGTACCTCTATAATACTTTAATAACCTTCTTAAGAGGGCGTGGTCAAACGGTGGTCGCTTTTGCCTCAACAGGAATTGCTGCAACACTAATGAAAGGTGGACGCACAATCCATAGTGGATTTAAATTGCCTGTTCCGTTGGACGATACATCGGTCTCCAAAATGAAGCAAACAACAGCTGAAGCCAAGAAAATTAAGAAGCCGCGCTTATCATTATGGATGAGATAACAATGTTGCCAAAGGATGGAATTCGGGCCATTGATTTATTATTGCGGGAACTCATGAATAATAACAGTCCATTTGGGGGTAAATCTATTGTTATTGGAGGTGATTTCCGCCAAACACTCCCGGTGATGCCAAAGAGAAAACGAATTGATGTTATTGAAGCGTGTTTAACGTCGAGTCCATTTTGGAAATACTTCAAACAATTGTCCTTGATTTCCAATATGAGAAGTGAAGACCAAAATGAATTCAACCAGTGGTTGCTCAATATTGGTAATGGAAGTTTGCCATCCGTTGAGGGACTTGTAACGGGCCAAATTGGTTCCGTCAACAAACTGTGATCACACAGGTGAATGTGTGGCACCTACCTGGATTTGTATTGGATGCCGCTAGCTCAATCGCGTGGGCCGTGGTGCTTGAATCACTCCAATAACAATCCGGGACGGCAAAATCAAGGGAAGTCACAATCGGGTATTAGGGCGCCACTGAATTTGTCATAAACTTACCCCAAAAGTAATTCAGAACTTACCTATATAGAAATAGGGGGGGGGTCGAGAGTGAAATAAAATATATCCAACAACGAGTAACAATATTTTAATTAAAAGACTTAATTTTGGTGAAGCTAATAAATTAATATGTGAATAATAATGACAGCGATTTTGACAATTTATGTCGATTAATAATAATAAACGTTGATGAGATTGTAAAATAATGACATATAAATACGATAAATGGTTGTCGGATTTAAATACTAATAATACACAATAATAAAATAATAATAACAGAGGATAATAATACTTATGATAAAGGTAAACATATAATGTTCAACACACTGTATATATATAAACTAAACACATAAAAGAACATAAATGTAACATAAACAAGGTTTCGGTCAGTCGAATCGAGATGAAAATTGACTCGGGTAGTATCCCACTAAAACAACACCTCGATTCCACGTTCGAGAACCAAAAAAAAGGGTTAGTACTTAAGATTATAATTAAATATATAATCATTTGATAAACTAAATAATGTTGAAAAGTTTGACGTGAAGATAACTAAAATGTTTAAAATATCGAATTACACGAATGCACTACACCTGGGTACGGACCACAAGTGTTCACGAGATTTATGCTGAAGGTGAACGCAAAATTGTTTGAATAGCAACTCCGAAACACAAAAACTAAAGGGATGGGCGAAACACTTCATTCGGAGTTCAATTGTTTAAAACCGGTAGAATAAGTGATGATTAATTTATATTTAATTTGACGTAATTTAATGTTTGTAATATTTAGAATCGGTAGCGGGGTTAATTAAAATAAACTGATAAAAAGTACTTACGCAAAATTTAACATAAACAATAAATACACATTGACGATGGGGCGAAATACGGTCCTGCATTCAGGAATGTGCGAACAAAGGAATGGCGTCATCAAAATACATCAGCTTCGAATACCACAATATTTAAGGAAGAGATCGAACCTAATTTTGTAGCAAAAACTTCACGGATTGATTGAATTGCGTGTTGATTAGTTTTGTCGTTAAAACTCCAGTAACATACATTTGCATAAAGCTGTTGATTGCATAACACCAAATATGCATTCAATATAACCAAGTATTGGCGATCGTAATAATTGTCACAAGGACGGCCTTTTTCATTAACACCCAGATGAACGAACAAAGGAATTACGCCAATTTCGGTAATTTTATCAAGTTTTCAATCACACAATTACACAAGCGTTCTTTCGTACTACGCCATTTTTGTCAAGCTCCTGTGGTTGTGGTCGTGCGCGCGCCACATGAAACTCAACTAACTCCTGTCAACGCTAGATGGCGGACTTTAGAAACTTCAAAAATTTCGCGGGGAACACGGAAATAAAAGGGAAAACTGAAATATTATTACATCACCCGGGCTGGAAGAACAAAAGCCTCTTTTGTTCTTACGAACCAAAGCTTGGCAAACAGTAACATATATCGCCAATATAACATAAGCACTTAAAAGATAAAAGCTAAAGCACATAAAACACAAAATACATAAATATTATTATACAGCGAAAGGTTTCAAAAGCGTAAGCGGAAGCAAAAAAAAAACATACCTATTATATACAAGTTCATTTATCTGTCGGTATGGCCTAACCGCATCGGTCCACGAAGCGAATCAGTTTCCCAATTCAAATCTCATCAAATTGGTCAGAACAAAACGTAAGATAAACAAGTCAAATCAGGTTTAGCAAAACGCTCTCTTCGTAACTCAAGATACATTTACTAAATTATAGTCGCAGTTGGGGTTAGTTAACGCCCTCTGCGTAACTCAAGGTACGCTACTAATATGACTTACTCGGGAGCGGATTTAAGATCTTTGGCATTCCACACGCCTTGGGAAGTTCCAGATTCATCAGAAAGCTCATAAGTGGCATAAGAAACTTTCTTTCTGATGTAAAAGGGTCCACGAAATTTGGGAGCTAATTTCGCCGTAAAATATTTTGACGCGTCAGATAACACATAATTGCGTCGCCACACCGAATCTCCTACTTCGAAAGTAGCAGCTCGACGTCTTAAATCGTAAGAACTCTTGTTCTTTTCATAGGCTACTCTAAGCCTTTTAACAATATCGTCATACAATTTGTGGAGAGCCTTAGGTTTACCTTGTAAGTATAACCTATCTCCAAACGAAATATCCGCATCTCCTGTCAATTCAGAAGAGCCTACGGTACCTCCATCTAAATTAATTTCTCTACCAAAATTCGCGAAATAAGGCGTTACTCCAGTTACTTCGTGTACTGCTGTGCGCATGGCGCAAGCAACACGGGCTAAATATTTATCCCAATTCCTATGATTGTCCGCTACATAGGAGGACAACATGGTCTTCAAAACTCTATTAACCCTTTCGACCGGGTTAGCTTGAGGGTGATAATTGGCGTTATAAGTAATTTTAACATTATACAGGGAATTCATGTTTCTAAATTCACGGCTTCGGAATTGTACACCGTTATCACAAAGTAAAATTTTAGGGGCACCATAAACTAAAATTACGTCTTCTTCGATTTTACGAGTAACAGACGCAGCAGTGGCAGAACGTAAAGGAAAACACAAGGAATACTTAGTAAAATAATCTGCTACAACTAGGATATACACGTAGCCGCGGGTTGAGCGTGGTAAGGGACCTACTAAGTCAACAGAAATCATCTGCCAAGGACGAGTTACATTGGGATGGGAAGTCATAAAACCAGCGGGCTTTTTCTGTTCTGGTTTGTGGGCAATACAAACGGGACATCTATTTACATAACGGGATACTGAAGATTTCAACAAAGGCCAATAATATTTTTGCGTTATTCTACTTAAAGTTTTGCGAATTCCGAGATGACCAGCAGTAGGTTCATCGTGACAAGATTTTAGAATGTCATTTCGTCGAGAATTTGGAACCACTTCCTTCCATTCCGCCTTCTCACGAAGTTCAGGATAATCGGGAGTTACATATTTAAACAAAAGGTTATTTTCGATTCGCCATAGGGGAAATTTATCTGGTTTGTTCTTAACCTTACTTAACATGGACTTATACCATTTATCGTTAAGGTTACTTACAGGATTGGGATAGGAGTCATGATCATCATCATTGGACTCATGAAGAAGCTCATGATCCTCGTCGTTATTATAACCGGAATGATCGTCGGTTATTTCACCAATCTGTATTGTTTTAGGAGCATTAGGGATCTTATTTACATTCTTATTTTGACAAAATTTGGGAGTAATCGAAACATTATCAATCACGGGAACGGATCTTGATAACGCATCCGGAACTACATGATCTTTACCTTTTCTATGCGTAATTTCGAAGTCGTACTGTTGTAATCTTACCATCCATCGAGCTAATCTACCACTTGGTTGAACAAGATTATTTAACCAAATGAGACTATAATGGTCAGTGATTACACGAAAATGGGAACCTTCCAAATACGGTCTCAGTCTCTCAATGGCCCAAAGAACCGCGAGACACTCTCTTTCCGTAACAGAGTAATTTCTCTCTTGACGCGTAAGTGAACGACTTAAATAACATACTACATGTTCTACTCCATCAATTTCTTGAGTGAGAACAGCAGCGATGCCAAAGCCTGAGGCATCCGTTTGAACAACAAAAGGTACATCAAAATTTGGACAAACTAAAATAGGAGCATTAACCAAACTATCTTTAACCAAGCTTAACGCAGTGTCACAATTTTCGTTCCAAATAAATTTTTGATTCCTCTTTAAAAGAGCGGTAAGAGGTGCAATGATTGTTGAAAATTCAGGTATAAATCGCCTATACCAAGATGCCATACCAATTATAGTGCGTACATCACTAACGCTTTTGGGCGTTGGTATTTTTAAAATAGCTTCAACTTTACCGGGGTCAACCGCAAGACCTTGTTGATTCACAACGTAACCGAGATATTTGAGCTCAGGTTTACAAAAATAACATTTTTCCCTACTCAACGTAAGACCTGCATCTTTTAATCTTTTTAAAACATCCGTAAGAATTTCGATATGTTTGTCGAAAGTTGGAGCACAAATAATTACATCATCTAAATACACAAATACATAAGGTTCTAATTCTGGACCAAGAATTTTGTCAATAAAACGCTGAAAGGTTGCCGGGGCATTATGTAAACCAAATGCCATACGGGTGAATTGAAAAAGACCTCTACCAGGTACAGTGAAAGCAGTATAAGCTTTCGATTCTTCAGACAATGGGATCTGCCAATAAGCTGATTTTATATCCAAGGACGTTATAAATTTTGCATCGCGCAGGCGATCTAATATAGCGGAAACGTAAGGTAAGGGATATGCATCACGTTCAGTAACTTGATTCAATTTTCTAAAATCTATACAAAATCTAAATTTTCCGTCTTTCTTCTTAATTAGCAAAACGGGATTCGACCAAGCTGAATGGCTTTTTTCTACTACACCAGACTTTATCATTTGGGTTAATTCTGCGTCTATTTGAGCTTGAACATTAGGGTTCACCGGGTAATATCTTTGCTTAATAGGAGGGGACTTTGTAGTAATAACATGTTCCACACCTAAAGCACATCCTAAAATTTCTGACTTACTAATATCTTTAAAACTAGAATTAATTAAATTATTTAAAATAGCTCCCTGCTCACGGGTTAAACTTTGTTCAGAGACCAATTGGGTTTGTTCGTCCTCTAAAGACACCAGCGACAATTGTTCAGGCTTCGAAAAATTCCACTCACCACGAATAACATTAGGCACAAAGCCAATAGCCCTCCAAAAGTCTATTCCTAAAATTACCGTGTGCGTAACATCAGGCACTATCAAAACATTGATCACAATGGTTTTGTGACGTAGCTTAATCGGTAACGAAACCGAACCTAAAATATTTATTTGGCTGCCATCAGCCAAAGCGCAATTCGATTTAACATTATTTAAATGAAGGCCTAAATTAGAAATTCGATTCCAACCTTCAATTCCTAAAATTGTCCTAGAGGCACCGGAATCTAAAAGTGCTGCAAAAGATTTACCAAAAATTTCAACTGTCACATAAGGACGTTCGTCATATTTGGAATTTTCCAAAATATAATTCAACATAATTTTATTTTTATCATATTCTAAATTTCTATTATCTATCAGATTTCTTAAGGAACGGGTGGAGTTGTAAAAAATCTTCGAGGTAGCAATCCCGTCTTTTACTGACCTCGACGCTCGTTTCCCGAAACAGAACATTTGGGACAGGTACGTGTCGTAAAATTGGGTTTCCCACACTTAAAACAATAATTTCCTTTCTTCGGAACGGTACATTCTTTTGAAAGGTGTTGGTTGGAATTACAATTCCAACAGTTTCTAAAATTAAGACTAGCATTATTTGTTGAATTTCGAGAATTTTGAACATTATTATTAAATTTCGTAAAAGTATTAAAGCGTGGATTATTATGATCGTTAGAACGAGAATTCGTAAAAGTATTTGAACGATAATGGGAATAACTATTTTCATTTGACGAACTTGCCTTATAAGGGTTTGAATAAGATTGACTCATTAACGGGGTAGGTTGTGAAGAATTTTTCTCCACTTCTTTAACAGTCTCAACGTTACATGAAACATCAACAAAAGCTAATTCAGGTTCTAAATCATTCTTCTTTTTCACAGGGGGAACGTAATTATCAATCGCAATCCTTCGTTCTTCGATGATTTTGCAATACTTAATTAATTCGGGGATAGACGTAATTTTTACAAGGCCTAATTGAGTTTGATACGATGGATGTAAATTTTTATTTATAATTTTTAATTGTTTGGCTTCAGATAATTTTTCAACTAATCTAGAAAATAAACTTTTCATGACTGCAACAAAAGTACCAATCGATTCCGAAGAAGCTTGAGTTCTTCGTTCAATTTCTCGAATTAAAACATCATCATAATCTGGTGGTAAATATTCTTCTCGTAAGGCCGATTCGATATCACTCCAAGTATTAAAATTTTCACGATTTGCTCTAAACCAAATCAAAGCCTTCGAACTGAAGAGTTCGTATGATTCGCGAAATAATTGTATTTCCGAAACATTTCTGGTAATACTATGCTCCCTAACACGTTCTAGAAATGCATTTAACGATTGGGTTTTGTCACCCGAAAAAGTAAATCCCCATTTAAAAACAGGTACAGATTTCTGTACGTCCGACATAACATTACTCATTCTTGAGTTAACAGTAACAGGGGGAGTCAAAATTGTAGGTGGAACACAATAAGTACTAGCTGGCATAACATTTTGCAAAGCAGAAGTAGAAGCAGCAAGCGTTAGAGGGTTAGTAGCATCATTTTCTAATTTTAGATTAGCAATTTTTAACACAGGGGTTTCACTAGCTGTATTTATCACGGGAGCATCTAGCGAGAGTTTGGAAGTTTTCAACGCAAGTTCATAATTTACTATCAAATCTTTAACAACATTCATCCAATCTAATTTTATGTTATTTTCCTCATCATTGCTGGGATTTGAATTTTTAATGCGATGAACTAAATGTAAAATTTTAGTTTGAATTAAGGGGGCCGATTTATCTAAATCGGAAGTCTCGATTAAAGAACTAAGATTTTCGATCATATAATTGATGTAAACTGAATCATTCGAAAAGATTTTAGAATAGGGGGGGCGAACAAATTTTGGGTCGGTCATTTCCTTTTTCAGGACTTTTCTTAATAAAGTTCGTAGGGCTGGAACATCACCTACTGACTGCGAGCCTCGAACCTCGAGTTCATAGATTAATTCTGTCTTGATAAGTCGTTCTACAACCAACTTATAACTGGCAGTTAAATTTTCAAATTCGCACTCCATGGCGTAAAAGTAAATAATCGTAATAAAAAAACTTATAAAATCAAAAAGGGACTAAAATAATCTCAATGGTTTCGGAAGAGCTTGAAGATGACTTAACAAAGCCAACACGTTAGGGGTCAAATTTTGTAGTGGTCGAGCTTCAACGTTGGGGTCAAATTTTAGCAGAACGCTAAACGTTGGGGAACAATTTTTAACAAAAGGCTACCACGTTGGGCGGCAAATTTTGTAACGGGCCAAATTGGTTCCGTCAACAAACTGTGATCACACAGGTGAATGTGTGGCACCTACCTGGATTTGTATTGGATGCCGCTAGCTCAATCGCGTGGGCCGTGGTGCTTGAATCACTCCAATAACAATCCGGGACGGCAAAATCAAGGGAAGTCACAATCGGGTATTAGGGCGCCACTGAATTTGTCATAAACTTACCCCAAAAGTAATTCAGAACTTACCTATATAGAAATAGGGGGGGGGTCGAGAGTGAAATAAAATATATCCAACAACGAGTAACAATATTTTAATTAAAAGACTTAATTTTGGTGAAGCTAATAAATTAATATGTGAATAATAATGACAGCGATTTTGACAATTTATGTCGATTAATAATAATAAACGTTGATGAGATTGTAAAATAATGACATATAAATACGATAAATGGTTGTCGGATTTAAATACTAATAATACACAATAATAAAATAATAATAACAGAGGATAATAATACTTGTCAACCTTTCCTCTTCTTTCCTTTTGTATCGGCTTGGTAAAAGGAAGGCTGTACATCTGCTGAGCAAAAACTCAACAGTAATAATTTTTGCAGACGTACCCGTAGATGTTGATACTAGCTCTCAGCACGTCGGAGGCAAGGGTTGTGAGTGAAATAATAGTCAAAAGTCAGGGTAACAAGTATAATTACAGTTAATCCAACTATTAACAAAAACAAAATTATTAGGTAAAAATTGTAACACGTAACAGGTCTTCCAACGATACAGATATACTCAAAGTATCAGGCAAAAAATTACAAGTTGTCTCAAATACAAACAGCTATAGAGATGGGTCAGCAAAACCGCTTCACTTGTGATCACGCAAATATGATCCACTGAGAAGAGATTTGGCTTAACACACTCACCAACAATCAAAAAAGTAAACCAGTACACTACTAACCTGATACCGGTACCCTGTTCCGAGCGAACGCAGTCCACAGTCCTGACGTTGAGTAAGGTAGCCAATTAATACTGAAACAAAGAAGCGTTTCTGCCTTGCCACCCTATGCTGCTAACAACTGATATATCATAAACCGATGACGATGGTTGAACGATAATTGGCTGCTTAATGTAATTGTCCGGCTTTACAATCCAAAACACCTCGGATGGAATATTATCGGCAGATGGATGATGGTAAGCTCGAACGTTAAAATTTGGTGGCAAAATACAGCTCCAATACAGTTAATTACTGGTTGTAAAACAGTGGTAAATAAGTTCCTTGCCGAAAGGTTGGAAAAATGGCGGTCAAAGATTTCCACCTGATACGAAACAATATATGAGGTTACGAAGGCGTAAAGATTAATTTTACTTACGATTCTCAAAAACACGATAGATCCGATAAACGAAAGGTCTCTTGGTGATGCATAAATCAAATAATAATCTACTATTATTAGCAATTAATTAACTAAATTCTAATCAATAGAATGCAAAAATCAACCGTGACCTCGGTGTTGAAAACGAGAATATTGACTCGATATCAAAATTCAGATAGTGTCTATCTAGAACTAATTTTGAGAATCATACAGGGTATTGAAAAATTAGTAACGAACTGCGAGAAGAAATAATTCGTTACATACTTATGATAAAGGTAAACATAAAATGTTCAACACACTGTATATATATAAACTAAACACATAAAAGAACATAAATGTAACATAAACAAGGTTTCGGTCAGTCGAATCGAGATGAAAATTGACTCGGGTAGTATCCCACTAAAACAACACCTCGATTCCACGTTCGAGAACCAAAAAAAAGGGTTAGTACTTAAGATTATAATTAAATATATAATCATTTGATAAACTAAATAATGTTGAAAAGTTTGACGTGAAGATAACTAAAATGTTTAAAATATCGAATTACACAATGCACTACACCTGGGTACGGACCACAAGTGTTCACGAGATTTATGCTGAAGGTGAACGCAAAATTGTTTGAATAGCAACTCCGAAACACAAAAACTAAAGGGATGGGCGAAACACTTCATTCGGAGTTCAATTGTTTAAAACCGGTAGAATAAGTGATGATTAATTTATATTTAATTTGACGTAATTTAATGTTTGTAATATTTAGAATCGGTAGCGGGGTTAATTAAAATAAACTGATAAAAAGTACTTACGCAAAATTTAACATAAACAATAAATACACATTGACGATGGGGCGAAATACGGTCCTGCATTCAGGAATGTGCGAACAAAGGAATGGCGTCATCAAAATACATCAGCTTCGAATACCACAATATTTAAGGAAGAGATCGAACCTAATTTTGTAGCAAAAACTTCACGGATTGATTGAATTGCGTGTTGATTAGTTTTGTCGTTAAAACTCCAGTAACATACATTTGCATAAAGCTGTTGATTGCATAACACCAAATATGCATTCAATATAACCAAGTATTGGCGATCGTAATAATTGTCACAAGGACGGCCTTTTTCATTAACACCCAGATGAACGAACAAAGGAATTACGCCAATTTCGGTAATTTTACCAAGTTTTCAATCACACAATTACACAAGCGTTCTTTCGTACTACGCCATTTTTGTCAAGCTCCTGTGGTTGTGGTCGTGCGCGCGCCACATGAAACTCAACTAACTCCTGTCAACGCTAGATGGCGGACTTTAGAAACTTCAAAAATTTCGCGGGGAACACGGAAATAAAAGGGAAAACTGAAATATTATTACAGACTCCCGGAGGACGCCATCCAGATTCCGACAGATATGATTGTTCAAGGCGACATTATTTCTAAGATATTCGGAAACTCGATCGCAAAACTCTCTGTTGATGAGCTTTCCAAGCGGGTGATTCTTGCAACCACCAACAAAGAAACGCTCGAAATCAACAACAATATCATTCGGCAATTAAATGGGGAGAGTCAGATTTATCATACATAGTTCGGACTCGATCATTACAGAGGACAGTAATGATCTTATTAATAATTATTATCCTCCAGAATTTCTCAACAGCCAAACGCCATCAGGAGTACCTCCACATGAATTAATATTAAAACGCGGAGCTATAGGGAATAAATATTGCCGATGGAGCGCTGAATGCAACAACAAACGTGACGTCACATGGAGTGACATTAAGGTTATAACCTTAATTCTTTGCTGTCGTTTCGAATTTTCCTGCTGAAATAATATTAATATTGTGATTGTAACACAATATTACCAGGATAAACAATAATCACTACCGTATAAAACCCATATGAAAACAATAAAAGTTTTATTTTTACTTTTAGTGACGTCAAATATTTAGTTGACATTACATCCACCAGGGTGCGTACAATTAATATTTTTCCCCTATAGTAATGTTGATTCGAAATTTAAATCCCGGAAAAGGGCTGTGTAACGGTACCAGGATGGTCGTTCGAAATATGCATCGGCGTTCCATTACGTGCGAGATAATTTCAGAGTCGCACAGAGGGCAAATTGTTATCCTTCCTCGAATTGACATTGCACCTTCAGACAGTAATTTGCCCTTTACTCTTAAAAGACGCCAGTTTCCGATAATTCCCGCTTTCGCCATAACGATAAACAAGTCGCAGGGGCAAACATACGAACATGTCGGAATTAGTTTGACTGAACCGGTATTTTCACACGGACAACTCTATGTAGCTCTCTCGCGATCTCGACTTCGACAAAATATAAAAATCCTAATTAAAGACAATTCTAGACAAGGACAACTTAGAGCTACAGACTGGTTTACACAAAATGTAGTGTTCCGGGAAGTTTTTGAAAGACTTTAAAATTAAGCATTAATTAACTCGCTAAGCATTAGTTAGAATTAGCTGGCCAAGCAAAAAGTATTCTAATCCATTATTACCTCAACTAGCTGATAGCCCGTCCGAGGACGGGTAGCTAGAAGGACGGGCAGGCAGCCAAGGTAACTTAAGTTGAATGAAGATTAAGGAAAGCTCTCAGTGCAATCCAAAAGCCATATGACCTTGGCTGCCTGCCCGTCCTTCTAGCTACCCGTCCTCGGACGGGCTATCAGCTAGTACTGTAAATAAATTATTAATGCTCAGTTTCATAAAACTTTTAACAAACCGTTAAAATTTACAGATGATTTCTATTGACTTGTTAGTACTAACAGTTGTGTTCTATTGGTTAGTTAAATTTAACGGCTTGCTAAAAGTTTTATGAAATCAGGCATATAACTATCAAATCCAGTAATCACCAAAACAGGACTTCAAATAAATGCTCCTTTCTAAATAATTAACACAAATGCTAAGAAACTGTGTAAGAGAATTAAGACAACATACCTCGTATTCCGTGTACGGATGTAAGGTATGTGATGCTAACATATAGCCTCTCATATACAACTGCAACCTCACCTTCACGAGATGTAGTCTAATACTTACTACATAGTCCCGGTTTAAGAGCCAAAGTGCTTTTTTTCAGGGGGCGCCAAGACATACTATTATAATTTAAATAATAATGTTAAGGCAAGTGCAACTTGAAAGTTACAAAACAGTAGAAGTGAGCGAATCTTATGTACAACAGGATACTGTAACATTTTCGGTAATGTTTACAGTGAAACATTATGCTTTGCTTCATTTTTTAAATAATATAACGGCCGATCGAAGGACGATCTGTGTTATTATATTGTTAAATTTGTCTTTCGGTAATGCACGTTTTATTTGTTGATGTTTTAGTTATTGTCCTTAAAAGATACAAGTGCGGCTTTAGGCCACACAACCGTATTAATTTCACATTAGAAGGTCCGAAGGTTTCGGGCGCCATAATTTTCTAGTTTAAATATATTAAATTTAATTTTAAAAATGTGCGATCATTCAAAATTTAGTGGAATGGTAGCGAGTGCGTAATTTTCTTATTAGTGGGGTCTAATTGGAAATGTATGTTCCCCACCCCTTTCGTCACAACTTTATCGTGAAAAAAACTAAAAATTTACGAATCGTTTATAGAAACAATTTCGACCTATAATTTTTTTGCAATTTTCCAATAAAATTTTCGCAGAAAAATTATTTTTTGTGTTTTTCAAAAACATTAATAACTAATAAGAAAATAATGCTTATTCTTTAGAACAAAAAAGTGGAAAATAAGATCCCCATTGTGAAAGATAACATACGAGAAGAGTTAAAAAGAAAGTTTGAACAATAAGAAATTAATATATATGTAGGTAAATACCGAAGAAGAATTGGAAAAATTCGAGAAGGTAGTGAATAACATCAGAAAAGTGATAAAGCCTGATAAGACCACAAAGAGGACAACATGGATGATAGAAGAAACTTTGAAATTAATGGAGAAAGGAAGATGATTAAATAACCTTAATAAAGCGGAATATAAAGAAATTCGCAAAGGAATTATTAAAAAGATTAGACAAGCTAAGGAAGATAAAAAACAAGTTCGACAGCTTTAATGTACACCGTCAAGTGCTAGAATCTACAGGCAGGTTCAGAACAAGATTAGTGGGTAAACTTGTTAAAGATGATCACAGACAAGGAGGATTTGTAAAATACCTAGAAAAGAAACCTAGAGCAATTAATTTATGATGAAAGGGAAGACCTACTCTTAATCGAAGAAAGCAGCCATAAAGCGAATGAAGGATGGTAATACCCCGGAACTACAGGAGATGCAAAAATATGCTGGAATAACATGGACTAAAAAAATTTTTAAACCAAATATACGACATTGAAAAAATCC
This sequence comes from Podabrus alpinus, assembly GCA_932274525.1. NCBI lineage: Eukaryota > Metazoa > Arthropoda > Insecta > Coleoptera > Cantharidae > Podabrus > Podabrus alpinus. Next base: position 49,574,529 of record OW026456.1, on the reverse strand, counting down.
CAAAAATGGTTCAAATTGGAATTTACTACGATACCTAAGAAGCAAGGAGCTAAGAAATGCGAGGATTATAAAACCATAAGTCTAATGAGTCACTTTTTGAAAGTGCTACTGAAAATCACACATAAAAGAATTTATAAGCTGTGTGAGGAACAGATGACGCACACAGTTTGAATTTTGGAACGCAATAGGAACGAGAGGAGCACTATTTTGTATCCCAGTGCTGATCCAGAGATGCAGGGATATGAACTGCAATGTCTTTACCTGTTTCGTCGACTACCAAATATTAACTTGAAAATTTATTATAGTCAATCTATAATTTAATTAAAATTTATTTATCCTAAAAAATTTAACTGTAATTAAATATTTTGTAATACGTATTTATATAATGTCGTTAATTTCTTCAAGACATTGATTGTAACAAAATTTAGAGATTAACTTTTAGATAGCTGCGCCACGCCGGCTAAACTTAGAAGTCTTGCAAGACGTACAAAATTTCACGTGTGAATTTTGGTTATTTCTTGACTTTTATATTATTTTCTTAAAACTTAATAAAAACCGTATTTCTATAAAATAACTGGATGTCCCAAAACATCGATTAGTTATGATGTTTCAAAATATCACATTGACCCCTAATAGCATGCAACCTGTGTTACATTCAGAAAGAAAAACAAATTCTATACCTGTCAATGTTTGCTTCATAACAAATGTATCTATCTCTATATCATGGAGTTAACTAACCCCGTTTACCCCCCCCCCCTATCTATCTGCCCTTGGTTTATGATGTGTCTTTATGCCAAGTAGTAAAACTTTTCTCTGCTTTAAATTGTTCGTTAATATTTCTTATTTCATTAGAATAACATCGATTGTTAGCATCAGTCTGTACAATGGTTCATAGATAAATAATTTACTAAAATTATTATATTATAAGGTTTTGACTTTAATTAAATTTGACTCATATTATAGGTATTTTAAATTTAGATTCACCTCTTTTGAGAGGTGCCATATTGAATTGCCAAAATAAAGAAATTTGACTATTAGTTCAAATACTTACATCCTTTTTCTTAAGTAAATGAAAAATTATAAATTTAAAAAGGGGGGGATTGAATTCTATAATTAGATTAATAATGATAGCTGACAAATCGATGTTTAAAGATTAAGAAGAGAACGTATAAATAATTGCACGTTGCAGCGAAATGAAAATGGATAAGTAATTGGTAAAATAATGTCTAGATTGCAAGAAATATAATCAGTAAGAACATAAATTTCAAATAGAACTCCAAGTTTTTAAAATAATGATGAAAATCAGACACCACAAAAATTAAAAACGATTTATTTTTTAATATAGATAAGTCATCAGATCTTAGATAACCAAAATTAATGTCGCCACAAATCATAGTGTGGCATTGTTTTTCTAGCATTTTCTAGAGATACCTTACATAATAAATTATATTATTAATGTTAAAATTATATTGATATATTTTTATACATAAATATAAAAGTAACTTCTACAAAATTTCAAAATTGGCGCTACCGACTTTGTTACAATATAGCCTTCAACTCTTTAAAATCGATATCCCTAACACGTTTTCCCAACATTTTAACACTTAAACAGGAATTATAGAAATTAAATCTACTACATCAATAGATAGATCGGGGAAGCTTCTGGATAATAATAATTCTGGGATTTTCATATTGGTAATGCCACAGAAAAGTTACTACAGATAGCCTGTCAAATGCATTCTACTGTATGCTTTTTTGACCATATAAAAGGCTAAAGCAAGTGGAAACTAATCAAAACAGACGCTCTCTTGCTTTTAACAATCGACTTCCAAACACAGAATTTTAGGGATATCACTTTTTTGTAAGAGTGGGCAATCTGTAGTAAAAATTTCTGTGGTAATGCCTTATATCATTCTTCTTTTGCTGGTGCTTATCCGTTTAGGATGTTGGCGATCATCATAGCAATCTGTACTTTATCTACCGCGGCTCTAAGGAGTACCATAGTCTTTATATTGTAGCATGTTCTTAGGTTCTTTATCAATGATATTCTTCTCCTTCCTGACCCTATCCGAACTCACTTTTCCCTGCCGGATCACTATTAATAATTCATATCACTACTTATTTATCATGGTATGTCCCAAGTATTCCAGCTTAAGTATTTTTATCTAGGTAAGCAATTTTCTTTCTTTTCCCATTCTTTCTGGGACAGCCATATAGGTAACTCGATCAGCCCAAGGTATTCTCAGTACCCGTCGGAAGAACCACATTTCAAATGCGTCGAGCTTCTTCGAGGAAGCCTTCATCAGGGTTCATAACTCGATTCCTTTTAGCAGGACTGGGAAAACATAGCACTGCAGTAGTTTTTAATAGTATTTAGTTTAATTTACTTTAGTGAGAATTCATATCTCTGGTTGATCTCCGCTAGAATTGTTATTAGTTCTTGAAGGTTCTCAATTGGGATAACCCTATTTGCCTCAGTATCTCTATGAGCTTGTCGTGTCTTATACGTATTATCAAATACTTTTTGATAATCGATGAAACAAGCAAATACATCGCAGTTGAAAGTACCTGTACCTTAAAAAGAGCCTCTCTTGTAGGTACCCATAGTGTTAAGAAATCCGAATTGAGTGTGGCTGACATGTTCCTCGAATATCCTAAAATTCTATTGTAAATTATTTTTAGGAATAGTTTTAGGAGATGATGGTGTGATGGTGGTACGACTGCTGATGCGACTGATTGGCGGTTAGCTTCTTAGGAAGCAATATAAATGTCGTTTTTAAAACATATTCCTGGTATCTCTCCTTGTCTCGTTAAATATTTTTGTCAACCATAAAACACCCTCATCAAACAAACTAAGGAATTTGGTTTGACTGCCATCTGGCCTTGATTCTCTGCCTTCCTTCAGTTACGATGTTGCTTTCATGATTTCATTCACCTGTTGTGTTAGATTTGTATATTCCTGCCTCTTCTCGAAACTTTTTATGCACATTAAAAATATATCATATTTACTTTTCAGTTTTCTTATTTCTTCGCATTGCATCTTAATTCAGTTCTTCTGTGCTTTCCTTAATGCTTCATTATAATTTTCTGATATTTCTAATCTATCCCTTCCACCACTAATCTCACCACTATTTCATTTGTTTTTGTTCTTTCAGTGTCTGCATATCCCATCGTTTTCTTGATGTTTTTTCTCTCCTATCTTAAGTTATATTGATTTCAAAAAAATGTTTACAAATTCCTGCTTAAAACAAATTATTTACAAATGTATAAATTAATTTCAAAAATCTATCAATGACAGGTTAAATATGACTCATTGAATTAATCAGCAATAAACTACTTCCTTCACAACATCTCAAACTATATCAATTTTAATTATTACGAATCTCATTAATTTGTTTATTTTTCTTTAGAAAATTTTTCACATCCCATTCAATAAATAATCAATTAGGAATCTTCATCATTTGCAAAATGAAGCAACCTTTAGCCTATTCATTCAAATCATTCAAAAATTTCCATCATATTTTATAAAAATTTTCAATATTAAAAATCAAATGTCGTATTCTTTTGTTAATGTTATCGCTTATCAAATCACCCAGTCAAATTTGCATTGCAAATTATTAAACTTTAAATTAAATCAATTTTTTATCATACCAATTTCCAATTGTTGATGGTTTCTATGGTTCAATCTTGTTGTATCCCTCTCATCAGTGCATCTCCTACTTATCCGCTTCCATGAGAAGGTAGCCATTCCCATCGAACTAAATAGTTCCAATCCAAACTTGAAGTTTCTTTCCTGTAATGTGCAAACCGAATTTTTTAAATTCGCACTCCTTTTTGTTATCTTTCGGGTTTCCAATTCCAAATTTTCTCTTCATGGAATCAATTTTCATTTCTATATCTACTTTTACCACATATTCGTTTATAAATTTCTTTTTGATATCAAATTTTTCATTTTTAAAATCTTCACGTTCCATTATCTTCTTATTTTTCTGAGAACCTCCCAATTTTAAAATTTTCCATCATTTTCCAGTTATTTCCACATAATTTCCATCTTTAGTTTTTCTTTCGTCTTTGTACTGGTGGTGAAATTTCCTCTTACGTCCATTAATTGTAATGTCTATTTTAATTTTACTTCGTTATTATCATTTCCTTCCAACTTCTGTTGTTCTTTAACATCTAATGTATTTAATTTTTTATCAATCGTATTTGCTAAATTTTTAATTTAAGTAATATACGAGTACATCCCCCGGAGAAGCTTCACTCCGTCTGTGGATGTGTCTGCAAGTCGTTTCTTGTTCCCGATGTAGATTGATTTTAATTCTGAAATATTTTCTGTTTCGTTGAGTATTTTTTAGGATATCCACCATTTTGTCATGTTACACTCTGTCGAATGCCTTTCGGTAGTGGACCCAACAGGCCAACACGTCGCAGTTCATATCCCTGCATCTCTGGATCAGCACTGGGACTGAAAATACTAATAAAATGCCAACTGTGCTGGCATCATCTATTCCTCACACAGTTTGTAAATTCCTCTATGTATGATTTTCAAGAACAGTTTTAATAAGTGACTCATTAGACTTCAGTTTCTATAATTTTCACGACAGGTATCGTGATAAATTTCTATTTGAGCCACTTCTTTGGAATTTTTCAAGTGCTGTACATATATGTGGTTCAAAAGTTTGTCGTCCACTTTATTCCTACATCTGCTTGCATCTCAATCGGGCCCGGGGTATTACCATCCTTCATTTGCTTTATGGCTGCTTTCACTTCTTGTGTTAAGATGTATAAACCTGACTAATCTTTGATTATGGGTTAGTTTTCTCTTTCGTCATTGCAATGTTTAAAAATTAGTTTAGAAAATGTAGTATTCGTTATTGATAACTGCTACTTTACTGCAAAGATGCTTAGCATGCTTTTCTTCTCTCTTATTCCTCTCCGGCTTCGCTCCAGTGGGAGGGGTGGTTCAAACTAGAAATTAATGTGCGTTCCGCTTTGATAATCGGAAATAGATGAGGGCGCCACTGTTATTAGTCGATACAGTAAAAATGAATAAGCAGATCACAGGTTGCGAAGACCTACCTTGATGCTAAACTAGTAAAGTTCGATTGCGACTGTAGGAATGAATAACTTGACATTACATCTGAAACTTTTGGTAACACAAAAATTCTTCACTTACAAAAATGTTAAAGCTTCCTAACCAAGTGCTTTGTTCTTCAGCCGAATCTTTGGATTGAAATGTAAGATTTGGTATTGTAAATCGGTTAACTGTTTGGAGTTGTCGTAAATTCCTTCCACCGGTAGATTTTGGAGTTACCACTCGAAGTAAAATACACGTTGACTTTAATGGACCTTCTTTATTATTGATTTAAATCTCCAGAAGTGGGCTTTCATAAATTCTTAATCGTATTTACAAATTCGATTATTAACTTGAACGTCGAAATAGGGAGCGTCACAAATCGGCAGCGTCATAAAGCGGGTTGTTTTTGCATTTTTACACATGGTGCTGAAATGGCCTCCACTTGGAACGTACTTGACTTAACGAAAGTTCAAGCTTAACTGACTTAGCTAATGCAAGTCCACGATAGGAGAGCTTTTAGAGGGTAGAAATGCCTTTCGAAGCCAACCTAATCACGTTCTCACGGTCAGCCAAACTGCCGAGGTGGCGTCTGATGCAATAAAAATATGGTAAGAATTGTAAGTAACATAAAGGCCTGCATTTCATTTATAACAAAAAAATGCATACCGGAAATTATATTAAAATTATTTTTAAATTTTATATTATTACATTAGCGAAACTTGAAACGACGTTACAACGAGTAAATCTTTTTCCCTTTTTTATTCGGTATTTTGCTACCTTTTGTGTACTCTACGTTTGCAGTCTGTGAGCAGATCGTCAGTTATGTCACTGCCTTCTGCTTCCGACGCTTATTCAATTTAATACGATATTGTTTGTATCAGATAACTAATACTGTTTTGTCTTCATCTGTGACGAACCTACATCGCATCCACTCGGAGCTAGTTATTAACATCAGTACTTACTCGTTGAATTTACTGCTTGGAACTTGCTCCAAGCAGGTGACGTACTAAAGTTTCCTTCAGAAGAAGCTTTAGATACATTTCAGGTTATCACTCGAAGTAGAAAGCAATCCACCAGCGACGCCTTCCTCACACATCCAATAAAAGAGATTTACTCTTTCCAGTCAATAGTTGAAGTCTTAAAGCCTGATCTGTCAATTCCTTTCACTGCTTCTTGAGATTATAAAAATTTTAACATCAAACTGGAATCACTCAATCCAAAATCCAAAATCCAAATGCACACCTGTAAGCTTTGTGGCAAAACATCGAACCATATAATAAAAAATTGTAAGAATCACAACGAAAATATAATTTATGAGTTTTTCCAAAGAATTTGCATTAATCTTTAGTTGCAAAATTCGTTACAACATGAAGAATTTTCAATTTGTCATTGTTTATTTACGTGAACCGTAATTTTAGTGACAGTTGCGACACACCCCTGTCTGTCATGACGGTGACTTACTTCCACTGTTAATGAGTTAATATCTAATGCAGTGGCGGCTCGTGAGAAATATGTTTAGCTGTTCTGCATTATAAAAAAGGGAAGGTATCAGTAAAATGCTAATCTCAAAAAATAAACTTACTTATTGCACGTTTTTAAGCATTAATGGCGTGCGCCGGTGCTTGCTTGTGGCAAACTTAACTTATCAATAACTTTTTCGTTGAAATTCAATATTCCCAAGATAAATTTTTTTACTATTGACAATATCGAAAGACACAAACGGAAAACAAAACAATGCGTTCTTATGATTACAGCCACAAATCCATTTGTTCCGTAAATAAATATTCGTATTAAATTATCTTTTATACATTTTACCTCGACTTGTATATACCGGCAATTTCTTATCACTAATTGTTCTTGATAACTAAATTTAAAAATCACATTCATTTTTAAAAACGACCTTCTTCGTAAGAGATTTTAAAAACGACTAAATAAAATGCCTTAGTTAGCTTATCACGTCATAATAATTCTGCATATTTGTTATTTTAAAAATAGAACTTATACTTCGTAAACAGCCCTTTGTGTTCGGTTTGAAATAAAACAAACGACGCAAACATTTTTGTAACAATAAGTTTTATTTGAGCGCACAAAAAGTTTTGTAATTATTGTTAACTAATTTTCGAAAAAATCCTATTTTTACGGGTTATTATGAGAGAAGCTGAGTTAATAAATAATATGAGTGAGTAATGTTAGTAAAAACCTAAGTCCAAATTTCTTGATCTACATTTTATTACAGAAAATTATAGTTTGAGAATTGTTTTACAATGCAGAAAAATCTCAAGTCCAAAATTATTATAAAATTTTATTAGGATTAGGAATTCATTTTATCTAGTAGTAGGTATAAAGGACATTACATCCATAATTTCAATTAAAGTTTATAATACAAGATCTTTCTTTAAAATATTTGCATGAAATACTAGTCCGGTTATATACTTGTATAAATATGTAATGTAAAGCCAGCGCTGATCTAACTGCAAGTGGCTGCATCGGGGTGCAGAACGACTGTGCATTCGATGCGTGTACGTATCACGAGCTTTAAGAATTATTATTGTATAAAAATACATAAATTTAATTTTATGTATTCATAATTTTATTTAAAGTTGCAAAATCCGTCAAAAAATAATTTAACTAGTGTTTTGCTATAAATATGTGCAAGAAACTTGGTTTAATTAAAAGTTTTTAAACAATTTATTGCTTATGCCCTAATTTCACTGCAATTTGTTTAACAATTGATGAACTAATATTAAAATTAGTTTTTCTTTTCAAAATTCGAATTCTAAACTACCTCGAAACAAAATCATAAAAGATATACCTACCACCTATACCAATTGATATAGCATTGTAGTCTGCGTTTCATTACAGCTCGATTGCGCACAAGTGTATAGCGTTCTAGTTAGACAAACATTTTGATAGCGGACTGGACGTGTATTTATTATTACACTATTTATGTGACTAGCTGTTAAATTATAACTGATATATTATGCTAGCGAAAATAAGAAACACGCTTTCAAAGCAAAGCTGATAATGCACCATTCTTTATAATAATTTAAATCTGATTAAGGTTATAATTATATAATTAATTATGCAAGTATTGGTATTTTTATTGTAATTTTTGGTGGTTCTGCAGCTCTGCAGCTCCTATGGTAGAACCGCCACTGATCTAATGAAATATTATTCTGTGAGTTGTTGAATCAAATATTATATTATTTGATTTATAATAATATACATTCCATGCTAGATTACTGCATAGGCTTTCAGCAATATATTATTGCCTTCTTCAGATGTTTCTATTGCATGTTTGCTTAGCTTCGTAATTTTTAAATTTAAAATTAATCTCTTCGGCTGTTTTAAAAATAGGTAATTAAGTCCTGATCATCCTGAAATTCCAAAACATTTTGTTCGGCCTCATAATAATTGGCACACCGGTTGCTTTTCTAAACATTTAAAGTGAAATATCTGTATGTTGATCCTCGTCAGCTTTTATTTGTTACAATTACCGGTTATTTAAATGATTCGAAGCAATACAAATAAATTCCTTTTAAAATCACCAGATAGAAATGAATTTAAATAGAATGGAAATGTATTGCATTTACAACTTTGTCTGCAGCAATGCAGCGTAGCATCGACGTATACACATCCACCCACATACCAATTTTGGAAATCTGATTCGTCAAGCTAAAATCTCTTAAACTCAAGTAGACCGTTAAACGGAATAGTAGTAGCTTAAAGCTCTAAACTTAATTAAAGAAATGTTGCGTTCAAGAAAGGATACATTTTAGGTTTTACTCTTATAAAATTTTTACAAATTGTGTTGAAATAAATAAGAAAGGACGAAATTGTATGCTCGCATAAGTAATGAAAATAAAGGTTTGTCGTTTCGTTATCGCCTTTTTTGACAAATAAACGGAAGGGAAAGCACATATTAAATAATAGGGGAAAGCAATGAAGAAAGAATAACGTCTGGTCCAAATTACTGGTTGTTTTATTGAATCTCGCCTCAAAGCGAAAGCGACGCAATCAAAAAGCTCCCGCGCTCTATTTACGAGCGTCCTGGAACAACTTCCCTTTTCATTAGAAAATCATATTTTGTTGACACTTGTAATGATACCTTTTACATTTATATTCTTTATGGTGGTAGACAACCTTTCAACTCGATAAAACCACTTGGTAATAATTTTTCATGTTTGTTATGCTTTTTATATATTATCAAGTTTCGATAAAAGTAAACCCTTACGAATATTTCTATTTCCTCCTGTGCGGTATGGTGGAACACTTATCTAATGTTTACAATATTGTTCTTTATCCGCACTCGAATGAGTTTGTATTTCAACAAATTTCTACATAAGTAAACATGCATTCGTTTGCTTTACAAACTCTTGTTTTGCGAAACCCTTTAAGCTTCCCTTAGTGGAAACCTGTTTATCTTATTTTCTAATTTTTCTAATATATTTATTTGCGGATAAACCTTTTCACAATAAAAAAAAACGTTCGGTTAGAATGAATGGTGTAGGGAAGATAATTTTCTAAACAAACAGATTTTTAAAGCAGTCCTTTCCACCACGACGAATTTTTATAAAATATGTTATTGATTGCGGGTTTTTATTGGTCAAAAGTTACGAAATTGTAAAAGTTTTGTAAGTTCCTTTCGTATGAAATATTAAAATTTAGCTTGTCAGAAAAGACATACATGAGGTAAATTCAGTTGACCTAAAACAAAGCACGAATTGGATACTGCAAAACCATATGTGACCAAACTACCATGATAAAGGTTATTAATAACCTTTCTTTGTCTCGAATACTAACTTAAAACGGACAATGACACGTTAAGTTAAAAAAATTGCGAAAGTAAACATTTAGATAGACACTTTGAAGTAATACTAAACAAATTCATTCAAACTTGATCTCAAAGTTTAGCTGTTTAGGTATCCAATAGTTTATCCAATTGTGTGCTTGGAAAAGCAATATTTTATCATTGTTAATCACGCACGTAAACAAAATGCTAAAAATCTATCGTAATGGCCATAAAGTATAATATTATGCATTTATTTATTTTTTAAATTCATCGACAAATTTCCATTTTTATTACTTTGGCAAGATTTGATGGAACAAAACATTTTTACGTATTCTTCAATTTTTATTATTTATATTAAATGGGTTAACGTGAATAAGGTAAATACTTTTATAATCCTAACCCATCATATTAAAAAATTCTTCCGTTTACAATAAATGCACGTATAATAAAATCTATTATGCTTTTTTTTTCAATGATAAATTGAAAATGTAAGGTAGGTGTAAGGAAAATTTTTTTTTATTCGTGCGATCTAAATACATGCATAGACAATGAGGGTTTCTTTTTAATTTAAATGTCGCTCCTTTTAAAACATCAACCAAAAAACTATTTTACAGTTTAACGTGGACGTCGAACTACGGGATATGCAATAGTCTCCTGTCTCCTGTTTAAAAAGTTCTAAACCGTTTTGGATACCCAATCTCTATTCTTCTCTGTTCGTCCATGTACCATTTTCCAGATTTCTTCTGTCATCTCTCCAACTTTTTCTGAGACTTCCTCTCTTTCTATGCCTTGTTGGACTCCAGTTTAGCATCTGCTTGGGTAACCTATCCTCCTTCATTCTCTGCATATGGGCTAACCATTGAAGCTGTTCTATTCTCAAAATAAAAAATAAGAATTGTTATTTATGGTAGTACGGGAAGTACCATAGAAATATTTTTCTGTGAAAAATTTATTATTGGAAAATGTATTATTTCTTCAATCATAAGTCGATGTTGTTGCATTAAAAAGAACTTGTATTGTATTGTACTTAGGGGTCGATTGGCCGCAAGAGCCTTTCAGAACTGCGACCAGTATTGATCTTTTGTTCATTACCCTGCTAATTAGGTACCTATTCAGGAATTCAATTTTGCTAGCAAAACATAGAATACTCCTGAGAGGTTTTTGTTGCACCTCTTTAAGTGTTAATTGCGTCTGTCCCAGATATTTTAGCCTGGATCGGGCTAAGGCATCACAGCTACAGAGAATGTGTTCGGCCGATTCAGTTTCCGATTCACAGAGTCTGCATATGTCATCGTCCTCCATTCCCATTTTCTTGAGGTGATATCTCACCTGACAATGTCCGGTGAGCAACCCCGTGATGAGCCTGATTTCATTCTTTGATAGTAGAAGAAAATTTTTAGCTTCTGCAGTCGAATATTCTATAAATTTCTTCGCCTGTTTTTGACCTGGTGTACTATGCCATAGGGTTTTTTTGTTCTCTGCTTCCCACTTCCGGACCTGCAACCCCTGTGTGTCTTGGACAATCCACAGAATGGTTCGGGCCCAGTCGGGGCAGCCCTTGAGCCTGATCTAGCCAGTTCTCATTACCCTCAATTCCCTCATGACCCGGCACCCAGTGGAGGGCAATTTTATTACCCTTGGCCAGTTTCTTGAGGGCTTGTCTGCATTCCCATGTGGACAAAGACTCAAAGCTATTTGCTTTGAGTGCCTTTATCGCAGCTTGGCTGTCAGACATTATATTGACTTTTTTGCCCTTAATGTTCCTTCGCAGGCATTCATGGGCACATAGTGCAATTGCAAGTATTTCAACTTGCATAATTGTGGGATAGGTTCCTAAGGCTATAGATGCCTCATATTTTGGGCCATATATGCCTATGCCTGTTCCCTGTTCAGTTTTTGATCCATCTGTGTACCAGTTGGAGGATTTTGTATCCACTTGTATTTTATGACATCTAGCCGTACTTCGGTCTTGAATGATGACCTCAAACGGTGTTTCAAAATCAAAGATTTTCGGAATGATATCCGAAGGTTTTTCAAACAGATCTGACTGTAAGAAGTCCAGGATCTTTAGGTGACCTGTCTTGTCTCCTGGTTAGAATTTCTTCACTTGGGTAACTTTTATGGCAGCTTGTATGGCTTCCCTTTTCACTCGTAGGTGAAGAGGTGGCAGATCTAAGAGTGCCTCCATAGCCGCGGTTGGGGTTGTGCGCATAGCCCCTGTTATACCCAGACACGCTAGCCTTTGCAATTTCTGCAACCTGCTTTGTGTCGTGATTTCGTTAGTTTTTGTCCACCACACGAGCGATGCGTATGTGACAATGGGTCTAATTATTGATGTATATGACCAATAGATCATTTCTGGTCTTAATAGTCCCCAGGTCCTTCCAAAAAGTTTGCGACAAGCCCAAAAGGCCCCTGTTGCTTTGGAAAGAATTTTATCCATGTGTGGTTTCCAGGTGAGTTTTGTATCCAGGGTTACCCCCAGATATTTTACCTCTCCGGAAAAAGGTATCGATAGACCCTGTAGCTGTGGAGCTTTTAGGTTTATCTTTCTACGCTTTGTGAATGGAACTATAATGGTTTTTGAAGGATTCACTGTAAGTTCTTCCTTTTCGCACCATTCTTTTATTTTGTTTAGGGCTGTTTGCATTAGGGTTGAAATTATGCCTTCATGCTTGCCCCTGATTATAATGACAATGTCGTCCGCATATCCTAGTACGCAAAATCCATCGTCAGTTAATTTCTTCAGTAGGTCGTCTACCACGATGGACCACAGAAGAGGTGATAGCACCCCACCTTGTGGGCATCCCCTTGCTGCGGCCACCGAGATTTCCTCCCCTCCTAAGGAAGCCGTTACTATTCGGCTTTCCAGCATTGATTCTATCCAAGTTATCGTGGGTGCCTCAATGCTGTGTCTTACGGCGGCTGTTTTTATAGATTTATTTGAGGTGTTATCAAAGGCACCCTCTATATCTATAAATATTCCGACCGCATTTTCTTTTGTTTTGAGAGATTTTTCAATCTCTCTTACAAGGTGGTGAAGTGCATCCACCGTATAAAAAAAACTTACTATTAATAATATTTTTTTAATTCCGAAATCCAGACACTGGAGGTATTCCAAGTAACAGATTTATAAATATGTAGTTCTTATACGCATCTTTGAATGCCTTCTACGCCTAAACCATTACAAATCTGTCGTCACGAACTTTTTATAGGATTTTTTTCGGGTTTGTTAAGGTTTTTTGTAGTGTTTTTAGTGAAAATTCATGGAAATTTATAACTCATCAGTCGAAAATAGTTTGATTTAATTCAAACAAACCAGTAAATTGTGTTGTCGAGTAGAATAATTTGGAAATTTTTAGGATTCACACACAAGGTTTGACCCGGGCATCTAAAATACATTTCCAATTTAATTTCCAATTTAATCCCACTATGAACACGACTTTACTCGCTACCATTCGACTAGTTTTTAAGTTTTCCGTAACTTTTTTAAATTTTAATTTAATTATTTAAACTAGAAATTCATGGTAGCCGGAACCTTCCGATCTTATAAAATACATGTAATTAACACTTGCAACTTATTAAAATTCGATTCGTAAGAATTAAATCGAATGTCTGCATATTTCGCACAAATTATTTTTGTGTACCTACCTCCATTCCAATAATAAAAACAACTCAATGATAATGCAGCAATCGCGGTATAAAAATTATTTAAAGCAACGAAGTTAACAGCATAATATTTCTGTCCTTAGTTAAAACGTCCTAACTAATAAATTTGTTTTCGGGAGGAAATTTACTTTGTAGAGATGCTATAACACTGTTTTCATTTTACAATAAATATTGTAACAAACCGGGATTAAACTACATACAAATTCATTTAATTTGCAAAGTTTAATATACATAATTATAAATTAGTATTGTTATAATTGCTAATTAACCTTATTTATGCTCTGTAGAAGAGATAAAGTTTTCTAGCGCAAACATAAATCGATAAGATATTTTATCTCTTTCAAGCATGCGAAGTTCCTGTGTATGAAGATGACATTTACAGCGTTCTTTGTACAGGTGAACTGTTTAGCTGTAGACAACAGTGGTTGGTAAATCAATGCAATTTACTTAATTGTGAAAGTAATTTGGTGCATTACTTCCCGTCAATAGCGATAGGGCTGGAAAGCCCTAAACACGCTCTGGAAAGTCACCCCCTGTACCACTGAAAAGAGGATGATAGTTTGCCAAACTGCGTAAATATGGTTGAATAACAAGAGTTAGTAGTTAGATTCGAGTACTCATAGAAGAGTCGCGGTCGGGCGACTCGGGGGCCGTATGGCTGTTCGGGGGAGTTTTTTAAAAATATATTCCAACCTTTCGGGCCGTTTAAATTTGGCCCATTTTCAAGGCTAAATAATAAATTATTAATTAATCAAATTATTTATTAATAATTTTTTTAATTATTAACCAATTAATCAAAATCTGATTTTGATCAAACAAAAAATTTTTTTCATTAATTAATAATTTATTTTTTAGGAATGGGCCAAATGTGAACGGCTCGAAACGTTGTAAAATATTTTGAAACTATTACAGACCTATACCCTACTAAAAATCTTATAATTAAATAAAAAGGTAAAATTAAATGCAAAAATATAATAATTTTTTTGTGTTGCTTTCATCTGTGGCTGAGGTGTAACTTTTACTCTTAGTTTTTTTTTCAGTTTTCATTTAAAAAATGGGTCGTTCATCATCCGTTTATAGTACGCCACGAGTTTCCACGGCACGTCGTTGATGAGCAGATTAGCCCAAAAATCACTTTAACTCCAAATCGGCTGTTAAATTAACAGCCGATTTACAGTTAAAATGTTTATTGGGTAGATTAATTAAACAACTTCCCAAGGCAGTAGGTTCACGGAAATATGATTTAAGTCTCCCAACTGTCTGAGTAACCAGTAACTAGTTGGAGTAACCAACTAACTCCCAAATTAAGTCTAGCAACTGTACAGGATATTTCTGGATTGTCAATTTTTAAATTGTATTTTAATATCCATTTCTCCAGTCACGATCTTTTCTCTCATATTATGTATCGGTTTGAATTTACCGCTACAGATTTTAATTTTGAAAATTAATTTATTGCAGTTTGCAGCAATAAATTAAAAGCATTCCCCGATGTGTGGCAGGATTTTGGAGTTGGGTTTTGAATTTTGCGAAATGTGGTTGTGATTTTGGGGAGAATTCTGGTTGCTTCCTTTTTGGAACGATCCAGCAATGCGAATTAATTTGAAACGGTGTTTTTCCACCCATCCGGGGATATAAATTCGTTGCTGGTGAATGGTGGATTTTTAACTACCGTAGCGTTTGTTTTTGTTGGATCCATCGTCCATACTTCTTTTGAAGGATTTTCAATCGTTCAAATTGTTACGTCATTAGAATCTATCGTTAATTAGTCCACAGATTGCATTTATTAGTCAACTCGTAGTTTATACTCGGACAACATCTGGAGGTTGTGGAGGTTGTTATCGATATCAGTTGTAACAAATTTTGTTCAAACTTCGTTTTTTATTTTCATGTTTGGCGTCGTTTAGGTTTATCTCTTGCCTTATATATTTTTTTTGGATTGGAAAGTTTTACCAAGAATGTAATTTATATGCAGGTTTAATGTTTTCTACATAGAATTGATTAAGGCATTTTTATCTGATGTATATTATATTGAACTGTATTTCAATGCCTAGCCAAATTTCGGAAATATTCAAAAATTAAAATTAAAAGTTAACATGTTTAAAAAATTCAAAATGTAACAAAAATTTGTAAATTAAATTTAAAAGAAGGGGGAATTGGAATTTGGAAATGGATATCCTTGTACGCAGACAAGGAACTTTTGCGTCGGAAGAAAGGAGAAGGGGGGCAGTCTACTCCAGGCAGTCGACCGGAGAGGACGTTTTAGAGAGTCTACGCCGAGGAGTCGAGCGAATAGGACGCTTTGAGCGAGTCCATTGTAAATTTTGTAGAGTTAATTTGTTATAAATAAAAAAAAGAAAGTTTTAGTTTAAAATTGTAAGAGTTGTGTTTTATTAAAGTGTTTTGGAAAAGAAAAATAAATAAATGGTTCGTCGCTGGACTGAAAAGAATACGTCAACTATAAAATTGGCGCCGCAAGTGGAGCTCGAAACCACGACCACGAAACTACCCTGATATTAGGGGTAACTCATGCTCTATCATTAGAAAAACACCTCAATATATTATATATCGTTGATCTTCCACTTCGAAATCCCGATTGTTCTTTAAATTGCTTGTCTATTATTTCCTTTTCTATCACATTCTTTATTATTTTGGAATATATTCTGCCGATAGTACAAATTACTGCAATTCCTCCATAGTTTTTGGGATCATTTTTATATCTTTTCTATAAATAAGTGTTATATAACTATGACGTCCTCCACTTGGTGGGAATATCTTCTCCATTTAAGCAACGCTCGTACAACTCTTTAAGCATAAGTTTCAATTTATTGGTGTTGTTTTTTATCAGTTCTGGATATATTCCGCGAGACCCGGTGATTTCCGTAACTTCATTGCTCTTATTACTTCTATTTGCGTCCAGATCAACTGTATCGGCTCACTATGTTGAAAATCGTATTTTAAATATTTTTAATTGGGTCTTTGCTCTTGTAGAAGACCTTCGAAGTATTCCTTCCACTGTTTTTAGTTATTTTCAAAATGTTTATTTTATTAGAAGTGTTAGTTTTTAATAATTTTATCGTCTTCCATGCTTCTGAGCTTTTCGTTCCTCCAATAAATTAATCTAGGTTTTGGCATTTATTTGTGCATGCTTTATTCTTTTCAGCAATGACTTGAAGTTTAATTTCTCTTCTCCATCTTCTGAATTCCTCTATGTCCCCATCACATTTTTACTATGCACATACTTAAGATAAAATTGCTATTTCTTCTTTATTTTGTCATTCAATTCTTCGCATCACCAATATGTCTTCTTTTGGGGGACACTAGCTCCTAGAGCTTCTTATGCATTCCTTTATATACGTAATATATTCTTCTTCTGTTGACATTTTACAATTTTCAACTTATTTTCTAATCTTGTCTTATATAGATAAATTGTACTATTGTTGCACAAATTTTCAAGGTTTAGTTTTTGTTTTTTGATCTCATCTTCTGGTTTGGCTTTCCCCATTCCTTCTTCTGCAGCCCGTCCATAATTATTGTATGGAATATATATCTTGGAAACAAGATATTCTTATATGTTGAACTTTTAGTTTTGATATTGGTCTTATTATTAAATAATCAATTATCGATCTTAACCTTTTTGAGTCTTGCTGCCATGTACATATTGCGGTGGTCCAAAATGGGATCGTTTCAAGTAAAAGACACAATCGTGTTTTTAGTTAGTTTAGAGGCTATGATTTTGTTTGTTTAACTGTACCAGGGTTTAGAAATACCTAAAAATGTTGAATTGCTGTTGGTTCAGATCTAGTAAAAACCTCAGATGAAGTCTCTTCAATGGATGCTGTCTCTAAAAATAAAAATGTAAGAGACAAATTATAAAATCATGATGAATATTTTTCACTCTCAGTATAAAACAAATTGGGTAATTTTTAAATATCTGTTAAGTTAGGCAAACGCAATTAAACGATGTGTGATAATAAAAGTGATTAAATGAAGTGAAAAAGGACGGAATTATTTTTTCGACGAATTTAAAAATTAGTGAAACACGCCTGCTCGGGAGATTTTGGAAAGAGAAGTTTGCTGGAAGGACGAGGACTCTCCCCACGTCCATCAACAAGTGAGGACGTATTGATATTTGTTTTGAAAACTCTACCCGCGTTCGTAATTGGGAGAGGACGTATTTATTTTTGTTAATTAAATGGTGACCACGTCCGTAGACAAGTAAGGACGTAATTTTGTTAATTGGTTTTCGAGCGAGGATAATTTTGAGTACCGCTGTTGTGCAAGTTTGGTTGGCGATAAATCCCTGAAGATCAGGATGATTGATAAATTAAGAAATTAATTGAGTGGCTGCCTGCGATTATTTAAAAAAGTTGGAAAGATGAATCGTTGGTAATTGTGGTTGGATGTTTTTCGTAATTCGAGTTACAATTGGATCGACAAGGTGGATGCAACCCTTGGTGCCTGACTGCATGTGGAGATAGCAATTCACTGCTGCGATGGACAAGTGATTATATATTTTCGGTAAGACTGATAAGATTTACGCGCGATATATGATAAAAAAACGATCGTAGACAATTTGTTATTTAACTAGTGCGGTAAACTTCGGGGGGGGGGGGTAATTTTAGATTTAAGAATTATTTTGTACACTTGATTTGTTTTTTTCTTTATTTGATTTTATGGTTTGTCTCAATATTAAAGGTATTAATAAATGAACAGGTATTGGTTTAATGGATTTTGTTTGAGTACATTTTATTTCATAGATACAGCATAGGAATAAGAGATCCAGGTACAGATTAAAATTTTGAATCATTTAATTGAACTGCGAATTAGTAATCAGACGAGGTGTCGTTTTCTTATAATCGGACCATTTACACGCCCACTACAAGAGTCTCATTTCATGCTGGCCGAGGCAATTTAAAAAAAGTGCCGTTTATTTACCCCCGCTATATAAATCAAAATTTTCGTCTTATCACGGCAATATATTAGAGGATGTCCTAGTGAGAGTAAAACGTGTTTGTAATTTTGAGTTTATATTGCTCCCATATGTCCAAAAGTCTCTTGCCATTATTATTTATACGATCTTTTCCATGGATCCCCAGACTAGTAATTTCTTCGTCTTCCAACTCTACTGTTAAAATCTCCTGCCATAATAATCTCGTGTTTATTGAGTATATTTTCAATCGCTTCTCTACAAACATCTTCAAATTAATCTTTTACGACTTTTGTGGCATCATCAATCGGTGCATATATGCCAATTTTGGCTATGGACTAATTTGTTACGCATAGATCAAATCTCATTAAGCGGTCTTTTATGATCTTCCAAGACATAATGCTCCAGTTTGCATAAGTACTATGGAAGTAGGCAGCTACAGACAAGACGTGAGTACGAGAAAGTGCAACGTAGGTTGAACATAAGAACCACATCGGCCTATCGTACTGTGTCCACTGAGGCCATATCGGTTATTGCGAGTACTCCGCCGATCGATCTCATGGCGGAGGAAAGAATGCGAAACCACTATAACCCGGATAAAAGACCAGCGAGCAGGAATGAAAGCAGAAGAGTCCTTCTCGAAGCGTGATAACAACGATGGTCCCATGGGGAGAAAGGAGCCTGGACGAGACTCCTTATACCAGATGTCAAACCATGGATCGAGAGAAGCGGTGAAGTGAGCTACGAAGTCACCCAAGCCCTCACGGGACACGGGTGCTTCAACTCCTTCCTCCACCGATTCAAACGACGAGAATCGCCGGAGTGCTACTATTGCGATAAGGAGGAAGACGACACATTCCATACCATCTTCGACTGCTCGAACTGGTCTGAAGTAAGAAATAAATATAGCATCGAAAGCTTAAGCCCCGACACCCTAGTGACAGAAATGCTATCATCAAAGGATGATTGGGACAGAGTTGCTGATGCCCTAACTGAGATCATCCGTACCAAGCTGGACGATGAGAAGGTCATCGAAGCAGCTCTGGGTTCAGGTCACGAATACTAAGAAAGACACAACAACATCGCAGGTTGACAGCTGAAGAAATACCGAGAGGTGAATCTATCTGTCACTGGGGAGGGGGTTTTAGTGAGTAAGAATCTCACACTACCATCCCAGATTGGGGTGGCGCCTATAAAGGTTTCCCCCTCCCCTGCACTGATAAAAAAGGCGTAATGCATTGTTTTAGTTTTTTGCTTGTAATAATTGAAACGCTTGCTCTTGCCCTCTCACTTTTGTCAATCCTACTGTAATAGTAATGGCTTTTTTGTAGTCTCAGTTAGAACCTCTTGCTGTTTACTTTTAAGGCTTTGACTGTTCCATATTCCAATATTCATAGTCCATTTTTCTAGCTTTTTCCGTCTTCTATTGAAACCATTCAAATTCCAAGGCAAATCGTTACTGGGTTTATTAGCATAAATTTCATTTTAACATGAGGGGGGAGCTACTCCACTGCATACTTGGACGATCAGGGAGATTTCTGTTAGGGCTTCATTCCTTAAGCCAATGTGTCCCAGTTTTACAGCGCCGAAAACTCGTTTTTGCCTTCTTCCGTTAGCATAACCCAGGGATCACCATGTAGAGGTGGAAGTAAGACTTGCTAGCGGAGCTGTGAAGCTTCTTGGCAATGCGTGCAGCCCTCGAGACCTGTTACTAGCATTGGCCCCCAAATAAAATAAATTTCATTATTTATCAGCAAAACTTTCATAGTTATGCAGCGGAAAAAAAGATGGTATGCTATTTATTAGGGCAGTTTCTCATAATAATATATTATTTTGTATCTATTGTATATTTTTTTACAACTCCTAAGATCTTACTTTTGCGTATTTATATTCTGGTTCTTGTACACGATTGTCATGGTTGTGCGGCCTAAAGGCCGTACTAAAACCTTTTGGGGTTCGTAACTAAACATTTAAGGAATGAGAGATGCATTTCGAACACATAGATACATGAACAGATAAACAAAATTGGTGTTATTTATTGTTAAAAAAAAATCCTTATTCGGTTCGCTATTATGTTTTTTTGTCGGCGGATAAAAAATTTCTACTTACACTACTGTACCTATAAAGATCGTTTCAGAAATAACATGAATATTACGGTTTTGGATGAAGTTCGAAATAATAATTTCAGAAATTTTATTATTTTAAAAGTTATACTATACTATACTCCATAGCACTATAACCCGTTGTGGGTCTTGGCTGCCTCTACAATTTGCCTCCACTTCTGGCGGTCTTGTGCGGACTCCATCCATGTGTCCATGTCTACCTCTAGCATCCTAAGATCTCTGCTGACGCCGTCTCGCCACCTCAGTCGTGGTCTTCCAAGTGGCCTCCTTCCTTGTGGTGCTTCGTCCCAAACTATTTTTATTAGTCGTTTGTTGTCACTTCTAACTAGGTGCCCTGCCCATCGCAACTTCTGTGATTTTATTTCTTGCACTATGTAGGGGCAGTTATACATCTGTTGCAGTTCGACGTTCGTTCTTATTCGCCATTGATCAGTTTCTGGGTCTCTCAGTGGTCCATAGATTTTTCGCAGCACCTTTCTTTCAAAGCGCCTCAACATCAGCGTATCTTGTACAGTTATCGTCCATGTTTCGCCTGCGTAAGTTACAACTGGCCTTATAATAGTTTTATATATTTTTATTTTTGACGGTCTTGTTATTAGTTTAGACTTCAGTATGTGTTGTAACGAAAAACAGCACCTGTTGCCTTGGCTTATTCTTTGTTTGATTTCCTCATGTATGCTGTTACTAGATGTTATCACCGCACCAAGTTATTTAAACGATTGTACATGCTCAAAGTTGTACTCATCCATAGTTACGTTTTGTCTTATTCGATCTCGTCCTCGATCTCTTGCTACGTGCATGTACTTCGTCTTCTCTTCGTTTATTCGGAGCCCCATTTTATTGGCTTCCCCCTCCATGCGCACAAAATATTCCTTCACATCGACTGTACATCTTCCTACCACATCAATATCGTCTGCATAGGCGAGGAGCAGATTAGGTCCCCTAGGTCCAAAAACTTGCATCTGTATCCTCGCGGCCCTCATGACTCTCTCAAGCGCAATATTAAACAGCAGGGGCGACAGCGCATCTCCTGCTTTAGTCCACAGTTTATTGAAAACATCTCGCCACATTCGTTTTCAATTTTGATACAGCTTCGGGACCCCTCCACGCATGCTCTTACAACACGGATCAGTTTACCAGGGATGCCGTATTCCTCCATTGTCTCCCACAGACGCACTCTAGCAATGCTATCGTACGCCTGCTGAAAGTCGACAAATAGGTTGTGAATGTCTCTATTGAATTCCCAGCATTTTTCTAACAGCTGGCGGATGGTGAATAACTGATCAGTGGTGGATCTTCCAGCTCTAAAACCACATTGATACTCTCCGATGATCTCATCTGCGTATGGTGTACTACTAATGGTGTAGTAAATTTTAAAAGTTACTACAATGTAAATCAGTATATCTATGTACATTATTTAAGAAACGAAGTGCCTTTTCAAAATTAATGTACTATCCATAAATTAATAATCCGATTATTGGTTCTAAAAACCAGGAATAGTAAATTGTATTAAACGAATTGATTTATTTGTTTTATTTTTCAAACAAACAAGTAAAGGCACATTATTAAAGGAAATGAAAAAGTGTAAATGTAAGTGGGTGACCCATTTACTTTCAAGTCAAATGTTTGCAATTTGTTCTATAATTTCAGATCCATTGGAAGGCTTATAAATTTACTAACATTATATTATATAGTAGTTCGAATGTAAGTCCTTATTGCAAAGTTTACCCTTCGGTTTCTGTGTTTGTTCATAATAGCCAAGTAGAACGAGGTTGTTTAAATAGACACAATTCGTTGAACTTAAAAAAAAATATGCGAATTTGAATAATATAAAAATGGGAATAAATAAATTTTATAATCTGCAAATATGCGAGGGTTCTAAATTCCCATTAAAGAATTGAACTCGAAGGCGATTCTTTTTATAAGGTTGGATACTCTCACTAGCACTTTGTGGTAATGGCAAACGATACAATGTACATAGTGTTCCTGTGGGTTTACTAGTACCAATCTACTATTACTACAAAGCATGCAAACAATTTCCCCTTCAATATTAATATTTCGAAAAATGATTATCGCGGGTGTTTATCCCGTATTTTGTGCCAACTTCAAAAAAATAATAAAGAGAAAAAGCACTCTAAAAATCTTTCCACGCTGTTTGTTTGTATGGCTTTAATGCAATTTTTAGCATTTCCGCTTCATTGAAAGTGGGCTAGAAGAAACTCAGCGTGCATTGATACGTCCAAGGATTTGGTCAGCAGGAAAGAACGGGTGTACACTACAGGATAAATTTCCTACTATCCTTTCAATGTTTTACGTTACTGATTTAGACTTAAATGTGTCTGAAACTGTAATAGATTTATTTTCTCTTATCTCACAACGAGTAATAAACACAATGGCTTGTATGCTTGCTTAGTTTGTTACAAAACTTCACTTTTAACGAACTATAATTTTAAATTACGCTGTAATTCTCAAGTTTACTAGGTAGAAAACTTTTCTCTCCTTCACATTGCATTAACAAACTTTATAATGTTACCTTTAGGGTAAGCAAATCTTTGTTTTATCTTGCTCCCATTTAAATAACTTCCAAATTTTTCCCAAAATTAAATTAGCTAACTTGTTAATGTACGAATGTTACATTATTAATTAATCTAATTGCAATTACTCATTAACCAATAATTTAAAAAATTTGTTTCTCCATTTTTCATTCAAGAATATCTTTTTAAATATTTTGTAATTACAGCTGCAATAGTATGCTACCCAATTTACATCAAAGCTAAAAAGTGTATCAATTTTTCCCATTACAAAAATTGACTTTTTTAATCATTTAAAATCTGCAGTCATTCAATCTGTTTGTTAATGCATCATTATAAGTACACAAGAGAGAGAAGCAAACGAATTTGAGACACGAAAGCACTTCAGTTAGTATTTCTGACATTTCTTTTTGCAACGATTAGATGATGTTACCACGTTATAGATATCTAAGAATATACCTACCAAGTCGTCCACAAGTTACAATTAATAAGGACTTTTATTTCGTATTTTAAAATTTTCTTTGTGAAAGCTCTTCGTACACTTACTATAGATATAGCTTTTTGATTTCTTTGGACTTTTGTATGTGTAACAAAGAATTTTTGTTATTAGTCGCACTCGCCACGCCACCTTGCAAATTAATAAACCCATGCGATCCATATCCTAAAAAGTTAAGTAATTTTCTCTTATGCGAACCCCATCCGATACGTCAGTTACGGGAAATTGGAAGAATAATGCACAGAGAGTGAAAATTACAAGTTTTCCAAAATTTGAATTGAATGCTAAATGGAAGAATAATTTTTCTGCCGATCCCAAAACATTGTTTACAATGATGAACACCCGATAGTGTGCTAAATGTAAATCAGCGATTTAAAACTTACAAAAAATACAACTAAAATTTTTTCTGAATTTCTTTCAATAAATCACCGAATGTTGAATTTAATTTCCACAAGTTCTCACATCCCGATGAAGAAAAAGTTGATAAAGTGCAAGATGAAAAATTGCAAGATGAAAAATTGCGTTATGTATACTATCAAAATGGATATTAGAACCAATACAAAAGGTATCATTTTGCAGATAAATTTTTGTACTGCACAACAGAAACTGCAAACCTAATTTTGGAAAAAATTGAAACGGAATTTTTGAAGATAATCATCGTCATTTTAATGGATGCATGCAAATGCTTGATGTATCCTTACGTTTTTAGCACATTTTATTGAAAAAATAGTATTTTAGATGACAAATGTTTTAGTGACGACAGGCAAAAATTTCAAGCAGTTTTTTCATTTTCGTTGTAGGGATTTAGAACCGCGGCGGCTTGCAGAGGAGGAAAAGGAGGTATCGACTCCCCTTAAATTGTCAGACTATTAAATAACATCTACTATTTACTTTAAAAAGCAGAAATTAAATTTTACCTAATTATTTTGTAAACATTTTATCAGTGGCGGCTCGTGCCTTCTTCCAATGGGAGGGCACAACATTTAAATAAAAAGGAACATAGAATCTCCACCAATCTTTGGGAGGTATTTACCCCCCCCCCCCACCGGCCACTGTAGCTTCGTATATTTTAGAAGACAGACAGAGCGGAAGATCCCCGAAGCGCTGGATCGATCAAGTGAAAGAGTCGACTAACGCCATGATCCATCAGGCCACAAGAAGCGCCTAAAACTGGAATAGATGGCGCAGTATCATTCATGAGGCCGTAAACAGACGGGTGTGAGATGCGACCACGATTCCTCTGCAAAGAAGAAAACGAAGACGAAGAATTTTTTAGAACTTCATTTGCAGTGGCAGACCAAACTTTTTTCGATGTCACAATAGAGGGCACCCATTTTAATTTACTTAAAAATTAAAATAAAATTTTTTTAATTATGGGTAGGCGAGCACGTACTAGTGTGCCCTTTATACTGAGCATACTGAACTATCCAGGCAGCATTTATTTGTTTATTTAAGTGAATGCTGGAGAAGGGGACGAAAAAAATAAATCGATTTATTTTATTGTTTTATTGTCGACATTATTATTAATTTGAGCAGACTCAGGACCTTTGGGGTGATAAAAGCCATCATCATTATTATCGACACATATAATAGCCTAAATGTATCTGTGTATGTCTGTCTGTTACGTTAAATGGAGCCGACGCGACGATCCGTTCTCTCAGTGCGGCATAACCTAAGCAATCACCAATTAGTGCGGCGTTAGAACACCACCTTTTGCCCATCTATTTCATCGTAACGCATCCTCATTATAGTTCATTGTTTGATTACTAACTTCAAGAGGTTTCAGTGCGGCCATTAGGCTATACAGCCATGACAATCCTCCACGACTAAAAAAGTATTGAATGAGAAAATAATTCATATCAAAATAATTAAAACAATATTAATAACTAGTCGGCCGTGGTTGTGCGGCCTGAAGGCCGCACTGAGTGAATTGCGACAGCTATCTATCTTCTATATTAATATTGGATTCTTTAAGTTTTTCAATTATTTATCCTCCAGTCAAACGGACCGGCGAATTATAGGTGTAACGTAGAGTAAAAGTTTTTTCGAAAAGGCCTTCCCTTGCCTTCAAAATTCACATTTGGATTTTGCTCAAAAAGCAACCCGAATATGCGACAGCACCGCGTTACCTTGTAATAATTAATAAGTTCGTACGGCACTGTTCATTTACAATGAGTGACAGACGTCAATAATGAGTGACAGACGTCAAAAAATTATTATGTTCGTCCGGCACTGTTGAGCATCATTATAATGAGTGACAGACGTCATCAAAAGATTTTGACGGTAAAAACAAATCGCACCGTAATAATTCGTTCAACCAATGAGATGCGTTCCTGAGCGTTATGGACAGATTAAGGCTATTATTTATATGTTGATGAATATTATATTCTAATGTTCTATTGATGTGGATTCTGGGCAACAAAATTTTTTTTAATGCACTTAGACCCTCAAGAATCATAAGAACGTGATTGTCTTGGTTGTGCGGCCTACAGGCCAGAACAATCACCTACTGATGCCAAAGGCACTGGTTCGAATCTAGCAAGAGTCAATCTTCTTTCGGACCTTTTTTCCTTCTATGACCTCGTTTATTGGGGCTTTGGGCAAGTTTGCATGGTCCAGGGGCCACCCATCGGCTGTACCTAGCAGTGGCGAGGTGCGAATCACAGAACTTCTCAGAGCGCGGTCATTAGGCGGACGTCCATGGTACGTAGTGCCTTCCTTTGTTGAAAAGTTCTGGGTCAGTTGGTGAAGCCGAGAAACCGCTTGACGGTTGTGATCATATCTGGCATTGTTAGCATTATGACTTAGTATGGGGGTGAGCAATAAAAACCTGATCATCTGTGGAGCCTCGAGGTTTTATATAAAGAGGGCGACATTGGATTGTCATTTTATATTACTTTGTATACGACCTTTATTTTTGCGTGAAGTGCAACTTGCGTGTTTAGATATCGACTCGTCCAATTATACTTGAAAATACTAAGAATCGCTTTAGTTTAAGTTTCTATACGTGGGATATATTGTGCTTCGTTTATTTTTACCACGGAATAAAAATTTAATAACACTATTATGAACATAGATCGTGACGTTGTTCATTTTATCTCAAATATCTCAAAATAAGCGAGGATACAAGATAGGGTAACAAACTATACGTACCTTTTCTGTAGATCGTAAAATGATGTACAGTAATTACTCTAATAATATTTTAAAGGTCCGATGGATGAAGGAGATAACTGAAAAATACTCATCCATTTTAAATCGCCTTAAACTGTGACATTTACCTAATTGATCCACGCATAATGGCTTGAGTTTTAGCTATTTATAACCCAACTCGACAATAAATGGTTAATGAAACGGGAACTTTAGGCTATCAATAGACGGGCATCGAAAACGCGGCGTTTTACCCGCCGGGTGTTACACGCTCAACTATGTAGCAACTACACGGGCGTTTTTAACCAGCGGTTGTACAGTCAATATGAAAATGCAATTTCAATTTTTGCAATTAGTTCTGTGAGCATTTTTGGATTTTACATCTCAGGTAGCTTGCTAGGCTTGTCTTTCGATGTGCTTGCACCCTGTTTTTTATTGTTATGATGGCAAATCATTAATACAGGGGGACCGACGGCTTTACGTGCCCTCCGAAAGCACGGAAGACGGTCAAGAAATTTTTATAATGTACCCGGAGTTGAACCGGGGAGCCCTACGTTAGCAGTTGATCGCGCTAACTATCAGGCCATGACCGTCGTCGGGGGGTTTTCTTGTTGTTTTTATCTAAAAGTTTATTGAAACACTCATTGCCTAAATTGCTTTTCTTCTTCTTCTTCTTAATCTAGGACTACGTCCTGTACTTCCCAACTATAGTGCCTCTGTTCAAGGCACTGTTGGTTCTATGAGCAGTTTGGTTTTTACATCTCAGGTAGCTTGCTAGGCTTGCCTTTCGATGTGCCTGCACTCTGTTTTTTATTGTTATGATGGCAAATCATTAACACAGGGGGACCGCCTGCTTAACGTGTCCTCCGAAACACGGAAGACGGTCAAGAAATTTTTAGACAATACCCGGAGTCGAACCGGGGCGCCTTGCGTTAGCAGTTGATCGCGCTAACGTTCAGACCATGACCGTCTTCAAAAAAATAGCTTTTGAGATTTTCGAATTGTTTTTGTGATGTTGATGTCGAGCACCGTGGTAAGATCAAAAATTTCTTTTCCCTGTCTCTCTGTTTACATTCTTTCTACCGTGACTAAAAAGAGCGGCATCAGGCATCTTTCTCTACCTCGTTTCATCTGGTGGACACTTGTAATATGGTATTTGCGTTCCACCAGGTCATCTAAAATGAACAATGTCGTTACTCTTAAGGGACCCGTGTAGTTCTTGCAGGACCACTTTCAGCGGTTTATCCTTTTGAAGGGAAAACGTGTGTGACTGGATATTTTCCTTTTCGATCAGTCTTGATGGGTCGCGATAATTCATCTCAAGTTTTCGGATAACCGGAAATACTGGACACCGTATTTTCAATTTTATAAAAATGAATCTCGTTCCCTTTAATTAAATTAATTACTGTTTTTCAGTAGTCGCTTTTAATTGTTATTGGCGGAATTGGGGGTTCTAAAAAGCGACGCAGAAGGCTCAAATTCGTATAGTATGTATTTCGCCCACTTGGCTCCTCCTTGGGCAGATTAGGGTTCTTGAGCCTTGAATTTTCAAGGTTCATGCAAAATGGCTACGAGTTGTTTGTCGGCACTTGACGAGCGGATAAAGGAGGCATCTTTTGAAGCTCGAGTAAAATGTTTAACTGAACATCTTCTTGAACTGGTGCACAAGCCGATCTAGGACGATCTCTTGTATTATGACCCACTAGCAATCACTTGTTTTTCTATAATAAGATTTAATTTTCATATAATAATTTCCTCATTAGGATATTTATTATTGTATCACGACGATATAAATTGAAAACTTCGAATTAAGTGCAAGTTCGGTTCCCGTAACTAATAGTCATCACTCATCAGAATTTCAATTCTTTGCTTTTCAGGCAAGTGACGAACCACTTTAAAATAAATGAAAAAAAATTATTCAGGCGACGATTAATTAATAAAATACTGGATCACAGATTACAAAATTCTAAAAACTGTCAAAACCGTATTTTTTGCGTCTTCATGGTAAATAAATGGTATAGGTACTCTAAAAATTTTATAATGTATTTTTGAAACTTTAGGACTAATTATCTCGAAAACTTTTCTCTACAAGGTCAGTTTTTATAAAAAACTATTTATAAAATTGTGCGTATGCAAATCCAGAAAGAAAAATAAGAGTTGCAATTTGAAAAATTTATAATGACGTATAATGACGTCATAGCTCAAAACGAAAACGCTATAAAAAAATTAATGAAAGAAAAAAAGGACACTTAAAAAATAAGCTTGATGTGTTCGAGAATTTTCTGAAAAAATCCCCCTAAAATATTTTATAAAATTTGTTTCAAACTTCACGAGTTCACTGTAAAGTACATAATTATAGTTATTAGCTGTATTTTTTTAAATATATTTAAAGTTTGCAAAATTTTCATCAAATAAACATCACAACATTGAAGTGACGGACGTTCAAAAAAAATTCTTTTATTGAAAAAAATTTGATATAATTTAAAATAATTACCTAGCGTTACGCCACTGCTAAACCTGCTAAAACTGCAAGGTCAGTTGCAATCAATCTTAGTTTCATATTACTGGTGCTTATTCATATAAGCAAATAAACTACTTCATTTAAAAAAAAATAAAGAAATTAATGAATTATTTTTATATCTCTAAAATTAAATATGTAATGATATAAATGATGTAATTAAAGATAAACTCGAACTTTTCGGTGTAAATATTTATTACTAATTAATCAGAATCATTTTGAAAATTTGAAAATAATAATTATCAAGTTTCACTGTTTGTTACAATTTATTTATTGACGTGATATAAAACAATGGTATCATTTTGGGAATCCCCGAATTATATCTATAAATATATTAATACTGTAACCTTCCAAGCTAACGTCAATACACTAGTAACTATGCCAACTATTGCAACATACCAACGCGTTCGGGGAAGTACCCAAAGTATTTACAAACTTTCTCGCGATTATCGAGCAGTTTCTTCGTAGCGTCAGTGTGGGTGAATTTGTTCTCGTGTAAACAGTGCGCATAAAATTAAATATGACAACGGCTTGGTATAATTTGAAATTAAACCCTTTTATTTATCTACAATATCTTTATGTTAATTTCGCCGCCTTTATTTCACATTTTGTCTTAAAAATTCATTTTACACCATACAAAAAAATTCATACGGAAACCATCCAACCTCTAAGTGTGAATTATCATTTCACAAGAAAATGCAACTACGAATGCGGATTTTGTTTTCACACTGCAAAAACGTCCTATATGTTAAATTTGGAAGACGCTAAAACTGGAATGAAAATGTTAAAGGATGAAGGTGTGTATGCGTTCGGGTAACGACGCAGAATGCAATTTATAATATTATGTTTATATTTTTAGGAATGAAAAAAATTAATTTTAGCGGCGGAGAACCCTTTTTACCGGAAGGTGGACGACATTTGGGTGAAATGGTGAAATATTGTAAAGAAGAGTTAAAACTTCCTTCCGTGACGATTGTAACTAACGGTTCTCTGGTTCGCGAAAAGTGGTTTTTGAAGTATGGTAAATATTTAGATATAATGGCGGTTTCCTGCGACTCCTTTGATGAACCCACTAATAAGGTAACGTTTTCCGGCAAGAAAGTCAATGATAAACTTGGAATAAAATTTTTAGGCAATTGGACGAGGTCAAAAAGGAAAAAATCACATCGAGCAATTATTGAAGATTAAGAGTTGGTGTGATAAGCACAACGTACTTTTTAAAATAAACACAGTCGTCAACACTTTCAATTTTGAGGAAGATATGGTGGAAGAGATTACCAAACTTGCTCCAGTTAGGTGAGTCCATTTTTCCAGCAAATGCCTTTTCTGACATTTTTGTTTCAGATGGAAAGTTTTTCAATGCCTTTTATTGGAAGGGGAAAATGTTGGTCCCGATGCTCTCAGAAACGCCGAAATGTTTTACATCAACAATGATGTATTCCAAAAGTTTTTGGATACCCATAAAAGTGTTGGGTGTTTGGTACCTGAATCTAATACCAAAATGCAGAATAGTTATCTCATTTTGGACGAATATGTAAATATTGATTTTAGGATAAAAATTGAAGTAGTACTAACTGATAATTTTAGATGAGATTTTTGGACTGTCGTGAGGGTTCCAAAATCCCCTCAAAATCGCTTTTGGATGTTGGGGTTTCTAATGCGTTGAAGTTTTCTGGATTTGATGAAGCCATGTTCAAGAAACGCGGTGGTATTTACAAATGGTCAAAAGACGCAGATCTTTTGAAATGGTAGATTTTATTTTAATATTATTATGTTGTTGCTATTATTTTTTATATCAGTTGATAATTATTAGAATAGTTTAACCTGAATCATCCCAGATTGCAGTCCAAACTTCAAGATTTTATTTTTGAATTTTTTTATGGTGATTGCCATCATGAGTGTTTTTGCAAATCTGAGTAATGATGCGGTTCTGTAATTATTATACGTTTATCTTGCACTCAAGTACGATAGTATTATTGATATAAATCATGTACTTGAGATATTACAAGATTTTCTCTTTATAATATATTATATTATACTGTTTAAATTGTAAAGAAATATAAAGGAGTATAAATTTTGAAGTAACGAAAATTGTTTCATTCGTCGTCATTCAGCATATATTCCATATTTTAATATGACCTAAAAGTCTTCACAATGCATTTTACAAAGTGGATTCTTCTTTGCATTTTTCCATCCTCAATCGGTTATGTGATTTCACTTCATTTACAGTGTTCCTTCATACTCTTTTATTTAGGCATTCCATTCTTCAATTCGTTACATCCATCTGTTTGCAGCTTGTTTCAATCCATCTCGAAATATAGGCCTTCCCTACCCAAAAAATATTTTACCTGAAAATCGGCTGCTTAGCAACTAAACATGGCTCTCAGCTAGTTAACAGCCGATTTACAGTTAAGATGTTTGTTGGGAAGCTCTACACTTTTTGCCTTGTTAATAGTGGCAGCTGGTACTGGAAGGGCGATGAGGCGGCCCCCTGCCAAAATAGATTTTTAATGCGAGGTTACGCTGCTGAATGTTTAACAATCCCACGTTGATTGGTGGTAAAGATTTAAATCACTTCACCAAAAAGTGAAAAATTTAATTCCCCATCCATCATTATAGCAAACCACAAGCCCTCACTAACGAACAGGTTAGTTAACCCTTGGTTAACCCCTACTTAAGGTAGCTGTTTAATCTTAATTAAACATGGGTATTCGGACACCCTGTATATATAAAATATAATTAATTATGTAAAAACTGCTGACCAGGAAATGCAATAAATGCAACTAAGTAAGTGTATTAACCTGGCAGTTATATAGGTTATTAAAGGTATTTAATGTAAAATCAACAAAATTATAACAATGAAAATATTATTAAGTTTGCAAAAATTGTATATAAATACTGTGATATTATTAAAACTAGATGATACCCCGTCCGAGGACGGGCAGCTACCCAAGGTAACTTAAGTTGAATGAAGATTAAGGAAAGCTCTCAGTGCAATCCAAAAGCCATATGACCTTGGCTGCCTGCCCGTCCTTCTAGCTGCCCGTCCTCGGACGGGGTATCATCTAGTATAACAATAGATTCCCATGTTAATCGAGCGGTTGCGGAATCTTCACCTTTCCTTTATGACAGCAGTTGTTAAATTGTTTATCAACTGGACGCTCCTTGGCGAAATTCTTGAAGCCGCAGAACTGACAGATGGAATTCATTTCTCCACAATCGTGTCGAGTAACGTGAGATTCATCAAATCTCAATGCTCTTATTTGGAGTTGAATTGCTTGACTTTGGTATCGATTTTCTTTCTGTCGATGTATCTCGCATGGGATCGAGCGTTAGCAGCTTGCCGCGCTTGAGTTTCTTCTAATGTTTCACGTTGTTGACGTGTCGCATGGGATAAAGCGTTAGCAGCTTGCCGCGCTTGAGTTTCTTCTAATGTTTCACGTTGTTGACGTATCGCATGGGACCGAGCGTCAGCAGCTTGCCGCGCTTGAGTTTCTTCTAAAGTTTCACGTTGTTGACGTATCGCATGGGACCGAGCGTCAGCAGCTTGCCGCGCTTGAGTTTGTTCGAAAGTTTCACGTTGTCGACGTATCGCATGAGACCGAGCGTCAGCAGCTTGCCGCGCTTGAGTTTCTTCTAAAGTTTCACGTTGTTGACGTATCGCATGGGACCGAGCGTCAGCAGCTTGCCGCGCTTGAGTTTGTTCCAAAGTTTCACGTTGTCGACGTATCGCATGAGACCGAGCGTCAGCTTGTCGCTGTGATCGAAGCTGTTCTTCTGTGTTATTAGCTCTTGTACGTGCTTTTCTCTCACGATTCAATCGCCGTCGCTTTGCAGCAGGATTTTCAAAATTTTCATTATCCATTATGGAAGTTCACATAATGCTTTTTTGGAAATAGCTGTCATAATTTTTCACCGATATAGGAAATTTAAATACGTTGATACGTTGATCTGTTTTTTCAATGCAGACCAAATATAAGTTATATTTTATTTACATAATTTTTCACCTATATAGGAAATTTAAATACGTTGATCCCTTGATACGTTGATCCGATGATACGTTGATCCGATGATACGTTGTGCGTTCGGTTCGGTTCGGTTTGCTTCGGGTATTTCCGTGGGACAGACAGAAAGAAAGAAAGACTTGGCCTTTTATAATAAGAGATAAACGAGTTCTGAATTAACATTCGTTTGATTCGAATCTTCACCACATAAGTTAGAAAGGGTACTTCTTGCCACCTTTTCCTAATTTATTCATGGTCCTTCGAACCACAGAATCAGAAAGAAGAAATACAGTCCACGTAGAAGAAGAAAGAATCAATCGCCAAGGTCCACTCATCGAGACCAATTAAGAAAATTATCAAAATCCACAACGGTCCAAACAAGAAATCTACAATCAAAATACAAGGGTCCACAGCGACGCCACAGCATACAACAATCAAAATACAAGGGTCAAGAAGACGCCACAAGCAAATACAAGCAACGAGCAGTCAAGAAGTAAGAAGAAGACAAGCATTTAAGAAGAGAACAAGTAATCATTCAGTAGAGAAAAACATCAATCAAATAATACAATCCAAAGGACCAGCACAAGAATAATCATTCAATAATTTGTTAAGAGTACAGTATATTTGTGATACTGGAAAAGCCGAAATTCGGGCAGTATCATAAAAGTATTGTATAATAACTGTAATTCCTTTTTACGGGAGAAGACTAAATAACCCCATCGCACGTCTTTGAGTCTGAAGCACGTGGTAAAAAGGAAAAGCAGAATCTACTACGAAAACAAAAATCAAATCAAACAATGCAATCCAAAGGACCAGCACAAGAAGACATGGAAATAAATCAAGTACTACGAATTAAAACACAAAAAATCAGACTACATTACTTAAATGAAGCTATGGAATACGCAAGAAAGAAATTACAAGAAGAATTAAGCAAAGCACATATTATGAACGAATCAAGAACAAATTGGAAACCCAATGGAAAACAATTATGGATTCAAACTTAGAAATAATGGTTTACGAAGAGAAAAAACAAGATAAATATTTTACTGAAAATCAATTCACAAATGAAGACGAAAAATACGAGGAAATAATGGAAGAACTGGAGCAGAAAACAAATCAAATTTTAACTAGCAAACCAAACAAAAAATCACCAAAAATACAATCACAATATTTTTATGGAGGAGATGGGGAAATCTACAACGAATTCATTGAAAAAACAAAAATATTGATGGCAGAATTATCAAAAATGGAGATGGAAGAGAAGATGGAATTAGAAAAAGTTGCAAATTCGGCACAAATGCCAGAGGAAGAAGATGCGGAAATCTACGACGAATTGGATGAAAAAACAAAAATATTGAACGCAGCAATATCAATGGAGATGGAAGAAAAAGAAGTTGCAAATTCGACACAAATGCCAGAGGAAGAAGATGGGGAAATCTAGGACGAATTCGATGAAAAAACAAAAATATTGAGGGCAGCATTAGCAAAAATGGAGATGGAAGAGAAGATGGAATTAGAAAAAGTTGCAAATTCGAAACTAATACCACATGAAGAAGATTTAAAACCAAAGGCAATGGAGATGAAAATAGAAGAAGCTGCAATCCATAAACCAATATCAAAGGACAACAAGAAAATTCAACAAGAAGAAAATTACGAAACCAAAATTTGGACATCGGGCACATGAAACTGGAAACTCAATATGTCGAAGAAATTTATTACCTCAACACAAACGAGGATGGTAAACCAGTGGAAATACAATTCAAAGAAGATCAACCAAAGTTAGTCAAATCAAAACAAAAAGCGTATGCAAGAGTTCATCAATTGGAGAAGAATTTCTACAAACTAAATAAGGAAACCCGCATTCAAGACAACGCAGTAGTGCAAGAAAAGTTGGACCAAAACGAAAAATTTTACACGGACCCTAGATGTCAACAGAACTTCAGAGAGATGCTACGACGATGGAGAAGAAGATGGGAAATTCGAAGATGGAAAAAGAGAAGAAGGAAGAAAGAGATGTACATGTATTCAATCAGTTAGGGGTGGCAGCTTACATGAACTATCGCCAGTTCATGTAAAGAAAATTAACATTTTGGCATCATATCACAAAGAAATACCAGTAAACAACGAAACCATTCTAATCCAAAAGTGGCGACCACCAAAAGTGATGGAACCGGTGTTAACACACTCAGAAGATATTCAAAATTTGGTAAATGAAGAAGAAGACATCGCACAGGAAATTTAAGATCACAACTGGAAAACTATTAATCATCATTCATTCAATAAAGTTCAACATAGTTACAGGAACAATCATAATCAAATTAATAGGATTCTGTTTGACAAGTTATCATTGTTGGATCAGATCAAAATCATCACCAAATCAAGTTCGGCAGCCCAAGTGAAAACAAACGAGGACACCATACCACCAGCCAGTTCGATGCAACCATTATAACCATTGGAGGTGGCAGAATGTTTAATCTTAATTAAACATGGGATATTCGGACACCCTGTATATATAAAATATAATTAATTATGTAAAAACTGCTGACCAGGAAATACAATAAATGCAACTAAGTAAGTGTAAATAACCTGGCAGTTAAGTTGGTCAAATTAAAATGTAATTCATTTAATAATCAAAATGCATTTCCGTATTTTAAGCATAAAATATTGTAAGCAGGTAAAATTTAAATTATAGTCAGCAGATCAATAACTTTAATATAGCATGAAAATGTGATAACCTAGCTATTAAGTTTTTGTATAAATAGTGTATTTAAAACTTAATAAAAACCAGTATCAATTTAAACGACGTCTTGAGTTGTTACTCAAACCAAATAAGTTAGGAGGGGTACTTCTTGCCACCTCTCCTAATTTAGAGTATCATTTAAACTTACAACTTGAATGGTTACTCACATCACATAGATTAGGAAGGGTACTTCTTGCCACCTTTTCCTAATTTATTCAGTAGCAGACTTCTGAAATTAAGTTGATTTACCTCCCTCCCCCCTCAATTGGAAGAAACAAATGAGTTCATTACGACGATGCCGCTCGACTGTAAGCTTATTATATCGCACCTATGTACATTGGCTGCTCCGCAAAGCGCTTCGTTACTAATAAATAAGAATACTGATGTGATCCCAGATCAAGTTTTCACCTTTTCACGAGTTAATATCAAAATATAATAAAAACGAAAGTGAACGAATTCAAAAATGTATATTATATTAATTTATCTTATCTACCTGTGTGTCTATAACGCTAAATCGACTCGCCAATTCCTCTTTAGGCCGCAATATCCAGGAAATCACGTTACAAATGTCTATGCAAATAATTTCCGTTTTAGATTCAAAATTCACATCAAGAGAACATAATATTGTTTTAATTATTTTAATATAAATTATTTTCACATCTATTTATCACTGCTTTTCTACTAGAGCGTTATTATCATGGTTGAGCGGTTTATAGGTCGCACTGAAACTTTTAAGTTGGTAACTAAACAATAAACCCGTGAAAGATGAATTATGAACAAATAGGCAGATGACGTGGTGTTTTAAAGCCGCACTAATTCGTGATTGCCCAGGTTGTGCGGCCTAAAGGCCGCACTGAAGGAATGGATCTTCGGCTCAATTTAGCGTCACAGGTCGACATCTACGCAGATAAATAAATTTTAACTTTTATATAATAATATGTCGATAATATGATGATTATTCAGGATTTTGCTGCCGTATCGGAAATGCCATGGTAAGGTTCAAAATCTTATCAATAGATGGCGCTATATTGGGAGGCGAAATAAAAATGATTTGCGCAGCAATATATACAAAGGATTACATGAAATAAAGGTACATTGCTGTACAATGGAAGCACTAATTCCAATCTGGAGAATAAAAGACTTCATTACGTTTGGTTGGACGGTCCCCAAGAATAAATCATGCGTATTTGCTTGAAATTAACGATTTTGACTTTAAAAAAACAGAGTCGTTTTCGAGCATGGATAATCAACTGTGAATAATTTCTATTGGTTCCAAAAATGACTAAATCCCATTTTCGAAAAAATATAACTTAATCCCTTTTTCGCGCCCAGCAGCGAATTGTAACGTAAATAATAGTGAAGAGTGAAGAAATTTTGACATAAGGGTGAGCTTGAGATAAGGAGGAGTTATCGTTGAAAAGAAAACAGAAACAAGGAAGTTAATTAACACTCATAAAAATTAAAAAATAGGTTACATCAAGGCGAAGGTTTCCGAGGTGTCGAATCGAATCGAATCTTGAACTCGGAAAACTTAAAATCTAAAAATTAAAAATCCCATTACGAGGAGCTGTAGAGTAGGCAATACAACGCACTCAGAATCGAAGAGACGAGAAACCATTGGTAGTAGCGTAACGGAGAGAAACCGATCATTTTAAAGAAACGGTTAAAAAACCAAAAGTACCACTATTGAAGCAACCGGATACCAAGTGTTAATAAACGGTGAGAAAATATGAGTACGGAAGGGAAGAGAGAGAGCAACGCTAAAGTTTCTGCTATGACAGCGACGGTTCGACAGCAGAAGAAAGCAAAAAGAAGAGAATGGCCGACTTCGATATTTTTCGAGTGAGTAAGAAGGTACAGCAGGTGATGGAGAGGTGAGACACCAAAAGAACAGTGGCCATGAAAGATCACCCGGAGAAAATCAAATTGCACCGAGAAAATGGAAAAACTGGTAGAAAAGAAAACAGAATCCTCAAAACCGCTACCAAAAAACTTGATGCAAACAAAACGGAGACCAGAACTATAACGAACATGCGAGAAAATGGAAACCAACAGATAGCAACAGAAAAATTTAATAATGAAACACCGAGAAAACAATACGAAGAAACTATGGAATATTAAATTAGTAAGAAAATTGAAAAAAGAAGTAAAGATGATATAGACGGCGAATGGAATGACATGGTGGAAAGTATAACAAATAGCGTTAGAACAAAAGTGATAGGTAATAAAGAGAAGAGTGGATGGAAGGCTTGATATCGACAGGGACTGTATAGAGAAGAACAAAGAAAAGACCAGTTTTTCTAAGCTTGATCCATCTCTTCTAATTATGTGTCCAAATTAAAATTGAAGAATGCGTCGTCTACATACGCTCCACAGTCTATCCTGTATTTTCAAGTTTGTTCAATATTGACTCGTTTATCCTCTTTACATCTCGAAGACGTCAATACTTTTGCTATGATCAAAAAATTGAGAAGACGAGGGTTCGAAATAAATCTATTTTTGTATTTTTTGTTATAACTATGCGCGTCTCTTCATATCTTTACCAGCTTGGTCATAGCTCTGCGTGTCGTTGCAGTGCTTCTTCTTATTTCTTTTTCTGTTTCTCCGTCGCTGGTCACCAACGCTCCCAAATAAATAAATTTACACACTTTTTCGATTTGTGCCGGTCGATCAATCTTTAATGTGCTACCTCTATCGGTCACTATTAATTTGGTTTTTTCCACGTTTAGCTGGGCGATGGGAAAACTCAGCGACGGTCAACTAGGCGACATAAATATGATCTTGTCAATGTTCCGTCCCACGACGGTTAAAGAGTGAACTGCAATGAATAAATTTAATGAAACTTATAACAATGTACACGGCAATGGCACGATATACCGCACCGGGATTTTAAAAATTATCAATAAACATCAAATTTTGCGGAAAATACATGTTCAACCATCAAAAACAACCCTTAAAGTGGTGGTAAAATAGGGATCCCCCATAGATAGTTGGTACTCTTGGGCCACGCTCCACCACGACTATTTTGTGTGGTTTTAGCTTTTTTCGGTAAACTTGGAAAAAGTTAGCCTGAACGCGACAAATCAAAAAAAAACGACAGATCCGTAAAATCACAACATTTTACCAACATACGCATTATCGGATTATCTTATTCTCTCCAGTCGTTTAGCTTCATCACAGAAGCATCGTGATTCATCTCTTCTATGCATGTGGCATGCATCTAATGTGTTTTCGCATTCATCGAGATAGATTCTCATGGCAGATTACCTCGGTGGTTTGCCATTGCCTTCCGAGGAGAGATGGTCATAATAAAGTTCTTACGCTGCCCGGATTCGATCCGAACGTTTCGCATTAGGAGTAGACGCATAAAAGTACCAAAGCTATGAATGCCTCTTATTATCTGATTACGCAATGTAAAATTTTTTTTTTTAAATGGGTGGGGGATAACATCACGCAAGTGTAATAATCACAAAAGCGAATATTCAAATAAAAATGTAAAAGTTTGAATTTCACTCCGTGGAAAGAGATACCAGATTGTTGTTGTTATCAAAAGTTACCAGAATATCGCCCAGTTTGACTCGTCCAGTTGTCCGGGTCCGATCTCATGTATCTAACAAGGAGAACTCCATTATATGGTAAAACTAAATATATTTACCAAATTGGTAAAACTAAATAAAATTTCATTAGACCCCAATTTTTTTATGTCAAGCTGTGGCTCCTACGAAACTGTGAATTTTCTATGAAATTGTGAATTTCATAGGTGAAACAACCTTAAACACCTGATCACATTTTGGACACATCTTAAATTTATTTTTATGATTGTTGATTCACGACATAAAAAATTATAAACCTAGAACATGAAATCGTAATCGTAATTTTGTAAGGGAAATTACACCCACTAACAATGAATGTGAAATGATGCTGGACGATGATATTGTTTGATAACACTTAATATATCTGAATCTTGTTTTAGCATTAAATATTTATATTTATTTATTTCAAAATTCCTAAAAACATTAAATCATAACTATTGTGATATAAAATTGTGATTATAATCATCGTTTCCTGTTGACAATTTCAGCAGTCGACTTCAAGCCACGGTATAAAATTGTTTGAATTTTGCAATGCTTGTAATGCAAAATACAATTTTGCTAATAATTTTGCAATTATTTGTGCAAGATATCACCTGTGATCACGATATTTTGGCTAAAGTAATTTTTAATTTGAAAGATGGTTTAGTTAAATTATGCTCTCGCAATTAAAATATTTTTCAAAGTTTTAAAATAATACATACTTTCACTAAGTAAGCTAGGGAAAATTATTCTAATGTATTGCATTTTAGTTTCATCAAAATGATTACAAAGTTAGGGATTTTCGAGGAAACGTCATAAGATACAATAAAAACTTAACCAATATTTTTGATATTAAAACATTTAAATATAATCGGACTACTGTGGCTATGAATACTACTTGGAACCTGAAAGTTGACATACAAGATAAAATGGAGGTAAAATTGGACGCAACAATCAACTAGGAGTTCACGTACCTTCATAAATTTCACCATCAAAATTTTCTGAAAATATACATCATATTTTTTACTTCATTGCATTATTTCATTTGAATCGAATAAAGTTAAAGGACTCAAAACTTAACTTGCACAGTTTCAATGTCCAACTTTATTCGAAATGTTGAAAATTTTGAGAAATTAATGGAGAAAATCTGTATTTTTAAATTTGTTGTAGGTCCTGGTGCAAGCTTATATGTTTTTAAGTAACGAATATCGGCACTTCCCTATGCGTTACCAAGTAAACTTAAAAAAATGTGTCGACGCAAATGTACTGGGGATAACTAAAGTGAAATGTGGTAACATGACAAATTTTTACTTTTATAAGGTGTTTAATAAACAATTTATTGGCTGCTGTAAAGAATTTTTTTAAGTTTGTTGATTTCAGGATATCACATACCACTTATGCAATTTTGTTATCGATGAAAATCACCTTCCACCACTTATCCCCACTGGTAGACATCAATTTGATCTAACATATTTGTTTTTAAATGAATAACTAGCATTTGGGAGTTATTTTGCGGAATTTTGTAACAAAATATGTCTATTTCGTTCCATAAAATTTTAAATTAATTCAATTTAAATTGTTACTCCAAGCACCATCTCTCAACTCGCCTTCGCAACGCACTTGTTAGTACAAAGAACAGACGCGCGCCTGCTCAGAATAATTAACTTTTGGCTTGATCGTTGACAAGTTCGGTCGATATTTTTGATCGCGTGTGTAATCGTTTATATTTAATCGATTCCTCGTTTTTTTTTGTTAATCGTGCGTGTTACCTAATTCACCGTCATTACGGATTTCATGAAATTAGTGTGCAACGATTTTTGTTCAATTAGCCAGTTCAAGCCTTTTGGAATATTATAAGTTCCTTATCGCAACCAACACATTTGGTATTGTACTACGCAGGGTTACCAACCAATTTTTATGGGTAGAAATCGCCTGGTTACAATTTTGACAATCGATCTTGTTTACCTTTTGGAAGTTGATTGTTATTATCAATCACAACTTTAATTATTTTGGATGATCGTAAAATTACTGGACGATCATATAGTTTTATTTGGATTGCCATTTCGTGCCAGACCATATACACAGCCGAGCGACGCCGTTCCACCTTCGCTGTTCCTACCAAAACCTGTTGTGCCGAGATATCACGTCGGTCATCCGCTTTCGAGGACCTCAGACTGCAGCCGTTGTTATTCAAAACCAATCACCGCCTATCCTCACAGGAAGTTGCTGTCGTATTACCATTTGTAAGCTTATTTCGAGCTCGGGTAAGGCATTTTATTTTTCTTGTTTGGATTTTGGTGATATTGTGGTATTTTCAATTAAGTCAAATTTTGTATTTACTGGGCTACCATTCTGGTCATCCCGTATTGTTGACACCTTTGACGTGCCGTTTTTAAATTTCATTTAAAGTGCATATAATTTTTAGCACGCCACCACCACTTACGTTTGTAGTTGTTAATTCGACTTCATTAAACTTTGTTATTAAAGTATTGTTTTATTTTCGACGAAGCGTACCCTCATTATTTTCAGAACAGCACAGAGTGGAATTCACGACCATCGCTTCCAGCTATAACGAGCTAGTTTTAAACGAAGATCAGGGTAACCACGCAATATAAGTAGAAGGGGTTTTTATCCTTTCTGCGTGGTTTGTTTACTTTTCTGGTACGTTCTCCCATTAGGAACGGGGAAGAAGGTAAAACATATCAATTTTACATTCCAGTGAAATACCCAAAGAACTAATACTACAAGTATAACAATTAATCCGCAGTGCTGTCAGAAAGGCACTGAACGTTTCGACCGTTTTTATAATAGAAAGGCAATGTTTAGGTAGCCGGTACCGCGGTTACTACATTGAGAGCCGGTATATAGTTTGCGTTCGTTGGTCAATTTAAAGGAAGCGGTACTATCGGTACCATATTATTTTGCCCTAAATTACCTAAAATTCGAAATATAAAATAAAATGATTAATAGAAAATTGGTAACGATTAAAATTCGTTACAGTTACAATTCGTTACAATTCGGAACTCGTTACAGGGTTCATTCTCAATTAAAAAGCTGAGCTTATTTTTACAATTAAATACAAATTTATGCTTGTGTCGTGCACTAATCGTCTTGGGCTTTTTAAATGTAATTTCTGTTTACCTTTTGAAATTTTTAAATTAAAGTCAGAAAAATAAATATTTTTTCAATATTCATGAATTTTCACAAAACATGAAAATTTATATATTTAAGGTAACTTTTATGTTTAACCAAGCTAGTAAAGTAATGCATTTAAGAAGTGCGCAAAATATCTAATCTAAAAGTCAATTTTTATGTTTCGTGTGTTGTTTATTGAAAATTGATTAGAAATTTTGCGCATTCATTAAATGCATTACTTTGCTAGATTAATTCATTGAAAATTCCGAAAGTTCCGCCTTTTTTAAATTAACCAATGAAAGTAAACTACCGGCTCTCAATATAGTAACTGGTACCGGCTACCTGTACATTGCCTAATAGAAAATTATATTTAATTTGTTTTGTGAATAATTTGTTTTGTGATGCAAATAGAAATAAATTACAATATTTCTGCATAATTGTTTTTTTTCTACATAAATTGAGTAAATGGTCGAGCTGTTAATGTATAAATTTTCGCGTCAAGATTCACACATTCAGCTCCGATGACGAGCATCTTTCCACAATAATACATAATGGCCTTTTTATTTTATTATAGAATAAAATTATTATATAATTATTATAAATCGCATCTTTAATATCTCTTTGTACAATACATATTACATTTTGTCATTTTTTCTTTAAATGAGTCAAGCTGATAGGGTGAGTGGCTCTTCTGCTATTCGTTGTCTGCACTATTCTGTTCTGAAGTTCCTCAAAGGAAAAATTGGTTTGAATATTCACATCTGTAAGTGCCATCGCGATATAGCAACTATGCCACTTTTACAATCACGATCTTCATAACAAAATCAGACAATACAATTATCACAACTTCTGCACAGTTGAGATCAATTTCCGTTTAGCGTTGGCTGTTATTAATACATCCTCATTTGTTCCACACCACATTGGTTTAGATCAGTGGTCGCCAACCTGTCGATCGCGAGCTACCGGTAGCTCGCGGAGGCAATTCTGGTAGCTCTCACAACGATTTTAATTTAAAAAATACAAACTGCAAAAATCAGAGAAGCTTCCGAAAATTCCACAAAAAAATCTAATTGTCATAATATTAAACATAAACAGCGGCAACGTTGCGGTGAGCGATCTGCCGCTGACGCCATCAAGCTAGAATCGGCTAGAACCGACCAGCCGGACCAGCGCGTTAGTGTTCGAGAACGATCTGGATTGCTTTGAACGGGATAAATACGCACGGCGCGGCGACATTGCGCTTAGTTTAAAAGTAACGCGTAACCAACGTCCAGCGGTTGGGTTAGTAGAGAACAACAAAAAATAATATTATGGCAAGCAGTTGTAAGAAGGTAAAGACATACCACTTTCATTCGGAATGGGAAGAACAATACTTTTTTACAGAAGTTAAAGATAAAAATGTGTGTTTGTTATGTAATACTTCGGTCTCCGTTGCTAAAAAAGGAAATATTGAGAGACATCATAAAACTGTACATTCTAATTTTGAAAAATCATTCCCACTACATTCTGCCGCCAGAAAGGAGAAACTGAAACAGTTAAAAAAGCAGTTAATTGGACAACAATCAATATTTTTAAGACAGTCGACAAAAATAAGGCTGCAACTGAAGCATCGTACCGTGTGTCCCAGATAATTGCACAAAAAAAGAAACCTTATGAAGACGGGGAAATGATAAAACAGGCGTTTTTAGAAGCTGCTGATTCGTTATTTGCCAACTTTAGAAATAAAGACGAGATAGTTTCAGCTATAAAATCTATGCAACTTTCTGCTAATACAGTGATGAGACGTGTAGAAGTAATGAGCAATGATATTTTTTTACAGTTAAGAACTGACTTAGATAACTGTGTTTATTTTTCACTTCAACTGGATGAATCAACAGATGTCGTTGACACTGCCCAGATGGCCGTGTTCGTCAGGATGGTTTTTAGTGATTTTACGATTAAAGAAGATCTTTTGAAGTTTATTCCACTGAAAGGACACACTACTGGACAGAAGTTGTTTTCTCATTTAAAAAATATTATTTCTTCCGAGAAAATTCCAATATCGAAAATGGTAGGCTT
This sequence comes from Podabrus alpinus, assembly GCA_932274525.1. Taxonomy (NCBI): domain Eukaryota; kingdom Metazoa; phylum Arthropoda; class Insecta; order Coleoptera; family Cantharidae; genus Podabrus; species Podabrus alpinus. The sequence goes on along the minus strand of OW026456.1, from coordinate 49,529,740 downwards.
GACAACCGATGGCGCTCCAGCTATGGTGGGTTGTGATAAGGGTCTGGTGGCGTTATGTCGTAAAGATGAAACTTTTCCGCAATTTCTCTGTTACCACTGCATTATCCATCAGCAAGCATTATGTGGAAATTTCCTGAAACTAAACAACGTTATGAAACTGGTGGTAAAAATTGTGAACAAGATTAGAGCTCAAGCGTTACAAAGAAGATTATTCAAAACCTTGGCCGATGAAGTTGACTGTCAATACGGGGACCTACTCCTTCACTCTGAAGTCCGATGGTTAAGTAGAGGACGGGTGCTGAAACGTTTTAATGATGTCCTATCTGGCATAGTTCAATTTTTCAAACAACGCGATGAACCGACTCCGGAACTAGAAAATTCAATCTGGCTTAGAGATTTTGGTTTTCTCGTGGACATTACAGAGAAATTAAACGAACTTAATTTGCAGCTTCAGGGGAGAGACAAAGAACTAGCGGAAATGATTTCTGATATAAAAGCATTTATCAAAAAGCTGGAGTTTTGGGAACAAAACCTAATTAACAGCGATGCCAAGCATTTTCCTATTCTTTCAGAAAAAATATCTCAAAATCCATTAGAACCCTATGACAGCAAATATCATGTAGAAATAGTTTCTACCCTGAAGAATAACTTCAAAAATCGTTTTAAGGATTTCAACGAAATGGCTTTAGTAGCGCAGTTTGTTGTTTCACCCTTTATGGAAATTGATATCCAACAGTTTGCAACTTGTGTTATGCAGAACTTTGGCGAAGACATCGCTGCAACAGAAATGGAAGTCATTGAGTTTCAAAATGATTTAGCCTTAAAATCGTTAGTCTCAAGTACCAAATGTATCTGGCCTATTGTAAGTAAAGACAAATATTCAGTTCTATGCCGTGTTGCCTTGAAAGTGAAAGCGTTATTCAGTTCAACCTATTTGTGTGAATCTTCTTTTTCCAATATGAAGTTTATTAAGAACAAATATCGCAATCGACTTACAGATGAACATTTGGATAATTGTATTCGAATGGCTGTATCAAATTATACTGCAAACATTAAAAAAATTATCGATGAGTCTGAGTGTCAGCCTTCTCATTGAACGTGCTTTTTTATTTTTCAATGTTTATGTTCATGATAGTGCGTTACTTTTTTGTTGTTATTATTAACTATTTTTAAATCATACGTGACATGCCGTTGTGGCTGGATAAAAGTTTGTGTTTATTTTTCAAACACCTTCGTTTGGTAGGTAGGAATGTAGCTATGAACAAGTACGTACTAGTAATATTAGTTATTTTGTTATTAGTTTATTATTAGTACCTATGTATTATGTATTACCAGTTAAATAGTAAAATAAATACATATAATGATAAATTAACTGTGGATTATTTCATTTACGTTGCGGTACGTGGCTTCCGTGTGGGTAGCTCGCTGTTTATTCCAAAATTAACAAAGTAGCTCAACACATTGAAGAGGTTGGCGACCACTGGTTTAGATAATCGAATTTCTACTATACTAATTCCTCGAATTTCGTAACGCCATCTATTAACTTTTCATACCCCCTATACCATCCAGAATCCTACTACGACATTACTTCCGTTACAAACGACAGGTCCGTATCCGCCGCAATTGCAACAATTAAACCCACAAATTTATTATAATCAAAATTATCCACAAGTGATGCAATATCCAAATTATGAAAATTTTCCGAAATTAAGCGTATCAAATGAACTTCCTCCTGAACAGCAATGAAACCTAAATCAGATGCAAGGAATGCCAATGCAATCGAATGGGTTCCAGGGACAACAATATTGTGTTGATCATTGGCAACCACAACATCCTCAACAAGGAACATCTCGTACCAACCAAAACGGTGAATGGAAAATACATGTAAACAAGAAACGTTTTAGAAGGGAAGATAGTCCTGATAGCAGAATTGCGAAGCAAAGTACACTGAAGGATTACTGGTTAAATAATCCGCTACCAACCACCAACAGATATGCCGTCCTTCAGGATTCAGGAAAAACACGGAAGAAAAGACCGACAAAGTGAATGATGAAAAAGAGGAAGAAAGCGAAGAACCTACAGCAAAAATAAGTAGACCACCACCGTTGTTTATATATGGAGTTGAAAATATCCAACCATTAACAACGCTCCTTACCGAGAAAGCAACAGGAGGATATACAGTGAAAAACACCAACAATACTGAGGTAAAAGTACAATTAAATCTTACGGAAGACTACCCTATAGTTGTAAAAGCTCTTACTGATAAGAAAACACAGTTTCACACGTACCAAATTAAATAGGAGCGTACATTCCGTGTAGTGGTGCGTAACATCCACCACTGAACAGAAACAGCGTTAATAAAAGCAGCAGTAGAAGAATTGGGTCATGTAGTACAGAATGTATCAAATATTCGCCAAAGAGGCACTAAAAATCCCTTATCCCTGTTCAATGTTGAATTGGCTACAAATTCAAGTAATAAAGACATCTATGAGGTCAGAAAACTATTGAACACCATTGTCAAGTTTGAGCCACCTCACCCTAAGCGCGAGCTGCCTCTGTATATGAAGTGCCAACGATATGGTCATACGCAAAAGTACTTCTATCGCAATCCACGATGTGTGAAATGCGCAGCAAATCATCTTACACGAGAATGCCCACAGCGTGAACGAAGCGAGAATGTTAAATGTGTAAACTGCGGAGAAAAGCATCTCGCAAACTATCAGGGCTGCTATGTATACAAGGATCTTCAACGAAAGAGATTTCCCGCAATAAGAAATAGGATCGTAGTGCAACCTAACGAAAACCCAACTTATCAATATCGCACACCTGCAATTTCATACTCTGAAAAGACAAGAGCAAAAAATCAATAGCGAAACACAATACCAATACTTCGCTACTCCACAACAACAATCAACCAATCAAAATCAGGTCCTCGCTGGTACACAACAGCAGCCACACACCAACAATCTGGAACAAATTATCTTCAAGATGATGGACAAAATCGATCGAATGTTCGATCTCTTAATGTCTATGCTAACAAAAAAAAATTAATGCCGGACACCAGGTTTAAAATGGTAATCTGGAACGCTAATGGCCTGGTAAATCATGGCCAAGAAATCGAAGCTTTTATTGCCAATCAAAAACTAGATATTCTATTGATATCTGAAGCCCAGCTAACGGAAAAAAGGTATATTAAGATTTCACATTACACAATATACTGCACTCATCATCCGGAAGGCAGAGCTCGTGGAGGAACAGCCATCATAATTAAAAATAACATAAAGCACCAGGAAACATCAAAAACTTGCCAGCGAAACATACAGGCTACAACTGTGGAGGTCCAAGATGAACATGGAAAACTTATAATCTCAGCAGTTTACTGTCCACCAAATAATGCCATTAAGATAGAACAATTTGAAATATTCTTCAAATCCCTTGGGAATCGCTTTGTGGCTGGGGGAGACTTCAACGCAAAGCATCAACACTGGGGATCTAGGTTGATATCTCCACGAGGCCAACAATTATATCTTGTAATGCAAAAGAATAACTTGCAGCAGATATCTACGGGACAACCAACGTACTGGCCTACGGATCCAAGCAAGATTCCAGATGTCATTGATTTTTGCATCTCGAAAGGCGTTCCCTACAATTACCTAGAGATAGAAGCGAGCCTAGACCTATCGTCAGACCACACACCATTGCTGGTCACTATAAGATCGCAAGTCTGCCATAAGCAAACACCACCAACTCTAAGTAACAACAAAACTGATTGGAATGCCTTTAGAGGTGAACTGATTACCTGGATGGAATTCAATACAGATACACTGCTTAAAACTGACAAAGAAATCAACAAATCAGTAGAATATATTACAAAAGCCATACAACGTGCAGCATGGAACGCTACTCCCACATCACAAAAAACAGATAAACCTGGATATTGTCCTGAATATATTAAAACAAAAATCGACGAAAAACAAAAATTAAGAAAACGATGGCAAATTACCAAATATCCCAGTGATAAAAATAAACTCAATCAGGCCACAAAACAGCTAAAAATAACTACTAAACGAACATAAGAACTCAAGTATCAACCTCTCACCATCAGTGGATACAAATTATTCGTTATGGAAAATAACAAAAAGAACAAAAAATTCACAAGAAACGCGACAGGCGATCAGGACAAGCAATGGAAAATGGGCTAGAAATGACCAAGAAAAGACCAACATCTTCTCAGAACATTTTACTAACGTATACAAACCTTTTGCAAGGGAAATCTCTCAGACGGAGGAAGAGCCAATACAGCAGCTTGTTGACACTGCATATCAGATGGATACACCTATTAATAAAAAATGTCATAATGAATAACTTAAATCCAAAGAAGGCTCCTGGCTTCGACCTGATAACAGGTAGTATTCTAAGAGAGCTGCCACTGGAGATCTATAAAATGCTTACCCACATATTTAATTCTATAATAAGAACTGGTCACTTCCCAGCGCAATGGAAGGTTGCGCAAATCATAGTGATATCGAAACCCGGCAAGGACGCTTCTGAAGTAACATCTTATAGACCAATCAGCTTACTGCCTGTGCTTTCTAAAGTGTTTGAAAAACTATTGAGGGTAAAACCTGTCTTAGAAGAGAGAAATTTAGTGCCAAACTACCAATTTGGGTTTCGACATAAACACTCCACGGTTGAACAAGTGCATCGCATAATCAAAAATATCAAGCAAGATTTTGAAAGTAAAAGATATTGCTCGGCTGCATTTCTCGATGTCACGCAGGCGTTCGATAAAGTTTGGCATGAGGGCCTGATTTATAAAATAAAAAGTAACTTACCACACCCATTCTGCAAATTACTAAAATCTTATTTGGTGGACAGATACTTCTTAGTCAAGTTTGGCGAATATCAATCTTCCTTGAGTCCTATCTTCTCCGGAGTTCTACAAGGTAGCGTCCTTGGACCGGTACTATATTTGATATACACAGCTGATTTGCCAACGACCAACAACACAGTCACCGTGATCCAAGGATTGCCTCCAGCTTCCTACAGAGCCACTTGAACGAAATCGAAACCTGGCTTAAAACATGACGAATAAAAGCAAATAGTAACAAGTCGACACATATTACGTTCACCCTCCGAAGAGAAACATGTCCACCGGTATCGCCGTGCAACATTCCTCTACCCCAAAAAGATGAGATTAAATACTTGGGCCTCCATTTGGACCGTCGGCTAAATTGGGCTAGACATATATGGTATAAACGCCTACAACTAGGTCTCATCTACCGCAAGATGTATTGGCTAATGGGCCGTAATTCTCATATAAAAATGGAAAGTAAGCTCCTCTTGTACAAGTTAATTTTAAAACCCATCTGGACCTACGGAGTTCAACTTTGAGGCTGTGCTAGCGACACCAATATCCTAAAAATACAGCGTTTTCAATCAAAAGTCTTGCGGGAAATTTGTAATGCACCATGGTACATTACGAACCACAACATCCACAAGGATCTACAAGTCGATACAGTGACGAAAGTAATCTCCACCCTCGGTACAAAGTATCAAGACAGACTGGATGAGTATCCGAATACTCTTGCCAGAAATCTTCTTATGACTCCAACTTCGAGACGACTAAAGAGATACGACCCCCTGGATCTCCCCCAGAGGAAATAATTATTGTTGTGTTAAAATAAAATAAATTTAATATTGTCCAATTATAAATATAAGCAAATTAACGATACATGTAAAAGAGATTCATCATTGGACGGATCTCTACTATGATAAGTTTTCCTGTCAAAAATATTACTTATTGTCTTTTGAGACAGATTGTAGTAAACTCGGATGATAATAAAAAAAAAATTACTTCCGTCATTCTCTGTGTTTTTGCCGAATTACCTGAGATGGGAAGGTTGTCAATGAAAGCAACAGCCTGGAATACCACCAAAAAAGATGGAGAGAAAGCTGGCGGTCCATATCGCAAAGCTGGAAATAACAGGCCTTAAGGCCTACACTAAGTGAAAGAAGATGAAGATTCTTTGTGTTTGATCTCAGCCTTTTCTAGTAGGAAATGTAAATTTCATCATCCTAATGATGCATCCAAATTCCCTATGAATGATTAAGGCTTCGGTTGGCGGCTTTTTGTTTGTTTTCGCTTTCTCCATTTCTTTCATTATGGCTATTCTCCAGCTGGAGATTTCCGTGTTCCAGGATTATTGGTCTTTCAGCATGATGGCGATCATGGTGTCGGATGTGATCACGAGCCCGACTGGTTCGGACGAAGTTACGCGTTGTAACGAAATTTTGCTTGCAACCCCCCCCCCGCCCCAGTGAATGTAATGTAAATTTTCAAATCTCCAAATTTGTATAAAATCTTCTTCTTCTAGGACTACGTTATGTACTTCCCAACTACAGTGCCTCCGTTCTGTGAGCAGGTTGGTATTTACATCTCAGTTAGCTGGCTAGGCTTGCCTTTCGATGTACCTGCACCCTGTATTTTTATTGTTATGATGGCAAATCATAAACACATGGGGACCGCCTACTTAACGTGCCCTCTGAAACATGGAAGACGGTCAAGAAATTTTTAGACAAAACTCGGAGTTGAACCAGCGCGCCTTGCGTTAGCTGTTGATCGCGCTAACGTTCAGACCATGACCGTCTCCTTAAAAAATCCAAAACACCTATAACAAATAGGGGGCGCATCAGAATAATTTGAGGCATGATTTCCTTTGCAGTTATAACGTTCTACTCGATCGTTTTTGGTCGTTCTTTGACATTCACTCCTTCCACGGTCTCAAGTACATTTTATACATATCGTGGTTTGATATTGTAATTGATTGATCCGTATCCATAACCTTGGCATGTAAAACATTGGGTTCGGGATGACTAATTTGAATATATCTGCCACATGGTCATAATAGGCTCGATGAATTTTATAGCGGTAATTTCCTGATATGTAGTTTAAGGTCACCCTGAACGCGAGAAACTCGTTCAACAGTGAACAATAAGGGATGAAATCATATACTAGGGGCACTCAGGGAGCGGCGAATGCAGCCATAGTGATTGTAAAAATAAAATCAACTAAAATAAAACAAAATAAAACGATAAGAAAAGCACAATTCAGTTTTTCACCATCACGCAAATATTACCCTCTTTGATTTTGAAAAGAATCGTTTACTCCGCCCCCCTACTTAACAATTTTTTCAAAAAACTAGTTCCCGATTCCTTAGAGCTAGCAAGCACCTAAATATTACAGCTATCCCCCCTTAGGTTTGTCCGCAAATCACTGTTTCTACCGCATCGGACCTCGTGAATAAATATTGATTTCTGGATAAACCTAGGGAATGCTAGCTTTAATAACTGGGGGGAGGGAGTAACGAACCCATGTGAAGTGCTGAGGAAGAGATCGGTAGTGGTTAATTGTGCTTGATAAGTTCGGATAAAGTTCACATAAGAACTATTAGATACTTTGGTAAGTATTTGCTACAGGAATTTTTTGGTTTTCTACCAAAGCCAACGAACCACCATAAAAGCTTCCATTACAACCATGGGTCCTGTGGTATTATCCAATATGGCTAGAAGTTTACGTACGGTTCGAAGTAGGGCATTTAAGTTGTTCTTTTCATTCGTTCATTCATGAACATAGTGTAGTCGTTAGTATTAAAATCATTTGATCATCCTATGTTGGTTGCGTGGGTATTTATTCTGAAAATTGAAAGATTTATATTATGTTAGTGGTGGCCTCTATTGTTCGGCAGGCGGCCGAGATTTGTTAGTTTCTAACTGTGGTGTAGGGTGGTTAACTTCTCGAAATAGTAGAGGAGGCCCTCTATCTTTAAATTCCTGTACAAAAAAGGGGATCGTAATAAAATATGTAAATTATAGAGATTATCGCTCTGCTCAACTCCCTATATAAAATCTACTGAAAAATTGTCGACAAAACGGTGAAAGTAACATCCGAAGCAGTTCTATCCGAGAAATAGAATGGTTTCAAAAAGGGTAGATCTTGAAGTGACAACATTTTCACTATTAAGCAGATTATTTAGAAGCGAATAGAGTTTACTCTTGTGACTCACATTGGATTTGTTAATTTTGAAATGGCGTCTGACAAAGTTAGCAGACATAAATTATGGAAAATAATGAAATAATGAATAGCGAAGATATCCCACACATTTGATTAGACCCATCAAGAGCTTATACTATATACAGAAATACAAAAATAACTGTACAACTGAATACCCACGAAACAGAATCCATAACAACCAATATAGGCCTTAAGCAGGGACGTTCCTCGTCTCCGTCTCTGTTTAACATATCATAGTATACATCGACGGCATCCTGAGAAAATGGAAGAGAATGGAAACACCGGGAATAACAATAAACTGACACTGTCGTGATTTTTCTAAAAAGATTTGATTTAGTGCTAATATGAATGATTTTATTTGTTTGAATTTGAAAAACTATTGTTAAGGGAATTCATTTTTAAGTTGCCAATATGTTTTCACAACATGAGATGAGTTAGTACAGCCGAATTGTAAGCCAGTGTCTGAATGACCCCCGACGAGGCAGTCACGCTAGAAATTTGAAGAAAAGTTGCTTTTAAGCATTGATTGTAAGAGGAATGCTGCATGAAAAAAATTGCACAGTCCATACAAATGTGGAACAATAGAACCTTGATATATCAAGCCAGAAACGACATACCTTTAAAGATTTACAAGACGATGGCAACTCCGGTTTTCACATATGCATGCGAATCATGAGTTCCCTTGGAAAAGGACAAATCTAGAATACAGGCGACCTAAATGAAATTCCTACGAATAGTGAGAGGATGTACAAGATAGGAAAGAATTTGAAACACCATCATAAGGAATAATCTAAATATCTACAACGTAAGTGGAAAGATACAGGAATACCGGTGAAATGAAAAGAACATGTGGAAAGAATGAACGACGAAGAATTCTAAACTACATATTATATGGACAAACAAATGTTGAGCGTCCATGCAAAAGATGGAAAGAGGTGTGAAGTAGGAACAGGTTACCTAAAGCCTAATCAATGAAGTGTAGAAGAAGAAGATGAAAACACTGTATTTTGAAATTTTGGAAACCAATTAACATAGTAGTTAGAAAAATCGTATTACCTGCCAATTTGCAGGTTGTTGGTACCGTTAATTTATTCTTTATGAATTTTTTTTCCTATATAATGTAACAACCCAAATTGCCTCAAGTAAATTTTGAGGTCATTTGAATACTACTACGGGTAGCTACGGAAGCTTGATCGAGGAGGACCTATTTTGCCAAAAAAAAGTTTTTCTCACTCTTGGGGTTGGTGCTGCTTAAATGCGTGGGCGGTACTCCTATCTAATATAAGACTTACTGGGGGTGGGAGTTAAACTCTTAAATAAATCAAACGTTTGGAAATAAAAGTATTATTTATTAATTCAACAAATTTAAATAATCGACTGTACAAGGCTGCATGTATTACAATCAAATTATATTTACAGTTTCAGAGCACACCAACTACTTACTCTGACACTTTCCATTAAAGATCGATAATCAATGAACAACATTGAATTGAATTGAAACTTGATCATAAATTGCTGAGCGCGGCCTTGCCCGGTCGATTGTTTTAAAGTAACACAAAGAAATGTCTCTAACATTCGCAATTTTGGTCCTTGGTAACGGATTTATCAACCACATGAAGGGCAATTCAAGAACAGGTCGATGAAGGCTGTCGGACCTCCAATTGCTTTTCCTTAAGTAAGTTTAACTAAGAGGTGGGACGATATTCCACCACTACATCTTTGTTCTTTACTAGATAGAGTTTGTCTTCCTTTATATTCAGGATGGGCATCAGCTTTTGCACGAGGATTTGCTTGTTTGTTAGGGCTCAGCCATTCCTTTCTGTACATAATGTTGATGTAAAGGTACCATTTTTCGTCACCAGTAACAATTTGGGACAAAAACGGTCGATGTTGTTGATGAGCTAAATGATGACGAGCAAGCAAAGAAGCACAAATGGTAACACACTGATTTTTGTTGTTTTCGCTCAAAACGTATGGTACCACCCAACTTTTGAACTTTGCCCATGGAATCCAAATGCCGTTCGATAATTGATTGGTCTCAGTTCATCATATTGACCAATTCCCGAGTTGATTGACGTGTATAATCACCTACCCAGGTAGCAGAGACACGTGATTATGACGTCAAAAACTGGTCACGAAGTGACGAGAAAAGACGAGTGAAATGACGTGAAAATGACCTCCTAATGTCTCGGACTGATGACGTCACATTTTAGACGTCAATTTCACGTCTTTTAATCGACCTAAATTTGACGTCTTTTTCTGGTGATATTTTAATATCCGCCACCCCACATTTTTAGGTTATTAGGTACACCCAGGTTTTCGTTAAAATGAAACTGCATTTTTCAGTTACATATTATATAATGTAAAAAACAATGGCTACATAATATACTTATTATATATGTGTCAATATGGATAAAATGTATCTTCGCTGGTTGAAGCTTGTTGTTTTTGCTGTCCTCCAAAGCGATTGTAAGGCCGCGTTGTTGAGGACGCCTTTCTGACTTGATCAAAAAGGCACTGGTTTTCGTGAACGAAATAATAAAAACTAATAATTGGCTTTGTAGCACTTTAATTTATTTGTATTAATATTCACTTGGTGCAGACAACCCGAAAGCTTGTGAATCGACTTGCCTGCTTGACTTGTTGTAAGTAAGTACCTAATGTGATTTCGGAATCACGTGGTAAACAAAATATTTGGAGGTTAGAAAATACCAATTTAACGTAAAATATGTCAAAAATGTAAAAATTCCAAAAATATTTGTACATAAATATCAGCAATAATATTATGTAACTGTTACTAAATTAAATCAGTTTTAATAGTTGAGGATTAGGAAAATAACAGAGGATAACTACCTTAGCGTGCTCGTTGACCTAACCTCGTACGGATTTCTCACGTGTAAGATGTTATGATGTTTTTTCGAATGCCCAGGTGTGATTTTCTGTCATCCGTCTCGAATTAATTCAACAATTAGTTTGTATTTAGAACGAAAAAATTATTCTGGTTTTATGTTCTGTAACATAAAATGTTTGATTTTTTAAACATGTTACATTCTTCATCACCTAAAAGAGACGACATAATGACGTTATCTGTACCACGTCTTTTTAACGTCAAATACTGGACGTCATTATGTCGTCGATTTTTGGCCAGATCACGTCTTATAACGGGAAATCACCAGTTTTTGACGTCATAATCACGTGTCTCTGCTACCTGGGTATTGAAGCATTTAATCGGTCTTCATCAAAGCCGGATGGTGGGAAATCAATCATATCAAAATGACCCGTTTTGAAACTAGAAAACCATTTTTGTACAGTACTTTCCACGATGGCGTTCTCTCCGTAAACGGCACATGTGGATCTAGCGGCCTCCGATGCTTTAATTCCTCGGTTAAACTCAAACAAAAGGATTTTTTCGGAAATGTTCATTCTTTTGTATTTGACACTCCATTTTCTTTAGCTAACCAATACCCCTAACTCTCTACAAATTGAAAAATATTAGTAAAATAGATAACAATAGAACGAGGTTCAACCCTCAATATCTACCGCAACTTTCGCAATGAAATAATTTAAACGTCTGATCTGGAATTAAGGCTTCCATTGTACAGCATTGTACTTTGTAATGATCTTTTACTTTTTCCCCGTCAATTTCCGTTTTCCCCGCGATAATTTTTGAATTTCTAAAGTCCGCCATCTAGCGTTGACCAGAATAGTTGTTTGTTTGACGTCGAGTGGCGCGCGCAGAACCACAAGATCCCTGGTAATGGCGTAGTAAGACGAACGCTTGTGTTTTGTGTGTAGTTGTAATACTGGTAAAATTACCGAAATTGGTATAATTTCTTTTGTCCGTTGATCTGGGTGTTAATGGAAAAAGGCCGTCCTTGTGACAATTATTACGATCGCCAATACTTGGTTATATTGAATGCATATTTGGTTTTATGTAATCAACAGCTTTATGCAAATTTATCTTACTGGAGTTTTAACGACAAAACCAATCACCACGCAATTCAATCAATCCGTTGAAGTTTTTGCTACAAAATTAGGTTCGATCTCTTCCTTAAATATTGTGGTATTCGAAGCTGATGTATTTTGATGACGCCATTCCTTTGTTCGCACATTCCTGAATGCAGGACCGTATTTCGCCCCATCGTCAATGTGTATTTATTGTTTATGTTAAATTTTGCGTAAGTACTTTTTATCAGTTTATTTTAATTAACCCCGCTATCGATTCTAAATATTACAAACATTAAATTACGTCAAATTAAATATAAATTAATCATCACTTATTCTACCGGTTTTAAACAATTGAACTCCGAATGAAGTGTTTCGCCCATCCCTTTAGTTTTGTGTTTCGGAGTTGCTATTCAAACAATTTTGCGTTCACCTTCAGCATAAATCTCGTGAACACTTGTGGTCCGTACCCAGGTGTAGTGCATTGTGTAATTCGATATTTTAAACATTTTAGTTATCTTCACGTCAAACTTTTCAACATTATTTGTTTTATCAAATGTTCATATATTTAATTATAATCTTAAGTACTAACCCCTTTTTTTTGGTTCTCGAACGTGGAATCGAGGTGTTGTTTTAGTGGGATACTACCCGAGTCAATTTTCATCTCGATTCGACTGACCGAAACCTTGTTTATATTACATTTATGTTCTTTTATGTGTTTAGGTTATATATACAGTGTGTTGAACATTTTATGTTCACCTTTAGCATAAGTATTATTATTCTTTATATCATTATTTTATTATTGTGTATTATTAGTCATAAGTTATTTAAATCCGACAACTATTTATCGTATTTATATGTCATTATTTTACAATCTCATCAACGTTTATTATTATTAATCGACATAAATTGTCAAAATCGCTGTCATTATTATTCACATATTAGTTTATTAGCTTCACCAAAATTAAGTCTTTTAATTAAAATATTGTTACTCGTTATTGGATATATTTTATTTCACTCTCGACTCCCCCCCCTATTTCTATATAGGTAAGTTCTGAATTACTTTTGGGGTAAGTTTATGACAAATTCAGTGGCGCCCTAATACCCGATTGTGACTTCCCTTGATTTTGCCGTCCCGGATTGTTATTGGAGTGATTTAAGCACCACGACCCACGCGATTGAGCTAGCGGCATCCAATACAAATCCAGGTAGGTGCCACACATTCACCTGTGTGATCACAGTTTGTTGACGGAACCAATTTGGCCCGTTACAACTTTTTAGTTCTTAGAAATGAGAACTTATAAAAAACTACGTTTCGGTAAGCTTAATAAATGAATAAATAATAATTGAAAATAAAATTTTATTTTCTAACAAATTTTATTCTTCAGTTATAAGTTTTATAGTTTCTACTGAATTTTCAATTTAATTAACCCCCGCCCCCATTAATTCTTACTTTTTCGTTCCTTCGGGATGTTGTTAATTTGTGTTTGGCTCAAGAATGTATGCATATGTATTGTTGTGACCCGTTTTTGAATAAAGAGAGAAATGTGATAAAAGCCCAGTACAAAGGCAACACAATTTGGAGAGGTTCGAATTGTTCCAAATTGTTTAAATTAGTTCTTGTTCAAGTACATTTGGTTATATGTTTAATTTTAAGGCATGTAGATTAAGACAGTTCAACCGTTTACCTGTAAATAAAGACGTAGGCTATAAACAGGCAAGAAAACAAACAGGAAAAAGAAGAATGTCCGAAAAGGAACAAAAACAAAACAAAATTCAATTGGTATCCAGGGATAACAAGAGGATGCTGGAGTTAGTTATGATTTAGAGAGCGTCCCGGACGGACGGTTTGTTAGTTACAAAAAATGATAGAACATCCAGAGTAGATGTATCGTGTCGCGCATTGAATATCGGTTCATATTGATAAAGCTTTGAGAATAGACGTGTCGTGGTGCAAATTAAACAAGAGTTACGATTAATAGTAACTATTAATTGCGAGAATACGGGCCATCGGCTATCCAGGATTGAAGGTGAATTGATCACAAAAATTAATTGATTCAGAAGTAAATTGAGAAGAGCGGCCATTACATCCCATACAAAGGTATCGTTACGTGTGTGTCTTCCAAGGAGACAGCACATAAAGAGCAGCATTTGGACTGGAATTGTGACAGGCCAGGAGCCTACCAAGAAAAGGCGACCAAATTGGACCAGGCGTTTAAAAGTGAATAGTGTTGTGCAACGATAGCCACGTCATATCAAGAAAGATAACAAGGTTAGCATAGTTTGATTTATAATTTTAAGTTTGCATTTGATTTGTTTGAGGAGTTGTGTTGATTGTTATTTGTTCCATTTTTATTTATGTGTTATTGTTTAATAAATCTGTTAGCTGAACCCAAATTGTGTTTCTTTTGTGCTGATGCTAATTAAGAGTTGCTGCCGTGAGATACGTAAGATATAAAAAATCAACCTGAGATTAAGAGCTTGCTAAGGTAGGTGCAGAAAGTTTGTTGTTCTTCGTCACCCAGAGCAATTAGGGGGACAAGGACACAACAGTATGTATTGTTGTGTCCACTACAAGCAATCTCCTTCATAAATGTGTACTGTATACACAATCAAGATAAGAGGGAGGATATGCCAATATTATTTTTATTAAAAATTGTTCAGTATGAATGTGGCTATAAAAATAAAAATGTTACTAGATTAAAGTTTTGTTTGTAACAATATAAAAAAAAGGAATACACTTAGGATAATGCGGCATCTTTAGAAGAAAGAAAAAAAAAACATAATCAGGAAAAAAGTGAGAGGTAACCATGCCAAGATAATAAAGAGCTGTAAGGCAGTTGCTGAATAGACGACACGCAGACCAGTCGTATTTTTGCAGTTCATAAATAAAGAGAGTCTCAGACCATTTGTGTTTGAAGCAAATAGATAGAAGGAGAATTAAGTGTGTTGCAGTTCCAAAATAAAGAGAGTCTCAGACCAATTGTGTTTGAAGCAAATAGATAGAAGGAAAATTAAGTGTGTTGCAGTTCCTAAATAAAGAGAGTCTCAGACCAGTTGTGTTTGAAGCAAATAGATAGAAGGAAAATTAAGTGTGTTGCAGTTCCAAA
Source organism: Podabrus alpinus (assembly GCA_932274525.1). Classification (NCBI taxonomy): domain Eukaryota; kingdom Metazoa; phylum Arthropoda; class Insecta; order Coleoptera; family Cantharidae; genus Podabrus; species Podabrus alpinus. The sequence continues at coordinate 49,514,611 of OW026456.1, read as the reverse complement.
ATAAAGAGAGTCTCAGACCAGTTGTGTTTGAAGCAAATAGATAGCAGGAGAAATAAGGGTGTTGCAGAATTGGTCCATTTGAATTTACAAGAATTGGTAACTTTGGTCCAGAATTGGAAAACGGAACGCGAGATGTTAGTACGTGGAGGAGTATAGGTGAAGGAAGAAGTTGTCTAAAGTTCGTCAGTGCGGGAAAATACGTGTGGCGAAAATAAGTGTGGAAACGGAAAGAAAAAAGATAAGGTAAAGCTTTACGAAATTATATCAGTAAATGAGTAGGGATTTTAAGTTGTTGGATTGTATTTTGATTTTAGTTAGTAATTTATTTGTATTATTGGTTGTTGTTTAAATGTGAATGTTGTTAATAAATTGTGTTAGATATGTCCTGTCTCTTATTTTTGATTGTGTATCACGTCTGAAGAATTTTCATTTATAAGCGACCCTGAGCACCGTGAGGACACAAAAGTATGTACTAATATTTTAAATTTAATGATTTTAATATTAATATTTGTAATGTAAAAGTACTTTACATCCATTAAGTATATTTATTTCACCATTACGCAAAAACATTAAATAATAATTAGTGTGATATAAAATTGTGATTATAATCAACGTTTCCTGTTGACATTTTCAGCAGTAGGCTTCAAGCCACGGTTAAAATTGTTTGAATTTTGCAATGCTTGTAGTGAAAAATACGATTTTCTTAATAACTCTACAATTATTTGTACAAAATATCACCTGTGATAACGATATTTTGGCTAAGGTAATATTTAAATATGAAAGATCGTTTAGTTAAATTATGCTTTCGCGATTAAAATATTTATCAAAATTTTAAAATAATGCACACTTTCACTAAACTAGAGAAAATTATTCTAATGTCTTGCATTATAGTTTCATCAAAATGGTTACAAACTTAGGGATTTTCGTGGAAACATGATAAGATACAATAAAAACTTAACCAATACTTTTGATATTAAATCCTTTAAATACAATCGCACTACTGTGGCTATGAATGCTACTTGGAACCTGAAAGTTGACATTCAAGATAAAATGGAGGTATCATTGGACCCAATAATACAACTAAGAATTCACGTACCTTCATAAATTTCACCATCAAAATTTTCTGAAAATCTACATCTTATTTTTTTACTTCATTGTATTATTTCATTTGAATCGAATAAAGTTAAAGGACTCAAAATTTAATTTGAACAGTTTCAATGTCCAACTTTGTTCGAATATGGAACATGCATGAATAAAACAATTTAGTTAAAACATTATTTTCCGATTAATCCTATATATTAAATATCAAATCAGCAAAAATAACTATAAATCATGTGACCTTAAACGCAACGCCATTGGTTTGACGTCACAAGGCATAACCCCGATAAGCGCGGTCGTTTCCTTCAATTCAAATTGACGGATTTTTAATTATTATCAAAACGAAAATAAATAAATTAAAGAGCATTAATTAGTATTGTAATGTTATCGTCCCTTTAATCACAGTATATTTAGTTATTTTTGATCCAACTACGCTATAAAAAAAATTTGTGCATCTTCCCCATTGTGGAATATTTTTGAGAAATTCATATAGAAAATCGTATTTTTCAAATTTGTTGTAGATCCTCACGCAAGCTTATAAGTTTTTAAGTAACGAGTATCGGCACTTCCCTATGCGTTACCAAGTAAACTTAAAAAAATGTGTCGACGCAAATGTACTGGGGATAACTAAAGTGAAATGTGGTAACATGACAAATTTTTACTTTTATAAGGTTTTTAATAAACAATTTATTGGCTGCTGTAAAGAATTTTTTTAAATATTGTTGATTTCAGGATATCACATACCACTTATGCAATTTTGTTATCGATGAAACTCACCTTCCACCACTTATCCCCACTGGTAGATATAAATTTGATGTAACATATTTGTTTTTAAATGAAGAACTAGCGTTTGCGAGTTATTTTGTGGAAGTATACATTCCAGTGAAATATCCAAAGAACTAATACTATAAGTATATCAATGAATCGGCAGTGCTGTCAGAAAGGCACTGAATGTTTCGACAGTTTTTATAATAGAAAGGCAATGTTTAGGGAGTCGGTACCGGTTGCTATATTGAGAACCGGTTAGTTTACGTTCATTGGTCAATTTAACGAAAGCTTTACTATCGGTACCCTAGATGATATTATTGCATTACCGGTAATAAGTCACTATCTAAACTTTGAAATATAAAATTAAATTATTAATAAAAATAGGCAACGATTTAAATCATATGAATGAGGAATTGCTTATGGAGTTCATTCTTAATGAAGAAGTTAAGCTTATTTTTATAATTACTAATTGCAAATTTATGTTTGTGTCGTGCACTGATCGTCTTGGGCTTTTTGAATGTAATTTCTTTTTACTTATTAAAATTTTTAAATTAAAGTCAGATAAATAAATATATTCTCAATATTCATGAATTTTCATTCATTCCATTAGCACACAGAACTAATTACAAAAAATTAGTAAAAATCAGGTCTTGAATTAAGAGGAAGACATGAATTTTCAGAAAACACATGAAAATTTATATATTTAAGGTAACTTTTATGTTTAACCAAGCTAGTAAAGTGATGCATTTAACAAGTGCGCAAAAATTCTAATCTAAAAGTCAATTTTTGTGATTCGTGTGTTGTTTATTCAAAATAGATTGGAATATTTGCGCATTCATTGAATGCTTTATTTTGCTAGATTAATTCATTGAAAATTCCGCAAGTTCCGCCTTTTTTAAATTGACCAATGAAAGTAAACTACCGGCTCTCAATATAGTAACCGGTACCGGCTACCTGGACATTGCCTAATAGAAAATTATATTTAATTTGTTTTGTGATTAATTTGTTTTGTGATGCAAATAGAAATAAATTACAATATTGCTGCATAATTGTTTCTTTTCTACATTAGTTGAGAAAATGGTCGAGCTGTTAATGTATAAACTTTCGCGTCAAGATTCACGAATTCAGCTTCCATGACGGGCATTTTTCCACAATAATACATATTGGCCTTTTTATTTTGTTATGGAATAAAATTATATAATTATTATAAATCTCATCTTTAATAAATGAGTCAACCTGATGGGGTGGGTGGCTCTTCTGCTATTCGTTGTCCGCACTATTCTGTTCTGAAGTTCCTCTAAGGAAACCATGGTTTGAATATTCACATCTCTAAGTGCCATCGAGATGTAGCGCCCATGCCACTTTCACAATCACGATCTTCACAACAAAATCAGACGATACAATTATCACAGCTTCTCCACTGTTGAGATCACTTTTCGTTTACCGTTGGCTGTTATTAATACTTCTTCATTTGTTCCACACCACATTGGTTCAGATAATCGAGTTTCTGCTATATTAATTCCTCGAATTTCGTAACGCTATCTATTAACTTTTTATACCCCCTCTACCATCCACAATCCTACCACGACTTTACTTCCGTCATTCTCTCTGTTTTTGCCGAATTTCCAGAGATGGGAAGGTTGTCAATGGAAAGCGACTGCCTGGAACACCACCAAAAATATGGAGAGAAAGTTGGCAGTGTATATCGCAAGAAGCTGTAAATAACAGACCTTAACGCCTACACCAAGTGAAAAAAGAAGATTCTCTGTGTTTTATCTCTGCCTTTTCTCGTAGGGAAGGTCAATTTCAACGTCCTGTTGATGCATCGAAATTCCCTACGAATGATTAAGGCTTCGGTTGGCGGATTTTTCTTTCTTCCGCTTTCTCCTTTTCTCCCATTGTGGCTGTTCTCCAGCTGCAGATTTTTGTGTTCCGTGAATTGGTCTTTCAGCATGATGGCGACCATGGTGTCGAGTGTGATCACCTGCCCAACTGGTGCGGACGATGTTATGCGTTGTAACGAAATTTTGTTCACAAATAAAATATCCCCCGGTGCATGTAATGAAAATTTTCAAGTCTTAGAGTTTGTATAAAATCGAAAGTACCTATAAGAAATAGGTGGAACATCAGAATCATTTGCGGCATGATTTTCTTTGGAGTTACAACATTGTACTTGATCATCGTGTTTGGTCGTTCATTAACTTTCGGTCATTCCATTTTTCCACATTCCACATTTAATACATCGTGGTTTGATTTTGCATTTGGTTGATCCGTGTCCATAATCTTGCATCTAAACCTTTGAGTTCGGGGTGACTAATTTAAATATTTCTTTCACCTGATTTTAACAGGTTTAATTTATTTAAAGCGGTAATTTCCTGATATTTAGTTTATGGTCACCCTGAATGTTTCATTTAAAATTAAACAGGTTTTTGTTGGTTGGTTTGTCGTTTCCAACCACCCTGTATATAAAATAAATTAAGCAAAAACGCATAATTGTAAAGAAACCTATTTAAAAAGTGCTAATAAAGCAAAAATGCTCTCATCGCACTTTTAGTAGGTCAAATTAAATTTATACATGTAATTCATTGAACTTTAATTCATCATAATTGCACATCCCACGATACACTTACAACGGTATGCTCATACGCAGGTTGTGTGACGTCACGTGCGAATTGGAATTGTGATGCGAACCATCTTGCGCTTTTGCGCAAATACACCGGTTATTTTCCATTTTTTTGATAATATTTATTATTAATATCTACTAATCACACCCCCACCTATCCGAATTTCAAAGAAAAATTCAAATCGGAGCCAAAAAATTTCACTCGATTCGAAGGGAACGTGTGATGAATTTCCCCGCGTTTGCCTTGGGAGCCGCGGCATGTTCGATGTTCATTTTCCCTACTTTTAAAAAGTCGATTTTGGGGTTGTTTTTCAACGGTTCTCGAAAATTTTTGTTTCATAAAACAACATACCATTTTTTAGGTTTATTTTATCCTCACGATGACATGCAACAATCCATTTTATTTTAGAAATTTCTTCAATTTGTGGAAATCGGAAGTATTTGATTTTCGTCCCTTTTGTTGTTTTATTATTATTACCACATTTCGCAACTGCACAACCCGGCATTTTCGAATTTAATAATAGAATTTTCACAAATTCGAATAATTTCAAATAATTAGAATTCGACAGATAATTTGAGTTCACGAGTACAGTTCGTACCACGTTCGTATACGATCGTTTGTAATTTAATTCGCACGTGACGTAATGCGCGATAGTATACGTGTTTGAGAAAAATAATAAGCATACCGTTGTAAGTGTATCGTGGCACATCCGTATATTAAGTAGGTAAAATTTAAATCATAGTCATCATCAGGTCAATAACTTTAATGTAAAATATAGCATTAAAATGTGATAATTTAGCAATTAAGTTTTGTATAAATAGTGTATTTAAAACTTAATAAATTAGTATCAATTTAAATTACGTTTGAGTCGTTACTCGAATCAACGAAGTAGTAAGAAAGAGTGTGATGGACTTAAGTCTAATCCATAAATCTTTGTGAGACTGCAAAGAATAACATCTCTTATCTTCTAATTTCGACATGGTCCTTCGAACCTTAAGAAGATAAACCAGCAACAACAAATACAACGGTCCAAAAAAGAGATCAAACAGTAACACAAACAAATACAACGGTCCAAACAAGAGATCAAACAGCAACACAAGCAAATACAACAATCAAAATACAAGGGTCCACAGCGACGCCACAAGCAAATACAACATTCAACACAACAAGGGTCCACAGCGACGCCAAACAAGGGTCAAGAAGACGCCACAATACAACGGACCAAACGAGAGACCAAACAATCAACACAATCAAGGGCCCACAGCGACGCCACAAGCAAATAAAAGCAACGAGCAGTCAAAAAAGCAAGAAGAGAACGAGATACAGAGATGGAGGGAATGGGACTTTTCGGCGCCGCCGATTCGGCGTAGCCAGTTCGGCGCCGCCGGTTCGGCGTAGCCAGTTCGGCGTAATACCGTTTCGGCGCGAGGACGTTTCGGCGTGAGGACGATTCGGCGTGAGGACGGTTCGGCGTGAGGACGATTCGGCGCGAGGATGATTCGGCGTAGCCCATTTAGCGATTCGGCGCTAAGACGATTCAGCGCTAACCTTTTTAGTAATTCGAGACGCTTTTCAAGAATTTAAAATATCCTCATTTTCAGTCGAGAGAGACTATAGAAATATTACAAAAATTATATTTTTGTAATTTTTAGAATTTCTGTTAGTAGTATTCGTAAGTTTCACTGTCTGTGTGTAAGTATAATAATAAATAGATTTTATTTTAAGTATAATAATGTTATGTGTTAATGTTTTCATTGGCTAATTTTCGGGTTTTTTTATCCTACAGCCTCTTTTCGACCGAAGATGAGAATATTTTAAATTCTCTAGACGCGTCTCAAATTATTAAAGATTTAATTTTTAAATTACATGATTACATTACATTACAAATTACATAAATTACACAATATATTGGTTTTCAAACTAATTTTTCATTTTGTTAAGGTTATTCAGGATCTCAAGATTAGAGTAATATAAATTTGTAATAAATTTTTGTATTATAGTTGACCTTTATTAATTTGTTAATTTATAAGATATTTTTTAAAATTGGGTATAGGTCTTTTAATATTAAAAGACAAAAATAATCAATAACAATTGATTAAATTTACATTATCAACTATTGAATTTGTGCTAGTAAATTTGAATAGCTTATTTGCAAAATTTTAGAGCATATTTTGTAGTTTTTTAGTGCCTAAAATCCGATGACTACTAATGAGTAATAAATAAATAAAAATATGACACTGAAAAATAAATTTTCCGAAATTTTTTTATGAAAACCATCCACATTGTAATTTCAAGCCATTTCGATGGTGTTTTTAGAATATTATTAAATTTATTCGTTTTTAAGATTTGCACCGAACAAAAACAGCGAATTTTTCGGCCATCTTAAAGAAATCTTAAAGTATAATACAACAAAAATGTTTTACAATATTTCTAAAAATTATTGAACCTCATGATTTACAAATGAAACCATTTTTGTTCTATAAATACAGCTTAATACGAAAAGTATTAGCCCACCTCTGCATTTAGAATTTGAATTTTTTAAATCTACCACCTAGAAAGATTCTACGATAAATAATCAAAGGAGAAAATTTCATAGTATAAAATTTAGTAATTTAATTGCTATACATCAACTACATAATATGTATATTAAAAACATTACATATTCAAGTTACTGATCGTATGTAGTTTTACAAACGTGAATTAAAGTTTAATTTGTGATTAAAAACTGCGAAATAATGCATTAATTTTCCATTACAAGAATTTAATTATATTTTAAAATGAATCGGAAAATCATTTCGCGCCGAATTGTCCTTGCGTCTAATTGGTCTTGCGCCGAATCGTCCTCACGCCGAACCGTCCTCACGCCGAATCGTCCTCACGCCGAAACGTCCTCGCGCCGAAACGGTATTACGCCGAACTGGCTACGCCGAATTGGGTACACGCCGAAAGGGCTACGCCGAACCGGCTGCGCCGAAAAGTCCTAGACCCAGAGATGGATGCCCAAGCGATACGTTTAAGAAAACAACAAGTTAGATTGTTCTACCTGGGAACAGAAATGGATACCATAACAAATAAGTTATCACAAGATGATCAATACACGAAGGTCCGGTGCGAAACATTAAAAAGAGAAATAAAAGATCAATGGGAGAGCATAAAAGAGCTTCACGTAGAAATAATGTTATACGAACAAGAAAATACAGATGAATACTTTATCAATAAACTATATGAAAAAATCAAACAAGAATACTTCAAAACAATGATGAAATTGGAGATGAAAATCGAAGAGGAGATGGAAGAAGAGATGAAAGAGGAGATGGAAGAAAAAGAAGTGGCAAGTTCGAAACAAATGCCAGATGAAGAAGATTTAACACCAATATCAATGGAGATGGAAGTGGGGATAGAAAAAGAAGTTGCAAATTCGAAACAAATGCCAGAGGAAGAAGATGTACAACCACTATCAATGAAGATGAAAAAAGAAGAAGCTGCAATCCATAAACCAATGTCAAAAGAAAACAAGAAAATTCAACAACACGAAAATTATGAAAACGAGAATTTGGACATCGGGCACATGAAACTGGAACCTCAAAATGTCGAAGAAATTTATGACCCAAGCACAAAAAGAGACGAGGATGGTAGACCAGTGGAAATACAAATCAAAGAAGTACCACCAAAAATAGGAGCATGGAAACAGAAATGGATCGCACATCAGTTAGAAAAAAGATTATACAAACCACTAACCAAGAAGATCAACATTCAAGGCAACGCAGTAATTAAAGAAATTTTGTACAGAAACGAAAAAATGTACACAGGCCCTTGTTTTCAACAGAACTTCAGAGAGATGGTACGACGATGCAGAAGAAGATGGGATAAGAGAAGATGGAAAAAGAGAAGAATAAAAAGAGAAGACATCAATCAAACGTGCATATTTCAAATAGCCCAAGAATGCATAATCAAGACCAAATGGAACGTATTAACACCTCAAAGGATAATTGCAGTTCCAATAGTAGCATCATACACCAAATAAATCCGCAGGCCACACAACACATTCCAGGTTCAATTCTTTTGGAGGCGGCAATATGTTTAATTTAAAATTAAACAGGTTTTTGTTGGTTGGTTTGTCGTTTCCAACCACCCCGTATATAAAATAAATTAAGCAAAAACGCATAATTGTAAAGAAACCTAATTAAAAAGTGCTAATAAAGCAAAAATGCCCTCATCGCACTTTTAGTAGGTCAAATTAAATTTATACATGTAATTCATTTAACTTTATTCATCATAATTGCACATCCGTATATTAAGTAGGTAAAATTTAAATCATATGAGATTAAAAGTTCTCGGCTTAGCCAGTATGTATTTTAAAATACCAGAAATATCGCACAACCCAATTTGAAATGTGGACTCGAGTTTCGAACTTATTAGTTCTCATCAGCACAATTTACAAAAGGATTGTACGAGCGCATAACGGCTATTCTGCCATCGACGAGCAAAGTAATTGAATACTTACAAAATTGCTTAATTACCTAAAAATATTAAATTGTGATAATTTAGCAATTAAGTTTTGTATAAATAGTGTATTTAAAACTTAATAAATTAGTATCAATTTAAACGACGTTTTGAGTTGTTACTCACACCACATAAGTTAGGAAGGGTACTTCTTGCCACCTTCTCCTAATTTATTCACTGAACGTGAGATACGCGTTCAACAGTGAGGGAGAAAACACATAGTACTAGAAGCCCTTAGTTAAATCTACAAAAATAAAACAAAATAGAGCGATAAAAAAAGCGTAATTCAGTTTTCCACCATCGAACAAGTATTATCCTCTTTGATCTTCTTCTTCTTCGCTTCAAGTTTTAGGCAACTTTGCCTGTTACGGAACCCAACGCTTTCTCGGACGTCCTATATTTCTTTTTCCTATGCATTTATAATTCATAGCCTTTGCTGGTAATCTATCACTGTTCATTCGGTCGACATGTTCTTTCCAACTTCTTCTGTAGTTCTTTATCTTTTGATTTAGATCATATATATCCAGTTCATTTCTTATATCTTCATTTCTCAGTCCATCCATTCTACTGCAACCCTTCACTCTTCTGAGAAATTTCATTTCCTGTGATTGGATCCGGCTTTCTTGCTTTTTTGTTGTGGTCCATGCTTCACTTCCGTATGTAACCGTTGGCACTGCAATCGTCTTATAGAACTTTAGTTGGGTTTCTTTTCGTGTTTTATTTCGTAGATTTCGATTTATAGTTCCACATATACTGGTAAATTTATTTAATTTTTGCTCGATATCGTTACTATAGCCATACGTCAGATCGTATCCCAGATATTTAAAGTTCTTAACTTGTTCTAATATTTTTCCATTAATGACTATTTTGGTTCTTGTTGGTGATGTGCCTATAAAAGCCATTGTTTTTGTTTTTTCGGCCGATATCTTCATTTCATATTTTCGACAGATTCCTGAAAGTATATGTACTCCCCTTTGCAGATTGTCTTCTGTTTCAGCAATTATTGCTGCATCGTCAGCATATAAAATACAATTTAAGATTGTATTCTTATCCAGAGCAATTCCTTCGTTATATTTCTCTTTCCATTTGCGTACTATTTCGTCAATGTATATATTAAAGAGGATTGGAGATAGACAGCAGCCTTGTCTTAAACCTTTGTTTGTTTCTATTTCGTCTGTTATTTTTCCTTGTATATCTACAACTATTCGGGTATCCATGTATAGACTTTTAATTGCATTAATGAGATGTTTAGGAAAGCCTCTTCTCTCCATTATCTTCCAAAGGAGGTTTCTATCCACATTGTCAAACGCTTTTTCAAAATCTAGAAAAGCTATATGTGTTTCTTTATTAAATTCTCTGCGTTTCTCAATTAACTGTTGCAATGTGAATATCCCGTCTATTGTTGATCTTCCCCCTCTGAAGCCCATCTGTTCTTCACTTATGATGTTTTCTGTGATATTCTTAATTCTATTCTTCAATACTTTTGTATATATTTTGTAAGCAGAGTCCAACAAGCTAATACCTCTGTAGTTCTGACAATCGTTTTTATTTCCTTTCTTAAACAGTGAGATAACTTTAGCTTTCTTCCAGTCATCTGGTATTGCTTTTTCTTTCCAGCACATATTAAAGAGGTGTAAAAGTCTTAAATGCAGCAGTGTGCCGCCATATTTCCATAATTCTGCATTCACTCCATCCAGCCCCGTTGCTTTTCGATTTTTGGTGTTTTTTAGAGACATCGTCAGTTCGTTCATGTCAATATCATCCAGTCCTTTTATATCCTCTTTTTGCGCGTTTGTCTCCTCTGCCTCTTCTTTAAACCATAGCTGCTTATAGTGGTTTATCCAATCTTTTTCTTCTATGTTGTTTATTTGAATTTTTTCTTTTTCTTGTTTATTTAAAGTCTTCATCACCTTATACGCCAGTATCTGTCTACCATGTACATACATCATGTTCGATATTACTAATGAAGCGCTCCCAGGATTCCGCATGTGCTTTCCTTGTTAGAGATTTGGTTTTATTTCTTTTCTGTTTGTATTCATCGATGTTTTCAAATGTTGGATTATTAATATTGTCGTATTTAGGCCCTTCTGCCTAAATTTGGGATCTTATCTTGGGGTGTAACTTTTAAATAATAGTCATTCAACAATTAACTAATCTATTTAAATAAAATAATATGGGGGAAAATATTACATATATGGTTACTTAAATTAATTCTTACTCTACAATTAAAATAATCCATAGGACCCAAGTAGATTGGATGACTCGTACAACCTACATCTTCTATTCTTGTTCGTTAATATTAGGATGCACCAACACCCGTCACTTTTAACCGATTCACTTCTTAGTCCAAATGACAACTAACTGTTCTATCCTCATTTTCGGATATTTAATAACTATCGGTTGTTCCACATTTTTGTGGTATCTTTCCTGAGCCCTACTAATAACCGCTGACTTCGTAACTTCACAATGCTCGTGTATAATTTTGCAATATAATTTAGCAACTCGTAATTATAAAATTTACTCTACAGGGTGATATTTATATACTGGCCATTTTAATATAATTTAATTATCTATTTGTGACATGCCCCCCGTTGAATTAAAGGTTGGCCCAAACCTTTGTTTTTAAAATAAAGTCACGATTTCTACACGAGAATTGCTCCACCACAAAAAATTGAAAATTTTTTATATTTAACTAATTAATCGTTAACATTAAAGAAATTATCTTAAATTTAACATATTCCTTAAATAATATTTTACAAACACATTCTTAATTTACTTTATACTTCTTTTAGGGACCTCTTCTAATTCTTATCAAAAAAAAATTTTTTAGCAATAAACCAGTTTCTAATGTTTTCATATGTTGTATCTCTCATATTCATTTATAACTGCACTTTGAATCTCCAAAAAATCTTTTTTTTTCACACCATTTTTAGTTGACTATTAACAAATTCGTACTTACACATTGAAAATCCCAGGTTTTGTAAAAATTTTTTCAAAAATTTATTTTTTGTTTTAATTCTTATTTGAATTTTCTGAATTATTTTAACTTTATGGTATATTGACGTGTATAATATTACAGTGTATCAATCTGAATATTGTTGAATTTACTGCTATTAAACGTTAATTAAGTCTTGACCTATCCACTTGTAATATACTTATTTAAGCAATTTTTGCCGTACTACTACATTCCTGTATTAGGTTCACTTAATGTATTTATTTTGTCTACCTAAAGTGTTTCACGTTGTGACCTTCAATGTGTATTTTTTCAATAATTATTTTGATTAATCGTTCAAAATTGTTACTTTAAATTTTTTGAGGATTCGTATACAATAATAAAAAAATTTCTTTATTTATTCTCCAATTTTTTAATTTGACCGTTTTTTTTTTTTTGATAAGTTTCTCTTTTAATTTCTTATTAGTGTGCCTAATACCTTTAGTATATCTTTTCTTATCACTTTAAACAACCCTTATTTTGATCCTTTTTGATCTAACTATAATTTACCATTACACTGTATCCTGTCGATACATGTTTATACTAGAATAATACAGATTATTCTGATTATGGTGCCCTTTTACAATATCTCACAATAGATAACTCTATTACACCGTATCCTTTCGATACGTGTTTATACAAGAATAATACAGATTATTCCTTTACACAATATTATTAATGTTTAGAAATCTTATACGAGAAAGTGGTATTTTGATCTTATTTTCCTATAGGTTGTTACTGACTTTCTTATATAAATTTTCGCTACATTGGGACGTCCTTACTCCTAATGGCTTTGTTATAGTACAGACTATAGATTTGAGGTACAGACCTCATTTACAATATTTAGCCATTTTCTTTAAATTTCTTCCATTTATTATATATTCGTACCATTTTATACACTTTTATTGTTCCGCGTTTTGGGCACCACTTTGTTTTATTTGCTCTGCTTTTACACTTTTATTTACTCCTTCGCATTCGTTTTTTAGGCACACTTTCACTTTTCGTCCTATTTTTAATTTTTCAAGGTCCACCTGGTTTTTCACTTTTACGATTGGCTCACTTTCATCTTCATTTGCTACCGTTTCTTCTTCTTTGGAAGTGTTTGTACCTTTGACTTCTTCATTTGCTACCGTTTCTTCTTCTTTGGAAGTGTTTGTACCTTTGACTTCTTTGCACTTTTTTATAATACTTTTTATTATCCACAATAGTAATGTTATGCACAGAGTTACACATATTGTTATTGTTATAATTATTACCACTTGATGATGAATTGGTGATGATTCTTCTCCATTTGATGCTGATGTTTGACCCACTGGAATCGTAGCGATCACGGCTGTTGGTCTTGGTAGTTGTTTATAAATTAGATAACCCACCAATGCAGTTAAACTTATATTCCACAATAAAAATGTTGTATGACTAATGTAACCATAATTTTCGGCAAAACTTCTCGGAGTACTTTTTCTTTCTTGAATCCATTCCATTATGCTACCCATTGATTTAGCCGTGTTTGTTAAATTGAAGTGTGGCACTTCTATTGTCCAATTGTGATTTAGGATTTCTGTTAAGTTATTATATGTAGGAGCTTTTTCATAGATAGGTTTGAATATGTAGGATTTTAAGGACGACCATGTGGCAGGGATTACATGGGTTAACTCTGCTTCGGAAGGTTTGTTTTCTTGGCAAGGGTATTTGGTAGGGATTAGAATATCTTGGAAAAGAATTACTTTACAGGAGCAAGGTAATTTTAGGTTTAGGGAACCAATAGTTGTGAAATTGTGAGGAATTAAATTTTGCGATTGATGTGGACATTCAATTTTTGTTTCATTTTTTGGATGGGTTATTTGATATTCGCCTTCTGATGTTTCCACTATTAACATTGCCTTGGATTGCCGACAAGTCATTGGACAATACTGACTTAAGTTTTCAACGGTGTCTCCGTTAAAAATTTTTATTGCACATAATGGTCCTTTAAATTCGTTTGCCGATAATTGTGGAATATAACATAATTTATCCTCGTATGCTCTGCATTGGTGTAGGCCCATTCCAGAAACTGCTCTAATTGAAGGTTTTTTCCCTATATTATTTGACACTGCTATATACAAAGTATCGTGGTTTAATGTACACGTCTGTTCATACCACGCGAACGATGTAGTTAACAGTTCAAAAACTATCCATTTTTGTTTATTTGAAACAATTGGTATTTTCACATGTAGGTACACTTTGGATACCGTAAAGCTACAATCACAAATTGGTAATTGATAGTAGCGTGTAACATCTTCCTTCGGGATCGCGAGTCCCTGGTTTGACATTTTAAGCTCTTTTTCCAATCGATCCAAATCGTGACGTAGTGTCGTAGTTTCCAAAATGTTTATTGGGATTTGATGTTGTTTACAGGATGTCATGATCAAATTTGTTCTTATGATTCTGGTTAATTGAATCATACGTCTTAGATTATCATATGCGTGAGTGTATATTCTTGTGATCAAATTCCCTTCAATTGTTCCTGTTTTTTGGGCCGTTTCTATTTCTTCTTGTACCAAATTCATTCTCTTCTCTATACCTTGGAATGTTTTGGTCATTTCCTTTTCGTATTTGTTAAATTCTGTTGAGTCGTGTCCAATTCCTTTTAAAGCGGCCGTTAGCCCTTCCGTTAAACGATGAATGTTATCTTGCATATCCTTTTCTGTTGTCGTTAGCCCTTCTAATTTGCTTATCGTTGCTACCCCACAGCACCATGCCAATCCATCACCTAGAAAATCGAGAGTTCTTCGGGTTCTTGTGGTACTTTTTCCTTTATTATTTACTTCCAAATTATTTTTTGTATTTCGAGCCAATATGTGTAAATCCTTGTCATATGCCATTCCTAATTCTTCTATGGCTGATTCCACTAAACAATCTGGGGTTGCTCTATTTTGGCAGCTTCCACTTTTGAACGATTGTTGTGATGTGGTCTTTTCCATATCTTGTATCCAATCCATCTCGTAACTGATTGGTATGCTGGATTCATATGCTACAACTTGCGGTAATTTTTTCCATATTACGCCAGGTGATATTTCTACGGTCGTTTGTATTTGTTGTCCTCTAGCTATTTGGAGATATCTACAATTCATAATTAGTTTACATTTACATTCATAAATATTTTTATTTTTCTTTCGTCCCTAAATTCTATTTCATTTTTCAATTACACTGAATGTAAAATTTAAAAATAACTGAAACTATCGTATTTTTATCTTTTTAATTTTATTGTGCTACTCTGCAATTTCTTGACCTAGGGTTTTATTTGTTTTTATATCAACTAAAGAATGTGTTTTGTTTGCAATTTCTTGACCTATTGTTTTATTTATTTTTTATGCTAACTGAAAAATGTGCAATTCTTTTTTGTTTATCCGGAAATGTACATATACAGGGTATTACTTTTATTCTGCTATCTTATGTACAGTATGTTTTTATTTTAATTACCAATATTTATTTATTAAAATATAACTTGTTTTTTACTTTTCTAACTTTTTTAAATTCAAATTCCTATCTTTTGTTTTCAAGCGAACTTTCAAATCAATTCTCTTTCAAACCTCCACCATGTCGTATTTAGGCCCTTCTGCCTAAATTTGGGATCTTATCTTGGGGTGTAACTTTTAAATAATAGTCATTCAACAATTAACTAATCTATTTAAATAAAATAATATGGGGGAAAATATTACATATATGGTTACTTAAATTAATTCTTACTCTACAATTAAAATAATCCATAGGACCCAAGTAGATTGGATGACTCGTACAACCTACATCTTCTATTCTTGTTCGTTAATATTAGGATGCACCAACACCCGTCACTTTTAACCGATTCACTTCTTAGTCCAAATGACAACTAACTGTTCTATCCTCATTTTCGGATATTTAATAACTATCGGTTGTTCCACATTTTTGTGGTATCTTTCCTGAGCCCTACTAATAACCGCTGACTTCGTAACTTCACAATGCTCGTGTATAATTTTGCAATATAATTTAGCAACTCGTAATTATAAAATTTACTCTACAGGGTGATATTTATATACTGGCCATTTTAATATAATTTAATTATCTATTTGTGACAATATATCTTTTATAAGCGTTTTGTTTTTCTTTTATTGCCTCTTCCAATTCGTCTGACCATATTCTTAGGCCTTTCCTTTTTCTATATCGCTTTTTCCTTCCCAATGCTTCGTCCGCAGCCTTTTTAACTATTTCCTTAAGACTTTGCCATTCTTCATTAATATTTTCTTTCGTTTCAAAAAATTCCAACTTTCTGTTTAGTCTACTCTGGTACAGGAATCTCACGCTATCTTCTTCTAGCAAGTATACCTTATATACTTGTTCTTCTTGTTTTATTGTTGGTTTCTTTTGCTTCCATCTCGCATAAGTGTCGATTGTTGCAACCACCATAAAATGATCAGATCCTATATCTCGACCTCTATACACTCTCGTATCTCTAATCTGTCCTGCTAATTTCCTATTTATTATTATATAATCTATAATGGATCTTGTTCCTCTAGCAGTCCATGTGAATTTATGAATATCGCGTTTTCTGAAGAATCCGTTCGTTATTTTGAGGTCGTTATAGGTGACGAAGTCTCTTAAAATTCTTCCATTTTCGTTACAGGTCTCTTCTCCATAAGGTCCTATTATGTTTGGAATTGGGACGTTCCCAACCCTGGCGTTTAAATCGCCTAGTAGGATTACTTGATCGTTTTGGTTGCAAATATTGAGGACTGCTTGTAATTCTTCATAAAAGGATTTGGATTCGTCAATTTTTCCGTCTTCTGGTGCATAGGTGCCTATTATTGTTACACCTCCTCTTTCCATCTTCAGTTTTGCTGTAATTATGCGTTCATTTATATACCTGTAGTCTTTTATACTATCTTCCCATTTCTTGTGTATATACAAAGCAATTCCCTTACTCGCTCTTTCTTCCTTTTTGACTCCACTGTATATCATTATATAATCTCCACTATATTTTATTCCTCTCTCTTTTTTTTTGGTTTCTGTAATAGCTGCAAAATCTATTTTCATTTCTTTCAAATTCTTTTCTAGTTCAACTTCTTTTTTTTGCCAGTCCCCTCACATTCCACGTAGCCACCTTTATTGTATCATTAATCCAAACTCGTTTGTTCTTTCTTCCTGCATGTGTCGTCAACCGTAAATCTGTCCTATTTCCGAGGCTTCTTTGAGTTCTGTAAGTATATAAATGTTTTACATGAATGAGTTACTAGCCCATTGCATAACCCCGAAGGGGATCTCCCTCTCGCGTTTGCCCTGCCGATTCTTCCCATCCATCAGGGTTGGTTACCCGATCTCTGAGAATCCTCGGCCGGTTACCAGGGACCACCAGCTTGGAGGTGCGAGTAGGAATTGAGTAGGAGAGGCTGTAAGAGACGCTTCACTACCCCAATTTAGCCCCCATCCTCTTTGATTTTGAATAGAATCTAATGTGGATGTAAAGTGGATCCGTTACTTTGCCCCCCCCCGTTAATATTTAAGGTATTGAAGTTCACGTACGGTTTGAAATAGGACATTGAAGTTGTACTTTTTATTCAATTCTTTATTAGTATTATCAGTATTAAAATCATTTGATCGTCCTGTGTTCGTTGCGTGGTTTTTCACTCTGAAAATTAAAATGTTAGGTGGCACTTGTCGACAGGCGGCCGAGATTTATTAGTTTCAAACTGTGGTGCAAAATGGTTAACTTTTTGAGACGGTGCAGGAGCTAATCTGTTTTCCATGAAGTTCTGGAAAATAATTTTCTTCGCATTTGATTTAGGATTAGGTACTATTCGGCGCAGCCGATTCGACGCGACTTTTTCGGCGCGACTTTTTCGCCGCGACTTATTCGGCGCGAGCGATTCGACGCAAGACTTTTAGGCGCGTCGCCGATTCAGCGCGAGTCCGATTCGGCGCATGACTATTCGTCGCACGTAGTTTTCGGCGCCATACCACTTTCGACGCAAGCCGTTCCGGCGCTAAGCCGTTTCGGCGCAATGGGCCAAGTCATTTCGATGAAAATATTTTTGGCGAAAAGCTTATTTATCCATTCCATTCCGAATATTTTTACTTTGTTGCTCTGCGAAATCTTCACGTTCAAAAACTAACACTAACCTAACGACAGATCCAACACTTCGCGGAAGATCCACCTCTTTGCGGAAGATTTAACTTTACGTGAAGATTAAATTGTTGTTAATTGGTTTTCTAACGAAATATCAAAAACTAACACTAACCTAACGGCAGATCCACCTCTTCGCGGAAGATCCACCTCTTTGCGGAAGATTTAACTTTACGTGAAGATTTATTTGTTTTTAATTAGTTTTCTAAAGAAATTTCAAAAACTATCACTAACTTAAACGGCAGATTCACCTCTTCGTGGAAGATCCACCTATTTGCGGAAGATTTAACTTTACGTGAAGATTAAATTGTTTTTAATTGGTTTTCTAAAGAAATATCAAAAACTAACACTAACCTAACGGCAGATCCACCTCTTCGTGGAAGATCCACCTCTTTGCGGAAGATTTAACTTTACGTGAAGATTTATTTGTTTTTAATTAGTTTTCTGAAGAAATATCAAAAACTAACACTAACCTAACGGCAGATCCACCTCTTCGCGGAAGATCCACCTCTTTGCGGAAGATTTAACTTTACGCGGAGATTTATTAATATCATTAACAGATCTAGCACCAAATCTGCTCTGAAGAAACCTCACACCGAATAAGCCTCACGCCGAATGATCCTCGCGCCGAATGAGCGTTGCGCCGAATGAGCTTCGCACTGAATAAACCGGCGCTAAAACAAATGTCGCCGAAAGGGATTCGCGCCGAAAGGGATTGCGCTGAACAGGGTTGGCGTCGAAACGGCTGCGCCGAAAAAGTCGCGCCGAAAACTCCTATTCCCTTTGATTAATTCGTTCATTTTTGTTTTGTTAGGTCCACTGGGAAATTTTCATTTCTGTTTTTCGCATATTCTATCCTGTATTTTCAGTTTGTTCAATATTGACTCTCTTATCCTCTTCGGTGTCCATGGGATCACCATTACATCTCGAAGACGTCAATACTTTATCTATGATCAAAAAATTGAGAAGACGAGGGTTCGTAATAGATATATTTTTATGTTCTTTGTTGCAATTACGCGCGTCTCTTCATATCTTTACCAGCTTGGTCATAGCTCTGCGTGTCATTGCAGTGCTTCTTCTTGTGTCTTGTTCAGTTTCTCCGTCGCTGGTCACCAACGCTCTCAAATAAATAAATTTACTCACATTTTGAATTTGTGCCGGTTGACCAATCTCTAATGTGCCACCTCTATCGATCACTATTAATTTGGTTTTTTCCAGGTTCATCGTTAAGTCAAGGGCTTCACTGTTGTCTACCACCATGTATCATATCAAAGAAGTCGTCTTCGGCACAGGTCAGAAAGGTTATCATTCGCGTATCGCAGATATATTAGTTTTCTTACACCTCCATGGTTATTTAGGCCCATTCTCATTATGTATTCACCATACTCACTAAATAGCTTGGGGAGAATATGCAGTCCTGACACACTCCCTTGCGTGTCTTAAAGGATTTTGAGGTTTATTATTTAATCTGACTATTGTTTTGGAACACCATTTCTTTACTGTCTGCCATAGCTAGTCCCTTCGCACATAATCAAAGGCTTTTTTAAAATCTATAAAGCATAGGGATATGGGAGTGTTAAAGTCACTGAACTGTACTACGACTTGCCTAAATATTTTGAAAATTTGGTCTCCTGTTCCCCTTCCATTTTTGAAATCTACCTGTTCAGGTGGTATTTAGTATTCGAATTATTGTTGCAGTATTTGGTTGATTATTATTTATGATAATATTTTATGTGATAGAATCAGATAAAGAAATAAAAATAAATTCAATGAAGAGGAAAATTAAAATTGAAAACCAGAGAAACAATAAGAAAAAATGCGAATTGAAAAGTTTTTTTACAGGAAATATTGGAAGATGAGAAGAGGAGGATTGGACAACTCGCTTTCCGCATGCAGTCGAATTAATGGTTCGATGATAATGACTGCCTAATTCTTGTGGAAGCGGTTAAGATGGAGATGCACACATGAGAGGGATGTAACAAGTATGAACCACAGAAGCCCTCAACTATTAGAATAATTCGTTTGATTGAAGTTTGATTTTGATAAAAGTCAAATCCTTTGCAAATAACATATTTGTAATAAATACTAAGGGTATTCACATTCTCTTGTATATTGCCCTTGTATTTATACACCCTTGTATTTATACACAAGTTTACTAGGGTGTATTTATCCTTCCCCTACTAGTTATTCCCCCCTATTATATGATTATTGATCGAAATTGAAAAATCTAAATGAAATTAAAGGATGGCTTTAACTGTTGCCAAAAATCTAAAGTCAAAAATTCATTTTGATAAAGATATATTTTTCTTCGAAATACTATAATCTAACAAGTTGGTAATAAAGTGCCATAATCCAAAAGTTGGTAACACTTTTCTGTAGTAATTTTCCTTATTTCCTATAAAATGGGATACACCTAGCTGTTGTATTTATAAGTAGCCCTTGGACGTGTCTTTTTGGTGTTGTATTTTAATACAAATTACGTTAGTGCATTTAAGTAAATTAAATTTGAAATGGATAAAAATATGGTCGACGATAAAAGAGGAAAAGTGAAAGCAAAACGCCTAAGAAAGGGGCCGAATAAAAAATGGAATGAGTTGGAAGTCAATCTGCTCATAACCTTTTTAAATGAGAATAGGCCGTTTGAGAAACTTTTTCACTCATTCGGACCGGGTACGGCTAATGCAGTAGGCGAGCCTGCTGCTATGTGACTTGTATCTCTTGGTATGAATGTTTCTGATTTTCGCACTTTTTTCGGAATTTTTCGATTCTTCGTTAATGTTTTACGCTGGAAACGGCGTCAGAGTCACATTACATTTTATGGGGGCTAATTTTAACAATCGAAATATCGCAAAAAAAACGTGTGAAATTCCATGTACCGCAAATTTTAATTGCTTAATCAACTATTCCGACCTTCAGTGTACAGCATCTCTATAAGAAAATTTCAATTTTCGGTTGGATACGTGCCTCGCCTATTTAATAATCTGATTTACAATAATAACCCCATTATGCCTTAGTAATACTTTTAAATCCCTCAGGTACACCATCCGCGCAATCTGTATGCTACCCTTAATGACCATCGGCGCAATCTACATGTTCCCATGGTCACTACCCCAAAAAAGGATTAATTTCTGACCATCGGCGCAGTCTAAATATGTCCCAAAATATACTCACTTGAATCCGCAGTGATTAAATCTACTGTAGCTTGTGTGCAGATGGCAATAATTAATTTTTCTTTATCGGAATTTTGTGGCATTTTAAAATAATTTACTTAAGGTTACTAATATTAGCGTTTTTACATTTGCTGTGATTCAAAATGTACCAACCCGAGGCAAATGATTCAATTTCTGAGTTAATTAAGATATTTTTACAAGTTTGACCTACTTTAATAATTTCAGGTTGAAAAGATAAAAGCATTCACATTATTTCATGATATTACGAACTTACAAAGATCTCTAAAGATCGGAATACTACATTTAAACCTGTTAAATAGACTCATTAATGAGATGACCATATCAAAATCTCACAAAGAGACATTTTAAATCATAAATAATGAAATTTACTGCAAATTGTTATCTGCAAAACATAACCTGTACAATTTGTGTACTTTGAATTGAAATTTCTTTATAAATAACTTATTATATGAAAATCTGTTTATAACAAAATGTATCTCATAAATAACTGTATGTGTAAATCATAATTTGATCTTCGAAATCAACAAAAAGGTAAATAAAGCTCAAAATCCTCCGAAATGCGATAAAGTGGTTGAGTGATAACAAAGTGATGTTCAAATTCTCTGCGAAATATGCCTACATCAACAAGCTTCTGTATTGGAAAACTCTTGGAATGTTATGGAAAATTCATCCCTACAAAATTGTGATTGACCCTGAAAATTATAGAAAATTTGGTTAACATAAAAATTTGCAATGTAATGATTTGACTTACAAGTACTTCGAAATGGACACGAATTTGGAAATTTGCGCAGTTTTAATCAGTTGGAATTAGATATTCAAGTTGAACGGACGTGTAACGCAGCCGATGTTTGTTATAAAAATTTGATGTAAAACTTCATCAAAAATGGCCACCATTAGTTACTAAATCTTAAGATAAGAAGATGGTTATTTCAACTCAGCAAGCAAATATTTGAGAATTAAACAACTCCAAGCAACTTACCAGTATTAAATCTAATTTAAACAAATAATTAGCAAGTCGAATTTGTGCAATCAACACATTCATCACTTTCAACAGAAGCGATATTTGGAATCAACACGATAAAGTTACGACAACAGCTGAGTGCAACTTCAATACTGTGTGCGCGAGTGAATCTAAATGGTGTCATCTGCGCAAGCTTTTTATACAAGCTGGATTATTTGAATAAAAAGGTATTTGAGCTTATTATTTTATTAACTTTTTGCAATTTATTATCATCACTTTTTCTACGCATCAAAAACAAGAAGAATTGGATCGTCATCATTTTCGATATTTTGGTATTTTTGATAATTGTATAATTTTTGCCAGCGGATGTATTATCTGTGTTAATTTGTTGTTATCAATAAGCGCTAGCGAATTTATTTATTCAATATAAACAATATTTCTGACTTCAAATAATCCCTTTTATTAATACAACAACAAAACAGATCCGTACTCCGAACTTTTTGGATCAAACTCAAAACAAAGGTGGATCATTTTATCTTTTCAAACATTTTTAAGCAATTCTTGTTAAAATCAATTTACATTTTTGACATTCCTAATATAACTTCATTTCAACTCAATAAACTGCATCCCTTAATTGACTATAATCCGCAATACTCAGAGAGAGACTCAGGCTGAGCTATACAAGAGGGACGAGGTGGTGAGCTTTCTTATAAAATTGGACCCCCGCATATTTCAATATTTGCATTTTATAAATTTTCTTTCATTTGAAAGTGGTGCTCCAAGGCAAAACCGAGGCGTACAATTTTATACGGAAATGTTCATAGCAATATGTATAATGTGTTGACAACTGATGAAAGCAAGTTTAAGCTTATATAGGTTTTGTGATAATATAATACAGGGTGTGTTCACAAATTATTTATTTACAACAGTGTTAAATTTACAAGGGAGTGTGAATCCCCTGTTGTATTTACAAGCTATAAAATACAAGGGTGTATAAATACAAGGGCAAATACCTAGAGTGTGAATACCCTTAATATGTTACATATTATATATCTTTTTATATTACAACTCGTCGAGTAATCATCTTGTAATGGTTTGTTATCATTGTCACTCTTCCAAATTTCATTTTCGGTATTTTATCGTGTTTGTTGTTAAAATATAGTTTTTCAAAATGAACTTTAAAAACGTGTATCTAGAAATGTTAAAAATAAAATAAAACAATAGCTTATTCTTTTAATATTTTAAAATTTATTAAGAATTTGTTTATAGAAATAATTCTTTAAAATAATAATTCTAAAATTTTCCTTTTAAATTTTCGAAATAAACATTTCAATCGGTTGAATTTTTTTACCAATATGCAATATTTCAACATTAATCTAATTTTTGTTGTATATTTTTTACTACTTATTATAAAGACTAGTGTCCACTTGAGACAAAATAGTCGTGAGACTAGACTCACAAATGGATAAGGGCTTGAGAGCAGTCTCGGAGACAAACAGGCGCAGGTATCAGAAACTGCACGTATCATAAGTGGCCATGTTCATTTCTGCTCTCGTGACTTATTCTCCAGTTTTCCGTAATTGTTGGAAGAGCTGAGACTTTCTCAAGTGAGGCAAGTTTTAATTTTTTAAATTTTAAACTAATGTTAATTTTTATTTCGCAATAAATATAATTTTTTCAAATTGAGCATGAAGAAAGTTGACAAGGTTGTACCAGATAAACGAGAGCGGACTGATGAAAAAGTTTTCGAGTTAATTCGTCTTTTTGAGAAACATGAGTTTTTATGGAACGTTGATCTTCCGGAACTCGCGTCGTTGTAATTTATACAACAGGCTCATTATTTTGGGGGAATTTTGAAAAAGAGAAATTATGGCAAAGCCTTGTATTCTTCACTTAATTCCTGTTGAATAGGGGTGGGCAAAATACATTACAAATGTATTTGAAATACATTTTACAAAATACATTTATGAAAATACAAAATACAAAATTTCTCTTGTTAGTCGTATTATTCGTTTCCAAACGTCGTGACCCATCTCTTTCTATGCATGTGATATGCGTTCCAAGTGTTTTCACATACATAGATGACCTACTTGTTTAACGTGGGCTCCGAACCACGGGAAGTGTAATACACTTCATGTTGAGATGGGCGCTCTTGGAAAATTACCTCGGTGGATTGCCATTGCCTTCCGAGGAGAGACGGCCAGAATCAAGTTCTTACCCTGCCCGGAATCGATCCGAGCGTTTCGCATTAGCAGTAGACGCACTTAACTGCCAAAGCTATGACCATTTTGTCATTTGTATTTTCTTAAATGTATTTTGTAAAATGTATTTCAAATACATTTGAAATGTATTATGCCCACCCCTGCTGTTGAAACATATTATCATATTTGGTAAAAAAAATAGATATTAATAAAAATTAATAGCTTGCGATCAAGTCACACAACTGACCACAAACGACTGTGAGTTGACTCTCAAGTCGACACGAAATTTTGCTGATCACGAGACTGTTGAGTCTCCACAACTACCTCGAGAGCGTAAGTGATCTCAAATGGACAACACCTTGAGATTAATCTCGAAACTTTCTCTCGAGATTTTGACTCAAGTGGACACTAGCCTTAAGGTGGGTAAATCTCATGTGTTTAACAAGGAAAACTCCATCATAAGGAATGACCGATTTCGATAAATTTGAAATTGGTAAAACTAAATTAAATTTCATTGGACCTCAATTTTTTTATGTCATGCTGTTGTTCCTACGAAACTGTGAATTTTCTATGAAATTGTGAATTTCATAGGTAAAACAGCCTTAAACACCTGATCAGAATCACATTTTCGACACATCTTAAATTTATTTTTATGATTGTTGACTCACCGACATAAAAAATTATAAACCTAGAAAATGGAATCGTAATGTTTTAAATGTATATGTCATTAAATTTTGTAAAGGAAATTAGACCCACCAACAATGAATGTGAAAGGTTGCTGGGCGATGAGATTGTATGATTATACTTAATATAGGTACATAGGCACTTACCATAATCTTGTTTTAGCAGGATGTAAAAGTACTTTACATCCTTAATATTTATTTCACAATTCCGAAAAACATTAAATCATAACTAGTGTGATATAAAATTGTGAATATAATCACCGTTTCCTGTTGACATTTTCAGCAGTCGACTTCAAGCCACGGTATAAAATTGTTTGTATTTTGCGATGCTTGTGATGAAAAATACAATTTTGCTAATAATTTTCCAATTATTTGTGCAAAATATCACCTGTGATCACGATATTTTGGCTAAAGTAATTTTTAATTTGAAAGATGGTTTAGTTAAATTACGCTTTCGGAATTAAAATATTTATCAAAGTTTTAAAATAATACATACTTTCACTAAGTAAGCTAGGGAAAATTATTCTAATGTATTGCATTTTAGTTTCATCAAAATGGTTACAAATATAGGGATTTTCGAGGAAACATCATGAGATACAATCAAAACTTAACCAATACTTTTGATATTAAATCCTTTAAATATAATCGCACTACTGTGGCTATGAATACTACTTGGAACCTGAAAGTTGACATTCAAGATAAAATGGAGGTAAAATTGGACCCAACAATACAACTAGGAATTCACGAACCTTCATAAATTTCACCATGAAAATTTTCTGAAAATCTACATCTTATTTGTTTACTTCATTGCATTATTTCATTTGAATCGAATAAAGTTAAAGGACTCAAAATTTAATTTGAACAGTTTCAATGTCCAACTTGATTCGAATTGTGGAATATTTTGAGAAATTCATATAGAAAATCTTATTTTTCAAATTTGTTGTAGATCCTCACGCAAGCTTATAAGTTTTTAAGTAACGAGTATCGGCACTTCCCTATGCGTGTACAACTAAACTTAAAAAAATGTGTCAACGCAAATGTAATGGGACTCGCTGATGTGAAATGTGGTAACATGACAAATTTTTACTTTTATAAGGTGTTTAATAAACAATTTATTGGCTGCTGTAAAGAATTTTTTAAATATTGTTGATTTCAGGATATCACATACCACTTATGCAATTTTGTTATCGATGAAACTCACCTTCCACCACTTTTCCCCACTGGTAGATATAAATTTGATCTAACATATTTGTATTTAAATGAAGAACTAGCATTTGGGAGCTATTTTGTGGAAATTTACATCCCAGTGAAATACCCAAAGAACTAATGCTACAGGTATAACAATTAATCTGCACTGTTGTCGGGGCAATAAAAAGATGTAGAAATACTATTGTTGTTTATTATTACAGTTAGAATAATTATTTATTTACTAGCTGGAAAGCCCGTCCGCGGAGGGGCAGCTAGACGGTGGGTCTCTTTTATAGCGGTATTAATTAAAAAAATTTCTAACGCTAACCTAAGTTCGACCGGTGTATCTCTATTTTAATGATTTAAATAAAAACAACATTGTTTCCTAATATTGCCAATTTTATTTGTTCATCATCGCGTTGAAACGTCCCCGCGTTTCATGTAACTCAAGGTACATAACCCAATTACTAAACAAATTGTACTTATTAATTTCAATTTTTTTATTTGGTAATTAAAGAACAATTATTGTAGCAAATTAAATCTTTCCCACTGCCTAGTGCGTTAGTACTTCCTTGTAAACAATATTTTTCGTGTACACTGCCTGTGAACGTTGAATCAATTTCCCTTGTTCTTTTCCATCAACTATTTTCATCTTCAGATCTTCGTACTCTTCACATTGCTACATAGAGATGACCGTGGCTAAACACCGGTTCAGGCAGATATATTCCTACTTTTTCTAACGTGTGTCCCTGAGCTTTATTGATCGTCATGGAAAAGGCAAGTTTAATTGGAAACTGTCGCCGTCTTAAAACAAATGGCAAGTCTGTACTTGTTGGGGCTAAATCTATGCGCGGAATAAAAACAGTTTCCTTTTCAGCAGTTCCTGTCAAGACTTCAGCGGCGATTAGATTGGGCTTTAACGATTTAACAGTTAAGCGTGTCCCATTCAAAGACCACGTTTAGTGTTTAAATTCCTGAGCAACATAATCACTTTAGCTTTTGAAGTTGTGAAGTTATTTTCAATGAAGGTAACTCTCACACCACGGAGCGCACATTGTATCCATTCATCCGATTATCCGTTGATCCTATTGTTGTATTTAGGCCCTTCTGCCTAAATTTGGGATCTTATATTGGGGTATAACTTTTAAATAATAGTCATTCAACAATTAACTAATCTATTTAAATAATATAATCAGGGTAAAATATTACATATTATATGGTTATTTAAATTACTTCTTACTCTACAATTATCATCATCCCTAGGACCCAGGTAGATTGGATGACTCGTACAACTGACATCTTGTATTATTGTTCGTTAATATTAGGATGCACCAACACCCGGCACTTTAAACCGATTCACTTCTTCGTCCAAGTGACAACTAACTCACAACCCCCAAAATGACCACTTACTTCCAACCAACAACTCTTGGTTGTACTACTTTTTCGTGGTATCTTTCCTAAGTCCTCTTTAATGCTGACTTTAGCGACTTCACAATGCTCGTGTGTGTATTTGCAATACCTCTTTATTTAGCAACTCATAATTATAAAATTTACTCTACAGGGTGATATTTATATACTGGCCATTTTAATATAATTTAAATATCTATTTGTGACATGCCCCCCGTTGAATTAAAGGTTGGCCCAAACCTTTGTTTTTAAAATAAAGTCACGGTTTCTACACGAGAATTACTCCACCACTAAAAAAAATTGAAAATTTTATATTTAACTAATTAATCGTTAACCTTAAACATTTAATTTAACATATTCCTTATATAATATATTACAAACACATTCTTAATTTTCTTTACACTTCTTTTTAGGGACCTCTTATAATTCTTATCAAAAAAAAATTTTTTAACAATAAACCAGTTTCTAATGTTTTTATATGTTGTATCTCTCATATTCATTTATAATTGCACTTTGAATCTCCAAAAAATCTTTTTTCACACCATTTTTAGTTGACTATTTACTAATTCGTACTTACACATTGAAAATCCCAGGTTTTGTAAAAATTTGTTCAAAAATTTATTTTTTGTTTTAATTCTTATTTGAATTTTCTGAATTATTTTAACTTTATGGTATATTGACGTATATAATATTACAGTGTATCAATCTTAATATTGTTGAATTTACTGCTATTAAATGTTAATTAAGTCTTGACCTATCCACTTGTAATATACTTATTTAAGCAATTTTTGCCGTACTACTACATTCATGTATTAGGTTCACTTAATGTATTTATTTTGTCTACCTAAAGTGTTTCACGTTGTGACCTTCAATGTGTATTTTCTCAATAATTATTTTGATTAATCGTTCAAAATTGTTACTTTACATTTTGAGGATTCGTATACAATAATAAAAAAATTTTCTTTATTTATTCTCCAATTTTTTAATTTGACCGTTTTTTTTTTTTGATAAGTTTCTCTTTTAATTTCTTATCAGTGTGCCTAATACCTTTAGTATATCTTTTCTTATTACTTTAAACAACCCTTATTTTGATCCTTTTTGATCTAACTATAATTTACCATTACACTGTATCCTGTCGATACATGTTTATACTAGAATAATACAGATTATTCCTTTTATGGTGCCCTTTTACAATATCTCACAATAGATAACTCTATTACACCGTATCCTTTTGATACGTGTTTATACAAGAATAATACAGATTATTCCGATTATAGTGCCTTTTTACAAATATATCACAATAGATAATTCTATTACACCGTATCCTTTCGATACGTGTTTATACAAGAATAATACAGATTATTCCGTTACATAATTTCTTAATGTTTAGAAATCTTATACGAGAAAGTGGTATTTTGATCTTATTTTGCTAGCTTATTACTGACTTTCTTATATAAATTTTCGCTACATTGGGACGTCCTTACTCCTGATGGCTTTGTTATAGTACAGACTATAGATTTGAGGTACAGACCTCATTTACAATATTTAGCCATTTTCTTTAAATAATTATTATTCTTAGCACTTTATCCTATTTTTCATTTATTATACATTCTTACTTTTATTTCTCCGTGTTTTAGGCATCACTTTGTTTTATTTGCTCTGCTTTTCACTAACTTTTCCATTTTATGCACTTTATTATTTTTCCTTTTTGAATCTTTTCTTCTTCCTCATTGACTGGATAGTCTTATTGGCGTAGCACTTTTTTCTTTCACATTTTGGGTTTTTTTTCGAAATCTTCTAAACTTTTCGCGCGGCACTTTAATTTTACTTTAATTTTTGAATGTTCAGGGGTCCTTTCTTTACTTATAAACTTGGTATACTTGGTTATTCGGCTTACAACTTTTATTAATTTTTCGGCTGAAATTTCGACTGTTTATTACACTAAATTGGATGACTTGTAGGTGGTGATTATTGATACATCACAAATTGGTTGAACCATAATTATTTCCATTTTTCTCCATTTAAATGTACGGCTTCGTTACTTATTTGTATAACTCCCAAAGACGTCTCTCGGAAGTTACTGGATATATATTAATTGTAACGCCACTTTAGTTTGAGTAATTGTAGAATAGAATCGCGATCGGTCGTATCTTGTAACATCCATCAATGGGATTGTTAGGCCCACCTCGGATATCGATAGTTCCATTTCCATTTTTCCAATTCTTGTTGTAGAGTTGTGGTTTCCATGACATTCCAAAAAAAAAACAATCCAATTTGGTTTACCATTGTTCCATTCCATACCTCCATAAATCCATTATTAATATTCGGCTCATCACCCTTGAAAGTGGTTTCCATACTGTTCCTAATGACTTTTTGACTGTATACATATGGATACCTATGATTATTTTGACTTGTTATCTAAAATCAGAAAAATGTTATAACACGCCTAACGTAATATCCTCTTTTGGCTCTTTTGAAATTAAATTTGTGAATAATTTTTTCTTCTTTTTCCTCTTAGGTCCGCTTTTCGTTTCTTCTTTCTAAGGTCTACATTTATATACTTCTAAAACTTAAAAAAAATATTATTGGCTTACTTCCTACACTTATTATATCACTAAATGACTATGACTATTTTATCCTTTTATCTTGTATTATAAAAATTTATGATTTTGAAAAATTCAAATTTTAAATTCAAATTCCTATCTTTTGTTTTCAAGCGAACTTTCAAATCAATTCTCTTTATTTGGGTGGTTACAATTTATTTCATTAATCTTATAATTTTATTTGCTATTTTGCGACAATTGCTTTTAATTATACTTTTTAACTGGTATTCCCATATTTTCTCCCTTAAATCAACTTCACCTTTGACCACCTTTGGCCCTATTAATACTTCATAATACATCTTAAACCCTCAACTTTTATTTAGTCATTTTGGGCTCCCCATAAAATTCCTTCAAATTCATCATAATAATTCTCCTTTGTTTTATAATTCTTTATATTAGGATACCTCTTTTATCAATAAACCCCTTGTCCTTTAAATTAGCCTATTAATTCTTATTCAATCTCAAATTCATTTTTTCCACCCAAATTTTTTTTTAAATTTAATTTCCCATTTAAATAAGTAAATCTTTTATTGTTCGCATTTTTACTTTTTCAATAACGATAAAATTTTGAAACAATGATTTCGTGGAATTATAACCAATATTTTTTTTATTACTAATTATTTATTTATATAATTTATTACTACAAAAATAAAATTTAAGTTTGTTTATTGTTCAAATTATAAATAAAATTACCCTCTTAAAATATCCTTATTATAAAATTCTTTTTTCCCACATTTAAATTTTGATTTTATTAAATTCTTGAACACTTATTATTTCATCTTTTAAATTTGCTACATTTGCTTTTTTGTGATGAATAGCAAATTTTGTTTGTTTTATTCAACTTTGTATTTATAATTTCTCTAAAAGATATTTGCTGAACTTGTTCTTTATTGCCTAGTAATGAACAACTTATATAAAATTTATGTTTAGTATTAAAAAAAAACCCATTTAAAATATTATATTATATCGAAATTTTTAAAATAAAAATTGATTGGCTTATGCCCTTACATATTTCTAAAATATTTTAATTTTAACTATTTTACCCTTCCTAACATTCAAATCCCAATTATTACTTTTTAAAATATGCATTTTAATCTATACTTTATAATAATTTATTAATTTAAAAATTGCTTCGTCTTATGTTTATTTACTTTATCCTATGTAGATTTGGAGCTATAGCAAATAATTTTCAATACCAATGTTAAAACAAAACTTGTGTTAATTTTTTCGTTTTACTAATTGAATCCTTTTAATAAAATTTTTAAATTCTTTTAGTCGATATGCAGATACTTGATTAAAAATTATTAATTTACATTTAACCATTTAAATTCAATCTTATTGAATTTTAAATAACATTGTTAAAATAATTATTATACTTTAAAATATTGCGAATTAAGATTTTTTTTTCTTTTAACACAGACAAAACAATTTTTTAAAACAAGCTGAATCACTACTTTTCCTTTCAAAAATTAAAGGTTAAAAATGTTATTTAATTGTATAATTATGCCCAAAAATGATTTTAATAAAATCTTTCATTTAAATGTAATTTCTGCATAATTGCGAGACGTTGAAGAGTTGCATTATAATGCATTTTATGTAAATTCCGTTTGTTAACCTTTATAACATCTAAATATAAAACTTTTTTTTTTTTTTTTTTTAATAAAGACGAAATTTACCTTCCCTAATCCCTAATTTGGGAATTATTTTTTAAAATTTACCCTATAACAAAATATTGTATAGTCAATTATATTAAATAGGTATGAAGTTTATTTGACTGCGTTTGGATTTTATTTTAAATTTATTTAAAGTATCGCAGTTCCTTCCATGTTCTAGTTAAAATTTCCCATTAAAATATTAAATTAAATTTTCCATATTCTACTTGATTGACAAAACTTTTACACTCTTTTAAAGTGACGCTATTATTATTTGCCGTTGATGCATTAAAATAACAACTATTTATTCAAAATTTTGTTGAAATGCAATAAAATAATTTTGTTTAAAATTTCTTTTTGTTTTCGTAGACAATTTTTTACATTTTTTGTATCTTAATTATGGGCCTCCATAACTAATTTCGAGGTTTTATGCCTTCCTCAATACAAAAAACTGTAAATTTTTTATACAACCAAAATTTTAATTCTGCCTGAAACCCCTTCAGCGTATACAGAATTAAAATTTAATTATATTTACAAACAAAAATCACTTTAAACTATTTCCCCAACCATTCTGGACTTTACCTCACCACTTAAAAAAATTTACTTTAACACACCATCGGCATAATTTTTTCAACGTATGGACTTTGGTTATGGAAAAATTTTTATACAAATTAATAAAGTTTACCATCAGCAAATTCTTTGTTTAACTTATTGCCATCATTAAACCAATTTCGACGACCTTTTTATTTTATTTCGAATAATTTATTCACAAATTATTTACCTAAAATTTATTTACCTACTTTCACCGCCATAATTTCGTATTATTGATAGAATTTAAACTGTATTAATGACCATTATGTAATTATTTTAAAACCAAAAATTTTGTTTTTTAACTTCAACCCTTAAATTTTGAAATTTATTCGCTGATAAATTTCGGATAAAATCCGAGCACCTCCACCATGTTGTATTTAGGCCCTTCTGCCTAAATTTGGGATCTTATATTGGGGTATAACTTTTAAATAATATTAATACTACTTTCTTCCTCAATTAATTAATGTAAAAAACTACTTTTCGGGTGTAAAGGAATGTAATCAAACGACTATCTACCGTTAGCCAACGTTTCGATTAATTTATTTAATCATCTTCAGGGCTGGAATTACAGAAGTGTAAAATAAATAAATTATTATGTACAAGTAAAAACGTATACTACATACCAAACAGTAGCTGATGGCAAATGTTAGATTACGTATAAATGTGGACAATAGGAATAAATAAATAATTGTACAAATTGATCAATAATTAATTAATTAAAAACTAAAAAATTATTAAACTTGGTATTTAAAAATTAAAACACGATGATTAAAACACAATGTGTCAACGCCAAACGTAAACAAAATAAAATAAAATATTTTAAAAAATATAATCCACATTGCGAAACACACTAGACAAAAAACACTAATAAGACCAAAAAAGCCATCAGAGCAAACATTAAAAACCGTCCAACTATTAAATAATAGTCATTCAACAATTAACTAATCTATTTAAATAATATAATCAGGGTAAAATATTACATATTATATGGTTATTTAAAATATGGTAGGGGAGTTGATCCAGATACCGTACTGTTTCGCAGGCAAGTCGTAAATCGGTGTACAAACATAATAACGACTCGCACAGTGGATTTGAGAGATTTAGAGGCGGGTCTTTTGATGCAATTTGGGTTGTCTAAGTAGAAGGCAACAAGCGGTGACTTAAAAGTGAGAAACCATACAAGCTCTATGAATCAAATAGGTCCACCCTTACGAACTAGAACAAAAAGCGACGTCACACAAGCGGAATACAGCAAGAGAGGTAGAGGGGAACCAGAACAGCTACAAGAAGCCGCGGTAGAGGTATTTAAAAGAGGTAAATTAGTAGTAAGGACGCCACCAAGAGAGAACAACGAAGGAAAAGAAGACAACATAACAGTACAACAGAAGCACGAAGAGCAAAATATGGAAGAGCTTAAAATAATGATAGCAGCCTTGTCTAAGACGGTTAACGAGGGTTTTGCGGGCAGCAGAGTAGAAATAAAGGAGCTTACAAGAAGGATGGAAAGAATGGAAGAACAACTGAAGAGCGAAAGGCAAGAACTGAAGAGCGAAAGCAAGAACTGAAAAGCGAAATTGAAGAGCTAGAGGCCAAAGTAATAAGACAAGAAGGCGAAATAAAACAAATGAAGGAATATATGGAGAAACAGGAAAGAGAAAAGAAAAGGTGCAACATTATTATTAAAGGAGCCCAACAAGGAGATTTGGCATCCAGAGAAAGAGTCGAAGAATTCTTAAAAGAGAAACTTTTAAAAAAAAAATTGTAGAAACCTTCAAAATAGGAAAGGTGCCCGGAAGAGAAGTGGTAGTGGCTAGGCTGAGGGACCTCAACCAAAAGATAAAAGTAATGGAGAATAAAAGTAAGCTGAAAAGAACCAAAATTTATATAGAGAACGACCTGACGCACAGTGAAAAATCAATACAAGATAAGATCTTAGAGTTCGCCAGAGTGGAGAGCAGGAATGGAAAAAGAGTAAGGGTTGGATATGGAAAGTTAAGGATGGAAGGAAAAATGTATGTATGGAATAACAGAAACAAAGAATTGGAGGCGGAAGCAGAAACTCCTGGGACGGCAAAAAACTGATTATAGGAGACGGAGTGAC
Source organism: Podabrus alpinus (assembly GCA_932274525.1). Classification (NCBI taxonomy): domain Eukaryota; kingdom Metazoa; phylum Arthropoda; class Insecta; order Coleoptera; family Cantharidae; genus Podabrus; species Podabrus alpinus. The sequence continues at coordinate 49,479,915 of OW026456.1, read as the reverse complement.
CGGATTGTCTCAGAAGGAAACTCCATATAGCGAAAAAGAGACACATAAGACGACAAGGCAATGTAAAAGGAAAGAAGAGATTGAAACAAGGAAGAACATGCGTAGAACAAAGAGTAAGCGAGTTTTGACTAAGATCGGAACGTGGATTGTATGGACGCTGCAGAGACCGGGAAAAAATAGATGAAGTGACAAACAAACTGATGAGATACGGTTTCGAGGTGGCCGCCTTGCGGGAACTGGGATGGAAGGGGCGGGAAGAGGTAAAAAAGTAGGAATATACAATGTTGCATGCAGGTGAAAGGACACAGGCAAGAAACAGTACCGGATTTTTGATAACAAGAAATTTTTTTATACATTCCAGGTTGTGAAAAAATAGGAAGGAAGAAAAAGTGAAAACACAATGTATTATATGGGGCTTAATCCTGCCCTTAAAACGGATTTGTGAATCCCGGTAAAGGGATAGCTATATTCTTTATAGAATCTAAAGCCTTGTAATAATAATAATAATCATGATAATCACCACACACTAGTAGAAAAGCAATGAATAAATAAATAAGAAAATAATTTAAGTAAAAGTAATTAATTCTGAATCCAAAGCGGAAATGTTTGTTTAATACAGATACAGCCATCCAGAAAGTAAATATCTATATTAGGAAGGGCGGAACCCCGTCGCCCTCCACGTACCAGCCGCCACTGAAAAGTAGTCGATTCATTCATAAATTATTACAAGACCAGAGTTATTTAGCGTTAAGAAGTGCCTTTTTAAATTTGAAACTTATTTCAGAATTTTTAGAGTAAATGGGGGGGGGGGAGTAAAAAGATTAATATTATTAAGTGTATGAACATAACTAGTTGCTACGTTTTTATAAAAACAACTGGCTTGAAGACCCTCTTAGTTCTACAAAAACGTCCCCGTGAATATGGTGCTTTTAAAAACAAAGAACTAAATATTAAAGCTGAATAAAGTACAATAAATTAAATCACCTCTCTTCTCGTATATAAACTATATATTTGTGACGCGTTTCGGCATACAAGCTGTCATCATCGAACAAAATATTATTAATTTAAAGGGGGATTTAAATTTAAAGGAATAAAGGATTTACAGCAAAGGAAGTATATAGTAAAACAATATTGCTTCTACTCCATTTTTTCGAAATTTTTCTAATTCCAGATTTAATCGATTAATAATTCGCAGATTTAATCGCATTTGCTTTAATTAATTCGATCAAACCGCGAATTAAAATCAAATCAATTAAATCTGTGGATTTCTTTATTTTGAATATTATATGAAGATTTTGCGGGCAATTGAACATCTCTAATTGCATATTATTTAATTACCCCTTTTGATTGACGGTGATTATAAATAGAGGTCTAGAGGTTGTTTGTCTCGAGTGGTCCTTCAGACTCGGGGTTCTTAGGTTACATGCACACTGATAGAGCAAAACGTTTTAAGACAAAACATTTTGTTCTAACTAAAAACATGATATAACAAAACGTTATGAAACAAAATCCTTTGTTTTGTCTTGTCTTGAAACGTTTTGCCTTACGTCGCTTTGTAAAACGCTTTCTTTCGTCTTAAAACGTTCTGCTTGATCAGAAAACTAACTAATTAAAATGGTTTAAGACGAAAAGAAACGCTTTAAGACAAGATATAATGTTTTAAGACAAAAAAAAACATTTTGATTGACAACGTTTTGTTCTATCATGTTTTTAGATGAAACAAAATGCTTTTTTAATGCGACAAAACGTTTTGTCTTGAAATATTTTGCTTTATCAGTGTACATGCAACCTTACAGGGAGTTGCTCCTAGGGAAAAACGTTTCAAAACAAAATATTTTGTTCTATCGAAAAATATGATAGAACAAATCGTTGTGAAACAAAATGTTTTGTTTTGTCTTAAACCGTGTTATCTTGCCTTGAAACGTTTCCTGTTGTCTTAAACAGAGCCGTCCTTAGCAAATGTGAGGCCTGGAGCAAAACATTTTTGCGAGGCCTTTTTTAACAATGATTACCGGGGGGTCCGGGGGTTCTCCCCCGGAAATTTTTGCAAAATTATACTTGAAAAGTTGTCATTTTAAGCAATTTGACGAAGAAAAAGTTAAATCTCTTACACTCTCAAATGGGGGGTTTAAGTGTAAAACTCCCATCTCGTGTTGGTATAATTTCGAGTTGGTGTTTTCTTGTTGGTTTATAAAAAAAAACTGAAAGCTTAATAAAATAAACTAGAAAAAAACAATTATTTTTATTCTTAAAGTTATTATAGGCCTAACGAATAACGTAAAATATAACAATTTTGGTCTGACAGGACATAATATATGAGTTAGAATAAAAACTAATTTTTTTCTTTGTTGGTATTTTTTAATGAATAATCAATAATTATAAATAAGCACATATTATTACAAAATAATATTTATTGCATATTATTGTTCGTCGCTTTGTAAATGTTCATATCTTGTTTATTTACTTTTTGTCAAATTAGGCTTATTTTCTCGGCAGTCAGTTTGAAGGGTGCTCATAGGTAGGTAGGTAATAAGTGTTCACATCTGTAAAATAATAGAACATAATTCTACTATAGAAGCCTTGTAAAGTATGAGTTAAATATAAATTAATAAAAAAAGCTACAGTTCCTGTAAAACCGATGAAAAACTAATAAACTCATTTGTCCATAGTTAGATAAATTATATTTAAAATGGCGTTAAAAGGATTATCAACTTAGACTCACCTTATGTGAACTGTACTTTTCTCGCTTTCATTCCAGCGAAGTCGTCAATAATCTCATCAAAATTAATTTTGGCTGTCGTGTCAGATTCAATTGATAAAGTTGCCAAGGATGATAGCCTTTCTTGACCCATGGATGATCTTAAATCAGGTATTGTAAGTAAAATTCTATACGCAATGAATGCGTTGGGAAATGGGTTTTGAATTCTGTTCATAAATCTTAAAATCCCCGCAGCTGTTTCCACCTCAGCCGGTAGGAGTTCACGAAGAACCTTAAGTTCAGAAAAAAGTTCATTCCCACAAACATCCTTTTCTTCTTTAAAACTTAGGAACGATTCTAGGTCTTTACACTTTTGAAACAATTTGTCTTCTTTTATTGCTTTTGGTTCTTTAACATGATACAAATATCCAAACATAGTATCATAACTGGCAATTTGTTCAAACCTTCTTTTCAAGGACTGTGCTGCTGTATCTGCAATAACTAAAAAATACTCAACTTTAAACGTTTGCTCGGCAGATTCTGGCATAGGCTCATCTTCTCCCTCGTACTCAAACATTCTTCTTTTCTTTCTCTGCCTGACTTCTTTGAACTTTGGCTCTACACCCAGAGTTTCACTAAGTTCTCTTGCTACCAATGTTGCCGCCACAAAACCTTCAACTCTAAATTTCTGAAAAAACTGAACTAGCCCTTGAAGTAACTGCGACGCAACTCCAAGGTGCATTTTTTGAGCCTGTAAGTTTTTGCTAACACTGTTTACTGCAAACAGCACATCATACCATATAGATAGGGCTAGTAAGAACTCATAGCTACTTATTTAATTCATAACCAATCGTGCTTCACTATTGGCTTTTGGATCCTCAGTGACCTCAACTAGTTCAACTAATGCAGTATGAATTTCCTTAATTTGATATCGAAGTGCTTTTACGCTTTCCAGTTTACTTTCCCATCGAGTATCACAGGACCTTTTTACAATCAGATTCGGTACATGTTTCATTAAAATTTCCCACCGCATTGTTGACGCGGAAAAAAGTAGATAAATTCTTTGGACAACACCAAAAAACGTCATAGCTTTAGGGGAACATTTTGCAGCATCACAAATTAAGAGGTTGAGGCTATGGCTAGCGCAGGGCATGTAAAATACCTTTGGGTTTATTTCCAAGATCCGTGCCTGTACTCCAGAGTGGATACCTTTCATGTTGGATCCGTTGTCATATCCTTGACCCCTGCAGTCCTTGATTTGTAATCCAATTTCATCTAACTCTTGTAGAAGGACATCAGTTAGATTTTTTCCTGTTGTTGACTTAACGTCTAAGAAACCAAGGAAATGTTCTTCGATGCTTACACCTTCATTTTCATTCTCAAGAGAACTTGCATTGATATCAATTTTCACAAACCGTATCACTAAGGATAACTGCTCCTTGTGGCTAAGGTCAGGTGTGCAGTCTAACATTACTGAGAAATACTTAGCTGCTTTTATTTCCGTAACATTCTTGGATTTGACCTTTTCAGACAGCAGATTTATTAATTCGTTTTGAATGTTCGCCCCTAAGTAGTGATCATGAATTTCAGACGATCGAATTCGCCTAACATGTTCTTGAATGACGGGGTCAAACGTAACCAACATTTCAATCAGTCCCAAAAAATTGCTGTTGTTTCGCTCGTATAGTTTGCTGCTTGATCCTCTGAAAGCAATGTTGTGTTCTGCTAAATATTTAATAACATTAACAATTATTTTGAGAACCTCGCGCCAGTGCTCTTTTTCTTTATTTATCAGTTCCCTGTGCTTCTTATTGATTGTTAACGCTTTGTTTAAACGCATTTCACATTCCTTCCACTTTCTAACGTTCTCACCATGCTTTGGTGACGTCTCATGGGTTTCAAGCCCTCTGCCAAGATGTGCCCAATCACTGTAACCTTCGCAAGCTAATTGAGACCCAGTGTTGTTACCAAATAGTTTACAGCAAAAACAAAACGCCTTGTCACTAGTTTTACTGTACACAAGCCATTGCCTATGCACCTCTTCTCCATTGCTCATGACTCTTTTGTAACACTTAGCCGAAAAATGTCTTTTTTCTGAATTTTTAGGAAAACTAAAATTAGTTACTTGCAAAGGGCCCTTTTGTATGATTTCATCAAATTTAGCAGTTGAAAACGAAACAGGCCAAGCACCTGGATCGTTAATGTCAAAAACAAACTCTTCAGTATTACCAGTAGAAGTTAAAAGGTTTTGAGGATCAGATTCTGAAGGATCGTTTACATCAAAAACTAACCCTCCAGTAGAAATTGAAAGATTTTGAGGGTCAGATGCTGAAAGATTATCAGACGGCAAAAAGTCACTTAGTTCTTTATCATTACTTGTACTTGGAATAGATTGATCTACAAGTATTTCAGTTTTCTTACCCACAATACTCAAGCCCTCAACAGCAGCTGATCCTCCGCCATCTTGAAGTTCAGCTCCATCTTGTTTTAAAAATTTAACTAGCGCACCCTGTTGTGATTTTAAAAACTTTTCACGTTTATCCTTTTTCTTCTGTTTTTCATAACCACTTTCAAATTTCCTAAATTTGTCTCTTTCTCTAGACATGATTTAAATCTTTGTCAGGGCGTACCAAGGATTTGAGCTAGGGGGGGGGCAAACCTCCCAATGATTCATGAACTCGAGGAATGTATGAGTGTCCCCCACCCCACTAAGTTGGAAGAATGTTATTCTTTAGGAAAAAATGTTTAAATTCACCCATTATGAATTCACGTTTAAGTTTGAACATTTAATAGTTTATTCTTTGTTTATCAAATACTATTACCTACTGTATTGATAACATGAGTGCTATAATCAATTCTTGAATTTTGTAAAACCAATTGACGTTTGAACTATGAGCAACACTGAAAATTTGTTTAATATAACAAGAGGTGATATTATTAACCAAATTCATCTTAAAATAAATTATTAATAAGGTCAATAAGGACTAGGGAGAAAATATAACTAAAATTATGAAGGAAAAGCTTTTGTAATTAGAGATAATAACGAAAACTAGACAAGTGCACATGAACAACTCATACATATTACATCGTATAGAACAATAAGCTATATACATTACTTATTTAAAACTTATTACTTATTATTTATTACTTATTTAAAACAGATTAATTAAATTCTGTATTAGTCGACTTGCAATAAAATAGCTGCCCCCCCCCTTCCCTTCTCTGGGTACGCCCTTGATTACCTACACTAAAACACAATGAACAGAAAATTCCACACTCCACAGGATGACGCTACTACCACAAACGGGGCTTAGAATAACACATAAAATAATTAAATCACATAAGACACAATTAATACGCGCGCGATGCAAATAATAAGAACGTTAACGTTACCACGCGCCGGTCTGCCGGCAAGCATGACTTACTCACCGGCGGGCGCCGGGCGCGAGGCTCGGGTTCCGTCACCCCGCCGCCGCCATCAAATTATGTTTTGCATTCAACCAAAACTTTTACTTATGATTTAGCGAGAGTCGCGAGGCCTTCCTTAGCGCGAGGCCTGGAGCGGCCGCTCCACTCGCTCCACCCTAAGGACGGCTCTGGTCTTAAACCATTTATTTCGTCTTAAAACGTATTTCTTGATCTAAAAACAAACTTGTTAAAACGTTTTAAGACGAAAAAAAAACGCTTTAAGAAAAGACAAAGCGTTTTAAGACAAAACAGAACATTTTGCTTGACAACGTTTTGTTCTAGCATGTTTTTAGATGAAACAAAATGCTTTTTAATATGACAAATCATTTAGTCTTAAAACGTTTTTGCTGTATCAGTGTGCATGTAACTTTGTGTTTTGTTTCGTTTTAAAACGTGTTGATTGATCTGAAACGAAACTATTGACTTTAAGACAAGATAAAACGTTTAAAGACAAAAAAAACATTTTGATTGACAACGTTTTGTTCTATCATGTTTTTAGATGAAACAAAATGCTTTTTAATGCGACAAAACGTTTTGTCTTAAAATGTTTTGCTTTATCAGTGTGCATGCAGCCTTGCTCCTAGGGAAAACCGTTATAAGGCAAAACATTTTGTTCTATCTAAAGACAAGATAGAAAAAACATTTGAAACAAAATATTTTGTTTTGTCTTAAACCGTTTTATCTTACCTTGAAACGTTTTGTGTTATCTTAAAACATTTATTTCGTCTTAAAACGTTTTGCTTGATCTACAACCAAACTAATTAATACGTTTTAAGACGAAAACAACGCTATAAGAAAAGACAAAGCGTTTTAAGACAAAACAAAACATTTGGCTTGACAACGTTTTGTTCTATCATGTTTTTAGATGAAACAAAATGCTTTTTGATATGACAATTCATTTTGTCTTAAAACGTTTTTGCTGTATCAGTGTGCATGCAACTTTTCGGGGAGTTGCTCCCAAGGCAAAACGTTTTAAGACAAACCATTTTATTCTATCTAAAACATGATAGAACAAAACGTTGTGGAACAAATTGTTTTGTTTTGTCTTAAAGTGTTTTGTTTCGTCTTAAAACGTTTTGATTGATCTGAAACAAAACTATTGACTTTAAGACAAGATAAAACGTTTTAAGACAAAAAAACACATTTTGATTGACAACGTGTGGTTCTATCATGTTTTTAGATGAAATAAAATGCTTTTTAACCCTTTCACTACTGGCGTGCTAAATTTAGCACATCAATTCAATATTATTTAATGCAAAGTACAAACGTATTTTACCCGTTGCATCTCGATAATATGCTAAATTTAGCACATCTATATAAATATTGCCATGTATCGCTACTGTGTAAAAGCTCTAAATTCATTTTATATAGCGAGGGAAATTAAATGGCACTTAATTAAATAATGCTCCGGCCAGCAATGCATGAAAACTCTTTAATAGTTGGGTCGAAACTTGGGCTCATCAATCTGTCAAATGCTCATGTAAAATTATCTTAATTTAATAATTTCGAAGAATTACACCGAACAACAAAATTACTGTACCTTACACCTATTTATTCTTTTCCTCACTGCTGTTGATTTAATGGAAATCAAACGTAATTATTTGTAAAATAAGTAATGTAATTTATTAACAAATATAATTATTTAAAAAAAACAAAAGATGGATTTTTTAATTATTAGGATTAAATCAAATTTACAAAAACAATTAATAATAAAAATTTTATAAATCCCCAAAGTTTTAAATCACGCGCGAACTGATTATTATAAATGTTACGAAAGAGTGTCGACACAAATTGCTTACCGAAGTGATAGTCGTGCACGATCGATGTGCAGAACACGCAGCGAAGAATCAAGTGAAGATGCCTCGTAGTTTGGTCCAATTCCCATACCATGAAAATTTCCAGGGTGAATTAATGATCAATTGAGTTTCTGCTTTTATCAGGATAGACGCTCAGGTAAGTCCAATTTTCAATAGTCTTCTTTAATTTCCAATAACTCATGACATAACCATAAAATTATCAACCATATAAAATTTACAGTGGTCACCAAAATTTTCTAAATATTCTTCAAATCTTATAATAATCTTCTTATCCATTCACAATTTCCAATTTCATCAAATAATACTTAATTAATTTCAACTTATTATCAAATAATTTCTTGATACTTTTGAAACTCGACTTCTTAATTCTCATTTACTCTCTACACGAATACACAGAGAGTTCTCAATTTCCAAATTCATCCAAAAATTACGTCTTGATGCCTCCATTGACGATACGAGACTTCCGCTGCATTCTTCTCGCTAATCCCACCAAAAATCGTCTATCTGACCGCGCACTTATTCTTAAATGCACAATTATTTAATTTATATGCCTACTTCAATTTAATCCCAAAACTTTCTTAAATTAAAACAATTAAACCCTCTTTTGCCTTTAACACACTTTTGGAATACTACTTGTGTCTACAAAATAATTACGTTTGGTATTTTTTTTAGATTAAGTGATGTAAGCAGTCTATTCCGAAGTATTCAGAAGATGTAGGTGCAAGTCTTTATTTTTCATTATGGTCTCTGAATTGACTATTTCGACATGAGCATTCCACCAGAAATAACCCAATTACGATAGACCACCCCCTATGGTAAACAGGACACGACAATATAATTATAAAAAAGTTTGAGCTGTCACCTAGTGAGATTTAATATACATTTTGAAAAAAATAAACTTAGGTATGCCTGGTAGAATTCTTTAGCTGAAAACGGGCAGTCATGTGAAAAATGTAAAGTAAATTTGTGCCCATCAAGGAAACGAAATTGCATGTTATAAATTTCATAATGAAAAATAAATATATTAATATTTAAATTAGGTACACAAGTCATTTGTTCATAGCGCCCTAATTTTAGCACATGCTGTATCTCGGTAACCGGAGGCTTTACGGACTTTTGCAAAAATTTGCAAAATATTCAAATAGTAAGTGTACCAAATATAAAAGTTTTATCATCAAATACAAAAAGTCATGAGCTAAAGGGTTAATGTGACAAAACGTTTTGTCTTAAAATGTTTTGCTTTATCACTGTGCATGCAGCCTTACAGGGTGTTGCTCTTAGGGAAAAACGTTTTAAGACAAAACATTTTGTTCTATCTAAAACATTATAGAACAAAACGTTGTGAAACAAATTGTTTTGTTTTGTCTTAAAGCGTTTTATCTTGTCTTAGAACGTTTTACTTGATCTGAAAACAAACTGATGAAAACGTTTTAAGACGAAACAAAACATTTTGCTTGACAACGTTATGTGCTGGTGAGCCATTTAGAACGTGATTACCTAGATTGTGCGGCTTTCAGGCCTAACTGGAGCGGGAATTGACGTATTAGTAATTCTATAATTAGTGTTATAGACACACATACAAAGTAGATCAATAAATAAGTAATTTTAGGTTTACTTACTTCGGAATACGCTGTATAAGTCCGATAAAATCAGCTTGCAGCAGGGCCCCAGCGTTACAACGAATAGAATTGTTTATTCCGATTAAAAGAGGGGGGGTACAATAATTTAATTTTACGAATTTATTACCTGAGGCGGGGTTGTTTAACTAATCTGCTTATCAGTGGAGACTCGTGGTTTGCCATAATGACATGACCGTTTGTAGGAGCCCTTAGAGTTTTTGTTTGGACGGAATGCAGTAATTAAATGGATACGGGAACAAATTAAAGTTAATTACACATTTGATTATAAAAAATCAAGCATTATCGAAGATTTTATATGTAAATCTTGTGCTATCAAGTTAATGTAAAAACATTGTAATCTTGATATATTGCCATCTGAAGTGGCTTTAATGATCAAAATTTGTTGTGTGGTCGCTTAATTACAGTTTGAATGTTCAAAATTAGTGCACTGCACTACTTGCCTTGCATAGAATGCAAATAAACCAGCTTAACTCTGCTTCCGTAATGGTCAAAATTTTATCAATTTGGACAAAGCTTTCAGTTTGACATGAAAAACCACCCAACTTTTGAAGAATATGTTAGTTTGAAAACTGCAAATTTGAATATAAATTGGGGTACAAAACAAATTGCTTAGTAAATTTATTTTTTATAGTCGATGTTTGCTTTGTATTTCAACAATATGTAAGCAGCCATGCTAAATGGATTGCCTGTAAGTAAGGATACAGAATTTCCATTCCGTTGACTAGAGAAGCGATCAAATTCTATTATTTTGTAAAGTAAATGACCGTTGAATTTTTAACATGACAGAAGAAAATTTATGTCCGGTTATTAAAAGTTTACAGACCCACAATACAAACATGGAAATATTTTAATAAGAAAACACAATTTAAAGTTGCTTATATAGAACAAGTTTTCTTTATTTTTCACGAAAGCGCCTTTTGAATGAACATACCTACCTATGCGAAGAAAATGTGAAAATTTATTGTTAACTTTATAATGGACAAACTTGAAACTAACAAGATTAAGTCAAAGTTGAGACTAGAAAACTTGGAAGTTATAATCCTTTGTTGAGTGCTTGTTACAAATTGATTACGGTTAACATGGACACTGTCGTTATAACGAATTATTAAAATTTAGTTTAACTTTTTTCAAGTGCTAATTAACTTCTTGAAATCTGCTTTCATTTTATATTTTCCGGATTTTTTTCGCGCTAATGAGATCGGTTTAAAGGCAATTTCAACATCCCAGTTTAAAATTTAAGCTTTGTAACTTAAATTTAAGCTCTCTTTTGATTTATCAAATATTTTTGCAACTAGCTCCGCTTGTATCAGAATGAATTTAAACACGAACCATTAAATATAGAAAAGTATGATTTTTCTGTGTATTGTACCAATCGACCCTAAAATTAGATAGATCGAAGGGGAAGTATTATTTACTTTTTAGAAGGTGAACGAACTAAAATTTGTGTTGAGTGTACCTTTATAAAATTGGAAGCCATTCTCAATACGTTAAAGCCTTAAAATGTGACAATTTATTTAGGTCGCCCTCCATGTCACTGTATTTTCCTAACACATTTTTATTTATTTGTTAATTTTGAAAATTGCGTTATAAAGTCAACTTTTTGTCGTACCAGGATCCTTCGATCACTTCACCCTTAAATTTATTCCACTTCCAAAAATATAACTTTATTGCCAAACGAAAGCAAAATTTCACTTTTTGAAGCCTTGTTTGAATATTCTATCAAACAAACAATAATTTATCTAAAAGGTAGTTTATCTCTTTTTTTTATAAATTAAGTGGATCCATCAATCCGACATTTTTGACATACCACTTATAAGCAATTTCCTACAGATTCATCTCAATCCATTATATTTATTGTATAGTGCATTATAATTTACCTTAACAATTTTTTTTATGTTTTACCTGAAAGGAAGTAAATTTAATTTGGCGTAATTAAATAGAATTTTTAAATAAATAATCTATTTTAAGATTCGAACTCGTGTTCGCTCCTTAAGCCAGTTTCTAAGTCTTGCGGCTGTATGAGTGGTATGTGCAATAAAATATGTGGATAATGAATACCGGGGTAACTTCCTTAATTAAGGAAAGTGACAGGTATGTGGTCATCATCATGATAAAAACGATTTGACCATGAATTTGTTTAGAAATTAAAAATAGCAGACTATGTAGACGTATAATACGGTATACCTAAGTACATTTTAAACTTCCTGAGTGATAATTAAGTTTCAGATCACCGGGAAGATAAACGAAGCTCTATTAATACCATTCTACACCTCAGACAAGTAATTATTAGTAATTTTAGTTATATAATTATGTTTATATCCTTTCACATTTTTCTGATTTTTAATTAATCTTTTCGGATTTTTTTCTTCGTGCATAAATTGTTTAAACAGTTATTTTATGTGCCCCCCCCCTTCCCCGTTTCAACTTGTTAATAACTTGATTTAACTGTTTATATTTTATACAGATCACAATATTCACTGAATATTTTACTGAAACAGATTATAAATTATAGTAGATCTATCGGCGAGTTTTTATTGCGTAAAAAATTGGGCAAGCTGGAATTAATTTTATTACCTTTATTAGGACCTCTAAAACGGACAATAATTTTGCGCCCTCTAGCGACCCCGGATTTTGCCGCTATAGTGGGAAAACAAGATATTGAGCAAACGAGGAACAAGAAAATATCGAAGTCTTTGTAGGAGAAGATGGACTGAATGATCTGGAAGGACTTCAGGACTCTTAGGTCCTGGATAGTTTTCTTGTGTCTTGGAAGTTAAGTACAATGCTACTGCTAACGCCTGAGTAGAGAAGTGATCTAATTGCTACTCTAAATAAGCTAGCTAGGGGATTTTAAGGAAAGGTAGAGTAACATCTTCTTCCTTTCCAGGTATAGACATTGTTGCCTGTTCCCACCTTACAATTCATGCCAACGTTTTCTCGGATGGCTAATATCCCTCTTCGCTTTGGATTGTAAGAAAGCATTTTCCTTGAAAATCTTTTTTTGAAGATGTTGTCTGAGTCTTCTGTGTCTTCTCTCCGTTCCTCTTGTATCTTTCAGCTAAAGTAGTATAGTATTTGATTATCACTGTTTGCTCGTTCTGTAAACTCTATTTAACTTGATCTTTGTGTCTTTGTGGTGTATTTAATCATTTCCTTCACTTGCAGTGCAACTTTCTTGTATGGTTCTTCACCTGTGTAATGTTGCGCACAATTCGAGTCGTTCCTCAGGGACGTCGCTTTTCTATTTGAGTTTATTCTCTTACCCGAATATCGTAAGCACCCGGTTCAACACCTCGGAGGTACTCACGTTATGTTTTGTCTTGTAGATATGTTTTCTCTTGTAATATCACACTGTACGTTCTAAAAACGTTTTATTGAATGAAGCAGTACGACTATAAAATTCGCACTATATAACCTCCAAAAATTTTCCTACATTTTGGAATTTTTGGAAAGTTCAAAACTAATATTTTTCCACCAATCTATCACACTGTTTAATAAAGTCTTCCGTTTTTTCATTCTTCCAGCACTCTATGCGCTTTATTTGATCTGAATTTCCTCTATTTTGTTATTACCAACTATAATCAGGTATCGCCTATATTTTATACAATTTTATTCTTGTTTCCTTACGAGTTGGATTTTCAGGTTTTTATGTATTGTTCCGCATATACGAGTATGCTGAAATTTATTTATTTTGTTGGATATGTCGTTGCCTCAGTTGAAGCTTTCGTCGCATCCTTAAATAGTTAAAATGGGATATTTATTCTACAGGTTGATTTTCTATAGCAATTTTATACTTGATTATCCCATTTCTTTTAAACGCCAAAACCTTCGTCATTGATTTCGATATTTTCTGATCATATTTGATACACATTTTCTGTAGAGCAAAAGTTTCTCTCAGGAGGTGGTCTTCCGTCTCTCGTATTATTACATGGTCGTCTGCGAATAATAGGCAATTTATGAACGTATCCCGATATATTTGTATTCGTAAGTTAATTTGTTCTATCTTTTCTCTTATCATGTCATCAAGATATACATTAAATAAAGTAGGACCACACCCTTGTCTTAAGGCTTTATTGGTCGACCTTTTCTAAAACCTTTGTTCTACAGATATAAGGGCATTTATTATATTCTGTATTCGATTGATTATAATTTTGGCATATATCTTATATATTTATGCTACCGAGAAGGCTTATTTCTCGGTAGTTTTGGCAGTTCTTCCTATCTCATTTTTTGAATATTGATATCACTTGGACCTTTTTCCATTCATCCATTTCTTTTGTTGTTGACCAATTGGAAAAAAAAAATTAATATAAGAACATGCATGAAACCAACAAGATATTATACTAGTACTCGTATAAAATACATTTACTACTAAACCAAAGTATCAAATACGTATACTAAAAAATCCTACAAGAATATCTAGATTCCAGAAAATACGGCAACAATGAATAATATTAATAGGGAGTGGGAAAATATTAGAAAATGCATAGATAGAGCAGCCCAAGAGCCGCTAAGAATGAAAAGAAAATCAAAGAACAAAAAAGGCCCGAAAATTTGGAACCAGGAAATAGCAGAGGCGATAGAAGAAAAGGAGAAGGCCTACAATTTCTCCTTTGATTCCTGAAATCCTGTCGTTTTCTATTTGATCCGTCCGGCTGCAACCGAAGCTGTATCTTATGAAGTTTGTGAGTATTTCAAGATTGCCTTAGTATAGATTACCAGTCTAGAGCTAGCTGAGTGAAGCGATGGAGCTGCCATCTTGAAGCCTCTTAAAGTGCTTGATTCTCCAGGAGTGTTCTTCCCTTAGCCAAAGAGTTCCAGTTTTATTTCGCTGCAAACTAGTCCTCACCTTCTCCCGTTTGGTACAACTCTTGTTATATTGCCCAAGGGTCACGCGGCTTGGCTTTCGAGGACGTGGAAGTAGGAATCTCCTTGAGGTTTACAGCAATCTTTGGCCCCTTGCCTACAGCTAAGGAAATATTCTATATGAAGATTTAGAATGAGGAGTGGACTCATTTATTTTCCAACGCATAGCATCAAATATAAAGATATATAAGGAGCTCTTCACTCGAGCAGCACACATAATCTTATCAATAAACAAAAACTACATTCTGGAAATCATACAGCTACATGTACCTAAAACGTAAGATAACGAGGTAGATGAATTCCAAACAATAGAAGAAATCCAACAACATTGACCATGATGATTAGAGATTTTATTGCATAAATTGGGGGGAAACGAGACAGCGAAAAAAATAAAATAGAATAATATGACCATGGCATTAGAAATGAAAGATGACAAACTGATCAGCTCCTTACAGAAAGAAAATGTGTATGTTTTGAATACTTTCTATAAAATAAAAGAACAAAGATTATCTATGGACATGGTTCAGCTTTACAGAAAGATTCAATGAAAACACCAGAAAATTAATAAAGTAAAGACAAGAAAAATAACACAGATTCGTAAAGAAATAAGAACATTCATAAGAAGAATTAGTAAATAAAATAATAGAAGAAAACAAAGATATGAAATGTCTCCGAAGAAAACCGAGTACCTCTCAACTGCAGATGCTAAAATTAAATTAACAAAACGAAGAAATTAGAGACGGAAAAGAAGTACTCAAAGTAATAGAAATATTCTACACTGAAGTACATAAATATAAATAACACCTAAGAAAGAAATAAAAAGAAGACTGCTAAAGAAAATAATAAATGTAAATTTGAAAAAAAATGCTCGAGATAGATGAGCAAAATGTAGGAAATACTCTGAATCAAATTAAACTAAATAACGGACCTGGCGAAAATGGAATTCCAAAGTTACCTCAGATATGCAGACGACGCGACGCAGTGAGTTATCTCTGATAATCAAACAGACCTTCAAGAAATGCTATAAGAACTAAGCACAAAATCATAACAATTTGGTTTAAAAGGCAACAAGAGCAAAACGAAGATAATGACAAACACAGAATAGGAAAGACCGGTAAGAGTGGACCACGAGATAATAGAGTGAGTTAAACTTTTGTGTTCCCTTCATGTTCCAACGTTAAAAATTTCAAATCAAATCCATTTGTCATCATATAATCTAGAAACAAAAAACTGTCAGTAACAACAGGTATTACCTTCTTTAACTGTTAAAGTTAAAAGTTCCTTAACTGAGATCATCCGTACCAAGCTGGACGATGAGAAGGTCAACGAAGCAGCTCTGGGTTCAGGTCACGAAGACTAAGAAAAACCCTTATCGACGACAAGGCGGAAGCGGTACTCCCACTCCATCCGAAAGAAGCAAAACGTACCGAAAGGGCATAAGAACATCGATAGTAGGCTGGAGTAATTTTTCCCATTTCACCTGAACGAAGAACAAAGACCCGAAAAGGTGGAATAATAGACGTTTTTGTCTATTCAGGTTGACAGCTGAAGAAATACCGAGAGGTGAATTCGGCTGTCACCGGGGAGGAGGTTTTAGTGAGTAAGAATCTCACGCTACTATCCCAGACTGGGGTCGTGCCTAAGAAGGATCCCCCTCCCCTGTACTACACCTTTTCCACCAGTAATTCAGAAATCGTGAATTGTAATTCATATTTGTCAACTGATATTCAGAAATTGTGAATTGTAATTCAGATTTGTCAACTGATATTCAGAAATTGTGAATTGTAATTCAGATTTGTCAACTGATATTCAGAAATCGTGAATTGCAATAATTCAGATTTGTCAAGTGATATTCAGAAATTGTGAATTGTAATTCAGATTTGTCAACTAACATTCATTTAATTGGAGCAATTTCTGTGGCTGGCGTTGTAGCTATGGAACACAGAAGAGGTTCATTTACTTCACAATTAGCATGTGATTTTGTAAGGACATTACTGCAACAATGGAACGATATGGGAAATTAACAGTCCGATTTAGTACTCGTTGTGGACAATGCGTCTTGCCATTCAAGACTGGAAACGGTTTTTACTGGGACGACAGCAACTCTGTTGCGACTTGGCCCATACTCTCCAATGCTAAATCCCATTGAGTATATTTGGTCGAAAATCAAGGCAGAAGCCGAAAGCAACATTCGAGTTCCCAATGTCGCGGGGCATAATCTTGGGGAACAAAGACTGGTCAACTTAGAGGAAATCTAACTTTTCCACAAGTAATTCAGAAATCGTCAACCGTTATTCAGATTTGTCAATTGATATTCAGAAATCGTCAACCGTTATTCAGATTTGTCTATTGATATTCAGAAATCGTCAACGGTTATTCAGATTTGTCAATTGATATTCAGAAATCGTCGACCGTTATTCAGATTTGTCAATTGATATTCAGAAATCCTCTAATTCAGAAATTTATAATTCAGAAATCGTCAATTTTGATTCAGAAATCGTCAATTTTAATTCAGAAATCGCCATTATTAATTCAGAAACCGACAAATGAAAATTAGAATGAAATGCAAAAGTGGGGCTTTTACAGTGCAGAATAAGGTTTTAATAAAAATCTAAAATAATAATATTTTAATTTATTTTTTATATATATTATAAGAAAAACATAAATTATTTCACAAAAGTATTACTGAAAGTCTTCTCATATTGAAACCACAAATAACGCAATTGTCTTTAAACTCCATTTAAATTATTACCTTTTCGATTTATTTAAGAAAGTATTTTTACTTATATAAGATTAATATTACGATAATCCCTTAATCCACAGATTAAGGG
This sequence comes from Podabrus alpinus, assembly GCA_932274525.1. Classification (NCBI taxonomy): domain Eukaryota; kingdom Metazoa; phylum Arthropoda; class Insecta; order Coleoptera; family Cantharidae; genus Podabrus; species Podabrus alpinus. Next base: position 49,462,595 of record OW026456.1, on the reverse strand, counting down.
ATTAAATTAATCAACACAGAATCATAACATTCAAATTTTGAGAAAAAAAAATAACTGATGCTTTAATTGAGCTGAACATTTGATACTTTCTGAATTTCATTAAGTACTTTCTAATTTTCATTTGTCGGTTTCTAAATTAAAATTGACGGCTTCTGAATATCAGTTGACAAATCTGAATTACAATTCACAATTTCTGAATATCAGTTGACAAATCTGAATTCCAATTCACGATTTCTGAATAACGGTTGACGATTTCTGAATTACTGTTGGAAAAGGGTAGATCGGGCCAAGGATACCGTAAATGGAGGCGATTGTGCTCGTGCACGCAACACTGCACAATACATCATGCAGCAGCCTTATCAATGGAAGATATGCCAGTCGTACGCTAAGTTATTCGCTAAAGATTTCTTTAACATATTGTTGTGAAATAATTTGTTCTTCTTATAATATATTGTGGTGTTCCGTTCGTAGAATTCGAAGCCACGACAGATATAAATTTTGAAAAATTAAATTTTTAACCTTTATTTTCTCGTCACACTCAAAATTCAGTTTTTTATCATAAGTGATAACCTTTTTTTTTGTTTTTGAAATAATTCAATTCTTCAATTTTATCAATTTTTTTGTTTAATAAAATTTTTTTTATGATACAAAATATGGGTTAGTAAATGAAATATTGTTTTTACACATAAAGAAATAATAGCACCTCTATAAAATTGTTCAGAGATAAAAAAATTCATTTAGTTTACAAATAACATATGCGATTGTAGCATGTTTTTTTTAAAGTAATAATTTTCACTGTTTAAATGTTTAAAAAAAATGCAAAATACCTTGTCTTTTGTTTAATATTTTGTTTATAACACTCGATAAACATACCAATTTCATACGTACATAGGTTGATTTCCAATTTTTCAAACCAATTGTTCATGAACCAAATCCACAGTCGTTGAAATTTTCAAATAATTCGTGGTTAATTTTGCAACCATCAAATTTCACTAAGATTGACCACTTTTTATTCCTCGTACTAGCAATTTTCTTTAGTTTCCACTTCGGAAAACCATATAAGGATCCACTTTGAAACTTTTCTTTGGATATCACTTTTAAAATCCGCTTGTTTAAAAATCCACACATTGATTGGAAAATCACCGCTTGATCGATCTCTCATTCCAGAAACGAATACGTCCATGTTCTACTTTGAAGCTGAAATTTCTTTTCCACGCGTGCGCGATTTTTGATTTACGCCCTTTGATTGGCTGATTTTGTTTATTTCGGCTCATGATTTTAAACTGTGTCCGGTAACTGGACGTAATCGAATTTTTGCAAATCTCTGCGAGTGTCGTTTCGCGCACTTATGTTTTTTTAAATTCACGCATGACTTTACACACATCATTTTAAATTTAAAATTTTTAATACAAACAATATTTTTGATTCATTTAAAAAAAAACAAATCTAGTCCTTTTTGGAACAAGCTCCAGACTTTTAATTTAATAAATTTGAAGAATTATTTTATTTGTTAAATTTTGACTATTAAAGATTTTGTGTGACGAAATTATAATATTGACCTGTTAAAATTATTTTATTGAATTTTGAATTTATTTTTTATTGAAAAATTTTTGTAAATTGTGTAATTTTGTTGAAGACAGTTCAACGCCTTCGTGGAATTTTAAGAATTAGTAAAGTATTGAATAATTATTGAAATTTCTAAAATCTGGCTTCAATGAAATTCGCATGGTTATTTTGCTAGTATGAAAATTTTCATATTCCGAAGAACATCCTGTTTGATTATTTATTATTTTCAAAATTTTAAAATAGAATTTAAGTTTGCATGGTATTTTGATTTTTTTTTTTTTTTTTTTTTTTTTTTTTAACTTACTGACTAATATTTAGAATTTATTTACAACATTAACATTAAATTAAAGGTTTCTTCCCTCTCTGAATTTTCAAACTAAAACTTTATTATTTTTTTCGAAAACATGAATAGTTAACTGTTTTTAACTTTAAAAAAATTATTCTGAAATTTAAACTAAACCTAATTTAACTCAATTCAAAATTTTTATGTACATCTTTTCATTAATCGGTTACATTATTGCACATTCATTTTTTTTTTTTATGCGTTCATCTGTGTCAATTTTGTTCGCAGGAGTATTTGGTTTCCACGTTTTATCCCATCTCTGGATACTGGTGTGATAAATTTCGGACTTTTTATATCTTACTTTCTTAAATGTAAAATTTCTTCTTTTCTGTTCATTTCCTTGGTTTTTCCTTATCTTTTCAAATTTGACCATGTTACCAATTTTTTTTATTAAATTTCTTACTGCATTTGGTTTTATTCTTCTTCCTTTCGCTAATCTTTTAACTTTAGAGATTTTTTTATTTAATTCCCATTTTGTTTTTCTTCCTAGCCTAACGTAGTGCCTATACTTTTCATTTATTAAATTGTCGCCTTCGTTGAGTTTTACTATTTGAAGCGTTGTTTCGATGTTGATCTCTTTTCTGTCTTTCTTATCTGAATATTTTTCTATTTCTATCCATTCCATCTCTTCCTCACGCATTTTAATTTTCTTATTTGGTACGTCGACCACTATTTTAAATTTTTCCAGAAGATCCATTCCAAGGATACAATCTATCTTCATGTTCGGCATAAGCATTATCCCGCAATTGTTTTTAAATTTTCCAATGGTTATATTGGCGTTTAAATTTTTATTTATTACTGTGAAAGCTTTGTTGTTCGGAGTGATTAATCTTATTGGCGTTGTTTTTATAATTCTATCTTGAAATTTTTCTGAATTCATGACTATTATAACTTCATCGATATTTTTTTTTAATTCATCTTTTATTTCATTTTTTATTTCATCTATTTTTATTGCGTTTTGATCAATTATTTCTTTTTTGTTTTGATCAATTTTTTCATCCATTTTTATTGCGTTTTGATCAAATTTTTTATCTATTTTTTCCAACAATATTTTTATCATATCCATCGTTTCTGTTTTCTTCTCTTCTGTTTGTTTTTCTTGACTCGTGCTTTGTTTTTCCTCGACCTTTTCTTCCATACTTTTTATTATTTCTTCTTTAACTTCGTCGACTATGGGATTTTTTTCTACTATTTCTTTCGTCTCTGTATCTACTTCTATGGGATTTGCATCTATGAAAGTTGTATACGTTGAACTTATACACTAATTTATTAAAAAACACTTAAAATTTCTTTATTTGATTTTTTATTTAACTTTTAATTTCCACAAAATGATTTCTTGAATTTCAATTACAAAACTAGCATAGTTACACCTTAAACTTAGCTTATACAATAATAATTTTAAGTTACATTATGACGACTTAAACAATACTAACTGAATTTTTATTAACATTGATTTTTATGTATTTCTCAAAATGGTTTATTTAGCGGAATTTCTATTCTAGAACATTCTAGACTTCCTTTTGCTAAATTGACAAATGAATAAACAATTACAATATTAGTATTTCCTGTTACATCATCTATCGGAAAATTACCAGGATTATATAATTATTTTATTAGTTATTGGAATATATAACTTCTCCCCCCTTTAGATGAAAAATTTGGAACTTTATGGTGACTAATTTTTCAGCAGTGTCCATTTCGATGATGTTTCGACGTTGTAATTTGATTTCCAAGTTGATAATGTCTATACCTTTTTACATAAATGAAGATTTTATAATTAACAATAAACAATGAATAAAAATGATAAAATAGAATAACAAAATAATTTAAAATCGTTCAAACACCTTAAATTGTATCACTGTAAAATAAAAATTTTTTTTTTTTTTCGAATCCTTTCACTTTAAATTTTGTTTAGTTCACTTAAATCGACTGTGGACAGTTCAGAGAGTTCACTTCTAAATTAACACTACAAGTTCCTTTGTCAAATACTTCGAAGAATTTTAGGTTTTAAATTTTTGTTTCGAATTTTGTAACTTGATGTCCTTTAATTTTAACTCGCGGAATTTAGTTAATTCGATCACATATGTTCCCTTAAAAAAAAATGTTTACTTTTGATTTTTTCACTTTTGAATGTCCAATCATCGGTTTCGTTGATATCACTATCCATTTTTCCATTCTCGAATTTTGATGTTGTTTAATTTAATGGTTTATTTTGACATATTTTTCGAAGTTGGAGTAATTTTGCTCATAAGGAAATTTGAATTTGAAGGATCATTTTAAATTATTTTTGGAACTAGGAATTGGTAAAAGATAATTTGAAGATAGTCATATTTTTCAATTTCAATAATTGGAAAATCGAATAAAAATGTGTTTTGATTTAATTTTGAATAAATTTTAATATTAATAAAAATTTTTCAAATAGTAAGATAATTTCTAAATTTGGTTCAAATAGTAATTAATTGTTTACAAGTTTCATTTATTTTAAAAGGTTCATAAGTGTGATTATTTAATTATGAAAAACATCAATTTTTGCAAAATTAATTGTTATTTCCAAATTATTTAACAAGTCATTGATTATTCGAAAGTTATTTATTAAATTTAGAATTGTTGACATCAAAAAGAAATTGTTGATAAGTTAAAATTTTGATTTCGATTGGTTTTATAAATTTTTGTTTATATTGATTTTTGACAAGGATGTTATTAAATGTAAGGTTTATGAAGTTATATTGTTTTCTAAAGGGTAAAATTGGTTTATAAAAAGATTGCATATTAAAAATTTGGATAAACATCCAAGATGAGAATTTTGATTTATGCATTTCCTAAATTGTCCAATATTTTGATAATGTCAGGTATAGGATATTTGCCACTTAATGTAATTTTGTTCATTTGCTGATGCTCGCATTTTAGAAATCTGAATTGAAATGAATGATTTTGAATTTATTATTTTTGGCTGTTTTGAATTTACTTTTGCGTCAGTTTGGTAAATGTATAATCATTAAATATGTTCGTTAGTGTAATCGAATAGATTCATATGTAAAATTTGAAAATTTGGGATTTTGAAAAATTTGGAATTATTTAAGTTTTATTTTAATTATTTGAAATTGTGTATTGTGGAATTGCGTGAAAAAGAAAATTTGTTGTTTTGGTTTTTGGAGGTACCAAAAGTGAATATTGGTCAATATAGTGGTTATTAAAATTTTTCTTTTTCCGGTTGCCATTTTTGAAAATTTGTTGTGCTTTATTTATAAATGATTTGAACTTTCTAAAATGTTCTCTTTCATTATTATTAGTCAAAAATTCGTTTACGTATTTAGGATTTCCAGCTAGACCTCGTCTTTCGAAATTTATTAATTTTAAATAAAATGGTTTAGTTATTTCAGATGACCTTAAATTTCGAAATTTTGATTGAATTATCGATGATTGATTTTGGTAATGGTTATTTAATTTTTTTCTTTTTCGGTTATTGATCTTTAAAATTTGTTTTGATTTGTTTATAAATAATTTGAAATTTTTAAAATGTCTTTTGTATTCAAGAGTTTTAATTAGATTTTGTCTTTTGAAATTTAACAATTTTAAGTTTTGAATTTCTGATAGGTTTATTGATTGTTGGTTTTTGTAATGGTTATTTAAAATTTTCCGTTTTCGGTTATTGTAATTTAGAATTTGCTGTGATTTGTTTATAAATAATTTGAAATTTTTAAAATGATTTCCCCTATTGTTATTAATCAAAATTTTATTTAAGTATTTGAGTTTTTTAACTAGATTTCGTTTTTTGAAATTTTGTTGGAATTTATTTGAAGATAGTTTGAATTTTCTAAAATTTTTTCTTTTGTAATTATTTGTTGAAATTTTGTTTATGTACTTGAAATTTCTAACCGGTTTTTGTTTTTGTAAATTTGTCGGTTCTAAATGATAATGTGACCTTTGGAGATTCGTTCTACCGCTGTCTACTTCCATTGGGGTAGGTTTAAATGAAGTTCTGTTGGAGTTCGGTTTAAATACAAAGGGTTTGTTAAAATTTTGAAAATTAGAATTTTTAAAATTCGGTTCAAGTCGAAATGAGTTATCGAAATTTTGATTGGGTGTTTGTTGATAGTTGTTTGTTCTAAAATTTTGCTCTTCTAATGGAATTGGTGATTCTTGTTCCCTTAATTGACTTAATTTTTTATTTTCTGAAATTGTTTTTTGCAGTAAAGTTAATTTTTCATGATTTTTGTTCATCAAAATTTCGTAATGCTTTTTATCAATTTCCGATTTTGCTGTTTCTAAATTTTGTTTAACTAATTGATATTCTTTATATAATTTTAAAATTTGGTTTCCTAATTCGATAACATTGTTGTTTATTAGGGGTTTACATTTTTTGACCGGTTCTTGAATTTTAAATTGATTTTGACTAAAATTTTGGTTAATTGGAAAGTTTGTGACATGTGCGTTCATAAGATCAGTAGTTGAATTAATTTTTTGAAAAATTTTGTTTCCTCTAAAATTTGTGGATTCTAAAGAATTGATAGGTTTACGTGGACGTGATAAATGATAATTTTCGATTGTGTTTAAATTTTTTACGTTAGAGGTTTTCATGAACAAAGTATGAAAAAATGGTATTTTTGCTTGGGGTGTTTCTAAAATGCTGTCTCCAAATTTAAGTATTGCTTTTAGTTGACGTAAGAAATTTCGTCCTATTAAACCGTCATAATTTTCTGAGAACTTAGAAATGTAAAATTTGCATATTTCGTTACTTTTGAAGATTTTAGGTAACGGGGTATATAAAATTTGGTTATGTCGTGACAATCCACTTGAGTTTTGAATTTGAAAATTCTCGGTCTGTATGTAATTTTTAAAATATTTTAAAGCCAAATCTGAACTTATCAGACTATATTCACTGGATGTTTCGATTAAAAATTTTGCTTGAATCTCCGGAATGCATATAAATGTCAAATTACGTTCTGTAGTGTCGTAATCGTCGTCTACATAAATGATTAAACTTTTGGGTCTAAAATTTTGGAAATTTGACATTTTTATTTAAATTTTATTTTTAAATTTATAAAATTGTAATATCGAGTTATTTAGCGTTTATACTTTCTTTGTTATTTCCGGGTGTCGTTTACAATGATAAATTGTTAAGTAATGCTGATATGTTGTCAGCGTTCATGAACCTTAAGTTTAAAATTAGAATAAATCTTACTACGTGTAATTTAATTAAAATGTGAATTTATTTCTAAATTGTTTCGCGTATATGACTAATTCAAATTTAATTATTTTAATTAATTAGGTTTTAATATTAGGATAAGGAATTTTTAAATTTGAGCTTTTACTCACGTTTAATAATTTTCTTCATATGTCTTCTTAAAATTAGTCGGTCAACGGTCAGCTTGCTTTTGTAGCGATTTTTGTCTACGTTGCTTGCAGGTCGTTGGTCCTTTTCTTAAAATTAGGGTGGCGATTTTTGTCCACGTTCTTCTTAAAATTAATTGGTTGATCCACAACTTGTTTGTAGCGATGCTTGTCTACGTTTTCGGCTGTTGGATCCTCTTCTTAAAATTAGGGTTGATTCCAAAATGTTTACGACGATTTTTGTTCGCTTTCAATTTGAAATCTTGCAGTTTTCGTGGTTTTTGGAATTCTTGGACGATTTTTGTTCCAATTTTCCCAAAAATTTCGATCCGTTTAACGACTGCGCCAGTTGTATACGTTGAACTTATACACTAATTTATTAAAAAACACTTAAAATTTCTTTATTTGATTTTTTATTTAACTTTTAATTTCCACAAAATGATTTCTTGAATTTCAATTACAAAACTAGCATAGTTACACCTTAAACTTAGCTTATACAATAATAATTTAAAGTTACATTATGACGACTTAAACAATACTAACTGAATTTTTATTAACATTGATTTTTATGTATTTCTCAAAATGGTTTATTTAGCGGAATTTCTATTCTAGAACATTCTAGACTTCCTTTTGCTAAATTGACAAATGAATAAACAATTACAATATTAGTATTTCCTGTTACATCATCTATCGGAAAATTACCAGGATTATATAATTATTTTATTAGTTATTGGAATATATAACTTGAATGCTAACAGCTGTTTTTTCTTACTCATTTTATCGTTTGTTTGATTTAAATGTCAAAAGAAAGCTATATTTTACACACAGATAATCCAAACGTTTAATTGATTTTGTCTGATAATCAAACTCTTTTATCAGATCGTACATAAATTTTATTGAATTTGTCGAATAAAATGTTTTTAATGACCTTAGAAAAATTTTTATTTATCGTAAAATTGTTTTTATTTGAATATTCAAAATAGAGCATTAGAATCTTAATATCAGGGTTATCGTGAGGTTTCGTGCCTCGAGTTGGGAGCCAATTTTTATATGCTGTGGTGTTCCGTTCGTAGAATTCGAAGCCACGACAGATATAAATTTTGAAAAATTAAATTTTTAACCTTTATTTTCTCGTCACACTCAAAATTCAGTTTTTTATCATAAGTGATAACCTTTTTTTTTGTTTTTGAAATAATTCAATTCTTCAATTTTATCAATTTTTTTGTTTAATAAAATTTTTTTTATGATACAAAATATGGGTTAGTAAATGAAATATTGTTTTTACACATAAAGAAATAATAGCACCTCTATAAAATTGTTCAGAGATAAAAAAATTCATTTAGTTTACAAATAACATATGCGATTGTAGCATGTTTTTTTTAAAGTAATAATTTTCACTGTTTAAATGTTTAAAAAAAATGCAAAATACCTTGTCTTTTGTTTAATATTTTGTTTATAACACTCGATAAACATACCAATTTCATACGTACATAGGTTGATTTCCAATTTTTCAAACCAATTGTTCATGAACCAAATCCACAGTCGTTGAAATTTTCAAATAATTCGTGGTTAATTTTGCAACCATCAAATTTCACTAAGATTGACCACTTTTTATTCCTCGTACTAGCAATTTTCTTTAGTTTCCACTTCGGAAAACCATATAAGGATCCACTTTGAAACTTTTCTTTGGATATCACTTTTAAAATCCGCTTGTTTAAAAATCCACACATTGATTGGAAAATCACCGCTTGATCGATCTCTCATTCCAGAAACGAATACGTCCATGTTCTACTTTGAAGCTGAAATTTCTTTTCCACGCGTGCGCGATTTTTGATTTACGCCCTTTGATTGGCTGATTTTGTTTATTTCGGCTCATGATTTTAAACTGTGTCCGGTAACTGGACGTAATCGAATTTTTGCAAATCTCTGCGAGTGTCGTTTCGCGCACTTATGTTTTTTTAAATTCACGCATGACTTTACACACATCATTTTAAATTTAAAATTTTTAATACAAACAATATTTTTGATTCATTTAAAAAAAAACAAATCTAGTCCTTTTTGGAACAAGCTCCAGACTTTTAATTTAATAAATTTGAAGAATTATTTTATTTGTTAAATTTTGACTATTAAAGATTTTGTGTGACGAAATTATAATATTGACCTGTTAAAATTATTTTATTGAATTTTGAATTTATTTTTTATTGAAAAATTTTTGTAAATTGTGTAATTTTGTTGAAGACAGTTCAATATATAAAAAAATTAATTAAAATATTGTTATTTTTTTAGATTTTTATTAAAGCCTTATTCTGCACTGTAAAAGCCCCACTTTTGCATTTCATTCTAATTTTCATTTGTCGGTTTCTGAATTAAAATTAACGATTTCTAAATTAAAATTGACGATTTCTGAATATCAATTGACAAATCTGAATAACCGTTGACGATTTCTGAATATTAATTGACAAATCTGAATAACGGTTGACGATTTCTGAATATCAATTGACAAATCTGAATAACGGTTGACGATTTCTGAATTACTTGTGGAAAAGGTGTAGAAAAAAAGAGCGTCTAGTGCAACTTATAGGTTCTTGGTTCCTATGCCTACGTTAAGAGATTTCGCTAGGGTCGTCGTATCATCCATGTTAAGTGCCAGAGTGGTTCTCGTCGTCTTGAGAATGTCGCTCACGAAAATGTTGAAAAGGGTTGGAGATAGTAGGGTGCCTCGTGGGATATCTCCTATGATCGCCATTTCCGTGGATCAAATTCCGTCGAATTTGACCTTGAACCTTCTATCCTTTAGGTAGGAGGCTACGAGATGTGCGAATGCAGGTGGGTTGTTTGTCTGAAATATTTTAAAGATCACGCCTTTGACATGTCCAGATTCCTTCTTGATGTAGGCCAGCGCAATCTCCTCAACTCCACGGATGATTTAGTGGGTGGTAGAGTGTCCAGATCAGAAGCCAAACTGTTCATCCTGAATTATTTGCTTTTCCTCGATTGCCTTGTTAATTCTGGTTGAAATTTTCTTCTCGAAATTTTTCTTCTCCCGATGGTTGGAAGGAGGTTGACTAGCCGGTAGCTTTGCGGCAAGACTTTGGACTTTCCGAGTATGTGCAGGATTGTGCAACACCTAAGTGTTGCGTCTAAATATCAATGGGAATGTTCCCATTGATCTTCTTGATAACCAGCGCAATTTCTTCAAAAGTGGCTGGCTCGATTGGGTTTAGATCCGCCATTTGTATTTTTTGGAATCCCTTTTTTTTATCTAATTTAAAAGCACACCAATTCATATATCCAAGGATTGGTAGGATCGGAGTCCGAGTTTCTTAAAGGTTTCACCTTCTGCCGAATTGCCTTTGCAAGAGAGGAAGTTCAGTTTTCTGCACCACGATTCGTTGCGTAACCTGAAGTAACCTGTAAGAACCTTAGTTACAAACATTTATGCTTACCGTGGTAGCTTCGAAAGTGACGATGCTTCGAATTGGAACTTCATGCTGCGAATCCCGCTTGTTGATTAGATTGTTTCTTATATCGGTAATCCCACCCAACTCTAACCTAATAACGCTGCGATTTTAATTTGCCGAGTAATAACACTAAAATGCGTAGGAAGGGCAGTGATCCGATGGTAAAATTGAAATCAACACACACGATATGGATCAAAAATAAATATTTATTTGCTAATTGGCTACTCTAAAATTTCAAACAGCTTCAACTCAATAATAAAATTTCAACTACAAAATGATTAACTTAATCAACTCTAAACAGAAATATCAATAAAAATAGTATTCTTATAAGTTTTCAAAATTTTTCAGCAAAATTTAGAAAAGTCGTCTATCGAAGTGACCGAAAGATTCCTTTCGGTTTAATAATAGTAATTGTGTGTGATAATTTTTTAAACTTGGTTAAAACATTACAAGTAAATAATAAAAATTGAAAAGTTTATTTTCGGCACTAAACAAATTTGTCTCCTTTTGGAAGATTCGAACCTTGATATTTGGATTACCAGGCGATATATAAAGGTTGTTAAGATTCGTCTTCTTTAAGTCGGAAGCTTTTTATGCTTTTTATTGCATTAATTTTACGCGACAAAAATGTCCAAATTTTATGGCTTTGAAGAGTGACTTCTCTGATTTAAAGTACTGACGCACAATGTATTTTTTGTAAATTTCCTGTGAATGTATGATGTATTGTATTATTTGTAATAAATATAGTTTAATGTACCTATGTGGTAAATTTAATATAATGATTTTATTGATTTTCATTTTTACGAGTGTAAATATTACATTACAACATAATTTATATGCCCAATAAATGTTAATTATTTTCTATTCAAAATAATAATAATAATCTAGATAATCATAAAAATATCCAAGTACACAATTACATTTGATTTGATGTCCTAATGAATCCAATTCAAATCCAACATCAAGTCAATCAATGGAATATAGTATCACAAAGGAAATCACGAGAATTATTGGGTTTTGAGGTCAAAACTTCAAATAGATAACAAAAATTAGAAAAAAGGTTTAAAGATTACCTCGTACTTGACTGCATATTCCATGTTTCCGGAAATCTTTAACAAGTTCATGATAGAAAATTGAAGGATACAGCTTCAATGTCATCAATAAATAATTATATTTCAATACCAATTTTTTAAAAGTAGCTTAATTTCGTATCTAGGCTACTGCCCAAACCTTAAAAAAAAAGTTTCATAATTAATTTGTAGAAAAATTGGTTTTTCTATTACCTTGGTTTAAATTACATTATTTATTATAATTCAACAATTAACCTATACGACTATTGCAAGAATTACCGAAAGTTACATTATTCCTTAGACTGGTCTAAACAGGATCACTTTAGAGTTTTACTTCCTCATTTTTTCTTTCAGTGTTATAAATTTTGTATTACTATATTATTTCTAAATTTTTCAAACAAATACAGCTTTTCACGATAGTAAAATTTCTCTACATGTACACAGCAGACCCGCGGATACAAATTAAACTTGTAAGATCCACACACAACAAAGCTCCATGGCAGCAAGAAGAGTTTTGCTCCGAGCTAATTTTCTAGAACTTCCCTAAACGGGTGATATTTATGATTCTACCACCAACAAATCCCCCCGGTTGCTAGTTCTAGAAAATAAACTTCCAGCTAACTGAACGTCACAATGCGTAGTCATTTATTTGTATAACATATAGCAAGAAATGTAAAAAGTTGGAAAATAGAAAATAAATAAACAGCTATTTATTCGGTTTTCTTTTGTTTCAGAAGTGTTTAATCCTATTTGGAGTAAGTGCCTACCTAGTCATATTATACAATATAATGATGAAAGGATTCCTTGGTAAAGAATGTTTAAGTGCGGTTAAAAGTTAAAAGTTTAAATGATATATTCGTCTATTGAAGCTTCGGAAGAGTTCAGCAGTAGCTTTTAGCTAGTTAGAAAGTAGCTAGACATGTTACTGAGCTATTATAAATTCTCGAGTAGCTTTTTTTATTCAATAAGTTACTTTTCGGTACTAGGTTAAATTATTTTCTATTAAAGAAGTAATAAATATTATCCTTCCATTACAGAATCATGTTTAGAGTGGAAAAATAAGCACACATAAAAATTTCTTTATTTCTAATTTTTAATTCTGGATGATTCGTAATTCAGTTTTAAAAAAGTATATATATATATATATATAGTCGATGATTAATATTTTTTTAAATTAAATTTTCATTTACTCTACAGCTGTTTTATGTCATCGTAAAATTTTTAAATAGCAATCCTTAATTTTATTTACAAATCTGGAAGGAGCCCAAATTTCCTATTATGAAAATCTAAAAACAACTGCCATGGAAGAGAAAAGGTTTTAAGGTAATCAGTCCCAAAATTACAAAAAGCAGTAAATTAATTATAGGATGTTTTTTTAGCTGCATAAGATCTTCCTATAAGAATAACTTTTGAATGAAGTTTGTCAGAGTTCCTTCGCGAAACTTTTAGAGCTCTTCGCCCATTTTATGGTCGACATAATCGACCTTCTGAGCAGGCTATTGGTGCGGTGATGGATAAATTTCGTACCACTTCCTCATTGCATGATGTTAGACCACTAACAAGACAAAGAAATGTGCGTACCGAAGAAACTATCGCTTCTGTGAGTGAAAGTGTGCAAGAGAATCCAAACATTTCAATTCGCCATCGTGCTCAACAACTTGGGCTTTGCCCGTCCACTACATGGAAAATTTTACATCAAGGTCTTGGTTTACATCCTTATAACATCCAGGTGGTTCAAGAATTGAAGCCTAATGATCATCGATTGCGTCATGCGTTCGTAGATTGGACTCACAACCAATTGGAAGTGGATCCCCTTTTTTACCGCCAAATTTTGTTCAGTGCCGAGGCACATTTCTGGTTGAATGGGTATGTGAACAAGTAAAATTGCCGTATATGAACTGAGACCAATCCGGAACATTATCTTGAGACTTCATTGCATCCATGAAAATTGACTGTTTGGTGTGGAATACACGCCAACGGCATCATCAGTCCATATTTCTTTCGCAATGAGGAAGGAGCTGCCGTTACGGTGAATGGTGTCAGATATCCACACATGCTGAATACATTTTTGTTTCCAAAAATCCCAGAATTAAACATCGACAACTTATGGTTCCAACAGGATGGTGCTATGTGCCACACAGGCACCGAAACCATCGATTTATTGAAAGGACAATTTGGTGACAACATTATTTCAAGAAATGGTCCTATCAATTGGCCTCCAAGATCGTGTGATTTGACGCCTCCAGATTATTTTCTTTGGGGGTATGTTAAATCAATGGTTCATGCTAACAAACCAACAACTCTGGAAGCATTGGAGGTCAATATTAAGCAAGCCTTATAAACAATACTTGGCGTCCCCCCACACCTTACCTCCCTCATCAGCAAACTATACGCTTCTAACGAGGCACAAGTCAGAGTGAATGACCAACTATCAAAGACTTTCAAAGTAGGAAGAGGAGTGAGACAGGGGTGCATTATCTCGCCGATTCTATTCAATATATACGGAGAATGGATAATGCGCGTCGCTACAGAGGGATGGAAAGGAGGAATATCGATAGGCGGAAGAAAAATATTTAACTTAAGATATGCAGATGACACGACACTGCTAGCGGCGTCAGAAGAAGAACTGACAGAGCTCCTGGAGAGAATTAAAGCGACAAGCGAAGAATATGGCCTCAAAATAAATACAAATAAGAGTAAAGTGATGATTGTGGATAGGGCAAGTGAGAATCAACGGAATATCGGAGAAATAGGCGGGATTGAAACTGTGGAGGGTATAGTATACCTGGGCGTCCGCATCACAAGAACTGGAGAATGCGAAAGCGAAATCAGACGCAGAATCACGCTGGCAAAGACAGGAGTGGCAAAACTGACGAGAATATGGAAAGATCGAGGAATATCGAAGTCCACTAAAATGAGAATTATCCAATCTCTGATTTTCCCAATAATGACGTACGCCTCGGAAAGCTGGACAATCAAAGCGGCAGATAGACGACGAATAGAGGCTTTTGAGATGTTCTGTTGGCGTAGAATGCTGAGGGTGTCATGGACGGAGAGGCGTACAAATGTGTCCATCCTGAAGGAACTTAACATCAAGGAAAGATTGAGCACATCCATAAATAGAGCTATATTAAAATATTTCGGACACATTATGAGACGCGGGGATGGAACGCTCGAGAGACTCGTGGTCCAGGGCAAGATAGAGGGTAAGAGACCAAGAGGTCGGTCTCCCTCTCGGTACGTTGACCAAATAAAGAAAATGACTGGCTCAACAGTGCAGCAATGCGCACACAACGCAATGGACAGAGAAAGATGGAGAGATACAGTAAACAACTGTTTATCATGAATGATGCCACGATGCCCGGATACGGGCGTGCCGAACAAGAAGAATTAAGCAAGCCATTTATGAAATAAAGCCAGAAATATTGGAGGAAGTGTTCAAAAATTGGACTAATCGCATGCACTTCGCAACGATTAGTCGTGGTGGTCACATGCCGGAAATCATTTTCAAATCATAAATGGTATTAAATAATATACTTTCATAAAAAAATAATTAAAAAAACATTCCATCAATATTTTAATGTTTTACTTCAATAAATTTTAATATGAAAACAATAATAAATTATTAAGAGTTTTGCACAAATGATATAAAGAATAAGATTTTTTTATGGGTTATGTTAATATTTTGTATCGATTAATTCTTAAATTATGCCCTAAAAATACAGATTAGAAGATGAGGTGAACTAAGAAAATTTTAAATAATATTTTTGAGGTCAGCTTTTCTGAGTGTAGGTATTGGTTGAAGCAACTGTGACCGTTGAGCAACTTGGTGAAATGCTACGTTATCTCCTGGTGTTCACTGGAGGCCAAATGCTTAATGTTCGGGATGAGTCTCTGGGTCCACTGGCCTGGTAGCTATTCGCCATCTGTTCTACCACTTCGTGAGGGTCTTATCTCTGGCATCTAGCGGGCCATTGTATCCAGTTGTTCTCTCAAGTACGAGAAGGTCGATCGGCGGCGTCGAGGCTATTACTAGCGAAACAGTTCTGTAAGCACACGCCACCTTCAGGGCCATGCGTCTCTGGACGCTGTGGAGTCTAGCTGTATTCCTCGCGATGTCCATGGTTTCGTGCCATACTGGAGCCCCGTAGAGAATGATCGATAACGCGTCTGTGCCTAGCGTTCTCCTCTTGGAGGTCTTAGGCCATCCAATGTTTGGCATGAGGCGAGCGATTGATGTGCCATTACATTGGTGACCACGTCCCTGCATGATGTGCTTGGAGTAATTAAGATTCTTGTCTATTGATACACCAAGGTCGTGGCTGAGTCCTTTAGAGCGATTGGGAACTGGTTGAGGTGGAGGCGGATGCGGTTGCTAGGGATTTTCTGGAATCTGCCGTTTCTTGAGAGCCGCGACGACATGCTTCCAACCGACGCGACGCAGTCGAAATCGTTTCTAATCACGACAGTGATCAGTGCGCATAATCGACTGGTTCTGCGTGTTCCGCTTCGGGCCTCTTGTACCGCCTCCGTTATAGCTCTGAGGGCATCGGCAGTAGATATTCTTCTGCTGAACCCAATTTGGCTTTCAGGCAGGTCGTTGCTCTTTGCAAGGACCATCCGGAGGCGGTTGAGAATTACTCTATCTAGCAGTTTGCTGGTGCGGTCTAAGAAGCAGATGGGCTTGTATGAAGAGTCTACCACCTCATCGAGAAGCTGTCCGTTTCGAAGAAGTTGTTGTACACCGTCTGTTGAACTGTTTAATAGGTTAACCCGGTATTCCGTCGTGGCACGGCGCTTTGTCGGTGACCACTTGTTTTACCGCCTCCCTGAGTTCGCAAGCTTGAAACCATATCTGATGAGCTCGCGGTTGCATGAACTATCCATGTTGTGAGAACAAGACAACCGTTATTTCCCAACTTTGGGTGGAGGGCATACGATGGGTTTACCCTTTCTATATATTTCTAGCTGATGCACCTGAATACTGTGTAGCCTGTGTAGTCGGATTCATCACAGTCTACGCACTGTTATGTCTGTGCTTTACCGATTTCATGTAGATATAGAGATAACAGAGAATGTCAAAACTACCGAAGGATGTAGTTACTCAACAATACATTCAAAATATTATCCAAGTTGAAAACATAGGAAGATGTGGCGATATTCCATAAGGAATGGAGAGACAAAAGCAGAAGATGTCCTGCCAGGGCTTCGGTCAGGTAGTAGATCATCTCTCCGTGCTTTCTGTCTATCCATGGTTTACTCGTTTAATCGTGGGATTAGTGGTGGTTGTCTTGGAGATACGCCAGCTACCTTGTCATCTCTACTCCAGGTTTTGGGGACCTTCCGGTTCGTCGGCATTGTTCTCATCATTGTCTGATTTTTCCAGAACCCCACTTTTTGACACCGTTCTATACGGCAGAAGACTTGTAGTACCATCTCCTTTTAGATTCTTGCCAATTTCCTTCTGTACTTCTATCGACATTGCGCCTTTTCACATTGGAGGCGTAAAGCATTACAGAGTTGACTGCCGATTCCAGAGTCTGGTTTTGTAGTTTTAGGGCTATCGATATTCGGCATAAGCTTAACTAAGTTAGTATAGGTTGTACCCGGTTTTACTGCTATTGTGGTTTTACTTCTTGTGTACCCATTTTATATACAGCTTTGTCGATTTTTCTTTTCCCATGCAGGACTCACGAGCCGTAGGTATGTTAGGTTATTTTGGGCCGCGTTATTCTTTGGTGTACTGAACATTTTGAGGGTGTCAATTATTTCATGTGCGTACATCACGACTCAAGAGGCCGCCTAGGTTTCTGTCTAAGTTAAGTTGGCTCCCAGCAAGGTGATCATGTTGGTCAACATCCCTCTTACTACTTTTGGGTGCTCTTTTTTCTATTTGAGGTAATTAAGTTGTTCTAATATCTCTCACTATGATGTCTGAAATTATCCCTCTCGGATGCCATTGAGGTTCTCCTCTAACCTTCCTGTATGTAGGGTTAAGTTTTTCTTGCCCTGCATTCACAATTTGCTCTGGATCTGTCTCCTACACACCAATTTTTTTTTGTCCGGCCTGGTCTATCATAAATACCTGTTCTCTGATCCTATGCAGATTTTGGAATCAGATGACTTCTAGTACTATCCATTCTCTCTATAATTTTATGTATAGTAATGATCAACATTTTTTAGTACACCTGTTCACGCACGCAGGCGACGGAGTCAGCAGTATCCGACCTTAGAAATAACGCTGATGTTTTACTTCTTTTGTCTTTCAGTTCTGCCTCTAAGGTTTTGAGCGTAGTCTCGAGTTTTCTCCTTCCTGGAGTTGGCAACCCCAGAAATTCAACATTGTTCTAATAAATAATTATTCATTTCGTATAATTCAATAACAAGTTCATATTAATAATAATATGTTAATATGTTCAAATATTTATATATCTATTAATAAATTAGTATGTACTAAAGTAAATAATGAGCATTTCGCATAAAATTACAATATTCATAATAAAATTTAATCAGATATAAAAATTAATATAATAATGAAACTTAATAAATTTTCAATTAAATTACTAATAATTAGACATTTTGCTGTTCAACTTGTTTAACTTGACAATTTAGACACCACAAATGTTCTAAAAAAAACTGATAGAAAATATAATGTTATAAACGGATCATCTTTATCAACTTTCTCTATATTTCTTGTTCTGTGCGATCAGTTTGCGGATGTCGGCTTTCTTAAAACTTTCTTCCATATAGTTTTGTTTTCCGTTGCTCTTCTCTATTTTAAGACTTGAACCGAGCATGTTTTTTCACATCATCTCTCATCACATTTGAGGTTTTCTTCTCGTTTTGCGATCTAGCCATGGGCGCCTGAATATTTCTCTTTTTATCTCTCTAGATAATATTCGACATCAGTCGTTCCATATCCAGTTGACATTTTATTAGATTATTATTTGTGTAATGTGTAATTTAAAGTACACACCTAAAAAGTATGAAGCGTAAACACCGTCGTTAATAGAACGATTTGCGTAGGCGAATGCGGAAAAACTGAACTTTTCGTTCCGTGGTAATTAAAAAACCTTTTTAAACACAGCTCTTAGTGATAGTTAATAATTTAATACTTATCTATACATTAATTCATATAAATTTTATTTAAAAATTATATGAAACTGTCAATTTCACAAATTATTACGCGCTAGAATAAATTTATGAAGAGTTTGTCAGGCCTTTTAATAAAATTAAGCAATCACAAACAAGGTTAAATTTTGGTATGGAATTTTTTTGAGTAATTTAAATTGAAGCAGTAGTGAGCGTAAAGCATACACCCGAAGGCTAGGGAGTGGGAAACCGCGGTTCCAAACCGTGGGCTATTGGGAAGCCAACGAGAAACCACCGCATTAAATTTATTTCCCTAGTTAGTCATCTTGGTTTCGGCCAAGTTGTAAACCAACGTCTAAAGAAGATATGGTACTGTGAAAAAGAAGAATTTAAATAGAATTGAATCATATAATCATGATTAAAGGAACGACCAGGAGCCCTCGGTAAAGCGAGGAACGAAAATAATTAAATTAATAGGACTACCGTACAACATCGGCTTAGAAGCCAATAACTTGGATAAATTCCCTCAAAAATTTGATTTTGATTAATGTTGTATATTTGTTTGAAATCCGCCCTTTAAAAAATGTATAGAGCATTTTGACCAAGTTGATCCGTCTGGTTCTTTTATACCTGATGGCCTGATGGTAAATTATTTATTAATTTAACAGAACATTTCATAACATATTCGGATATATTTTGTAAAAACTTTTTTTTCGGTTATATGGCCACCAATAGAAATGATTAGATTAGATTTAGGCGAGAATTTAGTGAAGTGAATCAGAAAACTTTGAATAATTTAAATTTCATGTAGCTCCATGTTTGAGCGCTGTCCATATTCTTGTCGGAACAAAACCCGATAGTATCAAAACTATTAAACTTATTGTAAGTTACTTTTGAAATTTTATCAACAAACTTATATGTAGCTGCAGAAACTTCTTCTTTACATACGTCTCATTTCAAATTCAATAACATTTTTTATTCAAACTTTTGTTATATGCACGATTGCATCACATTTTACAAATGTTTGACCGTCGTCGATTCTATAAGTTTATTCGTTCTTGTGTATGTAGGATTCGATCATTCACAAGAATACCTAATTTAAAAAGAGTTGATTTGAAATAAAATGGAAAAACGTGATACGAATTTACTTGAAAGTTGCTCGCCATGTTTTTTCACATTTTTTGTAAATAATTTCGTTATTAAATTTTTAGATATTTCGATGCAGAAATCTATGGATGTAAAAGAGTAATCAAAAGAAAATATAAAATTTTTCATTACGTTTCCCATCTCTTGCATTCTCCGATAGGTGGCTCTTCACTTTCATATATTATATTAAGCATTGCCTGTAATATTTAAATTCCTTATATATGCTTTTCTATTATAAACAGCGAACATAACAGAAATGTGACCTATTTGTTTAGAGGAATTTCCAATACGAGGTATATAAATTGAATTGTCCAGGAAATAGTACAGAGTACTGCTGAAAAGATAATTGGAAAATAAATATTAAAATAGTCGCAAAAAAATTCTGTTAAAAACTTAATGGTGAAATTTCATTATTAATTGTGCAAGGCAAACTTTAGTTTATGAAATTATTAATAGATAAATTGCAACAAATTGTTTATGTATAGATTTTTTAATTCTAAAATTTTATTCTTTTCTGAATTTAATTAAACTTTATGTTAACTATGTAAGGTATATAATATTAATCCTTCTGCTATCATTATGTTTTGTAATAATTGCAATGATTTATAATGATTTTATTTAAAAGGTTTGATTACAGTCATTAACTTCGCTCACAACTAAGAAATTATACTACAAAAAAGTTTTCATTTCTGCAAGGTTAAATAATTATTCTCAGTTGTATAAAATTACAGCAATAATTGTTATCTTTTAATTAATTAAAATATTTATACAGATTAGAAATCTTCGAGGCAAGATCCATAAGTTCGGTAAAAACGGTATGAGGAAAGGAGTTATGAAAAATCCGATCCGAGGCAACCGTTGGATTTTTATTCAATTTTTAATAGTAGTCAGTTTTGACATTTGTAGAAATGGAGAAACTCGAACGCTGTGATAAAATTTTTTAACGAAAAAGGGTCAAAGTACAAAAGAAATGCAAAATGATATGCTTCAAGTGTACAAGAAATCTTCACATTTAATAAAAACAATTTACAAGTGGGTACGGCTTTTCAAATCAGGACAGGGGGTCCTTACAAGATGATCACCGTACAGGTCGTCCTGTGGATGCAAACGTCTATCTTAAAAATATCTCAATACAAGAAGTAAGTGCAAGATGGGTTCCATGTTTGCTGTAGGATTACTACAGAAATTAAAGAAAACTATCCAAGAAAAAAGACAGGGCAAAGTGTAAAAAAAATTTTTTTTGCAGAAAGTTTTACAGGCTGCTATTTTCCGAGTCTTTGATAGTCGATAAGGTTTTCAAGAACTGTTATGAAATAAAATATAAAGGAAGAATGACTTTCCCGATCCTACCATGAAAGTTCCGCTGATGTCAGACCAGGAAGACACAAATTTAATTATTGCATTTGTCATTGAAAATAACCAAATAAACAATAAATTAATGAAGCTGAAGTAGTAAATTTTAAAAAGGATATGCAAATTGTAATTGTAATTAATAAACGCAAATGAACTAAACTTTTTAATAGGATAATTACATCTCATTTAAATCCCCAGTTATCAATCCAATTAAATAATTTAATTTATGCGGACTTTGCTGCCCTTATTAAGTTGAAGTAAATGTTTTCTATTTAGTAAATTTAATGCATAATAATGAATTAATAATCGCCTAGATTGAAAATTGCAGAAATCTGATTTTATAATTAATTCCTTATGAAGTCGTCGACAAGTAATAATTTTATATCTTTAATTTTTTGCAGAATTAGACAAGGTATAATCATTATGAGTTTTGCAATTCTTGGATACCTAAGAAATTTGTGCCTGATTTTATATAATTATTATATCGATTATTACAATAAAATTTAACATGAATGAGGTATCAGTTTAAGAATTTGACTCTCGTATTTGTTCACCCTCCTGAAATATTTCATCAAGGTTGTAGTTGTCTGTCACAGAGATGAGTGGATTTGGGTAGTTAGTAGTGAGTCAATAATCTTCTTGGATCTTGCTTTTATCCCGATTGTGATAGATGATGGGCTCAATATTACAATGTAAATAAATTTTTTATGAAAATATTTGAGTTGATTAAAAAGACAATAAAAGATTTTGCTCTGGCGAGTATGTGAAAATTAACATCTGTTTAGGTTTTGCATCAATATCTAAAATATTCTTTCCATAATCATTTGGATAATTGTAATATTCGAAATTATTTTGCAATATCTTCACAACATGACAATGTCTACTTTATTATTTTTATTACCAAAATTTGTCTGTGAAAATCGGCAAATTCATGGTTTTTCTATACCTCCTCATAATTTCTGGTTCACTATCTCATCACAATAACAAACCCTATCCTTAAATTTATAAAAGAAATTGAAATCGTTAAAAGTTCAACAAAAAATCTTTACAAATTCCTGCTTAAAACAAATTATTTACAAAACCATAAATTTAATTCAAAATTTTATCAAAAACGGGTTAAATTTCATTGAATTAATCAGCAAAAAACGATTTTCTTTACAATTATATCTCAAATTATAAATTTAATTACCTATTACGAATGTCATTTTTAATTTTTATTTAGAAAATTTTTCATAACCCATTCGATAAAATCAATTTCGAATCTTTATCATTTTCAAAATTAATCAACCCTTTTGGTTATTCATTCAAATCATTTAAAAATTTCCATCATATTTAGAAAATTTAACTACTAATTTAAAACAATTCATTTCTTTATTTTATCGGTTATCAAATCATCCAGTCAAATGTGCATTGCAAATTATTAAACGTTAAATCAAACCAATTTTCAATAGTTGAGGGCTTCTATGTTTGATACTTTTTACATCCCTCTCATTTGTACATCACCATCTTATCCGCTTAAAATTAAAATCCGAAAACAATTTGTCCATTCCTCCAGCTCTCTTCGTTCCAAACGGATCCAATCCAAACTTTAAATTTTGCCAGTAAATAATTTTTTTAATTCGCACTTTTTATTATTGCTTCTCCGCTTTCCAATTTTAATTTCTCTCTTCATGGAATTAATTTTTATTTATCCGTTTTAAATTTATTTTTGATGCCAAATTTTTTATTTTTAAATATTTACGTTTCATTATCTTTTTATTTTTTTGAGAACCTTTCAGTTTTAAATTTTTCCATCCCTTTCCAGTTATTCCATTATAATTTCCATCTTGAGTTTTTCTTCCATCTTTGTGCTGGTGGTGAATTTTCCTTTGTGTCTATTAATTGTATTGTGTATTTTAATGAGTTTTCTCACTTGGTTATTGTTATTTTCTTCCAACTTCTGTGGTACTTGAACATCTAGTGAATTTCTCACACTTTGGCTTAAGCTTTGTTCGAACCTGCAAAAGACTTGGCGTAATTTTCTATAAAATTCTTCTTTTATCGATTCTAAGGTTTTGTTTAAAGACTCGTCGGTTATTGCTTGCATTCTTAACTCTTCCATATTATTCATACTTATTAATTAAAATATTTCTTATGATTAATTCAATCTTAAGTTTATTTCTTGTTTATTTTCGTCAAATTTTTTGTTTAAATTTAGATTAATCTTTTGTTTATTTTAGTCCGATTTTTTGTTTAAATTTTCTTCAATTTTTTTCTTAAAATTTTCTATAGCCCTCATGATTAGATTCCAATCCATTTTTGTTTTATTCTCTTTTTCTCAGGGTTATAGTAGGTTCAATTTTCTTTTCTTTATTTTGATTATTTTTTCAAACCCCACGGTTTTATTTGCCAAATTCTACTGTCAACCAATCGAGCCTTTACGTTGTAACGGCAAATTCACATTAATTTTATAATAAAGCAAATTTTGATTTTTAATAACACGCCTCACGTTGTAGCCACATGTTCTGAAACTTTATATGAGATTGATATTTTAAACTTTAATTTTTATTATTTCAAACACACGCCCCACGTTGGGCGTCAAATGACATTAATTTTATATGCGATTGTAAATTTTATTTAGATTATTTTAATGTTTGTAATAACTGACTTCCTCTGACATCCTCTCCTGGCTTTCTTGTAATGCTTGTTCCCAACTTTGTCCTTTGAATTTCATCTGTTTGTCTTCCCTCCATCTAATGCGCAGAAATAATTATCTTTGTGTCAAACGGCCTATCTAAAACACCTTTTTTAATATCTTAAAAACGAAAGAGGCACAAACGAAAATAAAAAAGGTAAAAATAGGCGCAAATGAGGTGCAAACGATTTACACTATTTTGAAGTCCAAAAAGATCAAGAAGTGTTATTATTTGGAAGTTACAATTACTCCAAAAATAAATGAAAAAGCTGTGTTATCCTATCGGTATTCTCTAGGGGTTACTCAGGCAATATTCGCTTCTAATATTAAAAATAAGGCGTTTTAGCATTTAATTCTGTAAGCAAAGTCAAAAAGTGTATGATAGACCTACCGCATGTGCGAGAATTGCTTACAAATGCCAGGCGATTCTCACCTATAAAGAGTATTTTGACTACGCTGGCGAAGCCGTTTAACTTATTTATGCTTTTTTAATTTTCCCCACAACTACAGGCCAGCCCCGAATTTTGAAGATCTCAATCGTGCTTCTATCTGCCCAACAACCTCTTAAACTAATTTGAACAATTGCAAATTGTAATTTAGAATTCAAGTCAGGTGACCGACATTCAAAGCATTAAAGGACATGTAACACTCTCGTATCTGGAGATGAGAATCGTCAGGATTTAGTAAGCGATTTCCACCTTTCAGCTGTTTGGTTTTTGTTCCATCAGCAACCGTAAAATTTTTTTCCTACTTTATGAATTTTCTGGTTTGTTTTAACTGTGTCCAGACTTTTTGAGGCCTTAAGCATCCCAATCTCACAACGGCATTCCCTCCATAATAACACGAAACAAGTCACGTAACCTGCATTCTAAACGTTAAATGTATTTCTGCAGGTGGGAAGCTTTGGAACAATACACAATTATTAATTGAAGACCTCCCCGGAAAAACGTTGCAAGCGACAAATTTCTACAAATGGTTTTTTTTACGGTAAAACGTTCCTTATCATGTGCTTGAATGTGTGGTTCACCTATGATTTATATAACTTAACTATTATCCAAGCTACAGGAGATTTAAAATTAAACTGGTTAAACGGGGATAAACGTTACATATTCGCGAATTACGGCAAATTTTAATTTTGTCGCTTGCAACGTTTTTCCGGGGAGGTCTTCAATTAGCGCCTGTAACTCGAACGGTTTTTTGACCACTCCAGCCAAAGCATTACATTTTTCCTGGTTTCTGAATTTTTTGGGATTATTTTGGATGTTCCCCAATTTTCTAAAGCCTTAACCGCCCAAATTACGCGGTGAATTTTACCCCCCCCCCTCATTTCGAATTATGGATCCAAAATAATCCAAATCGTTTGTACCTATTTGTATATCTCTCTGTTATTTTCATTTGTACCTCTTTAGTTTTTGAGATATTTTTAAAAATGGTGGTGTGGGGATGGGTGCGAAATACTAGCCCCCTCCCATTTAAAATTTCGTATCCAAAATAATATGAATCGTTTGGACCTTGTTTGTACCTCTTTTATTTTTCGTTTGTACGTCCTTAGTTTTCGAAATATTCATGAAAATCACCTTGACGAGCATGTTGGATTAACGATTTCTTCACTCGCTTGTTCATGCTATCTTCTGCAGAATATTAACATTTGGTGTTTCTACGTAACTTGTTCGGAATTTTTGAAAATTTCAATCACCTAACATGCACTTTTTGCTACGATATTATAATGATATGATAAAATATAAGAACTGCTATAATTTTTTTAAAAATTGACTTATTATATTAATTTTTGCGTTTGTAACACAAGGGGTCGCCCATAAATTACGTCACGCTCCTAGGGGGGTGTTCCGACCCTCATGATGATTTGTGACGGGGGCGGGGGGACGGGGAGGTTTCAAAAATGGTGACGTCACAAATATAGATTGAATATTTTATTATAAATATTTCAAAAAACTATTATTTGAGCTATTAAAATTTGTTTTTTACATTTTTAAAAAAAGTTTACAAAGATTAAAAATAGTAATTATTGTAGTTGGTATTCTGTAAGCACGCGTGTGTATTTATGTATAAATGTACAGAAGCGGTCAAAAATTTATTAATAAATTGTTATAAATCAAAATTAAACAGATTGTAAAATACTCTGCGACTTTGGATGCTTCCCACGTCTAAACTATCAAAGCTAAATTATTGTTCCCATACAAATTTTGGTATTCCTCGCCGTTGCCGCAGCGTTTTGACTACAGGTCGCGGAGCGAATTTTTTTTCAGTATATTACAATTTTTGCATATCCTCCAGGTTCAAATTACACCTAATTTTTGTTTGAGAAAGAATCTCTTTTCTTTATTTCTTTATTTTCCTGAATATGGAGGTACAAATGAAAATATAAGAGGTACAAATAGGTACAAACGAGGTACAAATGATTGAGATAATGTTGGATCTAAAAGTCGAAATGAGGGGTGCTAACATTTAGCTCTCCCCAATGAATTTTTGAGGTATTTCAAAAAAGGGGAACAAACGAAAATAACAGAGATACAAAATAGGTACAAACGATTTAGACTATTTTTGATCCGAAATTCGAAATTGGGGGAGGGGGGGGGGTGAAATGCACATCTCATGGAGAGCGGTGGTAACAAGT
Organism: Podabrus alpinus; assembly: GCA_932274525.1. Classification (NCBI taxonomy): domain Eukaryota; kingdom Metazoa; phylum Arthropoda; class Insecta; order Coleoptera; family Cantharidae; genus Podabrus; species Podabrus alpinus. The sequence goes on along the minus strand of OW026456.1, from coordinate 49,435,924 downwards.
TATCAAATAGGATCTGATTGACTTTTTTTTATTTTATTGAATTTGATTTGATAACTTGGTGGTAAAATTAAAGATATATTTTAAAAACTAATAATTTGTAGGTTTCTTTTACAAGACTGAAAACCGAACAAAACCTTAAAATCATCAACATCAAAATCACGTAGGTGAGGATTTCCCCTCTTCCTTCAACCGAGAAGAAACTTAAAAACTCAACATTTTTAAGGTTTAAAGTTTTAAATAATTTTTTTTAAATTTCGCACTGAAATTTTAATTTTGAAAACACCTTCCTTCTTCAACCGCTAATAATCATATTTCTTAAATTTTTTTTTAAATTTCGCCAAGTTCTTGAAAAATTTAAAAGTAAAGTAAACCTTAAAAGCTCAAGTTTGAGCTGTGTACATGATTTGTGGTGGCGTTGTTGAGGGGGGGGGGGAGTTTCCAAAAGCGGAATTGTCCGAAATTAGAGCTAAAAGCAGCCATATGCTGATTTTCCGCCAGAATCCGGATTAATAATCGGAGAAAAATCAGCATGCCAACTTTGGCAACCAACTCCCAAGTCGAATCTTGATAAATATCTTCCCCGCCCAGGGGTCCTGTCGATGTTCTTAAAACAAAACGTGGCGACCATCTTTGCGTTCCCACTATAAATTCGTAACATTGAGATACGACCACGAAATTCGTAAAAGCAGCCCCGGATGTAACGCCTACATCCCAACAGGCATCCAATGAATCGGGAAGTATCCATATTCTAGCGCACCAATTCTCTAAAACACCCATGCGGATCGACGAAAATATTAAAAGTGTATAACCCCGCGTGGTATACACCAAGCATTTCCTGTACCATGGCGCTAGTGTAAAGCAATAAACAGGGGAAGCCGTAAGTAATGAAAGTTTTCTTACAAAATTCCGTTACAATATTATTTCTGTCCGTTAATTTGATGATGCTGATAATCCCATGAAACCCTCCCCCATTATCGTTCATAGTTGCTGTTGCGAGACGCCATAAGAAATACATTCGAAAATGTAGAGAAAGGGAAGTGGAAAAATTTTGGCTGGGAAGAAAGTGAAAAAGCAAATAGTTTTTTAATATCTTCTACACGTTTAACAACTTAAATAAAATTTCTGTCGATTATATGAACAATTCGAAATTATGAACAATCGTGGTTTGTATTAATTTTCATAACCGAGCGTCTACTGTATTTTTTATTTAAGTTGTAAAGTTAAGTTGTAAATAAAAGAGAAAGAAGAAGATTGATCCACCTCAAGAAAAGGACCGTACATTACAGAGAAGTTTGATTACATGATAAATACCAACCGCAAAAATTTAATTAGTGCAGATTATCTGATTATCTGATATTACATTATACAATTATGGCGACCTAAAATAACAACAACTTTTCACATCAGAAAAGTAGTTGTGTAGAAGCCTAGGAACCGCCGCTAAAGCAAGTTTAAAGCAAGCAAGTAAAGCAGCAACTTATTTTATGATGTTCTACGTTGTCTTCCGATTTCTCTATCTGTGCTTGTTGTGCGTTGCAACTGTGTGAGGAGGACAGAGCAGAGGTCCTCACATGCCAATGTCTCCAATTATGCCGCAATATTTATACTCAAACAGTACCCAATAGAAGTGGTGACCAAGAAGATGCTAATTTTTAATTGTAAATACATTTTTCTGCAGGATACAACGAAAACATTATTTTCTTTGATATTTTTATCTTCGAAAGACGTCATTTCTAGTACAATCTAAGATAATACTGTTACATGATAAGGCTTGGCACGTGTGCATCTGTAATAAGTTTCATTTCAAGTAATTATGTTATTACGTCGAAGTCATCTTGTAATTAATGAAATATATAGTTTTCTTATAAATATATTTATTTTTATACTACATACCTATTAATTTTTAATCTTATCTCTAGCAAACACGTGCATTTCTTTCGCGCCTACGCGTGTACAGAGATATTTATTTATGCATTCGTTTGAATAACCATTTTATGTTTTGTATATTTTACTTTGTCATAATAAGTATTTTAATTTCTACATTTAATTCCTGTAGGGCCTTATCCTGGAGAAAAAATAGCATACGTAATGCGTACAGAAACGATCATTTTCTGTTCCTTATACGTAAATAACTATTATTAGACACAAATAAACTAAAGAAACTTTATAATGCATTATTACAAGTTTCCTTAAAATGTATGATTTCTTCACTATTAGAAAACATCTGCTGTTCACAATAAACTTTACTGAAACCTCATGCAAAAATAAATTGAAACTCCTTCACCGATTAGACAAAATGAAACGTTTAATAATTTCTGATATGTTATGGTGACTCATTAATAGTATATTATTCTGCGAGCCACGTTAGAGCTTTTTACCGTCACGGATGAAATTGTTACAAGGCGCTTGCGCCGAGTGACGTAATTTCATCCAAGACGGTAAAAAGCTCTAACGAGGCGAGGAAAAATAAGATATTTTATCGCTACTATTTCAGTAAGAACCAAAATACAATAAATAAATAAATTTGGAGGAAGTACAATTAAAAACAGACATAATTAAAATATTGCAATAACTTATAAAAATAATAACTTGGGAAGTCCTGCATAAAAATAGTGACATTGTAAGAAAAACCATAATATGTACAAATATTACATCATACGGGGAATACCCTACTAAGAATTTCGCGGTGTAAGTTACGTCATGCAAACTAAACGTTAAATGTTATTTATAAATATGCAGAATATCACATGTTTTGAACTGTTTACGATTAATGCAAGCTGATTACAATAAAAAATACTTTCGCTTTTAAATAACCAACGTAGTAATTGAAATTTACTTCAATTAAAGATATATTGATCATGTTAATTAAAAAGCAAATATAAATAAAAATTGCAAAGTGAACATGAAAATCTCCCTAGACGAGTTAATAAGCTCTAGACAACAATTATTTATAGCAACAGATAGCCGGGAAAGAACACCGGCTTACGCGTAGCCTGTGGAGGGGCTATCTGTCAACTTACTGAAATAGTAGGGATAAAATAATTTTATTTAAATTTTAATCGCTTTAATTACTACAACAGCAATGACCATAATCTCTGAAACAATTAACATTGTGTAGTTCGTGATTTTATGCATTTACACTAAGTTGTAACAAATGAACCGATTTCACGGTATGTTCATTTAAAAATTATGTACTCGTAATATTTTCTAAATCAAGAGATATGTATTAAATCAAAAGAATAATATTGAATTTTAATATGTATTGCTTAAAATTAGATGATCGTGAAATGAGGCATTTGCCTCAGGCGCCATCGCAATGGGGGCGCTAAACCTTGACAAAACCCAATAAATAATAGTTTGAAATTTTCAAAAAAATATGAATCTTTTGGGGAGTTCATACACTAGACCCTCCATGTACGCGAGGGTTCCGTTCGCCAAAAACCTCGCGTACATGGAATTCGCGTAAATGGAACCAAAGAAGCAATAGAAAAAAGGGGGTTAGGTTCCAAAATTTATTTAAGACTAAAAACGAAAGTTTAAAACTAAGGTTTATTTACGAAATAGGTAAAATATAATGCATACAAAAACTAAAATATACCTAATTGATAATAAAATTAAATATAATGCATAAAAAAACCTATAAATCGTTGACACCGTATTTGTATCATTCAAGTGCTACGTTGCAGCGCCTGTGAACGGAGTAGAAATTACTTTGTATATGGATGCTATTTGGATAATACATAATTATTTTAATAATACGCGAAAACTTAATTCGCGTTAAAGGGAATTTTGCTTCGCGTACAAAAAATTCAGGTATCAAAATCTAATTCGCGTTATTCTGAATTCGCGTACATCGAACTCGCGTACATGGAGGGTCTAGTGTATATTCAAATTTGACTGAATTCGAAAATTTGACCCCGATTTTATTTGTAACATCGCCTAAAATTCCCTGCCGGCCTTTTCCCCAAGTGGGGATTTTAATCCTCTACAGTAGTTTTTCGCCTATAACTCGCTTACCTTCATTTTTAGAGAAAATTATCATCAAATCAAAATTTAAGAGTATAAAATTCTCTATAAAACAGCTTAACAAAATTAGTCTACATCATACTAAGTATTTATGAAATAAAAAGGTTTTGAATATTTCATATTCTGAATAATTATTTCGTACATTTAAAGTTTACCATCGATGGTGAACAAAACAAACCAGGGTTTCAGGATTAATCCTGAAACCTCGTTTTGTAGAGAGTTTTCTCCTCGTCAGATTTGGTTCAATGACAAGACTGGGGATTTTAGGAAAGTTGATTCCAACCCCGTATTCTTTTTCATTTCCCTTTAACTGATTGGGTAACCGGTAAAACTATCACGTCATCATCGCGACAGTTATTCTATTGAAAAGAAAAATTCCTACCGATAAAAATAATCTCCATATTCGGGGGGGGGGGGGGAATCCGTTACATTACCATGGAAACGGTGATTCTGACATTTTATATAAAATCTTCAGAAGTTCCCAATGATAAAAATCGATATTACACTAAATTTATTACTTTTCATTGAATCTTTTGCAATTTTTGTTTGTAATCCGGCAGGGGGGTATTTTTGGTGATATTTTTCATAACTATCCCAGGACCGTTCTTCTTAATACCGAGGGACGTAAAAGTGAAAGTTTTTCTTTCGCAATAAATTAACCCCCCGGTCCCGGCAGCCTAAATGAGTTTCTGATAAGCATCCATTTGTTTTCATTGCTCTGCAGAACGCCGCAGCAAGGGTGAGGCGACCGAGGCTTTGCCTCAGGCGCCATCGCAATGGGGGCGCTAAACCTCGGCAAAACCCAATAAATAACAGTTTAAAATTTTCAAAATGATAGGAATCTTTTGGGAGGGGGACGCATATATTCAAATTTCCCTCGGGCGCCAGAAGAGCTCGCTACGACCCTGATCGTGGATTGTACAAATACAAAAACACAGAAAAGTTGTACTGTTTTAGGACCAGATGTATAAAACCTATCTTACACCATCAAAATTTACGATCGTAATTATGGTTTTAATCTGCGCAGAGACGAGTTCAGATATTATTTGCACATTGTGCATAGCGTTCTGCGACGAATATGACCATAATTACGATCGTTATTATTGAGGTGTAAGAACAGCTTTCGAGTCGAGTCAAATTTAGCCCAAGGATGTCTGATATTTCATTGCTTGATACACCAAAAATCGCTGGGTTAACTGTGACTCGAGTATGATTTTCTGGGTATACTAGGTATGGCACCATAAGTGGTAAGCATAAAAGAATATCACAAGTTGTTATGCAACAATTTAAATACCAAGTTGCCTTATCTGCTTGTTATGTTGGACTGCCCAGATAATTTAGTTTCACTATATTAAAATTAATTATTATTCGCTGTGATAAAAATACCAGTAACTATAAAAATTGCTATATAGTAGAAGCAAGATTTAATGTAACTAAAAGTTGAAATAATAGTGGTAGCTGTTTCTAAAGTATTTTTGTAAATTTGAATATGAACCAACTTATTGTTCCAATCATATACTTTTTAACTTTCAATATTATTCTGAATACTAATTATGTAATTTGTGAAAACATTATAAACTACTACACCACCTTAATTCAAAATGAGACTAAGAAAGCTTCTGTTTATATAGTGCCAGATAATGGTTATTCCTATATGCCAACTTCAAATTCTGTGACAGGTTTGCTAAATCAATTTTTTTAAATTTTAATATATTTATATCTTCAAAATAATTAAATTTCTTATAAATTCTATCAAAATTTTTAGAATATGGCACATACGATTACATTATCATCGGAGCAGGATCTGCTGGTTCGGTTATTGCAAGTAGATTATCAGAAATTAAGAGCAATAAAGTTCTTTTACTAGAAGCCGGTGGAGAAGAAAGCGATTTTGGTGATATTCCTGCAATGCTGTTCTATGTACAATCGAGTGATTACAGTTGGAATTATACAACCACAAGGCAACAGAAGAATTGTTTAGGTACAAACATTAAAAAAAGCAAACATAATGTTAAGTCTTTTTAATATTTTAGGTACCTACTGTTAATGAGGCATGCCCCTTTCCTCGAGGAAAAGGTTTAGGGGGATCGAGCTTGATTAACGCATGCATGTATGTTCGTGGTAATAGAAGGGATTATGATATCTGGCGTGCACAAGGTAATCCGGGATGGTCTTATGAGGATGTACTGCCGTATTTTAAAAAATCTGAAAATTCCCACGTTCAAGGAGATCGTAAATATCATGGCTATTTAGATATCAATTATGCTGTCCCACTTAGTCCGGAAGCGTCAGCGTTTATAAATGCAAATGTTGAAATGCGTAGAGAGTCTCTAGATTATAACAGTGAAAATCAATTGGGAGTTTCTAGAACACAATATACAATAAAAAACGGAAGAAGATTAACTGTTGCTGCGGCATTTTTACAACCAGTAAAACAACGTAGAAATTTAGACATACAAACTTTTGCGTACCTGATGAAGATTAATATAGATACCGTAACAAAAAAAACTACCAGTGTGCTATTTGCTGTCGAGAAAAAGCTATATTTAGCTAAAGTTAACAAAGAAATTATTCTATCTGCCGGCACAGTTGGATCTCCACAACTATTAATGCTATCTGGAATTGGTCCTCCAGAACACTTAAAAGAATTGAACATACCTGTTATTCAACCTTTAGCAGTTGGAAACAATTTACAAGAACATGCGGCGTACATCCCGCTGAATTTTCAGACAAATTATACCGAACCAATTAAAAGTATGGAGGAGTATGTCCAAGAATATTTGAGTGGTGTAGGACCATACACAAAAACTGGTAATTCTGAAGCATTAGGATTTTTTGAAACAAATTTAAATAGGGTTCAGGGGCGTCCTGATGTACAAATGATCATGGCAACGTCAAATAATACTGGTCCAATATTAAAAAAGGCCTTAAATCTTCGTGATGATACCTATAATTCTATTTGGGCTCCGACAGTCATGGATCCCTCAAAATCGTTTACCATTGTTATTACACTTTTACATCCTAAATCGCGAGGATATGTTAGATTAGTTTCCAATAATCCTTTTGACTACCCTGAAATTAACCCAAGGTATTTTACGGATTCTAATAATGAAGATATGGAAACAATGTACAGGGGAATCCAGTTAGCTCTAGAGTTACAAACAACAAAAGCTTTTCAAGAGATTAATGCCAATTTATTGAAATTAACTCATCCTCGTTGCGAAGGTTATAAATATCATTCTAGAGAGTATTGGTACTGTCAAATAAAACAATTAGGTTTCCATATATATCACCCAGTGGGAACCTGCAAGATGGGTCCAAATCAACACACAGGAGCTGTAGTTGATCATAAATTAAAGGTACATGGAATAAAAGGTTTAAGAGTAGCTGATGCCAGTATTATGCCTCTAACTATTTCGGGTAATATAAATGCTGCGACTATAATGATTGGAGAGAAAGCAGCTCAAATGATTAAAGATGATGATAAGTAAATATAATTAATTAATATTGTTTAAAGAATTTAAATAAAATTTGAATATACTGCTGAATTGCATAATTGTATTTATAACTTAATATAGACGAGCGAATAACCACCAAAAACGCTTAGTACCGAATTTTGGCGTAATGGAGTGATATCCGCCGGTTTATCACTATCAAAATAGGTGTCCAAAGTATTACACTATTACATTGTATTACAAAAGTATTACATAGTATTAGTATATATTGCTGTGTTCTCAAAGCTCACAATTAAATTATATTTAATAGTAAATATTAGATATTTTCGATATTTTGTTATATCTGCCCAAATCGATGGAGCGCAGAGTAGGATGGACTCAGCCACCGACGCCAGGATTCTTCTCTTATGTTCTACAGGGCTGCCCTTGTTGGCCTTTCCGACTACCTTTCCATTTAAAACCTATTTTTGATCTGATCTACTATGTCAAACAGGTTAAAAAATCATCCCACCCCCATCAACTTCGTAATAATTGGCGTTGTTGGAACTTTGGACCTGATGGAGTGGTCCAAAAGTCACTCATTGACTGCACCTAGTGAGGTGCGAATCACGAGACTTCTCAGCTTGGCCATCGACCGGATGTCCCTGGTTCGTAGTACCTACCTGCTTTGCTTTAGTTGGGGCGTTCCGGTCAGATGGTGAGGTCGCACGGCTGCTGCACTATAGCTCAGAATTGGGGTAAACAACAAAATGGGTCCGATAGGGTGGTCTGAGTGTGTGCGAATTTATACTTGCCCTTACTCTGAAATCCTAAATCCTGATTAACCGGAATCAAAAAATTTAATTTAATAGCGGATGCAAGTTTTAAATTACCGTCTCATCTGTGATAGTTTTACTACGAGTCTATGACTTCTATCGATTTGTATAGTAAATACAGCCATATGCAAAAGTATTAGGCACCCTATAAAATCTAACTATATTATGTTTTATGGTAAAAGTTATATTTAATGTTTAAATCAGTATTTGGTGAGTTCACCCTTTGTTTTGCTTACATCTTACAAAAGACAGCGAGTCTTTTAGGCATAGACGCTACGAGCCTGTAACATTCCTCGTCAATGATTTTATTCCACTCTTGGTTTAACGCATTAACCAGCGACTCTTTGGATTTTATTGAATGGCGCCGTATATTTTCTTTCAAAATATCCCATAAATGTTCAATGGGAATAAACAGTGTAAACCTAGTTTTGCGCAACAATGTCATTGAGAGCGCTGACTTATGGCATCTTCTTCTTCTTCTTCAGCCTATTTCCGTCCACTCCTGAACGTAAGCCTCTCCGATTTCTCTCCACTTCTCTCTGTCTTGCGCCGCCTGAAACCAGTATCTTCCCGCAACTCTCTTTATGTCGTCTAGCCACCTCTTTTGGGGTCTTCCTACGCTTCTCTTGGTAACTCTTGGTCTCCAGTGGGCTAGTTTAGAAGTCCATTTAAGTGGGCTCTGTCTGGCTACGTGTCCCACCCATTGCCACTTCAGATTTGCTACGCGTTCCGTTATGTCCGTCACTCTTGTTCTTTTCCTTATTTCCTCGTTTTTGACCTTGTCTCTCAAACTAACCCCTAGCATTCTTCTTTCCATTGCTCGCTGTGTTGTTCTTAGCTTCTCCGCCTTCACTTTTGTTGTGGTTGTCGTCTCCATCCCATATGTTGCAATAGGCAACACACATGCGTCGTATACTTTCCTTTTCAGATTTATCGGGATTTTTGGATTTCCGAGTACGTAGTTTAGCTTTCCAAATGCAGCCCCGGTAAGTCCTATTCTTCTAGATCTCTCCGCTGTTTGGTTAGTTTTGGAGTTAGTGATTTCATGTCCTAGGTACAAGTATTTGTGGACATTCTCCAGTATGTGATTATCAATTTGAATCCTTGCATTACAGGGACTCATTATCTTTGTCTTCTCTAGGTTCATTTTTAGGCCTATTGCCTTGGAAGCTTCATTTAGTTCTTGTAACATCGATTCCAACTCCTTTATGTCGCTACTAACAGTAACGATGTCATCAGCAAAACGCAAATGATTCAGATATGATCCATCTATATTGACTCCTTTTTCTTCCCATGACAAGGTCTTAAAGGCACTTTCCAATGTAAGGGTAAACAATTTGGGGGATATTGTGTCGCCCTGACGGACACCTCGTTCAATATTGATCTTGTTTGTATTTAGATCATTGTCAACCCTGACATGCATTGACAGTGGCGTACCTAGGGGGGGGCGGTGGGGGCGGTCCGCCCCGGGCCCCTTTACTAAGGGGGCCCCACCCAAAAATAAATAATTCCATGTTTCTCAAGTGGGCGAGCTCGTTCGTGGCTCAGTCGTTCAGAGAGCGTCGGTTTCGGAGCTGCGTTGCGTCGTGCTGAACGTCGTAGATTCAATTGTTCGAATTCGGGCTCTTACGATAAAACTTTTTATCAGTTTAACGTTTTTAACAGTAATGATAATTGATGACCTCGGACTGCACGATTTTGTTCCCTTATTCTATCTATTATTTCTCTGCACAGGGCAATAGCTTATGGAAGACGGTTAGATTAAGGCAAAAAAAAGGCTAGCCACATTAAAAAGTGATAAATGACCTTTTTTTGAGGGTGAGGGGGGCCTACAAAATAAATCCGCCCCGGGCCCCAAGTGGTCTAGGTACGCCACTGCATTGATGCGTGTTGGTATATGTTTTTTATGAGAGCTGTATACCTGGAATCAATCGCGCGTCGTCCATTGCTTGTAAAAAAGCCCATGTTTCTATTGAGTCAAATGCTTTATGGAAATCGATAAACGCTAGATGTAGCGGGATGTTGTATTCGGTAGCCTTTTCAATAGTCGAACAGTTTGCAAGTGTTCTATGGTGCTGTAGCCTTTCCTAAATCCCGCTTGTTCTATAGGTTGGTAAGAGTCCAATTTGTTTGTGAGACGATTTGTGATTATCTTAGTCAGTAGTTTATTTATTTGGGATAGGAGACTTAGGAGGGTAGTTTTCTAAGTTATTGTTATCACCTTTTTTGAATAACAAGATTACTTCGGCGTTGTACCACTCTTCCGGTATTTCACCATCTTACAAGCATTTGTTGTAAAGGACTGCCAACACCTTCTGAATTTTCTCGCCTCCGATTTTCAGCATTTCATACGTTATTCTGTCCTCACCCGGTGATTTTGTTTTCTAAATCTAGTACATCTGAACGTGAACTCGCTTGCCACAAAAATAAAATCTGATATCCACACGGTTGTGAAAAAGCTGAAAACACGCACAAGAAGTAAGATTAACCATAGCAAGCTAAGACCAGAAGCAATAGAGATTTTGAAACGGAGACGAAGCATGAATACGGAATCACCCGAATACAAAGAAATGAACAGAGCTATCAAAAAACAGATCAGGAAAGATGTGAGATCGTATAACACCAAATGCATCCAGGACATTATAAGTGAAAACTCCAACATGAAAGTACTAAGAGGTAAACTGGCCAATGGCAGGCAAAAACTAACTAAGCTTAAAGATAATCCAGGTCATATTACAACAAACAGAAATGAGATTGCCAAGATAATTGAAACCTTTTACAGGCAATTATATTCATCAACAGTTAAAGAACCTGGTAAAAATACAAAACGAACCATCATGAACGTGGGTTCAGAGGAGATACCTGACATAACAACTTCTGAGATTTGGAAAGCTCTGACTCAAATGAAGAACAAAAAATCACCGGGACTTATGGCATGGATCACTGTATTGTCGAAATTTGACTTTCTTGACTTTTCGGCGCTTGTATTGCCGAAAATTGCAGAAATAGATGGCTCTAGAGTCTTTCCAAGGATCTATAATATACTTTACACTGTTTACACGACCTTCACATAAAATCATTTTTCACACACAACAGTCAGTCATGTAGCCCCAGATCATAATGCTGCCTCCAGCGTGCTTCACTGTAGGCACCACGCACTCCGGGCTGAATTTTTCACCTATCCTTCGCCTTACGTAGTTCCTGAATTTTCTCATTTGTAAAGTCCTACTTTGGTGGATATATTTGTGCCGGAACCGCATAATTTATTTTATATAATTTATAATTTAATTTTAACCTTGAAAATGGACCAAAATAAACGGCCCAAAACGTTGGTTTAATAATTGAAACTAAATACAGACCTATACCTGACGAAGAATATTTTATAATTTATTTTTGAATTCTAAGGTTTTTTATAATCTAGATCTAACCTCCACTCCGAGACTTTGAAAGGCCCCTAGACAAGTGGAAGAAGAAGACCCTAAGTGCGGTGGGAGGATGAAGATGTCAAAGGAATGGCTGACTTTGCATGAATACGCTTAGCACAGGATGAGATGAAGTAGATAGATTTTGAGAAAAATTATGCCCACTTTTGAAGCTACTCGTATTTCATCTTCTGTCATAAACTTTTGTAGGTACATTATACATATTATGATCAGGTTATGTATATTTAGTTTTAGCAATCTGACCTTCGGATTGTTTTTATTCTGCATGGGTTTAATCACACCTGTTCTTTAACCTAATTCCCATCCAAAATTCAAATCCTCTTTAGAAATAAAGAAATTAAGATTTAGTTTTACAACTAAATGCTTTTCTTTCGGCACGAAAGAGCTTTCAAGCTAAATAAACGATTTTATTTTTAAACCCATTTTTCAACGCCGTAAAGTTAAAAAAGCACATAACAGATAATAGAGGTCGAATGGGTTGCGCTCGCAATTGTACTCCGCCCAGCCTTCACAGTCAATAAAGTAATGCACTATAATAAAATATATATACCAGTAAATATATGGATAAATGAAATTGAATGTCGTCGTGCAAGAACGGCGATACATCGCGTAAGCATTCAAAATATTTATTGTTTTCCGGGCTGAGTCTACGCTGGAGAATTATAAGATTTCCAATGAATTACATCCAATCAAACAAACTTATAAAATTGTAGACAACAATACAAATTGTGCTTTGTCACTTTTCCAGGTTGATTGCTTTGAGGAGGAAATCACCTTCCCTTCATATTTAAAATTCAGAATCAAATTAAATTGGAGTAGTGAGAGCTTAATTCGGTTAATTGATTTTCATATTTGGCTCTTTTAAAATAATTATAAATATTGGGTATTATTAAATAATTAATCCTTTTGTACCCTTGTGTTACTTGTGTGTTAATAAGTATACCTTTCAGTTATACTTAACCTTAAAAAAGAGTATGTACATTTAAAATTCGTCTACTTAATGATCCATTAATCAATTTCTAATTTTTCTGTTCCGCGTGCTTTTGCGAAGTTAACAAATGTTGACAATTTTCCGGGGTACAATTTATTACTTTTATTATATATTAGGTCGTCCCTGGCACTAATGACAAGTGTTTGTTGTTATTGTTAGTAGCAGTGTAATTATCGATAATATATTGTTATTTGGCAATATGTGCGGAATATATTTATTCTCAGCCAACTCAAATTATTATTAACTATGATCCATAAATACAACTACGTCTACCGTACTTGCCTTAAATGTTACCAGCACAAAATTGCATGCCTTAATTTTTCAACAGGGATAATCTGGTATTAATCAACGCCAATCTGGAATGGAAACAAAGCTAAATTCAAAATAATACGTAGCACCTAGACATTATTTAGGTTTATTTCAGAATCCTACATGACAGACAAAAGATAAATTATAATAAAATTCCTAAACTCCTCACCACCATACTCTGCACCCTGAAGGAAGAACCCGAGGAGGCACCACAATCATACTCAAAAACCAGCATCAAACAACATGTAATATCTACAATTAGGAAAAATTGTTTAAAAGTTACATCTGTGACAATTGAGGACTGACAAGGTAAAATCGTATTCTTGTCAATCTGCTTATCAAAGAGTCTCTATGAAATAATACTCTTGGTCGCCGTTTTGTTTCCGGTGGAGGTTTAAACGCGAAACATATGGGGCTCCAAAATAATAACGCCGTGCGGAAGAGAGTTATAAAAGGCCATGCAGACCATGATACACCGACGTTTTAGAGAAGGGGGTCTCATTCCATATTGGACCTGACCCTGGCCTCCGTCGAGGTCCTTGCACCGCAGTGGCGCAATATAACTTACTGCCTGCAAGAAACCAACTACATTTGGCCGTAGGCAGTAGAGGGGTGAGCGTTCTAAAGGTTGGATACGGGTTACCTGGGAGCGGTATTTGAGGAGGAGACCAGGCGATCGACAACGACAAGAGCGCCATATTAATTAATGCGCTTATCCGGGCATGAAGAGGCGCCTTTAACGTCCAAGATCGCCAGTGAGTAACCGCATGAGAAGATCGTAGCGAGGCTAAGTGTGAGTATAAGGTGGCCAAGAAGAGTTCACCCACGCTCTTGATGATAGTACACACCCCCGCCTGTTGGAGAAACTCCCGGCCACCCTGGATAACGATTTCTGTGGCTTGGCCTATAAAATTGTGAGGAGAAAGCTCAGTGAAGGTGGCACCATCGGGCTCACACCAGCCACGGTTCGCGAAATATCATCAATTCTTCCCAATTCACGAAAAATTGAAGGAGAGCCGCATGAACCCCTACGGGAGAGCCGTCCCTTCACAATCCAAGAACTATGCGTGGAGATCACTAATTGCCCTCTGACAAAGTTCCAGTATGGCTTCCGTGACTATCAACATCCTGAATATCACTACGTAGCTTGTGTGTGAAGCACGAAGAAACACGTGAGGGACGGTTAACACTGCTTCCTTATATGGTAACTCTCGATGTACGTAATGCGTTGAACAGTGCAGGATGACGTACTTACAGCGCTCAGGGAACGGTGGATCTAGCCTGACACATTCAACCTGATCGTCACTGACCTCCAGAGCAGGAGGTCAGTCGCCACAGGGATGAAGATATCGAGATCACTAGTGGTGTTCCGAGGGCTTAGTTTTTGAACCAGCTCTATGTAATATAATGTACGACAGGGTACTGCAATGGAAAATGCGCGAAAGAGTCAGTCTGATTGTGTTCGCAGATGACCTTACAATGATCTTGGTCGACAGGATGACAGGGAGGTTGTAGCGTAAGACGAATACGGCGATTGCCGTCGTTATTCCCCCCCTAAAAAGGCCAATCAGAGTACAAATCTGCATCAATTATTATCAATGGTGAAAGTACATTCTGGCGTTCTGATAGATACAAATTTCTTAAAGTCATTGAAATCGGTGTAACAAAGAGGACTTCACGCATCTATTTAAAAATTGATACAAGTCTAGATATTTCAAGCAACCGCTCCCCAATTAGAAAAATAAGATCCATCCTTGAATTCTTGGATTCTTAAAGGTAGTGGTCCTGGAGACCCCCCCCCCCACCGACTGTCAGTAAACAATCGCTCTGCGTTCACGTGGTGGAAAGTCAGGCCGTGATGCTAAACAAAATGTGTCTGACAATAATGATAGGAAGAGAAATATGAGCTTCTGGAACATTTTAACCCAGAAGTTGAAACCAATAAAGAAGAATTGGAAATAAAGAAAACAAGGAAGTCGATTGACTATAACCAAGTGGAAAATTCTTTCCACCAATGCCCTTTTTCTATATGAATATGTGTGTTATTTGCGCAGAAGGCAAACCGGAGTACATCAAAAGAGGTCAAGGCGGTAGTCTACTTAAGCATTCTGGAGATCAAAGAGGAAAAATGAAAAAGAGCCTCATGGAAAAAGAAACAGGAAGTCTTACACGAGAACTGCGAAAAAAATCTCAACCAATCCCGAGGCACCGGGTTCCTACAAGAGTTGAGAGACACGATGGACAGGCACCGAAAGATCCTCTTTTTTCATGCGGTGTGGAGGGGAAAACTTCGAAAGACACCACTAAAGATGTTCTCGAACAGATTATTTGCACTTTCTAGGTCGCACTTAGGTTGGACTTTGTCCATATTCTCTAAAATTAAAATGGCATTTCCGGCTTGGGTTAGTTTAGCAGCCTTGATTAGTGAGGCGACTTCTTTGCTCAATTTACTCTGGCGCAGTTTCACCACCTCAACGAACTCGGTTTGGCTCCCACCGAAAGATCCTAGACGAAGTCAATACACACATTGCCATAAATAACAACAAAACTGCTAAAATCAAGCGAGAAATTGTAAAACAGATAACTGTGAACAAAGGAAAGTCTCCGAAACATTCAAATACAGGTCGATCCAAGATGAAAACATACCCATCCATCCGAAATATCATATAAATTTTGGCTGGAGGACTGGACTATGTAGTTTCAACTCTGCATAAAAGAAACTTTGAGAATTCCTTCGCTCCAGAGCAAACGTCCCATTTACAGGATCTGGTGACACTGATGGGAAGCATTGGAGGAATAGTCAAGAAAATGCAGCATCACGACATGAAACACGACTGAATTCAAAGTCGATTAACTGGTGGTGGTTAACCAATCTACTAGTATAAGAGGTTTGGAAGAAGAAGCCTCACACAGAACGTGAAGAAAAACGAAAAAGAAATAACCAAGAAACATGGACCGCCTTATGAATATCGAAGGGGACTTAGAACCAGAGGACACGTTCTCCGAAGACGAACAACAAATGCTAGATAATCCCTGGGCCGTACAAGGCAGAAGATGAGTTGCCAATATAAAGGTTGAAAAACATCGACTTAGGCAAAAACCAAAATACCTAAAAAGTACCGAATAGGAGTAGGCCGCCAGCACCAATCATTAAAGTATCTGAGAATATCCAGGGTTACAGGACGTCGATGAGATGGCTAGGGAAGACATCAGCAGGGTGAGAGCAACGCGTGCCGGTGATGTCTTGGTCGAGCTCCAGAAGGAAAGGAATATTTGAAAGAAATCCTAGAAGAAAGATTTGAACGAAACAGCATTAGATCATTGATAAAGCAAATCATGGTCCAATTCGAGACTTAGATGACCTGGAGAAGGAATACGACGTCAAGATACAAACTTAAATAGACGAAAACTGGCGAGACAAATCATGGATGGACTCCACTCGAAGTTGAAGACCACTCTGTGCAGAGGGAGACTCTGTTACAGATGCTACCGGTGCTGGTCTGCTGATCATGGCGATGACGAAAGGATGAAGTGAAACTACAGGGCTACAGTGAAATGAAGGAACAAACGGAAGATCATTCAAGAGAAGTGTTCTACAGCACCCATAGTGAAGAAATAAAAGTTGACAAACCAGGGGACCAGCGGACAGACACGAATGGTGCTTTGACCCCTGCCGAGATCTCAGAAGACATAGGAGGATCACATCACGGTCAGGCAGGCAGCGATGAAAACGGCAAATCCAAAAGACCTGGAACCAATCGGGAAAGGATTGAGAACCTTCTCGCGATGTCAGAGGGGCAGAAAAAGTGTAACAACCTTAGCCATATCTTGTTTAAAAACATCAAAGATGTAATAAAGGTAGTGGAGGCACAAAATACCTTAATGAACAATGAAGAAAATTTCACCGTAAAGTAGCCACACTAATGAAGAGGTAGACCCTGCCTTAGCGAGATATGAAGGATAGACCACCAAACAAGAGGAACATATAAGGAGGAAATAGGTACTCCCTCTCCCTCTTAGTATTCCTTCTCCAACCGAGCACCTACAAGGTAGCGACTAGGAGAGTAGCGAATATGACGAAGGGTTATTTTAAGACTTCGAAACAAATGCAGAAAAATTAATCAGGATGAGGTGGATAACAGAAAGGGAGGATAATGCACCAGATCCGTGCCACATAGCGATACAGAATCTCAAAAATAGAATAAACTGAAACGAGGTGTGACCTAGAAAGCCCGACCTCTACAGAAGTCTACAGAATAGTTTTCCTTCTTCGGCCGACTAAGTCCAAAATTCCCAGATTGGAAACATTCACAGAGAAGAAATGCATAGCAAGAAACAGAAGCAAATCGTTTATACGAGAGAACACAAGTAGAAAACAGGTGGCAAGCTTGCATGTGTATAAACCCATAACATTGCAGATGGAAACGGAAGGATAAGCAAGAGTTTGCCACTTTAGTTTGAGGTGGTTCCTCGGCCTTGATTCCCCCGGTCGTGCATAGAAAAAAATCATCAGACCATCCACCATGATTTACAAATTAAAATAGTAAGGAGGAAATCACTCGTGTTAAGCTGGAACCCCCACTTAACAAAACAAAAATGTATGGAGAGTTTGTTGCTAATTTGTTGCCGCAAGCGCGAATTTGTTCCTTTTACCGTTCTCAAGATACGACCATCCCAAAGTGGGGGTTCCAGCTTAACACGGGCGAGGAAATCTCATCTTTAAGTTTTAAATAACAGATACGACTTAGCAATCACCCCAACATCCTCGTTACTGCTTCTTATAGGACCTGAGTGGAAAGATTGAAAAGGATTGGTCCACTGGATTTTTCCAAAAATTTTGAAGAATTTGAAGCTGATGTAGTTAAGGAAGCAAACATTGTTTATTATTATTTAAGGAAGCAATCCACTGGGCTTATTTCTACTGTGTTATTCGTATCATAGTCAAAACTATTAGTTATAGTCCCATTAGGACAGATTACAATATATCATGGACGTTAATAAAAAAAAAATTATAAATGTACTTAGTAGGCTTTAATGGGCTATAAAATTCCATTCACTTCATCAATCACATAGTTAAACATGGTGCAATAAAGTAAGCACGTATTCCAATTTAGAATTTGTAAATTTTTCCTTGTTCTTCAAGTTTCTTTGTATAAAAGCATTTCCTTTCTTTCCTTATTATTAAAACATTTAACCCTAGATTACACGCGTAAATTTTTAGGATATAATCTTAATATGAATAAGATAATATGGAAATGGGAAATATCGGAAATATCATCGATTAATTTCGAATTAATAAACGGGGTTAAGCTATTATTTGCCCATTTTGCATACCGTCCAAACAAATTAATTTTAAGATGATTTATTTATGATGGAATATATTAAAACTGCATCAAGTATTAATTGGATAGATAAACATAAGTTTTTATGTTCATATTGCATAAATTACGGAACCTACTTATGCAACTAAACGTGAAGTTTATTTTTATTTTATAATTAATGCAAAATTAAGTTGTTCTTGTTATGTTTATTTTTTCCAAAACAACTTTTTTAGTTTAGGAACAGAAATAGAATTTTATTCGAAGTTTTTTATATTAAAAAAACAGTTTTTATGATTTTGAAAATTTATATTTTCATGCACCAGGAGGCAACTTTTACGGATACAGTCGTAAATAACGCCAAAAGATGTCATACGTTAAGGTTTAGTTAATTTATACGACTTTTCTTTGATCGCTGATTCTGAATACGACCCTGACCGTGAATGTTAGCTGTGGTATTGTTTTCCACTTGGTAGATTATAATGACCTATTTCTTCAACTATAATTTTAGTAACTTTTCATGTTTATTACAACCTTTTAATCAAATTTCTAATTAATGGTTTCATTGTCACATACTTGATTGATAAAATTGTATAAAATATGTAAGATTTACAAATTATACATTAACAAATAATGAAATTTGTGTCGATTATTATCAAAGATAAAAGCAAGGAACTTTTTGTGCAACTAATTTATAACAGTAATTAGAACAAGGTTACTTTTAGACCTTTTAATTATCCTATCACTTGATTTCTAACTTATAATTATTTTCATCATGAAAGTTTCAAATCAGCGCAATTATTCAATAAACAGTAAAGTAAACAAGTTTTTCTTAAAGAAAATAACTTGGAAAAGTTCACATTCAATTTACGATATTACTTCGAGTCTATGATATTTTTTAAATTTTTAATGTGAAAGTGCCCCTTTTTAAATCGGTTTGGGCGTTTTTTTGTGGTAATGAATTTATGCGCTTCCGAGTAAAAAAACTTGTGTGATGTAACTACTTAAGAGTTTTTTTTAAACTTGTTGAACTTAACAGAATGTAAACATTAAAATAAATTATTAATTTGTTGATGCTGCAATTTTTGTTTTATTGAATCAGATTCTTAAAAAACACGGACGAAGAAACGTACTTGAGATGTTACGGTAACTTGAAGTGTATAAATTTGCAATTATGCGCCAAAAACCGCATAAAATTTTCGTTTTTTGTAATATTTGCCTTGAATTAATAATAATTAAATATTTATTTTTTTATTTATTGACTTGATCTTCTATGGTTCATAGTGTGGACTAACAACCTTGGGATATTAAATGTTACTCAGATATTTACAAGTGCAGTGTTTACACCTGATGCAAAGAATTGACCCACGGTAATGATACAATGCTTGCGAAATGAAATTTATAAATCACTTCAATGCAGGTCAATAATTATTCCCTTATGTTTTCATAACGAGAATTATGAAGAATAAATGTATTATCAGTTTAGATTAGCGCGTAAACTATATTTGCAATCGATTAGAGCCAGATGCGATAGGATCCTCTGATTCAAAATCGACGTAGTTTTCTCAGTCTAGGCGTAGATGGCGTCATGGGTTCAAAAGTTGACGTGAAGGAGGATGACTGTTAACTGACTCTATACTCTATACTCTTACGTATTGTTTTAATCATTGCTTGCTGCAGACCTTTCATGTTTCGCTGTTCATAAAACCTAACTCTTTTCAATATATTCAGAAAGTTCAGAGCAATGGGGGCTTATGGAAATTTTATTTGAGAATAATACGACCTTATAGTGTGGTATTGGTATAATTGTGCGGCCTAAAGGCCGCACTGAAACTCTTTTATATCATTATCCAACATAACCAATCAGAGCTGCGTTACAAAGAGATAATAAACTGAACTGGTGTTTCATTTTATTAACTATAATACTTCTAAAACTTTTATTATTGGATTGTCTTGGTTGTGTGGCCTAAAGGCCGCACTGAAAGTTTCTTAAGTCAATAACTATAATATTAACTAATCATAAGTGCGTTAGAAAATAATAGAATTCGGATTTTAACTTTAAGTATAGAAAGATAGAATAAAGAAAGACTAAGAAAGACACAGCAACATCGCAGGTTGACAGCTGAAGAAATACTTAGAGTTGAATTCGGTTGTCACCGGAGAGGGGGTTTTAGTGAGTAAGAATCTCACACTACCATCCCAGATTTGGATGGTACCTATGAAGGTTCCCCCTCCCCTGCACTGGTAAAAAAAGGTATGACAGCTTAGTTCTGGACGTTCAAAACGTGATCAACGGCGCGGAATGGAGACATATCCTGGACGCCCTGAGAGAGCGGCAAATACAACGGGACACATTCAACCTGATCGCCAGATACCTCCAAGGGTAGCTCCAAGGGATGCATGGGCATCTTCTATTGCGCTATCAGCTATTTTATTAATTTACTGGTCTGTAAGTTTCTTTTCCTGATTTCCTTGGGTAATTTATTTTCCTGCTTCGTTTTGTTCTTCTATTCCTGGATTTGTTTTCTGATTCATTTTCGTCTTATTTTTCAACTTCCTGTTCTTTTCTTAATTTTTCGGATTTTTTATACTTTTTCTTTGTTTTCGCTTTCTTTGCTAGTTTCCGTTGGCTTTCCGTTAATTTCATTTTTGGGTATTCCAATTGAGTTTGTACAATTTTACTTTCGGAGCTAATTCTCCGCTTGTTTTTCCTCGTTTTGGTTCCAGTATCCTCTTCGCCGGAACTGTTTGTATTGTCGTCCATGAATTGTACTTCTTTACACCGATCTCTTTTTTTAAGATGTCTGGGTATCTTAAAATCCTCCGCCTGTTCCTCGGATTCTTCTAATTTTCTCAGACGTTTTTTATGCTCATTCGTTAAACTTAGACTTTTCTTTATTTGGGTTTGGTTCGTCCACCTTGGTAGGGTTTGTCGATTCATTGATCATTGCGTCCTGGATAATTTTGATTCTTTTCCTAATTCTTTCGATTGCTGATGATTCCATATTACTCATTTTGATTCCACACTCGTCTACACGCCGAACATCAAGCTCGACCTCAACAGGTCCCAAATACCCACACGTAACTCCCTGGAATGATCGGAAGCAAGACGGATGGTGAATCACTACAAGACTAAACACGACCATCATGAAAGCCAAAGAATATGCGGAGATGCTTAAACAAGTCCTGCCACAATACGCCTACAATACCTGAAGATGATAAAGCACTTTTGACAGGAGGCCACAAGGAAGAGAAGTCCGCACAGAAGGACCGACGACAGAGCAACGTCCTGAGCGAATTCCTGTTCCCGGGTGTGGGGGCGAGGTTTTAGTGAGTGAAAGTCTCATACTACCTCCTTATATTGAGGTGGTGTCTCTATCTCTCTCGATTTCCTCCTCCCTGATCACGCTAATTACGTTACATGCTTATCACTTTCACTACAGCAACAATAAACAATAGCAACAATCAAGAAAATTAAATTATATTTTCAAATAGTATAACAATTTAAGAGAAGGCTAAGGCTCTCGAGCCCTTTCTGTCGTGCAGCCACTGGTTCAGAGAAAACTTGTTTTGCAAGCGTTATTAACAAACCATGAAATTTTATATTTGGGCCGCATGGATCAGCCTGGATTTTGTTGAAGTTTTAATTTTTTCTGAAGTTAATGAGAATTCCACTCTCCAAAAACAGCTTATATTTCTTTTCTTATATTTGAACTCTTTCTCCAGTCTACCGACTGGTTAAACGCAACTGTCTAACGCTCCCAAAGCATAAGGAATTAACAAACTAACCTCAAAAAATTATGTAGATGTTTTTAGCAATATTTAGTGGTTTTTGTTGTAAATAAACACAATCTTATAAAATCCGTCCTTCAATCACGTCCATGATATAACATAAAGCTAAACTTTCCCTTTTAGTTTCCCAAACCTGTCACTCTCCCTTATTCTTCTTCTTCAAGTGCCATATCCGGTCTCCCGGACGTTGGCGACCTCTCTCCTATGTATGTGTTGTGCGTTTGAAGTATTATCACACACATAGGGGACCTACTGCTTAACGCAGGCTCCGAACCGCGGGAAGTGTATACACTTCATCTCCAGAGAGGCTGTTCCAGGCAGATTACACCTCGGTGGTTTGCCATTGCCTTCCGAGGGGAGACGGTCAGAATAAAGTTTTACTGAGCCCGGAGTAGAACCAGGCATTCAGCTTTAGCAGCAACGCACTTAACTGCTTTAGCTGACGACAATCTCCCTCATTAGTACATGTATTATTGCTTAATTATGTATAACTGTCACTTTATAGAGATGATGTAGCTGAAATTACGTCATCTGAAATGCCATCTCCACAGTAGGTAATAATATCTTATTAGAGGGTTTTAGCACGATATTCCTTTATGCCCATTAAATGTTTAATCCCTAGTTAACGGAAGATATGTAATTTCAATTTTTATATCACAGCTATGATATTCGGTTGTTTACCGACGGCTATCAAAGGGCAAGCCACCGATTATTTGTCATTTTCCGTGGCATATTACATAAACTTACAGTACCCTAAGTTTTACTGCGGGACTTTAGTTGTTCATAACAGTCTAGGGCAGGAACGAGCAACCTTTTTTTACAACGGGCCAGCTACAAATTTAAAAATGTTATGCGGGCCGCATGCAAGAAACTGAATGATAAACTCAAATGATCTCTTTGTTAACAAAATCAACCTAGTAAACAAAATAAACCTAACCTTAAAAGTCAAAAAGTTAAATCATTCAACAGCCGCAGGGCTGTTACCGACCCCTCAGATCTGAAATTTCCCAAACAAACTTTGGGAAGAGTGATAAATATTCGTCAATATCCGTCCGGCTAAAGCCCTCTGAAAGTAGACAATTAAAATGACTGTTGTCGGTCAACATTTGAATATTATCTTTTCCATTGAGCTGTTAAGTACAATAACAGCCCTGCGGTGTCACTCCCTTGGTCGTTATCGTCCGTACGTGGAATAAAATGGTTATCAAAGGACAACACGCCAAAAATGTATCAGTTTCCGTGGTCTCTTTGGTGGATCATAGCCCAGCGGCGACAGACCCCGGGCTGTAACCGTCCGAGCAGAGCACAACATGACTGTCAAAGGGCAACGTGTCGAATATTTATCAGTTCCCTTGGGCTGTTGCGTACATTTTCCACCCAAAAGCAACAGTTACCGAACTATTATCGTTTTCGCGTGTTTGCAATTATGTTTTTACAAGATCAGGTCTGCTTGCCACATAGAACTACATACCGTAATAATAACCTACATTGAAGCATACATCAAGAATAGTATTGCTATGAATAAATGCGCCACGAAAATTATGAGTTCCAATGTTGACGATGAAATTATCAAGTCTGTGTTAAATAATTATACTGTGATGAATTGTAAATACTTAGAAAATCGCATATCAATATTTGTCTAGTTTCTAGTTGATGATGATCAGCTTAACAAGTTTAAAATAAATACTATATTATTGTAAACAGGTTTACTTTTGTATTTAGCAGCTGTATTTAGTCTGCATTATGCCCACTATGCCTCATTGAAATGAAATTATTATTATATTCGTTTATATAGGTATGCAAAGTAAACAAAACTTTTATTTTATAATTTATTGTTTAGATTTATAGGATAGATGGCCTAGAAGGATTTTAGAATGGATTTCACCAGAGAGAAGAAAGAGAGGACGACCACGAAGGAGCTGGAGAGACGAAATAAATGAGGGGATGCAAGCTCGAGGTTTCGAAGAAGATGCATGTCAGAATAGAGAAAAATGGAAACTGGGGACGGAGAAGCGGTACTAACCGTAACAAAAAAGAAAAAAATCCGTATTATATATATTTTTGTGTCCTCTCCGGTGGTCAGGGTCGCTTACTAATGAAAATTCTTCATACGTGATACACAATCAAAAATAAGAGACAGGACATATCTAACACAATTTATTAACAACATTAACATTTAAACAACAACCAATAATACAAATAAATTACTAACTAATATCAAAATACACTCAAACAATTTAAAATCCCTACTCATTTACGGATATAATTTTGTAAAGCTTTACCTTATTTTTATTCTTTCCTTTTCCGCACTTATTTTCGCCACACTTATTTAACCGCACTGACGAACATTCGAAAACTTCTTCCTTCACCTATACTCCTCCACGTACTAACATCTCGCGTTCCGTTTTCCAATTCTGGACCAAAGTTACTCAATGTCGTTAATATCCTCCACCCATTCAGTACAGTTCAATTTCTAGGATTTGTCCAAACACAATTTATTTTATTTCTCCTTCTATCTATTTGCTTCAAACACAACTGGTCTGAGACTCTCTTTATTTAGGAACTGCAACACACTTATTTCTCCTTCTATCTATTTGCTTCAAACCCAACTGGTCTGAGACTCTCTTTATTTAGGAACTGCATAAATACGACTGGTCTGCGTGTCATGTATTTAGCAACTGCCTAACTGCCCGTTATTATTCTTGGCATGGTTACCTCTCACTCTTTTCCTGATTATGTTTTGTTTCTTTCTTCTAAAGATGCCGCATTATCCTACGTGTATTCCTTTTTTATATTGTTAAAAACAAAACTTTAATCTAGTAACATTTTTATTTTTTTCAACCACATTCATACTGAACAATTTTAATAAAAATACTATTGGCATATCCTCCCTCTTATTTTGATTGTGTATACAGTACACATTGATGAAGGAGATTGCTCGTAGTGGACACAACAATATATATATAATATGTCGTGTTCCGCTTATATGAGATAGAGGGTAAGACGTGATTGGGTAGATTATCAAAACACTCATAATTTCAATTAATTTAAAAAGACCATAACAGGTTATCCCTAGGTTGTATCTGAGTTTTCTTTGGTTGAAAGACATTTCTGACTGCTCTGCCTCACACATCCGGAAGATGCAAACGCTATTGAAATCTGAAAGATATGAGGAAGTTGTAAGAGACAAAGTATTGGTAGTTGTTTGATTCAATAAAGATAATAGGAAACAAATTTAATTTAATTCGTTTATTTGTTAATTTAGGATTTTTGTGTAAAATGAGTAAAGTGACAATTTGTGAGAATTTTGCGAATGCGCGAGTGAGGAATTTGGTGGGATTTGGAAAATGATAAAGGAGCGTGGAGGACTCTGAATTGAGCCGTCGGAGTGTTGGGACGTGCTGTTGGGATTAGTATTTGAAATTAGTTTTTGGATTTGAGGACTCTCTAGTGAGACGTTGGAGAGAAAAGACGTAACGTTATAATTTAAAAATAGTTTGAGAATATTAAGTTAAAATTTTTTTAAGTCAGTCTTCAGCAACGGAAGACGTAATTATAATTTTCAAAGATATTTGGTTATGGTTAGCACCTTGATATTGTTTGGAAAAGTGAATTTAAGTTGGATTAAAAATCAATATTACGTTTGATGAGGACGTGTATGAATATTTTTGGGACCACTGAAGATAATTTGATGGTTATTTTAATTGAAGTATTGGAGAAAAGCATTCGAATTACTTACCGGCTATTGATTGTACGATCCAAGGGAGGATATTTATTCACTGGTCGTTCCTACCTACTTTTGTTTAGTTCGAGATCAGAAGCTGTTTTGTCAACGATAACATTCACACTCCAACGCTCCACATACGACAACGGCCGCATCGGAGAACTACGGAAGAACGGTATACTTCGGTAAGAGTTTTTTTTTGTGACGCACTTTCTATTCGATAAATAGACAAATCGTTTTCGTTTTAAAATTCGGCCGCGCATAAACTTTGGGGGATTTTATTACAAATATTTACTTTGTAAAATTTAATTTGTTTAACTTTAAGAAAATCAATATTTTGTCTTTAAAATTTTTATTGTGTTTAATAAATTCCATTGTTTTTCGTTTTAATAGCGTACGCGTTTAATTTCATTTAACAGCAGTAGTAGATCGAGGAAGAAACAGATGCAATTTTCCATTTATTTAAGTTGTCATCATGCATAGCTGGTCGGAGCATTATTAAATTAAGTGCCATCACATTCCCCGCTATATAAGTCAAATTTTTATCTGAACAGTAGCGATACATGGCAATATTGTTGTGGTACTGCAATTAAAAATTTAAAATCTATTCCATCTGTATACAGACTGGCACATTTGCAACTTATGCACTTCCAAATTTATTGGATAAAGATTAATATATTCGTCCTGTTGTTTAACGAGAAACCTTTTGTTACTTTTAGATTTACGTAATTTACGTAATTACGTAATTTACGATCAGTAATTTACGATTTTGAAAAATTACCACACAAAACAAAATGGTATACAACCAAAGACATTTAGGTTTAGACCCAGAAAATATTCTAAATCTGAAAATCGGTTCAAATATCCCTGAGATATTGCTGAACAACTTGAAGTTTTGGTCAAAAGACTTACAAAGCAAGAAATCAATAAAGCCAGCGTTTGATGTCTTAGAAATTTTAGTATATTGATCAGTAATGTCCTAGGGATTTATTTCAACCAAATTTCAGAACTATAATTTTTCTTCTGGGTCAAAACTTAAATATTTTGGGCGGCATGCTTCAAAGACAAATATCAATAAAGCTGGCGTTAAATTCAGAAACTCTCAGTTTCTAAATGTTGTTCAGCAGTAATTTAGGATCATTTAAGTCAATTTTCAGACTTACAATACTATTTTCTGGGTTTTACAGTGAAATTTTATCTAAAATACCTGGGCTAATTGTATTGTGGAAATATTTAAAATATATTAACTATATCGAAGTGTCAAATGAGCTGTAAAAAAAGCGATCGTAGCGAACAATGGCGATTTATGGTTGATAAATCGAAACGATTTTCAGTACCTAATACATACTCGTAAGTACTCCAGCCTGAAGGTTCATAGTTGTTTTTAATAATTTTATAATCCCACATTCTTCGAGAGTTTTCTTAACCTAAAAACTTATTTTCAACAATCCATATTTTTCTTGTCCACAGGTTATTGGGATATTAAACTTGGTTAAATAAAACTATCCACTTTTTTCGACGTTTCGATATTTAATTTTCTCTTCTTCAGAACTGCAGTTTAGTTTTTACCTAACAAAACCACAAGGTTAAATATTATATACTTTTTGATATGCCCTTGTGGTATATAAAAAAATAAAAAATAAACTTAAGATCTTTTCCTTCTTGTTGTTCTACGACTGCGTCGTGTATTTCACTGTAACACTGGAAACAAAGATACCACATCCAACGAAATTAAAATGTAATTGTCCGGCAACTTCACCCTATCCAATAACTGGACAAGTTCAACCGAATTTTTCAAACAGATGTTCGAAGTGGTCAATATCCTTGTCAAAATACTGCTCAGAAATTTTGCTATATTATACGTACGGGACTTAAAGCAGCTTACTGCCGGTCTAAAAGCGATTTCTGTTTTATGAGCTTTTCTTAAACCATACGACAGCTTAGGGCTGAGAGAATTTTTTCTCATTAATTGTTTATAATGTTAGAGGCTGGATGCTGCCACTCTTCTTCATCTTCATCAATAATTCACCTATTTTTCATTGGAATGCTAATGTGGGATCTCTGCTTAGTTTCACATATCTTCCATTCTTTAGTAGATCTTCCATCCCTCTTTCATAATCTTTTTTGTACATTATCACTGTGCTGTTGCCTTTGTCAGGTTATTGTCTGCTCCCACATTGCTCTCCCCTTACGTCTTCTTCTTCATCTTCATCAGCCTGTGTTTATCCACTCCTGGACGTAGGCCTCTCCCAGTTTTTTCCATTTTCCTCTGTCTTGGGCCGCTTGTAGCCACTCTCTGCCCGCAATCTTCTTAACATCGTCCCTCCATCTCATCTGCGGCCTTCCGACGTTTCTCTTTGTTTCTCTTGGTCGCCATTTAATAATCTTTGTCGACCATCTATTTCCATCCTGGCGTGACACATGGCCAACCCAACGCCACTTCAGTGTTGCCATCCGTTACTCCCGTTCTCCGTCTAATCTCCTCGTTTCTTATTTTGTCTCTTAAGGAGACCCCTAGCATAGCCCTCTCCATTGACCTTTGTGCTGTCCTGAGGCGGTTTGCTGTCTGTTTTGTCATCGACATTGTCTCTATGCCATAGGTGGTCACCGGCAATATGCATGCGTTATAGACTTTGCGTTTCAAGTTTATAGGTATACTGGGTTCTTTTAAAATGTATCCTAGCTTACCTAACGCTGCCCATGTAAGTCCTATTCGTCTTATTACTTCTGCGGTTTGATTACTCTTGTCTGTTTTAATAAGATGACCCAAGTATATGTATTCTGAGACATTTTCGATGACATTATTATCAATGGATATATGTATGCTGTCTTTTGTCATAATTTTTGTTTTGCTGAAATTCATTTTCAGCCCAACTTCGTTTGCCGCCGCATTCAGTTCACGGAGCATCTGTCCAAGTTCATCCACGTCGTCAGATATCAAGACAATGTCGTCGGCAAATCTTAAGTGATTTAAATATGATCCGTCAATCCTGATACCCTTTTTCTCCCAGGGAAGTTTCTTAAACACGTCTTCTAAGGCAGAGGTGAACAATTTTGGAGATGTTATGTCTCCTTGACGAACTCCTCTTTTTATATGAACTTTATTTGTTTTCATTTCTTCATTTATTTTTACGTGTAGGGATGCGTTTTCGTAGATGTTTTTTATGATCATGGAGTATCTGGAGTCTATTCTCGCTCTGTCCATGGATTTCAAAAAGGCCCATGTCTCGATGGAGTCGAATGCTTTATGAAAATCTATAAAAGCCAGGTGAATCGGGATGTTATATTCGTTACCCTTTTCAATAAGTGAACGTACTGTTTGGATGTGCTCCATAGTGCTAAAGCCCCTGTTATGACCAGTTTCTAAAGCTGTAATTTTCGATAGGAAATATTTCTCATTAAAAATTAAATACATTTTAACCAAGAAAGACTAAAAAATTATCCGTCAAAATCATAATAAATTCAAACTTGTAAACATTTGTTATTACAAATTCTCCGGATCTATTCGTTTAAATTGATATTTAATTTATGGGTTATGTATCTGTGTCTTGTTATAAGGGTCAGCTGTCAACAAAATATTGTTCACCGAAATAAGAAAAGACTAAAATGTAGATTTTATTCTTTACTCACAAAGAAACTTAGTTTGTATTTTGTATATAGGATGGTTGCATCCAATTAAATAAATGTCGATGAAGTGATTACTCATTTTCTTTATAGCATGTAAGGTTTAGGAATAAGTTTTAGGATAAATATACAGATTGTAATAAGTTTAATAATTTCTGATTGGTTGCTGAACCTTTTTGGTCTGTTATTGGCTAAAATTGGAAAAGCCACACCAATAAAAATGTTGTTAAAATTTGATTTTGGGTTATTGTTAATGAGAGCTCATGACGAGTTGATCACAAGGGTTCATGACGAGAACAGTGAGATGTTCACTACATTTTGTGGGTAGAATGTTAATTTTACAATTAAAATTGTATTAAAAATTGTTACCTTTCTATACAATTGAATTTGTACTAGACCTCATGATTGAGGATTCATGTTATCGCATCAGTTGTTAAGTGAAATAAGATGTGTTTTTGTTCTAACATGAAAGTGTTAATAATGAGTAAATTTTTGTGACTTATTTGTCGTAACTTGGAAGTTGGTGTTTGACACCCTTAATCAGTTGTAATAAAAACTAAATAAACTTGTTACAATTATCTAGTATTTTTATGATGATTTCCGTTTTAAATAAAGTTGGACACGCCCTGTAATCTCTGTAAGAGGAATCATGCTCAAAGCAAAAAGGTCGTTTATTACCTATTACCTGGAGAAGAACACCATAACACCCCTGCGAAAGCCCGCTTGTTCCACGGGTTGGTAAAAATCGAACTTATTTGTTAAACGGTTTGTTATAATTTTTGTAAAGATCTTATAGAGGTGTGGCAGCAAACTAATTGGTCTGTAGTTCTCTATGTTAGTATGGTCTCCTTTTTTGAATATCAGTATGACTTCTGAATTGTACCATTCTGTTGGAATTTTCCCCTCTTGTAAACATCTGTTTAGCAGAACAATCATTGCTTCTTCTAAACTTGTTCCTCCACTCTTCAGCATTTCCGTCGTGATTTGGTCTTCTCCAGGGCATTTTCTGTTTTTCATTTGTCTCAGGGTAGCTCTTAATTCTTCTTTACTGATTTCAGGCATTTCTTCTGATCTTACATTTAAGATGGTGCATTTAGTCCCTGCTGTCGGGTCTGGTGTTTTTGACTCGTATAGTGTACGGTAGAAGTCTTCTATTACCTAGAGAATTTGGTTTTTGTCAGATACCTTAGTGCCATTTTGGTTTTTTATCTCTATTATTCTAGTTTTCCCTGTTGACAATTTCGATCTCAGTACTTTCATATTTGCGTTGTCTTCAATAACTGCTTTTATTATTCTCGTTCTATATGCCCTCACGTCTTTACGAATTGCTTTTTGTGTTCTTTTATTTAGGTCCTTATAGTGATCTGATGATCGGTCTGTATTTCTTCTTTGTTCTTTTAATTGAATCGTGTGGGGAATAAGTTTTTGATTTGTTGGCTCTTTTGTCTTCGTACAGATTTTCTTTGTCGCAACGCGAATGCTTGTTTTGATTTTATTGAGGATCTGATTTATGTCCATGCTATAGAGCAATGGTTCCCAAACTTTTTTTTCTCGTGGACCACTTTCAATGTTTTACTATTTAAAATGTAAAAATACAAATCCGGCTAAATCCGCAAGTGTAACTTATGAACCCCTGTTTTCTTTTCACGTCTACGGGGAACCACTGCTATAGAGGGATCTGGTAGGGGCCAGTTTTTCCGTAATTCTTGTTGGTATTCTTGTTTCCTTGCTTCCAGTTCTATACCTGTTGCAAATCCTGGCTTATGGGGTAGTTTGTTTCTATCTAGCCTGGTCTTTATTATAATTTCTGTTCGTACTAGCCTGTGATCACTTCCTGTGTTAAAACGGTTTAAAGCGGTGACATCTTTACACACTTTTCTGTTGTCAGAAAGTATATAGTCAATTTCATTTTTTGTTTTTCCATCTGGACTCTTCCATGTCCATTTCCGCTGTATAGGCTTCTTATAGAATGTATTTAGGCAGTATAATCTTTCCTTTCTTAGAAAGTTGAGAAACATCTCTCCCCTGTCGTTCCTTTCTCCAAGACCAAAATTTCCTATATATTCAGGATCTTCTTCTTTTTTCTTGCCAATTTTCGCGTTAAAGTCTCCCATCATTAAGATGTAATAGGGGTTTTCAAGTTTTCTTGCGGTTTCTAAGTCTTCATAGAACTGGTCTGCGGCTTCATCATCCGAGGAGCTAGTCGGAGCGTATGCTTGGATGACTTGCATGGTATAACGGTTTGTAATCTGGATCATGATGTACATAACGCGGTTTGAAACAGCATGGTATTTTGTTTCAAGATGAATTATATTTTTGTTCACGAGTAAGGCTACGCCTCCAATATGATGGTCTGTATCTCCATTTTCCTGGAATAGTATGTGACCCGATTTTAAAAGAGTGCTTTTCTCTCCAGGAAGGTGTGTCTCGCAAAGCCCTACGATGTTCCATTTTATATGTTGTAGTTCTTCTTGGAGTCCTTCTAGATGTTCCTCCAGTCTCATCATCCTGATGTTGTATGTTGCGATGAATAGTTGTACTCTGCTACTATGAGAGTACGGTTTTAATCTGGACGAATGTTTGCCCCCCCCCCCCCAGAATCCGTAGGGCAGACTGATTTGTTAGTGTGAGATTCTGAGTATGTAACTCTACTCATCTGGGGTATTTTCGTTTTAATATTCGACATAAGATCATGAATTTTAAAAGGGAGGTTTTGGCATAATAAAACGCCACGCTTGCCGGACGTGTTGGCGAGTTTTCTTTTTCTCAGCCGCCCATTTTGGGAACAGACGCTGTTTGTAGCCGCTCACTCTGAGGCAGACGCTACTAGCCTGTTGGTCCGCGGGAGGTATTTGATTTCCCTCCTACCACCCATATCTGGGAGGCGTTCCCCTATCCGCCACCTGGAGACGCGTTCTCTAGGGGTTTCAGGCTCCCCCGAGAATTACGTCTTAATTCTTACGTCTTATGGCTTGTTAATGTCTATGATCGGGCAAACATATCAATGTTACCGTTGTTAAGTTCTATTATGGTTTCTTGGTCTGCCATTCTATTTCTTGATATTCCAGCATCCATACGTAGACCTTTAAATTTCCATACTCGCTTTTCCCTAATTTTTGCCAAGTCAACAACCAAAATTTTAGTGCGATTTTTCGAGACACTGTTGGTTCTGAGACCAATTAAATTTGATTATTTTAATTTGTTGCTAACCTCGTTACAATCGATTAATTATCAGGGTGACAGGGGTACCTTGAGTAGGGCGTGGTTCTTCACCACTCACGATGATTTTATGTAGGAAGAAGCTAAGGACCTTAAGGCTTCCCTCACCCCCAACTTAAGTCCTGAAGAAGAAAAAAGAAGTAGATAGTTTTATTTAAACAAGTGCGATATCCCAATAATATTTATGTACCAGATTACTTTCAATGTCATGGAATTAAACACCATGATAGATGAGGATACGGAACTGAACTGAACTCGCACTTAATCTGCATTGTTAATGTTTTCATGATTCAAACAAAATGGATATAATATCCCCTGAAAGGCTGCCAGCATTAAGTAAGTTTTGTATTTTTAACGACTGCGTTATTTTATTGAAACCCCCGGTAATTCCGCTTAGTATCATCGCTACACCTGATAAAACAGTAGCTACACCCCCCGAAGAGAAGTCTCATGGTAACAAAATTGTAATCTCCGAGCAAGTTACGTGAAAATGTTTTATTATTTTTAAACAAAAGAAACATGCAATTTATTTAAAAATATCATAAAAACATCTTAATTTTTAAATTGTTAAAAATTATTGGTCAACCTTCAACAATTTTATTTACCTCGGAACCTTGAAAGTCGTAGATAATATTATTACAAAGATAATTTTAAATGTTCTTGACCGTCCTCAATAGTCCATTAAGTAACAAAAAGTTGATTAATAAAAAGTTCACAAAACCACGAAATAACCTATGACGTATCCAATTATTATTATAAATAATTTGCATCAAAAATCGTAGAATTATAACTGTAATAGGTATTTTTACCGTATTTTATTTTATGAAAAAAAAATGACTTATTACATTGTTGCAGTTGATACAATTTCTTTATTTGGGTTGAGGACATTCACGAGTTCTATGAACTACCTTCTTGAGTGGTTTATTACCGTTTCCTGCAGTTTTCCAATACTGACGTCACTATTATACGTATTTATGTTTGTTGCGATGATTATTGCAATTTTGACGTCATTGAAAAATTCAAATTCAATTCGATTTGAAACTTTATTAATGCGTTTTCGATAACATATCAGTTTGTATTAGATATGGATTGTATGACCTACCTTATAAGTTTTTGTAGAGTACAATAAACAATTACGTGATGATTTCCTGCAAGTCACCTTGTAATTTAATTATTGCATCTAAAATATTCTTGTTCTCATAATAGAAATAATTAAAAATTAGTTTTCTGATCAAATGCCTATAATTTACAGTAATTTCGGTGGAAGCTTTATTATGTTGTTTTATAATTAATAATTACATGAGTATTGTGATTATGAGATTATGACTACCTATAATTTAATATTAGCATGATTTTTTGCATCGCTACATTCAATTAAGTAGTCAATTTTTTAACATAAATGCATCGAAGTAGCAAGATTAAGATTTTATAAATAACTAGCTGGCACAGTCGGCCTACCGGCCGCCTCGGATGTGGTTGTTTGGCCTTCGGCCTCACTCAAGGGTATCGTAGGCATACGTGTAGACCGTGGTTGTTCGGCCTTCGGACTCACTCCAAGGTACTAAAGTAGCCTATGTTTTTCGTAGCGTTGTAAATAACTTCTACACCAAATTTGGTTAAGATTGGTCAAATAGAAACGTAAAGCACGTGCACGCGTATTTGCATTGTCGATCGGTTGACAGTTTGACAGCATTCATTATTGTTTTTTAAGTTGATTTTGAGTAGCCTGCCTTCCTTTAAGGAATCTCGATAATCCATTCATGCGCGTCCCATAGGGACGCGCATGAATGGATTATCGAGATTCCTTAAAGGAAGGCAGGCTACTCAAAATCAACTTTCCTTTCCTTTGCGAATTTTTGCACTATTTCAATACAAAAACATGCGCAGGGACCTACATAATAACTGTGCCAAATTTGGTTCCGATCGGTCAAACGGTTTAGGAGTCTATAGGGAACATACATACATACACACATACATCCATTTTTATATATATAGATAATATAATTATTATCTATCTATATTCGGTTATGAACGTCTTGCGACATTTTCCCGATACCTCCCTGTCTCTGCTCGTTGCGTGTTGAAATTGTGTGACGACCACAAAGGACCTACAGCTTAACGTGGATTCCGAACCACGGGAATAGACAATTATTATTGGATATAGGGGATAATTATTATACATTGCTTTAATTCAATACAATGTGTTGTTCCTATTTTATTCCAAAATTTCGAAAAAATTGACCCTCGATGCCCTAAACCCTTTCCAAGAATTTTCCTATAAATAATAAAAAATAATTTTCAGGCACGAAATTAAAACAAAACAGATTTTCGTAAAATCGTTCATGTTTATAAATATTATTGGGCTAGCGATTATTATTTACCTTATCTTGCAGCTTGAAAATTATATGCCACAAATATTGGAACGTATCAAAATTTAACACAAAATATTAGAATTAACATTGTTTAAGTTCGTAAAATATCAATTTTATTAAAATTTTAAATTGTTTAAAAAAATTAATTATTTTAAGTGTTCTTGTGAAAGTAACTATGAAAAGTCCAGGTAATATAGCAAATTTTCTAACAGGTTTTTTTTTAGTTAGTTTAATCGTACATAAAATTGGATAAGAATAATTAACCGGGATGGAATCCATTTGGAAAAATGTGGAATTCAGAAAATCCAAAAGCAGAAAAAATCCAAGAGGTGACAATGTTGGTTCCGACGAAAATGAAGAGTACAATAGAGATCAATTTTATTCGACTAGAAGTAATGACGAAATCCTGAGGATGTCTATATCGAAGTCCTATATTAGTAGGCTCGTTGGAAAGCAAGGATGGAGGATAAAAAATATTCAAGATAGGTCTGGTGCAATAGTAATAATAATTGAAAGAGATTTAAACGTGGAAATCCAAATAGTTGGACCCCCAAATAAAAATACGCGTGCTAAAAAAATAATTGATGGGTTGATGACGCAATGGAAACCTCGACTGGAAAACCAGAATGTCTCGCCTAAGCCATTACGACTTGATCGCAAAATACAAGATGGCATTGTGGTAACACAGGAACCTGGTGCAAAATTTTATCGTCAAAATACAAAAGAATATGCAGTTACAGGCAATTTTAATCCTAATTGCAGTGATAAAAATGAATATCGGGATTTGGAAGAAGGTCAAATTAGACATAAGGAAAATTTTTCTTTGAATGCAACCGGGACTGTTTCCCATGATCTACGGCCTGATAATACCACCATTTGCCAAACCGAAAATCTTAATTCAAATAATTACGAATCTACAAATGAAGATGACACCAAAGATGAAGTATATTCCAGTTATTACCTTGACCCCCACAATATCAGAGACTCTCGTCATCCAAATGGAAATCAGCTCAGCGAATCTAACGATTCGGAAAAGGAATATTGGGATTTAGGTAATAAATTCTTAGATAACGAAGATTTGTCTTCTGGTATAATCAATTATGTTTACCATAATAAGAACCGCAATGATATGACCATTTTGCAATCTGAAGATGAAAATACAAATAGCTCCGAATCATCCGGCGGAAATTATCATGAAAATTGGAGTGAAACCGAAAACTGGAGCGATAAAACCGACAAAGGCCAAAATTGGAATAGAATTCGAAATCGTTGCAGCAAATCTGCGGATTTGGAATTGGAATATTGGGGTATAGATAATAAAATAAAAGAAGATCTAGATAATCATACAAAAGATGTCGCTTCCAAACTAATCAAATATATTTACAATGATTTGGACCGCAATGATACCATCGTTTTACAACCTGAAGAAGTACATATAAATAACTCCGTATCATTAAATGGAAATTGTCACGACAATTGGAGTGAAACCGTAAACGTGAGCGATAAAACAGACGAAATTCAAAATTCGAATGGAATCAAAGATGACGAATATTCCAGTTACAATGCAGACTCTCGTCATTTAAATGGAAATCAGTTCAGCGAATCTGGGGATTTGGAAAAGGAATATTGGTATGTAGATAATAAAATAAATAAAAAGCAAAATAATCATATGAAAGATTTTTCTTCCAGTATAACCAAAGATGTTTACAAATCTTCAAGTGGAAATTGCAATGAAAGTTATAGTAATATCGAAAATTGGGACGATGGAACTGAAGGAAGGAAAATTTGGATTAAAGCCAATGATGAATATTCCGGTTATGAGCTTGGTTCCCACATTAACACAGACTCTTGTCATCCAAGTATAAATCAATTCAGCAAATTTGAGGAACTGGAAAAGGAATATTGGGATTTAGATAATAAAATAATTAAAACTCAAAATAATCATATGGAAGAAGTGCCTTCCAGCACAATCAAAGCCATTTACAAAACTTCAAGTGAAAATTGCAATGAAAGTTGTAGTAAAATCGAAAATTGGGGCGATGATACTGAAGGAAGGAAAAATTGGATTAAAGCCAATGATGAATATTCCAGCTGTGAGCTTGGTTCCAACATTAACACAGACTCTTCTCATCTAAATATAAATCAGTTCAGAAAATTTTATGATTTGGAAAGGGAAGATCAAAATAATCATAAGGAAGATGTGTTTTCCAGTGTAATCAAACCTGTTTACTGTGATCTGAACAGCAATAATAAGACCATTTTGCAATCTAATGATATAAATAATTACAATTCTTTAAATGAAAATTGGAATGAAGGTTGGAGTGAAACCGAAAATTGGGACAATAAATATGATGAAATGCAAAATTTGAATGCAATCAAAAATCAAGAATATTTTGTTTATAAGCTTACATCCCACGATAACACAGCCTCTCATCGTCCTAATGGAAACCAGTTCAGCGAATATAGAAATTTGGACATGGAATATTCCTTGAAACCTCAAAATAATCATACGAAAGATTTCTCTTCCAGTATAATCAAAGATGTTTACAAATCTTCAAGTGGAAATGGTAATGAAAGTTGCAGTAAAATTAAAAACTGGGATGATAAACCTGAAGAAACGGAAAATGGAAATAGAACTCTTGACGAATATTCTGCCTATGAGCTTGCATCTGACGATAACCTAGGCTCTCGTCATCCAAATGAAAATCATATTAGCAAATTTGAGGATCTGGAGAAAGAATATTGGAATGTAGATCATAAAATTAATGAAGATCAAAATAATCATACGGAAGACGGATCTTCCAGTATAAACAAATATCTGGACCGCAATGATACAACCATTTTGCAATCTGAAGATGTAAATATAAATAATTGCAAATGTTCGCATGGAATTTGGCATGAAAGTTGTAATGAAACACAAAATTGGGCCAATGGAAATCAAAATGAAGTTGGATTCCAAAATAACATCGATTCTGATCACCCAAATGGAAACCAGTTTAGCGAACCTTTGGATTTGGAAAATGAATATTGGGAAGTAGTTGCAAGAAAAAATGAAGATTTATCCAATTTAATCGAAGTTATTTGCCACGCTCTTGACCCCAACGATTCTTTGCAAACTTCAAATGAAAGTAAGTACAAATCTCAAAATTCTTGGGCTGAAAGCGAAAATTGGGACTTTGAGAATAACATTGAAGAAATTCAAAATAAAAATGGAACCGCTGATCGTCCAAATGGAAGCCAGTTCAGTGAACCTTTGGATTTAGAGAAAGAATATTGGGATGTAGATGTTAAAAAAGGAGAAGACGTTTCCAGTTTAATCAAATCAAACCATGATCTTGACTCCAATGATACCACCATTGTGCAAATCGAAGATGTTAATATTAATAACAATAAATCCCCGCGTAGAAAACATTACCCTTGGAAGGATTGGGGTGAAATGTTGAGATTGGAAAAAAATAATTGGGTTTTAGAATTTGATAGAACATCAAATGGAAATAATTACAACGAATCTTTAAATAGCGAAAATTGGAATAATTCTTGGACGGAAGGTAAAATTAAAGAAACTCAAAATAAAAATGAATCCGATTACAAAAACGACCTTGGTTATCCAAACGAAAGCCAGTTCAGCAAACCTTTCGATTTAGAAAAGGAATATTGGGTGGTAGAAAATAAAAGAAATGATGATCTCTCTAGTTTAACCGAACCTATTTGCCATGATCTTGACCGCAATGATACCAACAATCTACAAATTGGAAATATAAATATTGATAACCACGAATATGAAAGTAATGAATATTTTCTTTGGAAAAATTGGAATGAAATGATGAAATTGGAAAAAGAATATTGGGATTTAGAACTTGAAAAACAAGAATACCAAAAGACACATCCTTTTAGTTTATCTGAATCTTTTTGCTACGATGATAAGATTACTTTGCATACTTCAAATGAAAATAATTATTACGAATCTCTAATTAGTGTAAATTGTTATAATTCTTTGATGGAAAATGAAAATTGGGAGCCCGAAGAAATTCTAAATAAATATGGAACCAATGCCGAAAATGGAAGCCAATTCAGTGACCCTTTGAATTTGGAAGAGGAATACTTGAATGTAGATATAATCCAAAATGAAAATGTTTCCAGTTTAACCAAACCTATTTGCAATGATCTTAACCCCAATGATACGACTGTTCCACTAATCGAAAATGTAAATATCGATAAAAACGAATCCCTAAGTACGGAATATTTTGCTGGGGAAAATTGTGATGAAACGGTGAAATCAAAAGAGCAATATTGGGATTTAGAACTTAAAAAACATGAAGATCAAAATAGTAATCCGAATAGTTTAACTGAATCTGTTTGCCACAAGCCTGACTCCGATGATAGAATCATTTTCCAAACTTCAAATGGAAATCAGCATTACGAATCAGTGCTCCGAAAAAATTCGGAGTGTGAGCGGGATGAAAATAAACTTGGTTCGCCAAATAACAAAGACCCTTCCGTTTCCTTTCTCCGTTTTCCGTTTTCCGTTTCGTATCGTGAATATTTGAATTTGGAAGCTGGATATTGGAAAGTAGTTAAAAACAATGAAGATCAAAATAAAAATTCGGAAGATATTCCTACCAGTTTAACCGAACCTATTTTACATGATATGAAACCCAATGATAAAACCATTTTGCAAACTGAAAATATAAATGAATATTTGAATTTGGAAGATGGATTTTGGAAAATAGTTAAAAACAATGCAGATCAAAATAAAAATTCGGAAGATATTCCTACCAGTTTAACCGAACCTATTTTACATGATATGAAACCCAATGATAAAACCATTTTGCAAACTGAAAATATAAATGAATTCGAATCTATTAGTAGTACAGATTTAGATTATTATTGTGATACAAGCGAAAACTGTGCAAGCGAAACTGAAGAAATTCTAAATAAAAATGAGGCAAATAGTCATCCAAATGGAAACCAGTTTAGCGAACCTTTGGATTTGGAGAAGGAATATTGGCATGAAGGTTTTAAAAATTATTTCAACGTAAACCTCGATGATAAGACCAATTTGCATACTAAAAATGTAAATCAAGATAACTGTGAAAATCTATCTGGAAATTGGGATAAACTTTGGAGAATAACTGAAGAATTTGAGCAGAAATTTAACCAAACCTCAGATCAAAATGAAAACGATGATGAAAAATATTGTGATTACGAACTTGATTCCAGCGAACCGTTGAATGAAAATAAGCTCAACAATTCATACGAATGGAATGAACAGGTTGAACAAGAAGAATGGGATGCATTTTGGATCGAGGAAACTAAAAGTTGGAATGCTAGGATTGCAGAAAGGGAAAATAAAAAACAAGAAGAAGAATTCCCATATACTACTGAACCTGTTTATCAAGAATTCGAAAATAATAAATTCAATAGTCCCATAAGTTACAATGCTTGGGAGAAAGAATATTTTAGTTTTAAATATGGTGCTCATAGTGATACAGACTCTCTAAATGGAAACCAGTGGAAACCCTTAGATGAAAATAAACTAAACACTTTCCAAATGGGTCGAAGTACGGTTTATGATGTTAGATCGTTCGATGAAAATGACAAATGGAATTTCGGAATTGCAGAAAGTGAACATGAAAAACCAAAAGAAGAATCTCACCCAGTTGTTTATCAAGAATTGGGCTCGAACAACAATAGTTTTGAAAGTTCAGATTGTTTAAGTTGTAGTTGGATAGATCGAACTTCAAGAGAGGAGGTTCCGATTTCAGATTTAAATGACAAAAATGATATTAAAGGTGAAGTTTTATACAACCAAAGTAAAATAAATAAAGATATCACAACGCAGGAGGCTGAAGATGATTCTAGAAAAACATTATGCGATAACACAAAAACGAAGACAGTACATTGCGACAAGAACAAAATAATCGAAGAGCAACATGCAAGTGAAAATCAAAGTAAGAAAGAAGAATCATTGAGTTTTTATAATCCACTTCACGATAAACTGGATATTGATGAAAGAAATGTTCAAAACGTAAGTCAAAACAGTTATAGAAAAAGATCCAATAAACTGAAAACACCGAAAAATTGCCCCTGTGATTGGAATGATATGATAAATATGGATGAGTATAAGAGATCGAGTTGGAAAGTAGAATGCATCGACGATGTCAAATCTTGCAATCACAATACTAAAAATAACAAAAGTCAAGTCGAAGTTTCCATTCCATCCATTCACTATCAATCAACCAGCGATGGTAATGCACATGGCTTAAAAGCAATGGAAAACAGTTTCGGTAAATCGGATCAATGCGATTCTGACAATAAAACTAAAAAGAAACACAAAAATAAGAAGAATAAAAATAAGAAGAAAAAAGAGGTAAAATTTGCCCCTGTTCAAGTCTCAAAAATGGAAGAAGAAAAGGTCGACGTTAAGACACACCAGAAGGAACACAAAATAAAAAAGAAATGTTTGACGCCACAGACAAAAGTTGTTAATATCCAAACACAAGAAAATAAAAACGAAAATAAAGAGCAAAGAAAAAGAAACCGTTCAATAGGACTTCGTCGGGAGAGTTTAGGCGACAGTAAAACTTTTGTTTCATGGTGACGATATGATTGTAATTATTTAATGTAAATTGTCTTTCTATAGTTAATTGTTTGACCCGCATGTTAAGATGTTGATAATTTGAAAGTATTAAAAATTTTAGAATGTTATGCTTGAGTTTCATTTATTACTACCAATTTCAAAAAATGTTTCAGGATAGAAAAGTCGGAGATTTCAACGGGCGAATAAGCATAGATACAATGATCATATCATGAAAAGATCATTAAGACTTTTAATATTATTATTTCGAAAGTCTAAAAACTCAGGGAGACAATAGTAAAGGTTAATCATTCGATTATTTTACTATAACTACATGGGCGTTCATAGCAAATTTTCCGGGCGGGGCAAACTTAAAATTTATATAAGCATATTTTTTTAAATAAATATCCAAATAAATAAATAACAAGTAATATAGAAAATATTAAATCAACTAACAAATCTCCTCCATTATCTGTTTTCCAGTAACAGTTAATTTCTTTAAAAACTCCCAATTTTAAATATTTCTCCATCTTTCCAACGCTACAAATCATCGCACAGGTCTAATCTTCCCTTTACGATTGACGTAATTTATGACGTAACCTAAAAATGGCACAAAACATTTTTCAGACATGAAAAGAACAAAAATATTCATAAGCTTTATAGTATCTGAAAAGCGTTTTGTGGAGTTTTTAGGTTAAACTAAAAATACAGATATAATTAATATCAATTTTCATTACATTATAACCAGAAATCCATCGATTATTATAATAATATAAATGTTTTGTAGAAGATGAAAATACAATTAAATTAAGGGAGCGACATCAGGCGAGTTTTATGATGTTTTTATGTCTGAGAATTTATTTGAGAAGAATCTTATATGAATTTGAATGAGTTGAGTTGAGTTTGAACATTTCTTGTATGTAATATTTTGCAAAAAAAATATATATACTTCTTAAATTACAAAAGTATGAACAATGTCGTGTCAAGTTCGATTAAATGAAGAGGGATTTTGATTTGTTACCATAGGACGTTCCTGAGGGTCCGAAGATTGCGACTAACGGTAACAAGGGGGGTGGGATGGGGGGTTGAAAAGTCACAACAAAATGCGGACGTCATTTTCTGGACGACCCCTATATATGAAGTTGATATAATATATACGTAAATGGGGATAGCACGAATTATTGGACCGCGGTTTTAAAAATTCCCTATAGATATTCGTAAAGTTGAAGGTTTATATAGTAGACATAAACAAAAAAATTGCGGAAAATGCAAGTTTAATCCTCAAAAACAGCCCTTACATCAGTAATGAAACAATTGAAGTTAATTTATTTATAAAAATAAAAAACATTTTGAGGTTGTTGCCAACCTCATCAGAAAATGGACCCTGCAAATTGGCGGGGAGTTCATGTTTTCATTACAATTATAGAATCATTCTTAGAGATTTTTTTATCAAGTTCTGGTCGTTTTTATGAATTTTTTAATCGGGTTTCAAACCGCGTGTCATTTGGCATATTGTGACATACATATAATCTACCTATTTTTGATATGTTGTTTTTCTGATTTGTTT
Source organism: Podabrus alpinus (assembly GCA_932274525.1). Lineage (NCBI taxonomy): Eukaryota > Metazoa > Arthropoda > Insecta > Coleoptera > Cantharidae > Podabrus > Podabrus alpinus. Next base: position 49,392,692 of record OW026456.1, on the reverse strand, counting down.
ATGTTTCAGGTTTCCATACTGGATTGCGTGGGCGTTTTTATTTCATCAATGTTGGTAAGTATTCGTTTTCATGTCTTGATTTTGAGTCTATTTTTCATTTTAGATCGTTATTTGGCTTTTTTGGGTACACTCAAACCTTATTTCTTATCAGGGTTATTAGTTTTTAAGATTAGATCTTATTGGTCACGGTTATTTCTCTCGTTGTCAATAGTGGTTGCTATGGATTGTGCAAGGGCCATAAGGCGGGCCTTATACACTTTACACAGGATTGATCCTGTGGAGTGCCTGTTGTCACTGAGCTTCGCTCTGACACAGTTGACGCATACATGCTTAGCAAGTTCCTTTTGCACTACGCAGTCACGTGAAGCGTGTTCTGTTGAGGTGCAAAAGGCGCATGTTTCATTTCCTTTGCAAAATTTGGCTGTGTGGCCAAAACGTTGGCATTTATAACATCGGACAATTCCGATGTGATTCCGTACGCGGTAGCTTTTCCAAGCCACTCTGAATTTACCCTCCTTTATTATTGCTTCATGGACCAGGGGGTGAACCTCCAGGATCCATTTGTTGTGAGTTCTTCCTCTGGTATGTACGGGATTGGCTCTTTTAAGCCATGAAATCCCGGCCATATTGACCACCTCGGGAAGACTCCTTTCTATTTCCGTTGTAATTTGATCCTTAGAGACGGATTTGTCCACCATCTGTATAGCAATTGATGGCCAGGTAGCTGAAGGCTCCCGGGCCATCAATTGGTTCTCCGCTAGTAGAGTGCTGCCTACTAGTTTCTTGACCGAAGGGTGGGAGGATTCCACCACAACACTTTTGTTTTTCGTCAGATAGAGCCTATCTGCTTTTATGCCAAGATCTTCCGCTCTGATGCTAGTCAGGGCGGATTTTGTGTTTTCTGCTGACTGGAACGAGCTACCCTCTCCAGGGTAGACAATTACTTTATATTTTTTATGTGTGCTCCGGGGGTTGCTGATGGCGGCCCTCTTCATTGCTGTTAGGTATTTCCTGGGTGGGTCGTGCTTCGTGGATTCTTCCTTAGGGGAAGAATCCGTTTCCTTGGGTTCCCGAACCTTGAGGAGGTTCGGGGGGTTGAAAATTTTTCTTAGGTGGGTTTTGCTTTTTGGGTTCTTCCTGAGGGGAAGAATTTGTTTCTTTGAGTTCCCGGACCTTGAGGAGGTTCGCGGGGGTGGCAGGGGCAGGAACCGCCTCTGCTGTATTTACTTTGGACGGGGGAAGGGTGGCTGAAGGCTCACCCGTCCCTCGTTTGTTGTTATTGCCCTTCAGTATGAATAGTAGAAGTTTGAAGGTGCTTTCTTTCATATCTTCTAAATTTTTTAGTGTGTTTTTCCTTTCGTCGAGTTCTTCTTTGCTTAATATGATGAATTTCATTATTTTATGCGTGGCTTTCGATATGTTGGAAAATATTTCTTTCGCCCATTCCGTTATTCCCAAATGGCTTTCACTTGGTGTTTCTGTTTCTTCTATTCCATGTTCTTCTTTATTTTCTTGCATCGCCTGTAGGATTCTGGACAATGTTTCGATCAGCTCTGTGGATGTTTCCAAATTGTATTCACTTTGTGTTTTTTCGGTTTCATAATTTTTTCCTTTTGTTTCATTACTGTTTTCACTTAGCGTTTCTGTCTCTTGTTTTTCATGTTTTTCTTTTTCTTGCTTCGCCAATCTGGCACGTTTCCTTTGGTTTTTGTTTGGTTTCTTTTTTGCTTCCTTTCGAATTTTTCCTTGTTTTTCGTTGTCCGAGCTATTGCTTTCTTCATCTTCAAGTGTGGACCATTCTTTGGGCCACTCGTGGGGGCTTTCTTCTTCGTCTGTCTCAGGATTGTTTCTACGTTTCTTTTCATTTTCTTCGATTTTTGCTGATGAGGCCATATTAGACGATTTCGACTTTCTCTACATATCAGTAATGAAACAGGAGTCTCCCATTGGCTATTAGTACTCTTAGGCCAGTCCTCCCCCCACTTTTTAATGAATTAACAGTGGCTAGATTTGAACAGTAAACTTGGGAAAAATTTACCCGAACGTGACAGATCCCAAAACCGACAGATTCGTAAAAAAAACGGATCTAGCTTTTAACGCTAAACTTAGAAAAAAATTTCCTGACCGCGACAGATAAAAAAACGACAGATCCGTTAAAAACAGATCTAGCTTTTTCGGCTAAACTTGGGAAAACGGGTGAAATTTATTTAATTCAATACACGTAAAACGAAAATTACGATCATAATTATGTTCGTAATCTGCGCAGAGGCGAGTTCAGAAGTTCCTAATGAGTCGACGAAAAGTAACAAATTATGCATGCTTTCTGACGGCCAGACCGTTCACGAATGAAACAATATCGGCCGGTCGGATCGTTCGAAATTGCATCGAACGCATGTGGGCATGTGAGCATTGCTTACCAAAATTCCACTAATACAGCCGTGAAATGGAATCGAAATTAACAAATAAAGGTTTCCTACACGAACCCATTAAAGGACTCAAAAATAAATTTATGATTTCTAAATTATGAAATCGAAAGGTTTTCAGGTAAAATAATTGTAAATATGCGAAATGTGGATTTTCGTCGCAAACGAAGTTTTGTTCACGAAAATTTCATTAGACATTTTCGATTTATATTTGTCCTCTCAACATATTAAGCGAAAAGAAGAAGAGAAAGAGAAAGAAGAAAAAGAAGAAAAGAAAAAGAAAAAAGAAAAAAATTATATTTTTTAGATTTAGTAAATTCTAGAAAACATTTCTCGATTTTTCCCCGTTAAATATTGAACTAATTAAATTATCGCCTTATTAATTTATTCTTACCAATTTGATGTTTTAAGTATTGCAATGGTAAAATTTTCAGTTTAGAAAAACTTCATCGCGTTTAGGCCAAATTTTTACGAAAACAGCGCAATTTTTGCAGTCCTTCGTTTTTGGGAAACCCGTGCTACATCCCAGGGTATTTTAAAAATACACCAAAAATCTACTTGCTAGTTTGGAATGTGGACTACATCGCTTTCCCCATTCAAATTTAGAATTATAAATTGTTTTTCCGAAAAAAAAAGATGTTTTATAATAAATTAAATTGAAAATAGGTCGCCCGAGAAAATGATGGGCTTCTTGAAAATCGGAACAGGCCTACGACGACGGAAATAATTTGAGATTGCGTTTCGGAGGGAGGGGGGGGGGAAGAGAGTGCAAAAGCTTTCTCCGCGCAGCAAGGTGAGTAATGAATAAGTTTGTTTTACTCTCATTCTTGAATTACGCGTTTCCAAAACTTAACTGAAAATAATCCAACCTATCCATTTTTTGTGGATAAGTAGGGGGAAATTTTCAAAACGCTGGGTATGGAATTTCTACATATTAAAATGGAAAGTTGGAACATACAAAGCAGTTTTTGATTGTTTATGAAGACGTACTAGGTATACAAATGACTTTCCCCGATGTAAAAGACAACATTGCCTTGTAAGATTTTATGATACGGAAGTACCTTGGGGGTAGTGAAGTATAAATATTAATTAATTTTAACAGCGAAGCTGAAAAAATTCAATCTGTATCAATAAAAGAAACTTCATAACATGGAAAAATAATATAGAAAGTTATTAGTAAACAATGTGCTTGCATTTATTAAAAGTTTATAGCTTCTATGTATTCTCTGCGAATTAATGTTTTCTATTAATATTATTGCGGTCTATTTTTTTTTCGGTAGAGCTCTTTTTGGATTTATAGTAACTGGTTTATTAGGGATAAATAAGTGCCCAAAGATGCTCAAGCACGCTCAAGAACGCCCAAGCGATCTAACCTTGGTAGACCTACAGAAGACTTACGATTCCATTCCAAGGAATAAACTGTGGAAAGCACTGGAGAGGCTGAACATCAAAACACAACTGATTCATATTATCTAAAAAAGGTATAACGCAACAAAGCAAGTACATATTACAAATAGAAAAGAGCTATCCCAGATGTTTACCCCCACGAATGGTTTAAGACAAGGGTGTAGTCTCTCCCCAATGATTTTCAATACATCGTATTTAGAGATCGTACAAGACGGATGGATAAGAAGCATCAAAAGCATGGGTTTACCCATAGGCCATGAACACATTTTACATTAAATTTTGCCGATGACCATGTACATACCTTAGTAATAGCACGCGACGAGCACCCAAAACACCCAGAAGTACTGCCGATGTCCCACGAATGGCCACGGTGGGCCGAGATACGGAAGAGCCGGAGGAGCCAGTGCAGGCCATAGCCGAACCAGTTGCCAAAGGAGTATAGGTCGCAACTAGGGAGAGTCACCCATCTGTTTTTTTGAGAACGGGAGGCAAGCCTCGCATTGGCCCGGTCAGCTCTAGACCTCATCCTGGAGACCATCTGGATATGGAGGATTGATGTGGCACTCGTGTCAGAGCCTAACCCCATGGGATCCGCAAATTGGATCAAGGACCCTACGGGCCGAACAGCTATCTTTCTACCAGTAACAACGGCAGCAGATGACTAAAGACTTGGCGAAGGCTATGCATGGGCTACGATCAGCGGGATGAGTCTCTTTAGTTGCGACTATTCTCTAAACGATAGTCAGAAGCGCGGGTAGCCAGTGGCGGTTGGAGACTATTTCTTGAAGAAATTCTAGTGAGGGGGAAACTGAGGGGGAACAAGAACATGACAGCACCTAACCCATCCAAGGTCCTGGAAATAGTGGTGGTTCTCTTTCCAAGACACCCAAAACTCAAAGAGTCGCTTATGCAACCTCCTACTCATAGTAACCCCTTCACGATGGAAGAGCTGCTAGAGGCGATAGGCAACCGAGCAGCGAAGAAGGCGCCAGGGCTGGATAGCATTTCAGGACAGGCGGTGAAAGAAGCAGCGGTGGAGTGCGGATCGGATTGAACAACTGCCTCGCCTCGGTCAATTCCCGGCGAGGTGGAAGAAAGCCAGACTGGTCCTGATCTGCAAGAGAAATAAACCAGCGGAAGAGCCCAGCTATTACAGGCTCATTTGCCTGCTGAACCACACAGGCATAGTTTTCAAGAGGCTAGTTCTCAACTGCTCGAAAAAGAACTTAAGATCTCTTTCGCGGCAAAAGTCAGCGAGAAACAGTTCGGCTTCTGAAGCGGCAGGTCCACGATAGATGCCCTAAAAGTCATCGTGGGGGAAGCCAAGAGGGGCACATGGAAAACCGGGCGCCTGTGCCTCCTTGTCACCCTAAATGTGAGTAACACTGAGGAAGAGAAGCTTCGATCCGGATATCTCCAACATCTTGATGGCCAGCTACCTGGAAGACAGAAGTCTACAGCTGAGTCCGGATGATGTAAAAGACGAAGATACAATGGAAATCGCCAGCGGGGTTCTAAATGGGTCGGTGCTGAGATCGACCCTCCCGACGATCTAATTCTAGTAGTTGCGAATAAAGAGGCGACGACGGTTGAGAGCAAGACGAATCTGGCCATCGCGAGTGGGTCATCAGCCGGGGCCTCATTTTGGTCCCGAGAAGTCAGAGGCAGTAATGGTGAGCTGAAGGAGGAAAGTCCCGCTCATCAGTCTCAAAATGGACGGTATCGAAATCACCCAGAAGGATTTCGTAACCATCCAGGGGGTCAAGGTGGATAAACACCTCAATTTCTCCGCGCACATCCAAGAAGCGTGCAGGAAGGTAACTGTGCGGTGACAAGTTCCATCGTCCGCCTGATGCCAAACGTAGAAGGCTCCAACCCCACGAAGAGGAAGATGCAAGGCACGGTCACTAACGCGATTATCCTCTACGCTACGCAACTCCGATGTGGCACGAGGCAAAGCTCGTTGGGAGAAACGTTGGAAGAGTCCTTGGACACGGAAAGCTATCCTTCCATCTCACACGACCCTCACAAGCCATGGATGCTTCAACGAATACCTGAACCGATTCAAGAAGCTGAATTCTCCGACATGCTACCTAGAAAAAACAATGGTGGAGTCGGTGCTGCTATGTTATAGAAGTGAAACATGAGTTATTAAGGAATATATGAAAAAAAAATCAAGCTGTAGAGATGGATTACTTGAGACGAAGCAAAGAAAGCAAAACAGGAACAAATAAAAAATGAAGAAATTCGACGAAGAATGGGGGCCGAAAATATAATAACTTATGACTAGAGAATCTCTAGTCATTGAAAAATTCAAATTCAATTCGATTTGAAACTTTATTAATGCGTTTTCGATAACATACCAGTTTGTATTAGATATGGATTGTATGACCTACCTTATAAGTTTTTGTAGAGTACAATAAACAATTACGTGATGATTTCCTGCAAGTCACCTTGTAATTTAATTATTGCATCTAAAATATTCTTGTTCTCGTAATATAAATAATTAAAAATTACTTTTCTGATTAAATGCCTATAATTTACAGTAATTTCGGCGGAAGCTTTATTATGTTGTTTTATAATTAATACATGAGTATTGTGATTATGACAGTAGAGATGGCTCAGGAATATCTGGAAATGAAACACCCCACCCTGGGAGACGAAAAAGAGGTGGACCAAGAATCGTGGAACCCCAATAAACATTTTTAGCCTGCAAATAGCCTGTAAATAGCCTGTACCTGACGCAGGCCTGCGTCAGGTCTGCCGTTTAGATAAATTTATCTGTTCCTGCAATTCGTTGATAATTTAGCCTGCGTCAGGCCTGCGGTTAGGTTATTTTTCTGTGCCTGCGATTAGCTAATAATTTAGCCTACGTCAGGCCCTGCGGTTAGGTTATTTATCTGTGCCTGCGATTAGCTAATAATTTAGCCTGCGTCAGGCCCTGCGGTTAGGTTATTTATCTGTGCCTGCGATTAGCTAATAATTTAGCCTGCGTCAGGCCTGCGGTTAGGTTATTTTTGTGTGCCTGCGATTAGCTAATAATTTAGCCTGCGTCAGGCCCTGCAGTTAGGTTATTTATCTGTGCCTGCGATTAGCTAATAATTTAGCCTGCGTCAGGCCCTGCCGTTAGCTTATTTATATTAACATAACGCTTGTTACTCATTGGTTACATGTTATTATAAATATATATTACGCTTATTTGTGATTAAAAGTATTTAAATTAAATTAATTATTGTTAAAATTAAAATTAATTAATTATGAAAAATAATAAGAAGGTGTAATAGTGAAATAAGATATAAAAATACAAATTTTTTATAGACACCCACGTGGTAAATAGTTTTAACCAATCAGAACGAAGAAAAATTTCACCGCTAGCAAATAAACTCTTTTTTCTCATTGATTATACGAATTATTATACGCATTTTATATTACAATAATTATTATATGAGATATTATTGGAGTCAGAAGGAGCGGTCATATTTATAATTGGGGGGGGGTAGTTTTTAATCTCTTACGCCCGATATTATCAAGGTATTTAAAGAGCCCTTGAGTTAACTAGCGAATGGAAACGTGTATTTTAAATATTTTATGTTTTCTTTTAGCTAATTAACAGAGGCCTCTATATATACTTAAGTTAATACTATGACAGGCTTAATAAGTACATAATAAAATATATAATGTGATGTTTCATTAATATTGAAATGTGAAAAATATTTAACATTAAAGTATATATTACAAAAATAAATAATTAAATAGCAATGAATTTTAATTCCGATTTTTAACAGTTTTAACCAATCAGAATTAAGAAAAATTTCACCGTTAACATAACGCTTGTTACTCATTGGTTACATGTTATTATAAATATATATTACGCTTATTTGTGATTAAAAGTATTTAAATTAAATTAATTATTGTTAAAATTAAAATTAATTAATTATGAAAAATAATAAGAAGGTGTAATAGTGAAATAAGATATAAAAATACAAATTTTTTATAGACACCCACGTGGTAAATAGTTTTAACCAATCAGAACGAAGAAAAATTTCACCGCTAGCAAATAAACTCTTGTTTCTCATTGATTATACGAATTATTATACGCATTTTATATTACAATAATTATTATATGAGATATTATTGGAGTCAGAAGGAGCGGTCATATTTATAATTTGGGGGGGGGGGGTAGTTTTTAATCTCTTACGCCCGATATTATCAACGTATTTAAAGAGCCCTTGAGTTAACTAGCGAATGGAAACGTGTATTTTAAATATTTTATGTTTTCTTTTACAGGTTTAATAAGTACATAATAAAATATATAATGTGATGTTTCATTAATATTGAAATGTGAAAAATATTTAACATTAAAGTATATATTACAAAAATAAATAATTAAATAGCAATGAATTTTAATTCCGATTTTTAACAGTTTTAACCAATCAGAATTAAGAAAAATTTCACCGTTAACATAACGCTTGTTACTCATTGGTTACATGTTATTATAAATATATATTACGCTTATTTGTGATTAAAAGTATTTAAATTAAATTAATTATTGTTAAAATTAAAATTAATTAATTATGAAAAATAATAAGAAGGTGTAATAGTGAAATAAGAAATAAAAATACAAATTTTTATGAACAACCACGTGGTATGTCGAAAACAAAAATATTGTAGCAAAGAAAACTAATATTGAAATGTGAAAAATCTTTAACATTAAAATATAATATATTATAAATAAAATAATTAAATAGCAATGAATTTTAATTCCGTCTTTTAAAACAGTTATAACCAATCAGAATTAAGAAAAATTCACCGTTAGCAAAACTATTGTTTCTCATTGGTTACATGTTATTATAAATAATTATGCTTATTTGTGTTTAAAAGTATTTAAATAAATTAATTATTATTCAAATTAATTAATTGTGACAAATAATAAGTAGGTGTAATAGTGAAAAAATATATAAAACTACAAATTTTTTATGAACAACCATTTGGATTTTTTAATACCAGTATATATATATTTGTGAATCAACGTTCAGACCCCAAATTCACATATATATCGACGTTGTGGCACCTATATTTACGTTGTGGCACCACCTAATGGTGCCACAACGTTTTATCGTTATATTTGGGTTCTGTACGGGCCCCAAAACCTAAATACGAAGTTTGAAGGTGGGGTCAGAGCGACCACATACACCGTAAATCTTGCTGTTTAGTTCACTCATATAAATTCATACAAGTTAAGAGGGCGCTCGTGTAGTTTATATATTACCTAGTTGATGTCGAAGCGCTTTTAGGCACCAGATCATTTATGTCAGCGTAAGTTGCCGTTTAGACACGCTCAGTGTTGTTCTTTTTATTAATTATTTCTATCCATGCTTATAAAATCATAAAAGTACAGAGGGCGCTCTTCTAATTTTTATATGAATAATTTTGTAGGTGTTTCAGCGCGTTAAGGCACCTTAAATGTTTATGCAATACTTTGACGTTTAAGCGCGTCAGTTCGCGTTTTTCTTTAATTTGTAATAGTATTAAAAGTAATTTGTCCTAGTTATTCTACTTTTTAGATGACATTGTAATATTTAACACTTAATTAAAAAATTACCCAAACAAAAATAATGGAAAACAAAAATACTAATACAGTGAAAACTCTCTAAATCGAACTCTCTTTAATTCGAAACATTCTCTAAATAGAATTTTTTATTTGGCACGTCCAACTAAATAAGGTTTGATTCTTACTCTCTAATTCGAACTCCCCCTAATTCGAACAAATTTTAAGACATTATGAGAATTCGATTTAGAGAGTTTTGACTGTACAATAATTATTTTATTGCATTTATGTATTTTATTTCATACTTCAGAAGAAATATTTAAAGTCACACTAAAAATAAGACAAAAAAGGCTAAATACTCGTAAACACAAAAATTTAGTATAAGCACAAAAATGCGTAAAAAAATTAGATTTGGATTGGTCAAATTAACACATTTTTCATAAATCGTAGGACATTTAAAGAAAATTTCAGATATTTTTTTAAACAAAAATGTAACCCCTAAATTTTCTACATGAAGCTTAAATCGGAAATATTTCTGAAAAAGTTTGTTCCAACCACGATACGTTCCAACTAAAATGTACTCTGAGTAAGGTACGTTGAGAATAACGTTCTAAAGTGCACATTACACGGGGCCTTCGGCTGCAGCAACTTCTGTGCAGAACGGTATACGCAAAGCGCAAATACATGAACTCGTCTCTACGCAGAAATTGCATGCAGCCGAACGCCCCGTGTAATGTGCACTTAAAGAAAATTAATGTTCTTTTGCTATTGCTTGGGGAACTTACTTTTTATCAAATATATTTTAATTCCTAGTGCTACTTTTAAACTAGTACTAAGTAAATTCAAATTGATGCAACTTGCATAAAATTAATTGCAGCCACAATCAGGACCGTTCCTAGGGGGTATTTCGCTTGCGTGCAAGAAAATTTTCCGCCCTTTATGCTGGTGAATTGATTATAGGTACCTACTTACGTATTAAAAAGATTTAAATAAAAAGCAAATAAAGTAAAATTCCATTTTTAAGTGTAGATAAGTTCGCTAAATCAAAATTACCTACACTTAATAAGTACTTGTAGAAATGAAAATAAACAATAAACTCTAAAATTTAACAAATTTTCCTGTGTATAAAAAAATTCGTATATCTCTCCAAAATGCTGCCCCTTATTTTTACACTGTGTACCCGGTAGGAACGGCCCTGGCCGAGAATTCTCAATAACTTGGATTTAAATTTTTAGCAAATTCGATCTTATGCATAATTTCGTACAAGAAAAATCTCGTTGGAACCTTTATAGAATCTGCTTACAATGTTGAAAATCAAGGACAATAATTATTGATGTGCATTAAAAATTTCAAAAAAGTTTAGACAAATTTTTCAACGGTTGGACATTTTCGTGTAATTGCTGATCATGCAAACAAATCAATAACTTAACTCAATATTTGCCAAAATACCAAAATATTGACTTTATTGCGAATCACATTTTAGTCTGTCGCTAATAATCTACTATAATTTCACTTGCTTCAATTTAATTTTGAAATTCTATAAGTATTGTATTGTAATAATTTGTAATAATTTAGTATCTATGTATTTTATAGTAATTTCCAAAGGTTCATCTTCAGTTTCAAATTGTGCGATCAAGGATTGCGACCATAAAGTCACCACTACTACCGCTAGGTACTTGTACCTATTCTTTCCGACCATTTATGATCTCAATTCCCAGATAACTGTTTTAGGTTTTCAAAAAAAATTAAAACTATATTTTTGATTTCAATTGAGTTAAAAATGGTTCAGTTAAACCAAATTTAAATAATTGCATATTTAGTTACATGCTACGAGTGCTACTTGCTCGGAGCGATATCGGATTTATAAAAAATAATATTCAGCATGTCGTCTTATGTTTTTATACATTATACTACGTAATAACGTAATAATCAGCCTGTGTGTTCCATGTTAACAACGAGCCAGCATCAGTTTATTTTCATGTTAAGATTTCCTTCTAACGAATTAAATAGTTAAGTGTAGTTATTGGACATTGTGTATTTAAATTTTAAGTTGCATATATGTATTCTGTGCATCAGTGTGCAATGCAAATTCGATCTTATGCATAATTTTGTACAAGAAAAATCTCGTTGGAACCTTTATAGAATCTGCTTACAATGTTGAAAATCAAGGAAAATAATTATTGATGTGCATTAAAAATTTCAAAAAAGTTTAGACAAATTTTTCAACGGTTGGACATTTTCGTGTAATTGCTGATCATGCAAACGAATCAATAACTTAACTCAATATTTGCCAAAATACCAAAATATTGACTTTATTGCGAATCACATTTTAGTCTGTCGCTAATAATCAACTATAATTTCACTTGTTCAATTTAATTTTGAAATTCTATAAGTATTGTATTGTAATAATTTGTAATAATTTAGTATCTAGTATGTATTTTATAGTAATTTCCAAAACCAGTAGGTATGTATTTTTTATAACTCCGCAACTGCCTGCTTGCATTTTTATCAGATTAATCGTATCGCTGCACGTCTTGACCTTCTCAACATCAAGTCAACTTGATATTCTATGTAAGCAATATTATATTGCTAAACAAAAATTTCGTATAGGTTAGGGGTGGCCAATACGTCGAACGCGAAGACAATTTTGGTCGATCGCAGAGTGTGAAAAAATGTCGAAAAATCGAATTTTTGCAATCTTGCGAATTTCATAATCTCGACAGAAAATTATTATTGTGCATTGCTAGAAGATGACGGGGAAATCCTGATTTATTATTTGTAGTATCGAGTTTCTTGAATTGTTCAGACATCACAGTCGGTCACATGTAACGGTATGATCTAATATTAGAACAATTTTTCTCGATAAATTAATAAACGCGGTTTGATTTCTGGAGTATTAAAAGCCAACTACTACCAAAAAATGTCCGAGCATAATACATCAGTTGTCTATCAAATTCATAAATCATAACACTTTGAAAAAATAACTATTAAAATTTAGAAATAAGTAAATTTTTTTAATGGTTATAATATTGTTTAAAATGGCTCTTAAAAAAAAATGTATTAATTGGATCATTTCTGGGAGGCGAGGTAGAAATGCTAGGCGGCCCTTACTTCCATCGTAAATTTTCTAACAAAATTCATACTAATCATTCAAGGATCGTTTGGTGTTCTATTCCCATTTTGCATTTTACAACGATTTTACATAATAATCGCTATTGTGCATTTTAAAATTTTAGCGTTGCATTAACTAAATAACTAACGAATATCTTTACTAAACTCCCTGAAGGTTCATCTTCAGTTTCAAATTGTGCGATCAAGGATTGCGACCATAAAGTCACACCTATTCTTTCCGACCATTTATGATCTCAATTCCCAGATAACTTTTTTAGGTTTTCAAAAAAAATTAAAACTATATTTTTGATTTCAATTGAGTTAAAAATGGTTCAGCTAAACCAAATTTAAATAATTGCATATTTAGTTACATGCTACGAGTGCTACTTGCTCGGAGTGATATCGGATTTATAAAAAGTAATATTCAGCATGTCGTCTTATGTTTTTATACATTATACTACGTAATAACGTAATAATCAGCCAGTGTGTTCCATGTTAACAACGAGCCAACATCAGTTGATTTTCATGTTAAGATTTCCTTCTAACGAATTAAATAGTTTAGTGTAGTTATTCGACATTGTGTATTTAAATTTTAAGTTGCATATTTGTATTCTGTGCATCAGTGTTCAGTGGACGAATAGATAAAATTTTCGAATTTTTCTTTTTGAATAATTAGTAGTTTCTTTGTGTTTAGTTTATTAGTTTATTTTGGTTATTAGACATTGCTTATTTTAATATTAAGTTGATTCGTTATACTGAATACCCACTATGGGGAAAATTTTTAAAACGGCGCGAAACCTCCGTGGTTTAACACGAGGAATAATTTCAAACACTAGAAGCCAAACGCTTCTCAATCTAGCATTAAGGCAAAACGAGGAACGGGTTGTAACGGAAATCAAAAAGACAGGTAAGTTAATAATTTTATTATTACCATATGTTTTAAGAATTTGTTAAACAATTAAGGGGGACAGTTCCAATTTCGGTCCCCCGACAATAACAAATTTTCTAATGAAAACTCAACGGATTATGAAAGTGGACTTTAAAATTAGGCGCTCTAGTTTTCCCAAAAATCGAATTAAAAATTATCGATTTTCATAGCTAAATTCGACCTTATCGACACGAATCTTGCCCTTATTGACTGACGACATACCGTAGTAAGGCCCGTTCTCACGAATGAAGTTTAGTTGAACGATTATTAAGCCGGAAATACACATTCTATTAAAAAGCACATTTTTATCACTACTACAATTACCTACTTGTTGATAACAATTCTCGGAATCTAAGTTTCTTGTTCACAAAATGACATCATAAACAGTATCATATTTTCTTGCTACGCGATGTCTATCATATTTTCTTGCTACGCGATGACTACAACTTCAATTGACGACATCAATTCTAATATTTATTGTTTGTAGGCATTTTCACGTCAAATTTTATTTGTGTACATATAAGAACCTTATGTTCTAACGTACATACTCCCGGTAATTTATATTAGAAATTTAAAGTTTAGCTATCACCCCAAACCCCATTGAGGCATTTTAAAACATAAAAATGCAAAACTCAATAATAAGCACAAAAACAAACAAAACAAAAATTGTAATAATCTAGCAGGCGGGCTAGCAGGCTTAAAAATCAAATACTAGGTGATGTATTCCCTGCTTTATAGTTCAACAACAAAAGTAGATCAAAATAAAGTTTGATTGAGTAAAAACTTTTTTTTTTGACCCAATCAAACTTTATCAACTGATCAATTTTTGTTGTTCAACTATAATCCGTCAATTAAACGTCCGGTTCCGATTTTGACTAACACTATATTAATTCAAAATATGCCTGAAAACCCACGCAACTCGAAAAATGATGGATCAGGTAAGGGTGGAACTCGAGAAAATCGATAACTATAAATTCGATTTCTGGCTGAAACAAGAGTGATATCAAATTCTCCCATATTTTTTTCCCATATTTCAAATTCTCCCATAATTTTAATGTCCTCCTTCATAATCCGTTGAGTTTTCAATCGTGAAATTGATATCTTCGGGGATCGAAATTGGAACTACCTTTTTTTAAATTCTAGTTTCTGTTGAAATTAATAAAAATAACGAAGAGTACGGAAAAGATGAAACCTCTAAAGTCTTTGCCAATCTCAAACCAATGAAGGTGACTGAAAATAGAGAACATTTCATTTCTAGAAGTTCAACTGATTTAACTAATCAGATATTAGAAAATACTGAATTCTTCGATCTTGGTAAGTTATTTTTTATTTGAAAGATATTTTTTGATAGTTATACTAAGTCTCTATTTTTTTAAATTTGTAGTCCAACATGACGAAATTAATAAAAACGAAATTTTTTCGAGCTGCAATTCCGGTAATGATATGAATGAGAAACAACTATCAACATCTTCTACCGATGATGTAGTAACGGTAAAAATTAAAAAATTCAAGTACCGAATATTAGAAACAAATTTAATTTTTGCAGATCCTGTCGCGAAGTGATGAACCCCAGTCAGGCGCCGAATTTCTGTCTCCGGTAATTAGCGAAGAAGAAGATGATGACACAAATAACGACGTTGATTGGTGCCCGAGCCCGAATAAATCAGGTGATTCACATTACTCCCAGTTAAATTCAAGCAAAGAAGATTCTCGTTCTTTACCAGCAGTTGAATTTGTCAAAAGTAGAACGTATAAAAAAACATATTGTTGCTACTGCGATACCTTGCAAGTTAATAAGCACTTCACGCGACATTTAAAAAATAAACACGCGGGAGAAAATTTAGTAAAAAATTATTTCAATTCGAAAACCAAGAAAGAAAAGTCAATTATAATTACGTCCATAAGAAATCGTGGCAATTTTCAAATAGCTCTAAAGGGTAAAATTATACCAAAAAAAATTAGTAAAGACAACAATAATTTACACAATTTTAAAAATTACGGTATTTGTCCAAAGTGTAAAACGCTATTGAAAATTTCCTACTTAAAAAGGCATACCAAAAAGTGTCTATTCCAAACAGATGAGAAGGGTACAGGACAATCGAACAATCCTGCAATTGAATCATTTGTGTTATGTAATTTAGAAAAAAGTTACTGCGAATATTTGACATCTCTACCCTTTTTCAATGAAATAACAAAAAAACTTCGTGCAGATGAAATTGGTAAATTGGTTGTTTCGGATCCATTGATTATGAATTACGCCGTAGACCTTTTAAAAACAGACAAAAATATTAAAAAACGGGCTGTTGTGGTAAGAAATAAGATGCGCGAGTGTGGACGAATACTCAGGGAAATGCAAAAAATCGAACCGGACGTCGCAACTTTTATCGATGTTTTAAAACCCGAGAAATTCGATTCAATAATATTGGCTGTTAAAACTGCATGTCAGTATGATGCTGTAGAAAGGACCTATCAATCCGCGTCGTTTGCTTTACATCAAGGTAAAACAATTAAAGACTTGATTGACCTACTTATTTGTATGACCGTCAAAAAAGATCGGGTAGTAAATTGTACAAACCCAGATCGTTTTATTAAGCAATTAAAATTGCTAAAACGTCTTATTGAGGCCAAGTGGGCTAAAGAAATAGGATCATTAGCCCTTAAAGACCTCACGGAAAAAAAATCAAAAAATACCGAAAAAAAATTAATACCATTCACAGAAGACATTATAAAATTACGAAAATATTGTATAGAAAAGGCAGATGAAGCCTACACAATGTTACGAGAAAATAGAAATGCCAAAGCTTTCTCTATTTTGGTTGAGGCTGCTTTTGTTTTAACGTTAGTTCATAATCGTAAACGGGTAGGGGATATACAATTTATTAAAACCGAATCATTTTGTAAAACGAATGAAATTCAGCAGAACGAATTTGTGGGCTCGCTTAGTGAATCCGAAAAAGCTCTCACCAAATTTTATAAAAAAATCAATACATTAGGTAAAGGTTCTAGAGTTGTTACGGTTTTGATTCCAAAAGATGTATGCAAATATACGGATATGTTACTAAAAGAAAGAGAAAAATTTATTAATTCAAATAATCCATGGTTTTTTGCTTACCCAAATAGTGATGATTGGGTTCAAGGCTGCACTGTCATAAGAAAATATGCTTATGCTTGTGGGGCTAGTGAGCCCCAATTACTTACTAGTTGTAGATTAAGAAAGCATATTGCTACAATTTCGATGTTGACAAATTTATCTGATAGCGAAGTTAACCAATTGGCAACTTTTATGGGTCATACGGCCAAGACCCACCGTGAATTTTATCGTCTCCCACAAGACGTGCTAATGATAGCAAAAGTTAGTAAACTGTTACTAAAATTGGATAAAGGAGAAATCCTAGATTGCAAAGGAAAAAATTTGCAAGAAATTGACGTCGACTTAGAAGAGGTAGTCGAAGATTCTGAAAATTCAGATGAAGAAGTTGACAATCATCGAGAAAAAAGTTTTATGATCGATATTCCAAGTAATGAAAATGATTTGGAAGAAGATGAAACGGCTAGTTTGAATAAATCGGAAGATATTAACATTAAAACAGCAAAGAAATCAAAGAAAAAGAAATTTCAACTTGAAGAAAATTCGAAAGGAAGAGAAATGGCGAAATCAACTAAATCGAAGAAAAAAAGCATTCGAGGTGAAGTAACTTCAGAAGAAGAGGATGAAAATGAAGTTGAGAACAAAGTAGAATTTCAAAATGTAAAAGTTTCAAAAAAAAGCAATGTACGTATAAAATGGTCAGAAAAAGAATTGATGTTAATAGAAAAAACTTTTAAAATAAACAAAGAATATCCTAATTCAGAAGTAATTAAAAAATTTTTAAAATGCAACAAAATAAATAGAACAGTCCAACAGGTAAAAAGTAAGATTCAACATTTAAAAAAGTTGCGCGGACTTTGAGTTACGGCAATATTTTTGTTAATTTATATTAAGGATATAAGTTTTCGCCCATTGTATATTAATTTAATTTTTTTTATTTTTGAGTTAGTGGACAATTATTTTATTTTATGTAAAATTCAACAGTTTCGCTCGTTTATTTTTAGCTTCATCAGGAAAAATACAATAATTATAAATAGTAAAACGAAATGACAAATTAAAAAATGAAAATTCGAAAGAAAGAGAAATTATGAAATCAACTAAATCTAAGAAAAAAAGCATTCAAAGTGAAGTAACTTCAGAAGAAGAGGATGAAAATGAAGTTGAGAACAAAGTAGAATTTAAAAATGTAGAAGTTTATTTTTGAATTTGTCATTTCGCTTTGCTATTTATAAATATTGTATTTTTCCTGATGTAGTCCAAAATAAACGAGCGAAACTGTTGAATTTTACATAAAATAAAATAATTGTCCACTAACCCAAAAATAACAAAAATTAAATTAATGTATATTGTTTACAATTGAGGGCCTTAGAATAAAAAGGGTATAAGTGCATTTTACATTATTGTGAGATATTTCCATTTAAAGTTAAATAAAATTTTAAAATTCCCAGAAAAAGCTGATATATTATATTTAAAATTTATCTTTTATAAATCATTTATAACTTTAAATAAATATCTCAGCTTTTTCTGGGACTTTTATAATTTTATTTAACTTTGAATGCAAATATCTCACAATAATATAAAATACACTATACCCCTTTTTTTATATTATTTTATTTTATTTTACATTATTCACAAGCTTCTTAAAATTAAATATTTAAGCTTATACTGTCACCAACAATTAGAATTTATTGAATTGTTAAAAATAATTTGTAATGATTAATGAATTACTATAATAAAATGCAATTTTTTCACTTTGAATTTTTGACTATTTGAAATAGGTTATTATTATCTTTATCACCAAAATTAAATTCGTTACTATAGTGGCTAACCCACCAGTTTGCCAACAGTTAAGGAACTGCTCAACGGTGGTACTTCACTTGCTGCCAATTCAAAGGTCTTCTATATTTATTAGATATAATTTTTTAATTTTAACCTTATACTCGTATAGCAGGGTTGGTCAACTTTTGTGTACATAAGATTTATTTTTTATCTCAAAAATCGACTTGTTGGCCACCCCTGCTATTAATACAGTTATTAATACAGTTTTATTAAGCACTTAATTTAGAATAAAACTGTATTAATAACTCAAAAATTTTATTTTTGTCGCTTGATACATTATTGCTAGGGGTGCGCGATTATGAAATTTCATAATCGATTATCGATTATAAAAAATAATCGATTTTTTTCGATTAATCGATTATTGAAAATAATCGATTATTCATAATCGATTATGAACTCATAATCGATTATGAACTCGTAATCGATTATGAACTCATAATCGATTATGAACTCATAATCGATTATGAACCCATAGTCGACCACCGACTCATAGTCGATTATGAACTCATAGTCGATTATGAACTCATAGTCAATTATGAACTCATAACTATAATAGGTAGGGCTATTAAGGGTTACTAAATTACTATATAATTTATTATTTTGCTAATTGTGTTATGGTGGTGCTGATAAGAAGTGTTGCTAAGCACCAGTTGATAACATAATTGTCTTTTATTTTAATTTTTCATTTATTTAGGATATACCTAAACAAGTATTTAGAAATACATGCATTTTGTCTAGATTACGAACACTTTTCATTTTTAAACCTGTGGAACGTAACTAATAAGTTTTATAATATAAATAATAATGAATTTACTACGTCACGAAGAAAGACGGACAACCAGACATAACTTTGTAATATTATGTAGTACCAAAGATAAACATGTCGTGCAATCTCAAAAGTGCAAACCCACAGTAATTCTACCCACTAATTAACGAACTAGATCAAATTATGAATTGGAATTAAATTTTTATTTAAAAAACATTTAAAAATTATTTTGATCTGGAATTGAAAATATTCTAATAAACTTACATTAATTAGTTAATCTACATACATTAATTTAATTTCGAAAATTTTGTAGATCATTTTATTGAGTATGAATTCTGGAGATTCGTATTACCGTGGGTTCAAATTATTCAGATTGCACCACATAACACATAACCTCCAACCAAGTACTACCTGGAAGCATATTATAACGTTGCGATAAAAAAATTTGTAATTGCAGGTGTATTTTCATAATCGATTATTTCCACAATCGATTATTTTCACAATCGATTATTTTCACAATCGATTATTTTCACAATCGATTATTTTCATAATCGATTATTTTCACAATCGATTATTCTCACAATCGATTATTTTCACAATAGATTATTTTCACAATCGATTATTCTCACAATCGATTATTTCTATAATCGATTAATCGATTATTATAAATTATCATAATCGATTATGAAATAATCGATTATTTGAATTACGGTGTCGATTAATCGATTATATGCGCACCCCTAATTATTGCATACCACTGTCCAAATATCGTTTACGTTAGGTGGAGACGATAAGCAATAAAATTATTTTCTTAATTGCATTACATTCATTTGCTTGGTAAATTTTTGAAAATTTGAATGAAGGGTTAAATTACAACAATAATGTCATCTACAAAGTAAAACAACTTGTACAAATTACTTTTAATACTACATAGCATAGTAAAACACTGACTGGCGCAGATAAAGGTAAAATTATTGCATAAACGATAAGGTGCCTTAACGCGCTGAAACACCAACAAAATTATTCATATAAAATCTAGAAGAGCGCCCTCTGTACTTTTATTATTTTATAAGCGTGGATAGAAATTTAAAAAAATGCGACACAACATGAAAGCTCAAAGAGGTGACTTAATGCACTGACAATGAAAAAGGTGCCTTAGCGCTATAATACACAACTCTAAATATAAGGGGTCTCGAAGGACATTCTTCCTGTGTATGTCAAAACGTACGTTGATGTTTTGGTGCTTGTTTGTCAAACTACACGTATACATATTTATTCAAGTTGACTGACTGTCGAAATCGTTTATATACAAATTTCATTTTTGTTTGGTATTACAATTATCTGATAATCCGCCGCAAATGTAATTAGAAAATTAAATCCGTTTAGTCCTCTTTTTTCTTATAAATTAAATTTTTGTAGTCATAAAGCAATTTCACAACTAAAATAACAACAGCTCTGTGGCAGAGAGGTTAACGCTTACGGACAATGAAGGGAAAGGTCACTGGTTCGATCCTGGCACAAGGTAAGATTTTATTTCAAATTTTCAAAATTTAATTGCAGACTCCAAGAAACAAAGTAAAGACGAATCATGAAGAGTAATCACCACCAACAAGTTCTACAAATATGAGAAATGGGTAAAATAAAAAATTATGTGTATGGAGTCAATAAAACAATTAGAAAAGTTGTAAATAATTAGAAAAGAAAACACCTGAAAGAAATAAAAAATAAATGGATAATTCAAAAAAATTAATTTTTTTATTTTGATTTTCAAAATTGATTAATAAATTTAAAAATTCATTAAACGAAATTCAATTGAATTTTGTTCAAATGAATGAACAAAACAATAGCTTGCGGTTAGCTAACCGTAAGCCTGCGGTTAGTCACAATTCTCAGCCTGCGGCAGACTCATATCCACCCGGACACAGGTACGAAATAGCTATAAGTGGCGCAAGAAATAGCCTGTATCATACTTGATCGCCGGCAAAAAAATAGCTTGCGGTTAGCTAACCGCAAGCCTGCGGTTAGTCACAATTCTCAGCCTGCGGTTAGCTAATGCAGGCTATTTTTTGCCGGCGATCAAGTATGACGCAGGCTAATTTTTGCGCCACTTTAGCTATTTCGTACCGGTGTCAGGGTCGATATGAGCCTGCCGCAGGGATAGGTACCTGCCCGAGTTGTCACTGTCAGGCTATTGTCAGGCTATTCGCAGGCTAAAATGTTTATTGGGACCATGGCATAAGAAATGATATTTTTTATGGCTATGATATTTTTTGATTTTTGTTATTTTTATGTTGAATTGAATTTTGTTAAATTTGTATTGGATAAGAGGGGAGCACTCACGTCAGGGCCATGCAACGAGGTAGACGTGAGTCGCGCAGTAAGTTATAATTTAAACGTAATTTTGTAATTTTAAAAATAATATTTGATAAGTAAAAATAAATTAAAAATGTAAATTAAAAAAGTGCGTTTGATTGAAATTTGATAAATTGGTGTTTGTTGAAAAGTTATTTTATTAAAAGTTAATTTATGGATGAATAGAGTTTATAAATTTATGGAATTGGAAATTAATATTAGTTGAGTCTAAGACTAAGACTAAAGTTTAGCCAAGTTACGCCCCACATGAACTTTAACTTCAAATTAATATGTTGCAGATTACAAAAAAATTGGAAACGAGTATATAATTATAGAAAGGTTGAACTTCATTGCTCAGCAATTTATGGAAGCTGTCAAGTGCAGTCATGCACGAATTAATATTTATGTTCAACTCTAACACTCCGATGATGAAATAAGGATAGCTAACCAACCGACATTAAGAGCGCGCTGCGGAAAGAGTTAGAGAGAGAGGGAAGCAGTAGATATGATGTTGAAAGAAGCCTCTAATCTTTTGTAGAAATTTAAAAAATTTTAAAAATATATTTGCGCCAAATCTAAGGGAACCCTTGAACCCTTTGTGCATTAAGTTGATTTTATATAGTTTAAAACTCCACTAATAAGGGCACTATTTGATTTACAAGTTTTGTATAAGTTTTCTATAATTGATCATGAAATAGCTTCAAAATCAGGTTTTGTCCTTATAATGATCTGAAGAAGGCAATAACGAAGTTTCATTAAGATCGGTTGTCATAAAAATTCAAAATTGTCCTTTTTTATAAATTAAATTAATCTATTTACTTTTAATTTAAAGCGCTCAAAATTGGTTATTGCCTTCAATAGTCTTTTCTTATTAATATAAAAAAAGAATTACATTGATACGACGTTTAGTTTTTTAAATTTCTACAAAAGATTAAAGGCTTCTTTCAACATCATATCTACTGCTTCCCTCTCTCTCTCTCTCTTTCCACAGCGCGCTCTTAACAAAGACTCCTTCTTCAGAATCCTTCATAAACCGTCGTATAATGCTCAAGAAACGACGAAGTTGTCAACTCATAATTAATATCTAAATCTAATCGATTAATTAAAAATCGATTCCAATCCCTTTAAATAAATACATATATCGTTGATTGAGCAAGTTATCTCCACTTTAGAGGGCTATGGCTATGTCAAATGTGAATCTAACGCAAAATATGTAAAGAATTTTTCTTGCAGAGAATTTAATTAGCTTTAATTTTATATCTAACTATTTTTGCCGTAAAGTTGAAAGAAAGGCGAGAAATCGACTGAAAGTTGATGTCCAGTTCTCCGTATTCTTAATTAATTTTTAATAACCGAACCCAAAACCTCATCCCACGATAAAATTTTGTACACATGTATAAATTTACCTAATTAAAAAGTAAATCAAAATTATGTTTGTACATAAATTTTTTAGCAATTTTTATTCATATAATAATGTTTATTTTATTGTGGAATATAATTTTATTAATATATTTCATATTTTAAATTTGTATCATGTAAAGTTCAAGAACAAATTGACCAACTGTCGTTTTATAGAAAGAGCTTGCAAAACGATAAGTAAAATCCGTCAACCCAGAAGAACTCAGATTCAGAAAAAAATAGCTTGGGATTCTAACGTTGTAATGCTTTTTTTTTCATTTTAAATTAAAAACAAATTGTAATTGTTCCCGTGTTGATTTAAACATTTAGCCAACGCTTTTAGGTGGATCCAAAAATTAATTTTATTTCATTTTTCTTAAGAAAATCTCAAAGAAGTTTCTTCGAAAGCACTACAATTTTCTAACTTATTTATATGAGTGATACCACTTTTCTATATTAAAAAAAAATCTGATGTGACAACACATTACTTTCCCATTTAGTAGATTCCACTTCATTTTATATTAAATTTTAATAAAACAGATGTTAACTCAAAAACATTTTTAACTCGATAAAATACACAAATTACTTTGAGATATCAAAGTTACGAAATTTAATTTGTAATTTAATATGGTAACTCATATTTTTTTAAAGCACTTATTTTATATTTTCATTTTAACAATAATATAATATGTTTGCATTGAAAAATTTTTTAAATTGTCATTTTCCAAAAAAAAAAATAGAAATTTGCGGAATGCCGTGCCGTCTATGTGCAATCAAATTTTAACTACGGGAAATTGAAAATATGAAAAATTGGAAAATTTGGCCATACCGATTGTCCGTTTTCGCCGCCCCCACCCCTCTAGCAAATTTCAGGTCGATCGGACAAAAACTCTGGAAGTAGATACAAAAATACGAAAAACCGCGAGGAGCCCTCTTGCCAAGCGCTGGAAAAAAATTTCGAAAAATAAAAAGTGTTTCGCCCCCTCGTCCACCGCCCGGAGCTTCCTGAAAAATTTCAACTCTCCAAAGTGAATGCCGAAATTTTGTGACCACTTTGAAGCGCCATTTCACCCCCTCCGTTACGTCCCATGAAAAACGGGAAAATTTTCCCGTTCAATCCTCGTAAAACCACACGGGTATGCAAAATTTCAACTCTCCACGGCCCTCGTAGCTATACGCACTAAATTATGAATGAGTGAGTGAGTGATTTGCTCAAATTTATGTGTTTAATACAAAATTTGGATAAAAACTTGGATCAAAATTATCCAAGGCAAACAATATTTTTTGAACAGCGCTTATTTTATTTTTGCATTTTAACAATAATTTAAGAGCGAAATATCAAGTGTGGGGTATCATAAGATGCGGAAAAATAATCTCTTTCGATTGATATGAGTTTCAATCTCATATGTTCCACCGGGAAGCGGCAATGCTCTTTAACAATTTTCATTCCCCTAAAAAAGGGGTTAAAAATGGACGGTTTTCAACCAAAATCTAATCAGCTCTTTAGACAGTTACTTCAAACTAGTGTATAAAATTTCAACTCAATTGGTGCACGCGTTTGTCTGAAAACGTTGACGACAGAATCACCACACATCACACTTCATACTTCATACTTCATACATCACACTTCATACATCACACACACATCCGGACATCATTCCAAAATTGGTCTTAAACAATTCGTATGGGCTCATAGACCTTGGGAAAAATGCTAACTCAAAATTTTTTTTTAACTCGATAACAATACTTTCCTTTACTACGTAAATGGGAAAGTAATATAATTATAATCGCTCAGAAATATCGTAAATTATAAATTAATTATTGACCAGCAATTATTCATTAGTTAATAACTGTTGAGTGAATTTATGTGCATTTCGAACTCTCGAGGTTAATGCAACTTTTTAGTTACTTTATTCAAATCTTAATAGCGGCCCTTAACAAAGTTTGAGCAAAATACTTTGTGAAAATCTTTTGTATTCCTCTCCGAATCCGTTCAATAAATTACTCTAATTAATTTTAATTTGTAAATTGTTTACGATTTTTAATCAAAACCACCCAAAAGATCGCCAATAGACCAAAATCGGTTGTTAGTGTAAAATAATACGGGTAATTCCATATTATCAAATCAACCCACTTTTGCAATTTATTATTTTCATGGCCCTCCAAATAAATTTTAAAAAAATTTTATTTTCTAGTTCGATAGTTCCATAAACTAACTGTTCGATTATTGTACTCATCTGAGGAGTCGATAATACACTTCTTAACACTTGATTGGAATGGTCTGAGTTTGAAGTATCTTCTGATAGTCAGGTGATTTCTTCCGTTCAAGACACTCCTCCGTATTCTATGAATTATTTGGGTATTTTAGCCTACCCATCGATTTTTCTGCTTTTCATCATTTTTATTGCAGCCTATACGCGTTACTCTTCCACAGTCCATAACTTCTCTCCATCTGAAATTTATAATGATATTTCTTCTTCTCCTCTAGCATTGTATAGTACACTGAAGTAATCAACCTATTCTGTTTTGCTTATGGCGTGCTCTTCACTTAGTGATTCGTAAAAACTTTCACACCTTGTTGTGTTTGCCATACAGATTCTTTTCGATTTGTTTTCTAAATTTTCCCAGTGTTCTTCCTTTATTCTTCGGATTCTGGCAATCACTATGTTCCTTATGGTCACATATTCGGCGTTACTATAAACAATTTTTAGGCTTATGTATCTTAAGCTTTAGGACTCACGTTTTTCCTTTTCCAATATTTTCACTTCTTCCTTGAACCATGGTTTTGTATTTTTACGGTTGTTGACGTATGTTCATGAGTAATTTTTCCCAGCTGTTCTCCAAATTATCTATGTCTGTTACTTTATTAGTTATGATGCTTTCTTATAACCTGTTCTTATAATCTTGGTAGAAATTATCCTCATGCAGCAGTTCGGTGTGCTTCGTTTTCATACGGTCGATTTCATCCTCATCTTACAGAGTAAAAATTCATGATCTGATCTCACATTTGCTGATGATAGTACACGGGCATCCAGAATTTGGGTTGGAGCGACAGAGAGAGGGGTGCATACTTTTGCTGATCATCTCGTCGAAGTGTTTAAACATTTTCAAACTGAAGGTCCTCATCATGAAGATGCCAAACTTAAAAAGTCTCTTGAAGCTCCATTTCAGATGGACCTGCCTATAAAAAGTTTAGGAAAAGCGAGGTTTCAGACCAAATCGAAAACAACTTAAATCTAAAGAAGTCTCCAGGTTTCGATCTTGTACCCGCAAGGGTTCTGAAAGAACTGCCAGAAAATGGGATAGAATTAATTTATAACCAGGATCTTCAATTCTATCTTAAAATTGGGATACTTGCCTGCATAATGAAAGGTGGCACAAATTATTCTGATCCATAAACCGGGAAAACTACTAACAGAATCGGCTTCGTAGAGAACAGCTTACTTCCTATTTTGTCTAAAATCTTTGAAAAATTATTATTGCGGAGATTTATGTCATTAATAAAAGAAAGGAATACAATCCCTAAATACCAATTCGAATTCCGTCATAGAGCAGGTTCATCGAATTGCTAATAAAATCTGGCACGATCTAAACACCTAAAGATATTGTTCAGCGTCACTTTTAATATTGCCCAAGCTTTTGATAAGGTGTGCCATGCTGGTTTACTCTACAAACTTAAATAATGCCTTCTACATACTTACTACTAGGTGCTCAAGTCTTACTTCTCCAATAGGCATTTCTGTGTTTAATTCCTGGAGGAATTTTCACAGAAACTGAAGAACTTTATTACATGGAACGTTCAGGGCATAAGAGGAAAGATGCCTGAGATTTTACGAGAATTAACGGAATATAAAACCGACATAGCAATTCTAACGGAAACGAAGAAGAAAGGTTGTGGAATGGAAAATGCAGGAGATTATATACACTTCTATAGTGGCGTGGCCAAAGAACAAAGGTCGAAAAGAGGAGTCTCAATACTAGTCCATAAAAAATACAAAAACAACATAATATGTAATTGGGAATATGTTGATGAAAAAAAACTGAATATCAATATTGCTATAAATTACACACTATTTGCGATTTTAGGAGTATATGCCCCAAATGATGATGAACTAGTGACGACTAAAGAGGAGTTCTATGAAAAAATAAACAAAATAATAGCAGCCATTGGACAAACGAGAGAAATAATAATGGCAGGCGATTTTAATGCACGAACGGGTAAGAAATATAATCATCCAGTAGTTCGTGCGCATGGAGAAGATACTCTAAATAATAATGGACAAATATTGTTGGATATGTGTGATAATTCCACTCAGGGTCAAATTTTGGCGTTTCGACCAATCAGCGTGCGTTTATTTTACATGATACTTATACCTACAGATACAATTCGTGCACTACGAAAATATTCAAATAACCCTATGTAAAATTGAAAAATTTGAATATTGTGAATATTTTTTATTGTACCCTACCAGAATATCGAATATTTGTAGTAATAATTCATACGTAATAAAAAATATTCGAATATTAAAATTTATGTATGTAATTAGGATGTTTTTAATCGTGGGTTTTTGGGTCAATCAAACAAAACAATTTTTACGACTAACTAGTTTCGGCTACAATGTGAGCCTTCATCAGAGCCTGTAAAGACAAATTACTAGTTAAACTAGTTACGAAACTAGTTAGTCGTAAAAATTGTTTCGTTTGATTGACCCAAAAACCCACGATTAAAAACATCCTAATTACATATTTACTTTGGGGGTCACGAGAAGTTATCTAAGTAAAAATTTATGTAGTCGAATATTATAATTTATGAAGTGTTTATGTCTAACGCACTCAACAGATGCGCTTTAGGAAACCGGTGCAACGCATTAGTTCCAACCCGATGTCACTTAAAGCAATGTACTTCTAACGAATTTTATAGTAACGAATTTTATATTACAAATTTAGTGCGATTATATTATGCTTCCATTTTTTTCGGTACTTACGAAATTTTTTGTTTGATTTTTTTTTGCAATGATTGTAATGCGATATGGTCAATTTGTTTCACAATTTTCGACATTAAAAATGGCGTTTGAAATGTCGATTTTCGTATGTGATGTGCTTTTAAGTCGTGGCGTTTCTTCACGGAATTATCACCGCAACAGCAACGCGGATTCGGACAATACTCAAAGATTCATCTCGTACAGGTTTCAGCTGCGGAGATTGACACTCGCTGCTCTGCGCTTCGCTAGTGCAATCTCCTTGCTAAAACCTGTACTCGCTGAATCTTTGAGTATTGTCCTTATCCTTGTGCTGTATCGTGCGAACACAATTCGCTGCGTGTTTCTAATGGATATTTCAGGCACAAGGAAATACATAAGTTTACTTGGACACAAAAAACACGAAATCTGCAATCGATAATTGACTATTTTATTACCAGACAAAAAACAAGTACTACAATATTGGACGTACGGGTGTATCGATGAGCAACATGTGGGAGTGATCACCATTTGGTGAGAGCAAAAATTATGATTCCTTTGAAAAATATGAAGAAAGAAGATATAAATACCAGCAAGTTATATGACCAAATAGAATACCCCCGATATAATTTGAAAAGCCTTGATCATCCTAGTGTTATCGGATTGTATCAAAAACGACTTGATGAAAAATTGGAAGAAAATACATATACAACAGTAGAGGAACTCTACGAACACATTACAGATAAAATAAATCAAACAGCAAAAGAAGCCCTGGGTAATAGTGAAAAGAGGCCATCAAGTAAGAACTATATGTGGTCCGAAATAATTGGAGAACAAACACAAAAGAAAAAACCAGCATACTTGCGGTGGTTGAATACAGGAAGTGACAGTGACCGAAAGGAATACAGACAGATACAAAATGAAACACGAAAGATGATAAAGGGATGATTGAGAGAAGTATGGGAACAGAAATGTTCTGAGATAGATACGTACATGGGAGGTAAACGCTGTACAGAGATCTGGAAATTTATTAAAAACGTAAAAGCACCCGTGAAAGAAAATATCAGAATGGACATTATCGGTGTGGATTCGTGGAATCAATACTTTGCAGAAGTTTTTAAAGAACAACGCCAAGCATTTATACCTACCAATTGGAGAAACTCATACTACAATAATCAACATCGAGGGCGAACCTATAACGATAACAGCAGAACAGGTTCAGAGAAAAACAAAACTTCTTAAGAACAACAAATCGCCAGGCCCAGGGGGAATACCAGCCGAATGAATAAAATGTGGATCGAAGAATCTATATCGCATGATAGCCAGGCTATTTACTATGTGTGAATGGTCAGAAGGTTCCGGATGAGTGGAGATTAGCCTACATACTCGTAACACCATTATTTAAAAATAGTGACCGAACCAATCCTGATAACTACCGAGGTCTATCGGTTACCAGTACATTTAGCCGATTTTATGGACGAATAATAAGAGATCTAATTGAAGCAGAATACACCGATAAAGAATCAGAACACCAGAGTGGCTTTAGAGCCGGAAGATCGTGCACCTTTTGCATGAAACAAATAATGGAAAAAGAACTGGCCTACGGAAGAGAAGTACATTTGCTATTTGTCGACCTATCAAAGGCATACGACACCGTACCTACTGAAAAGCTATGGGCAGCGCTGGAGAACACACAAATAAGCCACACACTAATAAAGGCAGTTCAAGATCTATACAAAAACTGCATATCAAAAGTAAAAATTGGCAACAAGCTTTCACAAGGATTTCCGATAGAAAAGGTTATACGACAGGGTTGCTGTATATCACCCACTCTCTTTAAAATATATGTGGAACACGCCCTGAAATACTGGAAAACGAAATGCGGTATGATGGGATATGAAATCGCTGACAAAACTACCTTGTACACCTTACAGTTCGCAGACGACCAGGTAGTCATCGGACAATCTAAAGAGGGTATAGAGTATATGACCAGAAAACTAGTGGAAGAGTACAGTGAGTGGGGGCTAGAGATGAATGTTACCAAAACAAAATATATGAGTATTGGAGTAAAGTCAGGAAATCTAACGCTTGACAACGGGACAACAGTGGAAGAAGTGGAACAATACAAATATTTAGGGGTAACATTTACAAATGAAGGAAGGGATGCATCAGAAATTCTAAATCGAATTACGCAAAGCCGGAAACTCATAGGGGCTCTAAACGGAATACTGTGGTCGAAAAACACCAAGAAGAAAAGTAAGCTCAGAATATACAGCTCCATGATAAAAAGCGTGCTAACTTACGGCAGTGAAATATGGACGATGACGGAAAACGAAAAGAAAAAGATTTTGGCAACTGAGATGGATGCTATGAGAAGTTCGGCTGGTATCTCTAGACTGGAGCGAAAAACCAATGAATATGTAAGACAACTGATGGAAGTACACAAGACCGTCGTGGAAGAAATAGAGGAAAAACAACTAAGATGGTATGGACATGTACGCGGAATGAACGAAAATAGACTGCCTAGACAACTGCTGGAATGGACACCAAATGGACGAAGAAAAAGAGGAAGGCTAAGGAAGAACTGGGAACAAGTAATTAGAAAGTCCATGAGTGAGAGACAACTTAACGAGAGGGAGTGGAACGATCGAGGACTGTGGAAAATGGGAATCGCAAGGCGTAAAACGCTATAACGCGACATATAGATAGATAGGAATTTTCACAACTTCTGCCTTGTCAACTCCGGAGTTCCCCAGGGGAGTGTAAAAGGCCCAATCCAAGAGTCGTAGCACTACCACAAAGAAAAGACGTTAAGTATCTTGGTATGCACCAGGCTCTGAGAAAATATTACTGGCTACTACATCGTCATTCACACTTGTCATTGGAAAATAAGGTTCTTATATTATATAAAGCAGTGATAGTTCCAATATTAGACGCATGGCATACAGCTTTGGGGAGCTACGAACAAATCCAACATCGCCAAAATCCAGAGGTTCCAATCAAATATCTTGCGAAAAATATACCAGAATCGAGTTTCTCTCGCCGTGGAACTGCTGACAACCCACCGAACCAAAATGCACTTTGACCCATTAGACCTACCCCATCGCTTCTAAGTTATTTGTCTTTTATTAATTTAAAGTCTAACATAACATTCTTGGATGTAAAATTTTTAGGTTACCTACAACATAATTTTTATTTTCATGATGAGCAATTAGTTATAACAACTTATACAATTGTATAGGTTAAAATTAAAATACTATTATGCACGTATATTTAAATCAAATGGAAAATTACTACAAGAGGGAAAAAGATGTGCCAACTTTTTAGACCATTTAACGATATTTCAGCCTAAAAATTAATATGATTTAACACGAATTTCTAAAATTAATCTGACGATTTCATTTTGAAAAATTTATTATTTTTATTCATGCTTTATTTAAAAAGCCCCCCCCCCCCCCGCTCCGGAGAATTCTAAAACCCGGCGCACATGGGCGAACATAATCAGAATTTCCACTGGAATTTAAAAGGAAAGGTGGAAACTCCAATGACAGTTGTGATGGATTGCAAATAAATACTAAAACGACGTTTCACATAAATTTACAGCAATCTGTTAAGATTAGAAAAAAATGCAATTAAATTAAAGTACTCAAGGTGAGAATAGCGATTTAATTGTATCGCTACTGTACTTTTTTTTAACACTTAATGACTACCTTGTAAGCTATTGAGACAGTAGAATCCATAGATCGATTCTTTTGTTTAAATTTGAAGGATGTACTTTCCAATAATTTAATTCTAAAAGTTTTCTATTGTCGAAATTTACATTTTTTTGATACTTAACTTGAAATTTTGAATATGACTTTTCATGAAAATGTTTTTAAAGCAAGACAGTTGTTGTTTTGTTAAATAAGGAAACTTCAGAATCCTTCAAATGATTTGGTTATTAAAAGTCGTAACTGAAAATCTTGTAACTGTTAATTTAACACTACATGTGTCAATTAATTGATTAAACAAGATAAGTGCTGCAATTAAAATGCAAATACAATGTAGTATTTACATTAATTATTATTAATAATATATCCAAATCTCATAATTATTAGTAATTATTACTAAATAAAGGGTGATTCAATATGCGGAATCATTTTGAATTACCCGGCATTTCCGCTTTATAGATTTGACAGCGCTCGTGTTTGACATAATATAATATGTCATATTCAATTTGATCATGGAACGTTACACTGTCGACGAACGTATATTCGCGTGAGCACTTCATATGACCGGCACTTATTCATTTCTGATGCCTTTTTGGCTATCACATTAACCTTTTCTTTTATCACTTTTATTGGCTCAAGCTTATTTGCAATTACCGTCCCGTTAAACGGTTGGAATTTTATTGTTTTCAACATTTCGGCTATCTCATTTGGAACGTCTTGCGGTTTCTCAACTTCTTCTGTCACTACTTCTTCGGTCACCCAATTGGTTGTAACATTTACTAATTTATCCAATTTCTTACTTATTTGCTCCCTAGTTTCTGATATATTTTCAATTATTTTATCTAATTTTCTATCTATTCTTATGGACCATTCTTCTTCTTTCTTTGCTCTTTCATCTTCTCTCTTTTGCTCTTCTTCTTCCTTTTTACGGTCTTTTTCAATGAAGAATTCCATCATCGATTGCCAATCTGTTATCTTTTCCATTTCTACCTCTCCTGCTTCCGGATTTTTCTTTTCATACCTCAACGTCCTATCAGATTTTTCTGCCATCTTGATTTATGTTCTCAATATTTATTTAAATTAATTTTAAGAAAGTAGTTATTAAGTAAATTATGATGTATTTTTAATTTTAGCAATAAGAATATTTTTAATTTTAGTTTTAATAGAATTTTTAGTTTTAATGTTATCGTTATGAATAATTTTAATGAAATTTCTCGTTGTAATTAACCTATCTAGTAATTTAATTACGATAACCTAACTTTGTTTGTGGTTCGAGGTTACTCGAGTTTATTCGAGGTTACTCGTGCCCCACGTTGGGCGCCAAAAAGTGCTGTATACCCTTGGAGCTTTATTAGGGCTACACGTTTTAATATTAATGTCTTGTACGAGTGTACGTAAATGTACCTCGTCAATAAAAATGATTGTAAAATTATTTGATAAATTGCAATAAACTAAATTTTCACCTCGGCTTTGACTATTTCGGAGAGCACTGACTTACCTAATCTCAAGTTGGGCTCTTTCCTTGACCAAGTCGTGATACTGAAATACAAATTACTGGTCGTCGGAAAATAAGGTTGCAAAAACAAATTATGCTCCGTTTTCAAAAGAATAGTAATTTTATTATAAATTGTGCAAAGAAAATAGAAAAATGAATAGAAATTCTTAAATTTACTGACAAAATCTTAATATTAAAACTTTAAACGAGCTAACGCACGCGTATTCCAGTTACCAAAAATTTTCACTAATTTTTATTAATTAACTTTTAATGTGAAATTACCTTAATCAATGTAGGGAATTTCTTGTCACCAGTTTCTAACAGCATACAATAGGATAGTTTTGCTTGGTTGATGACCTTCGGTTACTAATAATAATGCAGATAAGTTTGCTTGTGCAGTGTCGAACCACGTGTTATACAGAACCAAATTTCTTTTTAAAATAAACACAATCACTTGTTAAATTCAACGAAATTGACTTTTTAGATGCGTAAGTATTTTTGCTTTTATGATATTTACTCTTTTCTTACGATTTTAAAACAATTTTCTCACTATTTATTTGATTTTTAGGAGAGGCTATATTTTCACCACCGTTAAATTTATTAAGAAATCAACAACTTCCTTATTCCAATTGTTTTTACCATAGCTACTTGTATTTTCCAAGGCACTTCTGATTTTCTTTTATTGGTCGATGTAAAATCGATATATTTTGACGTTATAATTTCCAGGTTCGTACTTAGCCCAAAATAGTTGTAAAATTTTTAATAAAATTTTTATGTTTCAGATTCAATTGAATTAAAGTTCTTGTATCTTTGTCGATCTTCCAGTAACTTTCGAAGAAGATGTTGTTTTCGTTCGTGGTACATTGAGTTACGAAGCACTTTTAACACATGTAAAATTTTGTTATTTTAAAAGTTTTACGTTTAAACATATTTTTATAACTAATACTTTGAACAATTAATTTTTGATTTCAAATTACATTTCTTATAACTACTTAAATTAATTTACAATTTTAACAAACCTTTATTTTATAAAAAGAATTAAAACGTTGCATTTTAATTTATTTTTGTTATTACGTTCCGTGAACTCTTTTCTTCATTTAAATTTATGACGTTAAAACAAATCTTTGGTGTCAGATGAAACCTTTACTTTCGAACAAATAAGCCATGTGCTATCTTTATTGATAAATTAAAACTTTGAATCAAAACGTGATCATTTCTATTGACGTGGTAGTGGTACATTGCAATATTTTACAATTACTTTCTTGATCTGTTCTGTCAAGAGTGGATTACCAAAATACCGATGAGAAATTAAGATGCAAGGTATAAAAGGTTATCACGAATTTATTATTAATGAACCAATCGGTTAACCACAATGACTGATCCGAGATAAATTAATTATATTATCGTAGAAAGAAATGCACATTTTAACCGCAATGATTTGTAATTTTTTAGATCGAAATTTGCAGACAGAATTTCCCTTGTAATTTTTTTTTAAGTTTTAGTAACGTAGCAATTTAAATTTGTAATATTGATACAAAAAAAATGTTAAGCACAGTTTAACCACAATGATATGCAATTTTTGGTTTGAAAATAATTGCAGATAGAATTTCCATATTAAATTTTTTTTCAGAACTTGGAAATTTAAATTTGTCTTCTTCTTCTTCCACTTGAAGAAGAAGACAAATTTTTTTGTGGCGAAAATTAGTTGACATGGATCGTTCTCGACGATATGTGGTTTTAGAAAGACGGGGTAACACGCCATACAATATTTGACGTGAAATTGCAAACATTGAGTCTCATTTTTGCGAAAACGTAATGAAACATTTTGCCAAAAGAATTTTATGCCAGCAGAAAATTTTTTCAATTATTAATACGAGTTTTTAATAAATCAAAATGGCACCTTTTATTGAAACACCCTTTATTATATTGACATTTAATATCAATTTTGATTGACTTCTTGTGATGATATTTTGCATAGTCATTTATTGGAATGCTACTCGTATATTACATAGAATATACTATTTTCAATTAAATATATTACACATTTTTTGAATAGCCATTTAATTACCATAAGCTTGTATTGTAAATTCAAGTAATTATGATGTATATTTATTACGGTATCAAACTGTTCCAATTGAAAAGTAAAATGTCATGGAACAGCATTAATTTACTATAATTTTATACCGAAAGAATAATAATTATCATAATTTTACACATAAATAATAATTATATATTTTACAATTACTTTCTTGATCTGTTCTGTCAAGAGTGGATTACCAAAATACCGATGAGAAATTAAGATGCAAGGTATAAAAGGTTATCACGAATTTATTATTAATGAACCAATCGGTTAACCACAATGACTGATCCGAGATAAATTAATTATATTATCGTAGAAAGAAATGCACATTTTAACCGCAATGATTTGTAATTTTTTAGATCGAAATTTGCAGACAGAATTTCCCTTGTAATTTTTTTTTAAGTTTTAGTAACGTAGCAATTTAAATTTGTAATATTGATACAAAAAAAATGTTAAGCACAGTTTAACCACAATGATATGCAATTTTTGGTTTGAAAATAATTGCAGATAGAATTTCCATATTAAATTTTTTTTCAGAACTTGGAAATTTAAATTTGTAATGTAGTAATATAAAAATATTTTAAAGCACATTTTAACCACAATGATATATTACAATTTTGATTATTATTAAATTGCTGAAAGAATTTCCGTAGTAAATTTGTTTTCAGAACTTGACAATTTAAATGCTTTGTATTATAGTAATATAAAAAAAATTTGAAAGCACATTTATTAAACTACAATGAAATTTTCGTTTCACAATTCTAACATAATTTCCGTAGTACATTTTTTTCAGAACTTGGCAATTTAAATATTTTGTTATATAGTGATATAAAAATTTTTTTTTAAGCACATTTATTTAACCACAATGATATGCAATTTTTGTTTGAAAATTGCTGCCTGAATTTCCGTAGTAAATTTTTGTTCAGAAGTCGGAAATTTAAATTTTTAATATATTATTTAGTAATACAAGAAAACTTTCAAGTACATTTTAACCACAAGAATATACCATTTTTATAAGAAAATTGCAGACAGAATTATAGTAGAATTATAGAATTCGTAGTGAATGTCTACAAAGGAAATGTTATATTTTGATAAGATGGAATTAATTTTCTATAAAAATTTTAAGTTTGAAAATTGAGAAATAGAAAAATAGAACATTGATTTCGGCACTTGAAGTGTTTAAGATTAAAATAAAAAAATCGAAGAAGTTTTGAAAGAAATTGAAAAAAAACGACATCGATATTGCCTCCCTTACTGAGACCAAGAAGAAAAGAATGGGTACGAAAGAAAAGCAGATATCCACATACATATTGATATGATTTTAGTCATTTGATAAGAAGCTCTACTTGGGTTACCATTGAAGTGTTTTTTATGTTTTTATAAATTAGTAATTTTAATTTTAAAGTTTTAAATGTTGTAGCCTCAAATTGATATGGCTTTATCGCAACCATCTGCTATATTCTGTGTGTCGCACAAATGTGCACCATTACACTTTTCAAACACAAAATTTTTATCATCTACTTATTATTTCACCTGTCATCCAATGCTAAAACACTTTTCAAACTTAATATTTAAACACTTTTCGAAATTAAGCCTTTATTTTAAAAACTCCTATACAAATTTTAAACATAACAATATTGTTGAATTACAAATAATAATATTCAAATCCCAGTTAATTACCAGTTTGAGGATGTAAATCATTCAAAATTTATGTATCTACGAAAAATCAGCAAATTCATGGTTTTTCTACCCCTTCGCATCTTCCGGTTCACTATTTCATCATAATAACAAAATATATCCTTAAATTTATAAAAGAAATTCCAATTTTCAAAAGTTCACAAAAAAACATGTTTACAAATTTTGTTTCCTTTGCTTAAAACAAGTTATTTACAAAAGCATAAAATTTAATTGCAAAATTTATAATTAATTGGTTAAATTCGATTCAATTTTTATTAATCAGCAATAAACTATTTTCTTTACTATTAATTCTAATCCTAACTATTAATTTTTAATTATTACAAATTTCATTTTTTATTCATTTAGAAAATTTAACATTCAATCAATTTTGATTGATTTCTTCTTTCATTGTTTCGCCAATTTTATCGTTTATCAAAATCATCTGTTCAAGAGTGTACATTGCAAATTATCAAACTTTTTATCAAAATCAAACTTTGGTCAAACCAATAATTAGAAAATTTGAGGGCTTCTATGTTGCATCACCCTCATTTGTGCATTTCCATCTTATCCGCTTCCAAGAGCAATGGGCAGTCATTCTCATCGAACCATTAATTTGTCTCCATGTGGAAAGCAAGTTGTCCATTCTTCCAATTCTCATTCTCCCAAAAGGATGCAATCCAAACTTCAAATGTTTCCTATATCCAACATTTTTCAATTCGCACTTTTTCTCGTTGTTTCTCCAGTTTCCTATTTTAATTTTCATCTTTCTTCCTTTAACTGTTTTGTCCATTTTAACGAGTTCTTTCACTAAAATATTTTTATTTTCTTCCAACTTCTGTTGTATTTGAACATCTAGTGCATTTAATTTTTCAGCAACCGTATTTACGAAATTTTTATTTTGGGTAATGTCGTTGTTCTCCTGTTTTCTTTAATTATTATCTTATTGTTTTATTATTTTCTTCAATAAAACCTTCCTCTATTTTGGTGTCTAATTCAGGTTCGCTTACTTTGTTCACCTGTTAAACAAATTTTCTACGCCACAGTTAATTTTCACTCATTCGTTTGTTCCATCTTTCTTCCAATTAACAGATAATTTCGCGTGTTGTTTTATCCTATTCTCCTTTCACGTATTCTACGCTTTTATTCAAAGATCTGTAGTTATTGCTTCAATTCTTAAATCTTGCATATCTGCACCCAGATTATCCATACTTAATTGAAGCTTCTTTTGTGATTCATTAAATTTTTCTGAATGATTTCTTGATAATTTTCGTCCATAGCCGTTAAAATTCTTTCTTATAGATTTTTCATATCTTCCATGATCAGATTCCAATCCATTTTTACTATTCTCTTCTCTCAGGGTTACAGTAGGTTCAATCTTATATCATTTTATAAATCTCGTAGACGTCCCACAGTTTTAGTTTGCCTATTTTTACAGTTAATTAATTTCAAGAGACACTTTGTAGGGCAAATTGATATGATTTTAATAATCTAATAGATTTTTAATTTTAAAGTTTTAAACGTTGAAACCTCAAATTGATATAGCTTTGTCGCAACCATCTGCTATGTTCTGTGTGCCGCACAAATGTGGACCATTACACTTTGCAAACCTAATATTTAAGTACTTTTCTAAATTATTCCTTTATTTTAGAAACTCCTATATAAATTTTAAACATGCCTGCTCAATTAATGCTCAAATGCCAACTCTTTTCTCCGGCTTTGCTGTCGATCAGCGCGTCGCTTTCTATAAACAAATGTAGTGCCAACAGAAATATAAAATCCTCAACAATATTTTTTGATTACAAATAATACTCAAATCCCAGTAAATTTCATAAAAAAACACGGATATACATATTGTCGTGATATTTTTTGAGGTCCGAATTGACCAAGACAAAATTCAAACTTTACTACAAACTTTAGATTGAAAAGATAAACACATCCACATTATTTCTTGAAATTAAAAGCTTATAAAGATCTCTAAAGATAAGAATGCTACACTATAACCTGTTAAATAAATTCATTATGAAGATAACCATATCAAAATCTTCAAATGAGATACTTTAAATCAGAAATGATGAAATTTATTGCAAATTGTTATCAATGAAACTTAACCTGTACATTTTGCAAACTTTAAACTGAAATTTCTCTGTAAATAACTTATTGTGTGAAAATCTATTTACAACCAAAATTATCTCATATTTAACTGTATGTGTAAATCATAAAATTATCTTCGAAATCGATAAAAAGGTAAATAAAGCTCAAAATCCATTGAAATGTGATAAGTACAAGGTGATAACAAGAATGGTCAAATCCACTACTTAAAACAGCTCCAAAAACAGCTACTGTGTTGGAAGACTCCTCAAAAGCTCCTCAACCTAGGATATTCTGAGCCTCCAGTTTATTAATGGACTAAACCATCGCAATCAATCCTTCAACGTTATCATAGAGAAGTATTGATAGGGTAAAGCACCTTACGACACTCCAGCGAATTTTCAAATCAAGTTCCCAGTCACTACCACCAGTCACCATGAGAGCTACTGTTTGGTGCGCTTTCTGGGCTGTCAAGGTAATTGGACCATATTTCTTCGAAAATCATGCCGACCAAGCGCTTAATACTGTTTACGATTCTCGTTATCGTGACATGTTAACAAATTTTTTGTGGCCAAAATTAGTTGACATGGATCGTTCTCGACGATATGTGGTTTTAGAAAGACGGGGTAACACGCCATACAATATTTGACGTGAAATTGCAAACATTGAGTCTCATTTTTGCGAAAACGTAATGAAACATTTTGCCAAAAGAATTTCATGCCAGCAGAAAATTTTTTCAATTATTAATACGAGTTTTTAATAAATTAAAATGGCACCTTTTATTGAAACACCCTTTATTATATTGACATTTAATATCAATTTTGATTGACTTCTTGTCATGATATTTTGCATAGTCATTTATTTGAATGCTACTCGTATATTACATAGAATATACTATTTTCAATTAAATATATTACACATTTTTTGAATAGCCATTTAATTACCATAAGCTTGTATTGTAAATTCAAGTAATTATGATGTATATTTATTACGGTATCAAACTGTTCCAATTGAAAAGTAAAATGTCATGGAACAGCATTAATTTACTATAATTTTATACCGAAAGAATAATAATTATCATAATTTTACACATAAATAATAATTATATATTTTACAATTACTTCAAACAATCTCTTTTTATTAATTCAACCATTACAGGTTAGTATTCTGAATTTTTGAGATTATTCAAATACAAAGGTGGATCATTTTATCTGGTCAAACTATTAAGCATTTTATATTTTTCTTTCATCTGAAAGTGACGACCGAAAATATTTTATTTTTAATTAAAATGTGATGAGTCTACATGAATCCGACGAGAGCGATGCTTGGACAGCTTGTGCCTAAATTGTAATTTTACATCCCTTTCTCAGGACACAAAAAATTACATAGCAATATATAGTGGGATCCCTACAAAGCACAGTGTGAATTATGTTTAATTGCCTCGAGTTATAAATTTCCATGAGCTTTCACTGAAAATACTGCTGAAACCTTACTAGATATGAAATAATTACATAAATCGAATTTATTCGAGAATTTGATTTCCTGCAAAAAAGTCGCTGAGAGTATATTTTATTTTTAATAGTTTAGGCATTGAAGAAATTCACAGTCGCGGATAACCACTTAAAGGTCAAAATCTACAACTTGGAATTACTCCACTGTCCAAGTATTTCTAAATAAAAATATATTCTATCCCAGACTTTTTTATATGACATTAAATTCCCAGCAAAATTCTTTATACATCATTTTTCCTATCTGTTATGGTTTTACCAAGGTTTCCAGAAAAGCTCATGGATATTTATAAGTCATTCAATAAATGTTTTATTTAATTCTATAAAAAGCTATAAAATTTTGTTGTCGAGTGGGAAAATTATTCTGCAAATTTTGAGATTTTTAATCTTGAAGGTACGATCGTGGCATTTAAACATAATTCAAATGGCTTTATTTAATATTCCGTTATTTAATTTCTTGGAAATCAGTTGCGCAAGTAAAGGGTATAAAGAATATAGGGTCACTTTTAGATTACAAACTATTTGTTTCTTGTTTTTAAAATTTAACGGAATGTGCTGAAGCAGTAAGTATTGAAAATTGAGGAAAGAATAGTTAAGGGATATCTTTAACTGTTAATATATTATATCCATATCATTCCTACAACAATTTGTGCCCCCCCCCCCTAGCACTGTCGCTGCCACCAACATATTTACCTTTAATTATATTTAGCTCTATCAATGATAGTATTAAAAAAATATATTATACAGAATAAATAGGGTAACATAGGGTGGAACGAGGTACCGGCTCTAAAACCGCTATTGTTGATGACAGCTCTATACCATCATGACCATTCAGAGCTCATTCCCTTCTATCACATGATACATCGACACCAGTCAAGATCTAGCGTGTCAGTTTGAATTTGTTTTGAGTGTAGTGCGTA
The DNA here is from genome assembly GCA_932274525.1 of Podabrus alpinus. NCBI lineage: Eukaryota > Metazoa > Arthropoda > Insecta > Coleoptera > Cantharidae > Podabrus > Podabrus alpinus. Next base: position 49,351,396 of record OW026456.1, on the reverse strand, counting down.
CGAGCGCGTATGATGCAATTTTGTTTCGTTTTCGAAGTGCTATATAACATTTTTTAACGTTACAAAATATTATTTTTCTCCAGACGTCAGTAAAACATGACATTATAAATATTACTTAATGCACACAGTTAAAAGTTTGCATTGTAGTCGCCTGCTGTATAAGTAATAACAAACAAGAGCGGTGGCGTAACTTGTAGAAGTATGTAAATCTAACCTCAACATGCATCATTTTTGTCAATATTATTTTTAAATTTTAATCGATTTTTATGTTAAGAAAATCAGGTTTAATTCAAAAAAATCCTTTTTGTAGCTCGTCAGTGGTTGTTGGACTCGTCCTTCTCTTACGCCAAACCTCGCTGACTCACCACAAAAAGGGACACTTTTCTACCAATTGAACAAAATAAACCTATAAAAGTTTAAACTCATTCCGCTATAAAAATCTATGTTAATTTTTTTTATGATATGGAAACTTTTCTGTATTATAGGATTGATTGGGGAAATAATTCTTCTTGATCCTGATTTTCTTTTCAGAATCCGTGTGTGTATATGCACAATGCAGTATTATCTTGTTTTATTAAATTTTGAGCACTCTTTCATATATTATAAACATGAAAATATATTACATGCTTTCTGATTACGACCTTAACCAGTAGTTAAGCTATGACTGTTCTGGATCACTTTAATTCAATTTTTGATGTAAAATATTTTCTTCTTCTTCATGTGCCATATCCGGTCCCCCGGACGTTGGCGACATCTCTCCTATGTATGTGTTATGCGTTTGAAGTGTTATCACACACATAGGGGACCTACTGCTTAACGCGGGCTCCGAACCGCGGGAAGTGTATACACTTCATCTCTAGAGAGGCTGTTCCAGGCAGATTACACCTCGGTGGTTTGCCATTGCCTTCCGAGGGGAGACGGTCAGAATAAAGTTTTTACTGAGCCCGGAGTCGAACCAGGCATTCAGGTTTGGCAGCAACGCACTTAACCGCTTTAACTGACGACCGTCTCGATGTAAAATATATAACACAAAAATGTTATATTTGAAAATCTCATACCTGCATGTTTTTATCATAATTAAATTATATTCTACAAAAATTGCGAATTCTACTTCCAAAGTTGATGTTGTTTAAGGTTGGTTGTGGTAATATTGACTTTGTAGCGATTTCCAATATTGTGTTTTACACTTCACTTGCCATTAACGTAATGAAATAATTCATTATGGTTTATACTTTGAATTTATTATTATTAATAATTACTTTTATTTGCTTTTTTAATTTCGGTCATTAGTTTTCTTAAAATTTCATAGCGCCTCAAAGCTTATCACGTCCTCCCATGTCGAGAGACGTAGTCGGATGGGGTGAGTTCCCACTCTTCATACACCTTCATTCGTTCTTCAGTCCACCCCGCGAAAAAAAAGCAATTCTATGTAAAAACACCTGTATAATTTTAAATTTGGTGTTACACCTTAATTCACAACTTCCGGCTCACCGTCTCATCACAATAACAAACTCTATCCATAAATTTTTAAAAGAAATTTTATCATTTGTACATCACCAACTTATCTAATTCCATGAGAAATAGGCAGTCATTCTCATCGTACCATTAATTCAATGCATGTGGATAACAAGTTGTTCATTCTTCCAATTCTCATCGTTTCAAACAGGTCCAATCTAAACTTAAAATATTTCCTGCAAACAATAAGTTTCCAATTTTAAATTTTCTCCTCGTGGAATCAATTTTCATTTCATTATCTGCTTTTTTCAAATATTCGTTTTTAAAATCTCTTTTGGATGTGAAATTTTTAATTTTTGAAATATTCACGCTTCATTTTGTTCTTCTTTTTCTGAAAACTTTTCAAATTTAAATTTTTCCATCCCTTTATTAGTTACTTTAATATAATTTTTATCTTCAGTTTTTCTTCCATCTTTGTACTGGTGGTGAATTCTTGCACTTGGGTATTATTACAGTTCCTTGTTGAAAATTTATTGATTCCCGTTTCATTTGATCAAATTTTTGGTCTCGCTTATTATTTCTTGTGTATTTATTTTGATCCATTGTTTGATTATATTCTTCAAATTTTTTGTCCAAATTTTGATTATATTCGTCAAATTTTTGTTCAATTTTTGATTTAAATTTTTTATAGCCCCATAATCAGATTCCAATCTATTTTTACTCTTCTCTCAGGGTTACAGTAGTTTAATTTAATTTTTCATGTAGTAGACGCCACACGGTTTTGGTTTGCAAATTGCTACTGTTTATTATAAATTGATGTGATTTTATCAATTTCATAAATTTACAGTTTTAAGTTTTAATCATTGTAAATTTTTAAATCGATATGGTTTTTATCGCAACCATCTGCTATATTTTCGTGCGTTGGGCAAAAATATATCATCACTTTCCAAACACAAAATTTCTATCGCCTATTTATTTCACTTATCATATCCAATTCTTAAAAAACTTTTCATTATTAAATTTTTAAACACTTATTTAACTGAATATTTTATTTAAAAAAAAACTTCTATACAATTTCTAAACACACTTTGTTCAAACTAGGTTCATCAAGCAACTTTCTGAAAATTTTAGGGTGCCTGCCCCAGTGAGGGGCTCTGCACGCCATTCGACTCTGCGCCCGCTTCCCACTGTGGAAACAGAAATATAAAATCCCCAACAATAATTTTTAATTACAAATAATTAGAAAATTTTAGAAAAAATTAGACATTTTCAGGATGCCGTCTATATGCAATCAAATTTAAAATACAAATTACTTTGACAGATCAAAATTATGCAAGGCAACCCATATTCTTTTAAAAGCACTTATTTTTTAATTTTGCATGTTAACAATATTTGAAGATAAAAATATCAAGTGTTTGGTAGCATAAGACGCGGAAAAATGATCTCTTCCGATTGATATAATAATTTGGTATACGGTTCGTACTTGGATGGGTGATCAATGAAACAAAAAAAATTACAAGGCTTCAAATGTAGGATAAAAATAAGATAAAAGATAACATAAAGATACTCTATTAAAATAAATATATACAATTTTTTTAACAATTCCTAATTACAGATCATAACTACATACACACAGAAAAATATGTAATATCCAATTTACCAATCGTAGGAGTAAAAAGAGTATAGTTTATAAAACGCTTAAAACATTGTAATAGTATATATTACTGATACAAAATAGTTTTAATGTAGAGTATTGTTGATCACAGCATAGAGTAAATTCAATCATTTTCTAGTTAATTATTATTACCTTGAAAGAAATAGTAGAAGAGATTTTATGCTGTGTTATAATTTACCTCTCCGTAGTGGTATATTTTAACAAGTAGCTGTTTTAAAAGTATGAATGTGTGTTATTATGCACGTTGCAAAAGGTTAAATTTTACTAAATGGTAGTGGTAAAACGTACTGCTACGCACAGATTGTATGATTACTGCTAATAGAGTGCATCTTACTATTTCATTTCTACTATTTTGTAGTGGTAAATAATACTCTTAAAATAGTTGAGGCCTATTTCACCACTACTAGATGTTATACATACTGCCATGATTCAATCGGCAATGGGGATTAACAATTATTAGGGATGCAGATAAGCAATTACAGATCGCATGAAAATTCTTCTACGATTTAGAAGGTTCTCCGACGTTACATAAGACTCAAAGAAAGAGTTCAATAAATTCGGTTATTAATAAAGACAGGTAAGGAATGGGAAAATCCAAGAATGATATTGACAAATATAATCTAATATCCACAAATTAATTCATAAAAATTGTTAGATCGTAAGAAATTGTTATTAAATAAAAAAATGTATAATTATATTAGATTAAGTTGTGCGTTTAAAAATAAGAAATTACGTGGGTGTTGAAAATCGGTTGAACAATAATGCAACGGTGATCGTCCGGGATGTTCGAAAGATCGCAACGGCAAACGGATCGAACGATGAACGCTAAAACAAAAACAAAGGTGTAAATAATTTAATGACATTTATTAAATTAATTAATTATCAAAAGTGCAAGGAAACTTACCAGGTAGAAAATATATCAAGTGGGAATAAAAGGAATTTTTTCAAAAAAGCCTAGCAACGGATCGATAAATAAATGTTTCTTCAAAGAACGCCAAAGCGAGGAGCACGTGTAAATTTTAATTTGTTAATTGATTTTAAATCAAACTTAAAAAAATGTGTACAACTAAAAGTAAATAAGTATAAGCACATGGGCATATGAAATTAAGTGCAAAGGTAATAAATTGTGAGTACTTACTTGGTATAATTTGAAATGATGGTATGGTAATTGGATAAAGTAGTCCTGTAATAATAATTGGAGAATAGATGCACACAGTAGAAACGAAAATAAAAGCAAAGAATTCTGGATCACAGATGTACGGCAGATCGACCGTTTGAGCCTGAAGTTGGTACCGGAAAGGAGTGACGAACATGTAAGGGTAAGAACCCACAAAAACTTAATTTTTATAACGCGACGTGAGTGCGCAATTCGAACAACATTAAACCGGTTTCGGAAATAAAAAACCAGATTAACTTTGGGTTGGGATTAAGATTTAATAATAAGAATTTGTTGTTTGTATTTAAAATGTTTATTATGTTTATTATTATAAAATTTGTTTTTAAATTAACGAATGCAAAATAAATTAAATTACCAATTGTATAAAAACATAGGCGTATCATTCGGGGATTTTTCTATCCCGACAAAAGAAAAAAGATTCGATTTCAGAATAAGGGCGAAGGAGCAATCGCAGAACCGACTACTAGAGAGAGGGGTTTTCATGCGAAAGGTAACTATTCAAAGAGCTAGCTGAGGTAGAATTAAATAATTTCAAAATCAATAAAAGTCAATCCTTAATTAAAAAACAAAATATTGCGGCACAACGAGAGCAAAGAGAACACCGCAATACGTATTAACAAGTATTGTCTACGGAAAATTTTTTTGTGTGTAGAAGTTAAAAAATAAATAGTTACTATAAATAGCCTGTTCCTATCCAATTAGGGATTAATCAGGCTAGATTGATGATGAGCAAACATATGGTTTTTATTGATATAATTTTATTGGGGATAAAAAAGAGATATAAGCGTGTGACCCTTAAAAATGAACGTTGAATCGGCTTATAAGAATTCCAAATTTAATTAGAAGTAATCTAATTATAAAGTTAAATCGTGTATGCATAAAAAATTATGCATAGGATGGAACATAAAAAATTAAAAGATTTAAAATGTAGAATCTACGAAATATAGCAATTTTCTGTAATACAAAAATTAAATATTAATTTTATAAAAAAAATTTTAGTTGTGCTGAATTATATGAAAATATGTTTTTTTATCCCTGCAAAATTTTAGTTTTAGCTTTAAAATGTAACAATAATGCCATAATAATTTATAAAAGTTTAAAATTTAAAAATTCGAAAAAGGTACGCGCGAAAAGTGTGAAGAGTGGAACATGGAACTTCGAATCCATCTCTCCGCCATGGAGGATGCGTTATAGTGTAAACGCTCTAGAAAAAATTAAGAAATTAAATTATCAAATTAATAAAGGTGGAAAAAAAATGTTAGTGTTAATAATAGCATTTTTTAAGTAATAAACCGTCATAAATTACGATAAAAACTGATAAAGAGAAAAATACGAAAATTTGGAAGACACTGCCAAACGATATGATAACATTCGGAACCCAACTGAATAAAAATTTATAAATATAAAAATAAAATATATAAGTAAACTGCTGGAAATAAAAGTTAAACAATATAAAATTAAAGATTTCAATTTGTGTAGAATTATCTGTAAAACCTTATTAAAGCTTATTTTTTCAATTTACTACATTTAAATTTGTATTAATAAATTTCATTTCAAATTATTCATTCTTTTCAAATTCAAAAAATGTTTAAATAATTTTTAATATCATAGCATCTTGGGACTATTAAAAAATCAATTATTTATAAATAACATTTTTACTAAAATAACAAAAATTTTAAATACGCGACGCCACATGTGGGCAGATGTTTATTTTATTTTTATTTATTTTTATTTTTTTAGTTTAGACACCCTCCTAACAGTATAAACTAATTATAAGGAGAGTGTTTCTCTTGTTACAAGAGGAGAGGCACAGGAAAACCTTGGCGAAAGAAATTCCCAGTAAATTATTACTGCGACTGGAGTCGAACCAAGTGCTCAGCATTAGCAGTCAGCACACTTAACCGCTTAAGCTATGCCCGGCTATATAATAACGTTTAGAAAACGTTATGATAAAAGTCACAAAAATTACAAGCTATTAACAAACACATTTTTGGTGCGCAAAGACCGACCAAATTATAGCAAACAAACGTAGTTTAAAATAATCAAATTTTAACTTAATAGCAATATATTACCAAACCAAGCAGGCTCATGCTTGGTTGTCATTCTGTTCTATCTTTTTCTGTCTTATTGTTCTTTCTATTCAGCTTCCCATCTGGTGGTGATCTTCACGCACTACGTTCTTTCATTCTATTTAAGAACCACTACCAATTTCGATCTTTTATATATTGTCCGGTATTCTCTTGCTTCCATTCTCAATGAATGTCCAACCCATCTCAACCTTTGGGCTTTCACTATGCCGATGATATTCGGTTCATCGTACATATGATAAATCTCCGGATTCCTCCTTCTAATCCATTGTTCCCCATTATCACTATTCCTGTCTCTAAAACCCTTCGTTCCCAAATTTCCAGCATCACGTCTTCTTGAACTCACAGGGACCACACCTTGTATCCATAGATTACTACCGGTTGTATTATCGTCTTACACATTCTCACCTTTATGAATCCGGAAAAAGTTTTTCTTAATAACATTAAATTAAATGTAACGCGCTTTTACGTAGTTCCTGACATTCTTCTTACTCTGAGTTCGTCAATATTCCTGGATTTCTTGTGAATTTCGCCCCCAGATATGCGACTTCGACTTCCTCAAATTTCATTATTCTGGTTCTGTCTAAATTTAAGATCAGGTGGCAAGAAGTACCCGTCTTAATTTAGGTGAATTGAGAACCACTAGAGTTGTAAGTTCTAGTGATTACTCTAAATTATGAGAAGTGGCAAGAAGTACTTCTCTTAATTTATTGATGAATAACATTTAAGTCGTAAATTCAAATGCTACTACTTTATTAAGTTTTAACTACAGGTATTTATACAAAAACTTAATAGTTAGGTTATCACATTCCAATTAAATTAAAGGTATTAATCTGATGACTTATGATATAAATTTTCCATAATAATTTTAAATGCATTACTTGCTGATTATTAATTGTTTTAAATGTTGACAATGCGGAAATGAATTATTTTATTGACCTACTGAAAAGTGTTATTATGCATTTTCGCTTTATTTACACTTTTCTAATAAATTTGTACAATTTTGCATATTTACTTAAATTATTAATATACAGGATGGTTCTAAACTAGAACTCACCCAACCAACAAAAACCTGTTTAATTTCTAAATTAAACATATTGCTACCTCCAAAAGAATGGCGTATGGGTAGTGGCGTTTTGGTCATTGAACTGCTGAAATTGATAATTTTGAATCTTCTTCTGAAGTGTCGTCCTCAAGTAATGGTATTAAATGGTGAACACTTTTCCGCGTTGTTTGACCCTTTGCTTTTTTGACACTGACGACTCGTAGTGTGCCGTCTGGATCTGGATGTTTGTTACTAATTTTTACTAATGGCCATTGACTGGGATTGATGTCTTTTTCTTTGATGATTACTATGTCTCCTATTTGAAGGTTTCTGTGTTTTGATTGCCATTTGTATCTTTTTTGTAGTTGATTTAAATACTCCGATGACCATGCCTTCCAAAAGTCATGCTTGAGTTTTTGGACTAATTTCCATCTGGAACTTAAATTTGTTGTCATCATGTTGTTTACATGAACTGGTGGTATTAGTTCATGTAAGCTGCCGCCTCCAAAAGAAATTTTAAAAATGCCTGAATCCAACTTCGTAATATTAATGTTTTCTGCTTGTATTGTTATTACGTTTATTAAGACTACTAATAATAATATTAGCAATGTATTTGCCTTTGCTGCAATTGATGATTGTTTCGGTTCTTCTTTGTTGTATTGATTTCGAAGTTTTTTGTTTCTTGGTTGATCTTTTTTAAATGGTGTTTTATTAATGTTGTGGACGAATTCTTCTTTTTTGGTTTTTTCCGCATAATGTGCCTTGCATTTTTCGTTTTCTACTGACATGGGCTTCTTATTTTCGACTACTTCTTGTTCCCAAAATTTCTGTAATTTTTTGTCTTCTTCATAACGGCTGATCATACTGCTTATTTTGATTGGTTGTTGATTTTGGTGTGACATGCTGCCTGACAGGATCCATCCTAGTTGGGTGTTTTGGCAGACTAGTCCATTCTCCATTCTTCGTAAACCTTGTTGAATGATGCGGCTTAATTCGGCAGCCCCTAATATTGCGTCTATTGGGCCTCTTTGCTTGAATGTTGGATCTGCTAATAACTCGTTGTCCCAAGATAAATCCATATCCATATGTTGATCTGGATGATTTTGTGTTAATGTTGGAAGTATCTTGAAATTGATTTTTAACGAAAACTTGCTTGGAACTCGTGGTCTAATTGTAACTTGTATTTGATATTTGGATACTTTTGGATTTGCATCGCTTATCCCTGCTATTTCTGCTACCATTTTTTGCTTGGGATATCCTAATCGTTGTGCGGCTTCTTCAGTTATCAGTGCTGCTTGGCTCCCGGAGTCGATAAGGACTTTCAAATATTCCATATTGCCCATGTAAGATGTGGTGCATACTAACGCTGTTGGTAATAACACTGTACTTTGGTCCTGGTTAGTTGTATAAGACCCTGTTGGAATATTTCTATCTTCTGTGGTGTGCTTTTGGTTTTGTTTTGTATTTGTGTGGTTTGATCTGACTTGATTTTGCCCTTGATAAGAATTATACTGTCTAGTGGATGATTGCTGTGGTTTCCAGGGGCGGATCTAGGGGGGGGCACAGGGGGCACGTGCCCCCCCCAAGGATTTTTTTTATATCGTTTTAATTATTGTTACTACAGATACGTTACTGCAACTAACTACATCTTCAAACAAATGCATTAGGCCAACGATCTAGGGTCAGTTGGCCGCAGGCTGCCTTTCCCCGCTGATGTGACGTATCCAAGGTCAAAGCCTTTTAAATCGTGTTTCGGCTATCCACTGTCGGCGCATGGGGGAAATATGAGCGACATTTTTAGTTCAATAGTTGGCAGTCGCGTAGTTGGTAGTAGTGGCCCTAAACTCGAGTGAGCTCAGTGAGCTGTCAACAAGTGCAAGTGTAGTGAGGTTAAACTAACCTCAACTCTATGTTTTGTGGTTGAAATTAAACGACAAATAGGATTACATTCTTTCTTCTCAAAAAAGAGCAAGGTAAGTCTAAGTCTTAACTTACTATTAGGCCTACTCAAAGTAATTAAATGTATAACAATGAAGTTTCTAAGCATAGGCATAGGCCTATTTGTTCTGTTTGATATTGTAATTTAAATCAAATTGGTACAGCTGAGTGTTTTCAATACAATCTGCTACATTTGTAACCACAAAGTGACGGTGTTGAATTGTTGATTGTTAATTTATAATTACACTTCTAATAATATGGAACTTTATTAACCCCTTAAAGGTTTTCGTCGACTTTAGTCGACGTGCGGAAAGTCGATAAAAGTAGCCACTGTCGACTTAGGTCGTCGCTGAAGTTTTGACCCGGTTCTATTGCATTGCCGTCGAGCTTGGTCGACGTAGTTCGTTCAAATTCCGCTAGAATGCGCTTTCATGTTCTCTGAGCAGTTCACGGCACTGTCAACCACATTTTATTATTTCTTTTCACTGCCACCCGTAAAAAGTGACCTTGGCTTTCCGGCACGCCCGCTGACAATCTCGTCGCCATTACGGACGCACGGTTGCGTAGCTGTTGTATTTATGCGCGGTGCGTAAATGGTCTACATTCCAATACACAGCATTTTGTAAATTATTAACGGCTAGTCTATTAAAATTCAACCTCAAGTAAATTATGAAACCTACTACAATATTTAAATCAAAACTTCGAATGTATTTCTTCTATGTAACTTGCATATGTAAGCCTTCAATATAAGCCTTCAATATACATAATGGCTAAGATTATTAATAGCATCTATACCCCTACATAAGAAAAATTTAAAAGCCCTTCACGGGAGTACAAGTACTGTTTTTTTAGGTTGATCAAAAGGCTATAAATGATGGATTGTCAAGCGATAACACAAGCGATAATGCAAGCAGACCAGCATCAGAAACAATCACATCAAAAAACGACCTATCTCAATGTATATCGAAATCGGATGGAGTTGAAATATCTGTTGAAATTCCTACTCGTGATTTTGGACATTTAATAAATAAAAATGCAGCAATTTTGACAAACAACGAACGCTATGAGTGGCTGAAAAACCCTTGGACACCTTTACCAGACTTTAAGTTTCCGTTGAATGCAGAGGGAAAGAAAAACAGATCGTTTCAAGCAAGTTGGCTAAATCAGTACCCTTGGCTCGTGTATAGTAAGAAATTAGATGGGGGTTTATGTAAAGTGTGTATACTTTTTGGTCGAGGAGAAGGGGGTAAAAGTGATGGCAAGCTGGGAAAGTTGGTGCTGGAACCTTTAAAAACCTTCAAGAAGGCTACTGAAACATTAAAAATCCATAATGGTACCAATTACCACATAGGCAACATGAAAGCCAGCAAGCATTTCTCCTTGGTGATGGACGGAGACAAAGCTAATATTGTTTCTCAACTGAATGTGGCACAAAAAGCTGTAGAAGAAGACAACAAAAAAAAGTTAATACCTATCATCAAAACTATTATTTTTTGTGGTATACAGAATATACCACTAAGGGGCCACAGAGATGACGGTCAGTTATTAACTGAAACCGACAGTGATCCAACACGACAAGGCAACTTTAGAGCACTTCTAAAATTTCGAATTGATGCTGGAGACAAAGATCTTGAAGAACATATTAAATCATGTGGAAAAAACGCATCATACATTAGTAAGACAATCCAAAACGATTTGATTTCATGCTGTGGAGAAGTCATTACAAGTAAGATAGTTTCTCAAATACAATATGCTCAGTTTTTCACCATAATTGCAGATGAAACTACAGACATGTCCACAAAAGAACAATTGTCCATTTGTATACGGTATTTTGACAAGTTGTCACTAGAAATCAAGGAAGATTTCATCATGTTCATTGATGTAGTAGATCTAACGGGAGAAAATATTGCACAAAAAATACTAGAAGTTCTGGACAGTCTGAGTATTAACATAGCTTATTGCAGAGGGCAAGCTTACGACGGAGGCTCAAACATGAGTGGCAAGTTTCAAGGAGCCCAGGCAAGAATCAGAAATATACAACCACTTGCCGTGTACAGCCATTGTGCCAGCCATAGGTTGAACTTGGTTATTAGCAAGGCTTGCACAATCCCTTCCATAAGAAATGCTGTTGGAGTGGTTTCATCGGTAGCTAACTTTTTTAGAGAATCTGCCAAGAGACTACATGCACTTGATGATGAAATGAATGAGGAATTAAAAAAGGGAAAGCACGCTGTGAAAAAGATGTGTGAGACAAGGTGGTTAGAGCGTCATGACGCTGTGTTAACGTTTTTGAGTTCCCTTCCTTCATTGCATACTGTTTTGGAAACTATGGCTTATTCTGATGAAGGAGCTGGAAATAAATCTTTTTCCTTGCTACACAGCATTGTTTCATCTGAATTTATTGTTAGCTTGGTGGTTTTAGAAAATGTTATGACTCTAACACTACCACTGGCAAGGAAACTTCAAGCTGAGTACATGGATGTATTCAAAGCAATGACATTGGTAGATGCTACTCTCAAGAGCATTCAAGAACAAAGGACCAAAAACAAAGAGTGCTTTGAAAGACTGTTTGAAAAAGCTCAAACTCTGGCCACTAAAATGGGGACCGAATTGAAAAAACCTAGAATAGTCAGTATGCAAAGACACAGATCAAATGTCCAAACTGACACAATTGAAGAATATTTTCGACTATCGGTTTATATCCCATTTTTGGATTTTCTAATAAGTGAAATTGAAAGTAGGTTCCCCAAAACTGAAATGACCCAAATTGGAAAGCTCCAGATGCTTCTTCCAGTACTAGGAAAATTTTCGGATCAATACGAGGTCTCTGTTTTAGAAGGCGCCAAACAGTATGAAAAAGATCTACCATGCTTTGATGCTTTGAAAGGGGAATTGAGTATTTGGAAGCACATGTGGGGTTCAAGTTCAGAGAGTTTTCCTAAACACCCAGCTCAAGCCATTAAATATTCATCAGACCTCCCTAACATAACAGTGTTGCTCCAACTTATTTGTACCCTACCCGTGACCAGTAGTACTGCTGAGCGGTCTTTTTCAACGCTCCGCAGACTAAAGACCTACTTAAGGTCTACCATGACAGAAGACCGACTTAATGGGCTCGCAAGTTTGCACATCCACCAAGAAATTGCTTCCAAGTTAGATGCAGATGAAGTTTTGAAACTGTTTGCAAGAAAGCACAAGCGGAAGTTGTCATTTTCAATTAATTGATCATTTAAGAGTATAATAGTTGTTACTTCTTTCTTTTCTGTGTATTTGTTGGTTTTAACAATAGTCTAAGCCTAAGCCCTGTATATAGCCTATCTAATTACTTTGATATTTAAATAAACAACTACAAACTAATACTAAAACTCCTTTTCTTTATTTACATATAAAAAGCAAATACCTATAAAAGAGTTTTAGTTGGCACTAGTTTTAATTTTGAGGTAAACCTTAAAATTATTATAAAAATCACCGTTTTTAGGGGGAGGGGGGAATTTTGAATTTCTCAAACAAAACTATGATAAAACTGTGTTTTCAGAGACTATATTTTTAAAAATTTTCCCCCGGACCGCCCTTTTCCCTGGGGGGTATTCCATACCCCCCAGACCCCCCGGTAGTGCTCCCCCCAAACCTAAATCCTGGATCCGCCCCTGGTGGTTTCCAATTTCCAAATCTTGAATTCGTTGGTTTCCAATCATCATGTAATAACGTATGATGTTTTCTGAAGCAAATTTTACAGCTTCTCTTGCTGAAGCATGGTGCGGTAGTGTCATGATAGATTAAACAATTGCAACACCCTTTGTTTTTTGTCACTTTTCTTCTTCTTGTTACGAAAAATTTTCTCTTTTTCGCAACAACGTTGAATTTATTAAATTCAACTTTTAACATCTAGCAATATATTTCGTAGCACCCTGTATAGCGAGCGTGATTGACGGAGATTAAACTCGCGCATGCTATGATAAGAGGTCATTGGTGGGCGCTCGAACGCTCCGGTCATGTTTGAAAGTGCTGTGAAATGGTTATCAGTTTTTGGTTCAAAATTTTAAAAAGGGATGATTCGATTTTGTGAGGGTTCCCATCCATCAATACGAATGGTTTTTTGGATTTTGCGCTTCAAACCCTTCATGGGGATGTGACATTCGTGATTTGAGGGATGGTTGATTTTTCCCGGATCGTACATTTTTTGTTGGACCCATGGTCAGTGCTTCCTGTGAAATATTACTTCATTTTCACAATGGTAAGTCACCTAATAATTTTGTTCATTGCTTCGCAGTTACTGGATAATTAATTTAGCCAAATTTTCTTCCGTACACCTGGAGAACGATGACGTTGGAGTTCACCCTTGACCAATTTATGTATTTTTTATGTGTAACATTTTGGTTTCCTTTTTGTCATGCATTTTTTTATTCTTAGAGTGGTCGCCAAGATTGCGATAGCCTTGCAATTTTATATTCCTGCGGCGAGGTGATATCAGTTTATCTTATCCAGTTCGCACTCGCAAGTGTGAAATGGATCGAATGTTCAGGTTGATATGTAATAAACTTTTAATTATTAATTATTGATATTTGTGTTTTATTTAATTAACTTGTTCATGGTATTTATTTCCACTTATTACATCGAATAGCTTATGGTAGAATGCATTGACGAAGGGATTCCAAAATGATCGTAGTACGTTCGAATTTCATATTTGAAATTCTAGGTTGAACATTTTTTTGTGTGTTTATTTTTGTTTTTATGTTCTTTTTTTTATGAAAGGCTACGATGTTCGACCCATATACAGGGTGCGACATTTCATCGAGATTGCTTTCGTTTGTTTTTCATTGGGGATTCGATATGGTTCCACTTTATCGTGGGATTTTTATATAACCATTCGAATGTGCCCTTGGTTTATGTTTGGGAGTGATTTTCGGTGGCAATGTCGTTGCTACTGTGCTTGTTTTGGTCGGCTAACACCTCTTACATCCGACATCGCGTATATCTTTGCCTTCTGACAATGAACTTCTTATTGTTAATTTTAATTGTGTTGTGTTAGCAAAGCTGTTTCCTTGATCTCTCCGGGGTGTTTCTTTCACACGATCCACGACTCTCGCTTCCGCAATAAACGAGCTAGTTTAAAACCTAACACCAGGGCCCCACGCAAAATTAAAGTAGATGGTTTTATCCTTCTGCGTGGACTTAATCTTTTCCGAGCTGACTTCTCATTAGAGCAGTAAGGAAAGATTTTGTTACATTCTTTCCGCTGGATTCATGTTCTTGAATTCGCTGAAGTCGTAGATGATATGTTGTTGACCGCAACAGATACATCTTGAACAAAACTTTTTTGATGCATAAGCGTTGGTTGACCCATATATTTTTTGTATTTGATGTTTTCTTAACCGTCTTGCTTGGGCACCCATCTCTGTATCTCGTTCTGATCTTGCTCGTTGCTTGTATTTTCTTGTGGCTTCGCTGTGGACCCTTGTATTTTGATAGTTAACAGTGAAGACCATGATAATGTATTTGCTTGTGGTGCCTTCTTGACCCTTGTTTTTTTTAAATTCTTCTAGTGGCGTCGCTGTGTGGACCCTTTGTATTTTGCTTCTTCTAGTGGCGTCGCTGTGTGGACCCTTGTATTTAGATTCTTCTGTGGCGTCGCTGTGGACCCTTGTATTGTATTCTTCTCCTTGCTTTGGCGTCGCTGTGTGGACCCTTGTATTTTGTTCTTCTTGTTGCTTTGGCGTCGCTGTGTGGACCCTTGTATTTTATTCTTCTTGTTGCTTTGGCGTCGCTGTGTGGACCCTTGTATTTTATTCTTCTTGTTGCTTTGGCGTCGCTGTGTGGACCCTTGTATTTTATTCTTCTTGTTGCTTTGGCGTCGCTGTGTGGACCCTTGTATTTTATTCTTCTTGTTGCTTTGGCGTCGCTGTGTGGACCCTTGTATTTTATTCTTCTTGTTGCTTTGGCGTCGCTGTGTGGACCCTTGTATTTTATTCTTCTTGTTGCTTGGCGTCGCTGTGTGGACCCTTGTATTTTTATTGCTTTGGCGTCGCTGTGGACCCTTGTATTTTTATTTTGGCGTCGCTGTGTGGACCCTTGTATTTGATTTGATGCTGTTGTATGTTGTGTTGCTGTGCGATCTCTTGTTTGGACCGTTGATTTGATGTTGCTGATGGTTTATCTTCTTAGGCTCGAAGGACCATGTCTAAATTTTAAGATTAGGGTTGCAAGAAGTACCCGTCTTAATTTAGTTGAAGTGAGAATCACTAGACTTGTAAGTTCTAGTGATTACTCTAAATTATGAGAAGTGGCAAGAAGTACTTCTCTTAATTTATTGATGAATAACATTTAAGTCGTAAATTCAAATGCTACTACTTTATTAAGTTTTAACTACAGGTATTTATACAAAAACTTAATAGTTAGGTTATCACATTCCAATTAAATTAAAGGTATTAATCTGATGACTTATGATATAAATTTTCCATAATAATTTTAAATGCATTACTTGCTGATTATTAATTGTTTTAAATGTTGACAATGCGGAAATGAATTATTTTATTGACCTACTGAAAAGTGTTATTATGCATTTTCGCTTTATTTACACTTTTCTAATAAATTTGTACAATTTTGCATATTTACTTAAATTATTAATATACAGGATGGTTCTAAACTAGAACTCACCCAACCAACAAAAACCTGTTTAATTTCTAAATTAAACAGGTTCTGTTAATTTTAACGACCAACAAATTTCCCACTTCAAACAGATTCTCATTCCACACGGTATATTTAGTCTTTGATTCGTTCGCTTGTAATCTGATTTTTGCTGCAGCCACCAATAATCTTTTTACAGTGTCTTGTAGTTCTATTTCTGTTCTTGCCATGATCACCAAGTCATTAGCAAAAGTCATACTAAATTTAAATAGAAGTTATTCAAATTGTCAAATTAAATCGTATCATCCAATACAAATGCAAATTTAAGTGATGTAATACAAAAAAATATTACAATATCATTATTTGCATCCAATATCCGTATGCGTCATATTGATGGGAGCCATAAGACCACGATACTCTTGTACTTGCGGGGTGTTCAATAAAAAAATAATGTACATATAATTAAAGCGTAATTAAATACATACAATTACCCATTAAATCAACTAGTTGATCATAATATCATAATTCAATTACAAAACCCGTGAGAATAATTTAATTAAAATACTTAAGAAGGATAATTATTATTTAAGTGGTATCGTGACGATTTCCTCCTTTGCAGTAAGGGATGAGAGCCACCTCCTGGGTCGCAAGTTAGGTGCAATAGATATAATTATATATTTTGTAATAATGTAGATCAAATAAATTATCATAATTCAAAACCACAATTACAAGAAATAATTAAAATTATAATCTGTTTCTTCCTGTTACGGGCGTATGACGCTGTTCTTATTTTCTTCCTTAATAACTGTATCCAATTTTGGACAGAACGGAATGCGCACTTCGCAAATGTACTAAGTTGATACTATGTAGAATTGGATACAATTAAATTTTGAAAAATGTATCGTATCATACAGCCTTTAGTATAAAACTATGATCTGTTCTTTAACTAATTAATTCAATTAGTTCTATAAGCATTTGATTTTTACATCTTATGCTGGTATGACATGTCTGGAATGGTATGACACTAATCAATTTATTGTACGAACAACGGTACTGTTTCATCGTGCAGATATGGGTGTGAAAAATTTTCGTATAATGCACTTTTTTGTATAATAAATTAATCATCAAAATCACCCAGCCAAACGTGTCCACCATTGAACAGAGGCCTCCTCCAAAGTTCTCAAGTTTTCTCCTTGCTTGTCCGCTTGGTCCAGTTCGAAATCGCTCTTTTTTGTCATTGGTCCATTTATTGTATGTGCATTGTGCTCTATCCAAATCCGGAACGAAAAATAAGGGTTGCAATTTAAAAAAATTACGATGATGTAAATGCTCAAAAAACACGGTAAAACGTGTCAATGGCAGAAAAAGTTGACATTTAAAACTAAGGTTGACATGTCCCAACCTTGAAGAGCTTATTATAAGTTCACAATGCAAACAGGAAGATCGCCAACGAGATGGACAAATTATATCACACTTATGGCGAAACTCAATTGTATACAAAAGGCATGCAATGGGGGAAAATGGGGAGACCTTGGATACAATATTCTAAACACTTGGATATTTACAAAAATGTTTAGATTTTCATTACTACGATCATTCATTTTTATGTCCCTCCTAAACTAGAAGCTTCCCTGTTCTAAATTTAGTATTCAAGTAGGTAAAAGTGTGATAAAGATAATATATTATTTTGTGAATTTTAAATTGCACTGTTTTTCAGGAGGGTTCACTGAAAAGTCCAAATTTGGTCAGGGCGCCCATTTTTTGACCTTAATTATTTACATTATAATAATAATTTGAATTATTTTGGAGGCTATATAACGTGAACAGCGCACTTTAGAGGTAAAAACAAATACGTGTATGCTTATTTGATCTACTAAGTTAGATTTACACCAAGTTTGAGCAAAATCGAAGAGGGTCATGAAAATTGATTGATTTGATATGGAATCACCCTATTATTTTACACTAACTACCGATTTTGGTCTATTCGCGATCTTTTGGGAGGTTTTTATTAAAAATCGTGAACGATTTACAAATAAAAATTAATTAGAATTAGTATCTACAAGAGAAATTGAAAATCTATTTTGCTCGACCGTTGTTAAGAATTTAATAAGGAAACTATGAAGTTGCATTAACCTCGAGAGTTCGAAATGCACATAAATTCACTCTACCGTAATTAACTAATAAAATAATTATGGGTCAATAATTACTTGTAATTTATGTAATTTCGAAACGATTCTAATTATAATTTTTAAATACAGAAGGGTGGTATTATTCATATTTATAAATTAGAAAATTGCAGTGTTTTCGAAGCAAGTTCTTTAACATTTTCTAAAAAAAATTGAAGTAAAATCAGTTTTTGGATCCACTTAAAAGTGCCAGCTAAATGTTTTAATCAACCCGGGAACGATTACGAAATTTTTTAAATTAAAAATGAAAAAAGCATCAAGCTTTAAAATCCTAAGCTATTTCTTTCTGAATCTGAGTTCTTCTGGGCTGACGGATTTTGCTTATCGTTTCGCAAGCTATTATTTTTCTATAAAACAGCAGTTGGCCAATTTGTTCTTGAAATTTAAATGATAAAAATTGAAAATATTAAATTTATTATTAAAATTATATTCTACGATAAAATAAACATTAATACATGAATAAAAATTGCTAAAAGATTTATGTCCTACTAACATAAGTTTAATTTACTTCTTCATTAGGTAAATTGTATATGTGCACAAAATTTTATAGTGGGCTGAAATTGGGTTCGGTTATTAATCATTAACTAAGAATATAAGGAAACAGAAAAAGTAGTTTTCTCACCGATTTCTCGACTTTCGTTCAACTTTACGGCAAAACAGTTGAATGTAAAATTAATGCTAATTGAAATTTCTGTTAGTGCTCAGATTTTTTTTATCCCCTGGGATAACTTGAAGTGTGAATCCTTTTTCAAATTAGTTGAAATTTTCCACATATGTATGCCGAATTTTAATTAATATCTGGATCACCTTGTGCAGATCCAAAATAATCCAATTTAACCAATTCTAATATTACCCTTTTTCGGTAATTACCAAATTTATAAAAATTGCCCCAGTAATAAAAAAAATCAACACTCCCTGTGCGATTCAACATTCGGTCCACCCACTTTAGTGGTCAATCGTAGACTGACCCTGCTGGTTTCAAATTTCCATTCCAGTGTCTTTCTGGACGTAAAAACTCACACAGTTGACCAAAATCCATTAAAATTGCCACATTTAGTGATACCAATTCATATAAAACTTTCACGCATAATTTCCAAAATTTCACTCTCATTTACAAATATTTGTAGTTGCACATAATCAACGAAGAGAAATACAATTTACAATATTTTCGAAGTTACAATATTGGCTTAAAATCATCAATTATAATTTTATGAATGCAATGAGCATTAAAATTTATTTCAAAATACAACGAAATTGTGAATGGTTAAATTTTAATATTAAAATTGACTTTTGGTTTTTATAAAATTTTTATCCAAAATAAGTAAACTCTTGAAATACAGTTCAATATATTTTCATGTTTTAATCTTGCCGCCATCTGTAGTAAGGAGATAAGAGGGGTGTGATTGGAAGATAAGGAGAAAAAGGCGTGAGGGGTCTGCGCGAGGCGGACAGCAAGATTATTTTTTCCACAATCATATTGTAGAAAAATAAAATTGTATAAGAAAACTTAAACCTTTATTATTGGAATTACTCTAATGAAAAAACACGACAACTATATTCGTTTAAGAACACAATATTGTCGTGTTCCAAAATGTGAAACTCATCAACTGTACTTTTTTTCAATGTTGTTTTCTTTTTATCGCTTATATAACTGTTTCCATATTTTCCATTATTTCCTTGACTGCATCATTTCGTATTCTTTCTAATTTAGATATCATTACCGATCTTGTTATGGTATCCATTTCGGTAGATTCTATTTTTCTTACCATATTCGCTTTTAGCCTCCATGTGCGGATCCATTACAGTAATCTATTCACGGGTGATTAACTTTCAAACTTACAATGAGGATTTTTTGTAATGGCGAACAACAATTTTTTATTAGATTTTTATCACTAAACTATCATAAGGTCCAGCTGAATAACAGGAAGTTAAACACTCATCAGTACACTGAGGCTTACAGATTCAAACAGTGTCAGTTTTAAGTTAACCTAGTAAAAGTAATGGAAAATTATATTTTACTAATATTTGCAGTCTTGTGCATTGTTAAAGATGTCTACTGTCCGTCTATTGAGGGAATTTTATCCAAGGTAGATTAAAATTTTAAATTATTTGACGGAATTTGTGCAGATTGTAGATGAAGATTCTGGGATTCAAATAAATAAAAACTCTTTCGCGATTTTAAATGAATAGGATTTTTATAAAAGATCCCGTACAGGAACAAAATCATATTTGGGTTATTTTAAATTCAATTTTTAAAAAACTATTTTTTATTTATTTCTGATTCTTTTCAAGTGTAATGGATTTTAACAAATACTAAATTTAATAAACTAACAGGGTGACGCCTTCTAATCTAATCTACTTAATACTATTCTTACTACAATACTACTTCATTACATATTTTTTCTCCATAGCAGCTCAAAGTGCAGGGTTACGTTGAAATTACTTAAAGCGAAAATCAGCTATTTCGATACAACCTTCGTAATCTTGGTAATTTAATATACCTCAGCATTATTTTGCCAGCGGTTAAAGGCCGTAAAGTTCCATTTACAGATAAAATTGCAGCTTATAGAAATTATTCAATTTTAAAATTTGAGGTGTTTGAATAATTAAAAATAATATTGTATAATTTCTTAATATTTATTTATTTATCTACGGCTAAACCTTTTTACAATAATAAACTTTTTCCTTTTTACAATAGGAATTTTTTGCATTATGCTTCTTTCCGTGAAAGAAACAGCGACATTCCCCAACCAACATTACTATTATTAATAGTAATATTAGTAACATTAATATTTTGTAGTTACAATAAAACAACGTTCTGCTATCCCGTGTCTTCCTTCACGGGTGACGCGAAGAGTCCAGTGTTCCTACTCTTCAAACTTCACGCCTACCCTTTTTGAACTTTAAAATTTTAAATCCTACAAATTATATTAGGCTATTCCTATTTCAATAAATATATTATTATTATGTATTGTACCATTTTAAAACTAAAATTTAAATTTAGCGAGGTTACAAAAAAATATTCTCACATAATTCACCACAATCAAAATACAACTATTCTTTATAAAGTTTATCTTTTATATTTCTACTGAAAATTCAAAACTAAAAATTTTGAAAAATATCATGGCAATATATTGTGATGTTTTTTTTATGACGACCACGCTATTTAAAATTAAAACCCCGTGGTTTTTCAAGATTTTACATCCTCTTCCATGAATTAATTTTTTATCAAATAATATCTTCCTTTTTGCAAATCAAATATAATCAATCCATACATTTTAAATCAAATACACCTTTTCCTATAACTTATTTATTCAATTACTTTTCAATTCTAAATCCAAAAACAATTTCTCAAACTATAAAATTATTTTACAAAATTTCGCTCTGCGCGATTTCACGTTCGTCTCGTAGCGTCGCCTTGGTGCGAGTCCTCTTCATGAACTTTCTTCATATATTTTAATAGGCAATAGCCTACTTGAGGAATAGAAATTGGGGGCCCGGCGGCCTTCAGCAACCTGGGCACACAAATGGTAGAAAAATCTGTTACCAAATAAGTCCAAATAGTCCTTGAAACAGCGAGGAATTTCCCGGAAGCAGTCAAAATGGCTGGAGGTTCTTGGCTCAAGAACATAAACTCCATCCATACCAAACAGAAATCTCACAATAAATGGATACTGGAGGTCCACCCTCTGGTACGAGAGGCTTTTATTAAGGACGGGAAATTTAGGGAGGCTTGGAAAAGCTACTGGGTGCACGACTACATCAGCGTAGTCAGGTACTATACATGCCAGAGGTACGGGTATATAAACAAATATTGTAAGGGCGTACCTCCACGGAACACGAATCACATGCCTGTGGGGTACAAAAGGACTCGGAAAAACATGTGTGCGTCAACTGTGTTTGTTATGTATTGTGTAAACACAACTTTAGAACTTAATAACTAAAGTTGGTGACATTTAGTTGATATTCTACTTTGTGTGGCGACTCATGAAATAAAATGTAATCTACAGTGCTGTCTTTTAATAACTTATGAAAACCAAAACATAGTGTCAGGTGTTAAAAGAAGAACTAAAATGGCTTACGTTTACAAAGTTCCGGATACGATTGAGAATTTCAACGAAACGAACTGGTGCCAATGGAAAAAGAAATTTAACATTTTTATGCTAGCATCGAAAAACGCACAAGAATCCGAAGTAACGAAAATAGCGGTATTTCTAAATTGTATAGGTGATGCAGGGCTAGAAATTTATGAAACGTTTGATGAAGAATCACAAAAGACGTTGGTTAGTGTTCTGAAATGTTTCGACGAACACGTGTTACCAAAGCAAAACATAACCATGGAAAGATTTAAATTCAACAATACTTTTCAAAAATCGACGGAATCCACCGACTCATTCGTTACGACTTTAAGAAATCAAGCTAAAGTATGTGATTTTATATGCAAAAAAGCTGAATGTAAAACAAGTTTCGAAAATCAAATGATCCGAGATCGCTTAATATTAGGTATGTCGGACAAAGCATCGCAGCAGAAATTTTTAAGAGAAACTAACTGCAGCATAGAAGATATTCTACAACATTGTAAGTCGGTTGAAGTATCGAGGGAGCATTCAAAGTTGTTGAACCCCCAAATTGATGTCGTTAACAAAACCTATCAAGAAAGAAAGGTTAAATGCTCAATGTGTTTGTTTGAGCACGTAAAAGGAAGGTGTCCGGCGTATAATAAAATTTGTAATTATTGCAAAAAGAAAAATCATTTTGCCAGTGCATGTAAAAATAAAGAAGGAACGAAGAAAGTTCACGAAGTGGTTCAGGATGAGCAAGAGTCAGCAATAGAAGACTTAGTGTACGTACAATCATATGTCACGAGAAAATCGCGAAATTCATTGCGGGAAACTTGACAAATTGGTCAAAATCATGTTGTTTTCAAAATCGACACAGGTGCCGATGTGAGCATTCTACCGAGATCACAACATGAGAAGTTGCAAGCTGATGCACCGATACAACCAACGATATCTTCGATGGATTAGGTAAAATGCCAGGTACATGTTCTATACAGTTAACCAACGATGCGATACCAGTTGTGCAAGGACAAAGGAAAGTACCGTATGGTCTTAGGGACAGACTGAAAGTCGCATCGCAAAATCTCGAAGAAAAACAAGTTATTTCAAAAGTTGATTACCCTACGGATTGGGTCAACAGTTTAATGATTGTCGAAAAACCTAATAAAACATTAAGATTGTGTTTAGATCCGAAACCGTTAAATAAATTTATACGTAGGCCGCATTTCCAAATTCCTACAAACAATGATATTGTAAGTAATTTGGTAGGTAAAAGTTTTTTTTTTGTTATAGACATGAAGGATGGATTTTGGCAGATTGTGCTTGATGAAAGTAGTTCAAACTTGTGTACGTTCAACACTCCATTTGGAAGGTATAAATTCAATCGATTGCCATTTGGAATTTCCAGTGCTCCGGAGTTATTTCAGAAAAAGAATCAAGACATTTTTGGCGATATTCTAAACGTGAACATTTACTTTGATGATATAATAATTTCAGGCAAGGATGAACTAGAACATGATACCGCATTAATGAACGTCTTCGAAAGAGCAAGATTAAACAACATCAAATTTAATTTTAACAAATTTCAATACAAGCTAACAAATGTAACGTTTATGGGGCACGTCATTTCAGCCGATGGGGTGAAAGCAGATGAAAAAAACATCAGAGCTATATTAAGCATTGAGGATCCTCAAACTAAAACAGAATTACTTAGGATTTTGGGTATGATAAAATTTTTTTCAAAATTCATTCCTAATTTGTCACAGCAAACTGCAAATTTACGCGAATTGACAAAGAAAGATGTGCAATTTGTGTTTACAGATGTCCACAAAAAGGAAATTAGTATGTTAAAAGCGTTGCTGGTTAAAGCCCCGATTTTAAAAATATTTGATCCCAAATTGGAAACTGTCATTCAATGCGACGCATCGATGGACGGAATCGGTTGCGTTTTAATGCAGGAAGAGCATCCGATTGCTTTTGCGTCAAGGGCTTTGTCGCCAGCAGAAAAACGCTATGCGCAAATCGAAAAGGAATTATTGGCCATAGTTTTTGCTTGCGAAAAATATCATCAATACTTATATGGCATCGTTGTTACTGTTCAAAGTGATCATAATCCGCTGATACCAATTTTTAAAAAGAACTTAGATAAGGTGACTGTAAGATTACAGAGAATGTTACTAAAATTAGCTAAATACAGCTTAATTGTAACATACTTGCCAGGCTCACAGATGTATGTTGCAGACACTTTATCCCGTGCATTCATAAAAGATGTGGTGCAAAATGATCCAGAAATGGAATATATTGTGCATGCGTTAGCAAAGAATATTCCTATGTCTGAGGAGAAGAAGGTAATTTTTGCTAATCAAATCGACGAAGACGAGGTCTTATCAAAATCAAGGAGTATTCGCAAATTCGGTGGCCGCATAATTGGGATCGGAACAATTATGAACTTAAGCACTACTTCTCGTTAAAGGAATTTATCCATGTCTCGAACAATTTACTATTTTTAAACGACAAAGTAGTAGTACCAAAAGTGTTGATAAAAGAAATGTTAAAGCTAGTGCATGAGCCTCATTTTGGTATCGTTAAAACCAAATTAAGAGCTCGTCAGTCATTATATTGGTTAAATATGTCCAGAGATATAGAAAATTACGTTAACCAGTGTGATGTGTGTCAAACCCATAGAAGATTTAATGCAAAAGAACCATTGATGAATCATAGCATACCCACCAGACCATGGCAAAATTTAAGCATGGATTTTTGTGAATATGAATCGAAGAATTATGTAGTACTTGTGGATGCATATTCAAACTGGATCGAAGCGTATAATACTAAAGGAAAAACTGCAGAAGACGCAATAATGTTTTTGAAAGATGTTTTTTCAAAATTTGGATCACCAGATCAGGTGTTTTCTGACAATGTGCCATTTAATAGCCAAACTTTTAGGGATTTTGCCAACGAATGGAATTTTGAAGTAATTTTTTCAAGTCCACACCATCATCAGTCAAATGGACTAGCCGAAAAGGGGGTGGGCATTGTTAAAAACATGCCGAAGAAAACAAACAGTCCCAAAGATTTACCTATGATTCTCTTAGAATATCGCAATACTCCATTGCCAAGTTTAGGATTTTCCCCAGCTCAATTATTATTAAATAGAATCTTAAAAACTAAAATTCCCACTTGTTCGAACTTACTCAGGCCAACCATGTTCAATAAACAAGTGGTGAAGGATAAACTGAAACAAAAACAAAGTACTCAGAAATATTATTTTGATAGAAATTCAAGAGAACTACCTAAATTGTCCAAAGGTGAAACATTAGGATGTGGAATAATAATGACAAAACTTGGAAAGAAGGAAAAATAATAAAAGAAGTCAGTAAAAGATCATATATTGTAGAAGATTCATTGGGAAAACGTTATCGAAGAAATAGGAAATTTTTAAATAAAAGCTTATCGAAGAACGACACTCACAATCAGTTTAATGATTTACTGAATGATGATTCTCCAATAATGACGACTCCGGAGGCTCAAAACATAGTGGAAAGTAATGCTAATGCAGAAGATCAGGAAGACCAATGTGAACCACACGCCAATGTGGAAGTTCAAAATCGGTCGACTAGAATTAAAACGACTCCAAGTTACTTAAAAGATTATGTATTAGAATAGAGTTCAATATTATGTAAATAGTGTAAAATTTGTTATTGTATATAATGTTAATATTTATTAGATTGAAGTAATGTATGTAGTATGGTAAATGTTAATTAAGAAAGGACGTGTTATGTATTGTGTAAACACAACTTTAGAACTTAATAACTAAAGTTGGTGACATTTGACATTCAGTTGATATTCTACTTTGTGTGGCGACTCATGAAATAAAATGTAATCTACAGTGCTGTCTTTTAATAACTTATGAAAACCAAAACAGTGTTAGGGCAAAACACAGTGACGACAAGCGCCCAACGGAAATTTATATAGGATGTACAAAGGCCGTCTGATGGACTTTGCGAAATTCCCAATTTACCATTATTTAATTTTTGATAAATATTCTATTATCCAGAATACGCCAAATTTAACCAATTTCTCCAATGGAATCACCCTCGTACCATTACAATTTAATCAATAAAAATTACCCTTGCTCGGTAATTATGAAATTCAATATTCATTATCTAACGACGACTCAAATTTCGATCCTCCTACTTTGAAGATCCATCGACAACTTCTAAGCGATCTGTATTCTTTTATGGTTGCTCCGAAACTGCCTTCTTGCCTGCTTTCCTTCGACCTGGACGTAAATCAAATCCAAAAATTGCACATTCGACCTTAATTAATCCAAACTTTATGCAGAGCCAACTTCTGTTATTAAAATACGCGCACTAAATTTAAAATTTCACTTCTTTTTAAATACGTTTTAGAGTACAAAATTTGATTTTTCAATCTGATGCAACGAGCACTTAAATCGTTTCAAAATATAACAAATTTGTAGGTACTCGTATGGTATTAATAAATTTATAACAATTGCATCTTTGAAATTACATGCCAATATAATAATAATGAAAATTTCTAAACTGAAATATTGATATTTTCAAAAAGA
Organism: Podabrus alpinus; assembly: GCA_932274525.1. Taxonomy (NCBI): domain Eukaryota; kingdom Metazoa; phylum Arthropoda; class Insecta; order Coleoptera; family Cantharidae; genus Podabrus; species Podabrus alpinus. Next base: position 49,324,560 of record OW026456.1, on the reverse strand, counting down.
GTTGATTGATCTAGTCATGGGTAATTAATTACCTTTCAAATTTACAATGAGGATTTATTTATGGCAATGGCAAATAACGATTTTTATCACTATACTATCAGATGGTACAGCTAAATAACAGGAAGTTAAATACTCATCCAGTACTGTAATATTGAACTTAATATTGAACGGAAATTCAAATACCTTCATTCTTCATTAATTAAATTTAATAAAATACAAATACAATGTAAATTCTCTGGAATCTGCACTATTCGTGGTAATTCCAATTATGTAAAATAAATAAAACTCTTTCGCGATTTTAAATGAATAGGATTTATTGTAACATCTATTGTTATATTTAAAACTAAAATTAAAATTTAACGGGGTTACAAAATCGTATTCTCCCATAATTCAGCACAATCAAAATAGTACAACCTTCCTTTATAAAATGTATCTTTTATATTTCCACTGAAAAATCAAAACTTAAAATTTTGAAAAATATCATGGCAATATATCGTGGGCATACTGGAAAAAGTGACCAAGTCAGTTTTCTCAGTCACGACAAACTTTGTTGATTAAGTTTGCTCAGTATTTTTAAAAAAATTAAAAATGAGCGAAAGCCCTAATTAGAAGTATTGTTAAAGTTTCATTTTCCTAAAACAAAAATTGAAAAAGCTGATTTTTCACAAAATATTAAACATTCAATTTCATTTATCTAGAAACTCTGTTTTTTGACTTGGTCACTTTTTCCAGTATGCCCACGATATATTTGCATATTTTAATTTTGTGGCCATCAATCTGGAGTAGGAATATAAGAGAAGTATGGTTAGAAGATAAGGAGAAAAAGGCATGTGAGGTCTGCGCGAGGCGGACAAAAATATTTTTTCCCTAATTGCTTTATGAAAAAAAATGGAATAAAAAAAATTAAACCTTGCGTTATTGGAATTACTGTAATGAATGAAGTTCCTGAAGTTGTTTTAAGAGTTTGTAAGGGTCGTATAAAAACACGACAATATATTCAACTATATTCTTTCTGAATTATGTTGTATGATATCGCTCATTAAATACAATAACGTCATAACTGAAAAAACGTAATTGTTGCGAAAACGCAATTTAAAGTTTCTATTTGCCATAAGAACCCATGAGAATTAATACGAAAAAATGCCCTCTGATTCCGAGTTTTTAAGCTACAGATATGCCGTTTTAGCAGTTAAGAACTAATACAAAGTGCATTTAACCTATATAAATAACCAAAAATTGCAATTTTTGGAGTTATGACGTTCTTGTATTTAATGAACGATATAATTCGATGCTCGGTATGCCACCCAGTAGCGGCTCGTGATATTTCTTATGATTAAATTTAACCCTACTATCTTTAACAAGACGCAAAAAATCGTCTTTTATAAGATTTCTAACAAAATTAAACTCAAATAAAATACAAAAGTTAACGAACTATTAAATTATATTTGTGAATTTATTGACCTTTTTTTTTAATTAAAAATATTTTAATAGATATTGACTAGAAAATAAATAAACTATTAATTAACTAATTGAACACTTTTGGATTAAAATAATTGACAATGACAATTAAATCCATTTCTCCGGCGTCCTTTAAAACAAGCCGCCACTGATGTCATCATATCTAACATTTGAAATTTCTAAATAATATTACACTACTAAATTACACTAGATAGAATTTGTCTGATCAAGTATTTTTTAGTTTCATCAAAATGGATACAAAATAAAAGACTTTCGAGTTGAACTAATAAGTTACGATAAAGATTTCTACAATTTCTACGAAGTAAAACAGTTTAAATACAATCGTACTACCACGGCCTACAAAATTACTTTCAACTTAAAAGTTGACGCTAAAGATGACATTGAGGTAAAATAATTTGAATATAAAAGAATCACAATGAAGAAATACAATTATTGATAACAAACCCAGGGAATAAAAGCTACTTTTAATCATTTGCTTTAAATACTGGTTTTTGTGTTTAACGAACGAAAATGTAAATAAAGATAAATCTGATTAGTTTACTTCCGGTTTTGTCTCATTCATAAATTCAAAAAAATGGTATTTCACTGACCGAAATTTTAAAAAATGTAAAATTTGTATATTTTTAGGTACTTATACAAGGTTATAAGTTTCTGAGTAACGAGTATCGACGAATTACCATGCGGTTTCAAGTTAATATGAAAAAAAGTTTCGACTCAAATGCTATGGGAATGGGAAATTATAAAAACTGTGGAAACATATCAAGTTTTTACTTTTATAAGGTTGTAATTGAATTCGAATACTTATTATAAATAATAAGTATTGGAATGGCTTTTTATAATAGTTAATAATTCATCTAAAGATTATCATCTACAGGATACCACATATCACACCTGCAATTTTGTCATCGATGAAACGCATTTACCTACGCTTATTCCCAATGGTAAATATAGATTTGACGCTACATACTTGAATTTCGATAAAGAAATATCGCAGTTTTCTGCATATTTAGAGATATACACACCAATACCATATCCAAAGAAATAACTCAATATATCAATTAGAAATGATTTGGAATAATGGGCAGCTTGCACCAAATTATACTGTTTATCAAATTTGTTTCGCGCTTTGTCTTAATTGCACCTAAGATGTTAATTACTTAACCAATTTAAAATAATACACACTATATTGTTGTACCTATATAAGCGATTTTATTTGTTTTGATTTTTAGGTTTTGGTATATAAATTATTGTGATCTTACATAATATGGTATTTATTAAATTACGTATAATCACTGTAAATATTTTTAAGTTAAATAAACGCAGATGTTGTAATGCCTCGCTTGCATTTATCTCAAGTCCTTCACGGTAATATAACGTCATACAAACGTTGCGTTTACAGAAAGTAGCGTTGGAAGAATACGTACGATGTCCTTAGCATGGGGGTTGGGGAAATGATAAAAGACTATAAAGTTGCACTCCGATTATAAAAAATAGTTACTATTTACGTACTATAAGTTATACATAGTTTACACGCAGCTTAGTAGCTAATGCTTAGTACTTGTCACTTGTCACTAACACCTGCGTGTAAACTAGCTGAATAGTGCTTAGTATTAGTGAAAATGCCGGTGCGAGTGATTAGGAGCTGATCCTATTTACTAAAGGCTGGTTCAGACACGGCTAGTAATTTAGTCCAGTAGCAAGTATTGCTAAGATACTAACCGAAATATGTCAAAATAATCGAAATAATTTGTTAGTATCTTAGCAACACTTGCTACTAGACTAAATTACTAGCCGTGTCTGTAGCAGCCTTAAGTGACAAGTGGACTCCCCCACCTAATTTAACTAAGCACTTGTCGCTTGCGGAGTCGTGTGAACAGTCATGACAAGCGTTTAGTGACAAGTTGGAACGGCAAGTGAAAAGTCGTAGATTGGTTTTTGAATAATTAAAATATTTCCTGTTTCTTTTGGCGTTATGGCAGCGGGAAAATGGAATTCCGAAATCACCATAAAATTCATACAAGAATTTAAAGCATATGAATGTTTATGGAACCAAAAATCGTTTGTCTTTTAATAACTCTCTTTCAAGTTCTTATATTATCGTTGTTAAAATAATGTTGGAATAGTGTTTGAACACATGTTTTTTCAAAATAAAACGGCTTCGTTGTTCCATTTCGAACAGATATCTTGCCACTAATACCTGTTTTATAAAACAACGTGTAAACATTACTTGTCACTTGTCACTAAGCAGTGACAAGTACTAAGTACTTAGTTACTAAGCTCGTGTAAACTAGGCATAACAGAAAACTATTCACTTGCTATCAGAACCAGTTGGAGACGAGTTCTAATATTTGCAAGCTCATTCGCAATGTATCGTTTCTGTACGCATTACGTATGCTATTCTTTTCTCCAGGATAACGCCCTACAGTAATAAGAAAAAAAGAAAACTGTACCAAAATAATCAAAGGAATATTTCAAAATAATTATGTATTGAAGTGAAATTCTAAGATTTAAATCAAAATATTATATTAAGTTAAATGTAAAAATTAAAATACAAATTAAAGTATCCAAAATATAAAGTGATTATTGAAACGAATGAATAAATAAAAAGCCCAGACGCGTGGGTGCGATAAAAGTGCACGTGTGTGCTAGAGATACCAAGTAGAAGGTATTTCCTGACAAGGCGTCGGGGATTCCCCACAAAGTTGACGGTCACAAAGAACCAATGCAAGACCAATGCAGGTCAGTTAATATGTAGCAATTAATTGTACAATAACAATATTAATATTGCAAAATAAACTTGAAAAATAAATTGTTGAGTAAACATTGAAATTATTAATTGTTGAACAACAGTATTCAGTTCTGTATATACCGTAAAAAAATAAATAATAATTTCAATGTTTAATTAACTACATATTATTTAAAATTAAAGTGTAATGTATCAAAATTAGTTAGTAAAATTAATTTATAATGCACAATTTTTTGATACTAAAAACGAATAGGTATGTAGTATATGTATGTATGTAAATATTTAATATGATTGCATTTTTATTAATGATGGTCTAGGACAATTAGGCGCGGGTTAATCTGTTACAAGTCTGTATTTATTTATTTGTTTTTAATTATTAGTTTTCTAAAGAAATATCAGAAAGTAACACTAAGGCTGGGTTCACATTGTATTGCATTGTACTGCACGTTTTTTGTTGTAATCGATTTTAAACGCACAATCAATCGGGTATTCATACGGTAAATTTTCATTCGTGTAAAAACGAATAGCCGCAGTTTTCACACGTCGATCAACCGGAGTAGACTGGAGTTTTCTTCCTTTTTCTTGAAATTTGGATTGCATACTATCTTGATTTCCTTCCAAGCTGCTTGAGCTGCGACGCGATTTTTGTAAAGATCTATAGTTTTATCCCACAAAACGGGCTTTTGTTCCACTAAAGATATTAATACTTTAATTAAAAACAGATGCTCAGGTACTAAAGCGTTGTTCAATTGCTTTTCGATAAAAGAACGTATGACATCGTGCCGTGTGAAAGAGACAGTTAAATACTATGCGCTACTGCAAACCGAATACGTTCAAGTTCATTCGATTTGCTTGACAAGTCCGGTGAGTATTCGTTAAACGTATTTAGCTGTATACGTTTTTTTGTAGTACAAAGGACGTGTGAACAGTTCTATGTACAATGTATGCGCCACTACGTATTCGTTAAAACGTCTACTGCTAAAAATCTTGCAGTACAATGCCGTGTGAATTAAGCTTAACCTACCGGCAGATCCACCTCTTCGCGGCAGATTCAACTCTTTGCGGCAGATCCACCTCTTTGTGGCCGATTTAACTTTTTGCGAAGATTTATTTGTTTTTAATTATTAGTTTTCTAAAGAAATATCAAAAACTAACACTAACCTACCGGCAGATCCACCTCTTCGCGACAGGTCGACCTCTACAAATCTAGATCTAACTGCAAACTCTTTGCGGCAGCTCCACCTCTTTGCGGCCGATTTAACTTTTTGCGAAGATTTATTTGTTTTTAATTATTAGTTTTCTAAAGAAATATCAAAAACTAACACTAACTTACCGGCAGATCCACCTCTTCGCGACAGATCGACCTCTACAAATCCAGATCATAAGGACAATAGTATTGGTTGGTATCACCACATTAAAACATTACTGTATAAGCAAAACAAAATCTTATACTTTTAAAAATAAATTAAAAACGGAACTTCAATATATTAATTGTGAGAAAGTGAGAAAGGCAAACCTCTATTAGTATTTAGTGGCTACACTAACACAAAAGATAAGATGTGTAAAGATTACATTGTGTTAATTTGATGCACGCGATAAATTTTCGCAGCGATGAATTGTGGTACGCGATGAATTGTCGCACGCGATGAATTGACGTGCAATTTAAATATTCTTTTTACACGTTTATACCTCCATCTTCCTCGTTACACAGGCATTCTTCCCAATCATTCATATCATTTTCACCAGTGATTTTTAAAGATAAATACACACTTATAACAGATTAACAATTTAATTTGTTTATGGCCGGCGCCGAATTGGGCCCGCGCCTAAATGGCTTTGCGCCTAAACGGTTTGCGCCTAATTGTCCGGATCCGAAAATGGGTATATTTAAAACTTTTCGAGTTTCCGCGCAAGCTATATATGGCAAAACCAAAAGAGGAAGAAACGCATAGTCAGCGCGAAGCTCGTCTTGAGAAGGCTAGAAAGCGATACCGCGAAAAGGTGGCTAATGAAACATTGGAAAAGAAACGTGCTCGTTTAGATAAAAATAATTGTGCACGTAAGAAACAGGAAGCAAATGAATCTGATGAGCAAAGAAAGAATCGACTTCAGAAAGCTGCCTTAAGAGATTCAGTAAGGCGTGCAAATGAGGAAGAGAGAGATTGAATATAAAAGCGTGGGGCTATTACAGATATTAAAAAGATATTATTGTTGGTAATTGTCCCATTGCTATTGGTTATAGCAATTGGGAATCACAGTTTCGTACACTCAGAAAACTGTTTGGTTATAAAAAACAAATGTCGTTTGGTGTAACCAAATGCTGAGTATGAATACAGGGAACCAAATATTATCTTACTAGAATCAAAGTATTTTGTTGGTGAATATTTTCACAGTAAAATTATATTTAGTAATTATTAACATATCAGAATGTTGGGCACACAAAATATTTGATAAATAACAAACATTCACAATTACTATTTAAAAAGATATAAGTCTTTTAAAAATACATTTAGTGAAAGCTACCAAAATGTAACGTTCAGTAAATAAATTGTTAATAATTATAAAAGAATGAGAATGTTTGGTAGAAATAAATTTTCTTCACGATTAAGATATTACTCTCGTTGTTGTAAAAAATATTTTACACTATATATTGGGAAGGTTGGCAGTAGACAAGAGAATAAATACAACAATCACAACCTAACCAATTTATTAAGAGCACATTGGCAATGCAACTTAATAAACAAACAATGGATAACATCACTAACCTGGTTGTGGACTCACACTTGAGTGATTAAAAGTACAACCCAGGTGTCCTTACATTCAGCATTGGTATAAAGATAACTAGCTACATAAATATGTCGCGCCATCTATCAGTCACATTGTAACTTACATACCAACACTATATTTATAAGTTTCTATTTACTTGAACGGATAATATGTAAGGCTGATACAAAACTAGAATTGGTTATAGTTACGATATTATTTGCTTACTGTAATTTGTATTTATTTATAATAAGAGGTCTAAGTTTCTTTGAATTCTGCGTGCTGTCATTATAAAAATATTGAAATTTACAATCAATCTAAACGAATCTTTACAGCAATAATTAGAAATAGTAAAAATAAACAAAGTAAGGTAAAGTGACGTCTTCCTTAAGGTAATATCAACTAATATTTATTTGTACAGATTATCAACCCAATGATTTGTTAATATTAAAACAATGTGCTCAAACAAAGCATTGTGTAGAGATGAATTGACTAAAAATTTTGTAGTACATTTATCTTTGTTCACATTACTATATCAAATGTTATATTAATGAAATTACGCCAATTAAATCTGTTGTGTTATAGACACCAATCCTTTTTCTCAGTGTAGTTTCATCGGTGGTTTCTAATTTTACGATGAGCATGATGATAATTTTAAGCTGCGTGGCGCTCATCACCCTGATAACATCTAGATAGAAGCAGTGGCTCAGCTATTTTGCCTCTTTCCCTCTGGAGCTAGCCAAAGAGGCAATCTACCGCTTTATACGCACTGAGAAAAAGGATTGGTGTCTATAACACAACAGATTTAATTGGCGTAATTTCATTAATATAACATTTGATATAGTAATGTGAACAAAGATAAATGTACTACAAAATTTTTAGTCAATTTATCTCTACACAATGCTTTGTTTGAGCACATTGTTTTAATATTAACAAATCATTGGGTTGATAATCTGTACAAATAAATATTAGTTGATATTACCTTAAGGAAGACGTCACTTTACCTTATTTTGTTTATTTTTACTATTTCTAATTATTGCTGTAAAGATTCGTTTAGATTGATTGTAAATTTCAATATTTTTATAATGACAGCACGCAGAATTCAAAGAAACTTAGACCTTTTATTATAAATAAATACAAATTACAGTAAGCAAATAATATCGTAACTATAACCAATTCTAGTTTTGTATCAGCCTTACATATTATCCGTTCAAGTAAATAGAAACTTATAAATATAGTGTTGGTATGTAAGTTACAATGTGACTGATAGATGGCGCGACATATTTATGTAGCTAGTTATCTTTATACCAATGCTGAATGTAAGGACACCTGGGTTGTACTTTTAATCACTCAAGTGTGAGTCCACAACCAGGTTAGTGATGTTATCCATTGTTTGTTTATTAAGTTGTATTGCCAATGTGCTCTTAATAAATTGGTTATGTTGTGATTGTTGTATTTATTCTCTTGTCTACTGCCAACCTTCCCAATATATAGTGTATAATATTTTTTACAACAACGAGAGTAATATCTTAATCGTGAAGAAAATTTATTTCTACCAAACATTCTCATTCTTTTATAATTATTAACAATTTATTTACTGAACGTTACATTTTGGTAGCTTTTACTAAATGTATTTTTAAAAGACATATCTTTTTAAATAGTAATTGTGAATGTTTGTTATTTATCAAATATTTTGTGTGCCCAACATTCTGATATGTTAATAATTACTAAATATAATTTTACTGTGAAAATATTGACCAACAAAATACTTTGATTCTAGTAAGATAATATATTTGGTTCTCTGTATTCATACTCAGCATTTGGTTACACCAAACGACATTTGTTTTTTATAACCAAACAGTTTTCTGAGTGCGGTCGCCCTGAATTTGGACCATATTAATTCTTATTCTAATTCTAATTCTTATAATAAATATTAAAATTTTTAAATATTTTTCTTAGTAATAATAGTTGTAATTTTAGTAAGTTAATTGTATTTTATAGAATTAAAATAAGACGTGTTAAGTATTGTCATGTTCTGTTTATAAGAGATGGGGGGTCTGATGTAATTGGATTTATTTGGTGATAAAATACTCATTACTAAATATTCAAATAAAGGACCATCATGGCAGTTAGATAGGTACACCTGAATATCCTTGGCACTTCTGAGTAATGAACTGCTTGCATCAATTCAATCTGGAAATACAACAAGTAATTTTGTATACACACATATTTGAAAAAGAATGTGAAAAAAAGGCAAAAGAAGGTTTATTTGTTTTATTTAAAAAGAATTGGGAAGAAATTGAATAAATTTGATTTATTTTTAAAAGAGTAGGAAAACGATAATGAAAAGTGTTTGCGTTCAAAAGAATTAGTGCGCGGGCTTACAGACAATTTTGGTGGGATGAAAAATGGATAAGGAAGCGTAGAGGGAGAGGATTGAACAGTCGGACAGAGAGGAAGGACGTGATTTGAAGAAAGTTGAATTTTGGAAATGGTTTTAATAAGTTTCTTGTGAAGTTGGAATTATCAAATGTTTGCTGATGATTCATGAAGTGTATGAAGTGATAAGAAAATTTCGATTGATATTTTGAACGATATTTAGAAAATTTTGGTGACCGCTTACAAATTTTTTATGGTTACGTTTTTTGATGGTTATGTTTTGGATTAGAAAATTATTGAAGATTATATTTTTTATGGACTTACCTGAACATTTATCCAATAAGACGAAGAAAATAAATTCATCGTTCATCCTGTCTGGAGTTTTTCATGGTATGGAAATTGGATCCAATTACTTAATCGCCTCCAACGCTGCCTTGTTTCAATACACATCGATGGGACACGACCGTATAAACTTCGGTAAGCCAAATTTGTGTCGACAAACTTTAGTAAAATCTAACGGTAGACAAATAAAGTTCGCGCGTGAATTTAAACACGGGGGGGTTTATAAACTTTTCTTTTATCATATTTGTAAATTTAATTTGTTCCTATTTATGAAAAATAAGTCTTTTTTTTTATGATTATATTTTGTTTAATAAATTACAATATTGTGTCTACAAATAATTACGTTTAATTTAATTTAACTTTATACAGCAGTGAAGTCCAAATTAAGCAGGTGTAAGATATAATAAGTTTATTTTTCTTGTTCCTTAAGGTTACTAATTTAAGGTAACTTATATGAGTATTTTTGACCACATAGATGAACCCAATTTACGACCCTTAATAATGAGTTTTCATGCAAGCTAGTCGGAGCTTAGTTAAATTTAGTGCCATTGTTATTCCCCGCTATATAAGTTAAATTTTGAGATTTACAGTAGCAAAACATGGCAGTATACTTATGAATTAAATAGAGAATTGTCGATCTGAGAGACCGACCGTTATCACTGTAAGGTTAAGTGGCAAAATAAAATTTAGTAAAAAAAATAAAAAATTGCATTATTGGAATTATTGTAATTAATAAACTTTTGCTAAGTTTTTTTGCGTGTACCGACAGCTGGCCCTGAGACACTTGGCCCTGCGACAACTCGCCTCGGACAACTGACTCTAGCGACAACTGGCCCTGGCGACAACTGGCCCTAGCGACAACTGGCCTTGTGACTACTGGCCTCAGTCTGTATCAATTTGCAGAATATTATATATTGTGAGTATCGGAAAGTAATCTACTTTGCCTCTTGATTATTATAACTTGATTATTGCGTTTTGCGTTTTTTTTTGCGACTTAACACCTTAAAATTTAAAGATGCAAATTAACTTCATATTATTTACCGGTAACTCATAAAATTTGGTTTGTGTAAAAGTTCTCACAGAAATATAATATTTGGCTTCTGGTTAAATAAATAAAGGTGGATCTTCCGAGAAGAGGTGGATCTGCCGTTAGGTTAGTGTTAGTTTTCGATATTTGTTTAGAAAACCAATTAAAAACAAATTAATCTTCAGGTAAAGTTAAATCTTACGCAAAGAGGTGGATCTTCCACGAAGAGGTGGATCTGCCGTTAGGTTAGTGTTAGTTTTTGATATTTCTTTAGAAAACAAATGAAAAACAAACAAATCTCCGCATAAAGTTAAATCTGCCGCAAAGAGGTGGATTTTCCGCGAAGAGGTGGATTTACCGGTTACTCATAAAATTTGGTTTAAGTAAAAGTTCTCATAGAAATGCAATATTTGGCTTCTGGCCAGTAGTCCAGTAGTCATAAGGCCAATTGTCGCTAGGGCCAGTTGTCGAAAGGGCCAGTTGTCGCCAGGGCCAGTTGTCGCCAGGGCCAGTTGTCACTAGGGTCAGTTGTCCGAGGCGAGTTGTCGCAGGGCCAAGTGTCTCAGGGCCAGCTGTCACCAAACCGTTTTTTTTTGTGAGTTTGTATAACACAATATATTGATGTGAAATCTCAATTGACGGATTTGGTAGCATCCTAAAAATTTAACAAAATTAAATTTACATAGCTCAAATACATTTGAATAACCATGCCTGTATATTTGTTACATTTTGAATCAAGATTGAATGCTCAGTGCGCACACAAAAATTTAAAATTAAAGTTAATTCTTGAAAATTGTAACCAAAGGGGTAGGTCGAATAGAGCAAGGGAAAAATTGTTCCTAAGCGGCATATACATAATGTAATTTAGATTAGGTTAGATATTTTCTTCTTTATGTGCACCTGAAAATAAACGCAATTAGTGAGATTTGAAAGTAGTGCGCGAATTTGAAAACGGAAAGTAATTTTACCTGTGTTTAAAATTTCATAATAATTTTGTCATTATTATAGCCAAAATTATCAATCAACACAGGGGCCATATTTTCCTCAAGAAATTATAAACACAAATTATTATTTTCTACAACAGCAAGTAATAAATCCCAACTACAGTTCTTTCACAACCATCCAGAAAATGCCACTATCAGCTGAAGCATTGCAAATACCATCAAGTAGCGAATTGGGCTGGAACACAGTTAGATACAACAAAAAAGGACAACGTCAAAATGATAGCCCTGAGCTAAGAGCAAGAACACCCAAACAATCAATCCTCAGCGACTACTGGCTGAGTAAACCCACGCAGACCAACAACTCCTTCGAGGCTTTAACAGTAGTCGATGACGACGGCAAAGAAAAGAAGAAAGAAAAGGTGGTAATTCCAGTGGAAGAGACCCAAAAATCGTAAGCAGAGACCGCACCACCAATATTTGTGGATGGGGTCGAATATATCCAACCCCTAATTGAATTACTCAATAATTGCACCCCAAGTGGATACACAATAAAGAATCTGTATAATAACCGGGTGAAAATTCAACCAAACACCTCACCAACCAGTACAAAGATGTAGTAAAATCCCTTACTGATAAAAAAAACACATTTCCACACCTGCCAGCGAAAAGAAAATCGCACTTTCCGTGTAGTACTACGCAAAGTATACGCCACTATAGATGTAGGGATTCTCAAAAACGAAATTGAAACCGAACATCACAGATATCAGAAAAAGAGGCACCAAAAACATGCTACCGTTATTTAATCTCGAGTTGGCAAACAAACCAAGCAATAAAGAAATCTACAAAATCAAACGGCTGATGTTACAGTCGAACCTCCAAACCCCAAACGGGAGGTCCCTCAATGCATGCGATGCCAATATTTTGGGTATACACATAAATATTGTCAACGTAGACCACGATGTGTGAATTGCACTGGCGATCATGCAACCCAAAATTGTTCCAGAAAAGATAGAGACTGCGATATAAGGTGCACAAATTGTAATGATAAACATCCAGCAAACTACAGAAGCTGTTCTGTATATAAACAGCTACAAATGAAAAGGTTCCCAACACTAATAAGAAGGAAATAAATAAATAATCCACCAAATATGACAAACTTCCCTCCTATTCCAAATAATACCAATAATATAAACCAAATCGAACAAAAAACTTCTTATGCCCAAATAACTGGAAATTACACCCAGCATCATCAACCTCACAATATTCTGCAATCAAACCAAAGGCAAACGGAGGTACAACATCAACCACAGTATAATCTAATAAAAAAAATGCTAGAGAAAATGGATAGGATTCTTGATCTCCTAATTACTATGATTGGTAAAATGTAATGGGGAGTAACTCGACATTAAAAGTTTCTATATAGAATGCCAATGGCTTGGTCAATCATGGCTAAGAAATCAAATACTTTTTGACAAATCATAAATTAGACATTATGCTCATTTCAGAAACTCGCGTGCCTGCAAAGAGTTCCATTAAAATTCCAAAGTACACGACATACTGCACAAATCGTCCTGGGGTAAAGCTCGAGGAGGAACAGCGATCATAGTTAACAATAACATCAAGGATCATGAGATTACCAAATACAGTGAAAATAACCTCCAGGCTACGGCTGTAGAAATAGAAGACTGGAACGATATACTTATCCTGGCTGCAGTGTATTGTCCTCCAAGCGTGGCTATCAAGAGGGAACAATTCGAATCCTTCTTTAAGACTCTTAGATATAGATTTATAGCTGGATGAGATTTCACTGCTAAACACTTTCACTGGGCACCAGACTAACCACGCCTCGTGGCTGGCAATTATACCAAGCGATGATAAGAAATAACCTTCAGCAACTTTCTACTGGGCATCCGACCTACTGGCCAACGGATACAAATAAAGTACCTGATGTTATCGACTTCTGCATTACCAAAGGCATTGCACGCAATTACCTAAAATTTGATCCTTGCCTGGACTTCTCTTCGGATCATTCCCCTCTGTTGATTACCTTTTTAGAGTAGTCAAGTAATCGAAAAACCTGTACTGCCAGTTCTGTCAAAGAAAAATACCGATTATAAATTATTTTGCAACATCTTATCAAAAACACTAAAATTTCCAAAATCCTGTTAAAGTCGGAGGAACAAGTTGACGAAACTGTTGAGCAACTAAATCGTTCAATACAACAAGCCGCGTGGACTGCTACCCCATCAGTGCAGAAAACAGAACAACCAGGTTATTGCCCTGACCATATCAAGAAGAAACTAGAAGAAAAACGAAGACTAAGGAAACGATGGCAGACTACTGGTGGCCCTAGCTATAAGACCAAACTAAATCGCTCTACTAGGTAATTAAAACAGATGCTAATTGATAACAAGAATCAAAACATCAAGAAATTCTTAGAAAATCTATCACCTACAGAATCAACGGATTACTCATTGTGGAAGGTGACAACGAACATCAAGCAGCCCCAAAACATGAAACCACCTATTAGGGCAGATTGCGGCAATGTTTTAAAACCATTGCCAATGGAAACCACCCCTGAGGAGGAAAGCCCAATTATTGGATGCTCCTTATCAAATGGACCTCCCGATAAAGCCCATAAAGGTATCAGAAGTGAGGACGACATGCATAAGAAATAACCTTAATCCAAAAAAGGCTCCGTGGTATGACCTGATAACAGGAAGAATTTTGAAAGAGCAATCGCCTGAAGGATTTAAAATGAATAAAGCGGTGAGAAAATTTATAATAAAAATTTTAGAAACTGTCTATAATTTATTGTTATAACGATAAACTTTGGCCGCACGTGACTTTACATGGCTTCGACTGATAATAAGGAATGCAGGTGTAACATTTTATACAACTGCATTTAATAAAGGGTGTACAAATATTTTTATAGGACCATTAAAATTTTATACTGGAACAGAAATTGGTAATGAGCTATCAAATTCAATTTAGGTTAATAAAATTATCGAGTTTTGGTTATTAATTTCAAAAATTGGTTTTATTCATGATTATCATCATGATGATGATGATAATAAGAGTTCAACAAAATATTCCAAAAATTTACAGGTCATATTGAGCTATAATAGATTGAAATTGATTGAAGATCAACGCTTCAAATAAAATAAAAATCTTCGTTATCGAGTTTCATTTTGGAACACGTCAATATAATGTAATAATGTAAGTTTTTAAACTAAAATATTAATATTTTCAAAAAGGGATAGTTAATCTATTCATGGGCAATTAACTTTCAAATTTACAATGAGGATTTTTTTAATGGCGAACAACAATTTTTTTTAGATTTTTATCACCGTACTATCATAAGGTCCAGCTAAATAGCAGCATTTATAATTTAAATTGTCTGGAATCTGCACTATTTAGAGTAATTCCAATTATGTAAAATAGAAAAAAACTTTTAGCGGCTTTAAATTAATGGTGTTTTTATAAAAGACCCTATACAGGAACAAAATCATGTTTGGGTTCTTATAGAGTTAAATTTCATGTATTTTAAATTTAATTTTTAAAAATACTATTTTCTATTTATTTCTAAATCGTTTCAGGTTTAATGGGTTTTAACAAATACTAAATTTAATAAACTAACAAGCTAACAGCGTAATGCCTTCTAATCTAATCTACTTAATGCTATATTAATACTATTCTTATTACAATACTGCTTCTTTATATTTTTTTATCTCCAGTACAGCTCAAAGTGCGGAGTTACGTTGAGATTAATTAAAGCGAAAATCAGCTATTCCGGTTCAACCTTCGTAATCTTGGTAATTTAATATACATTAGCGGAATATCACACTTTACCAGGCATGTTATATTAGCTTACTTATTTTACGTCGATGTTATTTAAAGTTAACCTTAAGGTTACTAGTAAATTTTGGGTCCACTCTGTATTTAACAATTTACTTTAACTTTAGGATTTACTATTTTATTGTAAGATCTGATAATTTATTGTAATGGCATAATATAAGGTTTATTAATGAATGTAGGTGGTCTGTTCATCTTTGTTTCCCTCGTAATTTCTCTCTTGTTAATAATCCATTTGCGTAGAAAATAGTAAACTTTGTTAGTTTTTTCTATCCTACTGTTCACCTCTATTCCTTAATTACCAGTTTCTACAATGGTTACTCCTGGATATTTGTAAATGTTTACTTGTTCAATGAGTTCCTCATCTATCATGACTCTAATTTCCCTTTATTCTGCTGATATTACCATTGTTTTGGTTTTGGATTTATTCATCTTCATTCCATTCTCTATTAAGATTCAATAAAATACTATTAGGTTAAGACTTAAGAAAAATAAGAAATATAATTATTAAAAATACAAGACTCGAACGTAAGACACCCACTTGGAAGTCTCATCGTCAATGCATTTCACCAAACGCCGCTCGATGTTATAACGTAGAAATTAAACACAGTTTAAATTTATTTAATTAAAACAAAGCATAATAATATAATTAAATATTAATTACCAATCAAGCATCAAATTCAAACACAAATGTACTTCTACGTTTGCGAATGCAAATGAGATAAGATAGGCGTAATCATCTCGTTGCAGGAATATAAAATATTAAAAACCATTGCAATATGGGATATAAAAATGCAAGACAAAAAGGAAAGACAAACCAAAGTGGTACACATAATTAAAATAAAAAACATTAAAAGGCCAAGGGTGAATTTCGTCTTCGAGCTTCTGGTATTAAAAAGTGGCCAATTGAATAAGAAATACTGTGAAGCACTCAACAAAAGAATTAGGTAACTCACCAATTGAGCGGATAAAAATCCTTCCCAGAAATTATGGGCGAGGGTGGTCCGTCCAGAACACATGGCACGACAAAAAACCATCATCCTCCAATCACGAATGCAAATCCCTTCCTGGGATGGAAACAAACAAATTCCATATAATCACTCGGATTGTCGGACTGAAATCCCCAATCGAAACCATATCTTGCCATCTTAAAACCAACCCCCCCCCATAATCACTCCACAGTACATAAAAATGTCGACCTTCTCGTACGAAATTCTAACCAAGCCCCCGTTGCAGCGCGCAGCACGACCCGCGTTCCGGAAACAGATAACAAAATATCGAAGTGTCTACACCACCATCTCATTCAATTGAAATGAAATGGCAGTGGCCAACCAAATTGATGTACAAGGTTGATCATAACGGATGTAAAGTCCAAAATCCGTTATAGGTTTTATTTTCATTCCTTCTCACTTCCAGTTATTAATGCTATATTGCTTGCAAAAGCGCATTCAGAGATATCCACCTTTTCGAGATTTCTAAACCCAACATACATTGGATTTATTGTTATTTTAGTACTTCTCATGAATTCGTTCATGAATATAATAAATAACAGTGGGCTCAAACTGCCTCCTTGTCTGACTCCTTCTTTTGTGTGGTATAATTCTGACTCCGTATTCTTACTTATTACTTTATTTCTAGTGTTTCGGTACAGGCATTTTGCTACTCTAATTAATTTATTATTAACATTTGTCTCCTTCAGGACCTCCCATATTTTGTTTCTTGGCACCTGGTTGAACACCTTCTACATATCCATGAACGCAAAAAAGTTGTTTTTGATCTAGCCCTCATTCTACTGATAATTTCTTTAATTTATTGTAAACACATGATCTTGTGCCTCCCTTTCCTAAACCTACGTTGTGGGTTTTATTTATCATTTGTTCCTTGTATCGTTTCATAACTTCTATTTCACTTCTTAATACATATCCTTTTTCATTTTTAATCGCTAACTTGTATGCCTTCTTATTTTTGAGACTTTTAGAACTTTGAAGAATAATTTTTTTTTCTTTACTGTCTTTTTCGAGTTTGTCTCCAAACTCCGTCCATGACTTTTGTTTGGCCTCTCTTATTAAATTTGTAACATTTACCCCGACCTCTTTCTACATTTCTTCCGTGTCCTTGCTTTCTATCTTTTCTTTCGTGTTTTCCATTTCCCTCCACACGCCCTTTTCATATCTTCGAGCCACTTCTGTCTCTTTCAGTTTGTATTATTTTTCTGCTCTTCTTTATTTTTTTCTTCCTCCTATGGATGCTTTTCTCCCCTTTTCCGTTTTATTTTGGCAATTACCGGAAAATGGTCACTCCCCACTTCATCCTCCCTCTTAACTAGTACATTTTTAATTAACGCTCTGCTTTCTCTTTCTATAAGTATGTAATCTTGGTACTCTACTTGGTACTGCTCTTGTGTATTTACCTATATATGTCTTTATGTTAGTAAAAATTATTTGCGATGATCAGGTTGGCGATAGTTTATATAAGCTGCCACCCTCAAATGTTCTTTTGAATTTACCTAAATCGGTTCTCTTTTTTCTTCTTCTACTTTTCCATCTTCTCTTTTCCCGTCTTCTTCTCCATCGTCGTAGCATCTCTCTGAATTTCTCTTGAATTTTAGGGCCTGTGTACATTTTCTCGTTTAGGTCCAAATATCCATGCATAATTGCGCTATCTTGAACGCTAATGTCATCATTTATTGGTTTGTATTATAATCTCTTTTCTTAATAATGAAAACATGCGAGATATTTTTGTTTCCATTTTCCTATTTTTTGGGGTATTTCTTTGAATTGTATTTTTACTGGTCCACCTCGTTTCTTTTTTATTATTTTGGTCATAATTTATTTCTTGACTATACTGAGGTGCAAGTTTCATGTGCCAGAGGTCCAAATTTTTTTTTTCATGATTTTCTTCACCTTTCTTGTTCTCCATTCATATTGATTTCTGACTCGTAGCTTCTTCCACTTTCATCTCCATTGATTTTGGTTTCAAATAATCTTCATCTGATATTTTTTTCTGACACGCAACGTTTTCTGCTTTCCTAAATTATATTTTTAAATCTTTTTCGTCTGATATTGGCTTCGGACTCGTAAGTTCTTCTAATACCTAAATTGGTTTTTGTAGTTTTAAATCTTCTAATTCCCAAATTTGTTATAGTTTAACATCTCAACATCAACTTCTCATGCTTGCTGTTTCTAGGGTTTTTTGTTTCGATTGCTGAATTCTTTCTGATAATTTCCATTCTAGAATTTTTAAATCTTCTTCATTTGATATTATCCATCATTTTATATACTTCTTCTACGCCCTCTTGCACGATCTTTCCTTTCTCTTCTGCATCTAATATTGCATCTATTGGTCCACCGCCGAGGTTTATTTGATTGATCCATTTTCTCTTCATATTGTTCTGCTACTTCCTTGAATATATTATTATTTTGTTACAAAGATAACGTAATTTGTACCGGAGTAGCTGATTTTAGCTTTAATTAATATCAACGTAATTCTGCATTTTGTGTTATTCTGGAGAAAAAATATATTTTAGCTTTTTGTTCATTCGCAGGCTGTGCGCACGCGCTGGTTCCCTTTAAAATAAGCCGCCGCTGATGCCATCATATCTAACATCTGAAATTCTAAATAACATTACACTACAAAGATAGAATTTTTCTGATCAAGTATTTTTTAGTTTCATCAAAATGGATACAAAATAAAAGACTTTCGACTTGAACTAATAAGTTACGATAAAGATTTCTACAATTTCTACGAAGTACAACAGTTTAAATACAATCGTACTACCACGGCCTACAACATTACTTTCAACCTAAAAGTTGACGCTAAAGATGACATTGAGGTAAAATAATTTGAATAGAAAAGAATCACAATGAAGAAATACAATTGATAACAAACCCAGGGAATAAAATCCACTTGTAATCATTTGCTTATACTGGTTTTTGTGTTTAACGAACGAAAATGTAAATAAAGATAAATCTGAATAATTTACTTCCTTTTTTGTCTCATTCAGAAATTTAAAAAAATGGTATTTCACTCACCGAAATTTAAAAAAATGCTCAATTCCACTGTTATTAAACATCAGAAACTGTTCAATACTATTTAAAATTTGTATATATTTAGTTACTTATACAAGGTTATAAGTTTCTGAGCAACGAGTATCGACGAATTACTGCCAGAGGTATGGGTATACAAACAAATATTGTAAGGGGGTAGAAACATGTGCCTTTCGAACCTCCACGGAACACGAATCACGTGCCTGAGGGGTACAAAAGGACTCGGAAACACATGTGTGCATCAACTGTGTTAGAGCAAAACACACTGACAACAAGCGCTCAACGGAAATTTATATAGGATGTACAAAGGCCGTCTGATCGACTTTGTACATGCTGTGGCGTCCACCGACACAGTTGATAAGGAATATAACTATAACTCTTTTTTATAAAAAAAAAAGGGGGAAATAACCAAGAACAACAAGATCAAGACCACGGTTGGGATAATACCTATGAAAAATAATGGACACCGAGGCAGATAAGGAATTTAACATTAGAACAAGATCACAACCAAAGGACTAGACCTACCCGCATTTCCAAGGAAGGAATGAGAACCATCCGAAGAAACGTAAATAAAACCGACAAGGAGGTAAAGTTAACGAAACAACACGTATTTTTCCGTTGGTTTGATTTTTTGATCCAATTGGTAAGTGCAAATCTGTTGTTAAAAACTCTACAAAATACATTTACTATCTAACAACTCAGCAATTTATACTCAACAACATCTGGAGGTTTTCATTGATTTGCGATTGTCGCTCACCCTTTGTTCTGTTTTCCCTCCTTTCCGTTCCTAATGAGAGAACGGTTTGGAAAGGCAAACAAGACCACGCAGAAGTAAAACTCCTACTTATATTCGTGGTACCCTGATGTTCGTATAAGCCAACTCGCTGTAGCCTGGAAGCGAGGGTCGTAAGTCCAATGAAAATTCCACTCTGTGTTGTGCTGAAAAATGCGAGGATACGCTTCGTCGAAAAATAAAACAATGGTTAAACAATAACGTTTTATTGAAAATTAAATCGATATCGACAATGATAAACGCCTGTGGTAGTGACGTGCCAAGAACAGGAAGCACGTTAATTGATTGTGACAACGGTACGTCAAAGGTGACACAATACGGGACACCAGAATGGTATACCCGTCAATACAAATAATTGACTGTGATTTATTACCACAATACCACAAGAAAATCCAAACAAGAATATTAAAATTTGTCTCACCTGAGCTCAAGATGAGTTTACAATATAATAACGACAGCAATAATCCTTGTGTGGAACGTAGTGGTTGGTGTTGACTTCCAATGGCTCCCAATCTAGGATCCTCGGACTGTTGTACACCGACGTAATACTCGACGAGCAGGTTCTGACAGGCGGATTCGAAGATGGACAGGCGGCACTCCGCTGCGTTGATAGTATGGTACACGATGGCGATTCAAGTAATATAATGTGATCGTCCAAAAATATAACATCGACAATAACAATCGACTTCCAAAAGGTAAACACAGGCAGCTGTCAAAATCGTTACCAGACGAATGTTACCAAATAAAATATAGTTGGCAATGCTTTGTACTTTGATAAAGATAAAAAATGGACGTTCGCGATAACGAATCGAATATTTTTCCATAAAATGCTTGAACTGGCTAAAACAAAATAGCTACGCACTGAATTCACGAAATCCGTAATGACGGTGGAATTAACTATTGCGTATTACTAATTTTGTAACGAAAATCAACCGATAAAATATCGATTTTCACACGATCAATAAATATCGACCTGTCGTATAGCACTTCAAAACCAAAGTCAATGTCTGACGGCGCGCGTGAGCGTTCGTACCCTGTACTATCAAGTACGTTGCAAAAATGAAATGAGAGATGGCGCTTGGAGTAACAATTTGAATAATTTATTCAATATAGGTGATTATATTTTATTATTATAAAATAGGCCATTATAGGTGACAAAAATAGATAAATTTTGTTACACACCCCCCAACTAAGCGATCTGGCCGCAGGCCAAGATCTAAAAAGATCAGATAAAGTAGTTGATATTTACAACGAACTGTGAATTTACAGAAGAAACCGTACTGTGGTGAGGAGAGAGTTTGTCGCAGTAATGGTAGGATAGAAATATCAAGCTTAACAAGTAAAAAAAATGAGCTTAAAATATTTCAATAAAAAAATAAAATAAAAAAATCTCTATAGGATTAAGAATAAAATAATAATTGTATGGTTATTCACACAAATGACGAAACGCCATCGTAAATCCGCAGAAGCGAAAACCAAATGGTAGAGCTAACAGTAGCTACTGAAAACCATATAGTGTGTGATTTTGTCTCAGATAAAAATCAATAAGTACAAAATGGGCAGCCCGCATTGGACCTGCACCGAAAAAAGTGAATACAAAAAAATTTAGGGACATCAAGACAAAAAAACGTCTGATAATCAACCTGGGAATGGGTCACATAGGATCCATTCGAGAATAGTCAAACAAAAAAATTATCTTCAACTAATTCTACTTTCCAGTGTGAGATACTCATTGTTCTCATCTCAAAGGAAATGGTATTTTGCAAAATAAACAAAATAATTAAATAATTTGATCAAACGAATATTTGATCAACAGATCGTCCTACCAAGACTTTGACAGCTTCTCCGGAATCGTTGGAATAAATTCCGTTGGAATAATTAGTGGCTAGATGGTCTGCACTAATTATGACGTAAAAAACCAGGGAGTAAAAAAATAAAACCCTTGACCCACCCAGGATAAAAATAATAAGGTTCCCAATATGACAAAACGAAGGAAGGAAATTGGAAAGGAAGATAAGGTGATTGGAATTATGGAGTGATCTGGTTATGGGAAGGATAGACGACTAATATGGCCAATGCGTCCCCGCCTCAATGACATGAGCGATAGCCCGTCCTCGCGTATGGTTGGAAAAAACGCGTCGTGGACAGCCAGCTAACAGACTCACACCTCCAAGACGAAAAGGCAGTGGGCACACAGCAATCTTCGAGGAATGGAAGAAAGGTTGTACCCCGGGGAATGACAATATGCCATTGAGAGACGTAAAAAACTCACTCGGTTCTCTCTCAAAACCGAGATCATTGTTAGAATATGACTAAAGGTAACGATGTGTCGACAAAAATACGGCCAACGACCCTTCATGCTCGTAACAGGAGGAAAACCAGCCGGCTACCCCCCAACTAAGATTGAACCAACCCCACTGCAACAGTGCATAGGCACGCCTAGCCTAGACAGGGCGTACAGGTGTGGTCCATCCCGCTAGAAAGCAACCAACCGGTCCCCCTGGATCCTGCACTAAGCACGAAGTCCGCTAGCCCCCATAAGTGTCAACACAGATAAGCAAGTGGGTCGGGACTGGTTGACCCCAAGGAAATGGTAAGACTGATGGAATGTCTTACGGGCTGTTTTATATGATCTGAGATGGAATATGATCAATAGAGACAACATTACCCAACCTCCTCCCATGTAATGTAGAAATTAACCCCTTTCAGATATTCGATCATCGTCGTCATCGGGATGTGATTTTAAGTCCTTAATATGATAGACACCTACATCTTTACCACGCTCGTTGACTAAACGATAAGTTAATGGGCCAGTAACCTCGCGAACCTTGCATTTGATATACTTAGGAGATAGCTTACTACTAATTTTATTCGGAGCATTAGAAAGTACGAAATTTCTCCGCCAAACTATGTCACCTACTCGAAAATTGATGGATCTCTTGCGCAAGTTATAATGTTTAGCCCCCCTAATATAAGCATTATGCAATCGCTTAGTAACATCTTCAAACACCCCATTTAACTTTCGCATATCATGCGCGACGCTTTCACGGTTAGCAAAGGTTAAATCATCCTCTTTAAACTGTTGGATGCGACCGTAATAATCTCCGTTTATCGGAACAGTGCGACCTAAATTTAAGAATGATGGTGTATACCCCGTAACTTCGTGGGTAGCAGATCTTAAAGCATGTGCTATCTTAAAAATTTCTACATCCCAACTACGATGATCACGCTTGACATAAGACCTAATAGCAGTACCAATGACTCGATTATATCGCTCTACAAAATTTACTTGTGGATGGTAGTTGGCATTTTTCCACACATGTGAAATCTTGTAGTTGTTCATTAGTTCTTGAAATTCTTTACCCGTAAATTGGGGACCATTATCGACTTGGCAAATCATCGGTGTACCAAATAGAAGGAATACTTCATTTTCCAAAAACTCACAGATGGCCTTAGCCGTAGCTTTTCGTAATGGTTTGACTAATACAAATTTCGTGAACCAGTCACAAACTACAAGTAATACTGTATTACCTTTTGCAGAACGAGGAAATGGACCCATTAAGTCGATAGAAAGACATTGGAAAGGAAAACGAACTTTTTTCTCTTTACCCATAAGTCCGTAGCGTGCACCTTGACAAGCTTTAGAAGCCAGACAAACAGAGCAACGACGCACGTAGCGAGCAACATCAGTACGCAACTTAGGCCAGTAATAAAGCTCTAGAATTTTATTAAAAGTTTTTAATGTACCTAAATGTGCAGACGTAGGATCGTCATGACACATTTTCAAAATTTCATTACGACGAGGTTTAGGAATAATCTGTTTCCATTCAACCAAATTTGAAATAACGTCGTGTTTGTTTGTAATGAGCTTATACAGACGATCTGACTCAATACGCCAGTCTGGATAGAGTTGCGGATTTGCTCTAACGTTGATCAGCATGCGCCGATACCAGGGATCCAAGTCATCATCGGTCAAAACTAATGAAGAGACTTCCAAGGGAGCACGGGACAAGGCATCTGGAACTACATGCAGTTGACCTTTGCGATGCTGGATGTCGAAAGAATGTTGAGCAAGACGAACGGACCAACGGGCTAATTTATTGGCTGGATCTTTCATATTCATGAGCCATAAAAGTGAATAATGATCGGTCACAACTGTAAACTGAGTACCCTCAACATAGGGTCGAAACTTTTCGATACCAAATAAGACCGCTAAACATTCACGCTCCGTTGTCGAATAATTTCGTTCAGCCTTGTTCAAGGTTCTAGATGCATACGCAATGGGTCGCTCATCATCACCCTCACCCTGTGTCAAAACACTTCCCAAACCGTAACCTGATGAATCGCAGTGTATAAAAAATCTCTTTTCAAAGTTGGGACTAACCAAAACAGGTGCTGTAACTAATAGTTTCTTTAAACTTTCAAATGACTCAATAGCGTTAGGAGTCCAAGTGATGGTTTGACGTTTAACCCGTCCCTTAATTAACTCAGTAATGGGAGCAGAAAAGGTGGAGAGATTAGGGATAAATCGTCGATACCATCCTATAAGTCCAAGGAATCGTTTTACTCCAGTAACAGTAGTTGGACGTTCAAATTTAGTTATGGCCTCAACTTTGTCAGGGTCGGTATGAAGACCAGATTTGTCAATAACATGACCTAAGAATTTTAATGTGGATCTGCAAAATTCACATTTTTCAAAGTTAACGGTTAGGTTAGCATCTTTAAGTTTTTCGAAGACTTGTTGCAAAAGGTTTAAATGTTCGGCAAAGGTACTGGAAACTACGATTATGTCGTCAAGGTAAACAAACACCTTTTCACCAAGCAATGGACCAAAAACGTTGTCCATTAATCGCTGTTGAGTGATAGGGGCGTTGGAAATTCCAAACGGCATAACGACATACTCGAAGAGACCTCTGCCAGGCACAGTAAATGCAGTCTTTTCACGAGATGAGGATGAGAGAGGAACTTGCCAAAATGCTTTTTTAAGATCTATAGAGGTCAGGAATCTAGCGTCCTGTAAATGAGATAAAATGTCATCCAATCGAGGGAGTGGGTACGCATCCTTTTTAGTCAATTGATTTAATTTACGGCCATCGAAACACAGTCGATAGGAACCGTTCTTTTTACGGACTAAAAGCATGGGTGACGACCAAGCACTCTTAGAAGGGACAACGATGTTCATTTGTAGCATTTCGTCTAGTTCACGGTGAGCAATAGCTCGCATGGGTGGAGATAAAGGATAAAATCGCTGCTTGACAGGAGCGGCTGAACCAGTATCTATATGGTGAATTACCTTATCAGTACGAGTCAACCCCTCACGGTCCAGTTCCTTATATTTGTCTTTCATGGAAGAAAGCTTAACCTGCTGCTCTATTGATAATTCGGAAGCGGAACGCATAAATTCCGTGGCACTAATTTGATTAACAAAATATTGGTCTCTACCAAAATCAATTTTGACACCAAACATCTTGCAAAAATCTATACCTAGGGTTAATGATGTGGTGATACTACGGCAAACTATAACGTTTAAAACTTTGGTAACTTCACCAATGGTGATAGGAAGCATGACTTCACCTAATAAATCTTGTGAAGTTCCATCAGCGGAATGTAAAAGAGATTTGGTGCCGCGCGTAAAACATAAATCTAACTGATTTATTAAAAAGTGCGCATCACTACCCAGAATAGAAACAGATGCTCCAGAGTCAAGCAGAGCAGCAAGAGGTACCCCCCCCCCACAGTTAAATTAACATAAGGTCTTATGTCTCGCGTAGGATGTGTAAAGAGAGCGGAAGTAGTCTGCGATGATCCGCAAAAAGAGCGTACGCGTCCTAACCACCCCTTCCAACACAAGGAATCGGCTTTAAGAGCCTTCTTGAGACGCACGCCGTGATGCCATCTCGCTCTTCTTCTTTTGTCGGCCTTTAACGCGGATTTGCCGGGCGAGCCGAAACGCCTCTCCGCCTTCGCAAGTTTTTTGAACGTCCTTGATGTTTTCTAGGACAGGTTATGGCAGTTACCCCTTTTTGGCCGCATACAAAACAAAATTTAGATAAAGGTTTTGGGCAATCCTCAAAACCATGCGCGGGACTATTACAGTTCCAACAGTTATCTAGAGAGTTGTCTGACTGAGGGTCTAATGGAAAATGAGTAGTAACCATGGGAGATGAAGACATCGAACAAGTGGCCTCTGATGGAGTGGTCCACTTTATTACTCTTTCGGCGGCTTGAGCTGCCGTAATAAGCGCTTCTCTAGTTTTGTATTCATTTAACCCTAAGGTTAACGAAATTTGTGGAGACATGTTACGTCTTATAACCCATAGCTGTTCCTCATCTGAAGGAATTGGATTTAATCTAGAAAATTGAGCAATCATGGATTCTATGAATCCCAGAACAGATTCACCTGGTAATTGTTTCCGAGCCCGGATTTGATCGGCATATTCTCTACTATAATCGAGAGATAAAAATCGGACTTTCAAAGCATCCATTAATTGTGACCAATTTGAAATAGTGGGACTCAAGGAACGGTACCAGACTAATGCCTCGTCTGAAAAGAATTCCCCAGCTTTTCTAAATAATTCGTCTTCTTTAACCCCTCGTGAACGTGCAAGCTCTTGTGCGCGCTCAATAAAATCAAAAACGGCTTTAAAATTACCCTTGCCATCATAGCTAAGACCCCATTTGTGAACAGATACCCGATTTTGCGATTGATTTAATAAAATATTAGTCAAGGCGGTGCTAATGTCTGGATTAATCGGAATTGAATCGGTAAGAGTGGACCTACGTGCAGGTTGAAAATTACTTGCTTGAACCGGAGAGTTCGTGATTGGTAATACCTCCTCGCTTTCCAGCGTATCTGAATCTTTTATTAAGGATTCGAGCTGCTCACGTAAAGTTTTACATCTAAGAATTAAAGTATTTCTTTCTGGGTCATCAAAACCAACTCCTTCCATTAAATCTAAACGATTGCTATAATGCGCCAGACGATGATCTAATATTTCTAAGCGTTTATCGTCAACATTAGTAGACAAATCATCAATTTGTTTACTGATTACTGAAAGAGATTTTTCGCATATTTCTAGTTCGGCAGGTATGTCGACAGGTTTATATTTAATCATAGCTAATGATGAATTATATTTCTCATCGCGCATCAACTGACATAGCAATTTACGACGAGAAGCTAAATGTTCAGGTATTCCGGATAAATCGTTGCCTTTGCGTCGTTGCAACTCAACGGCGATCTCCTCTCTAGATAAGGCTGCCACGAAAGCTTTTTCAGACATGATAATTAAGTTAACTTGACAAAGACGAAGTAAAAAAATGTAAGCGTTCGATAAAACACGAAACTATCGTACAAAGAATTGAATAATAAAAAAATAAATAGTGCGTAAACACGACTCCCAATTGCGTGACAAAACAAATACAGTCAAAATGCAATTGAAGGGAACGCAACAAATGATATTATTATTCTGATATGTATATACGTAAATGGTTTCTCGCCGGTGTGAATTTTGAAATGGGCGTAGCGCCACTCGCAAGCAATAATTAAAAATAATATATATATTGCAAAAAAGAATAATGCGAGAGCACAACAAAAGGATATTTCGCTCTTGAAGCAACAAAACTTGTGCACCACAAATATCAAAGTAAAAAGGTTTTTCGCCGGTACGAGTACTAAGTTGACAACTTAATTTATTAATATTTACCATGTACCAAACCATACAAACACGCAAAGCGCCCAGTCCACAACGCTCTCCAGTTGCCAAAAACTGCTGTAATAATAAAAAATTAACACGACCACAAACGTTCCGCTGTCGAATCGTATGCACGAAAACGCACCTCGGGACAAACACAGAGTTGGAAAATCAACAAATTGAGCTCCACGTATGGACGCCAGTGTTCTGTTTTCCCTCCTTTCCGTTCCTAATGAGAGAACGGTTTGGAAAGGCAAACAAGACCACGCAGAAGTAAAACTCCTACTTATATTCGTGGTACCCTGATGTTCGTATAAGCCAACTCGCTGTAGCCTGGAAGCGAGGGTCGTAAGTCCAATGAAAATTCCACTCTGTGTTGTGCTGAAAAATGCGAGGATACGCTTCGTCGAAAAATAAAACAATGGTTAAACAATAACGTTTTATTGAAAATTAAATCGATATCGACAATGATAAACGCCTGTGGTAGTGACGTGCCAAGAACAGGAAGCACGTTAATTGATTGTGACAACGGTACGTCAAAGGTGACACAATACGGGACACCAGAATGGTATACCCGTCAATACAAATAATTGACTGTGATTTATTACCACAATACCACAAGAAAATCCAAACAAGAATATTAAAATTTGTCTCACCTGAGCTCAAGATGAGTTTACAATATAATAACGACAGCAATAATCCTTGTGTGGAACGTAGTGGTTGGTGTTGACTTCCAATGGCTCCCAATCTAGGATCCTCGGACTGTTGTACACCGACGTAATACTCGACGAGCAGGTTCTGACAGGCGGATTCGAAGATGGACAGGCGGCACTCCGCTGCGTTGATAGTATGGTACACGATGGCGATTCAAGTAATATAATGTGATCGTCCAAAAATATAACATCGACAATAACAATCGACTTCCAAAAGATAAACACAGGCAGCTGTCAAAATCGTTACCAGACGAATGTTACCAAATAAAATATAGTTGGCAATGCTTTGTACTTTGATAAAGATAAAAAATGGACGTTCGCGATAACGAATCGAATATTTTTCCATAAAATGCTTGAACTGGCTAAAACAAAATAGCTACGCACTGAATTCACGAAATCCGTAATGACGGTGGAATTAACTATTGCGTATTACTAATTTTGTAACGAAAATCAACCGATAAAATATCGATTTTCACACGATCAATAAATATCGACCTGTCGTATAGCACTTCAAAACCAAAGTCAATGTCTGACGGCGCGCGTGAGCGTTCGTACCCTGTACTATCAAGTACGTTGCAAAAATGAAATGAGAGATGGCGCTTGGAGTAACAATTTGAATAATTTATTCAATATAGGTGATTATATTTTATTATTATAAAATAGGCCATTATAGGTGACAAAAATAGATAAATTTTGTTACACCTTATCGGATTATTATAACATGTGATTAAGTCTTGTTCAAGTTTGGCGAATTTTCGATTTTGATGATCTGTTTGTGTTGTTTATATATTTTTACCTTTGATTGTGTGTTGTTTTTTGTGTGAAAATTTTGGGTTTGTCTCTTGTCCTTTTTTGGATTTGATTGGAAAGCTTTGCCAAGAATTTTATTTGTTTGCAGTTATCCGCATAGAATTAATATAGGCACTATCTCTTGTATGCTAAACACGCGTGCAGATAAACATTCCAACAACTTAGCTACATGCAATGACCATTTGATAAATTATTATTATCGTAAATTTTGAAAAGAGATGAGGGTTAGATAGGAATAAGGTCAAAATTAACTACAAAAGTGCAGTGGTGAAAAGTTTGATCGGGGGCTCACAATTAGGTAATTATTGGAAAGTTCGCAGTGGTTGCACTTGAATTATTATATTATAAGAAGAAGTATAAGTAGTTCCTGATGGTACTAATTTACTTCTGTACAACGCTAGTCGATTAACGCAATCACCAGCTGACATCGCAATCGTTATCACCTTCGAGCAACGACCATCGGATTGCTCACCTATTTGGTTGTTATTAGCTTATTTTGATCAAAACTGGTCATCAGAGACGAGTCGATACACTTTTGGTTATTTTAGGTAATTGTCCCATTCCTTTTGGTTATTGCAATTGGGAATCACATTTTCGTAGTTTCATCGGTGGTTTCTGATTTTACGGTGAGCAAGGTGGTAATTTTAAACTGCATGGCGCTCGTTACCCTGATAACATCTAGCTAGAAGCAGTGGCTCAGTTATTTTGTCTCTTGTCCTTTGCAGCTAGCCAAGGGGGCAATCTACCCTTGATATAGTTGTCCTGAATTTGAACCGTATTAATTATTATAATATTAAATAATTTTTTTAGTAATAGTTGTAATTTTAGCAAGAAAATTTTATTTTATAAAATGTTATTATTATAAAAATAAGCCATGTTAAGTATATGAATTAAATAGAGAATTGTCGTTCTGAGAGTCTTAACGTTATCACTGCGAGGTTAAGTGGTAAAATAAAATTGAATAAGAAAAATGAAATCTTGCATTATTGGAATTACTGTAATGTATAAAATTTTACTTAAGTTTTCTTGTGAGTTTGTAAACACAATATATTATAATAATGTAAGTTTTTAAACTAAAATATTAATATTTTCAAAAAGGGATGGTTAATCTATTCATGGGCAATTAACTATCATATTACCATGATGATTCCTTTAATGGTGCACAACAATTTTTTATTAGATTTTTATCACTAAACTATCATAAGGTCCAGCTGAATAACAGGAAGTTAAACACTCATCAGTACACTGAGGCTTACAGATTCAAACAGTGTCAGTTTTAAGTTAACCTAGTAAAAGTAATGGAAAATTATATTTTACTAATATTTGCAGTCTTGTGCATTGTTCAAGATGTCTACTGTCCGTCTATTGAGGGATTTTTATCAAAGGTAGATTAAATTTTAATTATTAGATTCAATTAGTGTAGATTGTCGATGAAGGCTTCAGGGATATACGAGTATAATAATAATAATAATAATAATAAAATTCTTTATTACAATTTGAGATTTAAATTTATACAAAATAAACATAAAAATTAAAAATCCACTGATGTAAAAGGTGGAGATCAGCTAAGGCTGGTTTTCATCTCAACTGCAAAAGTATGAGGCTATTTGAGAAAGTCCTCTTCGTTGTATAAAACCCGTTCGATTAAGAGTTCCTTCATCTTCTTCTTGAACTGGGTTACTGGTAGGTGTTTGATGTCTTGAGGTATGGCATTGAATAGCTTGATACTCAGGTTTGCCGTCTCCGAACATTTTAATCTTTTCCTCTCCAAGCGAATTTCGTGTCGCTTCCTTGTATCATATCCGTGTGTTGCTGTTTTTGTCAGTATTGCAGCATCACTTCTCATCTTCACTACACTGGCGTATATGTATGCCGACGGAAGTGTTAGAATGCGAAGTGAGCGAAATATTGAATCGCAGTGTGTTCTACTGGGTACCCCTTTTATGGCTCGGACCGCCCTTTTTTGCATTATGAAAACCTTTTTGGCTTGCGTTGCCTTGCCCCATGCTAAAAGACCGTATATCATTCTAGAATGAAACATAGAGAAATATATGGTCCTTGCTGCTTGTTCTCCGGTGGTTTCTCTTATTCGTCTTATTGCATAAGTAGCTTTGCTCAAAGTGTGTAATAGGCTATCTATATGTTCATTCCACGTTAATAAGGTATCTAGAGTTACTCCTAGATATTTAGTGGTACCTCTGTTTTGTACTTCCGTTTTCCTATTGGTTGTGAACTTCATGATTTGTGTTTTGTCAGGGTTTAATAGTAGTTTGTTAGTTGAGAACCAGCTCGTTACCTCATTCTGTCTAATCAACATTTCACTTTCCTCCATTACGAGAGCAGTGTCATCTACATATATAAGGCTTTTGCATTTCATGTTAGGGGGAAGGTCGTTTATATAGAGTACAAAGAAAAAGGGACCCAGAATGCTTCCTTGCGGTATACCACATGTGACGTTCATTTCTTCGCCAAATTATTTGTTCCAGTAGACAATTTGTTTCCTGTTACAGAGGTATGATTTAACTATATCTAGCGCTTTCCCTCTGATGCCATAATGTTGGATTTTTAGCCAGAATGTGTCGTGATCCATCATATCGAATGCTTTCGATAAGTCACAGAATATGGTTTGACATATTTCGTCGGCTTACTGCTAAAACAAGATAACTCCAAAATGATAGTTTTGAGTAAAACTGATTTTAATGTTTGAATGCACGAGATAAATCGAATATGAATTTTTTGAATATTTTTGGACAACAATTCTACTTATTGATATTAGAACTTTATATTTGCCAAGTTTCAACACTCTAAGTATTTTCATATTGTTTATAATTAATATTTATTGTCCGCTTACTGTAAAAACAAGATAAGTACAATCGTTGTACAATGGAGGCTTACTGCAAAACAAGATAAGTGCATAGGAAATGCAACATATTCATCTTAAGTCGACGATTATTACTATAGCTGAATAAGAGTAATTTAATTTATACTACCTATTATTTTTCTAGTCTTGCAGAATTGAAATAAAATACTCATAATGTTGAACATTTTTATTCAAAAAACCTTACATAATAACCTTAAAAATATTTATTAATTATTGTCCTCTTCGGATGACAACTCTTCCAGTGCAGGTTCGGGAATTCGATCTACGATATCGGTATCGGTTGGTATTGATTGATACCATGGATGAAATTCGTCTGGAATTACTCCATCTTTACAAAGCTTTAACAAATCTTTGTACTTTCGTACACTAAAGCCCGCATTTCATTAGAGCTTCTTGCAGCCTGCTTCTTGCCGCTCGCCTGCTAAGCAAAATTTGTAAGGCATTGGCTTATACGGGACCGCACTCACTGTAGCTTCTTGAAGCTGCTGATAACAAGTATCGAATTTCAGAAGCCAGGCTGGTAAAATTATCCATGTGGAGTAGTGTAGTTGTAATTGGTTAATATTTAGAATAAGGACTTATTATTGGATAATATTTCTATTACGAAAATTCTCTTTGCGAGTCCACGTGGACGCGTGTACTTCCCCTGATAAAACATGCATTTCTATACCAGGCCGGCTTGTGACGCGAGAGTTGTAAATTTGTACAACTCAAGCTGCAGAAGCCGCCGGTAATTAGATACTTCTACTTATTAGATAATAAAATGTGTTGTATAGTTATTACTAATAATAATTTATTTATCTAATTGATAAGCAATATGAAAAAAATGGAATATTGATGTCAAAATTTTTTCGATGCTGTTCTGTACCGATTTTTAAATTTTTTGTATATTCCGGGATTTTACGCATTCTTCAATCGGAAAATAAAATTTATGATAATATTATCCCAAATGACTAATAATTTTCTTACCTTTCCAATAATAACATCCAGTACCTTCCTTCATGTTTCGCCGTTATAAATCGTATAATAAAACTATCATTTTCGACGCCTAGTATTTATTGTATACTTTCTTGTTCTAGGTGTCAATCATCGTAACACAATTTTGGTTATTCGACGTCATCGTTAATTAGATATTTATACTAATTTTTTAATCATTCCCATAATAAAGAGCAATAAAAGAAGTTGATTATTTTTGGATTCCAACCCGGTCTCGGTTCAGGATTAGCTATTGGAAAAGTTTGTACTCAATAAAAATCTATGAAATCGTAATTTTTAACTTTAACTAATAAACATTTATAGTTAAAATCAAAAAGAATTTGTCTTCGATTGTGTATAATTTTAAAATAACTTACCGTCATTAAATTTTTCCAATGCTAGTTCAACTAGTAAAGAAGCTCTAGAATTCATTTTGTTAAGTTATTATAAAACACTATTCACAATTAACTTTGAAACATAACTGATTCCAGGCCCGTAGCCAGGAGGAGGCACCTGGGGGCACGTGCCCCCTCCCCCGAAATTTTTAAAAGACAAAAATTTTAAAAGTAAAACATTTGAATTTCGAAAATAGAATAGGTATCTTTTGGAAAAAGTTTTTTCCAAATTTCCTCATTTAGGGGAACGCCGGCTTGGGATTTTTATGAGAAATTTTGGGGGTTTATTAGAACACTTCAATATACATCTTTGCCAAATTTCAGCTTGCCCGGATCTTCTGTAAGCTCAAACCAAAATTTCGGTTTCGTTACTTGGAAGATACTATAACTTGGGCAAATTTTGAAAAAAATTATTTTTCTCTTCATTTTCCAACCTTGACCACAATTTCAATTAATTTATTATTAAAAGCATTTCCCTTGCCCGAAAACATTTCTCCCCCTGCAACGAATCAATATTGTGCCATTTTAAGGGTGGGTTGTGTTTTCGGTCAATAATTTAAGTATTAGTGTGCCATGGAAAAATATGAAAAAAAAATTTTTTATAGAGAATTTTATGCTCTTCAATTATGGTCTGATCATAATTTTTAATACAAGCATAAATAAGCGAGTTATCGGCAAAAAATCGCGCTGGGAGAGCTAAAACCCCCCGATTGTGGGGGACGCCGTGGTTGGATTTTATGGGACTTTTGGGGGGTTCATTACAACACTCCAATGTATATCTCTGCCAAAATTCAGCTTGCCCGGATTTTTTGCAAACTAAAAACCTTCCTTGGCTGGACTATAATGTTTGTTTTAAATAAAAATAAATTAAGAAAAATAAAATATTGAAAAAATTTGTTTGTAATAAAAATTCCCGGAAGGGGAACCCCCGAAAATTTTACTTTTAAAATATTTGTAAAGTAGTTAAATATATAAAATAAATAAACCTTAAAAAAATTTGTAATAAAAAGGGGAACCCCCTTTACAAGTGAACCCCCCCAAATGAAATCCTGGCTACGGGCCTGACTGATTCACATAAATTAACAGAGTGATGGTTTGTGGTGGTAAATTCTTATCGTCGTTATAAAAATAATGTAAAATGAGTTTCTTACAAGATTGCAGTAAAATAATACCTTAGGTCAGAATGAATCATAATGTACATAATTTTATTATTATATCACTTATCTTGTTTTAGCAAAACTTCAAAGGTTGGATCATTTTATGACAATAAGTTAACTGCACTTAAGTTATTTTAGCGTTATTCACGACAAACAAGTTGGAGTTAGTTAAAAATGAAATGCCTAATACTCCTTTAATATTTGACTTACAGTTATCAGGTTTTGTCAATATGTAATTTGCTCTTATTTGAATGCAATCATGTATATAACTCATTTTGTCCAAAAATGGAGTTATCTTGTTTTGGCAGTAAGCCGACGATTTGTTTATTTTCTAGCATGTCGTATATATAGGAAGTGAGGTTTAGGATGGCATCAGCAGTATTTTTTCCACTTTGATACCCAAATTGCTGATTTGCGAATATTTTGTGATTGTTTAAAATGTCCGCAAACCGATTGTATAGTGCTTTTTCGTATATTTTTGAAAATATTGACAGTATTGATATTGGCCTATAATTTCCTAGTTCTTCTTTATCTCCTTTTTTATATATCGGAATTATTTTCGACTTCTTTAGTATGTCCGGAAAAATTCCTTCCGACATGGATGCGTTAATTATGTGGGCAAGTATGGTGGATATTTCTTTTTTTATCATTTTAACTATTTTGGCATTTAGGTTGTAGATGTCGTATGAGGATGTGTTCTTCATTTTTGTAATGATGGTTTCTATTTCGGTTTCTGTTACTGGTTGTAGAAATATCGTGTTCGTTAAACTAGTGCTAGCGGATCTTAGATATTGAGTGGGTTTTGCTGTTACCTGTGGAATTTTCTTGTACAGATCTTGCGTTGCATTGGCGTAATGTATTCCAAAGTTTTTTGCCGTGAGGTATGCATTGTCGAGCTTGTCTTTCCTATAGTTGACATCAACAAAATTAAACTGGAAATTTTTTGAAATTTTTCGAATTCTTCATTGATTAAATTTAATAAAATGCATTTATAATTTAATTGCCTGGAATCTGCACTATTTATGTTAATTCCAATTATGTAAAATAGATAAAAACTTTTTAGCGGCTTTAAATTAATGGTGTATTTTGTAAAAGACCCTTTACAGGAACAAAATCATATTTCGGTTCTTAAAGTTAAATTTCATGTATTTTAAATTTAATTTAAAAAAAACTATTTTTTATTTATTTCTAAATCCTTTCAGGTTTAATGGGTTTTTACTAATACTAAATTTAATGAACTAACAATCTAACAGCGTGATGCCTTCTAATCTAATCTACTTAATGCTATATTATTTTTGATAAAGTACTGCTTCCTTACATATATTTTTCTCCAATACAGCTCAAATTGCGGAGTTACGTTGAGATTAATTAAAGCGAAAATCAGATATTCGGGTGCAATCTTCGTAATCTTGGTAATTTAATATACATTAGCGGAATTTCACACTTTACCAGGCATGTTATATCAGGTTACTTATTTTACGTCGACGTTATTTAAATTAACCTTAAGGTTACTAGTAAATTTTGGGTCTACACTATATTTAATAATTTACTTTAAATTTAGGATGTACATTGTACGATCTGAAAATTGTAATGGCGTAATAAAAGGTTTATTAATAAGTGTAGGTGGTCTGTTCATCTTTGTTTCCCTCCTAATTTCTCTCTTGTTAATAATCCATTTGCTTAGAAAATAGTAAACTTTGTTAGTTTTTTCTATCCTACTATTTACCTCTATTCCTTAATTTCCAGTTTCTACAAGGGTTACTCCTAGATATTTGTAAATGCTTACTTGTTCAATGGGCTCTTCGTCTATCATGACTCTAATTCCCTTTTTTCTGCTGATATTACCATTGTTTTAGTTTTGGACTTATTCATCTTCATTCCATTCTCTATTAAGATTTCATTCTACACATTTAGATTTTCTTTACATTCCTTCTCACTCCCAGTTATTAATGCTATATTGCTTGCAAAAGCGCATTTAGAGATATCCACCTATTCGAGATTTCTAAATCCAACATACATTGGTTTTATTCTTATTTTAGCACTTCTCATGAATTCGTCCATGAATATAATAAATAACAGTGGGCTCAAACTGCCTCCTTGTCTACCCTTTCTTTCGTGTAGAATATTCTTACTTATTACTTTATTTCTGGTGTCTCGGTACAGGAATTTTGCTACTCTAATTTATTATTAACATTTTGCTCCTTCAGGGCTTCCCATATTTTGTTTCTCGGAACCCAGTCGAACGCCTTCTCCATATCCATGAACACTAAGTAAATTGTTTTTGATCCAGCCCTTATTCTACTGATAATTTCTTTAATTGTAAACGCATGATCTTGTACCTCCTTTTTTAGACTTTTATACAAAATATAACAAAAAGCCTTATGATCTGGCTCCGTGTCTGTCCGTCCGCCCGTCCGCCCGTCTGTCTGGCCGTCCGTCTGTTCTAAACCCACTCTGCGCTTGTAACAGCGTCGTTTCCACTTCTTTCCTTAGGGCCGGTTCCACCAACTCTGATTAAATCGTTGGTTAACTAATCACGATTAATGATTAACCATGATTAAGTTCAGAATTTAACCGTCATTAATTTAGAAGAGTTCCACCAATCATTTAGTATCTATGATTAGTTGACTACTTTTATTTCGTGTATACTCGGGTATGATCTTGTAAAACCTGCTCTGCTGGGTTGATATGCAGTTATATTAAACTTGTACTAATGATAATTGTTAGTAATGCTCTTTATGATTATTATTGAAAGAAATAATTCAATTAACAAAGATACAATTGAAAGAAATGCACATGCACCGGCCATTAACCGTGATTAAACTAGTTTAATAGCCAAAAATCTGTTGATTAGTTTGAAGTCTAGTTAACCATGATTAAACTGCTTTAACCAAGATTGAAAAGATGGTGGAACGCTCTTTTTCATTTAACCGTGATTAACTCCAACTAATCATGATTAAAGTATTTAATCAGAGTTGGTGAAACCGGCCCTTAGTCTTTTCTCTATAATTTTTTCAAACATCTTCATTAGGGTACTCAATAAAGTTAATCTCCTATAGTTGTTACAATCGATCGGATCTCCCTTCTTGAAAATCGGTAGTATTAGTCCGATTTTCCGCTCCTTCGGTATCTTCTCTTCCTTCCAAACTCTATTAAAAATATTTTCAGTGATAGCTAAATTCCGCTCTTTACCATGTGTTTGACCGTTTCTATCGTAAATCCATCACTAGCCGGTATCTTACAACTTTTCAATTCCTTTCAATTCAAATACGTTAATTCTTGTATTGCATTTACCCTCTTTTCATCTTCTATTCCTTCCTCTGTTATGCCTCTTGTTTCGTCATCTGTTTCTTACATCGTTTCATAACTTCTATTTCACTTCTTAATACATATCCTTTTTCATTTGTAATCACTAACTTGTATGCCTTCTTATTTTTGAGACTTTTTAGAACTTTGAAGAATAATTTTTTTTTCTTTACTGTCGTTTTCGTGTTTGTCTCCAAACTCCGTCCATGACTTTTGTTTGGCCTCTCTTATTATATTTGTAGCTTTTACCCTGACCTCTTTCCACATTTCTTCCGTGTCCTTGCTTTCTATGTCTTCCTTCGTGCTTGCCATTTCCCTCTCCACACCCTTTTCATATCTTCTAGCCATTTCTGTCTTATGATTTATCTGTTCTTCTTTATTTTTGTTCTTCCCCTATGAATTCTTTTTTCCCATTTTCCGTTTTATTTTTTTCTTTCTCCTTTAATTAAGTAAGATAATTCTTTATTTATCGCTCTGCTATCTCTTTCCATAAGTATGTAATCTTGGCACTCTACTTGGTACTGCCCTTGTGTATTTATATAATATGTCTTTATGTTGGTAAAAAGTATTTGCGATGATCAGGTTGGCGATAGTTTATATAAGCTGTCCCCTCAAATATTCTTTTGAATTTATCTAAATCGGTTCGCTTTTTTCTTCTTCTCTTTTCCCATCTTCTTCTCCATCGTCGTAGCATCTCTCTGAATTTCTGTTGAATTCTAGGACCTGTGTACATGTTTTCGTTTTGGCCCAAATATCCATGCATAACTGCGCTATCTTGAACGCTAACGATGAAAACTTGCGAGATCTTATTGTTTCCATTTTCCTATTCTTGGAGGTATTTCTTTGAATTGTATTTTTACTGGTCCACCGCGTTTCTTTTTTATCAATTTGGTCATAATTTACTTCTTGAATATATTGCGGTGCAAGTTTCAAGTGCCAGAGGTCCAAATTTTGTTTTTCATAATTTTCTTCACCTTTCTTGTACTCCATTCATATTGGTTTTTGACTAGCAGCTTCTTCTTCTACTTTCAACTCCATTGATTTTGGTTTCAAATCATCTTCATCTGATATTTTCTTCTGGCTCGCAACTTTTTCTGCTTTCCTAAATTATATTTTTAAATCTTTTTCGTCTAATATTGGCTTCGGACTCTGACTTCTTCTTCTAATTCCTCAAATTGCTTTTGAAGTTTTAAATCTTCTAAAAATAAACAGATTGTAAATACAAATTGAAGTCAAAACAAAAACTTCTAATTCCCAAATTTGTTATAGTTTAACATCTTAACATCAACTTCTCATGCTTGCTGTTTCTATGGTTTTTAGTTTTTATTGCTGAATTCTTTCTGATAATTTCCATTCTAGTTAGTATTTTTAAATCTTCTTCATCTGATATTATCCATCATTTTATTTACTTCTTCTACGCCCTCTTGCATGATCTTTCCTTTCTCTTCTGCATCTAATATTGCATCTATTGGTCCACCGCCGAGGTTTATTTGATTGATCCATTTCCTCTTCATATTGTTTTGCTACTTCCTTGAATATATTATTCTTTTGGAGTTCGGTCCCCTTGTAATAATATTTTTATTTTCCCATTTAATTTACGTTTCCCCGCGAAATTTTGAATTTCTAAAGTCCGCCATCTAGCGTTGACCAGAATAGTTGTTTGTTTGACGTCGAGTGGCGCGCGCAGAACCACAAGATCCCTGGTAATGGCGTAGTAAGACGAACGCTTGTGTTTTGTGTGTAGTTGTAATACTGGTAAAATTACCGAAATTGGTGTAATTTCTTTTGTCCGTTGAT
Source organism: Podabrus alpinus (assembly GCA_932274525.1). Taxonomy (NCBI): domain Eukaryota; kingdom Metazoa; phylum Arthropoda; class Insecta; order Coleoptera; family Cantharidae; genus Podabrus; species Podabrus alpinus. Next base: position 49,284,461 of record OW026456.1, on the reverse strand, counting down.
CTGGGTGTTAATGGAAAAAGGCCGTCCTTGTGACAATTATTACGATCGCCAATACTTGGTTATATTGAATGCATATTTGGTTTTATGTAATCAACAGCTTTATGCAAATTTATCTTACTGGAGTTTTAACGACAAAACTAAACAACACGCAATTCAATCAATCCGTTGAAGTTCTTTGCTACAAAATTAGGTTCGATCTCTTCCTTAAATATTGTGGTATTCGAAGCTGATGTATTTTGATGACGCCATTCCTTGGTGCGCACATTCCTGAATACAGGACCGTACCTAGCGATATGGTCAATGTGTTTTTATTGTTTATTGTAAACTTTTCCGTAAGTACCTTTTATCAGTTTATTTTAATTAACCCCGCTATCGATTCTAAATATTACAAACATTAAATTACGTCAAATTAAATATAAATTAATCATCACTTATTCTACCGGTTTTGAACAATTGAACTCCGAATGAAGTGTTTCGCCCATCCCTTTAGTTTTTGTGTTTCGGAGTTGCTATTCAAACAATTTTGCGTTCACCTTCAGCATAAATCTCGTGAACACTTGTGGTCCGTACCCAGGTGTAGTGCATTGTGTAATTCGATATTTTAAACATTTTAGTTATCTTCACGTCAAACTTTTCAACATTATTTGTTTTATCAAATGTTCATATATTTAATTATAATATTAAGTACTAACCCCTTTTTTTGGTTCTCGAACGTGGAATCGAGGTGTTGTTTTAGTGGGATACTACCCGAGTCAATTTTCATCTCGATTCGACTGACCGAAACCTTGTTTATATTACATTTATGTTCTTTTATGTGTTTAGGTTATATATACAGTGTGTTGAACATTTTATGTTCACCTTTAGCATAAGTATTATTATTCTTTATATCATTATTTTATTATTGTGTATTATTAGTCATAAGTTATTTAAATCCGACAACTATTTATCGTATTTATATGTCATTATTTTACAATCTCATCAACGTTTATTATTATTAATCGACATAAATTGTCAAAATCGCTGTCATTATTATTCACATATTAGTTTATTAGCTTCACCAAAATTAAGTCTTTTAATTAAAATATTGTTACTCGTTATTGGATATATTTTATTTCACTCTCGACTCCCCCCCCTATTTCTATATAGGTAAGTTCTGAATTACTTTTGGGGTAAGTTTATGACAAATTCAGTGGCGCCCTAATACCCGATTGTGACTTCCTTTGATTTTGCCGTCCCGGATTGTTATTGGAGTGATTTAAGCACCACGACCCACGCGATTGAGCTAGCGGCATCCAATACAAATCCAGGTAGGTGCCACACATTCACCTGTGTGATCACAGTTTGTTGACGGAACCAATTTGGCCCGTTACACCCTATCTTTGGCGACTCTAAATAAATTGAAAATTTCCTATTGCAAAGAGGAAGGTTTATATAGTATACTGATATAATTTAAACCTGCGAATGTATTACCAAAATTTTGAGTAAATCGAATTTGAAGTTAGCAAATTTAACGAGATTCCTTAACAAAATTATTGCGCGTCGCCATTTTGTGGTCGGTCCGTGCGTGATGAATGACCCTAACACTTAGAGTTTTTCGCACCGGCAGATGCAGCTCGTCTCTCGTACATGTAACATCGATTTTTTTTTGTTTTTACGCGATTTTTTGGGGGTTTAAAATCCCGGTTGCCTTCATCCCGGTTTGCTTGATGGGTGGCGCTTTCTCGTATGTTTAGCTCTGCCGCGTAGCGGCGTACGCGATTGAAAAACCGCCCGGAGGCCCGGAGGGCCGTAGGGTAGGTTTTTTGATGCGCCCAATTCTGGCCGGGCCGGATATGCTTATGTTTATTTAGGAACCTTCTTCTAAAGTAAGTTTTGGTTCTGAAAAGACCGTTTTTTTGTTATCGACGCAGCGACCGTGAAAGTTACTTCAGCCCATATCCGGCGCCCATGTGGATGATGATGTTCCAGAAACAGGCTTTGTGTGTTCGGCCATGCAACTGGTTCCACATGAATTGGTCCAGGTGTTCAAGTAGCAGCTTGGAAGACATTGCACCCTGTCGACGGCAGAACATATTAAGCGTCGACCAGTAGCCCTCGACCATATTTGTACACACACCGGTAAGTGGGTCCACAAAATTCCGGCTATGGTTCACGGTTTTGTGGATGTAGGGTGAAGCGCCGTCCAAAGTACTCAGTCCAGAATAACCCCTCCATCCGTCGGTCCAAATCTCGGTACCAGGCAGCACATATAGCTTGATGAGTGTCTCCAGAGTCGCGGCATCGCGTTTGTCAACGTACTTGACAATGCCCCGCTTCTCTGTACAGCTGTGTATGCCCAACACCCACTTCTGGGCACGTGCAGGAACCCTGCCGACATTATATTTGCGGCGGGTTATGACACTCTCATCTATTTGCACCACCTGCCCCGGTCCCCCGATTACCATGTCCTCGGGGTAATTCTGCAACTTCCAGCTACAGATAGTGCGGAGATCCCGGTATAAACTGTAAACAGTTTTCCGGTGTAATCCGCCGTTATATGCAACTAGTTTAGCCGGCTTGCCCCACGCCCACAACCAAATAACCATGAAAATTAGCCTAGGGTCGAGGCGCCTGCCTTGAAAAAATCCTCCGGCGTTGAGACGGTACACCCTCCTGCAACCTGGACACCTGAAGTAATGATGCAGCCAGCTAGGACCGTTTTGCGCTAACCGACACATTCGTCGGCAATTTCTTGACTTACATCGCTGCTTGCTCTAAGTAAATTCCAAAATTACATGAATTCGATTAATTCACGATCGCTAACATCGAATAACTTGTCCACGTCTTTGTAATTATTTACATAATCGTTAAGTTGCATTATTACGATAATGTTATACGCACGGCGGTTGACTAACAAATGCACTACGTTCCGATTTTTTTTTTTTTTCGATTTTCTGGACTGACCAAAATGGAGCATCCCGGTGTAGCCGGCCTTCTCCTTCATCTGAAAGCATACATTAGTGACATTGGAAATTATGGAGGCCGGTGGGCCTCGCGAAGTAGCGCTGAGCTACACTGGCTGGGTTTCTACGTTCCGAGCGAGCGTTACTTATATTTATAACCTGGGCTATGGGCGTGGCTTCGACATGCATTTTACATGCAAAATTATGCTATTTTAAAATTGATTTTTCTCATCATCATCTCCAGTGAAATTTTTACAGTATACTCTATAAACCTTCCTCTTTGCTATAGGAAATTTTCAATTTTTTCGGGGTTACCAAAGATAGGGGACCGTCTCCTTCTTTTGTTACAAAGATAACATAATTTGTACCGGAGTAGCTGATTTTAGCTTTAATTAATATCAACGTAATTCTGCATTTTTTGCTATTCTGGAGAAAAAATATATTTTACCTTTTTGTTGATTCGCAGGCTGTGCGCATGCGCCGGTGCCCTTTAAAATTAAATTAAAAACATCTGAAATGCTAAATAATATTACACTACTAAACTACACTACAAAGAGAATTTGTCTGATCAAGTATTTTTTAGTTTCATCAAAATGGATACAAAATAAAAGACTTTCGATATGAACTAATAAGTTACGATAAAGATTTCTACAATTTCTACAAAGTACAACAGTTTAAATACAATCGTACTACCACGGCCTACAACAGTACTTTCAACTTAAAAGTTGACGCTAAAGATGACATTGAGGTAAAATAATTTGAATAGAAAAGAATCACAATGAAGAAATACAATTATTGATAACAAACCCAGGGAATAAAAGCTACTTTTAATCATTAGCTTTAAATACTGGTTTTTGTGTTTAACGAACGAAAATGTAAATAAAGATAAATCTGAATAGTTTACTTCCTGTTTTTTCTCATTCTGAAATTCAAAACAATGGTATTTCACTGACCGAAATTTTAAAAAATGTAAAATTTGTATATTTTTAGGTACTTGTACAAGGTTATAAGTTTCTGAGTAACGAGTATCGACAAATTGCCATGCGGTTTCAAGTTAATATGAAAAAAAGTTTCGACTCAAATGCTATGGGAATGGGAAATATTAAAAAATGTGGAAACATATCAAGTTTTTACTTTTATAAGGTTTTAGTATTGGAATGGCTTTTCATAATAATAATTCATCTAATGACTATAACTTACAGGATACCACATATCACACCTGCAATTTTGCCATCGATGAAACGCATTTTCCTCCACTTATTCCCGATGGTAAATACAGATTTGACTGTACACACTTGTATTTCAATAAAGAAATATCGCAGTTGTCTTCATATTTCGAGATATACACACCAATAGCATATCCAAAGAAATAACTCAATATATCAATAAGAAATGGTTTGGAATAATGGGTAGCTTGCACCAAATTATACTGTTTATCAAAGTTGTTTCGCACTTTGTCTTAATTGCACCTAAGATGTTAATTACTTAACCAATTTAAAATAATACATACTATATTGTTGTACCTACTTATAAATATATAAGCGATTTTATTTGTTTTGATATTTTGGTTTTGGTATATAAATTATTGTGATTTTTCATATTATGGTATTTATTAATTTACGTATAATCACTGTAAACATTTCGAAGTTAAATAAACGCAGATGTTGTTGTGCTTCGCTTGCATTTATTTCAAGTCCTTCCCGATAACAGAACGTCATACAGACGTTGCGTTTGCAGATATTAGCATCGGAAAAAAAAGTCCCGATGCCCTTCGCCAAGGTATGTAGGTATGTAGGATTGGGAACTTAGTCTGGGAGTGGGGGAATGATATATATATAATCAGCGAATATTTACAATATGTTCAATCCAGTTCAATCGTATTTCGCACCCCTCACGCCAAGCCATACGGTTCTCCCAGTCGCCCTCTGCGAGTCCTCGAGAGTTCATCGCCTTATGGACATCCTTTTGTCAGGTTAATCTTGGTCTTCCTCTTTTTATTTTAGCTGCTGGTACCCATTCCCATATTCTTTTTGGTCATCTGTAGTCTTTCATTTTTGTAAGTGGCCGTACCACATCAGTCGTTTCCTATCTATGGTGTCCATCATTGTTCCATTTATACCCATTCTTTGGCGTATTTCCACGTTTCTTATGTGTTCCAACTTAGATATACCAAAAGATCGTCTCCAGTAGTCCATTTCCAGAGCTTTTAAACGGCCTATATTTCTTTTTGATTACTCCCTCAATTCTGATCCGAACTTGCATATGCTCTCTACTATCGCTGAATAAATCATGGTTTTGGTCTTTCTCGTGACGTGTTGATTCCAAACAACTGAATTTAGCTGGCGTATGGCTCGCTTTCCTTGGATAATTTTGCTGTTAATGTCTGCTTCGCTACTTCCACTGTTGGAGAGAGTTACCCCCAGGTACTTGAAACATTCGCAACTCCGAATCTTTTCTGATTCCAGTATCAGGTCTTGCCCAGGTTCTCCAATTGTTAGATGTTCAGTTTTGCTGAAATTCATTTCAAGACCCCACTTTTTGTACTCTTCTTTTAGGTTTCTTACCATATAGCTGGCGTCTTGCTCATCTTCAGCAACAACTTCCTGATCATCGGCAAACAGTAAAGTATAGAGGGTTGAGTCCCCTATCGGGGTTCTCATTCTATGGCATTTTTTTTCCACTTGTTCATTGCCTTATTAATATAGATTTTGAATAGAGTTCGAGCCAATGAAAATGAAAGGCAAACAAGAGCTTGCTGTTTTAAAACCTGAGGAGTTGGTATTTCGGCGCGGGAAAAGGCACGTGCGCCCTGGGTACGAACCTCTTGTGTAAAGTTCTTTATTACAGTGCTTCTTCCAGGTTTATATTTAAACACCATACGTACAAGATTCGTGTTTTTTATAATACAGAAAAATTATAAGTATTAGTATACAGGAAATTAATAACCGCTAATAGTATGTTATTATTGTATGAAAAAATTTAATATAGTGCAAGTTATGTAGTTAAATAATTATATGATATTAATAAAGTGACATTTTTATAAGGTATTATTAAATGGATTCTATGACAGGTGACCACATGATAAGCGTACCCACGACAAGTGAAGGCACGATATTCGAACACATGACGAGTGACCACGCTGACAAGTGACTTCACTAACAAGCAAACACGTGGATAAGTGACCACCCTGACAAGTTTATTACATAAACTTGACAAGTAAAAATTTAAAAAAATTGTTTAGTTATTTAAATAATTGAACCTGTTTGTCTGTCCGCCACTGTACTTAACTTTCATGTCGCCTACTGCATACGTAAGCGTAATACTGACTGTGGTATTATATGAGTTAAAACAAGTTTCTTGTACCAGAGTATAAATTTTCATTTAAATCCTCGCATTTTGTAAAAACCAAGTTTGGCAAGAATATTCAATTTTCGATCCCCGAATTGGACCAAATGTCCAAAAATTTGAGTAACCATTTCTTATCGGAAACCTCAATATAGGCTGATCGTGACCTCAGTGGGACCCAATCGCGATTAACTGGTTCTGTTTTCTCAACAATTTTCCTTCCATTTTAAAATCAAACCACTCATTGAAATTCCAAGTAGACTGAATATTCTGCCATCGACTCGTAACGATGAGGGGGAAATCTTCAAAAGACACCATCCTTGATGGTGTGGGTGATAGTATAAGATTTTTACCGACTAAAACCCCACCCCATGATGAGCTTCCACAGGTTTACACGGTGGGCTTGTGGTGCGCAACAATCATTCCTCTCGTGCCCACTGGATTTAATCTGGTCCTTCACCCTTACGGGACTTCTTTCTTCTATTGAAACAATATCTGTCCTCACTATCTCTAATGAGAAGGTAGCTCGGAACAGATAATGTCCACGCAGAAAATAAATTCTACTTTTATTTGCGTGGGGCCCTGATGGTAGGTATAAGCCAGCTCGTTATAGCGGCAGCAAGACCGTGGGTCGTGTCAAATGAACGCCCCGAAGAAAATCAAGGAAACAGCTTTGCTAACATAACAAAAATTAAATCAGCAATTAGATGTTCGTTAAGGCGATGACATAAGCGATGTCGGATGGAAATTGCACTAGCCGACCTGAACCAGTACAGTGGCAAAGAAATTACCACCAAGAACCACTCCCCAAAATCAATCAACGGAACGTTCGAGTGGTCATATAAAAAATCCCACAAACGGTGGAACCAATCGAACTTCCAACAATAAAATCAAGTGGAAGCGACCCCGATGAAATGCAACACCCTGTAAGTTGGTCGCACATCGCTGCCTTCTTAAAAAAGAATCATAAAACCAAAATTAAACACCAAAAAATTGTTCAACATGGAATTTCAAATTCAAGATTTGAACCCATGTCGAACGCGTAGGAATTCTTATGCCAATGCATTTGACCAAACGCTGTTCGATGTCACCTAAAGAAAACAATGTACAGTTCAAATTTAATTAAATAAAACATAATAATACAATTAAATTTTAATTAGTTTTCAAACACAAAATTCAAACTTTAGCATTCGAATACACGCCTGCTATGTGTGTACGATAAGATAGCCTCTATCAACTCGATGCAGCAATACAAAACCTGCAACACAACGATAATATCGGCCAAAAACGTTCGAATCAAAAATGCAAGACACCAGGAAAAACCTAAATAACAAGAAATAAAAAAATACATATCCGCCAAGGGTGAATTGAACAAAATCGAACTCCAGGTGGACGGAACAAAACGGCCAAGTCGATCAACATAAACCACTGTGAAATAATCTAATAACATAATTGTTACTCACCACTCCGACGGGATACCAAAACCTTCAGAAGCAGTATGGGTTAGCAGATCCGACCAAGAAACGTCCGATATGGGGAAAATTCACCATTTTCCAACACAAACAACGAAGATATAAGAATATCTTCGTTCCATATCCGCTAATCACGTAACCCCACTGCCCATGATTATTCTACAGTAGCAACACAAATCGACATTATCACTTGAAAATTTACCCCAGCCTTATCTTGCTTCAAACTGACACAAGAAGCGTCTTGCTTGTTCAATATTTCACCCAAGACTGTCTTTTGCGCCGATGGAACCTCTTATCTCCCTTTCCAGTCCCTCTTCCCAGTTCCCTCTATTATATTTGGGTGCTAGCTGGTGCTAGCTCTAAGGACCCCAGTGCTTGTTTTTGGTGTAAAAATATTAACCGAGGGGGCCAAAGTAACGGACCCCATATTATGACGATTACAACTCTTTCAACTTTTCAAATCGTTATATCTCAAAAACGGTGACTCTTAGGAAAAAAAGTATTTAGACATTTTTTATAGATAATTATCTGATCTACAATTTTTGAATGGGATAATTTTATGATAAAACTTACCGTTTTGCTGAAAATCGCGAAAAACCCGTTTTAGTGACATTTGACCCCGAATAAATTTTTTTCCAGGTGTCGGATCGATGAGGACTTTTTAGATTTCATTTATGATGGTGTTTTGAACAATCCTACCAATTTTCAGCTGGCTGCGAATTATTGCAACCTCGAATGTTTAAATTGACCGGACTACTTGTCTTTTCTTTTAAATTTTGTTTATAACACTCGATTAACATACCAACTTCTTATGTAGGTTGATTTCCAATATTTTCCATACCAATTTTTCGTAAACCAAATCCACAATTGAATTTTGCAAATAATTTGTGGTTAATTTTGCAACCATCGATTTTCATTAACATTGACCGCTTTTTATTTCTCTTAATTGTAATTTTCTTAAGTTTCCATTTCTAAAAACCATTTAAGAATCCACTTTTCTTTGAAATTTACTTTGAATATCCACTTTTAATTCCACTTCGAAAATCCGCTTTTTAAAATCCACTTATTGATTGAAAAATCACCGCTTGATTCCTTGTTCATCTCAGAACGAATACGTCCATGTTCAACTATCGTTGCCGAAAATTCTTCACCACGCGTGTGCAATTTCAATTCAGCTCTTCTGGTTGGTTGATTTTGTGGATCTTGGCTTGCAATTTTTAAATGTGTCCTGTACTGGACGTCCTCGAAACGTTTTCAAAATCTCTCGAGTGCAAGTTGCGCGCACTTGTTTTTTTATACACTTCACGAATGAAATTAGCCACAAAATTTAAATTTAAAATTTTTGAATACAAATAATGTTTTTGATTTGTTTTAATAAAAACAAATCTAGTCTTTTTGGAACATACTCCAGACTTGTAAATTGAATAAATTTGAAGAATTATTACTGTTTAAATTTATTGACCATTAAAGATTTTTTTTTGTATAACGAAATTATAAAGTTGACATTTGAAAAAATTATTTTATTAAATTTTTGAATTTATTTTATAGAAAAATTTTGCTAAATTGTGAAATTTTGTTGAAGACAGTTCAATATATATGTCACCGATAATGTGGATTGTTAGGAAATATATACAATTTCTAGTGAAGGTATACTCTCACTAATATGGGCAGTGAAAGTTTACAATAACATAAAAAAACACTTTCACTAGCGAATGTATACAGTCACTGATACCGTTTAGGAAATGTGGAATAATATGTAAACCTAATCCCATAATGTGATATTTTTACTGCCCCATACCGCAACTATACTTTTTAATGCTATTTCGAGGGTCTCTCGCATTCCGGTTGCATAGATCCCGGTGTTCTTGATGGATGGCGCCTTCTCGTATGTTTAGCCTAGTAACCAGAGTCAAATCCGCTCCGTAGGGGTGCAGAGCGGAGCGTAGCGGAGCGGCGCCCCGTAGGAGTAGGATTTGACGATGGATTACCCTCCTTTTCGAATGCACACCCCTAAAATTCTACTAAAACCCCTAAAATCCACTTTTCCTGACCTCTTGTAGGAATAGTATACATTCGCTAGGTGTTGTAGACTCTCACTAGTAAGAGTTGATCTTTTTTGTGAATCAAAAGTAAATTATCTACTTTTCCTAAGTAGTCCAGTAAATGTCTGCAGTCCCTAGTAATTATTTACTTTTACTGCATTATCCACATTATCGGTAACATATATACCAACTAATATATGGAAGTACATAGCACAAACAAAATAATACATATTTATGTAAGTCAATATGCTGGATCGTTTGGACGGGGCGATTACCCAACTCGCATGTAACAGCATGCCACTAACTCCTTGAGGCCCGTGTGGTAGGGGTCGGCAATGTCAGCAATAACATTAAAGTTGCGGCTGCAGATGGAGATGGGGGACGTGGCTAAAAAGTTGGTACGGCTAAACCTACAGTAGAACAGGTCACTCTGTCTAGAGTTACTTCTAGGTACTAGAAAATTTATCTCTGCCAATAATGGTGGACAATCGATGTTGTATCTCAGAAGTTTGTATATAAATACGACGGACGATACAAAGCTCCTGCTCTCAAGTGTTTCGACATCGAATTGAGCCAAGAGTCTGCGATGATCATAGCCCTGTATCGGGTAAAGACCATCATGAAGGAATGCCAAGAATTTCAAAAATCGACGTTGTACAGACTCAAGTCGCCTAATGTGGTACGCATGTGTTGGGTACCAGATCAGCGCAGCGTATTCCAGCCTTGACCGAACAAAGCTATAGTAAAGAAGCTTCAAACATGGAATGCTTTGAAGGTCACGTGCGTTTCTGTAGATGAATCCATACATGCGGGGCGCACTACCTAGGGTTTCGCTGATATGTTCGGTGAAGGTTAGTCGTGTGTCAAAGATAACTCCCAGATCTCTGAAGGAATCGCATCTCTCCAAGATTCTGCCTTCGCATGTGTAGGAGAAGTCAATAAAGGTCTTCCTGTTTGTAAAAGAGACTACTTTACATTTGGAGATTTGCAGTTGCAACCGATTACTCCTACACCAGGTCCCAACCAGGTCCAGATCAGATTGCAGACGATAGCAATCCTCCAATGAGGAAATGCCTGCGTAAATTTTTAAATCATCGGCATATTATAGCAGTTTTTGCGATGTTATAATATTGGGCAGGTCGTTCACGAAAATTATAAAAAGGAGAGGACCAAGGTTGGACCCCTGAGGAACGCCCGAGATAACCGAGAAGACTGAAGATTTATGACCCCGGTATTCAACAAATTGCTTGCGATCAAATAGGTATGTACTGAAGAGATTAATCAGCTGATTAGAGAAGCCAAACGATGACAATTTCCCAATCATTCTATATAGATCAAGTTGGTCAAACGCCTTCTGGAAGTCAGTATAGATAGTGTAGATAGTGTAGACAGTGTAGATAGTTAATCACACTATCAGGCTATGATCGCTGTCATCAGAGATTAAAGAAATATATTTAAAATGCAAATATTGTGTTTACGGATTTAGGCGGAATCATTGGTATAGTAACATAAGCGACGTAACACAAGAAATATACAGCAAGAGAGACACAGAAGACCCTACACACAATAACAGCAAGCGAAGGATATTTCTCAGAACATCCCTAAAAGAAACAAAGAAGAGCCATGCGGAATACGGGACAGTAAATAAATTGATGAACTGAAGGTTATGGTAGGAAACCTAACAAGAACAGTTATAAGGACGACTCTAAGGACAACAGGAAGGAAGTAATGGAGCTGAAAGCCAAGATAGAAGAAGTAGAGGAAAACTGGAAAATAAAAAGGCAGAAGCTGAGGAAAAATTTCCAGGTAGTGGATGAAAGAGTGTCAAAATATGAAGAAGCGATAAAAAGATTAGGAGATCAGACGGAAAAGTGGGAAAAGGAGAGAAACAATAAAGAAAGTCAAAGAGTTTATCCAAGGAAAAGTGCCAATCCAAGTGGAAGTATCGGAAGCCTTTAAAATGGAAAATATGCTAAGAAGAGAAATAGTCATCGAGAAATGCGGGACTTCGACCAGAAGATTACGGTAATGGAGAATAAACATAAATTGAGGGGAACGAAGATATACTACATAAGAAACGACTTCACACCTACAGAAATAGATTCAAGATAAGATCTTAAAGAATGTTCCAAAAATGGGGCGACTGTATCGTCTTACACGGCGGTCCCAAATGTCAGAGGTAAACTCTTACTATAAAAACAAGGAAATTCAAGCAAAGAATCGAGTTTGAAGATGATAGTGAGAAGACGACAATGGTAATGACAAAGAGAAGACGTAAGCAAGATGTAATCAAAATAGGTAAATGGAATATGCGAACACTACTGAAACCTGGAAAGATGAACGAGGTCGCAAGTGAAATTATGAATTAATTGGTGGATGTGGATGTCTTCTTCTTCTACTTTTATTAAGAAGTCTCCCTCTTAATATAGGTCCAAGACCTGTTATTTACTAATTTTTGCAATTAGTTCTGTGAGCATTTTTGCTCACATTTTTGCTTTTGATGTGGATCTGAATGTGGAAATACTAAGATGGAGTGGGCAAGGAGAAACAGCAGAGTGTAACTATAGGATATTTTACTCAGATGAGAACAAACAAGGAAGAAACGGGGACAGGGAAAATATTATCATTTAGAGCAGTAGATGGAAGAATATCGTATCTGAGATTTCAAGCATAAACAAACATATTACTATGAGAAGGTCGGATCGTCCCTCGTCAATAGCAATTCTTTTTATCTTTTTAACGAATAACGGAATTTCCGTTTTTTTTAAAATTGAAATATTAAATAAATTAACTCCTGCCTCGGCTAAACCCTTTTTCACTTGCATAAGACCTCTTACATGCAGTGTAGATTCAGGAGAAATTTCCTCTTTTACTTAACTTGTGAACTCAATAATCGAGAATACAAAAACTTTCAAATAATGATCCGAAATTCAACAAAATGTAATATATTTTAATAAGCAAATCAATTAATAAACACATAAATAGAAATGATCAATGTTTTTAATTATTACTACCCACAAATTAATACTAAATATAACGTTATCAATTCGTCGCACTTTTGAATTTCCCCGCGTATCGTATACGTAAAAAATAGTTTTTTTTAATGTTTCGCTTACCAAAGTTGTTATCTTCTTTAACCAGTGCAGTTAACCTCTCTTATCAATGCGTTATTCTCGTGACTTCGTGCTCTCCGTTTGCAAGTGGATCCAAATCCAATTTTCTTTGTTGAGATAATCTTCACGTGTTTCGTTGCACTTTTTCTAATTATTTTATAGCTGGTAAGTAATCTTTACCTTTAAATTTTATTATCTGCACTTGTAATAACGTGACTAAACACTTTTTCACTTTTAGGTTCCTTTTCAACGTTCTGAAGAACCTCTTTTTAATCAATTAAGTCGGGAGCCAAATCAACACGACTACCCGCTTTTTTACCTTTTTGAGGAACTCTTTAATTATTAATAAAGTCGGGAGCCAAATCAACACGACTACCCGTTTTTTTCATTCTGGAAGCAGTCCCTTTTTTGTAATTTTTTTATCTCCTTGGATCCCAAAATATTACATACTTGATCAACAATCTTGATGTGTAAGTATTTTATTTTCATAAATGTCACGTGTCCCTTTCCTAATGTTTATTGTTCTTGTTTTTAGGTTAACCACTTTCGACTTCCGACCCGATTGTTCAAATTCGAAGCAGCCCATCACGTTTACCGAGATTTAACTTTTATGTTCGTACGACACCATATTCACAACTACTAACTAACATTTTAAAACTAAACAAATTACAATTTTTAAAATTCTTACAATTAATTCATTTTAACAATTTTATGGGGATCTTATTTGGTTTTGTTTACATTTGATTTAAAAACCTTTGTATTCTTTGTATTTTACTTTATACCAAAAGTATTTTTCTTAAACGATTTGAATTAAATTTTGTTTACTATTCTTTTGGATACGAAATCTTATGCATGTTTGCAGTTCTTTTTCATTAACGATTCAGTAAATTGCCATTGACGTACCGATCTCAGTGGATCACCGCAATATCTATAATGAACGGCTTCGCGCCAACAGAAGATAGCGAAGAACGCGAAAAGGAAGAGTTCTACAACAAAATCGAGACGTTATGCGAAACAATTCCTAAACAAGACTTGTTAATAATACTGGGAGACTTTAATGTGAAAATAGACAAAGACCACATAAACTCGATCGCCTGAAAGCATACAATACATGAAAAAACAAGCGAAAACCGAGACCAACAATGCAATCTGATGGTGGAGGCTACTAACACCGCAATCTACAGCACCAAATTCAGGCGCAGAAAGTTACGTAAAATAACGTGTATATGGCCAAGGGGAAGCAGCAATCCTGATATCAGAGAAGAAAGAGAAGAAAGGGAAGACAGTTACGAATGTGAGAACATACAGAAGTGCCAACGCAGACTCCGGCCACTACCTGCTAGTAGCAAAAATAAAACTGAAAACATTAAAAAACAACAGAACGGAAAACATAAACAGAAGAGCTGCGACTGAATAGTTCAACAAAACTGAAATAAGAAAAAGATGCGCAGATCGAGTTAAAGACGAAATGAGCAAAAGAGAAATAAACAAAAATATGGAAAATATAGAAAGCGCAAAAGAAATAATCGGATATAGGAAGAGGAAGAGATCCAAAGAATGGTTCAACGAAGAATGAAAAACGGGAAGAACATTAAAATGGTTGGAACAGGAGACCCAGAAGACCTACGCAAATTTAAAGAGAGCATAAAAGAAGCGAACCTAAGGTTTAACAAAAAGGAATATACGGCTAATGGAACGAATGGAAGAAATCAAAAACAATAATAAGCTTGAAAAACCAAGATATAACAGAGCCTACAAATGAAGAATAATGGCAGTAAAAACCCATTTAGGATAGAGGATGATGGAAGGAATTAATAAGAATCGCAACGGTTAATGCAAAAATGTAAATAAAACACAAGGAGGAACGAAAAATGGGGACTAATGCATCCCTTCAAACGGATTTGGAAACCTTGTAAGGTGATAACAATACTATTCAAAGAATGTAATGTTGTAAATAAAAATAAATAAAATTTAAAATATACAAAATATTATTGCGAATTATTGTATTAACGAAGAAAAATTATACTTTTAACCCATACTTTATGTTAACTATTAAATGGATTTTTATATTATAAGGAAATGGACAGTTTTAAAAATTTACTCATACATTTTGTAATCATCCTTTCCTATATCTACAAAAATTAACTATTAAACCACAAAATTAGCTGATAAACAACCTCTTATATCAAGGGGAGTATGATGTGTTTTTTCACATCAAACCATCCCATTATGAAACCGCTAAAGAGACATTAAACTAAATAAAACAAAAATATGAAATAAAATTACCATTTACTACAAATTACATATTTTTATATTACCAATAAATTAGATAAAATATAAAACATTATAAATGTTTTTGACGTTATAAAAATGTTTTTGATAATATAAAAATAAGTTAACTTATTATTCATTTAGTTGAATTTGAAGAAAGTGGCAGTGATTTGTGTGTTAAAGGTTGTGATTTAAGGACTATTTCAAAATTTCACTACTAGCACAAAATTAGCGCAAGATATTATGTTGATTTTTATTTTAACAGAAAGCGGATAATTTTTCTAATAATTTTGAATATATTTTTGATTATTTCCTCTTATTATTTTTTTATATAAGGTATAGGGTGAAGCAGACCGCCCGCCCGTATCAAAAGATTATTTTTCAAAAACGACTAGTCTTTGTGGGTTGGGAAAAAATTTTGATCACAAAATAAATGAAGAATCGAATGATGATATTGGCATTCCCGGAAATGTTGGCATTTTGAAAAGTTTATATTTAGATAATATCTTTCAAAATTAAGTAAGTTTCGGCAGAAAATCAACAACACATTTTTGTAACTTACGTTTTTATTCATTGTTAAATTTGAGACTGAAAAAACTCAGCCATTGTTCAATTTAACTTTAATGAAATATTTCTCGAAAGGGGTGGGAGCAATAAACTTTTTTCTCTCAAAAGTTACGTACTTAGTTTTTAAAGACCTTTTCAACGGTTCCATTTTGAACCCTCGTGCTATTTGAAAATTTGAAGATATCGACATTTTGGAGCCAGCTTTTCAGAATGCCAGTATCACCATTCCATTCTTCATGTAGGCTTTTATGATCAAAATTTTTTCCACCCATTTTGTCGAAATGTATTAAAAATTGTATCATCTGATGGGAAAATAATTATTGTAATATCTTCAACCAATGTTGCGCTAATAATGCAGATTTTGAAACAATCCTTATCTAGCATCCTTCATCATTCCATAACGATCCGAGGGTTTTAGAGCACTAACTTATCTTTGACCCTGTGAGCTGCAGTTTTTTGATTGGTAAGTAATTTTTTTGTTTATTTATCATTTCTTATTGCGGTTTTGTTGGATTTTTCAGTCATACGACCATGGTATATAAAATTCTATAAATATTAACTACACCTTTTCCAGTTTTATTTCAGAAACGGTCACATGTATTTGGGGAAGCGATAATTGAAATTCAGATTTATCAATTGTATTTGAGAAAGCGATAATTGAAATTCAGATTTGTCAATTGTATTTGAGAAAGCATCAATTATAATTCAGATCCACAAATTGTATTGCTTCTTAGTTTTACCTGAGTACAGATTCATCGAACAACCACGCATTAGGTTGTTAAGAGTACTATGTGCAGGGTCGCTGGTCATCGGTAGTAAATTTTAGAATATTTTGTGGAACTTCTTTCTGATATACGCCCAATAAAGTGATTGGCTAACTAATTGATGGGAAATTTAAAAAAAGAATTTATTCCAACGAAAATATTAATTTTTCTGTATTTTTATATGAAAATAGACTTTCAACAATCACATAATTATTATGTAAGTAAGATAAATATTGAAATAAACCAAGGTGCAATCACTAGTATACATGTTTTTCTAAGGTGGAAAGCTTCAAAATTTTTTGATAACGGTTACATAACTTAGAAATATAAATATATAAAGGCTACAAAAAACATCAAATTTTAATTACTTTACATTAAGTTTACTATATTAATATCTATTTAAAATTGAAATTTAAACTCGTTAAACCTTAGTCTGAACATTTATTAATTGAAATATTTAAAAATTATATTAAAAAGTAATATAGTTTTGATTTTATCATGTTAATGTTACGGCACTAAAACAACCTATATTTCGGGGTATACATGCACTCTTAAAGCGGTTGGATTATAAGTTAATCTCTTTGTCCTGGAATTATTATCAGATAATCGGATTTAAATTTTGTTATAATATAATTACTGTAATTCTATACATAAGATAAAAGTTAATTATATATATATATTGTTGTGTCCACCGTGTTACCCCTATTATGGGAGAACAGTGCAAAAGAAAACAATCGGAGAGTTTTTTAAATGCACTAGTTAAGTTTTTGTTAGAGTAAGTTTTGTCAAATAAAGTTTTTGTGATAAATTTTAAACGCGTGATGATAACGGTGATAGGCAACCCAAAAGACGGAATAAAATGTGTGATAAAATCAAACATGATAAAAAAAAAGAGGTGGTTGTCAAGGGGAAATAAATATGGGTTCGAATTTAGGGAAGCGACCGATAGTCGCAAATCGAGAGAGTTCGATAAAATTATGAGATCAATATAGTCGCAAATCGCGAGTACAAATAAAAAAAAAAGGAATCAATAGAGTATAAATTCGTGACTACGAATTTATAAGGCGACAAAGAAAAGTCGCAAATCGAGTCCTTTTAAATAAGCGACTAATATAGTAGAAAATCGTAAGTACGGAGGAATAAGACGAGCAAGAAAGTCGCAGATCGACAGAATATTTAATAAGGTGAAAAAAAAAATTGGAAGAACGAGTTTCTCCGACGGAGAAAATTGCGGTGAGCACGACAAGTGCATTGGAATTGTTAGTTTTGGAATTGTTAGTTTGGAATAGAAATTCCAAAGCGAAGGCAGGAGAAATTGAACCATTTGGACAATTTGAAACGGCAGGGTCGAGAAAGTGTATGTGCGCTATATTGTCCGTTGAGCCGAGTTACAATCAACAACACATTAAGGTTAGCGTCGTTAATTGTTATAATTTTAAGTAGTTGTATTTTGTGTTTATTTATATTTTGATATTGTTGTTTTCACGTTATATTAATGTTATTAAATGTGTTTTGTAATCCGATTGTTTTTCTTTTGACTGTGGGCCTGTAAGACGTTTTAAAAGCGAGTAATCCTGAGATAGAGAAAGTGTTCGAAGTGATTTCTTCCTTGGTTATTCCTCTAATAGCCAAGAAGGGGATCACAACAATATATAACGGATCATTTCTACAGCTGGCGCCGTCTCTCCGTCCCCAGTTTCCATTCTCCTCTGTCCAGACAAAGTTCCTCCTCCAGATCTCTCGCTGACATTGCCTCGTCGATTCCTTTTCTCCAGCTTAACCGTGGTCGACCTCTTTTTCTTCTTTCTGGAGGTATCCATATAAGCGTCTTCTTTGGCCATCTCTCTTCAGGCATCCTATTCACATGCCCGAACCATATCAATTGTTTACGCTCAATTTCCTCTACTACGGTCGATCGTACTTCCATAATTCTTCGGATTTCGTCATTTTTCACTCTATCGAGTCTTGATTTGCCAGCGCTTCTACGCCAGAAGTCCATCTCCATTGCTCCAAGTTTTTGCTTGTTTCTTGCAGTGATATCCCATACTTCAGCTCCGTAGGTTACTGTACTTTCTATTATGGCTTTGTATATCATTTTCTTCGTAGCCTTTCTTATATCTTTATCCCACAGTACACCATTCAAAGTTCGTATAACATACCTTCCCTTATTTATTCTTTTTTCAATCTCTTTACAACTGCTACCCGTCTTGTCAAATATAACTCCCAGATATGTGTATGCTTTAGTGCCATTCATTAACTCATCCTCCATGTCCAGATCTTGTATCTCCTCTGTACCCACGCTCAAGTACTCTGACTTTTTCATGTTTATATTCAGACCGGCTTTCTTGTATTGTTCCTTGAGTTTTCGCACCATGTAGCTGAGATCAATTTCGTCTTCTGCAATCACTACTTGATCATCAGCAAAATAAAGGGTAAATAGCGTGTCGTCGTTTATTTGTATCCCCATATTCTTACATTGTTTTTGCCATTTTGCAAGTGCTTCATTTAAATATATTTTAAATAGGGTTGGAGAAAGGCAACAGCCTTGTCTCAGGCCTTTGTCAATTGTAAATTCTTCAGATACCATATTGTGAGACTTAATTTTTGTTGTATTTTTTGCGTATAAATTTTTTGTAGCCCATATCAGCGTTTTATTTATCCGGCATTGTTCCATTGCAATCCACAGCTTGTTAATTGGGATGTTGTCATATGCCTTCTCTACATCAATGAAAGCCAAGTGTGAATCTCTAGCACGTTGAGTCCTTTTTTCCACGATCATTTTTAGGGTAAAAATATTATCTACTGTGGATCTTCCTGCTCGAAAGCCAGCTTGTTCTTCAGCCTCTTTTCCTTCTATCTCCTTTTCAATAAAGGTTTTTAATATTTTTGAGTACCTATAGTCTTCCAACTGCACATATTACTGAAATACCTCTATAATTTGATGGGTCTTGTCTACATCCTTTTTTAAAGATTGGCGTTATAATTGATGTTCTCCATTGTTTTGGTGTATTTTCCCCATTTATGCAACGTTGAAAAAGATGTTTTAACATCACATGTAGTTTCTTAGGTCCGTATTTCAGTAACTCCGCTGGAATACCTCCTGGTCCAGGCGATTTACGGTTTTTCATATTTTTACATGAGGCTTCAACATGTTCCAATTTCACTTCAATTTGATGTGTTTGTTGGGTAATTATTGGTTCGTTACTAATATTTGGCCTGGTTTCCGTTAATAGATTACTAAAATATTTTTTCCAGTCGCTCAAAGAGATACTCATTCCTGATAGTCGATCGTTTTCTGTTGTTCGCATAGTTTTAATTAATTTCCAAGCCTCCGAGCTTCTTGATCCACCCACCTGCTGATCTATGTACTGAAATTTCTGAATCCACAATTTGTTTTTCTTCATAGTGACTTCTCTTTTTACCTCTCTATTAAGTTGTTTATATTTTCTTTCACTTCTTATATCTTTTTTAGCTAACCACACTAGATACGCTTGCTTCTTTTCTTTTATCTTTTCTTCCAATATTGTGTCCCACCAATATGGTTTCTTTTCTGGGTTATATTCTCCAATCGCTTCTCTCGCCGCTGCCCTTATTTCTTCACAAATATGTTCATATTCTTCTTCTACTGTTCTTTCAGCTATATTTAATTTCTGTTGTAGTCGTCTTCGATATAGATACCGTGTACTTTTATCTTCTAGTGATTGCAGGTTGTATCTGATTTTGTTGTTCTTATTATCCGTTTCTGACAGGGTGTTGTCATTGTTTTTATCTATTTTATCATAGGGAAGGTATATTTTTGCTACAACAAGGTAGTGGTCGGACCCACATACAGATCCTCTTTTTACTCTGACATCCTTTATAAGAAATCTATGTTTCTGTCTTACAACGATATAGTCTATTAACGTTTTTAGGTCTCCGGTTTCACGATGCCATGTAAATTTATGGATGTTTTTATGTTGGAAGAACGTGTTCGTTATCTTTAATTCATATTGTTCGCATATATTTCTTAGACGTTGTCCATTATCATTCAAAGTGTCTTCGCCATGTTGTCCGACCACCGGATCCTTTTGTTCTCTACCTACTCTTGCATTGAAATCCCCTGCTATAACGATTTCTTGGGATGTGGGTATTGCGTCTATTATTTCTCTTAACAAATCTTCGAATGTTTCTTTTTGTAAAACTGGAGCGTTGTCATTGGGAGCATAGACACCTACTACATGAAATATTCTTCCTCGAATATGGAGAGTCACTTTAATGAGTCTTTCGTTAATTAGTACCCACGATTTTAAATGTCTTCTTAAGCTTTTCTTTATCACTATTGACACTCCTTGTTTAGCTCTGTCACTTTTAGGTACCCCGCTGTAGAGATGGATATGGTCTTTCCACATTTCACTACCCTTCCCCTTCTTTTTCGTTTCTGAGAGTACGGCAATGTCAACATTTCTTTCTTTTAATTCCATCTGGATTTCTTGTTGTTTATTTCTCAATCCTTGAACATTCCAAATTCCAAAATTCATAGTCCGTTTCCGTTGCCTATGTCGTCTATTGTTAAAATCCTTATCTGTTCCGAGGCTTGTACTGGTAAATTTAGCAATTTAATTTGGTTTTTCCGAGTGCCGAGGAGCTGGCCCGACGACCCAACCCCCGATCTGGAGGGCCGAGATTTTCTGTTAGGGTTTACTCCCTTAGCCGAAAAGATCCAGTTTTTAGGCGCCGGATACTCGCCTTTCACCCACTTCCGTTTGCTACATGGTGTATCAAGTACTCCATGTATTACCAGGGGTTACGACGAGGACGTGGAAGTTGGATTTACTGGCAGAGCTGTTCAAGTTGCAGAGAGGACATTTCATTTGGTTTTGATGAGTATGCATATTCGACATCTGCATACTCCCAAACGGTCCATGCCAGCATTAACCCCCTAAAAGTTAATTAACAGTTTAAATGGATATGAAAGGCAATTGTGCAATTTGCCAAGTTTCTATGGCAAGAACGGAAATAATACGATTATTACCATGCAGTCACCTTCTTCATAGAAGATGCGCTGAAATTGCTCAAATTATAATTGATGGACCAGAAGAGACGTTTCGTTCCATTTGCGAAATTTCTCTCATGGGAAGTGAGATTGTTGAAAGAAAACGCTATGATAAACATACCAATCAAGATCGTGAAAGAATAGTAGCGTGCGCCAACATAGGTAACGATTGGGTAGCTTTGTGTCGGACATTGAATATTAACTATAAGACTGCATTTCATTGGGTGCGATCCGGGCGTGAGAAAATGTTACCAAAAGGGGGCCTCAAACCGAAAAGTCTTACCGATGAAGAGATTAATATAATGATTACGTGGATTGAAGAAGATGTGGTTATACATTAAAACAGTTGAAAGAAAAAGTGAGAGATACTTTTCAAGTAGTGGTATCTTTGGCAACTATTGGAAATTATCTTGAAAGCAAACTTTTCACTGTAAAGCAGGTTCATGCTGAACCAGTTACAATGAATTCAGAAGAAAAAAAAAGAAACGAGCAGAATATGTTCGGACTCTTAACGAATATATAGAGCTGGGCAAACAAATCGTGTGGATAGACCAAACCAATTTTAATTTGTTTTGCAGTAAAACGAGAGATCGCTTTTTATCAGGGACCAGATCAGTACAAATCCTTCCCGCAGCAAGAGGTCCAAATGTTCATTTGATAAGAGCAATTTCGGCAACAGGTGTTGTTGCAATGGAACGTCCGAGAGGTTCATTCACATCAATTTTAGCCAATGATTGGGTTACAAGATTATTAGAAACGTGGCAGGACATGGGGAATGAACTATCAGATTTAGTTATTGTCTGTGATAATGCACCTTGCCATTCAAGACTTAAAACTGTTATAGACGATCCTGGTGTTATAGAACAAAGATTAGTTTATTTAGAAGAGATTATTGATGAAGCAAAACGCACTGTAAGTGGAAGTGATTGTTCTCGTGCAGCGCAACACACCACCATACATCATGTTGCCGCTTTAGCAATGGACGATATGGCAGTTGGACGTTAAACATATTTTTACGATAAGTTTAATTTTTTTCAATAAATTTATTTTACATTAAATAACTCATACTATATTGTGTAAAGCCAGTAGTACACTCTTTGATCATGAGCCAAATATTTGACATATTTTTTAAATAATTTTTCTGAATTACAAGTAACCCTTTCCGAATTACTATTAACGCATTCTGAAATAAACTTAACTAAACTGAATTACAATAATTGACGTTTTCTCAAATACAATTGACAATCTGAATTTGAATAAACATTTTCTGAAATTCAATTGAGTGATCAGAATTACAATTGACGTTTTCTGAAATAGAATTGACAAATCTGAAATTCAATTGAAACTGTTCCTAGAGGAAGTCAAGTTATTGTAAGTAAACGTTATAAGAAGCATACTGATGAAAATAATAAACGAATAATGTCCGTTTGATCGCTGTAACTCATCTCTGATTGGTTCATTCATTTATTCCAAACTAAAAAATATTCACAATTTTGAATAACCTTTACGCTTCCTGACGTTATAGTCAACTAATCTGAATTACAATTGACTAATCTCAATTTCAATTGACTAATCTGAATGTAAATTGACGGTTTCTCAAATACAACTGTCTAATCTGAATTTCAATTGACGGTTTCTCAAATACAACTTACTAATCTGAATTACAATTAACGCTTTCTCAAATAAAAGTGGAAAAGGTGTAGTATTGAAAAGAATGATTTGGCATTGTGCTATTGAACTTTACCAACTTGACATTCCAGCGGTCACAAATTTTACCCACTCTAATGTTCCAATTTCGGTTGCACTAAAATCAGATAACAAACGACCTAGACTGATCAACAGAATTGTTGATAAAAATAAACAAAAATAACCGTAATTAAATTTTGAAGGAATTGCCCACGGTTGTCTTCTAACCGGATACCATGCGACATTCCCATTAATTTAATGCCTCGCATCCGAGGATACCTCATTCTCTCATCACAAAAATATGTAAGTTTAAGTACTAGATTTTATGTAATGAATTCTAAAATAATACACCTTAAAACAAATGGCCACACGTTGTCGCTAGCAGATCAGGCACATTTCGTCACCCCTCCAACCCCCCATCGTTTAAATAAAATTGTTGTCCACCGATATAAAATCGTTTGAGCTCTAATGCGCTTCAATCCCCGTCGTATGAGCTTTAAAGGTTTTTAATAAAAATTCAATTCATTAGAACAATTTTGGGAGGGGCTGTAGAAATATTATTTTAAAGAGTGATTTTTTTAGTAAAATTAATTTTTTATTTTAACACCAGTACATAATTTATTGGATTTATTTGTAGTAAAATTAATACCAATCGATCGAGAATCGTTTGAACTTCAACGAGCTTCAATTTCCATAGTTTGGTCCCCAAAGGTAAAAAAGTCTAAAAAATCGAAAATTAACATCGATAGAAAAAAGAGAAAGCACTTTGCATATCATTTAGATTTTTGGGATCGAGTGTTGGGGCCAAAATTGGTGCTGAATTTACAAGAAAATTAGTTCATTCGATGCCAAAAGATTGAGAAAATTAATTAAAAATAAAAGACTTCACACAAAATATTAATAAAACTAATGTTTATTTTAAATTGCCAATACTTTTCCACAACTATTTTTTACGAATTATTTTTTGGTATGTTATATAATTTGAGTTAAGCTGTTTTGTGTAAGAAATTTTTTTAATATTTGCATTTTACCTGCTATACATACGATTTACTCAAATAAATTGCTTAATTTACTGTGCCTTTAAATCAGGAAAATATTTTTTCCGGAAATCGTCATTGAAACAACATTTCCCTGCTTATGCACGCGCAGGGAAATTGAACTTTACTGACTAGTCCGGTAATAATTAGTAAGGTTAATAATTACAAAATAAAATAGACAAATGTCAATGTCAAAAAATGTCGTTCAATTAGTGCTTTAAAATTTCGATTTTAAATTTTGATTTTTTACGATTTTCGGAAAAATTTAATACAAAACATGTCAGTAAAATGTCTCACTTGACTCGGAGCTCTAAAATACTCGGCACGAAGTGCCTCGTATTTCAACATTTCCCCTCGTCAGTAATATGTCATTTTCCTGACTTTTATGTAAATAACTATTGTTCTACTTTTTGCTGATTGCCAATACTTTACCCCGGTGTCCCAGTGAATTTTTACCCCCAGAAATTTTACCCCCGGTAAAATATCCCTAGTGAAATTTTACCCCCGGTAAAATATCCCTAGCGAAATTTTACCCCCGGTAAAATATCCCTAACGAAATTTTACCCCCGGTAAAATATCCCTAGCGAAATTTTACACCCGGTAAAATATCCCTAGCAAAATTTTACCCCTGTAAAAATTCTTTAGGGGGTAAAAATTCCCTAGTCAAATTTCACTAAGGAATTAGTAGTTTGTAATTAGTAATTTTATCGAATGAGAAGTGATGCAGTATGGGCAACAGAAGTTGAGCTACATTTTACTGCGGCATTTATTCGATCAGATTTGTATTCGTACACTTCCACAGATAATAATAAATCTTTCGGTTGGATACGTTTTCCCAGTACACTGCAATTATTAAGCGAACCCGATTACCAGAAGCCTGCGTTGTACTTAAACCATAAAAATGGAAATCATTTTGAGGTCGTAGTTAAGGTAAAAAAGACACAAAGAAAGAGAGTTGATCTTCAATTGATATGAAAATTTTTTTTAAATTTAATAAAAAAGTATTATTATTAATAGTCCACTTAATTTAAGTTTTTGTCTTGGTTTTTGATTCAGAACAATTTTTAACGTCGGTGAAATTTTACCTCCTCGATAAATTAATATACTCTAGTGAAATTTTACCCCGGGGTAAAATATCACGGGGGTAAAAATTCACGGTTACACGGCACTGTATATAAAATTTCTCGATAAAATTACTAAATATTTACTTTTTTCAGAAAATTAATTTATATTGCATAATATACTCGTAAATATGGTTAATAATGCATTTTAATAATAAATTGTGCTACTTAATAATGTTTATAATTCATTCTAAAACTCAAAAAGTTACCAACTACGTAGTAAATTGACGTAGTACCAGTTGGTAGTATTTTCCATTGAGTAGTGATAATGATGTAATCTATTATTCACTGACTTGACATTTGTCTTTAACTTTGTGTCGTCATGGATTCTTAAGTTATATTATAGCTTTTACCGTCAATTCTAGGTTAAAAATAATTTGTGGTTACAAATAAAATAGGGGCAAGCTGGAATAAATTTTATTCTCTTTATTAAGACCCCTAAAAATATATTCTGATTTTGCACCGTCTAGCGACCCTGGATTTTGCCACCACAGAGGAACAACGG
Organism: Podabrus alpinus; assembly: GCA_932274525.1. Lineage (NCBI taxonomy): Eukaryota > Metazoa > Arthropoda > Insecta > Coleoptera > Cantharidae > Podabrus > Podabrus alpinus. Next base: position 49,258,564 of record OW026456.1, on the reverse strand, counting down.
CTCCATTACTTCCCCGCCCCGCAGTTCATATTTTTTCTCAAAAAGCTGTCTCCAGATTCCTTAGGGCTAGCACCGGCCATCACCCAAATATTAAAGCTAGCATCCCCTAGGTTTGTCCACAAATCAATATTTATTCACGAGGTCCGAAACTCTCAGCACCTTACACTTCTCAACACTCAATTTTAATTTACAAAATAAACTATTACAAAAATTCTGAACACTACTGGGTTCTTTTTAAGGAGAGATGAAAAATAAATTTTGCTTGAAAATTTGCAAACTTTGTAATTATACTAATGCTAACCTTGCACCACCAACACCAACAATAGTAAAAATAAATTTAAGCACTCGGGGGTTGTTTGTAGTGGGGGTTGGAAAATACATTTTTTTATTACAATTAAAAATTAATAGAAAAAAAGTAAAGCAATAAAAAATAAAGTTGCATCTAGTTCTACTAAATTCGGAGTTAGTTTTTGAGAACAAATATTGTCGCAAGTATAAAAAATTAATATACGAGTCGGCTTAGCGGCTATGCTAAATTGACAGTATTGGTATGATGCACAATAGCGCGAGAGTCCCGTTAAGAATATTTCAACCCTCAATAATAATGTAAGCCCTAGATGTAAGTAATAGTTTGTTGTAAGATGTACATATTTGGAAGGTTAAATAAATTAATGTGTTATTAGTTAAATTATCGTGACAAAATCAACTGGGGGGGGGGGTCAAAGTAACGGGCCCAGGACCAATCACGCGAAAAATGATATTTTTACAAATATTTGTAAATTTAATATCTTGTAACAACACGTTTTGCATCCACGACACCTTTCCAACAGGTATATAAAAAAGGTGACTAGCTCAAAGTCGCGAAGGGGTGGGTGGTGAAAGGAATAAAAAGGGTCGTGTGACGGCACGTCGCGAAGCGTGTGTTTCCAATCGACGACCGGGCAATCCTCGATCGCGATTCTAAAAATGGTCAAAATCGGTGTGAATAATTTACACGGGGGGGGGGAGGTAAGTCTAAATCGGTGGGGCTAATATACACGAGGGAGTTTAAATGGGCGCCACGCGTACGAAGACCTGAATCTTTTTGAAGGGGACTGGTTATCACACCTTCTAAGCTGGTACGCGACAACTTGCTGATCTTACTGCGAATTCTCACTCCGGGAAAACCTCGTTCAATGACCTTACCTTTACAGGAGGCGAACTTTCCGTTGGTGAAAATAGCTAAATACACACTAACACAATAATAATAAAACACACAGTTGGGAAATAACAAAAATGTAATGAATAAAATAATATCGGTAGGGGGGGAGTTGACAAAATTTATACAAGATACTATCAAATTTACATGTATCGTAATATAAAAATAAATATATACAATTGACGGAACCTTTCAGTGCGGTTCCCGTTGCAAAATTAATATTCGTAAAACGATTACTGTTACAAAAACGAAAGCTGTCAATTTGCAAAGTATGACCAAGAAAGTTCATACGTAAAAGGGGTGCGTATTGAATACAGCCCTCCACAAAAATGGTTACTTAAGTGCAACTCGATAACCTTTAAAACTGTGACTCACAAAGTTGATAATGAAAATTAATCAATACAATTGATTACCAAAATTCCCAACAACGGGGAAAACAAACTTTAGCTGCAATGCTAAACCTAAAATATTACGTTAAATTGCTGGTTAAAATATGAACGCCCGAAGGGCGTAGTAAAAATTACGTTAATAATAGACACTAACATTAGTTAACAACAAAAGATGTACAAAAGGTTGCGATCGGCTTCAAGGGTTTTGAATTGAAAATTCATAAACCTAATCTGTGGCTAGGGTGACCACTTAACATCACAAATCTTAAAAATATATAAAGGTTTCTTACTTAGTTTGGTTGTTGGTGTTCGACCTTTAGATAAGGTCGCTGGCTGGTCTTCCAAGAGTGAGAATCGTCCTCGGAATGCGGAATGGAGCTGAATACAATGTCTTAGACCATACCAGGAAGTCGGTGCGATAACCAGCATCCAAAACCTCTTCAAATCGAAAGGTGGTGGTGGTGAAATGACAGGGTGGTTTATGCACTCCGTTTCGCGATAAACAGGGGATTCCGTTCGAAATAATTCACTAAAATAATTATCCGCGAAGCTACAATTATTTAGAGTCGGCACTGCATAAAGATGATAACGTAAATGTGGTTGCCGATAAAAAAAACTACTGGAATGCAAAAATGTGTTCGCAATGCAACATCTGTTTTATGATAGACCGATAAAAAAAAAACGCAACGTAGTTGCGGGTGCAGTTTCACGGATGAAGTTCGGTGAATACGCTCGAATTATGTTAAAGCTGCAAATAGTGCGTAAATAAAGTTCGATAATTTAATTGAAATACACTCGATATTATTTGAAAGTTATAAACAATTCGTGGTAAATGTTCGATAATTTACGTAATAACTTGATTAAAGTCCGATACTGTATTTAAATAATCTTGAAATGTTCTTAATTGACGTAATAACTTGATTAAAGTCCGATACTGTATTTAAATAATCTTGACACGATATAAACGGACGTAATAAGTTGATAAAGTCTAATAATTTATTTGAGTATTCTTGATATGGTTTAAAAATCTCCGAAATTGTTTAAACAAATACCTGTGTAATGAAGACACAACATTTATCACAACTGAATTGTTATTGATTTAAAAATCTCGAATTAAATGCGAGATCTTATTGTTCACTTCCGCTTTGTAGCGTTACAACCAGCGCGACTGTACAAGAAGAACGGTATGGGACTCTGTTAAATCACTCAGAATCTCTCTCAAAAATGCGTTCTGCAGGGCCTTTTATATGTTTTCCCATTCCAAAATTTCGTCGCGGGGAGAATTATTCCCACTTAATGATTGATTTAGGCCCTTTTAATTGGGCCTCATTAGTTGGAAAGTAGGGACATGCATCCTGATTGGATGTTCAACGAAGTGTGAAGACACACTTTTGTCTCTATTTAAATCGAAAGTGTCGGGGATATTCTAGTACACGTGCCTTGAATAACAATTTTTTGTTCCTGTCTGGACTCGAGCAAAATAAGTTTTTGTATGGTTTTTATTCGCTTTCAAGATTGTGAAATTCGTATACCTCCCATGTTAAATGATAGAACAGTTGTTTGCCTGTCGGCACATGTTGAAGATAACAAAACAAAAGGCATTCATTCACACGGTTTGAATACCACACGTGTCCTGTTTTTGTATTGACAGCAGGCACGAGTTTATGGATCTCAATAAAAGTGTCCATCCGTCTTATATCAAGTTATAGTAAAGTATATGCGCGAATTGACGTTCGGTTTGAACTGCGATGGGACGATGGCTTTCTTGCTGATGAGCAAATAGACGACATACGCTACGTCAGCCATTCTAGGACTGTTTTATCCACCGCATGGTTTATTATACGTGTATAAAAATATTTTAGGATACTTTCTTTCCTATAAAATTATTATAATTACTATGCATTTGTAAAACATAAATTTGTCCGTTGATTTATGTTTCAATCTTTTGGTTCTATGCTCCGACCTAAAAATGTCTTTTCAACGAATATTTGACTTGTAACTTTTATCGGAACGATTCGAAATTTTTGATTATAAGTTTAACATATCATATTAACAAAATTTAAAGATGCGCTCGATGCGCGCAATCAGGTGACAATCTCGGTGTTCCCCAAAATATTTTTCTTAATGATAATGTATTCTTGTGCCTGTTTTGAATAAAACACTTGCCGACTGACCTCGAAAGCATTTAATATAATAATATAGTTTTTTGCATACGACAACAATAACAAAATTTTGCGCGTTACTTGCTCGGAGCGATGTTGGTAAAAAACCGTTCTCAATCGATTGACACCAATTTTATTTAAAAATATTGCTATGGCGGGGGTTGTCGTTTCTATACCCCCTCTAAGTTTTCGTGAATCACTTCGCGATCCGTGTCACACAGAAACGTCGCAAAGGAAGCAGGAACAACCGCTGAAAGATTACTCACAACTAATTGGGAAAATGATGTTGTTTAAGTGCGCCAGGTAAACGTAATAAAACAAAGAAAACTGAAGGAAGCTGGTTTATTCGTTCACCAAAAGAATCAAGTCAAAAAGAAGGGGTGAAGTATATTAATTCACAAATCCAGAAAAAAAACAAAATAAAATAAAAATACAAATTTGAAAGTAAGCCTCAAATTAAAGATTTGAAACTTAGGAAACAAAAAATACAAGAAGTGAAAACAGATAACTTACATAACAGATTTCATACGGCTTTCAAAAATCGCTATGTCGTTGAATAATATAAGCAAATTACATCGGAAAAACCATCATCATAATCACAAATGAGAAAAAAGACAATAAGTACAGAATACGTCTATCGAATTGCATATAAAAATAATTGGAAGTCCGCTTACCCTTCTAGCCTTAAGCGGCAGGCTATTTCTGGTTTTCCTTTCCTTCATTCCATTCCCTTCATTCATCAGTTATAGGCCTGTCGATCAACACATCAGTGAAAGCTAAAACTTACAAAAAATATTCATACAGAAATCTCAATCTGTACCTGTACTCTTCCCATTTTTTTTTCAAAATATCAGGCGTCAAATGATCAGAGAATTATCACATTGATAAATCGCTGTATGAAAATTTGTCGACGCGAAAAATAGTGAAAATAATCGGTAAATGCTTCGAGATTAAAAGAAAGGAACAATTTCCAAAATGTGCATTAAATGGCAGGATATCGTGACTACAACCAGTTACAAAAGGAACATTCAATAATAGATCATTCAACATCCACAAGAAGCGAAATCCGCAGCAGATGTTCTCTAAATCAAAAAGTGCCATGGCGTCTCACAGATAAAATTTTTAGATATATGCGGAACTCTGAATAACAGAGTTACTAAATAAAAAATATAACCACGTAAAAGTGCATAACCTTCATGATAGTTCTTCTTCTTCTTCTACTTTTATTAAGAAGTCTCCCTCTTAATATCGGTCCAGGATCTGTTCTTTACTAATTTGTAATTAGTTCTATGAGCAATTTCGGTTTTTATATCTCGGATAGCTTACTAGGCTTGCCTTTCGATGTGCCTCTACCTTGTTTTAGGCTTCTATACAAAGTATAGCAAGAAGCCTTATGATCTGGCTCCGTGTCCGTCTATCCGTCCGTCCGTCCGCATAATTCAAAATCATACAGAGCGTTTCAAATCGTGTTGGAAATACTCTGTGTGTATAGAGGTCTAAGAACTGGTTTTTTTATTTTACTTTGATGTGAAAAAATAATTTTTTATTGATGTGGTTAGTGAAGTTAAGTTTTAAATAAAAGAGAAAGGAGAGGATTGGTCCACCTCAAAAAAAGGACCATACATTACAGAGAAGTAAAGTTTCGAATAGAATGGAAAAGTTTGATTGTTATTAATTATATAGTAAATGATAATTACCAACCGCAAAAAATTTAATTGGTGCAGATTATCTGATTATGTGATGTTACATTATATGGCGATCAAAACTAACCAGATAATAACAACTTTCCACACCAGAAAGGTAGCTGTATAGAAGCCTAAGAACTGCCGCTAAAGCGAGTTCCACCTTGTTTATTTATTGTTATGATGGAAAATCATTAACACATGGTTTTACGTGCCCTCTGAAAGCACGGAGCAAGGTCAAGAAATGTTTAGACTGTACCCGGAGTCGAACCGGGGAGCCTTGCATTAGCAATTGATCTCGCTAACATTCAGACCATGACCGTCGTCTCCCATGATAATTGCTGATATTCAGTTGTTAAAAACAACCAAACTAATAGAAATAATTTCATACCTGTGTAAACAATTTTCTTCGTATGGCGTAATTGACCCTACGGTTCCAATTGCCACATCTGCCAATAAAATATTGGCAGTAATTTGCCGTGAAAAAAATTGACCCTGGTGTTATGGATAAGCCACAACTCCCGGTGCGTTGGAGGCAGGCCGTGGTTCATAAATCTTGAGGGTATCGCTTATAATAAAATAAAAAGAAGTTATATTTAAAATCGTGTAATCGCTGAGGTTCGATACAGTAAAGAAATGGTGTTCTTTACACAAATAATTGTGAAAATAAAATAGTGTTATACCACTATCAGCGTACACAATCACACCTTGTGTTTAATTTAAAAATTAAACAGGTTTTTGTTGGTTGGTTGGTTTTCTTTTCAACCATCCTGTATATAAAGTAAATAAAGCAAAAATGCCTTCATCGCACTTTTAGTAGGTCAAATTAAAATGTAATTCATTTAAACTATAAATAAGCAAAATGCACTTCCGTACTGTAAGCATATCATAGTTAAAAACATTTACTCACCGGGTCAATTAAATTTAATTAAGCATAAATGCATTTCAAATATTATGAGCAGGTAACAAAATCATTACTCATCAGGTCAATAACTTTAATTAAAAATATAGCATGAAAATGTGATAATTTAGCAATTAAGTTTTGTATAAATAGTGTATTTAAACTTAATAAAATTAGTATCATTTAAACCTACAATGTGAGTGTTACTCACATCACATAACTTAGGAAGGGTACTTCTTGCCACCTTCTCCTAATTTATTCACCTTGCAACCACCGAAGGCAGTTGCACGATAAATAACACTGGTGATTTAACAATCTGCATACAATTAAAAGAAAAAAATATATTGGCACAAACCTTTCGAGCTCTCCGGATTTAATACAATGCCCAATGCACGTAAAACAACAGGGTGTTCTTTTAATTCAATTGCAGGCACACCCAATGAACCGAAAGTTGCGATTTTCAGCTCCACTGGCTACAGCTGATAAAAGGGCTTGATTTCACCCAACGAGACATTTTGGATTGAATATCCACTCAAGGGTGACAATGCAAAATTGTGCTGTTGACCAAATTCTGACAGTTGCAAAACGTAAATATTACGATAATCAGGTACGGATGGACCCCGTCAATCGCAATATCTAAATTTAATAAAATTTTTGTTGTTACTGATTGTCACGGCTAGCTAGGTTTTTCTACATGGAGACTTACTTACCTCAGGAGTGGTTTTTTTAGGAAAATTTTTATGTTGATTCTTTTTATGCTGTAAAATTAATAAACCGGGAATACATGAATCCCAAAAGGAATCCGTTTTGTACTGACTGTATTTTTATTATTATGACTATAAATAATTTTGGTGTAAATAAACGTGTACAAATATTGTCAATTTTTATTTTCTAAATCCCCACAATTAAATCTAAAGCGCGGCGTCGTATTTTTGAATTTCCCGCACTAATCGCACGAATGTAAGTTTTTGTAAAATTTTCGCTTACCTCGGTCAAATCTTGATGTGTTCACCTTCTTGGTGTTGCGCATGAGTCGTGATCGTTGATTCTTTGCGTCGATCGTTTCTTACTTGCATTGATTTGCCCAGATCAATCCTCGGTATAATTTTTAATCCTCGTGGTAAAATTTTTATTTTCTCAAAAATATTCGCAATCGGTAAGTGAAATTTCTGATTTTTACCTTATTTATGTTCACACTAATCTTTAATCACTTTATTTTTCCAGAACGTCCCTTTTTGTGATAATTTTCACAATAAATTAATTAATTGTTGGAGCCGCCGAAAATTACACGTGCGAGCCCTTTGCAAATATTAGGAAGACTCCTTTTTGTTTGTTTTGTTGTCAAGGTGATCCAAATTTTCACTACTTGATTATTTAACCATCAATTTTGTAGTTAAGTTGACACCATGTTTTTAGTGGCGCGAAATTCAAAATTGTCTTTTAATTTATTCTTTTTACTGTTTTATGTTAATGGTTGATTTGAAGCACTTAGTTTATGGTTATCACTCGAAGTGTTCACCGATGTGTTCCCGGATGACGTATCACTTTGTTTTTAATGTATTTTGACGACACACACGTAATGTTTAATTTTTATACGCAATGCTTTAACAAATTATCTCTAATACATCTTAACTAATAAATTTCAATACAGTTTATAAATCTCTTACAAACTAAACAATTTTTATTATAATATTTCAACAAATTATATCATTACGGATTTTTATTGAACATTTAATTTTTATTTTGTGAATTCTTGCATTCTTTATTATTATTATTATTATTATACGATTCTTTTTGTATTGACTTTGTGATAACGGTAAACCTCCTCTTTAAGTTAACAGTTTCCATGCATTATTACTTTTCTATTAAATCAAAATGAATGTACGTATTGCGAGTGGCGTCTCCTCCTGATATCACCGTAATATGAAGTTGGTGACTTTTGTGCTGTGAAACTTAATGTTGCCAGCTCTGGAAAAAAAATTTCCGTTGTTCGAAATTTATCCTGTAACGCAATGCAAGAATTCGTTACACCTGTGATAATGAAATTCATAGCACAATGAAATATTTATATGGATTGAAATTTTGTTCAAATTATTCAAATCCATTTGGCCCTCCTTCTTTAAATGTATAATTTTTCAGTTGCTCTGGATTTCATTAAATTTTTAGTTTTGACTAATTACGGGGGTTTACCACGAAAGAAAAATATGTACATCAAAATTGCAAAATTTGCATGATATTTGCAAAAATAAAATTGGAAGAATTATTAATATATTTCATAAAATTGCATATTTTGTATTTTTCACTTTCGTTTCAAATATCATTTGAAAAATTTGGATGTTTAGTTTTGAGTCTGTGACATAAAAGCGAACAGGGGTTCCATATTACCAACTTCTCCTGTCTATTAAATAAGCTATTATTTTATATTGCACATCACTTCAAATCAAGCGATTTTGTCTAAAAATGAATATACCACTTTTTAATTGTTTCTAATTTGATTTTAATTATTGTTTAATTGTAACGTATGAATAGTATTTACAAAAATTTTAAAAATTCGTAATTAAATGTGTTCGTTCATGTATTTTTCTATTAAGTAATTTATACAGTATCGATCAATATTAAGTTTCCTTTCATTACATAAGTTTTGCTTGATAAATGATTATATAAATGCTATATAATTAATCAAATCTGCTACCTTACTTTGTAATTTTTAAAGAGACAGGAAAAAAAATATATCGCCCCTGGTCACCGATTATTTGATCCTTCCAAAGTGTAAAAGCTGACTTTTATTTTAAAATTTTCAAATACCTACGTAAATACTATTATATACCAGAATATATTATACCAACCTACCTAGCAATTTAAAAATTATCTTTTTAAATATTCAAATACCACTTGATATTCTGTTTTGAGCTACTTTATATTATGTACATAGGTAATTTCTATAAAACATTTTTTCAAAAATATATATTGACGTGTTCTTTTCAGTCCAGCGACCAACCATTTATTTTGTTGAAATCCGTGAATTCAAAAATTTTATTTAACTTTATCTTTCTTTTCCAAAACACTTTAATAAAACACAACTCTTGCAATTTTAAACTAAAACTTTCTTTTTTTTTATTTATAACAAATTAACTCTACAAAATTTACAATGGACTCGCTCAAAGCGTCCTATTTGCTCGACTCCTCGGCGTAGACTCTTTAAAACGTCCTCTCCGGTCGACTGCCTGGAGTAGACTCTTTCAACGTCCTCTCCGGTCGACTGCCTGGAGTAGACTGTCCCCCTTCTCCTTTCAACGCAAAAGTTCCTTTGTCTCTGCGCACAAAGATATCCATTTTCCAAATTCCAATTCCCCCTTCTTTTAAATTTAATTTACAATTTTTGTTACATTTTGTCAAATTTACATGTTAATTTTTAATTTTAATTTTTGGATATTTCCGAAATTCGGCTAGGCATTGAAATACAGTTTAATATATAAAAAACATTGATTATTATTATGGCCAATTGGGTTGGCCCTGGAGAACTGGAGATTCCAACGGAAATTAAATTTTATTTCATTAAAATATTACTACCTAAGAGGTCATCAAATTAGTTCTACATTCTTAAAACAAAAAATATACCTAAGCGAAAATATTTATTTTTCTATTGATGGATTAATATTTTACCGCCATAAAATAAACTGTCATACACTAAATTTAGTGCCCTTTTTTGTGCAAAACAAAATTTAAATAAATAAACTTTAAATTTTAATTTAATTTTCAATTTGACAAATCGAATTTTTAAACCCGAGACTCCTTGACAAGACTGATGCACTGAGCTGTTAACATAATTAATATTATTTATTTGCTACACAAATCATATTTTCAATTACTATTAATAGGTATTGCAAAAAGAAATTCTTTTAATAGATATTTAGATTTGTTTTTTAAGTTAAAATTACTTCCGTTGAAGGAGTTTGACATGATCAAATTTCCAAAATACGATTGGAATGTTATGGTGTAATCGACGTCACTCCAACCTTTAAGCACAAGATTTTATTAATTTGGTTAAAAATTGCATTATTTATATAAAGAACAAGTTTTTAGATTATTTATGTGACTAAGTTTTTGGATTTTATATTAAAATTCCCACATTATTATGCATTCTACGAGTATAAGTATTCTACATTGCACATTTTTAAGGATTTTCTGTTTTGTAAAAAATGGGGTTTTGTGTTACAGTGTCAAAATCATTTCCTAAAGAGTAAATTTTTATTTGAGTTCATTATGTTGAATAACCAAAATCAGTGGCTAAAGTACCAAACCCTTAAGCCCGCATTTCATTAGAGCTTCTTGCAGCCGAGCTTCTCCAGCCCAGCTTCTAAATTAAATTTGTAATGCATTGGCTTATATGGAACCAAACTCACTTCGGCTGGTAGAAGCCAGGTAGAAGCAGGTCATAAAAAGTATCGAATTTCAGCAGCCCGGCTGCAAAAATACTCCACGTGGAGTACTGTACTTCTAATTGGTTAATATTTAGAATAAGGACTTATTATTGGATAATATTTCTATCCGGTTATTTTGTTATATTTAAGTTATTATGTTATTACGAAAAGCCGAGCACTTTGAATTACATGTTTCGGGTACAAGTTTTATAATATTGTAAGCATACGCTGAGAAACAACGTAAAATTTTTCCACGCATTGCAAAAATTCGCGAATGTCGCAAAGAGAACTCTCAAAAAAATTGAAATTACCGAAATCGACGTAACACAAATTAATATCAGTAAGGGACATGACCGATAAAGTCGGTACATCGAAATCTAATGTTAAAAATATAAAAGCTCGTAGTGGATTAAGAAGTTATATTATAATGTACAGAAAATCGCTAATAGGTCCAAAACTTAAAAATCTACAGCGAAAACTAGAACGCGAAAATTGTATGCCGATTTTTTAACAAAATTTGAATGTGTAGTAATGGATTATAGGTGAGAGCATTTTTAGAGACCTTTAAAAAATTTCTTTTTAATTTTTTAATGTTAAATACTACCCGGTAAATTTAATAACTAATAATAAATTGCGTTTAAAAAATTTTTGCGCTTTTTAATTTAGCACAACAATACAGGAGGTCGGTTTTTTTCGTGGACAAGTTTATTTAAAAAAAAACATCCAAAAATAATCACCTTCTTTTATTGCTTTTTATTATGGGAATGATTAAAAAATTAGTATAAATATCTAATTAACGATGACATCGAATAACCAAAATTGTGTTACAACACATATTATCTAATAAGTAGAAGTATCTGGCTTGTGCAGCTTCAGTTGTAAAAATTTACAACTCCTGGCTGCACAAGCGGCCTGGTTAAAATTAATCTTTTATCAGGTAAAGTACACAAGTCCACATGGAGTCGCAAAGACATTTTCGTAATAGAAATATTATCCAATAATAAGTCCTTATTCTAAATATTAACCAATTACAACTACGGACCATTTTATATTATCCAATAATAAGTCCTTATTCTAAATATTAACCAATTAGAAGTACAGTACTCCACGTGGAGTATTTTTGCAGCCGGGCTGCTGCAATTCGATACTTTTTATGACCTGCTTCTACCTGGCTTCTACCAGCCGAAGTGAGTTTGGTTCCATATAAGCCAATGCATTACAAATTTAATTTAGAAGCTGGGCTGGAGAAGCTCGGCTGCAAGAAGCTCTAATGAAATGCGGGCTTTATTGTGGAAGAAGTAGCATTTAAGGGGCGCAAGAAAAAATATAAAAACGTTTGATTGGGGGTGATTTTCTTTTCATATGTCAATTTTATTGGTAAGTAATTGTTATGGCACTTGCAATAAAAATTTAAGAGATAAACCCATTAATATTTTTTTTAAATAAAGTTCATTAAAATAAAAAGAAAAAATATTTTGTAAGCATATTGCTTTTAAATTGGATTTACATTAATAAGTTTTCCATGTAAGATGAATTAATTCAGATCACTTCGAATAACGCGGTTTGGTACATACCATGAGGCGTCTGTGATAGTTCTTAGGGTTTTACTTGCTGCTCCCCAGAACTGCACTCCATAAGTCCAAATAGGTTTCAGCATAGTCTTTTAGATTAGTAGCTTTTTTTCTAGCGTTAATTTCGACTTACTTCCTATTGCCCAAAACCATTTTCTGAATTTGTAACCCAGTTGTTTTTTCTTACTTCAAATGAGATGCTTCCATGTAAGTCGCCTATCCAGGTGCACCTTGGCTTACAAATCAAACTAAATAAGATTTAGTGGCAAAAACCCTCAACAACCATTAGACTAAGTTAGAAAACCGTCAATGTACATTAGATTAAATAAGAACAACGAATTTTAATCTTGACAACTTTGAACACTTATAACTCTGTAAATACGCCAGTTAGAGCAATGAATCTTGCTCGAGTCGCTTCCTTTGTTCAAACTACATAAGGTTAAGTGGCAGAAACCCTCAAGAACCATTAGACTAAGTTAGAAAACCGTCAATGTACGTTAGATTAAATAAGAACAACGAAATTTAATCTGGACAACTTTGAAAACTTATAACTCTGTAAATACGCCAGTTAGAGCAATGAATCTTGCTCGAGTCGCTTCCTCTCGTCAAACTACATAAAGGCTGGTACATACACGGCTAGTATTTTAGTCCAGTAGCGAATGACTTAGTAGATTGGCAAGTAGCCATAAAACCAAGAAAATCTAGTTCAGACACGGCTAGTAAGTTGTCTAGTAGCGAGTGATTTAGTACAATTTAGTTACTGAACCGTGTATGAGCGGTACAATTAAGAGAAGTAGTTTAGTATTTTATATAGTAATTTAGTAAAACCGTGTAGTATAGTGGATCCAATATTTTCTATTTTTATGGTTTAGTAGCGTTCCTCCACCACTTCGGACGTTCGGAAATGATTGTTTTAGTATATTTAATTGGTCCTTTATTTGTTTTTGAGAGTTTTTTTTAATCATTGCATTAAAATGCCCAAAAAAAATTTTTACATTTTTTTGGAAGCTTTCGAAGAATGTGTCCTGCTTTATAAGATGTTCATTATAATTATATAAAAATACTACATAATATGCCAGAGAAGAATATTTGTCGTTTCCAAATTACAAAAAAATATTTAAGTTTGTAATTGTTCTGAAATTATGTTGTATTTTGGCGCCTGTCTGTTCAACGGTTATTTAACAAACTCGCTTCTGTACTATCATTGATATCAGGACACATGTCTCTATGACCTGGGTACCCAAGCAGGTAAAATCCGTTCTTTGTACTTTTTCGTCTGTACTTTATGTTAACCAGTTACTATTATAATATTATTTGAATATTATTTGAATGGATGCGTCCTAATACGATTCTTAGAAAACGGAATTTAGAAAACGAAGAAAATCTCGAAAATTGTGTGCAGAATGTAATCTACCTGTTTGTAATGACTAATGAGCATAGACAATTGCCAAATGTATTGAATGTTAAGCTAAATTATGATAAATAAATAATTTTTTTAAGCTATACATCTTCTATTTATTCATAGAAATTTGTTCTAAAATATCTTCTGCTATAATCTGTCCAATATTGGCTATAACATTATTTAATAATAAAGCGCGACGTTTACGACTCTCCATCTCGAAGGTTTCTAAATGATTTTTTTGTATTGTAACTTATGAAACAAACACACACCTACTGCTTACAATTTAATTTTTAGGTAGGTACAATAAAATTGTCGTTCCTGCATGACGTCTTCACCAAGTGGTGGGGACTACTCGCCAGAAAAATAGATCTACTAAGTCGCTAAACTAGTATCCTGAAAACTAAATCAATCTCCTAAATTGTACCGTACACACACGGTTTAGTTACTAAATACTTCGCTACTGGACTAAAATACTAGCCGTGTCTGTACCAGCCTTAAGGTTAAGTGGCAAAAACCCTCAACAACCATTAGACTAAGTTAGAAAACTGGTTGACAAATATTTTCATTGTATAGGTAACGGAAGATTTGCTTTCATTCGCTCTGATGCGCCAAATTTTTAATTAGGTTAGGTTTTTTAATTTTACCGAAGCTTTGATTGGATTGGAATAAGGCGTTTCCAAATACGTCACGTGTTTAATGACTAGCTGTCAAGCTGTTGGCGGACTAATACAAGTTTGTGATAAAAAGTGTTTTTTTAATGGTGAAAATTGAATTTTTTTTACATTTTATAAACCGTAGAGAGTGTAGTGTAAAATTATTACTTCTACTTCCGTTTATTTTATTTGCCGAATAATCGTAAACCTAACCTAAGAATTTTACACACATAAAAGTGTTCGTGACGTCATCGTCACATGGAAACGCTCCATTGATGTTTTGGATGTTGTAGGCAAGTACTATATATTGAATAATATCAACTTTTTGGTCAGTGTTTCTAAACATGTAAGAACTTCACCTTTGTTCATGATCAAGTACCACAGAACGTCATACGGTAAAAACTACTCGCCTGTGTCAAGAATGTTGAATGCTTTGCTAATTTGGTTTTAACAGCAATTTAGGGATGGAAGTTACATCAGAAACATACTAAGAACACAATGTGTGTATATTTATCTATCCATCTTTGTTCTTCTATTATTATTGTATATAATAGTAAGTTTACTGGGAATATTGCATTATGTAATTGGAACAAAAGTTTTAATTTATTTCTAATGGTTACTTGGAATAATCTCGTTCATAAATAAATAAATTGTAAGGTTATTAGAACTTCTGCAAAAATTAACATATTCTCATTTTTCCGGGATTTTTCAAGGTTTAATTAATAAATTATTAGTTGATACCATTGTGGACAGCTTTTTCATCAAAAATAGGTTCTACATATTGAAATTTATTTTCAGCGCACAGTTCTTGAGTTATTGCAAAGTTCCGATGTTCATTTTTTTTATTAAATACTTGCCTTATAATTATATTATATTAGTAAAACTTTTACTTTGATTAGTTGACTTCAACTTTTAAATCTTAGCCAATTGAAATATAACTGCCTGCAGTGAGCTTGTAAAGTTTGGAACAAATCCGATAAAACTTTTTATAGGGATTTTCCCAGAAAATCTTCTGATACGCCGGATCCGTTACTTTGGCCTCCCCAGTTGATATTTTTTCTCAAAAAGATAGCTCCCGATTCCTTAGAGTCTCCAAAATTAAAATTAGTACATCCTAAGTTTTTCCACAAATCAGTAGTATTTATTCACGAAGTCCGAAACTCCGAGCTAAGTTGCATCTTAAGACTTAATTTTAATTTTACCATAAGTAATATTAAATTTAATTTATTTACTACATTCTAAAGGAATGTTATTATCTTGTTACCAAAATTTACAAATCCATATTCGATTTTGCTTTCATAATTTTGGATGGTTCACAGCTTTCGCGACGATTTTCCTCCATTCTTGTCCGTTTACAACCCTCCTCTTCCATCTTTATCTCTTTAAGATCACTCGTGACTTGATCCAACCATCTGATCTTCAGTCTTCCACATTGTGATCGCTTTTATAGCTTGAGCATCATCAGCTCTCATTACGTTCCCCAACCATTTGAGTCTTTGTGACCTCCGTCTTAATTTTAATTGTTGAGTACATGATTTGGCTTGGTTTGACGACAAAATTATATTCATGAGTCTTGAAGAGGAGACAAATAAATTTCGAAACGTCGACAAATGATTAATTAGTTTTGATATCCCCAAATAAGGTCCAAATCCCAATAATAATTTTATAGTGCCGATATTAAATATTAAATTATTAATATTATGTAATCTGTGCATACACCAAATATTAAAAAAAAAATGTAAACGCTCGGGGGTTGTTTATAGTAAGGGTAGTAAAATAAATTTTACCAAAAAATTATCAAACTCTGTAAATATATAAATGCAATATCAGTCCACTCCCTCCGCCAAATGAAATGTATTAATTATTTTGTTGTCAAGTTTTAACTCTCGTGGTTTCCATTTTCCTTCCTATTTTGAATTTTTGTGCAAAACAGGTCAACCGAAAGAGCTTCGTTTGAACTTCAATGAGCTTCCAATTGGTTACTTTAATTTATTTGTTACAAAGTTATTGATATTTCCGAGCGAGTTTTGTGATAAAATATGTCAAAATCTGAAAGAAAAGAAATATTTTATATGGTATTTCCCCGACAGCATTTTTTTATTATATGATTAATGCCGAAAAGTCTGTCGGGATTTCCTGCTCACGGAAAATTTTGTACGGAGTACAAAATGAATTCACGAAATCAATACATTAGTATTAATTACATTTTTTTTTCATTCGTTGCTGAAATAGCTGCTGCAGTTGCAATCAAAGCGTCAGCATCATTTTTGACCTTTTGAAACAGAAATCCCAGATGCTATTAAGTGTGTGACTTTTGTTTTTTAAATATTTTAAACATTTATGGGACATGTTCATTATGATATTTTCAGAAAATATAAGGTAACACCGGGTAACATTGACAGGGTGCAAACATTGACACATTTTTAAAAAAACCGCCTAGTGTCTTTATTATCAAATAGAATGTAACTGGACATGCTCTAATAAATTGAGTATGGTGTGCCCTCTATTGAGAATATCTAATATTTAAGTATTAAACTATAAATTAAAAGATTTTGTATAAAAATTGTTTTTTTACATCGTATTTTATGTCAATGATACACCCCCATTGACAAACATTAATATATAAAGCTCTTTACATAAATTGTCAATGTTACCCTCGCGTCGGGTAACATTGACTTTTTGCCGGATTTAAAAACAATAATCGTAGCAATGGAAATGAAAATTCAATGTGGAAATGGACATTCTATAATATATACGCATAACATACTCATTTAACTAACTCCACGTTTGCAGATTTCTATTGATGATAATGCGCAAGAAAAAAATTTTTTTGTAAAGATGTGTCAATCATACCCGGCATTACCTTAACTTCTTTTGAAAAACCCCATTGCAGGTGTTCTTTAAATTTCAGAGAATTTCGCTCGTCTTCGTATCCATCAAAACGACATGCATACAACTAATTAAGTATGTATACATGATTAATTACTCACACATATTCATTATAACTACAATATATCATGGCCATCTGCAGGTTTATTTCGGGGAAGGAAAAACATCATCAAACTAGAATAATTTTTTAAATACAAATTTTATTTAAAATAAACATACAGGATGTCTCTTTTCGTTGGTGAATTTTCACTTTTAATAAATTACTGATAAAAGTTAAATATATGTGAGGTTTACAAAAGTATTGTTCATTAGTAATTAGAATAGATGACATAATATTATGTGGATTTCATTTAAAAACAAATCATAATATTATCCATTTTACTTCAAAAATTTCTGCAATCTGAACATCAAATGGGCGAAAACTCTTGAACACATATCGGCTGATATGCCATCGAATTCGGTTCTTTACCCCTAAAGAGTGAAGAGATCATTGTTGTACTCTTTTTTTTCACTTTTTACTCACTAAAATGGTATAGTAGGTGGCCAGTTAAAATTATCTCCAAACTTCGATAATATGACCTTTTCGGGAATCTCTCGCCGCTTCCATAGACTGCTTTGACGTCTGTATAAGGTGCAGTGACCCCATCCTGCATCCTGTTGAAACCATGTAGTGACAATTCGGAGTGGAAATTTATTCATTTATGACACAATGAAGATCGCAGTTGCAGGTAACAGGAGTATTAGTTCCTGATTCCTTATTTCTGTTAAACTGCCATCAAAACGAACGTGAGCCTGGTGACTGAAGGGAATTTTATCCACCCAATTATCTTAAGAAACAGTTAATTTTTTACTTAAAAATGTTTTGACGTTGGGCTACGGCAGTTCATACCCTTTCCAACTTTACAGGGATGATAGATAATGGTAGTATCGGTTAGTGATGTTCTTCTTCGTCTGAATCTTTTTTCCTGACATTGCAAGTTTTGTCCAGGGGTGGCGCGGGTATTTAGGAAATCTATGTTTGTTGTTGTTTCGGTCCGAGGTAAGGTTTAGCAATCCGAAGTTTTAGGTAGACAATTGAATGTTGTCTGAAATCGTGTCTTGGTGAACATTATAAAAAGTCGGTTGCGCTAATATTGAAGCTATGGCTTTGGCGGTGCACCCGAATTGCACCACGAAAAGATTAGTTCACAAATCTCCTACCCGAATTGCACCACCGTAATTTCAGGTAAACACCTCACCAAGGGTCGGTCGTCCGAATTGCACCACCTCTATTGTAATATTTTAGGTAAGGTGGTTTTATTGTTAAAAGTTAAAGCACAATGCTGGAGTTTAACCTGATGCCTCCTACATGTAACATCGATTATTTTTTGTTTTTACGCTATTTTTTGGGGGTTAAACGTAATAGATAACTGCCGCATACCGCGACTATACTTTTTAATGCTATTTCGAGGGTCTCTCACATCCCGGTTGCATTTATCCCGGTTTTCTTGATCGGTGGCGCTTCTCGTATGTTTAGCCTAGTAACCAGAGTCAAAACCGCTCTGGAGGGGTGCAACCCGGAGCGGAGCGGAGGGGCGCCCCGGAAGAATAGGTTTTGACGATGGATTACCCTCCTTATCGAATGCACACCCCAAAATTCGAAGGCAAAAAAATTTAATTTTTTCACTGTTTTGGGTTATTATTTTATTAATACCTGCTTCGACCCTGTATAATATAATATGAATTAATATATTAAACTCGAAATTTAAATTGCAAAGAATTTAGATATTTGTGTATTTATTTCTTTATATTATCTGTTTGCTTGTGATACCTGCTCGGTTTGCTCGTGGTGCAATTCGGTAAAGCGATTACGGAACGACATTTGACCGTGGTGCAGTTCGGTCAAAGGATTACATTTACCTGGGTACAAGAAATGACCCCTGATAAGCCGTGGTGCAGTTCGGGTAGCACCGGCTTTGGGAGATTGCGGCGAAACCCGTATCTTCTTCTTCTTCAGTCGTGATGCCTCTCTGACAGAAGCGTCGTGACCCATCTTTTCTATGCATGTGATGTGCGTTCAAATTATTTTTACATTCATACAGGACCTACTTGTTTAACGTGGGCTCCAAACCACGAGAAGTGAAATACACTTCATTTTGAGACGGACGCTCAGGGCAAATTACCTTAGTGGTTTGCCATTGCCTTCCGAAGAGAGGCGGCCAGAATAACGTTCTTATTGTGCCCGGATTCGAACCGTGCAATTCGCATTAGGGGTTATCCATAAAGGACGTTAATAGCTGAGGGGCTATACAAATGTGATATCTGCATAATAATGCCCATTTTTGGGATTTGTAAGAAAATTGTGTTTGAATACTTTTTTGTGTAACATATTATAAAAAATCTTATTTACTCTTTAAATTCCAAATGTCGGGTAAACAATACCGTGTCAAGTTTGATTTTAGTCTAATTAGGACTTTCCCTATTAATTCAAAGCTAGAACGAAAAGAAGTAAAACAATTATTAAAAATATGCCTAAATGTTTGGAGCATGTTATAAAACAAGAAGGCTATACCACAAAATATTAAAAACTATATTTTATATAAATATTTGATGATATAAAGACCTTTTTATAAAACTGTCAGAATGTTTGTATAACTTTATAATAGTGTATTGTTTCTTCATATGGTAATTAATTTTGTATTTAAATATATTTCTCGAATTATTTTTTTGTTTAGGTCATCATAACACATGGTTTATTAAAAGGAATTAGTCCTATGATTTAAAATCATTGAGATATATATGCAATTTATTGCAAATTTATATGGTGTCCGAATCTTTATGTCATTTACTGTATGTGAAACTACATAACATAGTACTACATAATGTAAGTTGTCACTTTTGTCGTGTCTAGTTCAAGCAGAGATTACTTTACATAAACCAGTGGAGGGAGGGAGGGGGAATAAATTTTTAAAAATTGAGGAAATCTATTAGCTTGCTTGACATTGCTAAGAATTTGAAAAATCTATGAAAAAATGGTTTGAGCACCAATAAAAATAAATAATTACAATAATCTTCTTCTTTAAGTGCAGTGCCTGATTTCAGACGTAGGCGATCTCTCTCCTATGCATGTGTTGTGCGTTTGAAGTATTATCACACACATAGGGGACCTACTGCTTAACGCGGGCTCCGAACCGCGGGAAGTGTATACACTTCATCTCCAGAGAGGCTGTACCAGGCAAATTACACCTCGGTGGTTTGCCATTGCCTTCCGAGGGGAGACGGTCAGAATAAAGTTTTACTGAGCCCGAAGTTGAACCAGGTATTTAGCATTAGCAGCAATGCACTTAACCGCTAAGCTGGCGACCGTTTCACATACAATAATAAAGCAATTTATTATAACATTCAATTTAGTAATGGAATCTGTTAATAACCTTTTAAAGTACGATAGGTGTTTTCAAAATTCCCACAAGGTTTTGCCAATCTGATACTTATCTTTATAATCAAAGGTTTCAATTAGAAATTGTAAATTATTGTACGATAATTATGAAACTTAGTGTTTAATGTGTAAAGGGAGCGGTCATAGCTTAAGTGGTTAACTCCATCAAAAATTTTTAATAAAATAATTCAACGTCATTGGTATGAGCTTCAATATTATTTTATAAAAATTAAATTTTTTAGAGCAATTTTGGTAGGGTCTGCATAAACTATACTCAATTATCCCCTCCCAATCGTTTTATTATAGTAAAATTAATAATATTAAGCGTTCGATAATCTTTGAGCTACTATTCCGATTGTTCGAATCTCAAAAGTAAAAAAAATAAAACGAGCGTTTTAAATAATGTGAAATTGTAATTTTTTTTACACGTTGCTCCGAACAAGTACCACGCAGAATTTTAGTGTTGCTGAAAATTTAAATAGGTTTTATTTATTAATATTAAAAAAGAAAACAATCTTCATCATCACAGTCGCTAAAAGTAATTTGTTAGTCTAGAGTCTAGAGGGTAGTGTTTAGATGTGATGATTGGTTGAATTACAAAGCGGAAATTTCGCGCTGGAATTCACGGAGGTACATTTCGCCTCCTGCCGGCTATTCGCGAAAACTTTTGAGATTGGGAAGATAAATACGGCTGGTGAGAACCCCCTCCCTCCCCAATCGCACATTATTTCAGTAAAATTTGCGTCAATGGTTTAAATTTCTGTTCCCATTGTTTGAGCTTCAAATATTCTTTATAAAAATTCAATTGTTTAAAATAATGTTGGGAAGCGCTGTAAAGGTACAACTTTTTAACGGTTTTGGTTTTGCTTTTTGTTGTGCGCTTCCACTGGACGATTTTTGAACCATAAAATTATATAATAATTATGTAATATTTTTGGTAATGTTTTGATGATATACGAGGGGTCGTTTTTATACTCCCGGACTAGGCATGAAAACAAAAGACTAGAGCAACAACAAAATTTTATTTTTCAATATAGTTCCCCTGCTTTTGAATACAGGTATAACACCGTTTGAATAACATCTTTAATCCTGTATAAAAATATTCATTTGGTTTTTCCGTAAAATGGCCCTCACCAGCTGCTATAAGTTCGTCATTGTCCCTAAATTTTGTCCCCCTTAGCGTTTTTTGAGATTCGGGAACAAAAAATAGTCACTGGGTGCTAGATCTGGACTATAAGGAGCATGTTCAATTTCTTCGAATCCACAATCAGCTACAGCAGCTTTTGAAAGTCTGGACTTGTGCACTGGTGCATTGTCGTGGAGCAACAAGACACCTTGCGTCAGTTTTCCGCGTCTTTTCACTTTAATAGCATCTCTAAGGCGATGCATCAGGTTTATATAATACTCTCCCGTTACCGTACTACCCTTATTCATATAATCAATCAGCAAAATTCCCTGAGGGTCCAAAAAAATTGTTGCCATTATTTTTCCTGTAGAAGGGGTGACTTTAAACTTCTTGGGATCTCTGGAGCCCTTAACATGCCACTGCATCGACTCTTGTTTCGATTCAGGATCATAATGATGAACCCAGGTTTTATCTCCAGTGGCAAGTCGATTGATAATTAAATCTGATTCATCTCCACAGCGCGCCAAGAATTGTTCACAGGTCTCTACGCGGACACGCATTTGGAATGGCGAAAGCATTCGCGGAACCCATCTTGCACTAACCTTTGTCATCCCAAGGTCCGCCTCAATCGTGATGCTTCTTTGACAGAAGCGTCGTGACCCATCTCTTTCTATGCATGTGATGTGCGTTCGATTTATTTTCACATACATAGAGGACCTACTTGTTTAACGTGGGCTCCGAACCACGGAAAGTGTAATACACTTCATTACGAGATGGGCGCTCATGGCAAATTACCTCGGTGGGTTGCCATTGCCTTCCGAGGAGAAACGGTCAGAATAAAGTTTTTAGGGATTCTCGACCATGTTTAAACAATTTTGACCACTCGCAAATAGTTGACTTAGAAGGGCAATCATTCCCGTATACAGCCAACATTTTTTTTCTTCAAGAATAATGTTTGGAAGTTTTCCTTGTTTTGTAAGGAATTTTATAACAGCCCGGTATTCGATTTTATTCATTTCGATACATATACAACGCGCGACGACACAAACTGACAGATAATAAAATTAATAATGATGCAATTGTTTTGTAAATTGCCACACAGGTTACCAAGGCATATGTGATTAAAAACAGCATAATGAAAAATTGCATCAAAATTCAAAACAGCCCAGTCCGGGAATATAAAGACGACCCCTCGTAATATCTAGATCATGTTCCAGGGCAAGATTAGAGTTCACCGGTCCATTTGAAAAATAATGTTAAATGAAAAGATAACTTCCACTGTATGTATGCAAACAGGGAGTCTGGGGGGGATATAGAATATCCCCTCAAGTTATGGGTTTCAACGTTTCAAGAGTAGTAATGAAAAAGGCATTGAGAATAAATATACATTTTATAAGTGTTTTCGATTTTACACAAATTTGAAAACTTGAAAATTTTCATCACATATTTTTGGGCGATATGGGGAGACCCCCTGGTTACAATTTAATTTATCTTATTCGAAAAAGCAAGGTTATTTTTACCCAGTGTTATTCTACCGTCCTTAGTTATAATTATAACCTCCTAACTAACAAATTTAGTTTTGGGGTGAAAATGACTTTATATTTTTTTTTAATTATAATTCAATGTAATTTACAATCTGTACAATATAATACAATAAGTAAATGATATGAAAAGATTTCAAATAAACATGTAGAGGGTATTCCATTGAACACTCTCCATATTATTATTATAAATAACTAACTGTTATTTAAATTAACCGAATTTCACAATTTTAATTGGTTCATCTAAGAAAATTAAACGAATCGTTTGTGTAGGTTTGATAATGATTGTCTTTTTAGTCGACGCACTTCACCAGTATTATCTAATAATTTATTTGCCAGTTTGTTTGGATGAATACTCAGTCTATCACGGTATTTGACGCAGTTAATCGTAATTTCTTCTTTTATAGTTGTCACTTTTAAGTCGGTCGGTGATGATGGTTTGGCTAGTAACGTACCATGGAGCGTTTACTATATGGTTCGCAGTACTACGTTCTGGAATCTTTGCAATATTTCCAGGTTTGAACTACTAACCGCTCCCCAGAGCTGGATGCCATATGTCCAGATTGGTTTTATTATGGCTTTATAAACTAGTATTTTATTCTCCAATGACAACTGTGATCTTCTTCCAGCAACCAGTACATCTGTCAAAATTTTAACCTATAGTCTATCCGTTTTAAGAATGCAGAAATAAATTGTACTAGAACTGTGACTTTCGAGCGTGATTGGATAAAATTTCTACACGTTTACACTGCCGAAATTTTATTTGCGATTGATAACTCACGAATATTTTTTTCTGAAAGTTTTTGGAAAATATAAAAAATTTGTACAAGATAAATTGCTATTTGATAAAAAAATACTTTTAACTCGATTTTTTCAAGTATCAAATAAGTGACATTTGTGTTTTGTCGCTCATACACTTTAATTATTTGACGTTTCCCTGTGTAAATCTGACTTGCCGTTCAAGGCGACCTCTACTGCAATCTAAAACCAGATGGACTATAAGCTGTTTATATTTTATGCTTATCTGTTGCTTCCACGTCAGCCATCTATCTAAATGCATACCCAGATATTTTGCGGTTTCTGCCTGTGGTAATTGACATTTATTAAGTTTTACGGGGAGCGGCAGGTTTCTTTCTTCATTGTAAAGGTTACATGGGTTGATTTGGTTTCATTTGCCTTTACTCTCCATTTTTGATATTTATCAAGGCTTCTTTGTAGATTTTGTGAAGCTAGTAGTGCATTGGTATGTGAAGCTAGTATAGCAGTATCGTCGGCAAATGTGGCTGTTACGGTCTCTTTGGTTGTCGGTATGTCTGCGGTATAGATCAAGTATAAGAATGGACCCAGACTTTATATAGATGTTATAAAGCTGTCTACAAAATAAAATAGTATTTAATACCTACTGTAGTATATGGTTATATCACATTTCTGTTAAATGAAATGAAAATGGCGTTATAAAGTCTATGTAAACCAACTCAACATTGTTCTACCGAAAAGCAATTTGTTAGTTAAGACGTTTAAACTAAGGACGGCATTATTTTACAGACCATAAACTTGGTCTGTTTTTTGTATCTAATCAGAACACTTATTTTTAACTTTCCGTACTAAGGCGCTATATGGCAATACCATTTCTGGTATCTGGTAAATGGGAAAGTAATGTGTTGTCACATTAGATTTTTTTAGCGTGGTATATAATATGGTAATACCCTTTATACCATACCCTCTCCAATCCTCCTTTCCAAATGACGCCACTGACTTAGTGAGCCACGGGCTAGTATTAAAAACAAATAATAAAAACTTGCATACAGTAATAAAATAAAAAAACAAACAAAATTTGATCCACTTCTCAAAAAGGTTCGCTATCACTGACCTAGGAGGTCCTCCATACTGTACCCCTGTTGTTATTTGTTGAAATATAACAATAGTACATTATGATTTTTAGACGCAATTTAAATTTAAGATTTTCGTTTGAACATAAAGGGTCATTCACATCCACGTAACGTACGTTCCGGACATACATTGCGTAACGTAAGGAAAGTTGAAATGCATTGTTTCAAATGGCACCATTCACATTCGAAAAAACATGGCAGACGTAACGTAACGTAACAAAAAGTTCGTTCAACTTCAACTTGTACGTTATGTTTGCTATGTTTGACCAATGGAGATGCTTTTATTTTATTAGGCAACACCCCTTTTACTGTATTTTAAATTTTAAGGTTAAGTCACAAAAATGAATGCTGTCAAACTGTCAACCGATAGCCAATGCAAATACAGGTGCCCGTGCTTTTCGTTTCTATGGAAACAGTATAAACATTGGGAATTTACATCACCGATGAGGGAGCTAGCGTCGCCTTCAAAATTTTTAAAGATTTTCTTCAACTTTTATTACATAGTGCTGTGTCTCAAAATGAATAATAAAGGCTCCCGATGCTAAAATGAATTATATATTCAAAACAAGCACAAAATTCTAAGTCGGAAGACACTTTAAAAATTTGCTCTACGAGAAATTTTTATTTTTCAAAATTTCAATTTTCTAACTTTATTTGAGTCTCTCAGGATGAACGAAACATGACAAACATTGCTAAGTCTAAACAAATTGATGATTGTAACATCAGAAATGAAACAAAAAACTTAATTAGCTCAAAATTTGTAAAAATGTATTAATCATAATAACCTAGAAAAATGTAAGAATTTGTAAACCGATTTACTCTATAGATAACATTCTTTGTAAAAATGTAAGCATATCAAAAATTATGTAATTGTTTCATGCATATAATATGTATAGTTTCAAAGGATAAATTAACAAATTAGTGAATAAGGGTCAAATTTGTGTAACGCCTAAGTAAACAACAAAGATGGAGAAAATGAGTCAATAAAGAATCCAAAAACTGATGAAAACGTAATGTACCAGTCAAACCACTCGTGGAGACATCTCAAAGGAAATCGAGATTGATAGAGAGCATGAATCTACAACAAAAATAATTTATTAGAAAGAAATAAATTCGTAAATACATGGATTTGACTTACAAAATTCGAACAGGCGTGCCAATAATATCGAATTTCGATGAAAAATCAGTTGACCTCGGGCTTCTCAACAAAGTGCACGCAAATTTCAATGCTCTCCGAAAAATATTATTTACCAAAATTTGGAGGTTAACCAAATTCAAGTCGACTTCGTAGAGGTTAGAAATTTCCGTTGGACTGGACCAATTCTAAAAATAGATGTCAAGGACATAATGAATGCTGATAATGGAAAACATGTAATAATTTACAAAAAATCGACTCACATAAACTTTCTGGATAATAAGAAAATTATTGTATATTAATGAAAATAACTTACCTCAACGTTTTTGGAAATTTTCAATAGGAAATATGCAGCAACAAACACAATCTCTAGCACCAGTCAATGTAAAAGACGACCTCAAGTGACATCAAGCAAGGTGATAATGACAACAGGGAAGTTGAGTCATTGCAAATGCAATCTAAAGTAGGGCACACACACAACAACAAAACCATATCCTTTTAAAAATAAAAACTTCGATTTTGTCAAGGAAACAGGTACAGTGAATTTATGATTTTATAATTTGTTACACTTTGGCCTTCAGCGTATTAAAAATAGGATTTGAGGAAAAGACTTCTAACAGTGTGCATTCTTCATTACCCTCAGTGATAAGTTTAAAAATAGAAGTTTTCTAATTTAGTTAAAATTACTTCAAGCTTTGAATAAGCAAAAATATTAATTTAAAAACATTTAACCCCGCTAATGTAAAGCGAGAGACTTGATTGGTCAAACGATCAAGCACCTTGGGACGAAGAGTGGAAGCCTCTTTGTTTCGAATCATTATTTGTATTTAGTATTAAAAATTTTAAAGGTTCATTTACATTGGATTGTAATCCAAGATATTTTGTACAACTATTTCTTTCATGAAAGACATTTTGATAGGTTTTCTTTTTAATTATAATAAAATTTGTATGGGAGCTGATGAAAGTTTTTTTATTTCTTTATTTTTATAAAGAAAGGAAAGCAATAAGATATCCTGAGAGAGCCAATAATTATTTCGAACCATAAGGGACCCACCCCTGAACGACTCATCACCGAGAGCTTAGTAAGAAGGGGCAATAATGTGTGTACCTTCCTGTACCTAACATTTAAAAGGGGGGAGGACATAGCAATAGGTAATACAAAATTTTCAAAACAAATTTCAAAATAAGACTTTGCTACTGATGTTTACATTAAAATTAACTTTATTAGCGTGTTCCTCACCCTATTACCAGCAATGTGTATGTTAATTTTTTTGCCATACTCTTTGAACCGGGTTTTAACGAATATATGCGCAAGTTTTTAATATTTTATTATCTTTTTATGGTACATTTCGTAAGGGACATAATTAAATACGTGATCATTCAGATTTGTAAAAATATTTGCATCCTCAAGAAAATTTCGAAAATTTGAGGTCATCTTTTAACTTTGGCTCCCACCAAGTTAATATTTTTACCCAAAAACCTAGCTCCCGTTTCTCTAGAGTTAGCACCGGCTAGTACCCAAGTATTAAATCTAGCACCCCACCACAAATCAATGTTGTTTTTATCGAGGGGTGGGCAAAAAAACCTAGCTTACATTTCTTTAGAGCTTCTTTAGAAATCACCTGAAGCTAAGGCCCAACTGGTGTACGCGGTAAACCGTACATCTGATCGTACTAGCTGCTACCCTACTGGAAGGAATATACATCACCTTGAGAAGAACGAAACTTGGGGACCCCTAACTTTGGTAACCCCAAATAAATTGAAAATTTCCTATTGCAAAGAGGAAGGTTTATAAAGTATACTGTAAAAATTTCACTGGAGATGATATACACAAAATTTCGAGAAAAATCTATTTTAAAATAGCATAATTTTGCATGTAAAATGCATGTCGAAGTCACGCCCATAGCCGAGGTTATAAATATATGTTACGGTCGCTCGATGCCGATCGCATTTACCAGTCTACTGCCGTGCTTATAACATCGCTAGCACGGTCGCCAAACTGAATAAAAAAACGGTTCCTTTCAGAACCACAAATATTTTAAGAATAAGGTCTCTAAATAAACATAAAAAACTATGGGGAAAACCTAGGCCTTGCGGGGCTAAAGCCCCGCGGCCGGTTTTGATGGCGCAAATTACTTTTTTGGGTTGATCTGGCACGGCCAGAATTGGGCGCATCAAAAAACCTACCCTACGGCCCTCCGGGCGGTTTTTCAATAGCGTACGCCGCTCCGCGGCAGAGCTAAACATACGAAAAGGCGCAACTCATCAAGCAAACCGGGATGAAGGCAACCGGGATTTAAAACCCCCAAAAAATCGCCTAAAAACAAAAAATAATCGATGTTACATGTAGGAGAGTCGAGCTGCATCTGCCGATACGAAATACTCCAAGTGTTAAGGTCATTCATATTGCACGTACCGTCCACAGAATGAGCGACGCGCGGGAATCTCGTTAATTTTACATGTAAATTTGCTAACTTCAAAATCGATTTACTCAAAATTTTGCTAATACATTCTCACGTTTAAATTATATCAGTATACTATATAAACCTTCCTCTTTGCAATAGGAAATTTTCAATTTATTTGGAGTTGCCAAAGATAGGGGACCGAACCCCGAAACTTAAACCCAGTATCGTCTCATAAATTTACGGTGTTCATATGTTTTATTTCTTCTGTTATGTTATTCCACTAATTTCCACATGTTTGGTTTGCTTATAGTTTTTTACTACATTAACATAAAACCTACATTAAATTTACCTGAAAAATAGGATAACAAAATTTCTTTTAGTTGAATTCATTAATTATTGTAAAACCAATCCCGTTCCCCTCATTTAATCTGGAGATATGGGTAAACACTAGGGGTCCTGTTTATGTAATAAAATTTAAAAATTTACATTTGTAAGCTTCTGATAGAACAAATTTTGTTTTACTGCTAGAATTAATAATGGTAACCTTGTGATTACCCCAAAAATTATAAAAACAATATATTAAACACTCGGGGGTTGTTCATTGTTCAATCATTTTCATATGCCTCCCCCTCGCCCCCAAATCGAATTTTTTAATTAAATCGGTGTCAAACCTTACGGCATCGTTTGAGTTTCAGTAAACTTCCATTCTTTTTGTTGATGCCTTTAAGTTATTTCGGGGGGGGGGGGGGGTTCTATTTTTCTTCATATTCTGTTCTTCTTCTTCTATTTTTCTTCATATTCTGATTTTTGTGCAAAACTGGGTCAATCAAAAGATCTTCGTTTGAACTTCAATCAGCTTCCAAGCGATTATTTTACTTTCATTTTTGTTTTGAATAATAATTTTGCAATTAATGTGACTTTTTTGTGAATGTGAATTTTAATGACCAAATTAAAGTTAACACGTGTTGCTCGCAGTTATCGAAAATTTCAAATATCCATAACTGTGAAAAATTAAATTAAAATGATGATTATAGTTAGAACCTCTTTGGAGCTTAAAGGATTCTTTTATACTTAACACTTCTAAATTCCCACCAACCGATGGTCATGGGCTCAATGTTAGGGAGATCAACTGCTAAGGCAAGGTTCCCCGGTTTGACTCCGGGTACAGTCTAAAAATTTCTTGGCCGTATTCCGTGCTTCGGAGGGCGCGTAAAGCCGTCGGTCCCCTGTGTTAATGATTTACCATCACAACAATAAAAACAGGGTGCAGGCACATCGAAGACAAGCCTAGCAAGCGACCTAAAATGTAAAAACCGAACATGTTGTATGTTTTTCAACATACCATCGGATTAAACTATGTGTAAATGGAATATTAAAGAATTCCACTAATCGGGGGAACTGGAATCAATTTAAATAAACATAAGTACATAGCAGTTAATTCAATATTATGTATACTAATAGTACTTATTGTTTTATTTCCTTTTAAAGAACTTTTACTTTTACGTCCGGGGTTTTTTAAAATTCTTAGTTTTCCTGCGAAGATACTTGAAACGAGATGAGTAAAATCTAACAGCTTCCTCTGTGTTGCACCTGGTAGGGAAAAATCCACGAGAGCCAGAGGCAAATTTACGTCGTCCTTTTTTACTATCTTGTCAATATTAATACACAGGCCTGTTAATAAAAATATTTTATCTTAATTGGAACTACACTCTGATTGGGTAAAATGCCTACTCAATTACTTAGCATAATTTAAGTACGCTTGAGATAGCTGCACGCACAACGGCATAGTAAATAAACCGATGACGCTTAAAATTCAATGAGAGAATGAATGTACCACAGGAGCAAGAATCAGACGTAAATTTCCTAGTAATTAAATATAATGGGAAATTTTAGGTGGTCGCCTTGTTAGAAAACGTTACCTCTACTCTCTGCTAATAAAGCCCCCTCCTTTTTTATTAAATTTTTACATTATGCATTTATCTTTTTCTACACCACTAAAAGGTTAATTATAATCCCCTCACAGTTGACCGCTTTATGTACAATTGATTTAATATAAGCCACTCAATTTAAGCCAAACATTTCAGTCTTAAAACGCGCAAATTCGATAGCACATGGGGCATTTTCGAAAATAATTATCAAATTGTGAATAAACTCGTGAAAATTTTGTTTTTAATTACAGTGCAGAGAAGCTGTGTAGTGCACGGAATACATTTTTGAAAATTTATTTTTCCAAAATTGTTAACTTTTCTGGTAAGTTTTTTTCGCTCTTTACTAATTTTATATCTTTCATGACCTTAATGAAAATTTCACTTTCGATCACTTTATTTCAAAAATTATTTGTCCTTCCTAAACATTTCCAAATACATGATCGCTTTATAAATTACTTAAACTCGGATTTTGTATTTTTAATTGATGAAAACCTGTTAAAATGCGTTGACTTTCTGTTTATAAAATGTTAGAAGCAATTTTTGCGACACTTCCATTTGATTACCATGCAATTGCAATGCTGAGTTAGTGCAAGCTAAATCTTTCAAGGACCAATTTTCTTAATTATTTATGCAATCATAGATAGGCGTTCGTTTTATGTTGCAATTAAACTTTTAATTTTTTCTTCATCTTCAATTATACTTTTTATACCGAGCGTCCTTGTCAAAAATATAGGCTACATCAAGGTTTAGTAACACCGAAACCTAAAATAAAAATTTAATTGATCACTTATTGAACTATAATTAATTGGAATTAACTGCACTGTGATTACGGTTGGGAAGTAACTTTTCAAGTATTTGTTTTGTTCGTTAACCTGTTCCGGAAGTAAGAATATTTTTAAAATTACCTTGAAGTAACAATAAGAATTGATTTTACTGTAAAAATTTAAACCTTGTACGGTGTAGGTTTACAAATTTATTTATGTAAAACAAGAAATTAAGAAATCCTTTTTTTTTTCTAATATAAAAGCAAGGATTTTTGAACCTTGCTCAATGGATTGGTTCATTGCTCCATAGTATAAAACTATATTTTGTAATTCATTTTAATTTTTTACTTTGTTGATTAAAAATGCTATAAAATCCTAAATAAACATTTATAGTTTTTGGTGTATGAAAATTAGGAAACCTTAAAATTTCAATGTCAAGTTTTCGTTTTTAGTGTAAATATTATTTTTTTACAAATAGAGCCTTGGAGTTGATTTTTTGAGATGTAGATCTTGTAGTAATTATATATTTCAGTAATTAACGAATTAAAATGCGGAAAGGATAAAAATCTGTACAAAAATAATTTGTGAATTATCGCAGCCTTTGGTTTCTATTGTTTGTAAAGATTAAAATTATTTATTTATTAATTTTATATGTACCTACAATTAATTATTAAAGTTAATTATTAAATCTTTCACAAAAATCTTTTAATATGATTATTAATTAATAAATTTAAAAGGTATTGCAATTTTTTAGTAAGATATCCTTGTACTTTTTAAGTTAGGATTAATTTTAAAAGGACAAATTACGTTTTTTTATTATAGTATAAAATCTTTAAAAACACAAATTTATTGCTTTACGTTTTATTTAAAATTTTTTCAGTTGAATTTTATTTCAGTTTTATTTAATCATTTAAAAATTTTATTATAATATTTTTAATACAAAACTTACGACCTTAATTTTTAAAACTTCTGCAAAATTTTTGAAATGAAAATCTTGAAAAATCGTTGCTTTGGCATTGACAGCGTTTTGACCATCCAAAATCAAAAAATATAACTTATTTGGAAACTAAAGGCCCATCACGCAGGGGAAATTCACTATACGTGATGATAACAATTAAAATTCGTTTTTCGACATTTATGGAAAAATGTAATATGTTTATGGAAACAAATAAAGAAAGGGGCATTTAATAAAAAATTCTTTACGTGGTGTGGTAAAGATTGATGGTCCGTACACAAAAGAATGCTACTCCTATTAATTAAATGTATAGTTTTTTAATTTGCTCTCAACACGATTTAAAAATGTAGTTTTTAGGAAAACACCTATGATAATAAAAACTTCACTTGAAAACGCTTTATTTTCGTCAATTTTACAAATTTCTTCGTAAAATTTTAAGGCAGAATTTTTTTAAAATGCATATTTCAAAAAATTTTACAAAAAGTTGAGAATTTTAATCTTTTTACAGTGGATTCTCAATATTAATTATGAATCACGGAAACTGGCACGAGTCATATATCAATTACCATTCAATTCTCTGGGTTTCTTTAATTACTGTACAGTAATTACTACATAATTGCATACTCAAAACATCTTTAAGGTTTTTGCTTTTTTCGTATATTTTAATTTTCATTTATTTTGTAATACAGTCTCGATTAATCCGGTTGCGGTTTATCCGGTCGGCGGATTATCCAGCAATATTTGGATCAATTATTATTTGCGATTAATCGTGTTTTAAAATTCCCAGAAGTCGACCGGCACGTATAATTAAGGGCCATAAATAATAATATGTTGTGTGTAAAACTGCTGTCAATGGTGTTGTTATTTATTTTAATATTTACCATCTCAAAATGCGAAAAAATGAGGTCCTAGGCAAAAATGAGTCAAACTACTTCAAAAAATTGGAAATAGAGTGAATATTTAAATAGAATTTAAATTCGTTAATGAATTTTGTTAACTACATGCACGTTAATTGCAATAATAACAATTGCACGTTAATTCATTTTATTACAAAAATCTGCCTATCTGCGATTATCCGTGAAAGTCGGGGTCCCAAGGAGCCCGAATATTTGAGGTTCTACTGTAAATATTCTAAATATACCTAAATATTCTTTGCGAGAGACCAGATAAAAGTCTAAAAATTTACACTATTTATAATTTTTTTATAAGAATTCTGCACAATATAATATTTAAAGTGCGAAGTGAAAACTAGTCATATCCTACCAAACTGGCCAATGCAGGTTGAGGGGGACAGTCGTAGAAGAAAATAAAAGTCAGAAAGAAGATCAGGTTCTTCCCGGACTCGAGCCAATGACTGCTGCCACCGTGAGACAGTACAAGTCAGAAGACAAATTTTTAGAGAGCAAAAAACTGTATAACTTTTGCCATTGCAATTTTCTTCTTCTTCTTCTTCTTAATCTAGGACTACGTCCTGTACTTCCCAACTATAGTGCCTCTTATTCAAGGCACTGTTGGTTCTATGAGCAGTTTTGTTTTTACATCTCAGGTAGCTTGCTAGACTTGCCTTTCGATGTGCCTGCACCCTGTTTTTTTTTATTGTTATGATAGCAAATCATTAACACAGGGGGACCGCCTGCTTAACGTGCCCTCCGAAACACGGAGGGCATTGCAATTTTGCAATTTTAAAATTGGTAAAA
Source organism: Podabrus alpinus (assembly GCA_932274525.1). Lineage (NCBI taxonomy): Eukaryota > Metazoa > Arthropoda > Insecta > Coleoptera > Cantharidae > Podabrus > Podabrus alpinus. The sequence goes on along the minus strand of OW026456.1, from coordinate 49,224,441 downwards.
AATTAATTCTAGATTTTTAAAAGATACTTCAATTACAATTTTAAAATTACACAGTTAATTTGCTCTGCTAAAAAGTTCCCGTTACTATTCTCAGTTCCCACAATATGCAATATACAACATACAAAATACAATATACAATATGCAATATACAATATACAATATACAATATACAATATACAATATACAATATACAATATACAATATACAATATACAATATACAATATACAATATACAATATACAATATACAATATACAATATACAATATACAATATACAATATACAATATACAATATACAATATACAATATACAATATACAATATACAATATACAATATACAATATACAATATACAATATACAATATACAATATACAATATACAATATTTAATATACAATACAATATTTTAAAAGCGTTTTCTCAGAAAACACTAGGACACGTCAATCTTATTCTTTAAAATACAAAATTTTTCCGACAATAATATTTTTAGATCGTGTTTTGTTTCCGAGCTGTGCTATAATCGACAATTATTTTAAACGGCAACCCTTATTTTTCGTCATGAATTTGGATAGAACACATTTTTCTGAGTACAAAAGTATCAAAGACGTATGACCTTGAAGAGGAAAGTTTTCAAGATAATCGGTCTCAAAATTTTAAAATATTTATATTTAAGTTATTACAGTACACCCCCTATCATTTAAGAAGACAGAAAATACAGTTTTCACAGATATTTAAATTTTCCAATTTTTCTTTAAAAATCTGTTTTTTTTTGTTAATTAATCATTGCTTAAATTTAATTATACATTATTTGTGCTGCTGAAATCTTAACTGTTTCAATTTTTTCTAAAAATAAATTGTTTCACTATGAAAACCGTCGTTTTTCCCCACGCTTCCTTAATAAATGATCTTAGATCAGTCATTTTTAATTTTTTTCTCCCAATATAAATTTGAAATTTTTGTAGCTCACAGCATGTACTAATTTTTGGTATATTTTGCAATATTTTTCCTATTCGCTTCGATTTAAAATTAATTTGAATGGATATCGATATGTTACGTTAGGTAATCGACCCTGTTTTTTTAGATTTTTTAGACCGTTTAGATTTATTGAAATTGCAATGAGAAATCTAAAAAAAATTAATTTTCAATATACTTTCTTGAATTATCTACAAAAGGAATATCCAAACTGTCAGTACCCAAAATATTCTTTTACTCTTTATATCTAATACCTAATTTAGGATAAAAATTTACGACGGTTTAAACTGCTCCCCTTCCCCTACCTGGGGGGTATTCCATACCCCCCAGACCCCCCGGTCAGTGAGACTGTGGTTTATAGGTAGGCACTTTCTCGACTATTATTAATTTTTTAAATCCGATCTTCCGCGTTAACCGATCCGATTGTGTTTTGTACAATATACAGTCTATAATATGCATAATATACAATTATTATTATTAAATTATTATAGCATAATATAGCCTTAATTAATCTGTCTGTAAAGCTAAATTGATCCATTGATTAGCCCCCAGTGCGGCCTTTAGGCCGCACAACCAAGGTAAACACATTTTTGTATACCATATACAATAATTATTAAAAAAAATTTATACAAAATGTTAACATTTGTTGATAAACTTTGACAAAATTTTATATTTATTTAAAAATTAATAAAAATAGTCTTCTTCCATCCCGGGTGGTCCTCCAATCTTCGTCTCTCCATAATCATGTTTGGTTGTCATTGACCTACGGAGGTTTTATAATTATTGTTGTCTTTGATCCGTTATTCGTCCTATTGCCGTTTAAAGAAAAGGGAAGGGAAAAAGGGAGTTGTCCAGCTTGCATTTGCCTGATAAGGTTGCATAATAAATAGTTTATTAAAAATTCCACAAAAACATGGGGTAAATTTTGAGGGCCATACTCATGATCTAAACGAAGCTTCTGCACTCCCACAGGTGATTGTACAGACCTGTATGCAAGAATGTTCAGTGGTATAATCAGTACCAAGGAGAAGGACTAATTTATGAGGGTTTTTCCTACAAACCAGGAGGAGAGGAATACCTTCCACTCGCTGTGGAAGACCCTTTATGTCATTCTCCGAACAGGTTGTAGCAAGCACCAGAGGGAATCTTCCACACTAGATTCTGTAGAGGACTATATAAATATATTCTTGTCTTATATATCTTTGATTTATTAAATAGCTAAAAACTGAAGTATTCAATCCATGTTCAAATATTTATTCAGGATCTACTGCCAATATAAAAAAAAATATAAGTACTCCGACTTTAACAGCTGTGTCTCCAAATGGGAGCACTTTTGCATATAAATAAGTTGTATTCGTTCAACCCAATGTTGTCCCAGAAGTCTACCACATTATTATATTATATATAATTTATCTATTGTTTTCATTTGTGTATTCAATTATATGAACTTATCGAAAATGCGAACACAACCGTGTTTAAAGAGTTTCCTTCTTGAACTGCTATAATTGCGGAAAATCAGCATCTTTGATGTTTTTCATCTCAACCATATCCAGAAATATCCCATAAATGCTCATTTTTCACCTATGTTTTGGATGCTTAAGATAAACCCTTAGGACCTACAGCATATCGTGGAATTCGAACCACGGCATTTTTTGGTACCAAAACTATGCCAAAGGTAATATATTTTTTTTAATTTTAAATTACAGCTTTTCTCGGGGAGGGGGTCCACTCAAAGTCAAAATTTGGTCAGGGTCTACAAATTTCGACCTTAATTATTTACCCAATAAAAAGGCTTCTTCAATATCTACATTTAAAAAAACATCGTGTCTTAAGTGTTTTTTTTAATTTTTAGGAAAAAGGAGGGTGGAAAAATGAGAGTCATTCGGGGTGTGGTGAAAACTATTTTTCGTTGTTTTGTAAAATATGTATTTACCTTTCTGTAAAAACGTTCCCATGAAGACTGGGAAATTAAAACTAAAAGTCACCCTTTTTTATTTAGGTGAAAATATCGATTAAGCAGATTTAGGCTATTTTTTCTGAACAGTTAATAGAGCCGACAAGGGCTGAGATATTTCAGTTTCCGCAAAACCTATAAATTGAAAAATGCTGCACCCATGAAAAACAGACAATAAAATTTAAATAACGGTCATTTTGAATTAATAACATATTCTTCTAAAGTTTGAATTGCGCGGAGAAATTGAGTATTCATGCCTAATAAAAAAATATGTAACTCAACTAATGGTTTTATTCGACGTTTTGGTCTTAATCAACATACGGTTCACTTTTTATCAAACCCGGAAAGTCATTTCCATTGCCATTCCATCAAAATTAGGGTTTGTTTTATATTATATTTTTTTTACAGTTTGAACTTTATATGGTTAAATTGAATTCAATTAATAAATAGATAAATTAATTAATTAAAATGCGGGAGAGCTATAAAAAATTATATAAAAACAAATTTTATAATTAATCATTGATTAAAGAGCGCAATTAAAAAATTATAAGGTACTATACTGTTTTTTATTAAGAAATTTTTTTTATATGGCAAAGTTTATTTTTAAATATTAATATTTTAATTAAATACTTATTTAAAAAAATAATTACTAATAAAGTATTCAGAAAATATCGGTTTTACAACATTGTAAAGTACAGTTTCCAATACGATTTTTCAACGAAATCTACGTGAAGAAATGGAAATTTCGCTTTTCTCAATTTATTTATACTTCAAATTAAATGGAATTTAATTGATTCATTCGTTTTTCATAAATTTATCAAGTAATTATAATACAAAAGTATTAAAAAAATTGTACAAAAACCATTTTTACAGTTAAACGGTGATTAATTTCACTTCAATTAATAGTAAATTGTACAACTTTTTTCTTAATTTATTAATAGTTACATTATTTTATTTTAATACTCGTATAATAAAGAGTAATAATTGTGATATTATTATTTATTTAAATATAAATTTAAATATTCTCATAAATATAGTAAGTTTTAATTGATTACTTAATAAAAGTTATTTAGAAAAAATTGGGTTCAAAAATTACAAGGTACCAATTCCGAATAAAACTGAAATTTGCTATTTTTAGCTCACTGTATATTAAAAATTCTATTTTTAGATTCTTAAATTAAATTTCAGTAATAAATTAATAAATTTAAAATACCAGAGTGATAAAAAAATTTATTGCGACTTCCTTGGAGCTTTTAGTTGTATTTAAAACAATTTATAATATTGATAAATTTAATATTAATAAATTAGGGGGTGGAAGGGATACTAAAAAATTGAAATAATTCTTATTGAAGTTAATTAATTAAAGCATACTCGTAAAGATTTGAAATAATAATAAAAATAAAATATAAAATTTAATTGATCGTAAAACAATAATTATTAATTACAAAAATAATTATTCATATAAGAAAGTTGTAACAAATGCGGACTTAAAAAAATTCAAGGTACCAACTCCCACATGTACTCGTAGATGTAATTTCCTGTATATTCAAAATTTTAACTTTTGATTCTTAAATTTTATTGTTGTGCAAATAAACGTTATTTGCCATTTAATATGAAAATTAAATTGTTCAGAGGGTATAAAAAAATTGCAATTAATCAATTTTTTAATATAATAAAGTAACATTGAAAATATTCTAATGTTTTATTTATTATTTAAAATTTGAACTTTAATTTTTTTATGTTGAATTTTAATTGAAAATTCAATTGATCTTTTAAAATGTATGAAAAAAATATTTTTTGGAAGAAATTTATTCAAAAGTGGAAAGAAACGTTGTATTTTTTCGAATTCCGCTGATGTTTCGATGAAAAGAACTGCTAAAAATAGTATGATAAATTCAATTTTATGGAAATTAAAAGTAAATATTTTTATGAATATAATAAGTTCCTTATTATGTTTTTATTAAAATTAATTGTTTTCAAACCTTAGTAAAAAAGTGACCTTATCTCTATAATATAGATACGCATATTAGAAATTTCCGGTGTCAAAGAAAATTTTAACCTCACAGTTTATTATTTATCAAATGTTGGCTCCCTTCGCTTGTCCACTAAATCCTACTGATTCACCACAAAAGGTGACACTTTCACTCCTAATAAAACAATATCCTATTTTAAAACTTAATTGCAACGGACATAAACTATGTCGAAACGATTGGCACTAAAGTCGGCCCAAAATTCAAATGGGGGGGGGGGCTGAGGAAATAAACACGAGCGGTGTTTTGAACCGATTGACACTAAATTCGGCCTAAAATTCGCGATAGGGGGGGGCGTCGCAATTTTTTCAGCCTCATCTTAAATTTTAAGATGTTCCACAAATAGTGCAAAATCAAAAAATACGAATACACAAACATACAAAAGCGATTGAAGTCAAATTCGACTCAAAATTCAAAATTAGAAGGGATTTTATATTGATACCTCGAATAACACGGAAGATTGTTTTCAGTAATATAAACTAATAATGATACAGGAAGTGCCTACCTGTTGTAAGATATAATTAAAAAAGCGGAGGGTCTGGGGGGTATAGAATACATCCCAGTACACAAAAATGGTAAAAGAAATATTTATAACCTTATGTCCCTCAGTGTTTAGGTCAAAAAGAAACAAAGGCTTGAAAACAACGCAAAGCGAGAATTGGAACCCCATCAACAAAATATGGTAAATTTTAAACTTTTAAAAAAATAACCTTGCGACTGGGGGGGTACGGAATAGACCCGGTCTATCGGGTCTATTTTTATCGATAGGGACTATTGAAGGGTTACCATGGTAATGTGACGATTTTACTGGTTACCCGATGGTTATTATGGTAACTTGACAATTTTACCAATCACCAGACCGTTACTTTGGGAACATAACATTTGAAGGGAAATGAAGAAAAACGGCGATTTCCCCGAATTTAAACAATATACCAACAAAATTGCACACAAAACGCTGGTTTTGAACTTTATCTTAATATCGTTGACAGGTTTGCATAACTTTGACGAACTCTCAGTTAAATTAGTAAACATCTAAATCTGTAACGCTCAATCACTTATTCATCCCAATATCTCGTTGAAATTTTGCGTGGCTAAAAAATTGAATATCAATTTGTACTACAATAAATGTAGTATTTTGGACTAATTGTTTTTTTTTTGATGGGTTGAGATCAGATAAGGGAAACAGCATAAGTTCACTGCTAACCGCGAAAAAACTCGTTGAACATTTTGGTACCAAGTCAAAGGAAGTCCGGCGAAAACGGACGGTCTACAGTTTTGATAGTAGTAATCCCCTATAGTGCGACCTATAGACCGCACAACTTGGCAAAAAAGTACAACGGCGGAAGTTTACTTCTAACTACAATTATAGTAATAATCCACTACATTGCGGATTTAGGTCTTCGGAATTTACACTTCGAATATTTTTGTGCTAAGTCAAAGAGAAGCCAAGAGCGTCGAAAAATCATGGACTATAATTTTTATAGTAATAATCACTTACAGTGATTACTTCGGCAATCACGTACAACAACGGAAGTTTACTTTTGACCGCGAAAATTCACGTTGAACATTTTTATACCAAGTCAACGAAATTTTTTCAATAATAATCCCCTACAGTGCGGCCATTAGGACGCACAACCTTGGCAATCATGGACAACAGCAGAAGTTTGCTTCTAACTGCGAAAATACACTATGAAAATTTTTGTGCCAAGTCAAAAAAAAAAAACGTCGCAAAATCATGAACTACAATTGTAGAGTGGGAAGTGAGAACAGTACAAGTCACAACAGGCAATTTTTTAGGAGAGAAAAAACTGTATAACTTTTGTCAATATAATTTTTAAAATTTAATAATATAGTAATTATGGATATTTAAAGCATATAAATATTCCCCCCCGAAATGATGTCACAAATTTTTAATTGTTAACTCCCCCACCCCTCACGAGTCCCATAATACATAACATGTTGCAAAAAAGTATGGACGTGACGTCACAAGGAAGCATCCCCCCCCTTTCCCCTGTGACACTTTGTCACAAGTTGGTGAACGTCCCTCTCCCAAATGTGTGACATCATTTATGGAAAGCCCCTTTGCATTGTGTTCTCACTTACCACTCTAGAATTATTATAGTAATAATCTCCTACAGTGCGGCCTTTAGGCCGCAAAACCTTGGCAATGATGGACAACGGCGGAAATTTGGTTCTAACCCTGAAAATATACGTTGAACATTTTTGTAGCCAGTCAAAACAAAGCCTAAAATATCGTAAAATGATGATCTACAATAATTGTTATAGTAATAATCCCCTATAGTGCGGCCATCGGGCCGCACAACCTCGGCAATCACGTACAGCAACAGAAATTTACTTCTAACCGCAAAAATACACGTTGAATATTTTTATGCCAAGTCAAAGAAAGACCATAAACGTCAAAAAATCGCGGTACCTTAGCAATCACGTACAACGGCGGAAATTTACCACAATCTGCAAAAATACACGTTGACGCCGCAAAACCTTGACAAGCACGTACAAAGACGGTGTTTTACTTCTAATCGCGAAGGTACATGTTGAACATTTTTGTGTCAAGTCAAGCAAAAGCCAAAAGCGTCAGAAAATGACGGTGTACAATCACCCCCTACAGTGCGGCCCTTAGGCCGCACAACCTTAACAATCACGTACAACGGCGTGTCCCAACTATTTTAATTTAAGAACATACGAATTCCGTACAAAACTCCGGAAATGTCGCCGCAATGGTGGAATATTCGACCACTTCTGGATTATCTGTAAACCTGTAATTTTGAATCGACGTAGGTTCGATATTCTTATTGCACTGACGTGAGAAAAATTATCGGCGTTTTTTCATCGTTGAAAGTAGAGTATTGGTAGATGACAGCTCGGAATTGTTACGATTAACATTCGGGAAGCTTTGTGAACTATGATCTTTTTCGCGACAATAATTAGCTGAGGTTTCTATCTAGAGTTTCTTGTTTTTACATTTTGCTGCCTTTCTTGGACTAAACAAGGTAATAACTGGAAAGACTATTTTAGGTTGATAACAAATAAACTAATCAGATCAGAGTTATCAGATCTCCGGTGGTATGGAAATAACCAAACATTTAATTTTTTAAATGCAGGACTTATCGTAGTCTTATTAGCTTAATGGAGTGAAAAGAAGCTGAACTATTATGCCTTGTAGTGGCTATGATAGGCCTTTAGGCCGCACAACCTTGGCAATCATTCACTAGATATCTAAAAGCAGTAGAACGAATCCTTATACCAGCCAATTGGCTCATAAATATCGTTACCACGTTGGGGGGTGTGTCCAGGATTTTTGCGATCATCACTCAGAAGAAACTTTGACCAACGTAATGGAGAGTTAACTATGTAGGCAAGCACAAACTACCAATCTTACCCAAAAATTTCAATTAAAAAGTGGGGTATTGTCTAGTAAATATTGAAAGTACGATACAGTGTTATGCGTAATTGAACGGAATTATAGACGATTATATTCAATTTATCATTTAATTACCTTTTATTTTTGAGATAAACAAACCCAACCACATATAAACAACACTAAATATTTACTACTACGGTTAACCACAACAATGAAATTACTGAATGACCAGCAAATTTTAATTAATCGACTGAATAATTGTAACGGAACTTTTAGGGAATTCCTGGATATCTTCAGAATTTCTGCTCGTTAGTTTTTGTTAAAAAATCTTCATTTTTTTGACTCCTGAGCTCCAGTCTTTAGGCTCCCGGGCCTTATAATTTCTTTTGTCCCATTTTATGTTGTTATTTCTTTAATAATCATGCGTCTTTCTTGTTGCATTTATTTGATTCCAATTTTTACTTGCAGGTAAACAATGGGTTCTCTTCCCCAATTATCAATATTGAAAGGACCCAGTCGCACTTTAAAACCCAACCGCATAGACAAACTTTTTGAAAATGTAGCCAACACATCAGCAGCCAACAACATTGCCCTAATATACGAAGGTAAGCACCGACTACAAAATTTCTTAACAAATTAACTAACCTTAAAATTCAGAAAATGGAAAAACCAAAAAGTACACCTACTCCGATTTAAACAATTTGGCCAATTGTTTATCTCGCGTGATTCACAAAAACATTCTGGAAAACAGCTTACCTAGAAATAAAGATGGCGACTACATAATAGCTGTTTCGATGCAACCCTCTGATTATTTAGTGATAACTTTACTTGCAATCTGGAAATCTGGAGCTGCTTATTTACCACTCGATCCAAGCTTTCCTGATGCCCGCATCGAACACATTATTAACGAAAGCAGGCCTGTAATGGTAATTTACGAAAAAGGTAAGAAATCGGTCAACTGAAGACTTTTTTGGAAATAATGTTTCCTTTCAGATTGCGAAAGTTACGGAAACACATTTAAGTTATCGCTCAATAAGCTCTTCAATTCCGCTAATAGCGCTTTTTCAAATCCGTTAAAAAATGAAGAACGTTTACGACACGTAAAGGACGATTTGGCGATAGTTTTATACACTTCCGGAAGCACTGGAGTTCCAAAAGGTAATTTTCTTAAAAAATATTGTTACTTTTAATGACGTCATAATATTAGGTGTGCGTTTACCTCACTGTACAATTTTAAATCGACTTCAATGGCAATTCAAAACTTTTCCTTATGGTAGAAATGAAAAAACCAGTGTTTTCAAAACAGCTTTGACGTTTGTTGATAGTGTTGCAGAATTGTGGGGGCCGTTAATAAATGGCCTCGCCATTTTGGTGATGCCTAAAAGTACAACACAGGATCCCGAAAAATTAACGGCAGATTTAGAAAATTACCAGGTATTTAATATTCGTTCCATCTTCTTCCAATGTCATAACAAATTTTATTTTTAGATCGAACGGCTGGTTCTGGTTCCATCACTGTTGAGAACGCTTCTCATGTATTTCAATCTACAGGTATGTAAAAAATCAGATGTAAAAATTTTGTTTAAGACTTTCCTTTTAGAAAACCAGAAAATATCTTCCAAATTTAAAAACCTGGGTGTGTTCGGGCGAAACTTTAGTTGCTTCGCTTGTCGAAGATTTTTATAAATATTTTTCGGTCGATGATCATAAACTTTGTAATTTTTATGGAAGTACAGAAATAATGGGTGACGTTACATACCACGTTATTTCACAACCTGGAGAACTGCAACATCAAGAAAAAATTCCGATCGGTGGGTATTTAGTAGCTTATCATCCCAACAAATTCTAAATTTTTTTTTACAGGTTTACCAGTAGATAACACAATGATCTACCTCTTAGATTCCGATTTTCGACCGGTAAAGGCTGGTGATGTAGGCGAACTGTTCGTTTCGGGATTGAACTTAGCCGCGGGTTACGTTAACGGCCGCGATCCCGATAGGTTTATTGAGAATCCGTTAGCAGTTGATCCTATGTATGCTCGATTATACCGAACCGGAGATTTTGCGAAACTAAATAAAGGTACCTTGTATTACGAAGGTCGAACAGATTCGCAGATAAAAATTCGAGGCTATCGTGTCGATCTTTCCGAAATTGAAAAAGCCGTTAGTGCGGTTAACGGCGTCGATAAAGGCATCGTGTTATGTTACAAACCCGGCGAAATTAACCAAGCCATTTTGGCATTCGTGACTACTAACGAACCGCTCAACGAACACGAAATTGAAACGATTCTAAAAAGCAAATTGACACCTTATATGATTCCTCAGGTTATCTTGATTGACGAAGTTCCTTTGTTAATTAACGGAAAGATCGATCGTCAGATGTTACTGAAAAGTTATGAAATTTGTAACGACAGTAATAACAATGGTAAGTTTCAGACTTTTTTTGTAGTTGTAAATTAACAGAATTTGGATTTTTAGAAGAATTGAATAATTTACCAAGCATCGATTACACAGGCGTTAGAAAAAGTCAAATGAGCGCAGCTAAAGTATTATTTGAGATAGTGGCTTCCGTACTCAACAGATCTGCACGAGCGGTTATATCATTGGATACGAATTTTTATGAAATTGGAGGAAACTCCTTAAATTCCATTTTCACCATCACAAAATTAAACGAACAGGGTTATTATATTAGTACGTGAGATTTAATATTTCCCGAAGGGCATCCTTTAAAACTTTTATATTTACAGGTATAGGCGATTTCATAGCCGCAATCGATTTGGGCGAAATTTTGGACCGCATGACATCCGATAAATTAAACATCTCCAAACTTATATCGCAACCTCCATGTTACTCAATCGAAATGCTTGATCATCACCACAAAAAGGACGTCATTGAGTAAGACAACTCTTAAACCTCTTCTGCAAAGTCCTAATTTCTTTTTTCAGGATTATCACTGCCAGTTTTTACCTCAAAGCGGACCTCGAACAATGGATAATTTCGGAAATCTCCGAATTGGACTACACCGACTTACTTGGAAAATTATGGGAACCTTTAGTTGAGAAGGATCTCAGTTTTGTTGTGAAAACCGAATCCAATAAAATTGTAGGAGTTGCGTTGAGCTTTGATGGACGAGATGAACCGGAAGTTGAGGTCGATTCAAAATTATCTGTGATATTTGATTTTTTGGAAACCATTGAAGGACCAGTTAGGGATTTGCAATTGCCTCCTGGTCAAGGCAAAATTTTGCACTCCTTTATGATGGGTACCAAATCAACGTTGGTATCGAAAGAAAATATTGCTGTGATACAATTTATGGAAGAAGAAACTTTGAAACTTGCGAAACGTAAAAAGTTTTTGGGAATTTTTACCACCAATACGAGTCCTTTAACTCAGGTCCGTACTCGAGATTTATTTTAAGTGTGTGATTTTATTATTTTATTTTATTTAGCAATTGGGAAGTGATGTTTATGGATATGAAACTTGCTTGGATTATCAAGTAAACGAATATATTGCTAGTGATAAATCGAAGCCTTTTGGTTTGGCTCCTGATTCCCAAAGAGCGTTGGTGCAATGGAAATCTATTTAATTTTATTACAACGACGCGTGCTTTGATTAAATTATTGTTTTTAAATTATTAGAGTTATGTTAATCACCATTGGTAACTATTGAAGTGATAAGGTCCCCCTCCCCACACTACCGCCACCGCCACCTCCACCAGCTATGTATTCTGTAACAATCGCTAATCGAACTCAATATTTCTTGTATATAATGCTTTTAGCACATGTAAATTAATGTAATGTAATTGTAAAGAATTTTTAACAGCTGTATGTTTTATATAAATTATTATTAAGCGGCTATAAAAATAAATAGAATTATTTCATTGTTGTATTCACGTAGTGAGTATAACTTTAAAATAATAGTTATATTGTATAATTGTAAAATAAATTACCATTTGGTATTTTTAATATCAAAAAAATTATTTATGTAGTATTAAAACGTGATTTAAAAATAAAGAAATGTGCGATTCTTGCATAAATAATCTTGTTTATTATTTTTACTTATGAAAGTGTGAGCGAAATTATATCTCAGGAATGCAGTATGTTATTGCTTTCTCTCTGCTGCCTATCCGAAACATAATAGGCAACATCCTTACTTTGAGAGGGAAATATTTTCGGAAAGTACCCCACAGAAATTTCGGTACAGTACAAAGACAACATCGAGTATACAAGAAAAGCACCTGAATTGGAATGCAAGAGTCGCCAGCTCAGCCTGTAATCCTCAGCAATGCAACTGTCAACTTAGGGTTAGAGTTACACTCTAACCTTTTCTACACTTTTTCTGGATTTTATAAAGCCGTTGCTGCAAAACTATTTATAAGCATTGAATAGCAGATCTTTGAAAGACGTCTCCGTCTCCAGAGCTTCAGAAGATGATCAGTACATATTGTAACACCTGCATGATCGGTCAACCAAAGCAATCACAAATTAGTGCGGCCGTTCGGCCGCACAGCCGTCATCAATGTTAGTCTTCAATAAACGCTATTGAAGCTATAAAAATTATAGCATTAAAGTAAAAACGCTATAAAAATAAGAGCTAGTACAGAACCCTGAGGTACACCCGTATTATCTAGCAGTGATTAATATTGCAATCAAGTCAATGTAAATTTCATCAAATATACCTCAACAATTTACATAATATAAAAACAGTCATACATTATTACAATTCTCAAGCAACTTAGGTCAAATAACAAAAAATACAAATTTCATTATAAAAATTAAATAAAAATACTAAAACAAGTTAACTATTAAAACACTTCCCACGGATACGAATATTAAATGGTTATTAAACTAGGTTGAAGAATTATTTAGTTTTTTAATTCGCTATAGTAGCACCTACAATTTGTATTATATTTATTTTGTTGGGTATTTTTCTACCTTAATTTATAAATTCCAAACTGTCTTTTATATTCCTATAATTTATATTACAACAATTTTTTTTTACAAAAGTCAGGCTGTTACTCCGACTAACCCCCCCCCCTCGCACTTTTTAAGACATTTGTTTACCTTTTGTGCCCGGATTAAAAGTATTTCATATTTTGTGCAAACCTTTACATATTGCGATGTCGCAATATTTTTTTATTATTATTTGAATTGAATATTTTTTTAACTTATGCCGGCTAACTTTTATATTAATAGAGCATGAAATCCCCTTACCTCTGGAGTCGATTCCTCGAAGGCTTATGTTCTTGGCTTATTTTACCCTGAAAATTAATGTTTTGTTTGAATTTCAACAATCCCAGAATGATATATTTTTTACAATAACCATTAGTTTTATTTACACACATTAATTGGAATAGACAATGTTTATTTTTATCTCAAAATCAAATAAATTATTAACCCTTGCAATGTTTATTGTTTTAATTATTAGTCCCAAATAATTCGAATCACCCGTGTATTTCAATGTTTTTGAATTATGCATTACCTTTTCACTAACTAGAAAAAATGAGTAGGCCGCTTAACTTACATGTTGGACTCGCCATCCGGTTCTTCTAACCTCACTATACGTGTTGGCGTGAAATATTTTTCTTCGCCAAAAATCTTCGTTTGCTTAAATTTTATAGTGCATCGACCATTCCATTTGGTAAATAAACATCCAAATTTAATTACCATAAATTATTCTTCTTGGCTTAGTAAGTATTTTTAACTTTTATGTAAATTATTTTCCCGTGTGAACCACGTGTTCATTGATTGATTTAACTTTATTTCTTTGTAGGATCCTCACACCTTGGTGTTGATCAAAAACAACTCAAACTATTGAGTTTTCGAAGACCGAACAAATTCGCGTCTTTTCACCTCAAGACCACATAGGAATCTTTTGTTTACAACTTTCGTTGTCTTGGTTTTCTTGTTAATTATTGTTATTTTTCAATCTTGATTCTTTTTATAATTTGGTGAGTGTTACGCGCTTTTGATTAATTAATTAGTTTTGAAATGTCATAAAACTAATTCACTTTGATTGTTTATTTTAGCACCTGCCGAATACAACATCGCCAAGCTTGTAGTCCGTACCGTGCTGCTTGTAGCGGTCTTTCGGAGCCGTTACTCCTCTTTCTTTCATCGAACCCACGTAAACATTGCATAACGAATTTCTTAATCTAATATTTTAAAACTATTAACAAATTTCTTATAACTAACATTTTCTAACTACTTAGTGAACAAATCTTTTTGTATTATTAACATTTATCATTCTAGGACCTTCTTTTGTTTTTACTCAATAACCTCGTTGAGTATTTATTGCAATTATGTGATCCGATCCTTCGACGAATCTCCTGATGCGTTAAGAGACCTCCTGCTTTATTTTACTTTTTGATAATTAATTAATAATATTTAATTCCTTAATTCGTTGAGACACCGCAATATATAAAAATATGAAGAAATTTTCAAAAATAGTTTTTCTTTTTTACTTTTACCGTTGCAAACTTTATAGTTTTGGAAACAATTTAAGCTACATTTGGCCTTAAAATTCAAAAAATTAACGAAGTTATGAGATTTTCTAGGTAGAAGCAAAGATAGAAAACGCTATAAAAAATTACATCTACCGTATTTATCTCCGAAAAAGGGATCGTCATCTATCGCCGTACTACGGAAGGTAACAAATTAATAAGTGTCCTGCTTGGTTTAGAAAATCAGCCAAAGTTTACTTTAAATTAAAATCAGAAAGGCGCAAGATGGCGTCACCTTTTTCTAGGATAAATATGATGCATCTAGCTTAATTTTAAGCTAGAACCCCCATTTTCAGATGGCCGTAACTCAAGAACTGTAAGAGCAGCGAATTCGCACTTGCGGCAACAAATTAGCAACAAATTCCTCATACATTTCTTTTTTGTTTTGTTCAAGTGGGGGTTCCAGCCTAACACGGGTGTCGAGAGCTCTTATATTGAAAATATTGTGCACACAAGACTCGGAATTTCAAGGATTTCCCTACATTTCCACGGAATTCCTTATTACTTTCTAAGGTAATTTTCCAAAATGTCAATGCAAACGATTTCTGCAGAATTCCGTAGATTTCCAAAGAATTTCAATAACTCTTGAGGAATTGCAGATATTTCAAAAGATATCCAAGAATTACCCAGTGATTTTAAACAAATTGAAATTAAACAATTTATAGTATTCCCAAATTCCAACGACTTTCTAAGACCTTTAAATGAACTCAACGATGTTCAAGAAATTTCAAGGAATTCCTAGTGATTTTAAACAAATATAAATTGAAGAATTCATCGTATATACTAGAAATTCTAAAGAATTCTGTCAATTTCCCAGGAATTCAAAATATTCCAATAATTTTCAACTAGTTCTAACAATTTCCAGGAAATTCCAGAGTATTCCCAAACTAGACATTTATAAGGAATTCAAACGATTCCAAAGAATTCCAAAGAATTTCCAACGAATTCCTTGTACTTTTAAGCAATTTCAAATGAAATAATTCATTTTAATTTGTTCATTAATAATTGAAGGGCCTAGTGGAAAAAGTAGTTAAGTCACTTTTTTTCAATTTGTAGTTAAGCACATTTTCACATTGCGGCATTTATTCTCAACAAATTAGTATAAAAATCAACGAATTGAAAAAAAGGTGACTTAACTACTTTTTCCACTAGACCCTTCAATTCTGCAGTCCAAAGACCTTTGAACAATTTCAACGATGTTTACAAATTACAGAGGGATTTATAAAGAATTCCAAAGAGTGCTACAGAATTCTAAAGAGTTCTAAATAATTCTAAAGAGTTCTAAATAATTCTAAAGAGTTCTAAAGCATTCCAACTAATTCCCAGAGATTTAAAACAAATGTAAATTGAAGAATTCATAGTAAATCCAAGAAATTCTCAAAGAATACTGGCAATTTATCAGGACTTCTAAAGATTTTAAAAGAAATTTGTAATAAATTTCCAGTACTTTCAAACAAATTCAAATGAAAATATTCAAAGTATTTCCGAAATATTCCAAAAGATTTTGAGGATTTCCAAATAATTACAACGATTTCCAAGCAATTCCCAGGATTTTCAAAAAAAAATGCAGTGATTTACAAAGAATTCCAAAGAATTGCCCACGAATTCCCTATACTTTCAAGCAATTTTAAACGAAATTATTCTACGACAAAGTCAGAAGATCTTTAAAGAATTTCAACGATGTTTACAAATTACAGGGATTTATAAAGAATTCCAAATACTTCTAAGGAATCCTAAGGAGTTCTAGAGAAATCTGAAGAGTTCTAAAGAAATCTGAAGAGTTCTAAAACATTCCAACTAATTCGCAGTGATTTTAAACAAATGTAAATTAAAGAAATCATAGTGAATCCAAGAAATTCCCAAGCAATACTGGCAATTTATCAGGACTTCTAAGTAACTCCACCAATTTACAAGTAATGCCAAGGATATCCAGGAAATTCGAGAGATTTCCCATATAGTTCGAAACATTTCTAAGGAATTCCAACGGTTTCCAGAGATTTCCAAAGAATTTCCAATAAATTCCCAGTGCTTTAATAAATGTAAATTGAAGAATTCATAGAGTAGTTATCCAAACAATTCTATAGGATTCTGACAATTTCCCAGGACTTCTAAAGATTTTCTAAGAAATTTTACAATAAATTTCCAGTGCTTTCAAACAAATTCAAATGACAATTTCGTTCATAATATTTCAACCAATAGGATGTTACAATCTCATCAATTTGAACCAATCATAATCTACTTCCTTTGACAATACAGACCACGGTGGTGTATTGTCGCGGCAATACGACCACCGTGGTCTGTATTGTCAAGTAACGATGGAAACTACGTAAACGCATACTATAAATTTTTTGTTGTCAGAAAAAATTGAAATTTTATTTACGAAATTGTCAAACGAATTCCACACGATACTATAAAATTGTCGGTTAATTTTTAAACCATGGAATCTTCGTGTTTGTCGCCCTTAAAATCACCATTCGTGCTAAAGCACTCATGATGATTTTAAGGGCGACAAACACTCAGTTCCAGTTTCAAAAATTATTGCCGACAATTTGATAGTCTCTTGTGGTATTATATATGAAAATATTCAAAGTATTTCCAAAATATTCCAAGGATTTTGATGATTTCCAAATAATTCCAACGATTTTCAAGCAATTTCAAAGCTTTTCAAGGAATTTCATAAAAATTTCAGGGATTTACAATAAATTCCAAAGAATTTTCAACGAATTCCCTGTACTTTTAAGCAATTTTAAACGAAATTATTCTACGACGAAGTCAGAAGACCTTTGAAGAATTTCAACGATGTTTACAAATTACAGGGATTTATAAAGAATTCCAAAGACTTCTAAAGAATCCTAAACGGTTCTAAAAAAATTCTGAAGGTTTCTAAAGCATTCCAACTAATTCCCAGTAATTTTAAACAAATATAAATTGAAGAATTCATAATGAATTCAAGAAATTCCCAAAGAATACTGGCAATTTATCAAGACTTCCAAATAATTCCACCAATTTACAAGTAATGCCAAGGATTTCCAGGAAATTCGAGAGATTTCCCAAATATTTCGAAACATTTCAAGGAATTCCAACAATTTCTAGAGATCTCCACAGAATTTCCAATAAATTCCCAGTGCTTTAAAAAAATGTAAATTGAAGAATTCATAGAGTAGTTATTCAAAAAAATCCAAAGGATTCTGACAATTTCCCAGGACTTCTAAAGATTTTAAAAGAATTTTTGCAATAAATTTTTAGTGCTTTTAAACAAATTAAAATGACAATTTCGTTCATAATAATTCAACCAATAGGATGTTACAATCTCATCAATTTGAACCAATCATAATCTACTTCCTTTGACAATACAGACCACGGTGGTGTATTGTCGCGGCAATACGACCACCGTGGTCTGTATTGTCAAATTTCCATAGTAACGATGGAAACTACGTGAACGCATACTATAAATTATTTGTTGTCAGAAAAAATTGAAATTTTATTTACGAAATTGTCAAACGAATTCCACACGATGCTATAAAATTGTCGGTTAATTTTTAAACCATGGAATCTTCGTGTTTGTCGCCATTTAAAATCACCATTCGTGCTAAAGCACTCATGGTGATTTTAAGGGCGACAAACACTCAGTTCCAGTTTCAAAAATTATTGCCGACAATTTGATAGTCTCTTGTGGTATTATATATGAAAATATTCAAAGTATTTCCAAAATATTCCAAAGGATTCTGAGGATTTCCAAATAATTCCTACGATTTCCAAGCAATTTCGAGGATTTTCAGGTAATTTCAAAAAAATTCAGGGATTTACAGAGAATTCCAACGATTTATAAAGAACTCCAAGGGATCTCCTTGGAATTTCCAGTGAATTCATAGTACTTCCAAGAAATTAATTAAAAGAAATAATTTTTAGCACTTCCAAGTATCTACAAAGAATTTCAATGGTGTTCAAGTAATTCCAAAGAATTTTCCGTTATTTTAAATAACCTATGCTACGTGCCAGGGACGACGTCGAACACACAATCTTTCATGGCAATTGCTGATCGTAGGAGACAAGAACAGCGCGAGACAGCTTGGGGGAATCGATGTCCCCGGAAAATATCGTCAATAATATGTTAAGAGTCTCCGAACATTAGATAATACATCTATGGTAACGCAAATAGTAACGAGAGAGGAGAGTGAGGGGCACGCCAAAAATCTGCGACTCCTTAGCATAGACTAAGGAAGACGACGAGAAAAGGAGGAAGAAATAGGCCCCACAAGGGTGAAGTCATTGAGAAGAGGCGCCTAGAATCTCACAAACGGATACCAAGAAGTGCAAATGCGAAAGCGGAGCCAATTGGTAATCCAGATCGGGAGGGAAGGGGTTTTAGTGGGAAAAAATTTTGTATCACAACACACTGCAACTTCGATAGTATTTTTCTAAGATTTCCCCCTTCCCAACAAAGGAAGGTTATGTTAAAATAAATTAAAACATAAAAATGCTTTTAAGGCGTATCTGGTTGGTTTGAAACAGCTTATTAGCTGAATACGAAACCGTTGCAAAAACAAACGAAGTGTTTAGCGAAAGCACAGACGAGATTCCATTCATTCAAGTCGTGAACGCAGGTAGTTTATCAAAAATGAATCACTCCACCTTTTAGCTTTGCGCCGGGATGAGGAAATCTCGTGCGAGACACCGGCTTGATCTAAGCCGGTAGTGTCAGACTCGCACTGACTAAAACCTCACCCCTATCCTCGACTCCCGGTTTCGCCGTCTGGGCATTGCTTCGGGAGTCGCGGCTATTGCGCGTTTCATCGTCCTTGTTGCACTTCCCTCTCGAGCTGTTCTTTCGTCATCATGATGGAGGTCACGAAGGCCGTGATAACTTTCCAGCCTTCTTCGTTCTCCAACATCTTGAGGACAAAGTTCTCCGGGGTGAGGGATTCCCCGAAGTATAGCGATGCCGACACTCGCTCACGCTCCCATCTAATGCATCTGAAGATGGTGTGGCACGCAGTGTCTTCTTCGTCGCAGTGGCAGCAGGTTGGGTCGTCCAGTATCTTGAAGCGATGGAGGTACTCGTTGAAGCACCCGTGCCCCGTCAGGACTTGGGTGAGGTGGAACGAGAGTTCTCCATGCTTCCTGGCGACCCACGGTTCGACGCTGGGGACGAGTCGTCTCGTCCAGCTTCCGGTTGCTGCTGCCGTCCATCGCGTTTGCCACTCGTCGAGGGTTGCCCTCCTTCTGTCTGGCTCTGCTAGCTTGCCGCCTCTTTCCTTTCCCAGGAGATCTATCGGCGGCATGCTGGCCAGCAGTCGCACCGCCTCGCCTGACACGGTCCTGTAGGCGCACGTTACGCGCAACGCCATCTTCCGTTGGACCGACAGGAGTCTCTTCGCGGTCCTCGCGACGAGTGTCGCCTCGTGCCACACCGGGGCCGCATATAACATCACCGCGCGAGCGATGGTGCCGAACATCCTTCTTTTGGTCGTCTTCGGTCCTCCGACGTTGGGCATCAGGCGGGCGATGGAACTCGTCACCGCCGCCGCCTTTCTGCTAGCTTCCTGTATGTGGGCCGCGAAGTTGAGATGTTTATCGATCTTAACCCCCAGGATGGCAACGTAGTCTTTGACTTCTATTTTTTCGCCGTTCAGTTGGATATTGATGGGCGGGATCTTTCTCCTTCCGCACACCAACACGGCTTCGGACTTTTCCAAAACCAGGGTTAGGCCGACTCCGGCGGCCCACTCTCTAATCGTCTCGACGGCCTTGTTCGCGTTGCGCTGGATCGTCTTCGCGTCTTTCGCCACGACTATGGTGGTAACGTCGTCCGCGTACCCGACCGTCGAGACCCCTCCGGGAGCTTCAGTCGGAGGACCTTGTCGTAATTGATGTTCCACAGAGGGGCCGCCAGCACCGACCCCTGGGGAACGCCGCTTGTGATTTCTGTAGTTTCTTCATTTGCCACCTGCAGGAATCTGTCCTCCAGATAGCTGGCGATCAGGTTGAACGTTTCTGGCTGGACGTCTCTTTCCCTCAGCTCATCCAGTATGTGTCGCCACCCCGCGTTGTTAAAGGCGTTTCGAACGTCCAGGGTGACGAGGAGGCACAGGTTTCTAGTTCTCCTGGTGCCCTCCTTGGCTTCCTTCGCGACTCGCACTATGGTCTTCAGTGCGTCGACGGTAGATCTACCGCTTTGGAAGCCGTACTGGCTATCCCTGCGGTCGCCGCTTCTCTCGATGTCTTGCTTGAGGCGGTTGTGGATCATGCGTTCCAGGAGCTTGCCGGCGTGGTCCAACAGGCAGATGGGCCTGTACGAACTGGGTTCGTTCGCCGGCTTGCTCCCTTTGCGGATCAGCATTAGCCTGGCAGTTTTCCACCTCAAGGGGAATTGACCTGACTCGAGGCAGTTGTTGTAGGCCGACAGGAAGGCCGATCCGCACTCTGACACCGCTAGTTTGATGACTCGGCCCGGTACTCCGTCGGGGCCTGGCGCCTTGTCTGCTCCGAGGTTCTTGACCGCCTCGAGCAGTTCCTCTTTCGTGAAGGGGTTCCTCTGAGCCGGGAGTTGCATCCGCGGCTCTTTGAATTTGGCGTGACTTGGGAATAACGCCGCCGCTATTTCTCGTACCTTAGTTGGGCTAGGTCCGGCCATGTTCGCCCCCCCTCTCAGCTTACCCCTTACGATCTTGTAGGCCAGAACCCTCGGATGTTCTTCTAGGGTGGCCAGGAGCTCTCTCCAGCAGCGCCTTTTGCTGTCGAAGATGGCGTGGCCGAGTGTTTAATCCAAAAATCTTCATTAAAAATTTAGGAAATAATTTAATACGTATTAGGGACGAAGTCCGACAAAAGAACATTATCCGCGCAACCATGAAGGGTGACACGGAAGTTTGGTTCAGTATGGTAGAGGAGAAAATCACTAATTTCAATGATTTTAAGTTACTCTTCTTGAGAAAATACCGGGGCGATATGGACCAAAATAAGGTCAAAGAAAAGGTTAATGGGGGTAGGTACCAAGGAGGTCATGGAGGCACTCGGGAGAATTATGCGGTGAATTTGATAAATCAAGCACAACAGGTCGAGCCACGCTATGAGGAAGTACTGTTAGTCAGAGCAATCGGGGGGCATTTTGAGAAAGATGTAAAAGCCCGTATTGGGATCGAAAAGATAGAGACGATTGAAGGTTTCCTCGAGCTTTTAAAACGATTCGACGAAAGTGTCGACTTTAAGTACGAGGAAACGCGACAATCAACAGTCCCGTATGTGCGATGGGAAGAACGCGACTGGCGGGCGCCACCGCATGAGTCACAAGACCAGCGGGTCAGGGGAAACGAACCAGCGAGGAATGGTTACGAGCATACGCGAAGGGGGGGATACCAGAATCACCGCGGGACAGATCGGAGAAGCTGGCCACAACGCGATCGAAAGGAATTTGCGCCGCGCAAAGACAATAATAAGGATGTAAACCGGATAGAGATCGACACCACGAACCGACCGACGGCTACCACGCGAGCCACGGTCCATTCACGTTCGGGGTCGGATTTTCCGTAGGCGGCAAGCAAGCGAGGGGGGTTAACACCTATGTACACCCGCGAGAGTACATAGAGGAGAGTTTGCACGACGAGGCAGAGTCCGAAGAGGAGGTTTGTTTGCCATATATTCAGTTAAGTTTTAATGGGGTAAAATTAATCGCGCTAGTTGACACGGGTGCAGAGATATCCGTGATCAACGAGGAAATTGTTCGGCAACATGCGGACGTGTTTAAGAAGGGGTTGTTGCCGATAAGGAGCATCAACTTAATTGCGGCGAACAATAAAAAGATGACCAGCCTAAACCAGATGGTGGTCGGCAAAATTCTTCTCGGGCAACATAAAAAGACGGACGGATTCATAGTCATGCCCAAGTTGAAGGGACAATGTTTGTTAGGGGTAGATTTGCTGAAGGCCATGAAGATAACTATCGACGTGGACCATCGGCGTATCACGGTCAACGGGGAAGAGATCGAGTGGCCAAACAAATCAATTTTAGGTCCACATTTGAATGCAAAAATAAACAAACCAATTTTAGGCCAACATTTGAAGTCAATAATTAACAATTCCATTGTCGGTCAAACATGGAAAAATAATCAAACCGTCAATAAAATGAAAAAGTCAAATAAACAACCAAATTTAGGCATAAGTTTGAAATTATGTAATAAATTAAATGTCACTGTCAGCGGGGATATAGAATGCAACGAAAAATATAAACAACAAGTCAGGGGTATTTTAGATAAACATACCAGGTTGTTTAACGAAGTGGTAACTGTCGCGGAGGGATATGCACACAAGCTACATGTAGAAAATGAAGCATCGTTCAGCTGTAAGGTTTATCCGATACCGCACAAGTACCGAACTGAAGTCTGGGGGCAAATTGCGCAAATGGAAATGGATGGCATAATCCAGCGAGCGAGTACAGCGTTTATCAACCCACTAGTGGTAGTGAAGAAGGCAGAGGGAAAAATTCGCTTATGTCTTGACGCTAGAAAGTTAAATAGCATCACAAAACCGCAATTTGAGCAACCCGAGAATATCAATAGTTTGTTTGGAAAAATTGGGAACAAAACGGTATTTACAAAATTAGATTTAAAAAATTCATTTTGGATAATTCCATTAGAACCGGAGTCACGTCCTTATACAGGATTTTCTGTGAATGGCGTGACGTTCCAATTTAAGGTAGTTCCATTTGGGTTAAACACGAGCAGCGCCGCACTCTGTCGAGTCATGCAAACCGTACTCAAAAGGCACGAAGACTATCTTGTCCACTATGTTGATGACTTGTTGATATTTTCGAATAACGAGGAAGACCATTTACAACAGTTGGAAGAAGTGTTAAGCACGTTGGAACAAACAGGGCTTAAACTAAATTTATCAAAATGTCAATTTATGTTGAATCAAGTCAAATTTTTAGGATTCAAGGTAGA
This sequence comes from Podabrus alpinus, assembly GCA_932274525.1. NCBI lineage: Eukaryota > Metazoa > Arthropoda > Insecta > Coleoptera > Cantharidae > Podabrus > Podabrus alpinus. The sequence continues at coordinate 49,200,664 of OW026456.1, read as the reverse complement.
CCGACTAGGAATCTCAGTCGACAATGATAGATTGGAGGAGGTTAAAAATTATCCGCGACCACGGAATTTACGTACGTTGCGAGGTTTTCTAGGAGTGATGAACTACTATAAGAAATTCATTCCGGAATATTCACAAAAGACGTTAGGTTTATTAACGTTACTGAAAAAAGGGTACACGTTGGAATTAGGGGCAGGTACAAAAGTTTGGACACGACAATAGAAAGGGAAAGACTGTAACAAGTTGTGCGCTGTGCAGAAAGTGGGGTTAAATAGAGTCTACAAGAATCTTCAAGAGTCTACAAGAATCTACAAGGGGAAGTCTAGGACAAGCTGTGCGCTGTCTAGATATTATGAATGTAGTAATCTACAAGGGGAAGGGTAAACTATAAATTTGTCCAAGCAGGTAAACCAGAATAGCATTAAAAGCATTAAAGTAAATAGACCAGGGGAGCTGGTGGCTATAGACTACCTCAGTAATTTAGTTCCGTCAGAGGACGATTACCGACATATTTTGGTGGTGTACGACGTATGCACGAAATATGTGAGATTATACCCGACGAAGAGTTGTAATACGGACACAACCATTCACTGCCTAGAAAACTTCGCAAACGACGAAATCAAACCCGAGCGCATATTAGCATACAATGCGACTTATTTTAACAACGATCGTTTTGTTGATCATTTCAGGGGACAGGGCATTGACGTGTGTTATAGTTCCATCAGACATCCGCAAGGCAATCCTAGTGAACGGATCGTCCAAGAAGTCATAAAGTTTTTAAGGATCTTAATCAATGGTGGCTCGTGAGAAATATGTTTGGCTGTTCTGCATTATAAAAAAGGGAAGGTAAAAGGGAAGAAGGTAAAATGCTAATCTCAAAAAATAAACTTACTTATTGCCCGTTTTTAAGCAATAATGGCGTGCGCCGGTGCTTGCTTGTGGCAAACTTAACTTATCAATAACTTTTTCGTTGAAATTCAATATTCCCGAGTAAATTTTTTTCTATTGACAATATCGAAAGACACAAACGGAAAAGAAAACAAAGCGTTCTTACGTTTACAACCACAAATCCATTTGTTCCGTAAATAAATATTCGTATTAAATTGTCTTTTATACATTTTACCTCGACTTGTAGTATATACCGGCAATTTCTTATCACTAATTGTTCTTGATGTAACATAATAATGTGATGATTATGTGCGAATGCGCTCCATGCATTTATTGCATAACAACAACGTCAGTCATATCTGAGAGCTCGCACAGTGAAGTCATAATAAATTAAAGTAAATAAATAAAGTTTAAGACAACACAAGTTGTATTATTTATTTAAACATATAAAGATATATGTTACATGGTGGCAGCGGTAAAAAACTAATTGTTTAAAATAAGTGGAAAAAACTAATTGTTTAAAATAAACGGTGAAAACCACAAAAGTTACTAAGTGCAACCGGGTAAATTGAGTATAAGTGCATTTGTTTAAGAAAATGAAGCAAGATACCGTCAACGTACCAGCGGAGATGAGTTTCTCGGGAAACGTGGCCATGAATTGGAATAAATTCAAAAAACGGTTTACCTTGTATATGGAAGCAACAGAGAAAAATACCAAACCAGATAAACAAAAGATAGCAACCCTTTTAAATCTTATGGGAGATGAAGCGGTAGATATACATGACACATTTTCCTATTCTGAAGGAGAGGACGAGAATAAGTTCGATATTGTATTAGCAAAATTCGATAAGTATTGTCAGCCTCGGAAAAATGTGATATTTGACCGATTCAAGTTTTTCTCTAGATCACAAGAACCAAACGAAACGGTAGATAAGTATGTTACTGAGTTAAAAGAGTTAGCAAATCCGTGTGATTTCGGAGACCAATTGGAAAATTTACTTCGCGACAGACTAGTGTTGGGTTTAGCCGACAAAAATGTACAAGAACGGTTATTAAGAGATGCTGATCTAAAGTTAGATAAAGCATTGAATCACTGTCGTTCAAGCGAAGAAGGTAAGAAGCAGCTACTGGAAATCGCAGGAACAAGTACGAACTAGGAAGTAAGTGTCGTGAAAAATAAACTTTAATTTGTTAAGAAAAGGTCAAACAGTGAAGGAACAAATTACCTTAAGTGCCGAAAGTGTGGACTAAGTCACTCTAGTGCAAGTAAATGCCCGGCAGAAGGAAAATACTGCATGAAGTGCAAGGGGAAAAACCACTTTGCAACAGTATGCAGTAAAAGCAAGAAAAGTGTGAAAATGGTAGAAAAGCAACACGAAGATACGGAAGAATCCGACGAAGAAAGAAATCACGAACTGTTAGCCATTACAAAGACGATACATGGGGTAGCATGGAAAGAAGACATACAAGTAAGTGGTAAAATTTTGACTTTTAAAATTGATACAGGTTCTGAAGTCAATATCATCTCAAAAAGTGTTTACGATTTGTTACCTCATAAAATTGCTTTAGCTACTACAAAATCAACATTAACGTCATATACGGGTCATGAAATCGACACATTAGGCAAATGCTCGTTAAATTGTAGTTTGAATGGAAACAATAAAACTTTGCAGTTCTTTATCCCAAAGGGGAAAAACACCGAGTCTATAATTGGCTTGAGTGACAAAACGCGTCTTGACTTGTTGCCGAGAAGTCGGGTTCATGTAATAAAATACAAGACCGTAAAGGAAATGATAAGCGAATTTTCAGAAGTGTTTGATGACAAAGCGTCAAAGATAAAAATTGCGCCGTACCATATCACGCTAAAAAATGATGCCATTTGCCATAGCAACAATCTCACCTGCTAGGAGGGTACCGATTGCTTTAAAAAAGAAATTAAAAGCAGAATTGGAAGTAATGGTTAAAAACCAAGTACTCGAAGTAGTAAATGAACCTACAGATTGGGTGCATCCAATAGTAATCGTGTCCAAGCCGAACGGGTCAATTAGAATTTGCATGGATCCCAGACCTTTGAATAAAAACATTAAAAGAGAACATTACTCTTTGCCGACTGTCGATAACGTAATCGAAGAGTTAAACGGAGCCGAGTATTTTACAGTCCTAGACGCAAAAACAGCATTTCTACAAGTTCCAATTGATGAGTCAAGTTCTAATTTACGCACGATTGCAACACCTTTTGGTAGATACCGCTATAAAACAATGCCGTATGGTATTAATAGCGCACCTGAGGTTTACCAAAAGCTCATAAATCATATTTTTGACGGGCTGGAAGGCGTAGTTCCCTACATCGACGACGTATTGATTTGGGGAAAAACAATCGAACAGCATAACATACGACTAAGAGGAGCTTTAGAAAGGGCTAGAAAATACAATGTAAAATTCAGTAAAGCAAAGATGCAACTGTGTAAAACAGAAATACAATTTTTGGGGCATAAGCTGAATAAAGATGGTATTTCGATCGAAAATTCGAAAATAGATGCCATTAATGCTTTAAACAGCCCAAACAACAAGAAAGACCTACAAAGAATTTTAGGTATGATTAATTACTTAGCCAAGTTTGTGCCAAATTTGTCACAAAGCACAAGCACGATAAGACGATTGCTAAGTGACAAGGTAGAATTTATTTGGGGAGAAAACGAAGAGAATTGTTTCAAAAAATTAAAAGAAGCAATAAGTACAGCTCCAGTACTAAAATTCTATCACCCAAATAAACAACTATGTTTATCGGTTGACTCGAGCAGCCATGGACTTGGTGCAGTGATGGTCCTACAAGAAAAACAGCCAGTGGGGTACAGTTCGACAGCGTTAAATAAAACCCAACAGGCATACGCACAGATAGAAAAAGAATTACTAGCCATTCTACACGGCTTAGTAAGATTTCATGCGTACACCTTCGGAAGGGAAGTGTTAGTCCAGACAGATCATAAGCCTTTACTAAGCATAGTAAACAAACCTATGGAGGCACTAACACCTCGACTACAAAGAATGGTATTGAAGCTGATGCGGTACAATTATACGCTTTTAAATTAAAATTTTAAAATTTTAAAAAATCTGCATAATTCCCACCAAGGAGTGACTTCATGCCAAAATAGAGCGAAAACAATATGGTTTTGGCCAGGAATGTTAAAAGACATTGAAGATTTTGTACTAAAATGCCAAACATGTCAAACACAATCAAGGTCCAACATAAAACAACCCCTAAAAGTTCATGAAGTGCCAGATTTACCTTGGAGCAAAATTGGTATGGATTTCGCACACATCAAAGGAAGTGATTATTTAATAATTATAGATTATTTTTCAAAATTTGTAATAGCTAAAAAAATCACATCAAAAAATTCACAGTCAACAATTAAGATAATTGAAGAAACGTTTGCTTATCTGGGAATACCACAAGAGGTGATGACAGACAATGGTCCGCCATTCAATTCACTAGATTTTAATGCATTTATGAATGAATATGGAATAAGACATCCGACATCAAGCCCAACGTATTATGAGTGTAGCAAATCGTATAACACAATTCAGACCAATCAATTAAAACAAAAGCAATACCACGACAGAAACGCATACGAACTTTTGGATTTGCAAGAAAATCAAGAAGTTATGGTTCAAACATCTGTGAGAAATTGGACACCAGCAAAAGTGACGCGTAAGTGCAATGAACCAGAATCCTATGACGTCATTACCAGCAATGGAACTCCGTTACGAAGGAATCGGGTTCACCTGCGCCCACTCAGAACATCTACTAATGTGAAAAATAGTGATTTAAGTGAAAAAGCAGAGCACACTAAATCAATGCCCAATAGTGACTATGTGAACAATAATAAAACGGAAGTGAGTAAACAAAAACTAGATGACACAAAACCAACCTTGAGTTTAAAAGAAGACAACTTAAATAAAAGTGCCGAGTACGCGGAATTAAGTGATTATGAAAAAGCAGAGCAAAATTTCGATAAGTGATACATTAAACAAAAGTGTGGAAAATAAAAATGATTATGTAAACAAAGATTATGTAAATTCCAGACCAAATAGGGTAATTACTAAACCCGCATATTTACGTGATTTTGTTCAACACTAAATATTGTTTATGCTTATTAATTAATATTTAATGACAATGTTATTTTTGTATTTCTAATATTGTAATGTTAATTTGTTAGTTGTTTAGTTGTTCAAATAAACCTTAAGAAAACTTATTTTTGAAGGGACATGTAACATAATAATATGATGATTATGTGCGAATGCGCTCCATGCATTTATTGCATAACAACAACGTCAGTCATACCTGAGAGCTCGCACAGTGAAGTCATAATAAATTAAAGTAAATAAATAAAGTTTAAGACAACACAAGTTGTATTATTTATTTAAACATATAAAGATGTTACACTTGATAACTAAATTTAAAAATTACTTTCATTTTTAAAAACGACCTTCTTCGTAAGAGATTTTAAAAACGACTAAATAAAATGCCTTAGTTAGCTTATCACGTCATAATAATTCTGCATATTTGTTATTTTAACAATAGAACTTATTACGATACTTTGTAATTTAAACAGCCCTTTGTGTTCGGTTCGAAATAAAACAAACGACGCAAACATTTTTATAACAATAAATTTTATTTATGGGCACAAAATGTTTTGTAATTGTTAACTAATTTTCGAAAAAATTCTATTTTTACGGGTTATGAGAGAAGCTGAGTTAATAAATAATATGAGTAATGTTAGTAAAAACCTAAGTCCAAATTTCTTGATCTACATTTTATTACAGAAAATTATAGTTTGAGAATTGTTTTACAATGCAGAAAAATCTCAAGTCCAAAATTATTATAAAATTTTATTAGGATTAGGAATATTAGTAAATTCATAAGCATTCATTTTATCTAGTAGGTATAAAGGACATTATATCCCTAATTTCAATTAAAGTTTATAATACAAGATCTTTCTTTAAAATATAATTGCATGAAATGCTAGCACAGGTTATATAATACAACTCGTAACTGCAAACTGGCTGCGTTTGGGTGCAGAACGACAGTACATTCGATGCGTGTACGTATCACGAGCAATAAGAATTATTATTGTATAAAAATACATAAATTTTAATTTTATGTATTCATAATTTTATTTAAAGTTGCAAAATCCGTCAAAAAATAATTTAACTACTGTTTTGCTATAAATATGTGCAAGAAACTTGGTGTATTTAAAAGTGTTTACACAATTTGTTGCTTATGCCCTAATTTCACTGCAATTTGTTTAACAATTGATGAACTAATATTAAAATTAGTTTTTCTTTTCAAAATTCGAATTCTAAACTACCTCGAAACAAAATCATAAAAGATATACCACGTAAAACTAAAGCAATTGTTAGCATTGTAGTCTGCGTTTCATTACAGCTCGGCTGCGCACAAGTGTATAGCGTTTAAGTTAGACAAACATTTTGATAGCGGACTGGACGTATATTTATTATTACACTATTTATGTGACTAGCTGTTAAATTATAACTGATATGCTAGCGAAAATAAGAAACACGCTTTCAAAGCAAAGCTGATAAGGCACCATTCTTTATAATAATCTAAATCTGATTAAGGTTATAATTATATAATTAATTATGCAAGTATTGGTATTTTTATTGTTATTTTTGGTGGTTCTGCAGCTCTGCAGCTCCTATGGTAGAACGGCCACTGATCTTAATCCATGACAGACATCCGGAGTGGGTCGACAAGGTTGTCCAGGCGGAAAAATTTATAAATTGGTGTCCGAATGTTCGGACAAAGTTCTCGCCATGGTATCTGATGAAGGGTACGAGTCCTCATCGACCATGGACGGAGGATGCTACCGAAAGGAATTTTCTGCACGACTGTAGAATGGTAAGAGAAAACGCGCATCGAAGTTCGAGGAAGTATGAAGAACGGATGAATAGAAGAATCCGAAAGCGACTGTCATTCAATATAGGGGACAGGGTAGTCGTTAAGAGTTTGAGAACCTCAAACCGGGCGCAGAACATCTGTGCAAAGTTATCGTTGCCATACGAAGGACCATTTTGGATCCATGAGGTGGTTAACGATAACGTGTACATATTGGCACATCAGGGGGGAGAAATTCGGGGAAAATTTCACATCAACTTATTATACCCATACGTTGCGGACCCGCAGGAAGAAGAGGCACCATAGGGATAAAATTGACTGACTAACAGTACCTCATACATAGAAGGAAGGTAATTTTACACGGGTAATCTCGTGCGCATTCTCAATATTATGTTTACAAACCACTAACGCTGCAAAGGGAAGGGACGGGATGAATGTAAGTGACTACTGCATGATATGCAGGTCCATTAAGAGGGAGGTGCACGCACCAACATAGCCCGAGGGTATGTTAGGATAAGACGGCACAGTACAGGGAGAACGTAAGAGGCTTGGCTAAAGCCAGTCCAGTTGGGAAAAAGACATTGCTGAGTTTGAGGACCATAAGTCGATGCAGAAGAATAAAAGCGTTAGGAACAGGTGGTGATTGGAGCAAGAGAGAGAATGAATGAAGATGTTAGAGGGAAGCAAGGGTCAATTGAATGGTGTGAAAGGGGTCAGGTATGGAAGAGGGGTGTGAAGAATGAAAGAAGATGTGAATGAATGCAAAGATTTACCAAGATAGTTGCACCGCACTACTGTGGGTAAACTTGGCAGGGGGCATTTGTTGTGATACGCTCTATCCAGGTTGAGGATAGGTTATTACCAACAAGGAGAGAACAACGGTTGGATACGGTAGGTTCAAACACATTGTTAGCATGTGTTTGTTTTTTGTGTCGTTTGAATAATTTTAAGTTGTTCGTTTTGCATATTGTATGTAAACGTTACATACAACATGGCAAAAATCAAACATGCAGAGAACCGTCGTCCATATATAAACAAACCGCGAATATATGAAGCTCCGGTTTTAAAAACAAAACGATATGGTAACGAAAGTTACAAAAAGTAAATAAGATAGTATCATCAAGATTCCTAAAGGGAACGGTCGCACAAAATACTGTGAGACGCAGTCGTGGAAATAATTGAGATTCAATTAAAATATAACTAAAATAAATTATATTCGCGAATTAAACGGTGGTGCTACAAGGGGAGAATAATTCTTCCAAATAATTATTATTCCTTGAGATAGTGGAATACGGAAGGTGTCGGCAACAAAGATTTGTTGGTCGAAATCGTATCGTACGGATACGTATGTGAGATCCCGATACAAAATTATCCGGTCGATTAGAAGAGATCGTGGAAATATTGGGACGATCAGATTAGAACGAGAGTGGATCGTGAGAAGATTGGAAGGAGAGATTGGAAGATACAAGAGCGAAGAACGAAAATTGTGCGCACGGTACGATATAGCAGGTTAGCTAAAATTCATTAATTCAGTGCGTAGAATATTAGTCCGAGAAAGATTGTTTGAGTTACATTGTTGTATGTTAAAATTTGTTCAATTTATTAAAAACTTGTTAACGGAATCCAATCGTGTTTTGTCTTTGTTGGAATCAAGAATTCGTCCTAACATAAGCTCGTATACTAAAGTGTTGTTGGTTGAATCAGATCCCGACGCATTTATCCTGAGAAGTAAGAGTCAAACAAAGGTAGGTGACCGAAAACCAATTGTGTGTGTTCTCGTGCATTTGTCAAGTGCACCAGACGCTACAATATAAATATATTATTAAATATAATATATTTTTGTGTCCTCTCCGGTGCTGAGGGTCGCTTACTAATGAAAATTCTTCAGACGTGATACACAATCAAAAATAAGAGACAGGACATATCTAACACAATTTATTAACAACATTAACATTTAAACGACAACCAATAATACAAATAAATTACTAACTAATATCAAAATACACTCAACAATTTAAAATCCCTACTCATTTACGGATATAATTTTGTAAAGCTTTACCTTATTTTTATTCTTTCCTTTTCCGCACTTATTTTCGCCACACTTATTTAACCGCACTGACGAACATTCGAAAACTTCTTCCTTCACCTATACTCCTCCACGTACTAACATCTCGCGTTCCGTTTTCCAATTCCGGACCAAAGTTACTCAATGTCGTTAATATCCTCCACCAATTCAGTACAGTTCAATTTCTAGGATTTGTCCAAACACAATTTATTATATTTCTCCTTCTTTCTATTTGCTTCAAACACAACTGGTCTGAGACTCTCTTTATTTAGGAACTGCAGCACACTTATTTCTCCTTCTATCTATTTGCTTCAAACACAACTGGTCTGAGACTCTCTTTATTTAGGAACTGCAGCACACTTATTTCTCCTTCTATCTATTTGCTTCAAACACAACTGGTCTGAGACTCTCTTTATTTAGGAACTGCAACACACTTATTTCTCCTTCTATCTATTTGCTTCAAACACAACTGGTCTGAGACTCTCTTTATTTAGGAACTGCCTAACACGTCACGTACGCGTGTTCTCTATTCTGCCGTCCAACGCTAAAACGCAGTATCTCCAAAATCGTTGTTTCGAGAAAACGCTCATTTAGGAATTTATGGTATATATAATAACCATATATAATAACCATAAATAACTAAATGAGCGTTTTCTCGAAACAACGATTTTGGAGATACTGCGTTTTAGCGTTGGACGGCAGTATTTTGCAACTGCTTTTCTGCTCGTTATTATTCTTGGCATGGTTACCTCTCACTTTTTTCCTGATTATGTTTTTTTTTCTTTCTTCTAAAGATGCCGCATTATCCTACGTGTATTCTTTTTTTATATTGTTAAAAAAAAACTTTAATCTAGTAACATTTTTATTTTTTTAACCACATTCATACTGAACAATTTTAATAAAAAATAATATTGGCATATCCTCCCTCTTATTTTGATTGTGTATACAGTACACATTGATGAAGGAGATTGCTCGTAGTGGACACAACAATATAAAATATATATATTAACTATTAATAAGGGAAGAGGTGTACAAAGTGGGTCAGGCTGGTAAAGTGAACATTGGCAATAAATACGCACATTAATTTTTTATATTATAGACTAATAAACAGAATTACAGACCAAAGTAATCAGTAATACTGTGGAAAATTCGTCTGCGAAACCAATGATTTCTACATTAGATGGCATGGGAAGTATAACGACGCCATGGTGGATGATGTTCTACAATAACGGTTCAAGCACCGAAACCTTGCGGAACACTGCTTAAAATCTCCTTAGTTTCGTGTATAGTTTTCTCTCTATAACCAGTCTTCTGTGGTCAAAGTAACTATTTACCATTCTAAGAAGATAACGTGTGATTTTTCTTTTACTCAGTTCTAGCAGAATCTCTTCCCAATTCGTGGAGTTTAAGGGATTTTGCACGTCCAGGATTACTAAAACACGAAGCTTCTTAGTCACCATCTTGCCCAGTTCGACTATTTTTTGGACCGATGTATGATGGATCTAGGCTTCCAAATTTCGTACTGTCGTCTGTCCGAAGGTCGTCCAGTTCTATCAATCTCCTAGGCTAGTCTATGGACCTTCAAACACCTTTCCCATAAGGTGGAAATGGCAAATCGGCCTATCAGAATTGGGGGCTTCTGAAGGTTTGTTTCCTTTCTTGTTTGTTTCTCACACCCTATCTGGCTCTTATATCCAGGCGACGTCCTTCTTCCTGCCTTCAAAGGTCAGCAAGAGCAAGTTTTGGGCAAGCCAATCTAATCTAACCTAACCTTTCTTTGTAGGAAGGGATATATCTTCAAAAAATACAATCAGCCCATACTGAATAGTAGTGTAGCATTTTTATCCACTAAAATCCCCTCTCGCTCCCCAGTTAAGTCCACTGAAACTCGTGGTGGTACCATTTCGTGCTACCAACCTTTTTTTGTGAGTTGCGAAGGGGGAAATCCTCAAAACACACCATCCAATAGTGTAGTTATAGTGGGTGGTAGTGTGAAAGTTTTACTCACTAACACCCCCTCCCTTCCGATCATGAATTACCAATTGAGTCCGCTTTCGCATTCGAACTTCTTGGTATCCGTTTCTGGGATTCTGGGCGCCTCTTCACATTTACTTCGCTCTTTCTGGGCCTTTTTCTTCCTCCTTTCCTAATGGTCTTCCTTGATCGGCGCTAAGGTACCGCAGTTCTTTGGCTTACCCTCTCCTCACCCTTCTTCTCCGTCACCATTTGCCTTCCCATAGATCTATTTTCTCCAAATGTTCGGAATATCTTAACATATTATCGATGATATTGTCCAGGGACATCGGTTCGCCCAAGCTATCCCGCGCCGTTGTTCGACGTCGCGTCGTCTCTATTTTATATTTTCACACTTGTAGCTAGCAGTTTTTTTGAAACGATGGAGATATTGTGTAAAGCAACCATGGCCCAAGAGAACCTGCGTAAAATAATAGTTGATAGTCTTGATTAGTCTGTGGGTTCACCTTCCAGTGGTCGACTCACCACGTCTTTTGTCACTTCATTATGGTTTTCTGTCGTCGATTTAATGGCTATGTGTTGTTATGGTACCCATTTTTTTCCGCCTTTCTTCCGCCAAAAAATGTGATTCGCTTGCCTGTGCCTCTCGATGGTAATTCTCGGGTACCATATTGGGACTCCATATCATCATATAAATAATAGCCAATCACCTGTCCGTCACGCTCTGGCACGCATCTCATTGGTTTTTTGTTTTTACCGTCAAAATTTTTTGACGTCTGTCACTCATTATTGACGTCTGTCACTCATTATAAATGAACAGTGCCGTGCGAACTTAATAATTATTACAAGATAAAGCGGTGCCGCCGAAAATTCGGGGTGCCTTTTGAGCAAAATCCAAATGTGAATTTTGAAGGCCAAGGAAGTACTTTTCGAAAAAACTTTTGCTCTACATTTTTTCACCTGTAATTCGCCGGTCCGTTCGATTGGGAAGATAAAAAAATTGAAAAAATTAAAAAATCAAAAATTAATATAGAAGATAGATAGCTGTCGCAATTCACTCAGTGCGGCCTTCGGGCCGCACAACCACGGCCAATAAATAGCTGTGGCAATTCACTCATTGAATTCACTCAATTCACAACCATGGCCGATTAGTTTATAATGTTATCGATTCTGAGAGCGAATCCAGTAACCTTCTCTTGAACTTCGTTGGTCCTTTCATATTTGGCAGTATATTGGTCAATTATAGGGTCAACTAGGTCGTCTTAGCAAAGACTCTGACAATATGCACTCCATATGTTAGGCGCTTGTCTAGATCTACAATAAGGACCTTACCACTGTTAGAGGTATTCGCGTCTCTGCCCAAATCCTGGACGATGTTTGGTTAGCATTTCCTTCTCCATACCATTACCACCGCTTCAGTATTTTCATGAATCAGAGTCAGCCCCTTTCCTCTTCCATCCATCTCACTGTCGAGTTCACCGCTTCTCTTATTATGATCTCTAATGTTGCTTCTGTCTTCTCCATCGCCATCAAAGACAAGTCATCAGGGAACCTCTAGAACCCCGTTATACATTACGGTCCACAGAAAAGTGGTAAGACCCGACCCCTGTGGCATTCTACTTGCAATGGGGACGATTTCTTGAAGGGACTTCTGTTCTATTTGAAGTCTTCTGTCGGACAAGTAGCTATTTGTCTAGCAATTTTCCTAAGATAAGGGGCTACATCTCTTCTTCCCAGTTCACTATTTATCACGCTCCACCTAGCGGAGTTGAAGGCGTTCTTGACGTCGAAAGTTATTAGAGCGCAGAGTTACCTGGTTCTCCACATGTTAAAAAAAAACGTGTTAATCGTTCGAGTTTCGTTTGAGCCTCAATGATCTTCTATTCCAGTGGTTTGCCGTTTGTTTTTTAATAACAATTTAATTGTTTGAATAATTTTGGTAGAGTATATTTTAACAAAAATTAATACCAATTGTATTTGAGCTTCATTTCCCATCTGCTGAAGTATTGAACCCAAACGATTGACATCAATTTAATAAAAAAATTCGCGAAGAGGGGCTGTCGTTTTGTCAGCCCCCTTGACGTCGACGAAATGTATCTCTAAAACGAGTTATTGTAGAACTAAATAATACAAAAAGAAAGTGATAAAAAAAATAGGGCGTAAATTATACGTTCATGTAAGTATTTATGGAATCAACTACCTAAGAATGCTAAAAGATTCCTTTATGCTAGAGATAAAACATGAAAGCAATGTTACTCGCCTTTCCCCTATATTAAATTAATTTATTTAAATAAATTTTATACAAGATAAGTTATAATTTATTTACTATTAATAAGATTTGTTCGACAAAACAGTTGAAATGGAAGTAGGTAGAAAATCGGTCAATTAAACAACTTATTTTTAAATAAGCTCATAATAAATTATAAATAACTTTAATTAAAAATAAAATATATCAAACCGGTGACATTATTAATATTGAAATTTCTCATCGCTGTTTAATAATTATGTTCTTGCACATTTCCCTCTTATTTGCATAGTAAAGGTAAGTAAGTATTGGAATGCAGTTTAAAAAATTTTGAGAAAGCCTTTTTCTCGTTGTATATGAGCCCATACCCCATACGAATCGTTTCAGACCATTATGTTCGTGTGGACTTTTTTCATCAACTTTTATAGCGAAACCACGTACACCGATTACGGTGAGAAATTTTAATCAGTAGCAGCTCGTGAATGGAGCGAATGAAAAATAGGCAAAAACCTTTTACTATAAAAATTATGATATGATTAAGAACTGCTTATAGGCTTCGCAATTAAGAGATTATATTTCTTGCACCTTCTAACCATGTTTTATAAGAATAATAGTATATTACTATATAAGGGCGGTAAAACAGGTTTACTATCGCGAATTAATTGCAACTCGAGACACTTTGTGTCGAAAATTATAATTCATTCAAGACAGCCTGTAACATCTATATTGCCACTTTATTTTTAAAAAATTTAAGTTTTGAATTTTAAGTAAACATAAAAACAATAAATTATTATTCTCATAAAGAAAGGTTGTATTTTGGTTGTGCTGAATTATGTGGAAATATGTTTTTGTAACCCCGCTAAATTTTAGTTTCAGTTTCAAAATGTAACAATAAATAATGTAATAAAAGTTCTAAGAAGGTACGCGTGAAGTGTGAAGAGTGGGAACGCGCCACTTATTCTGGCCGCGTCTCCCGCGGAGGACGTGAAATAGCCGAACGTTTTAAAATTTTAAGAAAATTAATAAATATATCATCGAAAGTGAAAAAAATTACATTTGAATTATAAGAAATTCGTGTTGGAAGCCTATATAAGTCTACAAAACTGCTTTCATGATAAGAGGGGATAAAAAGCTACAGGTACGAAGTTGATAATTACAAATATTTGTATTATTGTATCCATAGAACAATTTTAAAATTTTTAGTCTAAGTAAAATTTTTGTTATAAAAGTAAAAGATCAAGATGGGAATGCTAATATTTAGCAATTAACGCTCAAGGTCGCACTGAAACTGTTTCAGATTGGTAAGTGCGGGAACAACTTTCTAAAAATTATAATAATTTTAAGTAAATTACAATGCAGTAGTAAGTTTAAATTTTTCCTTTCCTTTAAATTTTCCACCCTCCCATTTATCGTCGCTATTGAAAATGAAGTTATAAAAAGTTGGCGACTCCTGAAACCAGGTGGTCTGATGAGTATGGAATACTGTCCAGCAAATAGAGATTGAGATGGCCACGTTGATATCCTAAGGGTATTCCATACCTCCAGCCCCCCCTCGGTTTCCATCGTCACTTGCTATTGTTGAATTTAGTATTTAATTTGACAATGAAGCGTATTAATATTTTTAAAACGACAAGAATTTATTATTATATTTTTCCTTTTTTCTAAATTTTTTTCCCTCCCATTGAAATAAGTCACGAGCCGCCACTGATATATGTGGCTTCCCTGTGGAACATAATCAAAGAATTAAAATGGCATTTCAATCGAAAGAGATTATTTTTCTGCGCCTTATTAATATCCAACACCTGATATTTTTCTTTTAAATTATTGTTGAATGTAGAGCATTTCTTCAGGTCCATCCCAAAAATATGAAATTTTTTATTATTATTATATTATTATTGCAAATAAAATTCAGGACTAAGCAGCAAATTATTATTGATTATAGACGACTCTCTCGTTTTGTTCTACTCCACTCCATATCATTAGGCTCCTTTGTATTCACACCTCTTACATTCCAAGTCGATAAAATTCATAGAGTTCGCTATCCAATCTCGTTTTCCATTCTTCCTGCCAGTTTCGCCAATATTTGGGATGTTTGACCGTCATTAGAGGGTCGTTATTTTACGAGGCCTCCCGAAAATTTCTAAGTTGTTGTGGCAAATGACATTTAAATGGTATATGATTCAAACCTTTAAACACTTAAAGAACTGATTGAAATGTAGGTTCATTGTCAGCAATCCTAGTTTTTTTTATGAGTCATTGAATGAATGAGGAATCTTCGTTTCATATAAATATGTATTATATGAATAATTACCCATAGCCATTTCATTTAATAGAATTTTAATATAAGCATAAACCAAAATCTATCAAGGCGAAACAATTTAGTAGTTAGGACGTTTTAACTAAGAACGGTAGAATATTAACTAAGCTATATTGCAAAAAATTTCAACATTGAAATTTCCGGTCTAGTACAATTGGGCGCGATCGATTGGGCGCGTTCGATTGGGCGCGATCGATTGGGCGCAGCGACAACTGGGCGCAAATACAATTGGGCGCAAATACAATTGGGCGCAAATACAATTGGGCGCGAGGGAAGATTTATCCATTACATATTACTTATTATAACTGATTGTAAGAATTTTTTTTCTAAAAAACTATTATTTACGTAACTAAATCTAGAAATGTTTATTTAGCCAATAAAAAAAATTATAATTAAAAATTTAAACTAAATGTTTTTAAAATGTTTATTCCTTCTAACTTCCACTAAAATTTAGAAATAATGTTTATTTAGCCAATAAAAAAAATTATAATTAAAAATTTAAAGTAAATGTTTTTAAAATGTTTATTCCTTCTAACTTTTACAAATAATAACAATGCCTATTAATATAGTACCCAACTGATCAGGAATTCATTTCATAATTATGATGGGAAATGCCTCGCAAAAAGTCTATAACACTTCTATTCGCGTAATCCTCTACTAGATTCTTGATGCGCAAATCAGCCTCCAAGTATTTCCTTCTCTTAGTAGGTGGATTGTTGCCGGAAACTAAGTGTTCATAAAATACATCTCGCCCACGTTGAATAATTTTCAAACTAGAAATTAGTGTATAATCGCGTCTTAACTGAAACGGGAACAAACAATCATACTGAAGCGGCACATAGACGATTAGAGACAGAGCTAAGTATGGAAACATTTGGAAATTAATTTCTAGTTTAAAAGTTATTCAACGTGGGCGAGATCTGTTTTATGAAAAATTAGTTGCCGGCAACAATCCACCTATTAAGAAAAGAAAATAGTCGGAGGCTGATGCGCGCATCAGAAATCTAGTAGAGGATTACGCCACATAGGGGTCGTCCATAAATTACGTCACGCAATTTTAAGCAATTTTTAACCCCGTCCCCCCCATCGCCACACTTCCGTCACACAAACCTAGACCCCCTCCAAATATTACGTCACATATTCTTGACCCCCCCCCCAATGTAGTTTTATTGACTTCTTAGTAAATTTTACAATCGGTTTCATTTTGATTTTTATAACAATTTATTATAATAGATTTATGACGGCTCTGTATATTTATACATAAATATACACGTACAGATTACCAACTAAAATTAAGTTTTTTAATCTTTTTACGTTTTTTAAAAATTTTAAAAATCATTTTGAAAGTTCAAACAATAGTATTTTTGAAATACTTGTTAGAAGAAGGAGAACATGAGTGGCCAAATTATACGAGGGCCGGTCCTGACCAATGTCAGGACGTTAGAAACCAATTATTGCATGTGTAAAACATACTTTTATCTTAAGTTGTCAAGTTGGCAACCTGTTACTAACTCGACATTTCAAGAAGCTTTTACGTTTTTAGAGAGAGAGAGAAATAAAACCAATAATAATTTTTGTGACGTCACAATTTTTGAAACCCCCCCGCCCCCCATCGTCACAAGGGTCGGAACCCCCTCCCCCCCTAGGAGCGTAACGTAATTTATGGACCACCCCATAGAAATATTATAGACTTTTTGCGGGGAATTTCCCATAATTACGAAATGAATCCATGATTAGTTAGGTACTTTATTAATAGGCATTTTTATTATTTGTAATTGTTAGGACTAAACATTTTAAAAACATTTTCTTTAAATTTTTAATTATAATTTTTTTTATTGTCAAAATAGACATTTCTAGATTTAAAACATTTTTATACGTAAATACCTATTAGTTTTTTATAAAAAAATTCTTACAATCAGTTATAACAGTTATATATCATGACGACGGTCATGACCTGATAGTTAGCGCGATCAACTGCTAACGTAGGGCTCCCCGGTTCGACTCCGGGTACAGTCTAAAAATTCTTGACCGTCTTCCGTGCTTTCGGAGGGCACGTAAAGCCGTCGGTCCCCCTGTGTTAATGATTTGCCATCGTAACAATAAAAAACAGGGTTCAGGCACATCGAAAAGCAAGCTTAGCAAGCTACCTGAGATGTAAAATCCAAAAATGCTCACAGAACTAATTACAAAAAATTAGTAAAGAACAGGTCCTGGACCTATATTAAGAGGGAGACTTCTTAATAAAAGTGGAAGAAGAAGAAGAAGTTATAACAGTTAATACGTAATAGATAAATCTCCCTCGCGCCCAATTGTATTTGCGCCCAGTTGTCGCTGCGCCCAGTTGTCGTTGCGCCCAATTGTCGGTCACCGTGAAATTTCACCATTTCCTTTTGTAACTTTTCACATTTTAGGTGGAATTTAATAATCAAGCTAAGAAATAACCAAAATATGATTTGTTTTATATTTGTTTATTCCGATTTTATTTTTTGTTACAAACACACTGCAAGTAAATTATAGCTTCTCACTAAAAATAAAATAGATTCGACAATAAAATTGTGTTTTAAATTTTATAAATGAAATGTGACCACATTAAACGATTAATTTAAATTTCACTCTTATGACTACAAATTGATACTTAAAATTATTATAAAAAAAAAACCATAAAATAGCTAGAAAACTGTTAAAACTTATAAATGCGAATTTCAATTGTTACGAATTCCAAGTGCCTGTTCAAGCTCAGCTCTCTTCTGTTGTACCTTAGTGTAAAAGTAACGGCACACAGCTTCTTGAGCCCAAGGTTGATAAAAGAAGTCCGAATGACGTTCTTCTTCAGGATTACCTACCACATCAGTCATAGACTGAAAAAAAAAAGATTTATAACCACACCGAAAAATTAAAACAAATTAAACAGCAAACCTTGAGATCCCTCATTTGGGAAATAATCCACTTATGAATGAACTGTTGAGGATCTTTAGCAAAACTCAAGAAAAATTCTCTATTAGTTTTCAATTGATTAATTGTGTCAACAGTTTCGTGTATTTTTGAATCCAGGCCCTGAATTTCTTGTTGACTTGCTGTACTTAGAAGGAAGTTATTCATTTGAGTCTTCAAGGTATCGTCGACCTATAAAGGGTGAATTAGTTTAGTTCGTGTTGTAATTAAATTGTTTACCTCAACGTCGATGTCGTAGCATGCGGTTTGTTTACTCTCGGCACCACCTTCAACGGAAATTACATGGTTGATCACGATTGGATCTGGTGGATGCAAAAGTGGGTTTAACCGTTGAGGTATTTCGGCAAATTTCATTCTTTGGCAACCGAAGATTTGCTCCAGGTACTTGTCACATACAATGTACTCACGTTCGTGGGCGTCTTGCAGTCTGAAAATAATATTTATATTTTAATGGAATTAAACGATGAATTTTCCAAGGAGATAATAAGTGAGCTACAGAATACACTGATGAATGCAGGAGAGAGAAAAGGAGAAATAGGTTGATAATAGGGATGTGAATAAATGCAAAAGAGAAAGTATGTAGAAAATAAGAAAAATACTTTTAAAATTTCAGGTATTTGGAAAAAAAGAAATGAATACAAGAAGTACAACCTACAATGATTTCCAAGAAATTACAAAGATTTCTAAGAAATTCCACAAATTTCCAGGGATTTTCAAAGAATTCCAGGTATTTCCAATAAATTTCAACATTTCCAAATAAATGTACACAACTTTTTTCAGGATATTGACCTCTCAGAAAATGCCTTAAAATGGGTGATTGTAACGATGTAATTATTTCATCAAATTACATAAAAATTCCGCGAAAAAGGCCTTATACTGCATTTTTGGGGTAAGAAATGAACTCAAAATGCTACATTGGAGTTTTCCAGAACCTATAACGGCTCGTAAAATATTTAATTCGATACTTAGGTGAAATCTGACTACACCAATGTAATTATCTCCTCAAAGTACGGAAGAATTCTTTTATAGTACTATTGGGTATTTATAAAGCAGATATTCTTGCATTAATCGCAATTTGTGCTTGGGATAATTATTTTGATAGAATTTAAAAGTATCTGCAATTCCCATTTTAGCAGCACTTTGCAATAAATTGATTTGTAAGATTTTAAAATATTTATATTTGTCCATAATATTTTCGATAAATACGAGTTATTCTACGCCTTCAAACGAAATACAACCCCATACAGGTAGACTTCCACCACCGTGCTTTATTATGTAATGTTTTGCATTAAGCTCTGTATTCGGCTTACGCCATGCCATGATTCGTCCCATGCCATAAATATTGCATTTGCTTTCATCAGCAAAACAACCCCACATTGCATCTTTTGCAAAAGTTAAACGTTTCTTTCTGTTAGTTTCATTAATAAACAGTTTCTTTCTAGCAACTCGGCCGTTAGATACATTTTTTTAAAGCGCTCTCCAAATTGTTTGTGGATTAATATACTTTCCCACCCCCTATCCCTATATAATATAATTTCGTACGTAGTTAGGAGGGTCGTAGAAAGTTGAAATTTTGCAGGGGTGTGTAGTTCGCGCCCATTGAACGGGAAAATTGTCAATTTTTCGTTGGGACAATAGGGAGGAGGCGACGTGGAGCCCGCAAGTGGCTTTAAAATTTGAGAATTCGTTTTGGAGGGCTGGAATTTTTGCAGGCACGAGGGTGGGGTGACGAAACCGATTTTTGATTTCCCTACTCTTTCAAGGTTTCTGGTGCGATCAACGTGAGCATTGGAGGAAAGGTCGAGGACGGGGAACGGGATGATTTGCTGGAACAGATTTTCCAATTATTGCCCTGCTTTCGTTTAAGGCCGGTCTAAAGATTTAACCTTCTTTCACGTCTGGTTCCCTTATTTATGTCGATAGTGGGGGCCGAAAGCCAACCTGTGTTCAATAATTAATCAGGTAGCCATAAGTCGACAAGCGAGATGACAACTTGTGCCCAAGGAGGCCGTATGCCCACTCATATTCCATAAACATTCAGGATGCCGTAGGTTAATAAGCAAGTTGTTGTATAAGACATAATTTTGCAACATGTTTTTAAAGGAAATTGAAAATTTAAATTTTAACTTCACGCAACTTTTGTTAAAAGGAATCCGTTTTTGCGATATATTTTAGGTTAAATATCATAATATCATTTCATACGAAATTTATTAAATGGACGCCGTAGGCCGACCCGTACTTTTGCAAAGCAAATGGGAGGTCAAAAGCTGACCTGTATTCTTAAAAGTAATTGGGAAGGCCAAAGGCTGACCTGTATTTACATATATTATTTATTAAAGGCCAATAACCAACAAGCGAAATCGATGTTTCACGCGACTATAGAGACCAAAAAGGTCGGACGACAGGGAGGTCGTAGGCCTCGTAGAGCCAACCACGAAAATCGGTCGACAAGTCAATTTTCTAATGGCTACTTTCTTGTAATACTTAACTAGTTATTTTCGGGGCACTAATCGAGGATTTTTTGTACTTTTCATATAATTTGCATTCCCTCTCTTTCATTAAATTTTCGTTGGCGGCCTATTTTTGATTTGAAATCAATTGTTTTAAGAAATCTGCTACTTAGGCAAAGTACAAAGTCAGAATGATTAACGTTGTGCGGAGTAAATTTCTAACTGGATTTTTTTTTATGAAAAAAAAAACGAAGCATCGTGATATACTTCTAAGTTACGCCAAATAAACCGACCTGTATTTTTGTTTGGCTCTCCAGTGGCCCATTTACATTGTACCACCCAACAAAAGAGGTAATTTAAAGTTCTCAAAAAAATATATTATCTTTATTACACTTTTGCCTACTTGCATACCAAATTTTAGAGTGGGTACACTTTTGGTGATAAACAAAATATTATTTTGATAATTTTAAATTACCCCTTTTTGGGGGAGGGGCAAAATTTGAACAGGACCTCCACTTTGTGACCTTAATTAATTACACAAAAAACTCAATATCTTCATTTCACAAAAAAAATCGTGTCTCTAAATGGTACGATTCGACCAGTACAAATAAATTATCGAAGCTCTACAAGAAAAATTGGAATTATTTTGGAAGGCTGTACAATATAAACGGGCTACTTTAGGGCCAAACAAAAAATAATGGCCCGTTCATTTGGCATAATTTAGAAGGAGACCAAATTTCACCAAAATCGAAGAGATGAAAATACTTGCAAAAAATTCGTCACTTTCTACAGGGTGGGAAAGGGAACAAAAATCACTTTTTTGCCGATTTCCCGCCTTTCTTTCAATTTAATGATAAAAATTGTTATATAATCGTAACAAGTTGAGCTAAATTCATCAAACCTAATCTGTATTTTAAGTAGTCGGGCAATGGATTTTTGGCAAACATATTTATTATCTGAATACAAATTAACAATGTAGTCGTTTTTTAGGCATTACATGACATTCCATGAAAGATTCTGAAGGAGTTGAATATGTCATTTGTGCGTGTTCATATTGTCAATTTCGATTGTTTCAGTGTTCAGTGTCACCACCGTCATTTTCTGTGAAAAAATGTTGAAGTTCAACTTCTGTTGTTTCGTCATAGTCGAACGAGTCTTCGTCAATGCAGATATTCGTGCATGACTTCCCTCGACAGCTTCCGCAAATTGCTGAGCAATGAAGTTAAGCCTTTCGACAAGTACAAACTCGTTGACAACCATTTGCACATTTACAGGAATTTATAGTAGCTCTTGTGGAGCAGAATCATTCAATGTACTAATTGGAAAATTACTAACAATAGAAATTCTCCAACTCCATTCTTGTGGATTCTTCCGATTACCATGCCAATTTTGAACCTGATGCTAGGTTCTCAAGGACGCAATATTTAATGCAGAAGAAGCATTTGAATTTTTAAAGATTTTAAAAGTTTCTCAGTGTTGAGTTTGACTGTAGAATTTTGATAAATTTAAGTTTTCCAAATATTTGAAACCGTTAATTGAATCAAGTTTTTCCTTTGCCAGGTTTCATAAAATAAACATTGGATAAGGAAAACCAGGTCTGTCAGAACTACTAACAGGTCCACATCTTCGTTGACAATGATCACAGAGCCATGACAGCTTGATAACACATTTGCAGTGTTAATTATTAAAAAATCAGCATCTTCAGCAGATTGCTTTATTCTAAATCCTGCAGTCTTCAGTTTGTCAGACACCATGGAGATAAACCGATTTTTGTTTTTGTTGTTAGCAAGGAAAGTCTTCTTAGTCCGGACGTTATGGAACACAACCTTGCACTTTGTGATAGAAGCATGAAATTTGGCACAAGTGTAGATTCAAACCTCCTTTACAAAACAAGATATGACACCACGCCGACCCCCGCCCCCTTCAACCCCTAGACGCAAAAACACCCCCCAAATTTTAGTTTATCCTATTTATTTCGTAAAAGGTTCATCATATGATGAACCAATACATCAGAACAAATAAATTTATAATTAAATTTTAAACAAAAAAGGTTCTTAGGATGTTTTTGATACGACTTATGGTTTCCATAGAATCATCACGTAAATGTAGGTCAAATATGGCGCGCACTGCAAAACTCGCGGATTTTCTCCAAATTCCCCATGTGGATGAGGAATCGTATACAAAAATTACTCAAAAAGAACGGACAATTATCTATTTGTAGTGTTAATTCCTATTCGTGAAAATATATTTTTTAGAAGTTTTTAAGCTAAATGTAGATAATTTAATTAGGTTTAATTTTGCGTTTTTGGGTTATTACACAACAAAAGGGATTTAAATGGATCACTAGCACGGGGGCGCGTTTAGGGTTCGGTTTGTTTGTTCAGGCCTGAAGTTAGTTTGCGGTTTAGGAGATGGGAGCGGGAAATTTGAAAAATTGGTTGAAAAATTACAAGTTGAAAAAAAGCCGAGAATCAAAAAAAGTCAGGTCAAAATCAAGCGCTTTTAAATTTTCAAAAATGTCCTGTATTTAACAGCGCTGGCGCTCAGCAACTATTCGACTTAGAGAGAAATATCTTAGATAAAAGTTGTAGTAAATTTTGTTCTCTATAAGATTTATGGAAGTGATGTTCATTCTAAAGTCAACTGGTAAGGAAATATTGCGAAAAAACATTTTGTTTTCGCCACTTTTGTTAACATGTCCAAATATCAGAACCCCGTCACCATTTTTAGGAAACTCTTCTTTTTATGATTTCGAAGATGTTCTTAAAATATTTTAAGTGTTATTAATATTTTTAATGAGTTATATGATAACAATATAGCTGAAAATATTATTTTGCCAAAAAACGTCATTTTCACTCCTTCATAAAAAATTTCAACTTCCGACGAAGAATTCTGTAAGAAGCTCAGAGTTCCGACAAGACGATGTTTAGTATGTTAAAGTACATACAATTACTTAATAAAATCCGTCGAAAAATCGCAGAAGACCGATTTTGGATTTTTTTTTGTAATTTTCTTACAATATAAATTTTAGAAACATATTCTTTATTTATTTGAATAACATGCAAATAAACTCATAAAAAATTAAATCGTAGTAAGAAGAGCCCATCATTTAGAAATTTAAAACCTTTTTTTAAGGAAGGAATTTTATTTTTTACCTGCTTTTTAACTCATGTCATGTACATAATATTTCCATATTTTTGTATAAAACACAGGGCCGTAGCGAGCTCTTCTGGTGCCTGAGGAAAATTTGAATATATGCGTCCCCCTCCCAAAAGATTCCTATCATTCTGAAAATGTTAAACTATTATTTATTGGGTTTTGTCAAGATTTAGCGCCCGCATTGCGATGGCGCTCGCTTAGAGTAATGAAAACAAATGGATGCTTATCAGGAACTCATGTAAGCTGCCGGGACCGGGGGGTCTGGGGGGTATGGAATACCCCCCAGGTACACTTAATTTATTGCGAAGAAAAACTTTCACTTTTACGTCTCTCGGTATTAAGAAGAACGGTGCTGGGATAGTTATGAAAAATATTACCAAAAATACCCCCCCTGCCGGATTACAAACAAAAATTGCAAAAGATTCAATGAAAAACAATAAATTTTGATGGTTCTGAATAATGGCATGTGTACCTGGGGGTTATTCCATACCCCCAGGTCGTGTAATATCGATTTTTATCATTGGGAACTTCTGAAGATTTTATATAAAATACGCATAGTATGTCAGAATCACCGTTTCCATGGTAACGTAATGAATATAGCGATTATTTTTATCGGTAGGAATTTTTCTTTTCAATTTAAATATATTTGAATAACTGTCGCGATGATGACGTGATAGTTTTACCGGTTACCCAATCAGTTAAAGGGAAATGAAAATTTTGCTGAAATGCTGTATTTATTTATTTTCAGGAAAACTCAGTATTTTTTACTGCAAATCGGGAAAATTAAAGAAATACTACTAAAATTTATCGGAAATTATTTGAAAATTCCGAGTTTTCCAGAAAAATTTCAGTAAAATTGGTTGATTTTCCAATTCCGTTGAGTTTAAGTCAACAATCAAAAAACATCAGGTTTTTTACCTAATATTCAGGTAAAATTCTTAAATTTTTTTTAATAATCCTTTTATCAATTTTCTAGAAATTTTTCTCTCATTTCTAGAAAGTAATTCTTTGAGCTTAAATAAAAATGAAAAGTCCCTGCAACTTTCCCAGGTTTTTCAAGAAACTTAGTAAAAAATTCTAGGGTTTTTAAGTTTTCCAGAAAGGTAATGAAAAATTTCAGCAATATTGGTTGATTTTCTAGAAAGTTCCTAGAATGTTTAATTTAAAACCCTGGGTTTTCTTAATTAATACAAAGTCTTTGATCTTGAGATAAAAATCTGAAATTCCCTGACCACTGGGTTTTTTGAAAAGCTTCTGTATAATTTTAGTAACCTCGTTAATTTCTCTGATTTTCAGTAAAAAAATTCCCGAGTTTTCCAGAAAAATTTTAGTAAAATTGGTTGATTTTCTAATTCCATTGGATTTCAGTTAAAAATAAAAACATTGCCCTATGTTTTGCAGGTTTTCCAGTAAAATTCTTAATTTCTTTTAATAATAATCCTGTTATCAATTTTCTGGTAATTTTGAAACGTTTAGTAAAAAATTGTGGGGTTTCTAAGTTTTCCAGAAAGTTAATGAAAAATTTCAGCAATACTGGTTGATTTTCTAATAATTTTCAATGATATTAAATTAAAATTCAAAAAAGTTCCGACTTTTCAGGTTTTTCAGTAAAATTAATAAATTATCTGGTAATTTTTCTTAAATTTCCTGAGATAAATTAACTGAATTTAAGAAAAATATAATATAACCTGACTTTTCTTGGTTCCAAGAAACTTTTAAAAATCTCACCAATATTGGTTGATTTTCTAAAAATTTTCATTCGTTTTCAGGTAAAAATCAAATTGTCCCCTAATTTTCAGGTATTACGGCACATTTATCAAATTATCTGGTAATTTTTCGTTAATTTCCTGAAAGAAATTAATATAAAAATTCTCTAACTGGAAAACCTGGAACTTATGAAATTTTCTCGGAAAATTCAGTGAATACCATGAAAATTCATTGGATTCATTCATCAATTTTCCTAAAATCCCCAGTCTTATCATTGGACCAAATCTGAAGAGGAGAATTTATAGAAGAAATTGATTAAATGCTTTTTGTAACTTTGAAATTGATTACCTTAAAAACTTTTCTCTTCAAGGTAAGGTTTTTTCGTTTTTTTTACATTTTCATAGTCAGAAAATTGTGTTCTTTCCAAATCCGTAAAGAAAAATATGGGTTGCCATTTACAAAAATTTACAATGACGTCACAGCTCAAAAAACAAGGTTGACGTGTCCGAGTATATTCTGAGAAAATCCTTTTTAAAAATTACTATCGAATTTGATCCAAACTTTACGAGCTCACTGTGTAGTGCCAAAATATTTCGCCACAACAAAATCGCATTTTAACATTTGGGACTGTCCATAAATGATGTCACACATTTTTTGCAGAATATGTATTATGGGACTCGTGAGGGAAGGGGATTAGTTTGGTCCTAAATTGTGTGACATCATTAATGGACAGCCCCTTTATTCCAGAAACCATCCACATTATAAAAAAATATTCGCTATTTACAATAAGAATACACCGCCGTGTGGGAGAATTTCACATTAGTATGTAACGTATTAAGAGGTTGTCCTACTGTAACCAAACTTAAAAAGTGTAAATTTTGAGAATTAATTCCGGAAAAAGCATATATGCGATTTTATTGCCTTTGGGCATTGGTGAATAATATCGATCTTAGTAACTACAAAAAATCTAAAATTTTATAAAGAAAATATTCATAATTGTAGGAGTTACGTGATGTAGCGTACAACCAGCGCCGTAGCGAGCTCTTCTGGCGCCTGAGGCAAATTTGAATATATGCGTCCCCCTCCCAAAAGATTCCTATTATTTTGAAAATTTTAAACTATTATTTATTGGGTTTTGTGGAGGTTTAGCGCCCCCATTACTATGGCGCCTAAGGCAAAGCTTCGGTCGCCTCACCCTTGCTACGGCGCTCGCTTAGAGTAATGAAAACAAATGGATGCTTAACAGGAACTCATTTGGGCTGCCGGGACCGGGGGGTCTGGGGGGTATGGAATACCCCCCAGGTACACTTAATTTATTGCGAAAGAAAAACTTTCACTTTTACGTCTCTCGGTATTAAGAACAACGGTGCTGGGATAGTTATGAAAAATATCACCAAAAATACCCCCCTGCCGGATTACAAACAAAAATTGCAAAAGATTCAATGAAAAATAATAAATTTTGATGGTCCTGAATAATGGTATGTGTACCTGGGGGGTATTCCATACCCCCCAGACCCCCCGGTTGTGTAATATCGATTTTTGTCATTGGGAACTTCTGAAGATTTTGAATTTGAATAACTGTCGCGATGATGACGTGATAGTTTTACCAGTTACCCAGTCAGTTAAAGGGAAATGAAAAAGAACGCGGGTTGGAATCAACTTTCCTAAAATCCCCTGTTTTATCATTGGACCAAATCTGAAGAGGAGAAAACTCTTTACAAAACGAGAATCCTGAAACCCTGTTTTGTTCACCATCGATGGTAAAGTTAAAATGTACGAAATAATTATTCAGAATATGAAATATTCAAAATCTTTTTCAATTGTTTTCTCTGGATTTTCTTTTTATTTCATAAATACTTAGTATGATGTAGGCAAAATTTGTTAATCTGTTTTATAGAGAATTTTGTACTCTTCAATTTTGATTTGATGATAATTTTCTCTAAAAATAAAGGTAAGCGAGTCATAGGCGAAAAACTACTGTCGAGGATTAAAATCCCCACTTGGGGAAAAGGCCGGCAGGGAATTTTAGGCGATGTTACAAATAAAATCGCGGTCAAATTTTCGAATTCGGTCACATTTGAATATATGAGCCTCCCCCCCCCCAAAAGATTCCAAATGCCTCAGTCGCCTCACCCTTGCTACGGTGCTGATAAGACATTATAAAAACATGAAGTTTTCAAACAAATAAAATCCTACAAAATTTGAATTTCCCATTTTGGTCCCTTTTTCTAATGACCGATTCAAGTGGTTTATTGAAATTTCTACTGGTGTCCAAAAACTTTTGTGAGTTTTTTCAAATGTCCAAATATATTTGAAAGAAAGACTTGAAAGAAAACAAATGAAATGATGCTGGGGGTGAGGAAAAAGGTTCCTAGGATTATTTTAGTTGTAAAGTAAGAAGAGATATGGAGGCGAAAAAGCAACCAAGATATTAGAAATTTGTATGGAGAACTTTATAATAAGAGTAATAATAACACATATTAGATCATGGAAAAGCAAAATAGCTGGAAGAAATCATAAGACTTCTCAGATGCCACCTAGTGAAGGGTCATTCCATCTCAAATCGAATCATGAATTTACTTGACCCATGCCTAATTTGATAAAATTTGGTACACACCATCTTAGTAAGAAATAAAAATACAAATTAAAAGATTTGCCCAAAAAGGCACTCGTTTCCTTGTTTTGGTCTTTCAAAAAGTCAAAAAGTTGGTGTGTAGACTTGTAGGAAAACGACTGTAACTTCATCCACGGTGGTCTAAATTTAAAAATAAAAAATGTTCTGTAAAGGTAAACGAACATTCTGTTCAAATATTCAACCACATTTTATATTTTCAACCCCTAACTGGATTAATTTTTTAATATTAACCCTATTTCAACCCCTATTTCTAAAGGGGTCTTTTGTTTTGGTTAATTTTTTTACAGTTTTTTTTAACAAATGAGCTGAGCATGCGTACCAGATTTTATCATGGGATGAGCATGGGTTCGGTTACTAAAAATTAATTAAATATAGGCAGAAACGGACAAAAATCAGTTTTTCGCCGATTTCTCGAATTTCTTTGAACTTTATGACAAAATAGTTTAATATAAAATTAAAGCTAATGAAATTCTCTACAAAAACATATTTATGCAAATTTTTCGTCAGATTCGTATTCACATAGCAATAACAGCTCAAAGTATAGTTAAGTTGCGCGACCACCATTATATTTATTTATTTAAAAAGGTCGGAATCAATTTTCAATTAATTGTATAGATTTTCTGACGAATCTGACGAAAAATATGTGTAAATATTTTTTGTAGAGAATTTAATTAGCTTTAATTTTATATTAAACTATTTTGTCATAAAGTTCAAAGAAACTTGAGAAATCGGCGAAAAACTGATTTTTGTCCGTTTCTGCCTATACTTAATTAATTTTTAGTAACCGAACCCATGCTCATCCCATGATAAAATTTGGTATGCATGCTCAGCACAAATGTACAAAAAAAATGTAAAAAAATTAACCAAACCAAAAGATCCCTTTAGAAATAGGGGTTGAAATAGGGTTAAAATTAATCCAGTTAAGGGTTGAAAATATAAAATGTGTTTGAATATTTGAATAGAATGTGCATTTACCTTTACAGAACATTTTTTATTTTTAAATTTAGACCACCGTGGATGAAGTTACAGTCATTTTTCTATAAGTTTACACACCAACTTTTTGACTTTTTGAAAGACCAAAACAAAGAACCGAATGCCTTTTTGGACAAATCCTTAAATTTGTGTTTTTTATTTCTTACTACGATGGTGTGTACCTACCAAGTTTCGTTAAGTTTGGTCGGGGTCGAGTCAATTTTACCTAATTTTTGGTCGATTTGAGATGGAATGACCCTGAAGTAAAAGTAAGGCCGGCTGTAGAGGCCGACCCATATTCCATAAATAATCGAGATGAAAAGCCATAAATCGACAAGCAAAAGGTCATCTTGTGCCCAAAGAGGCCATTGGCCCACCCACATTCTATAAACATTTGGAATGCCGTAGGTTACAAACGAGGCATTTTTGTTAGTCTTAATGCTAATAACATAATTCCTAAATTCATGTTTACCTGTGCGTTTTGATGTACTGCCAAAGAGCCGAAATAATAACAGGTCGAGTTTGGGTATGGACACCCAACAAACGAGCCAATCTAGGATCCAACTTAAACTGTAACGGCTGGTAATCCAACAGCAAAAGAATAGTGCAGCGGACGTTCTTATCGCCAGGTCGTTTAACCTAACAAAAAAAATTTTTTTAATTTCTCAACAGCATAAAAGCATCCACATACCTGAAAACCGTCCGTTTCTTGAGTTGTAAGAGTACGGTGCCATTCGACCAAATGATTATCAGGACCGTACAAGTCTTTATCCAATTCGATAACCAAAGATTTAAAAAACGAAGAAAACTTACGTTTAACTTTATTGGGATCATTTTTAGAATCTTCTAGAAGACGTCCTTCAACCCTCAGTTCCCAAGATGCAACAGTTCTAAAAAAAATTCACTATTTTACACCAAAATAACAATTTGACAAAAAAGTACCCTTCCTGACCGGGCCCTTCAGGACCGTCGGCCACCGTTTCCTTGCTAGGATAAAAAGTATTGGAAATAAAAATTCGCAATTTACGTTTTTGTTTCATTGGTCTTTTTAAGGCCTCTTGAATGTCCAAACGTTTACGCATTATTGTCGAATCTAATTTTCGTTCAAATGCCAGAAGGTCCATGTAAGCTTGACTTTCCGGCACCAAATCACGAACTTTCTGTGGTAAAATTTTATCGGCCAGCTTCTTCTTCTTTTTATTGGTACTATGTGAATAGTCGCTGAAAATGCAACGTTACAACCTGTAAATATTCATTAATAAAAAATAGGTCACTACCCCTTCTGTTGTAACACTCTGGCATCTGCAGGTCGTTTAACGCCCGGTGAATTTTGCATTGGAACTCCTCTCATCGGTGGGTAAGGTTGTTGAGGTGGCCGTTGCAGCATGCTACCACCACTTGTCGGCATAGCCGGTGGCGGTGTATAGCCGGTACGTTGTTGAACCTATCGAATAACGAAAGTATAATACGAACATTTAGAATTAGAATGGTTAAAATTTACCGGATAGGGTTGTGCTGGATACTGACGCATTCCGGGCTGCTGAGGTTGCGGGTACCTGGGTTGGGGTGGACCTTGAGGAACCTGAGGTGACACAGCGCCAGGAAACCGCTGAGCCATCTTTAGTTAATTTAAAATTAATTTTTCACACTAAAAACACTTATTTTATTCAAACAAACCACCGGTTTGACAACCAGCTTGCGAAACTGTCATTCGAGTGCTGCCCTCTATATTAAACTGTTTTCAGGTTATGCAGATACGAGGGAGGTTCAATAGTATAATTTGATTAATACTTTCAAAAATATTATTTTTCAAAATTATGACTATTGAATAAAAAACAATCTTAAAAAAACAACTTTTTAATTTTTCGTCTCGGGGTTTATATTTTTTTAAATAGTATATTTTCCGAGATTTCCACTTGGTGCCATTCTGAATGAATTAATTTTAATCATAACTGACGAACGGTTGAATTTACGAACAAACGATAAGAGAACAAAATTGTAGGGAATATTATTACCTACGAGCACAAAAATCGGCATTAATTTTCGACCAGTACTTCCCGAGATATTAACAATTGAAACAAAAAATGTGGTTTTAATAGTGTTAAGTTTTACCGCGCTAAGAAAGAATTAAATTGGAGGTAAAAATAATTTTTTTTAACGCGTCGAAATTATATTATGGTGTTCTAATAAGCCATGAATTTTGTCAGATTTTTAATTTATTGTTTACGTGTTTTCCATCAATCTTATGTAAAACTAGCCCCGTGAAAATTGGCCTCCTAGCTCTGCGAGGCGCGCGGCCTGTGGCCTCGCTGTCGGCCTATCGGCCTCCCGATTGTTTATCGGCTTACAGACCGGTTTTTAGAATTTTTAAGGATTCCATGGTTGAGTGTTGGTTTGCATGTGAGATCTCAGGTTTCTTTGGTCCGGATTTGGCATCTCAATGGTGAAGCGAACCCTAGTCGGCCTTCGGCCTCCCGTCTGCTTTTAATTATACGGATCAGCAATCGGTCTCCGATTTACTTTCGAATAATGCGGATCCGACATCCCATTGCGTATCCGTGGTACAAATTCAAAATTCGATTTGGCGACTTCTGGTCTTAAAAATAACTTTCAAGGTCACGTCTCTTGGAACAATTTAAAGCCAACGTCGGTGTCTATCGAGAACTTTAATTTGGGAAATTTTGTAAAATTTCTAAAATTCGCTTTAATGGCCGTAACTGTGCCCTCGAAAGAGATTTCAAGGTCAAAATGAAAATGAATTTAATAACTGCGCAAGGGCAATAAGAAATCGCACATTTCAAGTTCTCCCAGATCCGGAATAACCGTCGAAAGGACACGTAAGCGTTACCGCGCGTCGCACGAAAAACATCCAATGAGCTAACCGGGGTCGCCTAACAAATCTGCACACGATTACGCAATAAGCTCATTTGACCTTGTGGACTTAAAAAAAATAAATAAAATGAGAGCAGTCGTCGGACCGTCCACAGAAGCTATGCTTCTTACGCACAGAGCAAACCAAAATAGTACCTTGAAGGCCATAGTTGTTCGGCCTTCGGCCTCACAGGGCGAACCATAATAGATACGTGAAGGCCATAGTTGTTCGGCCTTCGGCCTCACAGGGGGAGGACCATAATAGATCCGTGAAGGCCATAGTTGTTCGGCCTTCGGCCTCACAGGGAAGGACCATAATAGATCCGTGCAGGCCATAGTTGTTCAGCCTTCGACTTCACAGGGCGGACCATAATAAATCCGTGAAGGCCATAGTTATTCGGCCTTCGGCCTTACAGGGTGGACCATAATAGATCCGTGAAGGCCATAGTTGTTCGGCCTTCGGCCTCACAGGGGGAGGACTATAATAGATCCGTGAAGGCCATAGTTGTTCGGCCGTTGGCCTCACAGGGGGAGGACCATAATAGATCCGTAAAGGCCATAGTTGTTCGGCTTCACAGGGCGGACCACAATAAATCCGTGAAGGCCATAGTTGTTCGGCCTTCGGCCTCACAGAACGGACTATAATAGATTATATTTATATGCCTTCAGCTGTCTTTACTGCTAGTCCGTGATTGCTAGTGGTTGTCCGGCCTTCGGTCTCACAGGGGGAGGACCATAATAGATCCGTGAAGGCCATAGTTGTTCGGCCTTCGGCCTTTTTGTGAAAGATTTTTAAAATTTTTTCGACGATTTTTGCCGACCCACGAAAAGGGGGGATTTTTAAATTTTTTTAGTTTTGTCAAAAAACTATTTTCCCTAAAAACCGGTTGGAGGCTGCGTTTGAGGCGGCGGGGGCGGCGTGTGGTCGGGGGCGGTTGCCACCTCCGCCCCCATCCATAGCCACCATTCCCAGGGTCCTAGCACTCTCGGTTTCGGAGTTATGCTTGCTCCCACTTGCTTTTGAGAACACGGGTCGGGTCGGGTCGGTTCGGGTCGGGTCGGGTCGGCCGTCGGCCTCCAACTTGCTTATAAAACTACGGGTCGGCCTCCCACTTGCCTTTCAGGAACACGGGTCGGCTTTCGGCCTCCCACTTGCTTTAGAGAACACGGGTCGGTTCGGCCTTCGGCCTCCCACTGGCATTTAAGAATACGGGTCGGCCCTCGGCCTCCAACTTGCTTATAAGAATACTTGAAAATTTTTTTGACGTTTTTTGCCGACCCACGAAAAGAGGGGGGAATGTTTTAATTTTTTTAGTTTTGTCAAAAAACTATTTTCCCTAAAAACCGGTTGGAGGCGCCGGGGGCGGCGTGGGGTCGGGGGCGGTTGCCACCTCCGCCCCCTATCCATAGCCACCATTCCCAGGGTCCTAGCCCTCTCGGTTCCGGAGTTATGGTGTTTGAAGGGAAGTTCGAAATTTGAAAGCGATGCGATGGTCGAAATTTGTGTGACGAATTTGCGTTAACAATTTGCGTTAACAATTGCGTTAACAATTTGTGTGACGAATATGTGTGGCGAATTTGTGTGACGAACGATTTTTTTCAGTTAACTGCCCGTGCGATACCCGTGCGATAAGAAGCATAGCTTCAAAAGCGACAACTTATTTACTTACTTACCGGTCGAATGCGATCTACGACCTACGTATTGTTTTGCGGAAACGCGAATCCAAATTTGAGGTCGTCGCGATGCGACCCAAAAATCCAATTTTTAATCTCCACCAAAGAGGACGAGGTATGAAATCTAAATTTTTCAAAATTTGCATTTCTGCAATTTGCCAGCTTATCGGACGTCCGAGGAAAAAAAGTGTTACTTTCGAAAAGGCGGGGCTCGAAAGATGTCGTCCGAAACCGTATTCGAAATTAAAATTTTTTCGTCGTCGTCGCGCCAGGACGGCATTAAGTTGGAAATTTTGAGAATCTTTCAAACGGCCACAGGGTCCTTATTTACGGGAGGATTTTTAATTTTTTGCCGGCAACCGAGGCATATTTCGGGGATGCACGAAATTGCATTTATAGCTTTTTTTTGTATCTCGCACCGTACGGCTATAAAATGAAAAAGTAATTATCCAAAATAATTTCCAAGGTTGTACTTCAAAACCGAATCGCAAAATTTTTTTTTTATATTTATAATATTTTAACGACGAAATCGGATTTCGCGAGCAATTTTAATAATTTTTTATGTAAAACTTGTTGGGAAATTATTCTTCTTCGACCAAAAAAAATCACTTCAAAGTTGTCGTCGTACATGCAGGACTTTGGTTTGTTTGGTCCGGCTTTGGCTTCTCAACAACGGCGTATCGAACACGAGTCGGCCTTCGGCCTCCCAATTGCTTTTCAGAACACGGGTCAGCCTTCGGCCTCCAACTTGCTTATAAGAGTACGGATCGGCCTTCGGCCTCCCACTTGCCTTTAAAAATACGGGTCGGCCTTCGGCCTCCCACTTGCTTTAGGGAAAACGGGTCGGCCTGCGGCCTCCATATTTTTGCTCTATCAAAATTTCATTTGCACGGCCTAATTGTTTTTATCGAAATTATGTGAGACGTCAAAATGTTATTAAAACGAATTTTTAAAATTAAAATCGTCGGTTCGCTCAGCGACCGTAAACGATCTACGACCTACGTATTTTTTTGCAGAAATGCAAATCTAAATTCGAGCGGATGCGAATGAGATCAAAAAATCGAAACTTTAATCTGAAAATAAGCGAGCCAGGCACAAAAAACTATTACATTTTTGACCCCCCCTCAAACGGAAACGAGACAACATTTTGAAAATTTGGCGCTACCGATTGTCCGGTTTCGCCGCCCCCACCCCTATCGAAAATTTGAGGTCGATCGGACGAAAACCCCGGAAGTAGATGCAAAAATACGAAAAACCGCGCGGAGCCGTTTTGCTGAGCGCTCGGAAGAAATTTCGAAAAGAATAATTGTTTCGCCCCCTCGACCGCCGCCCGGGGCTGCCTGCAAAATTTCAACTCTCCAAAATGAATTCTAAAATTTTTCGACCACTTTGAACCGCCATTTCACCCCCTCCCTTATGTCCCATCTAAAAACGGACTATTTTCTCGTTCAATCCTCGTAAAACCACACGGGTATGCAAAATTTCAACTCTCCACGACCCCCGTAGGTATGCTCTGTAAATAGTGAGTGAGTGTCACGGTCAGCTTTATGTTTTTTAGATTGGAGAAAATCGCGATTTCATCTCATAGTTGGCGTATAGAGAAAACAACTTCGAACGACTCTCACGCCTAAACCACTTATCTTAGATAGGTTGTGCTCACCAAGACTTTTTTTTAAATAATTTTATGCTCGACAAAATATTTCTTTCAAGTTTTTCGCTATCTCGCTTAGTTTTTGCAGCGTAAGCGATAATCCTAAAAGCACTGGCCTATAATTTTTACATTTATTTGTACTATTTTATATTAAATTCGAAATGAAAAATTAAGTCATGCAATGCACACCTTTCTTTAGTAGTACAATAAATTTCACCCTTTTCTAACCCCCCGGACCCTCAACAGAAAAAAGAGGTTTTGTGTTTCACTTGTACACAACTTGTATGTTTGTTTGTATGTTTGTTTGCATGTTTGTTTGTACGTTTGTTTGTACGTTTGTTTGTACGTTTGTTTGTAAGTTTGTTTGTATGTTTGTTTGTATATTTGTGTACGTACCCCTACAACTCCTTAATGCGTCTACGAATTTCGATGCGGTTTTTTTTATATGAAATTATAGACCTACAGGATGATTATAGACTATAAGAGATTGTTATATTTAGCCGCCATCTTGCATTCGCCTTCAGACCCGAATCAAGAATATTTCAGACTATGAACTAATGGTGTATTATTTTACTATGTATAAATTTTTATGAACGTGCCAAGAAATAAGAATTATTTTCTTTTTAGTTATTTATGGTATTTTTTCTGTGAAAACTTTATTGAAAAATGTATATTTTCTTCAATTATAAGTCGACATTGTTGCTGTTACAAGAACTTTACTAGCAATGGTGTTTTTTCAATTCCGAAATTTTGAATCTGAAGGTATCCCAAGGTACAGATTTTGCCATTTTAGTTCTTATCCGCAAATTAGAATGTCTTCTACGCCTCAACTATTAAATATACAAATATGTCATCATGAACTCTTTTAGGAGACATTTTCACCAGAAGCTGGAGACTCACTGTAACCACCGTCAACTCGGTTTTAACGGATTGAATCAGTTAAATTTTATTTTAGCTTTACACAATGACAAATTTTGGATTTGATATATAATACATGCATGATGTAAATAAGTTACACTACAAAACATCTGCGCATATCACATGGCTACAGTCATCCTAAGAATAGAATTTCCGCTTATTACGCACAAAATTGAGTGTGTGCACCTCCGTCATTCCAATAATATAAATAACTTGGCGATAATGCAAAAATCGCGGCATAAAAATTCTTTAATGAACAATGTTAAGAACGTAATACTGCCGTCCTTAGTTAGAACGTCCTAACTAACAAATTGGTTTTCGGAATCATTATGCTTATTTGATTTAACTATTGTATAATGAAGACAACTTTATAACATCCACATAAAATCATTTCTGTATTGAAAATAAAATTTTCAGTTAGGACGTTTTAACTAAGGGCAGCAGAATATATCAAATAAACTGTGTGGTATCAGTGTCTCAGACATGCTCAGGTCGTCCAATAAACGGCGATTTTAATTGTTTAAAAATGTAACAAGAGAGAATTTTTAATACTACAAATATTATAGGAAATGTTTCAGTATTCTGCTTTACATAAGATTCACTCGCTTCTATACTATTCTATTGTAAACGCATGGTTTCTGCCGCCCCTAAAATATAAAGCCCCGAGTGGAAGCTCTCTTTACCCACCCCTTTGAGCCGGGCCGGACGGATAATGTCTAATGATCGTTGAGTCCAGGAACCACCGCCTTACTGCCTACTTCCGCTAAACTGGCGGGCTGCAGCCACCATAAATAGCTCAGTCTTCGGTCCCACACTTCAACTCATGTTCAAATGTTTCTTGACATAACACACCAAAAGCTACGTTTCGCAAATACGACACCTTCTACGAGGCCTTCTGCCTCGTACTTTAAGTCTCCATCAAGAATTCATAAATATCTCCATTGATCCATGTTGATCGTGACATCGCGTTTAGCCTGAGCAATGCCGCATATTTATTATTGGTGTAAAACTAAGGCACGATGCCGAAGGCCGAATTCCAACTGCTAGGAAATCAGACGTTATTATTATGTATTTGTGCTAATGGTATATATACTAACCGGGATGATGATCCGGTCCTTCGGTGCGGCAGTTGGGCGGCACAATCTAAGCAGTGACGAATCAGTGCGGTATTAAAATACCAATTCTGTATATTTATTTGTTCATAAGGCATCTCTCATTGATTCAGTTTTCAATCATTAAGCTGAAAAAGGTTCGGTGCGGCCTTTAGGCTGCACAACAGCGAGAATCGCGCACTAATATGATTCGTACGAATAAGTAAATGACAAAATCAGCATAAATATTATAAAATAGGTCCAAACTGGAGAAGAGATTAACCTATCAATTTCGCACGTGAAAGCTTGGATCAGAATTATTATTTAATAATAACAACATCACTTTGCGGAACGCTCTGTATAGATGCTACAGGTTACATAATGCTACAACACATTTATTGCTTCCTGTGCCGGCCGGGAGAGGGCGTAAAATCAACATAATATTGCAAATGTGAGCAGCGCCGTAGCAAGGGTGATCTATGCTGAAGGCAATGGGGGCGCTAAACCTTGACAAAACCCAATAAAAAATAATTTAAAATTTTCAAAAAGATGAGAATCTTACTGAATTCGAAAATTTGACCGCGATGCCGGCCTTTTCCCCAAGTGGGGATTTTAATCAACAATGGTAGTTTTTCGCCTATAACTCTCTTACCTTAATTTTTAGAGAAAATTATCATTAAATCAAAATTGAAGAGTACAAAATTCTCTATAAAACAGATTAACAAAATTTCCTAACATCATAGTAAGTATTTATGAAATAAAAATAAAATCCAGAGAAAACAATTGAAGAAGGTTTTGAATAATTCATATTCTGAATAATAATTTCGTACATTTAAACTTAACCATCGATGGTGAACAAAACAAAACAGGGTTTCAGGATTTACTTCAGATCTGAAGTAAATCCTGAAACCTCGTTTTGTAGAGACTTTTCTCCTCTTCAAATTTGGTCCAATGATAAGACAGGGGATTTCAGGAAAGTTGATTCCAACCCCGCGTTCTTTTTCATTTCCCTTTAACTGACTGAGTAACTGGTAAAACTATCACGTTATCATCGCGACAGTGATCCAAATATATTTAAATTGAAAAGAACAATTCCTACCGATAAAAATAATCTCCATTGGGGGGGGGGGTATATTCCGTTACGTTCCCATGGAAACGGTGATTCTGACATACTGCGCGTATTTTAAATAAGATGTTCAGAAGTTCCCAACGATAAAAATCGATATTACACGACCGGGGGGGGGGGGGGTATGGGGGTATGGAATACCCCCCAGTATACTTGCCATTGTTCAGAACCATCAAAATTTATTATTTTTCGTTGAATCTTTTGCAATTTTCGTTTGTAATCCGGGAAGGGGGGTATTTTTGGTGATATTTTTCATAACTATCTCAGTACCGTTCTTCTTAATACCGAAAGTTTTTCTTTTGCAATAAATTAAGTGTACCTGGGGGGTATTCCTTACCCCCAGACCCCCCGGTCCTGGCAGCCTAAATGAGTTCCTGATAAGGATCCATTATTTGTTTTCATTACTCCTCGACAAACCCAATAAATAATAGTTTAAAATTTTCAAAATGATAGGAATCTTTTGGGTGAGGGGTGCAAATATTCAAATTTGCCTCTGGCGCCAGAAGAGCTCGCTACGGTGCTGAATGTGAGGCCTGTTTAACTAACCTGCCCAATCCCCGGAGGGGTATTACAAATTATATTTTTTACATTACAGTGAAATGTGTTAACTCCGGGTCACCGTTTACGGTTCAGACGACGTTGGATTGTTGCTTATCCACAATTGCAGCAAATATTCAACAGCGTATCTACAATGGTGCGAGTGGTGCATTCGCATTAAAGAATATTTTTTCAAGTTATTCTATTTTGGGAGGGCGGCGCCCCATCGCCCTCCGCGTACCAGCCGCCACTGTGATCTACCACCATGAAAGAGTTTGGGCGTTTGAATCCATGCTGATTAATGGCGGCTTTTAGTGACTATTCTCAGCTTGGTCTCAATCTTATTGAGATCTGGGTCAATCGATCCTCCACGGGGGTAGTATAGAATGACGTTGAGTATAGAGTGACATGCACAAGCCTCCGATGATCCAAAACCTCGCGAAATTGGATCGGCTGTGATCCACCAGTATGTAGCGGCTATCACTTGCTTCCCCATAAAAGAAAAAGATCCTTAAACTCAATCCGCGGTGGCAATTGTTGGCATCATCATCATCAGCTCGATGTTCTTTCAAACATCCAGTCCACTGTCAGACTATAAGCTTCTCTCACCTTGAGAGGGAGGTTCAGGCCATACCCTACTACTCTGGTGTTCTTTTAGGCTTCTATACAAAGTATAACAAGAAGCCTTATGATCTAGCTCCGTGTCTGTCCGTCCGTCTGTCGGGCGCATAATTCAAAATCATACAGAGCGTTTCAAATCGTG
The DNA here is from genome assembly GCA_932274525.1 of Podabrus alpinus. Lineage (NCBI taxonomy): Eukaryota > Metazoa > Arthropoda > Insecta > Coleoptera > Cantharidae > Podabrus > Podabrus alpinus. The sequence goes on along the minus strand of OW026456.1, from coordinate 49,160,754 downwards.
TTGGATATACTCTGTGTGTATAGAGGTCTAAGAACTGGGTAGCCAGTGCGCTACTTTTAGGCTTCTATACAAAGTATATAATAATAATAATAATAATATCTATTTATTAAATCGGTTAAATAATTACAATAATTAAAAAACTAATATAAATGGTAAAAGTTCAGCAAAGCTGGTTTTCGACAGATACCCATAGAAGCGAGGAAGGATCACTGGTCTTTCAGAAGGCGTTCCATTAACTTAGATTTAAAGGTAGCCTTCGTTTTAGACATCAAGAACAAATCTTGGCAAAGAAGCCTTATGATCTGGCTCCGTGTCCGTCCGTCCGCATAATTCAAAATCATACAGAGCGTTTCAAATCGTGTTGGAAATACTCTGTGTGTATAGAGGTCTAAGAACTGGGTAGCCAGTGCGCTACTTTTAGGCTTCTATACAAAGTATATAATAATAATAATAATAATATCTATTTATTAAATCGGTTAAATAATTACAATAATTAAAAAACTAATATAAATGGTAAAAGTTCAGCAAAGCTGGTTTTCGACAGATACCCATAGAAGCGAGGAAGGATCACTGGTCTTTCAGAAGGCGTTCCATTAACTTAGATTTAAAGGTAGCCTTCGTTTTAGACATCAAGAACAAATCTTGGCAAAGAAGCCTTATGATCTGGCTCCGTGTCCGTCCGTCCGCATAATTCAAAATCATACAGAGCGTTTCAAATCGTGTTGGAAATACTCTGTGTGTATAGAGGTCTAAGAACTGGGTAGCCAGTGCGCTACTTTTAGGCTTCTATACAAGGTATATTTATGATTAGGGCCAATTTATTTGTCAAATCGTCTTGACGTTTCTTCGGCGAATCGCCCATGAAAGCTGCGGGTCTCGCGGAAGGAGGAATAACCGGTAAAACCGTCACGATCATCCACTCGGGTCGTGAGTATTTCGGATCCATTCCCAGGGCGCTGCAATCTGCGTCGCTAATTTGTCTAAAGATATGCAGCACTTCTTCCGCCAACAAATACTTTGTTTCTTGTGGAACCTTTCCGTCGGATTCCTTCCATTCGGCCGTCAAATCGAGACCCGATTTTCTAATTACAGGTTGATGATTTCCACATCCACCATCCGCGTGACATATTGTTTGTTCTTTGCACAAACCGTACACTAGTTCTAAGCGTTTCTTGGAATCGTCTGCAGTTATCTTCTGAGCGTGTTCGAAGTGGTTTTGTTTTTTTGGGTTCACCAACAATTTACTGTAATTAAAGCAGACGCAGCGTAAAACTTTCATGACATCTTTAATCATGCCAACGTGAAAGATCGGTTTGGCAAGTGACCGGGGCAAGTGTCCCGGTCGCCTTCGCATGTTTGACATGGTAAAGTGCTGTCAAACGCTCCCATCCTCGGATCCATCAGGCCGCCCACTTTTGGAAGACTTCCTTCCATAATTTCTACATGATTTATACCTTCTGGGACGACAGACATGCTACGAATATCTTCCGGACTAAAAATGCCAAATTGCACATTCTTTACAGTTTTTAAAGCAGATTTGTTTTCGATTAATGCCATTGTTAATAATTTACTTTTACTTAACGCGCGAAAAATTAGCCAAACTGTTACATCTACTATGCTCATAGGGCGATGTCCTATATAAGCAAATTGATCTGATGATACGTTGATCCGTTGATACGATGATCCGTTGATACGATGATCCGTTGATACGATGATCCGTTGATACGATTATACCATGATACTATTGTCCGTTGATCCAATTATTCTTTGATACGTGGCTTACTGGTCTAACTGCCGCAGGGATTAACGGCCAGAATAAAGTGAAGATAAGCTATTGTTCCAAGGATATGATTTACTAGGATATTGGATATCAGGGGACGTGTTAAAGAAAGACTACGTTTTGAATCGACTAGTTGCGACCCTCTATCGGGGTCATTTTCAAGACTGTAATAAAGAAAAAAGTACATAAACAAGCGAAAAAATACAAATCGAATGTAAAATATGTCACCTCTCAAAACAGATGTAAAATGTTTTCTTATGTAACACATTGTAGTAAACATACAATGAATATGGTCAGAATAAAGTTATAAAGTAATAAACATGGCCAAAATAAAGTTTTACTGAGCCCGGAGTGTAACCAGGCATTCAGCATTAGCAGCAACGCACTTAACCGCTATAGCTGACGATCGATATGAAAAATCTAAGCCCTCGTGAATAACTTGATCCAGTACGCCCCTGACTTATTGTATGACAGCTGTTTTCAGATAACAAAAATTAAACAAGGTGGAACTCGCTTTAGCGGCAGTTCTTAGGCTTCTATTCGCAATTTACATTAAGCAAACGCCACCATGCGGGAGAATTTTAGATTAGTAAGTGACGTATTAAATGAAAATAAAGTATAACAAGAAGCCTTATGATCTGGCTCCGTGTCCGTCCGCATAATTCAAAATCATACAGAGCGTTTCAAATCATGTTGGAAATACTCTGTGTGTATAGAGGTCTAAGAACTGGGTAGCCAGTGCGCTGCTTTTAGGCTTTTATACAAGGTATAGAAAGAAGCCTTATGGTCTGGCTTCGTGTCCGTCCGCATGTTTCAGAGCCAATCATAACGTTGATCAACTGATACGTTGTTATATTTTAAATACTTCGTCTATATAGTATTGCGTTAATCTGTTAATCCGTTGCTTCGATTCGCTAATGCAATTTATAAATACGCAAATGTTCGAAAGAAATTTACTAAGTTAAAGATATTTTCGAAGAGGTCTCCCTATATAAACTAGTACTTGTTTTACTTTGATGTGTAAAATAATTTTTTATTGATGTGGTTAGTGAAGTTAAGTTATAAATAAAAGAGAAAGGAGGATTGGTCCACCTCAAAAAAAAGGACCATACATTACAGAGAAGTAAAATTTCTAATAGAATGGAAAAGTTTGATTGTTATTACTTATATAGTAAATGATAATTACCAATCGCAAAAAATTTAATTGGTGCAGATTATCTGATTATGTGATGTTACATTATATGGCGATCAAAAATAACCAGATAATAACAACTTTTTTAAGTTTGTAACTCTCGGTTCCGAATTATCGGATTATCTGATATCACATTATAAAATTATGGCGACCAAAAATAACTACAAATTTTCACACCAGAAAAGTAGTTGTATGTATAGAAGCCTAGGAACCACTGCTGAAGCACGTTCCAACTCGTTTAAATTAAGCACCACATGGTCACCCATCCAGGTGCAAACCGCGAGCAACCTTGCTGTACTCTCGTGATCTATTAACCACGGGCATTTGAATTGCGCTGCGTCGCTGCTCTTTTGAATGATTTACATGTTTACGTTCTAATTCCCACTGATAGAAAACACGTCGTGTTGGCAAAAAAACGCTGACAGGGCCCCACAGAAAAGTGTGATGGAAATCGAAACCCAACAGATGACCGAAATCACTTCTAGCATCTGGCTCTTAAAAGTAAGATATACATATGTGAAAATCGAAAATCCGTTTGAGCAATACGACTTCCGGCGGTAATAAGGTTTCAACAGCTACTTTTATTAATATTCACGATGGAACTTCACTACATCGAAGATAAAATCTACTAGTCGAGAAACACGCGTCATTTTAACCTCTGTATTGGCGATTTACATTACCGTTGGTGGCGCCATCAGCAACAACAACATGGCTGTGTTTAGACGTATATTTGGACATTCAAAGTCCTATAGTCTGGTGAAAATTTGCAAACATTTTAGTATTGTGTTAAATTTATTGCAATGTTCTATTAATTAGTTGATTTTGTTGTGTTTTGAGCCTGAAGAACAAATTTTTATTTTCATTTAATACGTCACATATTAATTTCAAATTTTCCCGCATGGTGGCGTTTGCTTAATGTAAATTGCGAATACCACTACAATAATTTTAAAAGCTATATCCAGGATTTCTAGGATCCCGGTTAAGATGGATTAATATTTCTCAAGTATGTTTAGCCCAATTCAGCGTTGGTCGGCCAAACAATCTGTCGTCCAAATGATTGTCGGCCAATCCATCCATGGAGAAGTCCATCGTACGTTGATATACAGGAGGTGTCATTAAAATTTTTGCAAAACCGTAACAACTGCCGTCTACGGGTTAGCGTGGGCGAAAGTCCTGAACCTTCCCGGAATCCCTTGTACAGTTTCCCCAACAGCATGTGGTTCCTGAATGAGAATTATGTCGTATTTTTCTGCTGCCGCGAATCCAGCGATATCCGCAGTGGCGCTTTGAAATCGCTAACAATTTGCCTGCAGAATCTAAACTTCAACCATGCTGAAGATGGGCTTTTCTTGCGAAGATCGGACATTGTCTTGACAATGTCGAATGCTTCTCCGATCTGCCCTCTTTTTAGGCTTCTATACAAAGTATAGCAAGAAGCCTTATGATCTGGCTCGGTGTCTGTCCGTCTGTCCGTCTGTCTGTCTGTCTGTCTGTCCGTCCGCATAATTCAAAATCATACAGAGCGTTTCAAATCGTGTTGGAAATACTCTGTGTGTATAGAGGTCTAAGAACTGGGTAGCCAGTGCGCTATTTTTAGGCTTCTATACAAGGTATAGAAAGAAGCCTTATGGTCTGGCTTCGTGTCCGTCCGCATGTTTCAGAGCCAATCATAACGTTGATCAACTGATACGTTGTTATATTTTAAATACTTCGTCTATATAGTATTGCGTTAATCTGTTAATCCGTTGCTTCGATTCGCTAATGCAATTTATAAATACGCAAATGTTCGAAAGAAATTTACTAACTAAGTTAAAGATATTTTCGAAGAGGTCTCCCTATATAAACTACTTGTTTTACTTTGATGTGAAAAAATAATATTTTATTGATGTGGTTAGTGAAGTTAAGTTATAAATAAAAGAGAAAGGAGAGGATTGGTCCACCTCAAAAAAAGGACCATACATTACAGAGAAGTAAAATTTCTAATAGAATGGAAAAGTTTGGTTGTTATTACTTAATATATAGTAAATAATAATTACCAATCGCAAAAAATTTAATTGGTGCAGATTATCTGATTATGTGATGTTACATTATATGGCGATCAAAAATAACCAGATAATAACAACTTTTTCTTATAGGAATCTGAAAAAATAATTTTTATCCGATAATAAAGATACTAATCTGAAAATCTAAATGTTTTGTCACTAAAATTTACTTATATAGAATATTTTTTAAGTTGGTATCCCTCGGTTCCGAATTATCGGATTATCTGATATCACATTATAAAATTATGGCGACCAAAAATAACAACAACTTTTCACACCAGAAAAGTAGTTGTATGTATAGAAGCCTAGGAACCGCTGCTGAAGCACGTTCCAACTTTTTTATTTTACTTTGATGTGAAAAAATAAATTTTTATTGATGTGGTTAGTGAAGTTAAGTTGTAAATAAAAGAGAAAGGAGAGGATTGGTCCACCTCAAAAAAAGGACCATACATTACAGAGAAGTAAAGTTTCGAATAGAATGGAAAAGTTTGATTGTTATTACTTATATAGTAAATGATAATTACCAACCGCAAAAAATTTAATTGGTGCAGATTATCTGATTATGTGATGGTACATTATATGGCGATCAAAAATAACCAGATAACAACAACTTTTCACACCAGAAAAGTAGTTGTATGTATAGAAGCCTAGGAACCGCTGCTGAAGCAAGTTCCAACTTGTTTACAGTTAACGCAACACGTCTCGGTGGTGCAGTCTTTTTCACGGTGTCCTTGGACAACAGCTGTTGGACACCATATTATAGAAATTATTTATAGCGTTACAATAGCAACGGGCTTTTTGAAAATATTCACTAGTTCCTAGGAACAAAAGTAGACCGGGGGGGTCTGGGGTTCACGGTTCACGTATTATTTTTCAGGGGCGTTCTTGTTGATATGAAACGGCATAGAGCGCAAGTTACTCTTTCATAATAGTATTTCTGTGACTGGGGGGATTCTACATCCCTCACTTTATGCAGCCAAATTTTTGTTTTAATTATAATTGCATGCTCGCTTTCCAGCAAGAAATCCTGAGTACGTATTAATCAGCCCTTCTTGTCATTATACCGGGCTGGAAAGGGGAGGGGGTCTAAACTTCTAATCCATCAATATAACTAAAAATGTCGCGTTAACATAGCAACGGAAATGTTGAATATACTGACAATTTTTTTTTTGATTAAAAACAAACCGGGGGTCTGGGGGGTATGGAATACCCCCCAGGTACACATTACTTTTGACTGTTCCCTAAGGTCTCCTCAGCTGTTCTCAAAGATATCATTGTTTTTGTTCCTGAGCGGGTGATAGTGTAAGCCTTTTTTTTGTAATAATTTAAGTCTTACTGGGGGGTATTCCATAACCCCCCACACTTTAATTTGTCGGGTAGTCAAAACTGTCATTGTATAAACCTGATTCAATGGTAATTTCTAAGTTCCATTTAATTTAAATACTCCCTAGATTTCTAAAACTTCAGTTGTCTATTCGTTACAATAATTAGTTATCCTTGACCAATTCGTGTAAACGAATATATTAAAGCAACATTTTTAATTGATTGTTAAAATTAAAATATATGACAATTGGTAACGAAGGAACGGTACGTGACATTTGGGCGCCGGGACTTTTGGACGCTCGCCGTTTGGGCGCCGGGACTTTTAGGCACTCGCTGTTTGGGCGCCGGGACTTTTGGGCGCCAAAAATTTGGCGCCCAATCACAAATCCGTGCATTCCATTTGATGAGCCTTCCACATCAGTTTTTAACTTATTTTTGATGTTTTCCACTATACCGGGTCCAAAGTATTTGGGATGTAATAGAATATCATTTTCCAACGTCATGAAGTAGAGCATTTTGATGATTTTGCGTATGAAATTTTGATAGTTCAGTAAACTCTGAAATATGTTTGGGGAATTTCTACCTATATAGACATTTTATTCGTTGATACCCGGATGATCTCTTGATCCGTTGATACAAAGATCCGTTGATACGTTGATACAATGATCCGTTGATACGTTGATACAATGATCCGTTTATACTATGAACCAATAATCTCTTAAACCGTTGATACAGTTGATATCTTCATATGTAATTACAAAAATTATGTAATTATAAGTCACAAACAGACAAACAAACAAACATTTATTTTTATAAATTAGAAGAAGATTAATTTTAGGTAAAAAGAAATAAGCAGGGTCGACCTATAAGCCGACAAGTTAAATTACAATAAATAAATTTGGAAATAACTTTTTCCCACTTTAAAATATTCATGTTAGAATCTATAAAAATCATACAAAAGCCGACCCTGATCTGGATCAGTGATTAACAAAGATGAGAGCCGTCCCTGACCTGACTGATTGAAAATAAAGGATGTCACCACCCACTCAAGAGATTAAACTGATAAGTTGTAATACCACTTATCAGAAAGAAAAGTTGGTATTACATTAGGTGATACCAACTTTTCTTTTATTCCTTATATAAGAAGGAATAAAAACGCATATCAGCAGAAGGGATGGACAATAAGAGAACCAAATCTTTGAGAGAACCAAGAAATAATAGTGAATCGCAAAACGACAATTTAGAACTTTTATCGATAATAAACAATGGAGAATACCGAGACAACCCGAAATCAAACTAAATTGATAAACGATGGATATTTTACGTGTTTGATAAATTGAGCGCTGACGAAAGAAAAATATTTTGGAGATGTGATCGAAAAGCGGATAAGTGCCGTGGTCGTATCCATACAACTTTAGCCAACGAATACTTGTGCTCAAAAGGTAATCATAATCACGAACCTGATGGGGCAGGAACAGAAGTTGCTAAAATTAAGGCTTCCATTAAAAGACGCGCAGAAGAAACTGTAGAAACTCCAGCTCAAATCAGGAACACGGTTTTAGAAAATACTGGACCGGCTATCCAAGGACGAATGCCCAATAAGGATTGAAAGCTCAAAACTCGTAAACGAAAACAAAAAAGTAATAACCCGGCAAATGGTTATTTAAAAAAAGAGTTTTAGCATTCACCTTGCCCTTTTTAGTGATCGTAGCTGGAGAGTACGTATCGGCTTAGCTCTGTATTTCTAATACCAAGCCACGAGAGCGTGGGTTCCTCAAAGAGGTTCGTGGATCCTTAAATTGTGCTGTCTTTGCTAAGTTGTCACTACCTTATTTGGGCGCCATGACTGGGTACGAGTTTTCGATCAACTAGTTACTTATACCCAGTCAAAAATGGAAATAAAAAGTAAAATAAAAAAATATTCGTCGAGATCAGAATAACACACTTTAATCGAAAAGAAACCTTTTAATAATTGTAAAACAAACAACAAACTCTTGACTACATACATAAAATAATTATAACAATAAAGGAAAATGAAAAATTTTAATTTACAAAATAAACCGACGAAATAATCCAAGACGCAAAAATGGGGCGTCATGGCGTTCGGATCGAAGCAATCTTCGATACGAATTAAATTATCTTTGTTACAAGATGACGTGTTCTGTACGTCGTTAAAACTGCTTGACGCAGACAAGTTAAAAATTTAGAGCCGTTGAAGACGGTCAAAAAATTGGTGAACTGAGTTCGCATAAAATTTCAAAGGTGGTTATGTTGCTGAAGGCATTATCAAAGTTTAACAATTTTCACATGAAGAACAATTCATAGAATACTTACAGATTTAAATGGTGTTGGTTTATAAAAAAAGGTTGGATCGATATGACATGTCTTCGACTCATACTACCATTAGCAAAAACTCCTGCTAATTAAATTTAACCTAAAACAGATATTCCAGAAAAGCACACATGTAAAAAATTGTTAATTAAAAATTATTGAAAAATAGTTGGTATTTGAAAGTGAAAAATATGTTGATTAAATTTATTTTCTATACGACCACATCTGTTGAAGTTTGGAACGTTGGAAATTGTAATGAGAATTTGCACACCAAAATCGAGACATCTGGCGTTCCATATTTATGATACCTCGAAAAATAATCAGCTCGCGCCAACTGACGAAAAATATTCTGAAAGCGGCACCATAAGAAACTGCAGAATGTCGGGCTGTCATATGGGGTTGAAGAATCATCCCTCTGGTTTGTCCAACTGGGCGAGGTTGGAGTAATCGATAAAGATTCCTCGATCAGCTGGTTGGCGAATTTTTGCCACTGGGTCCAGATTAAAATTGACGGCCATGTTCCAAATTAAACGGAGTCCTCACAAATTTCCATATTCAAAAAATCGATCGACGTTATCGAGCGTCAAAAACTTCATGAAGACTTCGCGGCGTCTTCCTGGGCTCCCATACTCGACGGGTTCCGATCAAAAAGGTGAACGTCAAAAACTTTATGAGAACGCTCCGCCATATTCGAATTCGGTGGGCATCAGTAAGAAATTACCATGTCCATAAAATCAAATATTGATCGAATAGATCGTAAGATGTTGAAGAAAATAACACCACACTACGCACTACATTAAATGACATCGTCTCAAAATAGTTTCGGTCATTGAAAATACATTAAACTTATAAAATTTATAGGAAAATGTAGGACCGCAAAAATTAGCGACCTACCGTCACCGAAGCCATTGCCCTCTCTGATGTGGTCATTTACTCATGCGTAGATGTAAAAATATCGTTAAGTTAAGCTTGTGGTAAGTTGGGTTGCATAAATTACAGTCGTTGAGATGTAAAATTGAAATTTATTTAAATTGAAATTTAAATTTGTCGACAGAAAAAAAGGATTTTGCCAACGCAAAATGTTATGTGACAAAAGGACGTTACAGGATGCCATCCGAAAATCTTGTCAGCGGGTTCGAAACATTGTCGCTGGTGCTCCACCAGCTCCAATAAATTTGGAGACTTTGGTAATACCAGAACGTTATAAGTAGATTAAAATACCCACTTGGGGAAAAGGCCGGCAGGGAATTTTCGAATTCAGTCAAATTTGAATATATGCCTCCCCCCAAAAAAAGATTCTTATTTTTGTGAAAATTTAAACTATTATTTATTCGGTTTTGTTAAGGTTTAGCGCCCCTATTGCGATGGTGCCTGAGGCAAACGCCTCAGTCGCCTCACCCTTGCTACGGCGCTGCTTTTTACGTGCTCTTGGAAATGCACGTAAAACGGTCCCCGGATTTGACAAATTCCCTATAGATAGTCGGAATGCTGAAGGTTAATACAAAATCTTTCCTTACTGCTCTAATGAGAAGCAGCTTGGAGAAGATAAAGTCCACGCAGGAGGTAAGAACCTTCTGCTTTTAAATGCGTGGAGCCCTGGTGTTAGGTCAACTAGCTCTTTGATGGAAACGTCGGTATGCGAGGGCCATGGGTCGTGTAAAAACGCCTCGGATAAACTCAAGGAAGCAGCTTTGCAAACACACACAAAATAAACTTAACAATAAAATAAAAATAAACATAAAAATAAACAATACGGTGGTCATTGCTTAAAGGCTTAATGATAAAGTCGATGCTTATGGTGTTAGTATGGCACCAGTGGAACGTAACACAGTAGTCCACTACAGTAGCCGACCAGAACGGCACAGTAGCGACCGCACTGACACCCAGAATCCCCACCCAAACAATCAATCGACGGAACACTCGAATGGTCATATACAATCCCACTAAGGTAACCACCGAGCCTCCGACGACCAAACCAAATAGCAGCGACCCCGGCGCAATGCCGCACTCTGTATATAAGTAGGTCACACATCGAAGCCTTATAAAAATAATATTAAACCAAAAAATTAAACAAAAAAATACGTCGAACATAAAATTTCAAGTCGAGGCTTGAACTTAGGACGACCACTCTGGAGTCCGATCGCCGATGCATTATACTTACGCCGCTTGATGTAGTAACGTGGAAATAAAACCCAGTCGAAGTACACATTATAAAACAATTTATTAAATCAAATAATTATTAATTAAATAATTATACCAAAAATCAATATTCAAACTTAAATTCATTTCCACGTTTAGCGAACGTAAAAGAGATTAGATATTCCAATCACTACGATACAGGTATACAAAAATGCACCGCAATCATAATCTCGTATAACATTCTTTAATAAAAAATGAACGACGAACAGAAAAACCAGAATGTTACACATAAATAAAAAATAAAACACATTAAAAAGGCCAAGGGAAAAAATACGCCATCGAGCTTCAGATGTTAAAATATTGGCCAATCGATCGACAGGTACTGTGAAGTAATAGCAAATAAATCGTGCTACTCACCGATGCTACCGGATAAAAATCCTTCCCAGACATTATGGGCCAGGGTGGTCGAATAGGGACACCTGGCACGGCCAAAAAAACCACAATCCTCCAATCGCGGATCAAATTCCCTACTGGGATGGAAAAACAGCATATTCCATATAATATCCGGATTGTCGGACTGCAATCCCCACAAACGTAACCATACTCCGCAAAATCGAAAACCAACCCCGAAAAATCACTTCACAGCCCACAAGACGTGACCTTCTCGTCCGCCATTTTTCCCCAAGTCCTCTCAGCGCGCAGCTCGACCTGCGTTCCGGAAAACAGATAATAAAAATATCGCAGAGTCCACAACGCCATCTCATTCAATTTAAATGAAATGGCAGTGGCCAACCAAATTGATGTATAAGGTTGAACATAACGGATGTAAAGTCCAAAATCCGTTATAAGGTTTATATAGTAGAATTGAAAAAAAAATTGCGGAAAATTAACATTTACTAGTCTAAAACAGCCCTTGAAGTTGATTAAAAATAGGGGTTTTTTACAGAGTTCAACTATATGTTACAAATTGTTATATTGGTTGTATATTAAAGCAAATTGTTTGAATAACTTTTTTTTAAATATAAAATAAACATGATATCTTCATTAATTTCACTTTTAACGTTTAATAGATACCGAACATTCTTTTGACCCGATTCGATCTGGCTTCTCATTGGGTAATAATTAATATTACGTAAGATTAGTAGGGTGAGGGGGGTATAAACTTTCTTATTTTTTCTTATTAGGGGTGGGGGGGAGTCCAAAAGTAGGAAAAAACGTCTTACATAATACATGAACGGCCCCTTACCAATTGACGTTACGACGAAAATGACTTCTATAAATCTTATAGAGAAAAAAATTTACTATAACTATTATCTAAGGTATTTTTCTCTAAGTCTAATAGTTGCTGAGCGCCAGCACTGTTAAATAGAGCACATTTTAGAAAATTTAAAAAACGCTGGAATTTGCTGACTTTTTTTTATAATTTTTGGTTACTCTCTCTAAAAAAAGACAATTATATGATAAAGTCTATTATTATATACTATATTATAAAAAAAAGTCATGTCAAAATCGAGCGTTTTTAAAATTTTCAAAATGTAACAGCCAACAAATTTAACAAATTCAAACATTTAACAGTGCTAGCGCTCAGCAACTATTCGACTTATTAGAGAAAAATACCTTAGATAGAAGTTGTAGTAAATTTTATTCTCTATAAGATTTATAGAAGTCATTTTCGTTCTAAAGTCAACTGGTAAGGAAATATTGCGAAGAAACATTTTGTTTTCGCCATTTTTTAGGCTTCTATACAAAGTATAACAAGAAGCCTTATTAGGCTTCTATACAAAGTATAACAAGAAGCCTTATGATCTGGCTCCGTGTCTGTCTGTCTGTCCGCATAATTCAAATCTAATTTATATATTAAGATAGGTTACAAAAATATTCTGTGCTTTTAGATTGTAATTTCCACCTATATAGCACACTTAATCCGATGATCTGACCGATCAAGGTGTCAACGGATCAAGATATCAACGGATCATGGTATCAACGGATTAAGTTATCAGATTACGGATCAACGGATTAAGTTATCAAATTAAGGGATAAAATTTATTGTCATATTTTATCTACTATATATTTTTCTAAAAAAAAAACTTAAAAAAAAGGCTTCTATATACAAAGTATAGCTAGAAGCCTTACGATCTGGCTCCGTGTCTGTCTGTCCGCATAATTCAAATCTAATCAGAACCCTCGAAATTGTGATTGTAAGCACATCGTGTGTGTAATAAAACAATAATTTGTTTTAAATTTATATATTGTTAACCACAGCAGTGGCTTGATGTAATTGGTGAAGTTAAGTTGTAAGTAAAAGAGAAAGAAGAGGATTTATCCACCTCAAAAAATGGACCGTACATTACAGAGAAGTAAATTTCCGAATGGAATAGAAAAGCTTCATTATTATTAGTTATATGTATAGTGAATGATAAATACCAACCGCAAAAATTTAATTAGTGCAGATTATCTGATATTGCATTATAAAATTATGGCGACCAAAAATAACAACAACTTTTCACACCAGAAAAGTAGTTGTATAGAAGCCTAGGAACTGCCGCTATTTAATGGTATGACAGATCCAACGAAAGAGATTTTGTTGTATTTATTAACATTTCGTCATTATTAGCCATGTTGTCTTTCTTTAATATATTCGTATTTTTTATTTTGTAGGATTATGCTGATGATGAACAATTTTATGCCTTTCCTATAAAATAATCATTTTTGACTTATGCCCTTTTGCCTTTTAATTGTCAGAATTGATTGATGAGATATTACGAACTTCAATTATTTATAAATGAATCTTCTTCGTACTTCTATTCCCACCATTAGATCATTTTCTAAATATTAATGGAGAAAGAAATAAAAATGAAAGTAATTGTGAAGACCCGACTGTGAGCGATTTGTAAATAGATTTACCAGAATTCACCAGGATTCGTGCTATTCGATTAAATAGTTTTCAAATCATTCTACGTTACGATAACAAAAAATTATATATGAAATAATACTAAGTACAATGAAATACATTTGGCGATTTTCTTACTCATTTTTGTGGGTATTCGATTATTTTAAAAAGAAAATTTCCGGTTAGCAAAATTTTTTTTTCGATTTACGAAGACAAAGTACTTTAGTTATGAACGGCCCTAAACAAAAAAATTTTAACAACAAAACATTTTCGTTTTATGTTCCTTAAAGCAACTAGATAACTTTTAACACTTCAGCTACAAAATTGCTTTTCAATCTTCTGTTTAACTCATAGTGGAAATTTTCAGCAGCTTCAGGATAGGTAACGTGAAATATCTCTCTGTTATAAAAATGTAAAATTTAATTTTTACTGACAAAAATATAACTAATTTAATAAAGCTTATTTTGCGAAACAATTTTTATATGAAAAACAAAAATGCACTCTTTTCGTATACGTATCTTATAGGTACATACTATATTGTGTATTTACTTTTTACATAATTGTATAGAAAGTTATAGATAGCTTACATTAGCAAATTTCAAACATAATTATAGCATTTTTCGCTCTCTAAACACTAAAAGGAAAAGGATAATCAGGTTATCCAAAACTTCAAATAACTTACAACCACTATTATTGAAAATAAATTATGGTTTTTTATACGAGTATTTTCGACGTGTAACGGCCCGAAAGATAGGTAAACCACAAGAAGCATCTAAACATCCGTTAATCCATTAAGTAGTAATCTGATAATTCATGAAATAATCCGTTTATCCGTTAAGTAATATTATTTTAAGGATTAACAGATAATCGGATCAATGGGTCCAAAAATGCTATATAAGGTAAAAAGCTAATAGAATATTCAAAAATAACCGCACCTAATTTACTTGACTGGAAAACGTATTATTTCGTAAAATGGACAATACCGAAGAACGTTCTGACTCATTTAACAAATCAAACTCTTCCACCGAATCAGCTGCTTGTTGTATATGCTTCGAAGACTTAGCGGCACTTAGTGGTGAAAATGGTACCCTGGATTGTTGCTCCCACGTATTTTGTGCAGAATGCATCAAAACATGGGGTAAATCAAATAACACGTGTCCATTAGACCGTAAAATCTTTAAAACTATTTACATAGGCAGACAACCAGACGGCTTTTGTAAAGGAACAATTACTGTAGAGGTTATCCAGTATTTAGAATTTATAACAAACTACATGCAGTACGCATTAGATGACGCTCCACAAGAAAATAGAGAAAGCTATTTAAGAAAAGGTTTAGACATTTTGAAGGGTCTCGAACTGATATTACTGGATCGATTGCGAAGAGAAGATCATTTCACAATTTATATCAATTCTGATTACGACGTCGTAATATCAGAAGACATCATTAAAAGGCACTTCATTGGCTGTAGACAAAAAATCACTGCGAGTTTGCAATCAGGACAACCATTATACTAAAACAAGTCGTGATGGCATGGATAACAATAAACTAGGTTCCTAAGTTGTTATAAGTAGTTTTATATTAAAATAAAAATAATATTTTCATACATCGGTTTTTGACGTTCTACGCCGTCTTCCGATTTCCCTGTCTGTGCTCGCTGCGTGTTGAAACTGTGTGACGAGCACAGAGGAACTACAGCTTGACGTGGATTCCGAACCACGGGAATAGACGATTTTTACATCGTCTACTCCAACCAGGGAAGTCTTTGAGCCATATTTGATGTTACCTGTGGCCAGCAGATAGACATAAAAAAATAAAAATAATATCCTTTATTTAAATTTATTTCAGCATTTTTCTCATTTATCGGTGTATAACAAAAAATAATGATCATTATTATATCTTTAATGCATCAAATGTTACCGATCTTTTTTTAAGCGCACTTTTTCGATTTTAATCGGCACTCGTCTCTGACTCGTGCTGATTCTATTCGCAATAGTACACGAAATTCATATCAGATTGATGCATAAGTTCGTAGCGTTTTTATTTCCATGGTAAAAGTGCTTTGGAACTAATTTGCTTGAGAAATATCAATATCATTTTAATGTTAGTATTGTTTTATTGAATACTTATTGAATTTTTCAATTTGTAGAAAGTTAGGGGTAATTGTTGGCTAAAGAAAATGGAGTGTCAAGTACAAGAAATTGAACATTTCCGACAAATCCTTTTGTTTCAGTTTAACCGAGGCGTTAAGGCATCGGAAGCCGCTAGAACCATTTGTGCCGTTTACGGAGAGAACGCCATCGTGGAAAGTACTGCACAAAAATGGTTTTCTAGTTTCAAACAAGTTGGAACTTGCTTCAGCAGCGGTTCCTAGGCTTCTATACACACAACTACTTTTCTGGTGTGAAAAGTTGTTGTTATTTTTGGTCGCCATAATTTTATAATGTGATATCAGATAATCCGATAATTCGGAACCGAGAGTTACCAACTTAAAAAATATTCTATATAAGTAAATTTTAGTGACAAAACATTTAGATTTTCAGATTAGTATCTTTATTATCGGATAAAAATTATTTTTTCAGATACCTATAGGAAAAATCTAGCATTTTAAGTTCAAATATAAATCTCAGAATATTTCATTTTAGGCTTCTATACAAAGTATAACAAGGCCTTATGATCTAGCTCCGTGTCTGTCTGTCCGTCTGTCCGTCTGTCTGTCCATCCGTCTGTCTGTCTGTCCGTCCGCATAATTTAAATTCATACAGAGCGTTTCAAATCGTGTTGGAAATACTCTGTGTGTATAGAGGTCTAAGAACTGGGTACCCAGTGCGCTATTAGGCTTCTATACAAAGTATAACAAGAAGCCTTATGATCTGGCTCCGTGTCTGTCTGTCCGTCCGTCTGTCTGTCCGTCCGTCCGTCTGTCCGCATAATTCAAAATCATACAGAGCGTTTCAAATCGTGTTGGAAATACTCTGTGTGTATAGAGGTCTAAGAACTGGGTAGCCAGTGCGCTACTTTTAGGCTTCTATACAAGGTATATTTATGATTAGGGCCAATTTATTTGTCAAATCGTCTTGACGTTCCTTCGGCGAATCGCCCATGAAAGCTGCGGGTCTCGCGGAAGGAGGAACAACCGGTAAAACCGTCACGATCATCCACTCGGGTCGTGAGTATTTCGGATCCATTCCCAGGGCGCTGCAATCTGCGTCGCTAATTTGTCTAAAGATATGCAGCACTTCTTCCGCCAACAAATACTTTTTTTCTTGTGGAACCTTTCCGTCGGATTCCTTCCATTCGGCCGTCAAATCGAGACCCGATTTTCTAATTACAGGTTGATGATTTCCACATCCACCATCCGCGCGAGATATATTGTTTGTTCTTTGCACAAACCGTACACTAGTTCTAAGCGTTTCTTGGAATCGTCTGCAGTTATCTTCTGAGCGTGTTCGAAGTGGTTTTGTTTTTTTGGGTTCACCAACAATTTACTGCAATTAAAGCAGACGCAGCGTAAAACTTTCATGACATCTTTAATCATGCCAACGTGAAAGATCGGTTTGGCCAATTCGATGTGACCAAAGTGACCGGGGCAAGTGTCCCGGTCGCCTTCGCATGTTTGACATGGTAAAGTGCTGTCAAACGCTCCCATCCTCGGATCCATCAGGCCGCCCACTTTTGGAAGACTTCCTTCCATAATTTCTACATGATTTATACCTTCTGGGACGACAGACATGCTACGAATATCTTCCAGACTAAAAATGCCAAATTGCACATTCTTTACAGTTTTTAAAGCAGATTTGTTTTCGATTAATGCCATTGTTAATAATTTACTTTTACTTAACGCGCGAAAAATTAGCCAAACTGTTACATCTACTATACTCATAGGGCGATGTCCTATATAAGCAAATTGATCTGATGATACGTTGATCCGTTGATACGATGATCCGTTGATACGATGATCCGTTGATACGATGATACGATGATACGATGATACGATGATACGATGATACGATGATCCATTGATACGATGATCCGTTGATACGATGATCCGTTGATACGATTATACCATGATACGATTGTCCGTTGATCTAATTATTCTTTGGTACGTGGCTTACTGGTCTAACTGCCGCAGGGATTAACGGCCAGAATAAAGTGAAGATAAGCTATTGTTCCAAGGATATGATTTACTAGGATATTGGATATCAGGGGACGTGTTAAAGAAAGACTACGTTTTGAATCGACTAGTTGCGACCCTCTATCGGGGTCATTTTCAAGACTGTAATAAAGAAATATGTACATAAACAAGCGAAAAAATACAAATCGAATGTAAAATATGTCACCTCTCAAAACAGATGTAAAATGTTTTCTTGTGTAACACATTGTAGTAAACATACAATGAATATGGTCAGAATAAAGTTATAAAGTAATAAACAAGGCCAGAATAAAGTTTTACTGAGCCCGGAGTGTAACCAGGCATTCAGCATTAGCAGCAACGCACTTAACCGCTATAGCTGACGATCGATATGAAAAATCTAAGCCCTCGTGAATAACTTGATCCAGTACGCCCCTGACTTATTGTATGACAGCTGTTTTCAGATAACAAAAATTAAACAAGGTGGAACTCGCTTTAGCGGCAGTTCTTAGGCTTCTATTCGCAATTTACATTAAGCAAACGCCACCATGCGGGAGAATTTTAGATTAGTAAGTGACGTATTAAATGAAAATAAAAATTCGTTCTTCAGGCTCAAGACATAACAAAATCAACTAATTAACAAAACATATCTATATAAATAAAAATGAATGTGAAAACCTTTGTCACGGCATCACATGATAACGGCTGGACCGATTTTGTTAATTTTTTTTAAAAAGTGTTTGTAATAGTCCGTAGATGGTTCTTACGTAAAAAAAATTGGAAAAGTTGCCCGGGAAGTTGGAAAATTCGGGAAAAATTGAAAGTGCTTTTTATACCGTCAATAGGTGGCGCGACCTTAAGTACCTACAGAAGTAGGTAGGTAATTAAAGTACCTACTTTATTTCTATAGTGAAAACCATTGTCAAGGCATCACTTGATAACGGCTGGACCGATTTTGTTAATTTCTTTTTAAATTGTAATAGGTAGTCTGAAGACAGTTTTTACGTAATAAAAATTTGAAAAAGTTGCCCCGGAAAGTTGGACTGAATCGAGAAGGCTGCAAGTAACTTATAAAGACATTGCAAAAGGTCTATATAAGCTGCACAGAATAGATTGTGAATAGTAGCTTTTGTTCACTTTGTACCACAAAATGAATCAATTATCCGTTGTTTCAAAAATGGTTCATCGTTATTGCGCCGATGAACAATACTATTTTTTCATCTATACTATGATTTTAGGCTTCTATACAAAGTATAGCAAGAAGCCTTATGATCTAGCTCCGTGTCTGTCCGTCCGTCTGTCTGTCCGTCCGTCCGCATAATTCAAAATCATACAGAGCGTTTCAAATCGTGTTGAATATACTCAGTGTGTATAGAGGTCTAAGAACTGGGTACCCAGTGCGCTATTATTTTGGAAATAGCTGTCTTATATAGACTTATATCTGTTTTTTCAATGCAGACCAAATATAAGTTATATTTTATTTACATAATTTTTCACCTATATAGGAAATTTAAATACGTTGATCCCTTGATACGTTGATCCGATGATACGTTGATCCGATGATACGTTGATACGATGATACGTTCATCCGATGATACGTTGATCCGATGATACGTTGATGTTCGGTTTGCTTCGGGTAATGTAATTGTATTTTGCTCAGCCCTATTAATATTACACCTCGTTTTTAGGCTTCTATACAAAGTATAGCAAGAAGCCTTATGATCTGGCTCCGTGTCTGTCCGTCCGTCTGTCTGTCTGTCCGTCCGCATAATTCAAAATCATACAGAGCGTTTGAAATCGTGTTTTACTTTGATGTGAAAAAATAATTTTAGGCTTCTATACAAAGTATAGCAAGAAGCCTTATGATCTGGCTCGGTGTCTGTCCGTCTGTCCGTCCGTCCATCTGTCCGCATAATTCAAAATCATACAGAGCGTTTCAAATCGTGCTGGAAATACTCTGTGTGTATAGAGGTCTAAGAACTGGGTAGCCAGTGCGCTACTTTTAGGCTTCTGTACAAAGTATAACAAGAAGCCATATTTAGGCTTCTATGCAAGGTATAGAAAGAAGCCTTATGGTCTGGCTTAGTGTCGGTCCGCATGTTTCAGAGCCAATCATAACGTTGATCAACTGAAACGTTGTTATATTGTAAATACTTCGTCTATATAGTATTGCGTTAAGCTGTTAATCCGTTGATTCGATTCGCTAATGCAATTTATTATTATTACAGGTTAGATGATGTTTTGTATTGATTTCATCAGAATCAAAATCGGAATCGGAAAAGTCGCTGCTAGAATAATTGCTTGAGTTGTTCATGTTTATAAATTAGTGGTACTTGCTATATCGATTCCTTTTCAAAAGTATTACCTAAATTTTAAATACAAAGTGTAACCTATATAGTAAATTGTTGATCCTTTGATACGTTGATACATTGATACGTTGATACGTTGATACATTGATACGTTGATACATTGATACGTTGATACGTTGATACATTGATACGTTGATATATTGATACGTTGATACATTGATCCGCTGATCTGTTGATCCGTTAATCTGTTTATCCATTTATTGCATTATCTGCTTATCCGTTATTTGTATTTTTATCTTTTGAACAATATATCCACACCGTTAAGAAATTGTATGTAAAATTACAATCATTAGCAACTTTGTGACCAATTTTTCTTCAGCATAGCGCGAAATCATATCTTTCTTCAGTATTTATCACATCGAACATCAGCAATTATGGTACAATCTATATTGCGAACGTAACTTATATACCATGCTTTAAAAATAATATTTTCGAAGCATGTTATAACACGTTACTTGGTTCGGACGATGCTATTTTAGGGTTTTGATATCATAGATATCAAAAAACTAATATTTTTTAATCAAAATCAAATTAATTAAAAAAAAATCTTGTAGCTGGTGTGTTATGGTAGTGTTATATCTACGAGGGCTGGGAAATCGAGTATTCGAATACTCGATTCTAGGTAATTTGTTCGACAGCGTTATGTGCGACAGAAATTTGTTTGAAAATGCCCTGTCGATTAAATGTTCAGTCGTACAAATGCTGAGTTGGACGAATTTCTCTCGAACAAATTACCAACTACGGCATATTCAAACATTCGAATATCCCACTAATATTTAAGTGTTTTACTAGGTTTAAGATGATAATTTCATTATTAATAATTAATTTTAATATTATTAATAATAATTATTAATTTAACACAAGCGGCCTGCCGGTGTCGCGAGTAAACAGTCGACTAGTCCAGACGTGTTTTTGTTTTTCCAAGCAAAAATGTAATCAGTGACATTTACAGCCGTATTCACCAAGCTCTGTTAAGTTGCTAACAGAGAGTCAAGTCAATAACAGTCTGTTAATGTGATATATTTGTATTCACCAATGACTGTTAGCAGTTACCAGTCTGTCAAGTCGTCTGATAAGTTAACAGAGCAATATTGGGCTGTCAACATAGGTAACAGACTGATAAGTAATATTTTTATGTGTCAATATTGTAGGTTATAATAAATTATTATTGACATTTGTTTTTGGTATGTATTTAAGGTTAACTTTTTTCCGCGAAATCAGTTAAAGCTAGTTTTACACGGTTTTACCAACAAAAATTCTAGTTACTTTTAGGCTTCTATACAAAGTATAACAAGAAGCCTTATGATCTGGCTCCGTGTCTGTCCGTCCGTCCGTCCTCATAATTCAAAATTATACAGAGCGTTTCAAATCGTGTTGGAAATACTCTGTGTGCATAGAGGTCTAAGAACTGGGTAGCCAGTGCGCTACTTTTAGGCTTCTATACAAAGTATAACATGAAGCCTTATTTAGGCTTCTATACAAGGTATAGAAAGAAGCCTTATGGTCTGGCTTCGTGTCCGTCCGCATGTTTCAGAGCCAATCATAACGTTGATCAACTGATACGTTGTTATATTTTAAATACTTCGTCTATATAGTATTGCGTTAATCTGTTAATCCGTTGCTTCGATTCGCTAATGCAATTTATAAATACGCAAATGTTCGAAAGAAACTTACTAAGTTAAAGATATTTTCGAAGAGGTCTCCCTATATAAACTACTTGTTTTACTTGGATGTATAAAATAATTTTTTATTGATGTGGTTAGTGAAGTTAAGTTATAAATAAAAGAGAAAGGAGAGGATTGGTCCAGCTCAAAAAAAGGACCATACATTACAGAGAAGTAAAATTTCTAATAGAATGGAAAAGTTTGATTGTTATTACTTATATAGTAAACTAGCTGGCACGGGCGGCATTCGCCGCCCTTAGCCATCTAGACCCAGAATAGATCCGAGAAGGCCATAGTTGTTCGGCCTTCGGCCTCACATGGGGAGGACCATAATAGATCCGCGAAGGCCATAGTTATTCGGCCTTCGGCCTCACAGGGCGGACCATAATAGATCCGTGAAGGCCATAGTTGTTCGGCCGTGGGCTTCACAGGGCGGACCATAATAGATCCGTGAAGGCCATAGTTGTTCGGCCTTCGGCCTCACAGGGCGGACCATTATAGATCCGTGAAGGTCATAGTTGTTCGGCCGTGGGCCTCACAGGGCGGACCATAATAGATCCGTGAAGGCCATAGTTGTTCGGCCTTCGGCCTCACAGGGCGGTCCATAATAGATCCATGAAGGCCATAGTTGTTCGGCCTCACAGGGCGGACCGAAGATTATTTAATTACGAATAATCTTAAGCATTTTTATTATTATTGTCCCAAAATGGCAAGATATTCTGAATTAATCGGATAGATATGAAAGAAACGCATAGAGCGTTGATAAAATTTTATTATTTTGTAATAAGTAATGGTTTCTTTGTCACCATTATTATTTAATGGTTAATATGAAAGAAACGCATAGAGCGTTGATAAAATTTTATTATTTTGTAATAACTAATGGTGTCTTTTTCACCATTATTATTAAATGTTGATGTTCGAACAGTTGTATAAATGAATGGAAAACGCGAATAACTTTTTCCCCGCACGAATTTTTTTTCCATTTATGCACGAATAGTTGCGCCTGGACCTACAGAATAATTGTGCAAAATTTGGTTGAGATCGGTCCAAGGGTGTAGAAACGTTCAGGCCAGCCCTGCCCCGTAAGTAAGTAAGGGTTTGTTAACTGGGTTAAGTACCCAGGTAACTGGGTACTTAACCTAAGGGTAAAGTATACAGTGTATCAATAAAAAAGCGAAAAACGCGAATAACTTTGCTCCCCGCGGGAATTTCTTCTCCATTTATGCACGAATAGTTGCGCCTGGACCTACAGAATAACTGTGCAAAATTTGGTTGAGATCGGTCAAAGGGTGTAGGAACGTATAGCGAACAAACAAACAAACAGGCAAGCTCTTTTATATATTATATAGATATAGATATAGATGATAATTACCAATCGCAAAAAATTTAATTGGTGCAGATTATCTGATTATGTGGTGTTACATTATATGGCGATCAAAAATAACCAGATAATAACAACTTTCCACACCAGAAAGGTAGCTGTATAGAAGCCTAAGAACTGCCGCTAAAGCGAGTTCCACCTTGTTTTATCTACAGTGGCGACTTGGACCGATTTTATTATTTTTTTTTTAATGTTCGTAATATATATAGTCCGAATAAGGTTGTTAGGTAATGAAATGCTGGAAAAGTTGTTCGGAAATTGGAAAATTCGGGTAAAACTGAAAGTTCATTTTAGTTAAATAAGTGATCAACAGATGGCGACTCTAATTTGGAAGTCATAAAAAAATTACTTTAAAACCAAATGAAAACCACGAATAAATTAATATATTACGCCTGTCAATTTATTTAGTAGCGCTATCTATTGAGCCTGTGCCGGTGTAGCATTACAAGGTTTGTTATTTTTTTTTAATTAATTTGTAATTTGGTTATTAGGTTTTGATTGGCGACACGCTAACCGTTAGTACGGCTCTGTCACATAGTGAGGTTTGATAACGTATTTTTGTTTTGTTCGCCTCAATACTGGGGTGATTTAGAAAAAAAGCAAATAAGGAAAAAAGCATTTTGCTAAAATTTACCTCGCGTAGGCGGTTCTCCCAGGGTGAGGCAATTGCTTTAATTCAATTCGTCTGTCGGGTCACCTTATGAAAAACTGAAAGTGCTTTTTTGATTCGACAGTAACAGTCACTCACCAACTTAAAGAATCAAATTTTGGTTGGTAATATTTCTAACTGGCATGTAGCTATATAAGATATACTTCATTGCATGGAGTAAAATAAAACCAAAAGATTTAAAATGCTCAAAATAATACTGATAATTAAAACGAACAGAATGCCGCAAATAAGACGGAGTAATTTAGGTCGCAGAACTCGCAATGCTGCAACCCAAAGATATATTCGAAATAATCGAACTGCAGTGCAACGCGAGGAAAATGAAATTGAACGGAATAGTGCAAGAAGGCCAAGAAATGTTGCGTTGAATACTCATCGAGCTGCTTTCCGTTACAACGTGACAATTGATTACGGTGCAGACCAATCCGTTGCTATTGGATCCATGAGCGTTGTGTGCCCACATTGTAAGGCATTGAAATACAAAACTGAAGCCCCTGGATTGTGTTGCGCAAGTGGAAAAGTCAAATTGGCGCCATTGGTCCCCCCACCAGAACCATTGCGCTAATTGGTTTCTGGAGCAAGCACAAATTCCACACATTTCCTAACACAAATTCAGAAATACAACAGTTGTTTCCAAATGACTTCATTTGGCGCAACAAATGTGGTGCGGGACAATTTCATGCCCACTTTCAAGGTAATTTCTACACAATCTTATTTAAACATTATTTGACAACAACACTATTAACATACATTAACATTTACAGATTCAAGGACAAATATATCATCGAGTAGGTTCGCTATTGCCGCCTCCGGTAATTGTTTCTGCAACTAATGCCCTTGGATACCGCTTCGAACATTTTCCGTCGACCATACACGGAGAATTGTTATTTAATGTTCCACAGGGGCCATGAATCATGTTCTTAGTAATAACCTCATGCAAGACTGCATCTTCTTCTTCATTGGGAATCTCTGCTGATATTACATCATCGATTTCATTCGGTCTTATCTTCTCAATCAACCAAATGAGAATATGTGCGTGTGGCAATCCGCGTTTTTGCCACTACGCTGAATACATCCAACAGCGCGTTTCGCCGAACACGCGATGCTTCACAATTAAATTCATCAATGATTTCAATTTTTGTTTGAAGACTCTCGCTGTGATGTCATGGCGATCGATGGGTGATTGGCCAGGGAATAACTCGTGTCGAATTTCTATCCACTGCGGATTGCAAGTGAACGTGATGAACAAATCTGGTGTGCCGTAATGGCGAACATAGGACATGGCATCTGGAGCGTATTCATGCATATGTCGTGGACTTCCGACGTACGTTGCTGGGAGAATCGTCATGCGGCCAATTTTCTGTGCGTTTCCGTCAGTATTGATGGCATCTCGAAGGTGAATATACTCTTCAGAACGGAGGTTTGTCTGGTTCAATCTGATAAATAGCAACCGTTCAGTTTCAATTTTGACGTACATATCGACAGCATATTGGTGAAATAGACGGCGACATTTCAATATGTGATTGTCCTCATTTTCACGAACCATCAATCGATATGAATAGTAGTTCATTGAACTGACTTTTTTGTTCGTTTCAGCGCCTGTAAGCGGATTTATCATCTTGTGCGAGAAATCATAACCGTCTTCACCTTGCCAAAATATGATGGGATATTGTAACGCATCATATGATCGGTGCGTTTCGTACACACGCTGCAGCTGATCGTTTCGCCGTTGCAGAACGATATCACGTGATTCCAAATTTTCTCCAACGACGACAATGGCGACATCATCAATTGTTGGCGCATTGAAACGTCTTGCGTGTTCTCCCGCAGGCGTCCTATCGGCTCTGATTACAATTTTGTGATTATCAGATGGCATGCGGTCCAGTGCGGTTTTAAACAATGCAATCAATTCATTGTGTTGATGAAAAAAAGTTTGAAGTTGTTCCACGATTGGTCTTTTCACCGAACTGTTGTGTGCACAACGTTGATCTACTTCTTGTGGTGAATTTCCCATGAAAAAAATCTGCAGAAATTTAAAGCCTGCATCCGGAGGCGGCAATAGCGAACCTACTCGATGATATATTTGTCCTTGAATCTGTAAATGTTAATGTATGTTAATAGTGTTGTTGTCAAATAATGTTTAAATAAGATTGTGTAGAAATTACCTTGAAAGTGGGCATGAAATTGTCCCGCACCACATTTGTTGCGCCAAATGAAGTCATTTGGAAACAACTGTTGTATTTCTGAATTTGTGTTAGGAAATGTGTGGAATTTGTGCTTGCTCCAGAAACCAATTAGCGCAATGGTTCTGGTGGGGGGACCAATGGCGCCAATTTGACTTTTCCACTTGCGCAACACAATCCAGGGGCTTCAGTTTTGTATTTCAATGCCTTACAATGTGGGCACACAACGCTCATGGATCCAATAGCAACGGATTGGTCTGCACCGTAATCAATTGTCACGTTGTAACGGAAAGCAGCTCGATGAGTATTCAACGCAACATTTCTTGGCCTTCTTGCACTATTCCGTTCAATTTCATTTTCCTCGCGTTGCACTGCAGTTCGATTATTTCGAATATATCTTTGTGTTGCAGCATTGCGAGTTCTGCGACCTAAATTACTCCGTCTTATTTGCGGCATTCTGTTCGTTTTAATTATCAGTATTATTTTGAGCGTTTTAAATCTTTTGGTTTTATTTTACTCCATGCAATGAAGTATATCATTATATAATAATATAAAGTATATAAGTAGTATACGAAGTATATAAAATTTACTCTACAGGGTGATATTTATATACTGGCCAGTTTAATATAATTTAATTATCTATTTGTGACATTATATAGCTACATGCCAGTTAGATATATTATCAACCAAAATTTGATTCTTTAAGTTGGTGAGTGACCGTTATTGTCGAATCAAAAAAGCACTTTCAGTTTTTCATAAGGTGACCCGACAGACGAATTGAATTAAAGCCACCCTGTAGGAACAGATACTAACAATTTGACACACCCTGTATGAACACACACAGACGATGTAACCTGACCATATAGGATAGGTGTTCTGGTTCGTAACAGTTATAAGCAGATACAAACGAGAAATCGTATTAATTCCACGAATACCCATCATTCCATCAGATATGCCATTTGAATTTAAACGTATTCAATTTCGTGACGTGACAATTGATTACAGACAGACCAATTCGTTGCTATTGAATCGATGAGCGTTGTGTACCTACATTGTAAGGCATTGATAAATAATTAATCATTTAATCCGATTATCCTACTCAAAATTACTATATAAGCAGAATTACATTATAACGAAATAAGTGTTGAACGTCAACGAAAAATGGTTTCAGGTGAATTAATAAAGGATGTGGAACAGGCGCTAAAGAGGGCCTTATCGTTCGGAAAATACGAAGATTTCGAAGTCAGAGAAGAATTCAAACGAGCTACTATTAATTCGTTAAAGGAGGCACTTCGTGATTTTAGCAGCAATAGAATGCGTAAAATTGATAAATATTGCGAAAAAAAAGTGGCGGCAAAACGTATAAGAAACAGAAAAAGAGTGGAGAAACTGATTGCTGCCGAACAGAAAAAGAAATAAGGCTTCTTGCTATACTTTGTATAGAAGCCTAAAAGGAAGAAGCTGAGGAATTTTCAATATCGCTGCGTGATTTTGAAAATTCCTTACTCGAAGAGGAAGGGGAGGAGGAAGTAGTAGTAAAACTTAGTTTTATTATTAGTTATATTAAATTATTATATAAATGTTTTATTAAATAAAAAAAACCTTCTAAATTCGAATAAAAAACTTAAAAACGAGTTGTAATATTATACAGGGCTGGGCAAAATACAATTACATTTGAAAACTGCAAGTGCTTTTTATATCGTCAATAGGTGGTGCGACAATTGCAAAATTGTAGCTACCCCTGTATTTCGTCCTGGAAAAGTAAATGACATTAGTTTTAGGCTTCTATACAAAGTATAGCAAGAAGCCTTATGATCTGACTCCGTGTCCGTCTGTCTGTCCGTCCGTCTGTCTGTCCGTCCGTCTGTCCGCATAATTCAAAAACATACAGAGCGTTTCAAATCGTGTTGGAAATACTCTGTGTGTATAGAGGTCTAAGAACTGGGTAGCCAGTGCGCTACTTTTAGGCTTCTATACAAGGTATATAAAGAAGCCTTATGGTCTGGCTTCGTGTCCGTCCGCATGTTTCAGAGCCAATCATAACGTTGATCAACTGATACGTTGTTATATTGTAAATACTTCGTCTATATAGTATTGCGTTAATCTATTAATCCGTTGTTTCGATTCGCTAATGCAATTTATAAATACGCAAATGTTCGAAAGAAATTTACTACGTTAAAGATATTTTCAACGGGGTCTCCCTATATAAACTACTTGTTAGGCTACTATACAAAGTATAGCAAGAACCCTTATGATCTGGCTCCGCGTCTGTCCGTCCGTCTGTCCGCATAATTCAAATCTAATCAGAACCTTCGAAATTATGATTGTAAACACATCGTGTACCTATATATACTTAAATAAAATTTGTTTTAAATTTAATATCGACTTTCTAGCCACGTTCTGTAAAAATTTTTTTTGGAACTCGGAACATAAAATGCTATTTTTTGTTTTTATGTGAAAAAATTATTTTTTATTTATTTTAACCATAGCAGTGGCTTGATGTGATTAGTGAAGTTAAGTTGTAAATAAAAGAGAAAGGAGAGGATTGGTCCACCTCAAAACAAGGTGGAACTCGCTTTAGCGGCAGTTCTTAGGCTTCTATACAGCTACCTTTCTGGTGTGGAAAGTTGTTATTATCTGGTTAGTTTTGATCGCCATATAATGTAACATCACATAATCAGATAATCTGCACCAATTAAATTTTTTGCGGTTGGTAATTATCATTTACTATATAAGTAATAACAATCAAACTTTTCCATTCTATTCGAAACTTTACTTCTCTGTAATGTTTGGTCCTTTTTTTGAGGTGGACCAATCCTCTCCTTTCTCTTTTATTTACAACTTAACTTCACTAACCACATCATTAAAAAATTATTTTTTCACATCAAAGTAAAATAAAATACAACTACTTTTCTGGTAGTTGTGGTAGTGTACTTTTCTGGTAGTGTAAAACTACCGTTATGAACGTCGACATTTGGTTCTACAACGTTACCTACTTCAAGAACAGCTGCGTTTTTACTTCGTGGATTCTGTCGGCGAATTGCATGACTACGTGAACGATGTAATATTTTCGAAGGGGTCATGTTGGCAATTTGCTTTCGTTTGCGATTTTGTTCAATTTGTTCTGACGTCATGTTGGCAATTTGATTTCTTTCGCGATGTTGAATAATTTGTTCTGACGTCATATTGGCAATTTGCTTTCGCTTTCGAAATTCGCGTAATTTCCGGTCCATTTTTTGAGGTGGATCCATCCTCTTCCTTCTCTTTTATTTACAACTTAACTTCACTATCCACATCAAGCCACTGCTGTGGTTAAAATAAAATAATAAATAATTACTGCAGATTATCTGATTATGTGATGTTACATTATATGGCGACCAAAAATAACCAGATAATAACAACTTTCCACACCAGAAAGGTAGCTGTATTTACTTTTGTGTTGTTTCGCGATCTGTTCAACAAATGATGTTGCGTTGAATACTCATCGAACTGCATTTCGTTGCAACGTGACAATTGATCACAGTGCAGACCAATCCGTTGCTATTGCATCTATGAGCATTCTGTGCCCACATTGTAAGGCATTGATAATAATTAATCATTTAATCCAATTAACTTATTATATATTATGTAAATGTTTCATTAAATAAAAAAAACTTACTAAATTCGAATAAAAAAGTTAAAAACGAGTTTTAATATTAATAGGGCTGAGCAAAATACAATTACATTTGATTTTGTTAATTGAATGGTTGTATTATAACAATCATAATTTGATTTTATCGTTTTGGAAAGTGAATTATTTTATGTTGTATGTTGTAGAATGTATGGAGCTGTTCCTACACGGTAGGAACCTTCCAAATTGCTGGAAATTTCGACTGGCACCATTACATTCCCCGTCGATTTTTGCCAGTTCACCGAATCAAAAACCGAACTCATCCGAAAGGTGTTCCCAAACATTGCTCAAAATTACAAAAACCATATTTGGTTGAGCGAATGTGCTATATTGGCTGCGAAAAACATTGATGTCAACGAATTAAATTTCAACATTCAAAGTGAAATTGCTGGCGAATTGATGAATGCTATGCCTTGAGTGGCATAAAAATTAATTTCGGGCAAAACAACGTTTGCCGGGTCAGCTAGTATTATAATAAATTTAATACCATACTGAAATGTTGCAAATTTTCACTAGAATATGATTTTGAATTTCGAAATATACGTCTAAACACGGCCATATTGTTGTTGCTGGTGGCGCTACCAACGGTAATGTAAATTGCCGATACAGCTACCTTTCTGGTGTGGAAAGTTGTTATTATCTGGTTATTTTTGGTCGCCATATAATGTAAAATCACATAATCAGATAATCTGCACTAATTATTTATTATTTTATTTTAACCACAGCAGTGGCTTGATGTAGATAGTGAAGTTAAGTTGTAAATAAAAGAGAAGGAAGAGGATGGATCCACCTCAAAAAATGGACCGGAAATTACAGAAAAGTAAAGTTACGAATGGAATGGAAAAGTTTGATTATTATTATTTATGTACAGCGATGCCAACCGTACTATAATTTATTATAGTAGGCATTCTATAAGTATTTTGTACCTTCTGTTGTACAGCACAGAAGGTAAAATTATAGTATGCGTACTACAATTATAGTACTGGTTGGCATCGCTGCTTATTTACTTATACTATACTAGAATATTTTTTAGCTTGGTAGGTATTAAAAATTCAGATTATAGACCGAGAGCCAGCAAGAAAAACGACGTATGATTAGCGAAACGCTGAAACTTTTTGAGAAGTTAGCCAGTGTTATAAAGAACAGGGAAACGCAAGTATGGCGGCCCGTATGTGTCGGTGTTGCGCTGCGCAATTTTTTGAATGTGTCAAAAAAAACTATGCCCTTGGGGAATGAGCTAAAAGGTAATTCTGGTTTTATATCATATATTCGATAGCCAGAGTATGAAGGAGTCGTATGCCATACCGATGCGGCGTCTCAAACTGTCCGCCATACTGAATTAAACGTGTCATTTATTTTATGTTCTCTTGAAATACTAGCGAAAAGCTAATTTTTTATCCAACCATACAAAAAGATGTCTCATCACCGATTATGACCATGCCATACTGTTTCGGTGTCCCTAAGTACACGCCATACTGATTTAAAGATGTCGAATTTTTCACCAGTCCATGTATCATAGGATATGACCTGTATGACATATGATATGACATGTATCATAGGACCTATGATACATGGACTGGTGAAAAATTCGACATCTTTGAATCAGTATGGCGTGTACTTAGGGACACCGAAACAGTATGGCATGGTCATAATCGGTGATGAGACATCTTTTTGTATGGTTGGATAAAAAATTAGCTTTTCGCTAGTATTTCAAGAGAACATAAAATAAATGACACGTTTAATTCAGTATGGCGGACAGTTTGAGACGCCGCATTGGTATGGCATACGACTCCTTCATACTCTGGCTATCGAATATATGATATAAAACCAGAATTACCTTTTAGCTCATTCCCCAAGGGCATAGTTTTTTTTGACACATTCAAAAAATTGCGCAGCGCAACACCGACACATACGGGCCGCCATACTTGCGTTTCCCTGTTCTTTATAACACTGGCTAACTTCTCAAAAAGTTTCAGCGTTTCGCTAATCATACGTCGTTTTTCTTGCTGGCTCTCGGTCTATTATCAGAATTACCACAGATTTAAAAAATGAAATATTCTGAGATTTATATTTGAACTTAAAATGCTAGATTTTTCTTCTAGGTATCTGAAAAAATAATTTTTATCCGATAATAAAGATACTAATCTGAAAATCTAAATGTTTTGTCACTAAATTTTACTTATATAGAATATTTTTTAAGTTGGTAACTCTGTTCCGAATTATCGGATTATCTGATATCACATTATAAAATTATGGCGACCAAAAATAACAACAACTTTTCACACCAGAAAAGTAGTTGTATGTATAGAAGCCTAGGAACCGCTGCTGAAGCAAGTTCCAACTTGTTTTAAAATGGCGGCACTTCCGGGCGGTCGCCGAGGTCGCCAGCGCAGAGTTTTTATTAGGACCCCAAACCTTAAAACATATCCAAAAATCAGAACCCCCAGACCATTTTAAGGAAACTTCTTTTCATGATTTCGAGGATGTTGGTAAAATATTTTAAGTGTTTTTAATCTTTTTAATGAGTTATATGATAACAATATAGCTAAAATAGAAATTTGTTTAAAAATATTTTGCCGAAAAACATAATTTTCACTCCTTCATAAAAAATTTCAACTTCAGTCGAAGAATTCGGTAAGAAGCTCAGGGTTCCGTGAGAACGTTTTTTAGTATATTAAAGTACGAACAATTACCTAATGAAATCCGTCGTAAAATTGCAGAAAACCGATTTCGGATTTTTTTCATTGAGACGTACGAATAGCCACCACTGTTTATGCAGTGGCGCCTGGCGCGAATGTCGCACAATAACACTTCAGACGGGCGAGTAGCCACTGCTGTATAAAAAATGTGATGGTGAAGACTAACTAATAATAATTGTTATTAATAGGTAATTAACATTCTGGACATTTAATATTAACTAAATTAATAAAAACGTTGTTGAAAAGTACGAAATGGCGTATTGTTGTCGAGAAAGAAGTCTGACATAAAGATCGGAAAAATATGGACCCCGTTGTCCTATCGTTTTGTTTGTTTTGTGAGTAATAAACAACCTTGAGGTTTGTTATTTTACTTAATGTTGTTGTGATTTTTAGTTTTGACGTGGATTTGAAATATAATGGGTTGCGTGAACAGCAAGACTGACATCAACGACACTCATCCAAATGTGTTTGAGGTTATGAACGTCGACGAAGTTGGACGTCTCATTAGTCCCGGACAGTTGGAGCTCACAGACACGGAATTAATTCTCTACCAAAAGGGTAAAAGTGCCACCCGTTGGCCTCTCAAAAGTTTGAGGAAGTATGGCTTCGATTTTGAAATATTTAGTTTCGAGTGTGGACGTCGATGTCCTACAGGTTCGGGTATTTACGCGTTTCGGTGCCAAAGGGCCGAACAATTGTTTAATATGTTGCAACAAAATATACAATTGCGGAATATAGTGCCCACCGTTCAACCAAGAACGTCCTGCCCTTTACCTGAAGGTATCAACCCGGTTCGAAAACATCTAAACTTGAGTAGGCCCGATTCTCTTAACAGTAACGGACTCAACAGTCCATCCACACCTCCGATTTCATCGCCACCGCCCGACTTTCTTTCCGAACACAATAACAACAAAAATTTATTAGATCCGTTGCCTCAACCACAGTACACAAACATTCTGCCCGACGCGATATTACAGAACGATGTGAGTAACGCATCCTCGTCGACCACGACAAACTCGGGCGTCGTTTGCACGCAAAACGAAAATTTAAACGAAAACCACTGTTACATAAACGTCGACACGAACACTACCAAAAATTTACCAAACGATTTATTAGATGTAAGACAAATATTCGACGACGACGTCAAACCTTTGTACGCCAACATCGACGTCAGTAATTTGATCGAGGTTCCACAAACCGCAATATTGTCGCCAATTTCGGTGGTAGCCGAAACGCCCACGTACATCGCGGTCCGCGAGGTAAACTACGCCATTTTAGATTTACCCGATAAGGGAGACAATGTACAAACGCCCGACAGTCCCAACAAACCTAACAAAAGCTACGTCACCATAGATTTTAAGAAAACCAATGCTTTATCGCAATCGGTCAATCCTAGTATCGACATCGAGGAAGGCAGTCGTAAGACAAGGCACAATTCCACAATTAGCGATGTGACGACAAGGCACAGCAACTCATTGAGCGATTAAAATAAAATTTAAACTAAAAATGCGTAAAACATCGAATTAGTTGGATTTTTTTTTAAATAACGAAAGCAAGGCTCAAAAGTAACGAATTTCGCCGATTTCTTTATTTTCGTCAAGTGGACACTGAAATTCGTTTTCAAGTTGGGGAAAGTTTTGCTGCCTCTTATTTAGCTTGTTTTTTTAAAGCGATGACGAAGCAATCAATAAATTAAAGAGCATAAATTTTATTTACGATTTAAGAATTTGTAAAGAGAAAATAATAGCAAACTGTGATGATCAAATATCTGCAGCTGTAAATTATAATTCTTAATTTTTACATTTGGGAAGTCCCTAAATTGTTGCATCAAAATCGCTCAAACTAATAAACGTTTTATTGGTTCAAAATGTTTGATTTGTTATGGAACTTATTTTTAGCCAAGGGCAGCTTTGCTAAAAGTGATAATTGCGTTGTTGATTAATTTTTTATGATTAATTTATTATACAGTATAGTCGGGTGCCGAGTCAAAAAAGCGCCATTATGAATCGGATTCATACAACACACCAAAGAAAAAAATTCTATTATGTTATTTTTAAGCTAAACATCACAGATTTTGTTACGACAGCTGATCACTGTTTTTGTCCATTTATTTACCACTTAAAAAAAAATTTATTGCCAAGTGGTCTTCATTTTGTACCTACACCTACCAAAGAATACTTTTTAGCGATTTTTACTATTGCAAAGGAATCGAACAAGGTTTTTAACTGAGTTGGAAGTTTTTGAAGAAAAAACCTTATGTTTGTTAAATGTAAATTTTTTTTGTATATCGTGAAATAATGTGATTACGTAATTTTTTATACCAAGTGTTACAGACAAACTTACCCCAACAAAATATTTAACGCCAAATATTTAAATTGTGTATAAAACTGATTAATGCCAAATATATTGTAATTGTTAGTTTTGTATAATAAATGAAATGTGACGTATTATTTTGAAAAATATATATTGAATTATGCTGAATATATATTTTAAAAATTCGTATATTGTATTTAATTTTTAATAAATGATAATTTTACATTTATTATTTTTTAATTGTTACCTATCTGTCCTTATACATGTAATGTGTCCTTTTTTATTGACACAAGCACGTGTATATGGAAATAAAACAAAATTGTTTCTCTGAAAAAAGAGTAAATTTTATTAGTAACACAAATTACAACATTAAGGTAAGACAAAATCTTACCTGAAAAAAGAGAAACGACATTTAAAAGCTAATATTTCCTAATGTGAATAATAACACTTATCAAACAATCACATCTACTAATTAATAATTATATCCAAAATTCAACAAAATGCGCATTTTTATATTCTTATTTTGTTATCACCGCTTAAATTTGTACGGACAAGATATGAAATGGCAGATCCGCGGTAAAATTCAAAACTAAAAGGGATACACTTTTACATCTCCCCCTCCCCCCTCCCCCCCCAAGGGAAAGATTATCATCACCGTTTTTGTTATTTTTCTATAAAAAGCTATGCCTCCTGCATGAAATCCGGAACGGGGACGAGTTTTGTGACATGGAAAAAGTTTGACTCCGACTTCCTATGGCCTGTATCTATTCTGTATATTGATTTTATATGGTCCAATTTTTAATTCATCTAATTTCTTTCTGTTTAACCGATTACCGTTTTCAACTTATACGGAGTCTCCCACGTTTAATTCGCATTTTCTTCTGTTTTTATCGAAATATTGTTTTTTACGAGTATAATGATGTGATTTTATGGTATTTTCTACGGCGAGTTTTATTTTATCTTGAATTAAATCATTATGTGTTGTTTCATGTTTCAACTCCTCTGGTAAAATATCAACATTTTTCGCTTCTAATAAATATTTAGGGGAAAATCCTGTTACTGTATGTTCCGTTTCATTATATCGTCTGCTTACTGGTAAAACCAAGTACTAACTGCAAAATTTTCGAAAATGAGTTAAATATATCGGCATGTTAAGTTTTTTGCGCTCTTTCTACTGGTAAAACAAGTTAATTGATACCTCCCCCCGTTCGAAAGTTATGCCGTATGAAAAACAATTAAATGTTACTTTTTAGGCTTCTATACAAAGTATAACAAGAAGCCTTATGATCTGGCTCCGTGTCTGTCCGTCCGTCCGCATAATTCAAATCTAATCAGAATTTATATATCAAGATAGGTTACAAAAATATTCTGTGCTTTAAGATTGTAATTTTCAACCTATATAGTAGACTTAAATCCGATGATCTAACCGATCAAGGTATCAACGGATCAAGGTATCAACGGATCAAAGTATCAACGGATCAATGTATCAACGGATCAACGGATTAAGTTATCAAATCACGGATCAACGGGCTAAGTTATCAAATTAACGGATAAAATTTATTGTCACATTTTATCTACTAGGTACCTACATTTTTCTGAAAAAAAACTTTAAAAAAAGGCTTCTATATACAAAGTATAGCAAGAAGCCTTACGATCTGGCTCCGTGCCTGTCTGTCCGCATAATTCAAATATAATCAGAGCCCTCGAAATTGTGATTGTAAACACATAGTATGTATAATAAAACAATAATTTGTTTTAAATTTATTTATTGTTAACCACAGCAGTGGCTTGATGTAATTGGTGAAGTTAAGTTGTACGTAAAAGAGAAAGAAGGGGATTGATCCACCTCAAATAATGGACCGTACATTACAGAGAAGTAAAGTTCCGAATGGAATGGAAAAGCTTCATTACTATTAGCACAGATAACTTACTACAGATAGCTCACGCTTATGGAGAAATGGGTGTCCCTATTCAGTTATATTTGGAAGCGAATGAAAATTAGTTTGGAAGCCAATGGTTAAAAGTAAGAGAGGCGCTGCATGTATTTGCTTCCAGCCCTCAGGCAAAAATAACCCCAGGAGGCTCAGGTATTACCTACCTACCTCAGGTAGTAAAAACTGTTGGGTTTTTTCAAACATTTTGGGCCGGTTTCAGCAACCTTAACCTTAACCTGTGTTAGTTAACACAAATTAAAAATAATCCGTTGTTAAATTTTGAATGGGTTGTAGCAACCTTTTCTAATATGTAATTAGTTAATCTCGGATTATGTGTAGAATAGTTATGGTGGTACTCCTGAAACGACAACAACGCCTACTTCATACTATGCAAGTAGTTCAATTAGTTCGAAAATTATCAACAAGTGAGGTTTATAACCTATATTCTGTGAATACAGTTCATTGAAATATTTTATATTTTACATATATTTTACTGAAATGGCACAGAAAAGAACAAAAAATTATAAGAAGTAGAGAAGGAAGACAATTGCGGCTACTAAATGTAAAATTACGTGATATTGATAAATAAATTGTTAATTTGTTAATAACTGAATTTTTTTTCTCAAAAAGTACTCGGGTGCTCATAAAAAATATTAAACTTTTATTTTATTTTATTGTAAATTTAATAAAGCTTTAAAAATTAATCCGCACGTGTGTGCAGTCGATGGCACCTATCACGCCTGGAATTTGAAAAAAACATTTTAAACAAAATTGTAATAATTTTTTTCTCTGGTTTTCTCTGTATGAGACGGTCAAATTTATATTAATTGCGTATTTACACACTTTTCTATAATAAAAGGAGGTTAGGTTTTTGGTAATTTAACTTTAATCACTGGTCAACTAGTAATTAAATACTTTGGGTATTTAACCTGTGTTAAGCATAAATTAACGTTGCTACAACCCAAACTACAGATTTAATCTATGATTACGCTAATCATTGATTAAATTTAACCTGTGTTAAAAATTATATTGCTAAAACCCAAATCGGACTTAATCTATGATTAAATATTTAATCTATGATTAAATTCCTAAATTAAAGTTGCTGAAACTGGGCATTTGTGTTTCTGTTTATTGATTTGAATTTTGGAATGAAAATTATATTTACTTTTTTCTTCTAACGGATAAAAATGAAAAGGTATCATTTGAAAGACTTTTTTTTTGGCTTTTAAAGATACCCAACACCAACACTGGATATTTTGTTCTTTAATTATTGTTTTTTTAAATTAATTTTTAATACACATAAACTTCAGGGCCGTATCAGCGTTACATGAAACACTAGTCAATAAAAATAAAATTTTCTGTAAACGTCTTGTATGAATATTATAAAAATACCTCAAGTCAAATGGAAAAAGGGAAATCAATTTGGAATATCTAAAAGTTCGAAATGTTTTTAACAACAAAGTAATAATAGTAGAATAATTTTATCACTTTTATAGTTGAGAAATCACAGTACCTTAATTAGACCCCACTATGTCAAGAGGGGGGGGGGAGAGTTTTGAATACAAGTCAAGTCAAATAACCTACCTTTTTAAACATTGAAAAAAATTGCATTAGCAGCCGACTGCTGTTGCACGATTCCGGTGTATGTCTGTAAAAATAGAGGTTTTTTTTTCATTGGCAAAATTTTGTTGTTGTTGTTCATGATATCAGAAATACCAACCTCACAATATTACAATACAATAAAAAATTTTAACTTTAAAATTGCGTGGAACATAAATAGAATTATTATTCCCCCCCTGTAATGCGTCCTTGATTTCATTTGGAAACTTAGTGACTTTTCTTTCGTTATTAGAAAAAGTTCAAATGTAGACTGAAATACCGCCCCTTAATGATATCACAGTACCTTAATTAGTAATAATTTTAACTTTAAAATTGCGTGGAACGTAAATAGAATTATTATTGCCCCCCCCCCTTGTGAATTATTTGTTAATGAATTATTTATTTTGAAAAAATTATACACAAACAAGCAAGAGTTTTCGACAGGTTTGAGAAATCCAAACAAAAATATTATAGAATACTCAAGAAGCATTATAAAATGTTTTCATAAAGTTTTTGATGTAGATAAGTCCAGCATAAGAATTAAATTAAACATGAAAGAACTCTTTGAAAGAAAAAATATGAAAAATGTAATTTGTTTTATAGACGAACATGAAAACTATTTTATAGACTTATTATTAAATGTTAAATTATTTAAGTATTGCAAGTGGGCAATATTATAAGCACAGCCAATAGTAAATCAAATTGCTCAAATAATCAAAAATAAAAAATTTTTAAAAATGTATAAATATCTTTCCTTCATTTCTTGTTTTTTTTTGGTTTTTAATAATGACCTTGTATAATAAACTTATAATGTACAATAAAATTTATTTTTATACAGATAAAATGTTAAAAAATTTATTTATTTTTGGAAACCTTAAATCTACAAATAAATGTTTAATAATTAATACCGTAATAACTGTACATGCAAAACTAACCCTTGACAGGTACAAGTATTAATCTTGATAAGTACCTTTTACCGTGCTTTTACCTGTCCTGTTACTGTGGGTTACCTTTTATTTATTAAAAGATAACTAAAAATCCCTGCTGCATAGGCAACCTGCACACTTTGAGGAAATTGTATAGCGTGAGCTATCTGTAGTAAGTTATCTGTGCTATTAGTTATAATTAATTATAGTGAATGATAAATACCAACCGCAAAAATTTAATTAGTGCAGATTATCTGATATTACATTATAAAATTACTAGCTGATAGCCCGTCCGAGGACGGGTAGCTAGAAGGACGGGCAGGCAGCCAAGGTAACTTAAGTTGAATGAAGATTAAGGAAAGCTCTCAGTGCAATCCAAAAGCCATATGACCTTGGCTGCCTGCCCGTCCTTCTAGCTACCCGTCCTCGGACGGGCTATCAGCTAGTTACATACAGTTGTGCAAACTTTCTTGTTTGTCCTTCAGGTGGATACAGGTTTGTGGTTCTGTGGTACGTCTGTCCATGAATTTTGAAAACGTATGGTCCGTTACCCGGCATTGAAACAATCTCTGCTCCCATTGAAGCGAAAGAAACCGAGGAATTGTAAGAGCGGATGTGCTGACGAAAGTTCTTGTAGTAAGGATTTTCTGAATCTGAAAGCATAGAGCGAAGAAATTCGGGATATAACAATAGATTCCCATGTTGATCGAGCGGTTGCGGAATCTTCACTTTTCCTTTATGACAGCAGTTGTTAAATTGTTTATCAACTGGACGCTCCTTGGCGAAATTCATGGAGCCGCAGAACTGACAGATGGAATTCATTTCTCCACAATCGTGTCGAGTAACGTGAGATTCATCAAATCTCAATGCTCTTATTTGGAGTTGAATTGCTTGAATTTGGTATCGATTTTCTTTCTGTCGATGTATCGCATGGGATCGAGCGTTAGCAGCTTGCCGCGCTTAAGTTTCTTCTAATGTTTCACGTTGTTGACGTGTCGCATGGGATAGAGCGTTAGCAGCTTGCCGCGCTTGAGTTTGTTCCAAAGTTTCACGTTGTCGACGTATCGCATGAGACCGAGCGTCAGCTTGTCGCTGTGATCGAAGCTGTTCTTCTGTGTTATTATCTCTTGTACGTGCTTTTCTCTCACGATTCAATCGCCGTCGCTTTGCAGCAGGATTTTCAAAATTTTCATTATCCATTATGGAAGTTCACATAATGCTTTTTTGGAAATAGCTGTCATAATTTTTCACCTATATAGGAAATTTAAATACGTTGATCCCTTGATACGTTGATCCGATGATACGTTGATCCGATGATACGTTGATACGATGATACATTCATCCGATTGGTTATGAAATTATCCGTTATGCGTTCGGTTCGGTTCGGTTTACTTCGGGTATTTTCGTGGGACAGACAGAAAGAAAGACTTGGCCTTTTATAATAAGAGATGGCGACCAAAATTAAGAACAACTTTTCACACCAGAAAAGTAGTTGTATAGAAGCCTAGGAACTGCCGCTAAAGCG
Organism: Podabrus alpinus; assembly: GCA_932274525.1. Lineage (NCBI taxonomy): Eukaryota > Metazoa > Arthropoda > Insecta > Coleoptera > Cantharidae > Podabrus > Podabrus alpinus. Next base: position 49,119,997 of record OW026456.1, on the reverse strand, counting down.
AGTTCCACCTTGTATTATTTTATTACAGATTTTCTTTTTTAATTTCGGTAAAGGACCTGTCCTAGAGTAAAAGCTGTATACGTAATTCGCACAGAAACATATACTTTACGGAATAAGCGAGGAAATACCCGAACTCGCCCTCCGCTCCGCTCCGGGCTCGTTCGGGTATTTCCTCGCTTATTCCGTAAAGTATATGTTTCTGTTGCTTATAATTAAATAACTATAAAACTTTTATTATAGCAAATTTAATTATCTACAACTTAGCTCTTATTGACTTTTAACGTAGGAGTAACCGTTTGCGAGATATAAGCGAAAACCCGTAACAAAATGCTATCTGGTTATATATTTGATATCAGGTGAAATACACTAATGTCGTTTATTTAGTATTAGTCAAGAATGTATACAAGCAAAAACAGTTAAATGCATTTATTCTTATCTGCTACTAGAAAAGTAGAATTAAAATGGGGTAAAGGTACTTAACTTCTTTTGCTTGAATGAACAATCAGATATCAGTTTTTGATTCCTACAGGTAAAACCACATAAATATGGTTTATCTTTAAATCTTCATGGATTATCTTTAATAAGATAATCCGAACAGTAAGATTTCTTATATTATGACGGAAGCAAATTCTAAAAAACAATGAAAGCGTGCTTGGAGATTGTCAGCAAAGGACCGTTGAAGAAATGTTAGACATTTTCGATAGTGATTTTTCAGACGAAGATCTTACCTACCTACCTAATGAGGATGATTTTGGCATAGATGATTCTTTAACAGAGAATTTAGGTGAACCAGAAATTGAGGTACTCTCTGGCATATCGACAGCTGCAAGTTCTGATGCACATTCTGTTGCAAGTTGGGTGTGCAATGAGCTGCTAAATGCAGTGTGGAAGAGTACACGTCCATTAAAGCGCTGGAGAAATTCAAATCCACAAGATTGGGCTGTAAACGTGGCGAAGAGGAAGCGTTCGGATGGCGCAGCTTATCAAATTAGGAAAAATCAAAGACCTGCAAAGATACCGCAAGAGATTGATTGCACTAAATGTACATTCAAATGCAATGAGACATTCGCTATAGATCAAAGAAATCAAATAAGCCGAGAGTATTGGAACTTAGATTTTAAAGGCCAAAAAAATTTCATAATTGTTCGTATTGAATGTGAACCACCAAAAAGGGTTGTTGCCAATCCAAAAGGATCGAAAAACCGAAGACAATATTCCAAAAAATGTTACTTTCTTAAAGATTTTAAGAAGTACCGAGTTTGTGAGAAGTTTTTCTGCAAAACACTTTGTATTTCTCCCTCGGTTATTACAGACGCCATAAAAAATACAAATGATACCGGATCCTGAAATAAACGGGAAGAGAGGGAGCTCAGAAATCGGTAGCATACTTTATTATTATCTGTCGAATTGCGTGTCCAAAGAAGTATCTGAAATTAGTTTATTTTCTGATACCTGTGGAGGTCAGAACAGAAACCAATATGTTTCAGCATTGCTATTGTGGGCTGTGCAGAAAATAGATCATTTACAGGTAATTGAGCACAAGTTCTTAGAGTCGGGACACAGTTACATGGAAGTAGATTCTATGCATAGCAGCATCGAATCTGCTAAGAAAGCTTCTTCTGTTTATTGTATGCCAGATTATAAATAAATTTTTCAACGCGCGAGGGCTCCGAAAAACGTTGTAATAGATGAAAAAAAAAGTACGCAAAGAGGCGTACAAAACCAAAGAATTCAAATACAATGAGTTCTATGATTTGAAAGATTTATCAAAGAAGTTAATAAATAACCGTGTGAAAGATAGTGATGGGAAGCAATTGATGTGGTTAAAAATTAAAAGATTGAAATACATAAAAGGGGAAACGAATAAAATCTTCTTTAACTACGACATGTCCGAAGATTTTCGATATTTCAATGTTCAAACCACTCAAACACGAAAACGGACTAGAAGAAACAAGGCGTCAACGTTGGATTTGCAGCCTGATGAATTTCAGAAATCGTTACCAATTAGCTTGGCAAATAAAAAAGACCTTTTGAATCTTTGCGACAAGGGTGTCATCCCAGAAGAGTTCCATGGCTGGTATCGGAGCTTGAGAACTGTCGATGTTGTGGATCGCTTACCAGAGCCTTCTCAGGATGAAGAATCGGACGAAGATTTTTAATATTATTTTTACTATTGTAACTTTTATGAGTTAATTTTATTAATAAAAATACAATAAAATACATTTTATTAGACTACTGGCAAATTAATAGTTGTGGTAAGACTAAAAGTATTAATTATTACTTTCTTTAAACTGTTAGATTTTCTAGAAAGCCTACAGGCAAAACCAAATAACTTCAACAAAAACTTGAAATTTACTCATAAAATCTATTTTTATCTGTTTTCTTCATGCCAAAATACTGTATATGCAAATACTTTCATAAAACAGTTGTCTTGTTATGACTATTATTATGATAAATCTAATTATTGGGCAGAAATAGATATTTTAATTTTTACAGGCAGAACATGATAACTACCTCCCTTTTCTTAAATTATCGGGATTTTCACTATTTATTTATTATCTTACACATTAATTTAAAGTATTATGACATTGCTAAAACTATAATCCTTCTTAGAAATAAATTACAACACAATACATATTAATACTGCTTAGTTATTAAACGTCAAACTTTCAAACGCTATTATCTCAAAACTATGGTTATATCAGTTACCTGGTTTTACCAGTAAGCAGACGATATCTCTGGGTGCATTCATGTGCTATGGTCGTCCAGGCCAATTTTTCCTTTCTTTCATTAATTTTACATCTAATCTTATTTACCAGTGTTTGATTAAGTCTTTCATTTAGACCATTTGAGAATGGTGCATTTACCGCAGTAAAGATAATGGGTATTATTTCTTTATATAAAAAGTTTTTAAAATCTTTCGAATTTATGCCTGTATATTGATCTGATAGAATCATGCCAATTTTATTGTTCTGCATCACTTTTTGAACTAGTTTTATAAAATCACTCGAACTTTGAGTTTTTGAAGTCAAAATGTAGGCATATCTCGTGAAGTGATCTACAAGAAGGTGTAAATATGTTTTGGTAGAACGCGCGAGCCACCAAATTCACCAATGGCATCTATAGATATTATTTCGAAAGGATAAGTAGCAGGACCTAGGTGAGACATAAATCCAAATCTATATTTTCCTCTTGATTTGTTTTTTTTGCAGATTTCACAGTTTTCACAGATCTGTTTAATATTACAATTTAAGTTTTTCGCTGTATAAAATGGGTTAATTTTATTTTACATTTGTTTTATTCCTGTATGACAGTAAAGATAATGAATATTTTCTATAAATTTCTTACTAAATTCCTCCGACAGTATAATCTTTTCTATTTTCCTAACCACTTTATAATATTTTAGTTGAAAAGCCCGTCCACGGACGGTCAGCTAGATAAGTGAACACTTGTTGCGTTCATAATCTTCCCCCTTCCATAACTACTATTAGTGTTTAGGTTGGTGAAAACTTTGGACTAATCAGATTAGGTTTATTTTACCAAAAAAATGACACGCCGTAGCATCAGCAGCAGAGAGCTGGTATTTCATATATTTAGAAGATAGTACTTATTAATTTTAATTTGTGTTTATTTATTAATTAAAAATAAATTATTGTCGTAAATAAAATCTTTAGTAATACCTAGTGTGTTAGTACTTCCTTGTACACAACATTTTTCGTGAATACTGACTGTGAACCTTCAATCAATTTCCCTTGTTCTCTTCCATCAACTATTTTTATCTTCAGATCTTCGCACTTGCCACATAAAGATGACCGTGACTGAACACCGGTTCGGGCAGATATAATCCAACTTTTTCTAACGTCTGCCCCTGAGCTTTGTTGATCGTCATGGAAAAGGCAAGTTTAATTGGAAACTGTCGCCGCCTTAAAACAAATGGCAAGTCAGTACTTGTTGGGGCTAAATCTATGCGCGGAATAAAAACAGTCTGCTTTTCAGCAGTTCCTGTCAAGACTTCAGCGATGATTAAATTAGGTTTTAACGATTTAACAATTAAGCGCGTCCCATTACAAAGACCACGTTTAGTGTTCAAATTTCTGAGCAACATAATCACACTTCCAACCTTCAAGTGCATTTTGTGTACTGGCATCCCTGAGGGAGTTTGTTCATTCAAGAATTCAATCGGATAGTTTTCCCTATCGTTATCATCACCATCGTCAATCGAATCGCTACTTAGATAAGTGAACACGCTGCCGTCCAAAAGGTCCAACACTTGCTCGTTTATATCGTCAACGTCTGAATTTTTTGGGCAAAGTATTGCCAATTTGGAATATTTTTTCACATCAGCATCTGTAAGGCTTTCTCCAAAAATTTCATGGGTAAGGGAAGTTTCGCATATAGAATTATGTGGAATCTCAATTATCTCTTCGGGTAAACCTTTGTTATTTGTAAGCTCCCCGTTGCCCAACTTTATCAGCCAATCACTAAATGCCGAATTAATGGATCTGACATTTTGACTCAATTTAAGCACTTTAAATTTACCCCACAGATCGTTAAATTTAATGCTGGAATGAATAATTGCTGACCTCTTTTCATGAGGTACAACAGGAAGCGTTTACCTGAAAGCACCACCAAGAATTAAAACTTTACCGCCAAAAGCTTGAGTGTTTTTCATGATCTCTTGAAGGAGTTTGTCAATGCAATTTAGTGCATTATTTGGGGCCATTGTAGCTTCGTCCAAGATTAAAATCTTGGCTTTCCTGATAAGCTCCGCATCGGAACTGGTCATCGTCATTCTCGAAGTGGAATTTTCATATACAGGAACGAGTATTTTAAATTGTGAATGATATGTCCTGCCACCATCAAGACGATTTGCAGCGACACCTGTTGATGCTTTCTTCTTTTCGTTTCGTTCAGATCCTTCCCCTTCCATAACTTCGATTAGTGCTTATGTTGGTAACAAATTTGGACCTATGAGATTAGGTTTTGACACGCCGCAGGAGCGAGCTGGCATTTTATATATTAAGATTTTTTTTTCAATTTTAGTTTATTTTTATTATTTTGTACATCTCCATTTCTTTCTTGATCATTTTGGATATCTTCTAGTTTTATCAGATTTACAATCTTTAAACTTTCATCCTGATTTTCATGTGGTTCTAATACTGGATTTCTGCTTAAACAGTCTGCTTCTAAGTTGTACCTTCCTGGGGAGTATATTACCTCGAAATTAAACTGAGATAGATAATACGTTAAGTCTCCCAGCTCTTCATCTGTTCTAGCCTTAATATTCATTCATTCTAGGAGTTTATGGTCAGAGAAAACTGTAAATCTTTTCCCGATGAGCCAGTGCTGCCAATATTTTACTGCCTCTTTTATTGCTAGACATTCCAGATAGATGGCGTTTTTTCTTTTCTGAGTCTCGTTTAATTTTCTTGAAAAATATGCACATGGGTTTTCTTCTCCATTCTGTTGTGGTTGTTTCATGACAGCTCCTATGCTCTGTATACTTGCATCTGTGTAAATATGTATCGGCAAATCTGGATCAAAGATTGATAAAATTGGTTCTAAACAAAGTAATTTTTTTATTGTCTCAAAGGATTCTTGACATTTCTCTGACCAAATAAATCTTTGTCCCTTTCTCAATAAATTATGTAAAGGATCCAATATAATTGATATATTTGACACATATTTTCCATAAAAATTTATTTTTCCCAAAAACTGGCGGACATTCTTTTGTGTTTTTGTATAGCAATTAAATTATCTTTCAATGGCCTAATTGTATTATTTTTAATTATATGGCCTAAATATTTCACCGAGTCTTGTGCGAAGGTACACTTTGAAAATTTCAATCTAAAGCCTTCCCTCAAAATTGCTTCTAATAACAATGATAAGTGCTTAATGTGTTCTGGAAATGTTTTAGAAAAAATCAGAATATCATCTACCGGGTGTTGAATGAGTTAGCCGTTCATAGGATATTTACATGTAAAAACTTATTTATGCAAATTCCTGCTTCCCTAATTATTTTAGAAAAAAATTGAAAGACACAAAAATCATGCAGAAAAATAAATTACAAATGATAAAAGAATTATTTTCATCTAGCTTTTACTTAAAGTGGCAAAAAATGCTTTTGAAATTGTTCAAATTTTCATTTATCAGACTAGCCATGAAATAAATTCAATTTAATTTATTTATTACATAAATTATTAATAATAAACAATTACAAACATTAAGAAATAATTAAATTTACAGCAAATGTTCAAACAGGTTTCCATATTCAGCTAAACAAAAACCAAGTCTATCATAAAAGTTACATCGTACATTCGCAAGTTGTCTTTCGGTAATATTGCCACACTCCTCCACAATTTTATTTTTTAATGAATCAATACTTTGGTATCGTTCACCATAGATTTTAGATTTTAAATGACCCCACAAAAAAAAGTCATTTGGAGCCAAGTCTGGTGACCGAGCTGGCCAGTATATTGGTCCATTGCGTCCTATCCAAGAATTGGGATAACATTCATTTAAATAATTGGTTACATCTCTAGTATAATGTGCCGGACATCCGTCTTGTTGATAGTAGATTACGTTATTTTCTCCTGCCACAATATCAATTGCCGGTCCAATTTCGTTTTGTAACATTTCTAGATATTTTAGTCCATTCAAATTTCCATCAATAAAAAATGGTCCGATGATGTTTGCTCCTAATATCCCTGCCCAAACATTTACAGTTTGGCGATACTGTGAACGATTGTTGATCATTAAATGAGGATTTTCGGTGGACCAAAACCGATAATTTTGAACATTTGGTTCCCCGTTAATACTAAACGTTGTCTCATCGGTAAAACAAATATTTTTAATAAAATTTCTATCCAAATTGGCCTTTTCGATAATGCTTTCACAGAAAATCATTCTTTTGTACATATCCTCTTCAAAAATTTCTTGATGGTTTTGGAACTTATAAGATATAAATTTATGTTTTTTTATAATTTTGAACGCCGTAGTGTGATGAATATTTAACTCCGCACCAATTGTTCTTGTACTGATACAAGGATTATTCACTACGGCAGCAATTACATTTGTTTCGATATCGGTACCTGGAGCTTCACCAATATTGATTTCTTCTAAATTTATTCTTTTATTTCTGCAGGTCTTGCATGACGGCTTAAATACAGATCCATATTGATTTTGATTATCAATTACATTTTTAATTGTCGAATAAGTAGGGATTGGTCTTTCTGGGTATAAACCAGCAAAGAGATCTCGTACCATACGTATACTGTTTCCAGAGTAATATAGTTTTAAAAATTGATTTTTTTCACTAATTGTGTACTTTGCTTGCATTTTATGAAATTAAAATTTAATAAAGTGCAAAACTTTAAACAAAGTGCAATTGTTTTTTAATACTTATCAAAAATAATTACCTTGGAAACTTTCATGGCTAGTCTGATAAATGAAAATTTGAACAATTTCAAAAGCATTTTTTGCCACTTTAAGTAAAAGCTAGATGAAAATAATTCTTTTATCATTTGTAGTTTATTTTTCTGCATGATTTTTGTGTCTTTCATTTTTTTTCTAAAATAATTAGGGAAGCAGGAATTTGCATAAATAAGTTTTTACATGTAAATATCCTATGAACGGCTAACTCATTCAACACCCTGTATATAATTTACGGTGAAATCTGATAGTTTATTTTTCCTTATAATGCTACTTAAAATTCTCTGAAAAATAGCTGAAGACGTTTTTAATCCAAAGGGTAAACAGGTCCAATGAAAGTGCCCTTCTTTTTTGCTTGTCTTCAATTTTCAAGGGAATTGACCAGAACGCTGAGTTTATATCCAGTGTTGAAAAAAACTTACAATCTCTCGTTTTAACCATTAAATCCTCGTTCAATGGGAAGGGTTGTGACTGAGGAACTACAATTTTATTTAAATCGCGAAAGTCTATACATAATCTGGATCTTTTTCCTTCTTCTTTTTTAAAAGCCAGTGTTACCGGAGCAGCAAAAGGGCTATATGACTCTTCGATTAGATTTTTTTGTAATAATTTCGATATTTGTTGTTCTATATCTCTCGTTTATCTTCAATAGTGCACCTGTATGGCCTTTTACTACAATACTTATCCATTAATAAATCAATACGTGCCTCATCATAACCTTTTACAGTGCCTATATCATATTTATCCTTAGCAAAAATTGATTTATATCAGTGTATTAATTCATCTATTTCAGCCTGTTGCTGACAGTTTAGATGATTTACTGAAATATCAAAATTAGCCACTTCTACATGTTCATTAAAGTTTATCCTGTATTCATCATTCATTTCATCTCTAGTCTTCCATAGAACATCAACATTTTTATTAACATTTTGAAAATTTTGTTTTTCTTCAACTTTTTTACCTGAAAAGTCAGGAATTATTTCATTAATTTCTGCTTCCAATGTATAACTATTAACGTTTTTTATTTGATTTATTTTTGGCCTCTCGTTATTTTTGTTTTTAAACCAACATAAGGATTCAGGATGGTACCGAATACCTTTATTTTCTTTTTCACAAATTCTGCATGGTTTGTATCTTCCATTTTCTTCTTTAATTTTATTTTCAAACCTTGCAAATATCTTCTTTTCAGAATTATTTTTATTAACTAAATGTTCCAAACCTCTAATGTTATTAAACAAATCCTTAGTTTCCTTTAAGCTATTTCTATCAATCCTATCAGATATAAAATTTGGCATCCCTGTAGCAATGAGATCAATTAGAGTGGAATTATCTATCGACTTATTTATTTCTAATAAAAGTCTTTCATTTTTTAAAGCGTATTCTAATAATGAGCCCTGTATATATCTGAATGACATTGCATACCTGATTGACGTCCAACCCTTGTTTGCGTAAGTTTCACAAAAGTTGTTTCTCCATGTTAACCATTCTGAGTTGAGCATTGAACTGTACCAGTCAACACATGATTCTTCCAGAAACAACCCAAGGACCTCAATTTTTTTTATATCTTCTTCTATTCCGAAACGATTGCATTCGCTTTCAAAAGTATTCATCCATTGGGGTACGTTTGAGATTTTCCTTGTGAATTTTTCTATAACAAATGCCTCTGACAACTTTCTCATACTATGGTGTCCAGGAGTATCACTTTTTTTTCAGTAAAACTTTCCAGTATTCTAGTTAATATCTGTTCCGAGATTCCAGCGGTAGGAGCCTCCTGATGCTGTATTGTTGGTGTAATCTCCTCTAGCAAATAACCCTTAAACTGCATATTTCCATCTTCATCCATATAATCAATTTTTATTTCTTCTGTCACCGAAATCCATACATGTCTTCTGTCGTGCCTCTTTTGTAATGTAGCATTTACTTTTTTATAGGTTAGAGTTTTTGTGATTGCTTCATGCAGTTTTACCAGTTGGAATTGTTCTGGAATGATGTAAGTCTGTTCACTGTTTGCAGTAATTGAGGTCACACAAATTGCATTCGTCTTTGGATCATCCACAGCTTTTACTACGAATTCAAATCTTAATCTATCCATTCTTCCTCCAAGAATAGTTGCAAAAAATGTCGTTTTATAATGTGTCCTTTTTTATTGACACAAGCTCACGTGTATATGGAAATAAAACAAAAAATTGTTTCTCTGAAAAAAAGAGTAAATTGTATTAGTAACACAAATTACAACATTAAGATAAGACAAAATCTTACCTGAAAAAAGAGAAACGACATTTAAAAGCTAATATTTCCTAATGTGAATAATAACCAAACAATCACATCTACTAAATAATAATTAATAATTATATATCCAAAATTCAACAAAATGCACATTTTTATATTCTTATTTTGTTATCACCGCTTAAATTTGTACGGACTAGATATGAAATGCCAGATCCGCGGTAAAATTCAAAACTAAAAGGGATACACTTTTACATACATTTTTAGTTAGTGTAGTATCGGAGCAAAAAAATTTATGCACAACAAACTGGTAGGTACAGAATTTAATACTGTATAACATACAAAAAATTTTAAATTTGTGGGCCAAACAGTTTGTTTTTACATGTTTATTGATATTTTACAATTTTTTTTCGCAGATTTTTTGATAAAATATGAAAGTTGCACAAAACCTTTCTCGGTGTCCCCAAATTGTGCTAGCAAGTTTCAGTCCGGACGTTATGGAGCACAACCTTGCACTTTGTGATAGAAGCATGAAATTTGGTACAAGTGTAGATGCCAGGCCGACCCCCGCCCCCTTTAACCCCTAGACGCAAAAACACCCCCCAAATTTTAGTTTATCCTATTTATTTCGTAAACCGTTCATCATACGATAAAAATACATCAGAGCAAATAAATTTCTAATTCAATTTTAAACAAAAAAGGTTCTTAGGATATTTTTGATACGACTTACGGTTTCCATAGAATCATCACGTAAATTTAGGTCAAATATAGCGCGCACCTCAGAACTCGCGGATTTTCTCCAAATTCCCCATGTCGCGCCACTCGTACACAAAAATTACTGAAATAGTAAATTAAGAACGGACAATTATCTATCTGTAGTGTTAATTGCTTATTTGTCAAGATGTATTTTTCAAAAGTTTTTAAGCACTATTGTATAAAAATAAGCTGGACCGTCAAGAACAAAATTACTAGAGAACCTTTTTTTTTATTAATAACTCTTAAGTATTACAGCAATTTGCCTATAGGCATTCGGCGTTTTTTTCTGACAATATAATTACAATAACATGCAGAAAATCATTCCAGTGAACAATATCTATTTAATTACAAATCGTATGTTTTACATGAATCTTTGTATTAAGTCAACAGGATGGTATCTCTTTAACCTACGCACTTTGCTTGCACTCTCTGGTAGTTTGTTTGCATACACGTTAGGATGATGTATAATTCGGTCACTGTATTTAACACTGTATGTTCTAATCGTTTCCCTTACGGAGGGTAATGATACATCATGTTGGATCGTCTCGTTGGTAACATATCTAGGCGCGTCTACCATCGCTCGTACTACCTTGTTTTGGTATCTCTGGAGGATTTCAATATTAGAGTTGGCAGAGGAGCCCACAGCTGAATGCCATAAGTCCATATTGGCTTGAGTATTGCTTTATAGAGCAGTAGCTTGTTCTCCAAATTAAGTTGTGATTTTCTTCCGATCAGCCAGTACATATGGCTGAATTTTATACCAAGCTGCTTCCGTTTCGTAAAGATGTGTTTTCTCCACGTCATACGTCTGTCCAAGTGTATGCCAAGATACTTCACGTCTTCAGCCTGTGGAAGTTGTTGATTGTTTAATTTAACCGGCGGACAAGTTGACCTGTTCATAGTGAAGGTTATGTGAACGGATTTGGTTTCATTCACCTGAATACGCCATTTTTGTAGCCATCTTTGTATTTCGTCTAGATTCAGTTGCAGGTTTCTAGATGCCCTTGCTGGGTCTGAATGAGATGCCAATATTGCCGTATCATCCGCAAATGTGGCTACTGTTATTAAGCGAGTGGTTGGTAGGTCTGATGTGTGGATTAAATAGAGTACTGGTCCCAGCACACTACCCTGTGGTACTCCTGAAACTATGGCATAGAGGTCGGTATACTCATTTTGTTGCTTCACCAGAAAATATCTGTCTTTCAGATATGATTGCAATAGTAGGAAATGGTTATATGGTAAAAGCATTTTAATTTTGTAGAGTAGTCCTTCGTGCCAGACCTTGTCGAAGGCCTGACTAACATCCAAAAAGGCAGCTGAGCAAAAACGTTTTTTCTCAAGATCAACATTGATTACGTTCACCAATCTATGTACCTGTTCGATGGTGCCATGATTATTTCTGAAACCAAACTGGTGATTTGGTATGATGTTGTGTCTCTCTAGGATAGGTTTTAGTCTTTTCAGATAAAATTTTTCAAAGACTTTTGAGAAAACTGGCAGTATACTTATGGGCCTATATGATGTGGTTTCTTCAGGTTTCTTTCCAGGTTTCAGTATCATTATAACTTGGGCCACCTTCCACAGGTTTGGGAAATGTTGTATCCGGAGTATTGCGTTGAAGATAAATATCACAAGTTTTAAGCATTTTTCTGATAACTCTTGTAGTACCTTTCCCGTGATCAGGTCAAAGCCAGGTGCCTTTTTAGCGTTAATTTATTTTCGGATAACATTGCTAACTTCTCGAATTTTAATTTTTTTATGGGGAGATCGAGTTGATTAGGCGTCTCAAGGTATTTTATCACTTTTCTATCCTCTTCTGGCGTGGACATTGAAGGGAACGGCTGAAATACTTTTTCCAAATGCTTGGCAAATACTTCACTTTTCTCTTTGTCATTTCTTGCCCATTTACCATTACTGTCTTTAATCGGTGGATTTTCTGCTTGCGGCCTTTTAAGTTTTCTGGTTTCTTTCCAGAGGGAGTAGTCTGTGGCCTCCGTAGGTGATAGACTCTCTAAATAATCTTGGATTCTCTGGTTTTTTATTTCAACTAGCATCTCTCCTTCAATTCTTTAGATGATTTGTTTAGTTTACTTTTGTTTGCTATCGTTCGCATTTGTTGCCATTGCTTTTTAAGTATTCTCTTTTCGGAGATTTTTTGTTGAATTGTAAATGGAATTGTTTCTACTTCATGAGTCGTATTACTATTTGGGGTGGCAGACCAAGCTGCTTTTTGGATATTTTTAGTGAGCTCGTCGACTGCTTCTTCTATGTCATGTTCTGTTTTCATCGATATGTTCAGATTAATTTGCTTATCCAATTCTTTTCTAAAAAAGAATTAATTTATCACATTCTCTACGATTTACTATGTGCATGAATTGTGTTTTATTATTGTGTTATGCATTTATAAACTAAATTGTATTTTTTTGGATTGTATGTGTACGTATTTTGTTGTTATATTGTTTTGTATCATTGTATCACTTCAGTTGGTTATGGCAGCACTGTGTATATACCTACATTTGTTCACTGCAATTGATGCTCTTTTCTTATTTGTATATTAGGCTATTCCTATTTCAATAAATAAATATTAAATATTATAGTCCAGATCTAGCACCCAGTGACTATTTTTTGTTCCCGAATCTCAAAAAAACACTAAGGGGGACAAAATTTAGGGACAATGACGAACTTATAGCAGCTGTTGAGGGCCATTTTGCGGAAAAACTAAATGAATATTTTTATACTCCATTAAAGATGTTATTGAAACGGTGTTATACCTGTATTCAAAAGTAGGGGAACTATATTGAAAAATAAAATTTTGTTATTGCTCTAGTGTTTTGTTTTCATGCCTAGTCCGGGAATATAAAAACGACCCCTCGTACCTTGACGGTTTTCTAACTTAGTCTAATGGTTCTTGAGGGTTTATGCCACTTGATCTTAAGTAGTTTGCAGAGAGGAAGCCACCCGAGCAAGATTCATTGCTCTAACTGGCGTATTTACAGAGTTATCAGCGTTCAAAGTTGTCAAAAGTAAAATTCGTTGTTCTTGTTTAATCTAATGTACATTGACGGTTTTCTAACTTAGTCTAACGGTTCTTGAGGGTTTTTGCCACTTTATCTTATGTAGTTTGCCGAGAGGAAGCCACCCGAACAAGATTCATTGCTCTAACTGGCGTATTTACAGAATTATAAACGTTCAAAGTTGTCAAGATTGAAATTCGTAGTTCTTATTTAATCTAATGTACATTGACGGTTTTCTAACTTAGTCTAATGGTTATTGAGGGTTTTGCCACTTGATCTTAAGTAGTTTGCCGAGAGGAAGCGACCCGAGCACGATTCATTATTGCTTACACTGGCATATTTACAGAGTTATAAGCGTTCAAAGTTGTCAAAAGTAAAATTGGTTGTTCTTATTTAATCTAATGTACCTTGACGGTTTTCTAACTTAGCCTAATGGTTGTTGAGGGTTTTTGCCACTTAATCTTATGTAGTTTGACGAGAGGAAGCGACCCAAGGAAGATTCATTGCTCTAACTTGCGTATTTACAGAGTTATAATAAGCGTTCAAAGTTGTCAAAAGTAAAATTCGGATCCAAAATAGTCTCAATCGTTTGTACCTCTTATTTTCTTTTGTACCTCTTTGGGTTTGGAGATATTTTAAAAAATGTTGGGTGCTAGCATTTAGCCAGCTTTCGCATTTCTGATCCAAAATAATCTCAATCGTTAGTACCTCGTTTGCATCTCTTTTATTTTCGTTTGTACCTCTTTAGTATTCAAAAGATTCTGGAAAATCACCCTAACGCGCATGTTGGATTAACGAGATTATAAATTTTTTTTTAAATAAATCATAACAGATTTCAAATATTAAAAAGATGCAAAAATGTGTCTCATCAGAAAAATAAAAGATCTGTCGTTCCTGTCTGATCTGTGTCGTGACATCCATGCTTCATCCAGTGGTAGGTAATCAAGTGCTAGTGCAGAATAATATAAGTAGACGCTCCTACTTCAGATCACGATATTGAAGAAGTTGATATTGCAATAGATGAAGAAGGCGTAGCACAATAAATTAATGCGTAGGACGGCCGAAATACCGCAAGTTAAAATACCGAGGTGGCCAAATCCCTACTCGCACCTCCACGCTGGTGGTCCCTGGTAACCTGTTATATTGTTGTGATATTTGTGGTGCAACTACTGTTTTTGGCTTCTACCACCTTTAAAATCACAATCTCTCTTACCTCGACTAGCTCCAGAGCTTGAGACTCTTTTATTATTAAAACTGTGAAATGCTGAACTGCGATGGATCGTCTTTGTAAATCTGACGCAGACCTTAAGTTAGTTGCTTTAATAAAACTGCAACTCGACATACGAATAATAATAATTCGTTGGTTTACCCCGCTTTGTTTGTAATAAATTCCTAGTACTATCCTGTGAATGTAACCCTTTCTATTGAAATTAAATAAAAGAAACAATATCTCATAGGTGATTGTATTGGTTATTATTATTACAAAACCAGGTGAATATTTGCTGTGGCTATTAGATAGATGTAAATTTGAAAATATTAAATTACAAGATACATAAAAAGTTTTGTTACAAAAATATTGTCCACGATTATTCAAATAAATAGATATTTTCGAAACTTTTAAAAATGTTTTAATTAAATTTAAGTAAAAGTTACCTTTGTTTAGTGCGCCACTGGGTACGATAATATTAACTTCCGCATAAACGGGTGAAACAGATGTGTTGTTATCAGCTACTTTAACAGGTGTGTTGGTGTCGTTAAATCCAAAGAACGGTATCACGTCCAGATGATGTCCAATAGTGTATCCAAAATTATCAAGTCCGTAGAAATCAATAGTAATATTTGATTGAGTAATGTTGAAATTTCTTAACTTAAACCAAAATTTACTTTCAGGTAACCTCCAAAATTTATGCAACGAAACGAAATTCTCAAGCATAACCAGGCCGTGCTTGATATAATAAACAGCAGTAATATTTTCCAATTGCTGTACAAATGGCTCTCAAAAACCAGCATAAAACCAATATTGATTGAAATCCAATAATTTTTCAATCAATCTCAAAGATCCACAAAAAATTCTGCCAACCATAAAATTTCTCTCTCGTACGAACTGCTAATTCCAAAACTCACTAAATTATTCTCAACTTTTCGAAGTTTACTCGAGCACAATACAAATTCAACTGAGCGAGATTAAATTGTTCCAAGGCCTTTTATAGATTTCGTGCGTGGACCGGAAATGGTTGTATCCAAATTGGAAAAAATTCAAAATTGTTGACGGAAATCCTAGTGATCCGGACTTGGTAGACATTCGGTAAATATTCTTTTGATTTCTAACGTACACTGCACTCATAATTTAAATCAAAACACTAATTTTTAAAACAATTTTCAGATTCAAAACCGTAATCATAAAACATCATAGCAAATATCACCCTTATTAAAATTTTAACAAAATTAGCGCAAAACCACAGCAAAAGCAACATTACATAATATAACAACAATGCAAAAAGGTAAGTTCAAGTTTACATCGTTAAAAACTTAAAATTTATTGAAAAATAATCAAAGCAAATATTCCAGGTCAATGACCTCGAATTACAGATGAGGTCCTGAATTAACCATGAGAATTGTTCTCCACAGATACCATTGATCTGGATTAATGAAGGAAAACTAAGCTACCTAATGTTCACAAGGATGCACCAGGAAAATACTAAATTTTCGCTCTATTGCGAACAACATGAACTCAAACGTAAAGTCACCGAGAATGAGTCAGACCTGCAAAACTTAAATTTCCAGTTCAATATACACTCCGAGATCGGGTAACCAACTCCAGTGGATGAGGGAAAGCCACAGGGCTGACGCGAGAGGTTTCAACGGTGAAACGAACACCAATCGGTGAGGATAGCGAAAGAGTGGACTGCCCCGGATCGTCATTAAGCGACCGCTCAGGTAACCGCTTTGAAATAAAAACAAAGGATGACAGGAAGGTTACGAAAGAATTGCACAAGGTGCCATCTCTTCACAAGCAGGCTTTTTTCCCCAGAGTTCCCCTTTGATCGATCCTGCCGCGACACTGGGGAATCTACTGAGCGGTTAGTAGGAGCTGATGCCTACAGGAGCTGATGCGGTTAGTAGCCGCCAAAGGAACTGGCGTAGCGATCAAGGAGGTAATGATAAAGGCCGTTCCATATATGCAGGCTAGTGTAGCAAGGCAACACCAAGCCGAGGAAACAAAGAAAACCTCTTGGAGGCAATAGAATCACTGAAGGTCGAAGTTACCCTGGGGACTGACCGAGTTTATCAGGCTGGGTCGTGACTATGCCTCTATGAGGATGTGTGGCCTCACCGTGCTTGGCCATCCATCCCGCGCCCCCGGATGCGACTGAGCTGGTGGCTCCGTCGAACATCTAGGGGGATTTTATAGACCTGCAGGCAAAAAGGAAGGCAAAGGCAGTGAGGTATAAGGAAAGGAAAAAGGCGAAAGAGGAAGCGACCGAACAATAACAGCAGGACAAGCGCGGTGGGCAAGTCAAAGCCGAGGCTGTTATCATCAGACTCAAGATGGAGGAAAAGACAATTGATATCCTCCAAGCACTGGAAAGTCAAATAGACCCCTCCATTCAGATCTCTAAGATCAGGACCTCTTGGAAGGGGTACATAATTTTGGAAACTGAAAAAGGGTGCGGCAACGCCAAAGATCTAAGGACAGAGGTACAGAAGATCCATCATCACTACCACTAATTTCTGGAGTAGTGGAGAGGTTTTTTCCATCAGCTGATGCAGCGGTAATCACGCTCAGCTGTAGAATTTCCGCTATTAGAGTATCTCCGCTCGCCGTCGGCATCTTAACACCTTTCTTATTGTGTCCCACTCTTCCTTAGGTGTCTCGGTCAGTGACCTCTTCTGCATCTGTGGTCTTTTTTCTATCTCTATTCTCTATGATTATTGATCTAAGCATGGGAATCCTGAGTTGATCGGGTTTCTTCTTGGATTCCTCCATTTCTGTAATATAGGATTTACAGAGGGAAATCTAATTTTCATATCTTTGTTATCCTCCACTTCGCGGTTTTGCTTTGAAAATGTCAAACATCGTTTCGATTTTCTCATAGTTATCTGGCGAACTTGTGTTCAAAAATATCACTATCTTCAAAAGTAGCACCCGAGACTGACGAAGATCTGGCTTGGGACGATATCTCTTCTTCGTTCATCCAGGGTTTCTGCTGGGGAGGGAATATTATCCCCCAATACCCATACCCATCCCCCAATACAATACAAGTTTAATAATATTTAATTTGCAACAATAAAATTGCAAACTTGAAAATATTGAAACAATATCTGTCCTCACTATCTCTAATGAGAAGGTAGCTCGGAACAGATAATGTCCACGCAGAAAATAAATTCTACTTTTATTTGCGTGGGGCCCTGATGGTAGGTATAAGCCAGCTCGATATAGCGGCGGCAAGGCCGTGGGTCGTGTCAAATGAACGCCCCGAAGAAAATCAAGGAAACAGCTTTGCTAACACAACAAAAATAATCAGCAATTAGATGTTCGTTGCTGGAAGGCTATGACATAAGCGATGTCGGATGGAAATTGCGTTAGCCGACCAGAACCAGTACAGTGGCAAAGACATTACCACCAAGAACCACTCCACAAAATTAATCAACGGAACGTTCGAGTGGTCATTAAAAAAATCCCACAAACGGTGGAACCACAATCGAACTTCCAACAATAAAATCAAGCGGAAGCGACACCGATGAAATGCAACACCCTGTACGTTGGTCGCACATCGCTGCCTTCTTAAAAAAAACATATAACCAAAAATAAACATAAAAAAAATGTCCAACATAGAATTTCAAATACAAGATTTGAACCTACATCGAACGCGTAGGAATTCTTATGCCAATGCATTTGACCAAACGCTGCTCGTTGTTACCTAGAGAAAGTAATGCACAGTTCAAACTCAATTAAATAAAACATAATTATATAATAAATAATTAATTAGTTTTCAAAATATAAAATTCAAACTTTGGCATTAAAATCCACGTCTGCGACGTCAGATTAGATAACCTCTAATCACGTCGAACAGAAAAGCAAAACCTGCGACTTAACGATAATTTCGGCCCAAAAACGTTCCAATAAAAAATGCAAAGCAAAGAAAAAATCAAAAATATTAAAACAATTAAAAAAATAATAATTAATACTATAACACAAAAGAGAAATGATACGAAATACCTGCGACTCCTGATCAGGTCTGCACCCCCGAAATCTGCGTTAAAACCCCAAACATTCCGGAACGGATGGAGCCTCGGTGCTCGAGAATCGATTGCAGCGAAAACCAACTGGATCCCAAATCTACCGTGGGTGATCGATCTTCCAAATCAAACTTGGTTCCACTATCACTTCATCGATGCACTCGAAAAACACAACCTTTCGGCTCGACAGCCCTGACCCGAGTCTCTTATTGCGCCGATTCCAATGCTTTTCTTATCCCAATCTCTCTTCCCAGTTCGACCGTTAGATGGAGCGAGAAGTGCCAATTAAATGAATATTGGGAACGAATTTGGAGACACAAATTCGTTACAATATTTCCCTAACTTAACGCTAAAAATGAAGTAACGTAAGTTTGAGAAATTTTAAAATTCTTCGATTCATCTCCAGGTTTTCCATACAGGTAGGAAAATTTGTCTTATTATGTTTTGATAATAATTTTAATAATAAAGGCGGTCGCAAGGGAAAGTCGTTATTGTACTGCCTACGAGCTGCTAGTTTTTTAGGATGGTAAAATAAATTGACCAATCGCTGCTGGGTTACGAATAACATATAAGATCTTAAGTATATTTAATAAAAACAATTATTATTACTATTACCAAACCAATATTACTTTCATAAGCAGGATAATAAGGTGGCTGTGATTTAATAACAAGGTTGTGCGGCCTGAAGGCCGCTCTTCAATCTTTCAGTTTTATAAGAATTGACCAATGACAGGTGGGTTGCGATACACATACTGTCCTACTAAACAAGAAAGTCGTAACTACATAACTGACAGTTTTGAGTAACTTGAAGGTTCTATATTTTGTTTCACAAACGAAAGTTCTCAAAAGTCCCCATCAAGATCAGCACACTATTACAAAAAAATTTCCTATCCGACAGAGAACATTATTATTATTTATAGCTTTGTACATTCTTTACGAATATTGCTATCCCTTATTGGGATTTACATATCCTTTTGAAGGGGTGGATCAGTCCCCACTTGACATCAAGAGTTTGTACATGTTATTTTTTTCTTCTTCTTGTTTCTCACAACTTTGAGTGTGTCGCTGTGTCTTTTACGATATTGCTCCATATCTGCCTGTCTTGTGCCTTAGTTGGCCATTCGCCTACTTCCATTGTTCTAAGGTCGCTCGTCACTTGGTCCCACCATCTCGCTCTCGGCCTTCCTCGAGCTCTCTCCTCACTGGGTTTCCATGTTGTTATTTTCTTCACGATATTGTTCTCGTTTCTTCTCATGATATGCCCCAGCCATCTAATTCTTAGCGACTTGATGAACCTTAGTATGGTTTCTCCTTGTATCACGTTTTCTATTTCATGGTTCATCAGAGGTCTACTTTCGCCGTTGTTGTCTTTTTTGGGCCCAGTATTGTACGGAAGACCTTTCTCTCGAACGCTCTTAGACGTTCAGCCTCGGCTTGAGAAAAGCACATAGTTTCCGACGCATATGCGATCACCGGTCTTATCAGGGACTTATAAATCTTTACTTTTGTTTGTTTACTTAGTTTCTTATCTTTAAGGAGCTTCTTGTTTGCATAATACGCTCTGTTTCCAGATTGTATTCTTCTTCGTAGTTCTTCTTGTCGATTACAGTTCTTGTCTATGTATGTTCCCAGAAAAATAAAACTGTTCACTTCCTCGAAACGGTAGCTGTCTATCTTAATATCTTTCGTACTATTTGATGTGGTTCCATCTCGCTTCATATATTTTGTTTTTCCTTCGTTCACCGACAGTCCCATTTCTCTTGCTTTTTCTAAAACTATCAAATAAAAACTATCGAATAAAAACTAGCGAATAAAAAATATCCAATAAATTTTTTTTAAGGTAGAGTTTACACTGTTTACCAACCTTTTGCGGTTGGTAATCCGATAAACAATTAAATACTATAATATAAGCAATTTTGCATTTACATTGTTCATAACAAAACCCCAAAAAGAAATATCAAGCCTAACAAAGCATTCCCAAAACAAAAGTTATTCGAATATTTTTAGTAACTAAAAAGTTATCCGAATAGTTTTAGTTACTAAAAATTCATTCGATAGTTTTTAGTAACTAAAAAAAAAAGAAACTATCGATAGTTCGAATAAAGCCTAACTATAGAATAATTCGATAGTTTTTTATTCGATAGTCCCATCACTAGATAGGATCTTCTAAGACGGTGTAAAACATGGGAAAAAGTAAAATTTTACACGTAGATACGGTAACTCGATTTTCGTAAAAATGTCAGATAAGACCTTCTTGCAGGTCCATTTCCCCAGCCCCGCCCATCGCGAATTTTGAATCAATTTTGGTGTCAATCGTTTGTGTTCGTTTGTGTTTTCATTATTTTCGTTTGTGTTAGCACCGTTCGCGAAATATCTTCAAATTTACGTGGGCGGGGCTGGGGAAACGGCAGCCCCGCCCATCGCGAATTTCGGGTCGAATTTGGTGTCAATCGTTTGTGTTTCGTTTGTGTTCGTTTGTGTGCTCATTATTTTCGTTTGTGTTATCACCGTTCGCAAAATATCTTCAATTTAAGTGGGCGGGGCTGGGGAAATGCCAGCCCCGCCCATCGTGAATTTCGGGTGAATTTGGTGTCAATCGTTTGTGTTTCGTTTGTGTTCGTTTGTGTGCTCATTATTTTCGTTTGTGTTAGCACCGTTTGCGAAATATATTCAAAAACATAACCTAGGTTTATTTCCCCGGCCCGCCCATTTTGAATTTTTGCTCGAATTTGGTGTCAATCGTTTACTCATCGTTTGTGTACGTTTGTATTTCTATTCCCGTCTTCTCAATATCGATTTTCAACTAGCTAGGAGAAAATGAATTTTTGTCAAGCTCCGAGAAACAACCGCCACATTTCGAAATTATAGCAATTACGTTATTTAAGAAAATTGGTGTTATTTTAGTTGTAAATTTATCAATATGGATAGGTTTCAACTTAAAACAATAAAAACCATTTTTATTTATTTTACTATAACCACAGCAGTGACTTGATGAGATTGGATGTCATTGGAACAATCGATGTCAAAGCTCTATTGGAAGTTCTACAGAAATATAAATCTGATTTAAAAGATCCTCATACGAAAAAAGTTGTCCCAGTGACTAATCCAGTATGGAATAACGTACAAAAAAGTTTGAAATTCGCCGTAACTCTAAAATATATCAACAGTATAGTGCTTTTCAACAGATTTAACGTTATGGACAAGTTAAGGGCTCGCCACATAGCCTGTGCTGTGCTATGCTATGCTCTGTGTTATGTCAACACAAACGTTGAACAATGGCATGGTCCATTTTGCGCATGACCATGACATTGTTCAACGTTTGTGTTGACATAACACAGAGCATAGCATAGCACAGCACAGGCTATGTGGCGAGCCCTTTAGGATTACAAGTAAATACCGAATCATTTGAAATAGGAAATAATGCCCACCGCGATGATAATGAAACAAGTGAAAATGAAGAAGAAATGATTTAATTTAAAATGGCGTTATCTGCGGAGGAATGGAAAAAAATGACAACTGAGCCGGTATTACATAACAGGAAGGATCGACCAAATTCTCAGAGATCTGAGAACTAATCCATACTGGATTAGTTACTGGGGCAACTTTTTTCGTATGAGGATCTTTTAAATCAGATTTATATTTCTGTAGAACTTCCAATAGAACTTTTTAAAGGATGAAAGGATTTTTAAATTTGAAATTTCTAGAAAATAACAATGATGTCGAACTAGGTGGACCTGCCGCTAAAGCGAGTTCCACTTAGGCTTCTATACAGCTATCTTTCTGGTGTGAAAAATTGTTGTTAGCTAGTTATTTTTAGTCGCCATATAGTGTAAATAGTATCAGATAATCTGCACTAATTAAATTTTTGCGGTTGGTATTTTTTTCATTTACTATATAAATAATAATAATCAAACTTTATTCCATTCGGAACTTTACTTCTCTGTAATGTACGGTCCATTTTTTTGGTGGTTCAATCCTCTTCTTTCTCTTTTATTTACAACTCAACTTCACCAATCTCATCAAGTCACTGCTGTGGTTATAGTAAAATAAATAAAAATGGTTTTTATTGTTATAAGTTGAAACCTATCCATATTGATAAATTTACAACTAAAATAACACCAATTTTCTTAAATAACGTAATTGCTATAATTTCGAAATGTGGCGGTTGTTGCTCGGAGCTTGACAAAAATTCATTTTCTCCTAGCTAGTTGAAAATCGATATTGAGAGGGAATAGGAACACAAACGATGAGTAAACGATTGACACCAAATTCGAGCAAAAATTCAAAATAGGCGGGGCCGGGGAAATAAACCTTGGTTATGTTTTTGAATATATTTCGCGAACGGTGCTAACACAAACGAAAATAATGAGCACACAAACGAACACAAACGAAACACAAACGATTGACACCAAATTCGACCCGAAATTCACGATGGGCGGGGCTGGCATTTCCCCAGCCCCGCCCACTTAAATTGAAGATATTTCGCGAACGGTGATAACACAAACGAAAATAATTAGCACACAAACGAAAATAATGAGCACACAAACGAACACAAACGAAACACAAACGATTGACACCAAATTCAAGCCGAAATTCGCGATCGGCGGGGCTTCCGTTTCCCCAGCCCCGCCCACGTAAATTTGAAGATATTTCGCGAACGGTGCTAACACAAACGAAAATAATGAAAACACAAACGAACACAAACGATTGACACCAAAATTGATTCAAAATTCGCGATGGGCGGGGTTGGGGAAATGGACCTCCTTCTTGCTTAGTCCGGCAGTATAGGTTTTTTCCCACTAAATTTTTCAAGCATATTTCCTGCCATTTTAAGGTTTACCTTGATTAAAATTTCCCTGACTTTTCAGTAAATTGGAAAACAAAAATGCACTGAACGAAGGAGGGGTGGTATGTCAATGTACAACGTCAACATAAATATTTTTTAAAGTTTAATAATTTTTAATTAACAAAAATAAATGTGCAAATTTGATATTAAAATATTTTCCTAATAGCTTAGTGTTAAAAATGAATTAATTTGAGAAGTTAAAATTCTCTGACTTTTTCAGGTTTTCCATACATGTGGGAACATGGTCTTATTATGTTTGATAACAGTATTTGTTCATAAAGCATCTCTCATTGGTTTATTTCTTGTTATCAACTTGAAAAAGTTTCCGTGCGGCCTTTAGACCGCACAACTATAACAATTGCTTACTATTAGAAAATTAATGAATAAATAAATGAGAAAATAATTCATTTGAACCCATAATATAATTTTGTATACCCCCCTCCCCGCCGTTGTTGTGCAACCGGTTACGATCCAAGCGACATCGAACTGCCCAGTATTCAGCGGCTTAACTACACTCGAAGTTAACAAAATTTTCCTCGAGTTGCTATTTTGGTTTGGGAGGGCGGCGTCTCGTTGCCCTCCCGTGCCATCCGCTACTGTTTCTGAATTGAAAGGTTTTAGTATAAAGCATAGATTATTACATAAGGACATATTTATAACATTTGTGTTTGTCTCTTTATGTACATATAATTGGTACTAATTTTCATGTTTGCACTGAAATTTAAGTTTTCAAGTGGATTTACACTTTTCTTCGTAAGAGGAGTAAATAATCTCTGCGACACTTTTATAATGACAAGGTTTCATAAATACTATGTATCTTTAGTTTAAAATCTATGAATATTTTAATAAATACAAAGCAATCTTTCGTTCTGTACATATACTTCATGGTTCGGTGCATGCCCTACAGCATCAAAGGAAGTTGTCTCACCATTATCACCATTATCAAGTGCTTAGTAACTACATTATACATGAATCGATTCTTAAAAGCAAAGGCAAACGAAATCAATCAATATTTTGCAAGATCCAATCGTGGACTCTCTTTGGAGAGATGCATCCATTTTATTTATTAATTTATTGAAAAAAAATTCAATTATCCCAATGGTAAAGTTTGGCCCACAAAAAGTTAAAGAATATATGCTATAAGCTATACGAGAGCAGATTCTGGTTATCATTTTTTGTGATCAAGTTGTGCGCCATGTTATCTTTTTGCAAAATTAATACGTTTTACATAACTTTGTTATTTTAAATCCTACGCACTACACCAAACTTCCTTCCTCTGCAGATTGTAAATTTTTATTTTTAAAATAGAACCCGTTATTGGTCAACTCTGTTAATGCCTATTAGGTTTGATATATGCACTAGGAAATCAATTTATAATTTATTAACTTATAGCAATAACTCAACTATTTTTAGAAATAAGTGCAACAAACCCTATACGAAGTACATATATTAAGAAAGGTAAAAAAATGACAAATTAAAAATTTTGCATAGGTTAAATTTAAAAAAATATTTTTGTAATTTGAAATCACAAAACATTGAAAAGTATAAAGAGAGAAAGCGAACAACAGATTTATAAAAGTGACGTTTTTAATTTTTCACTATGATTTTTCACAACTTTCATTATATTTGAAATTTCAAGAAAATTTCAAATTCAAGATTATTTTCTAAAATTAAAATCCCTTTCATGTGAAATTGTAATTGCACCACAATTTTATTCGTTAACATTGTACGTTACCAACCAAATTCACTAAAAGTGATATTATCCTCATAGGTACAAAACTGTAAAGAGTTGAAATCGATTATAACAGATGGACAGAAAAAATTGTGTTATTTGTGAGCTATTTGTCATTGCAGTCGAAAATCGAAAATCTTCGTCTTCATCGTAATTTAGGACTAACTCCTGTGTCATCCAATTTGTACTGTCAAGTCGTCAAAAATATCCAATAACAAACCTAAATTAATAAATTCTCTTCTATAGATTTTACCTTTGACCCCACGTAACTCAAAGAAATTAAGAGTTGCTGTCGTTTTATTGTTGTGTTCTTGCCGAGATTAACTTTTTCAATCACGACAACCGGTGCGATTAATAAAAATCTACCGTCCTTCTTTCAATGGGCAGATTTACTATGATGAGTTTAAATAGCCGCCATTATTACATATGAATTGTATGAAAGTGGATTCTATTCATTGGCATGTACAAAATATAATTGAATGCTACTAAAAATTATGATAAGTGCAATTTAAATTTTTGTGTGTGCGAGATATTTTTTGAGAAGGAAGATTATTGGCCTACAAGAAAAATTAATTGGTGATGTGATTTAAACAAAACGGAATACGATCAGTTTCAATGCGCAGGCTAGAGAACCAGAATAATGTTAGTTTAGCTAAGTTTTGGCAAAGTTCGTCCAAATTAGGAGGTAATTCGTTGCGTCCATCAACGTGTGATTGTTTTGAATATTCGTGCAAATGTGAAATTTTTGCAGAAGTCGTAAATTACTTCTTAATAAGTCGATTGTGGTACCAAATGTTGGATATTTTAGATCAATTGGATTTTTTAGATCGAACATTTGGTTGGAATAAAATAATTTTTTAAATAAAAAATTGTTTCAATACCATGGATGGATTGATTTGATAGCTTTGGATAAAAGTGAAATTTGAAGATACGATGAAAATTGGTAGAGGTTATACCTACAAACTGATGTTATTGAAAATTTATGGAAATATCGCGTAACTGCGAGCACAGTTATGAAGATATTTAATACGGGCCTTCAAGAACTTATTCTAATAATTAACCAAAACAATACTGACGGCAGTTTTGTAGAAGCAATTTAATTTCCAAACTAGATTTTTTTTTAAAGAATTTACAACTAGAATTTTTACCATAAAGTGAAATGCATTATTTGCGAAATGCATTTTTGCTGTGGGTTTTTCGATATGGCGGCCAAATCGGGCGTCGCTACCCCGTGCAAAATCAATGTCGTTTTAAAGATGCAAAAAGAAGATAATCAAATTTTTTTCAGCTGTCTCCAATTACTTCCACAATATCGTAGCACCTTTAGAAGGGCTTGTAGACTTGCCAAATATTTAAAATATTTTTAATTGTATAAATTAAATTTATTAAAAACATATTCAATCTAGGCATGAAAAAAATTGGTACGCAGACTTGAACCTATAGATGGCACTATATTTTCAGTAGATTTCTAAGCAAACTTGAAGTTCCCGCTCTTCTGAAAAACCTGAAATATCCGAAAAATTAAAATTTGATCCAGTTTTCTTTTTCATTTCAATCATTAGCCCAGGAATATTCTATGTATGTATACCAATTTTTCAAAGATATTTTGGATGTTTAAGATAAACCCCCAGGACCTATAGATTAACGTGGAATTTGCACCATCACGCACAGTTAAGTTTTTAGGAGCTATTGATATTCAAACCCGGGGATATCCTTAAATCCAAAGTCCTGAACCTTATGTAATTGTTGTAATATCCAATCATTAAAATGAAGAATCCAATCACTAAAATGAAGAAAAAAGAAAGCCTAAAAAGAGAAGTATTAATTTAAAAATGAAAACCTAACCGGTAAACGTTCTTACTGGCTTGGTAGATTAGTAAATTTGAGTAGTACTTTAAATCCAACCTGGACTTGCCAGAGAATTCAAATTGCACAGGCACAGCAGTGGTTTGGTGTGATTACTAGTTGAGTTACAGTGCGGAAATTCTGGGGACTCCATAGAATTTCTTAGCGCTGCCCTTTAGTGAATTTAAGTATTTGTTGTATAATTACATAAATCTGCTCAATTAACAGGGCGTCAAGGTCAAAAGATATTTTCTCAATTTCGATTGCAATCAAAATCGGTAGATCTCCGCAAAAATCGGTAGGTCTGGCAACACTGACTTAGCTCAGCTTTAATTTTTGAGGATTTTTACTGTTTAATCTTTTCGTGTTCTCTTAAATATTAAAAAAATTTAACTAAAATAATAATAATTTATTATAAAATTTTAATTTGAAATAAATTTGCTATGACGATCTTCTCTAATCGGTTCGCATGTCCTCAACACTGCATACGCTTTCCACAAATGAAATTATATCGTATCCATGATATCATAAACCGCATATAATTTAATTATCAATGTAATATGTCTATTGCCATGTATTGCTACTGTAAATATCTAAAATTTATTTTATATAGCGAAGGAAATTAAATGGCACTTAATTAAATAATGCTCCTACCAGCTATGCATGAGAACTCTGTAAATTTTAGGGTCAAAAGTGGGTTCCTGAATCTGTTGA
The DNA here is from genome assembly GCA_932274525.1 of Podabrus alpinus. Lineage (NCBI taxonomy): Eukaryota > Metazoa > Arthropoda > Insecta > Coleoptera > Cantharidae > Podabrus > Podabrus alpinus. The sequence continues at coordinate 49,092,192 of OW026456.1, read as the reverse complement.
ATGCTCATATAAGTTTTCTTAATTTAATAATTTCTAAGAAATACACCGGACAACAATTTACTGTACCTTACACCTATTTGTTCTTTTCCTCACTGCTGTTGATTTAAATGAAATCAAACGTAATCATTTGCAAACTAAGTAATGTAATTTATTGACAAATATAATAATTTAAAAAAAACAAAAGATGTATTTTTAATAATTGGGAGTAAATCAAATTTACAAAAAAAACAATCAATAATAAAAATTTTATAAATCCCCAAAGTTTTAAATCACGCGCGAACTGATTATTATAAATGTTACTAAAAAGAAGTGTCGACACAAATTGCTTACCGACGTAATCGTGCACGATCGATGCACGATCAATTCCCATACCATGAAGATTTCCAGTGTGAACCAACGATCAATCAGGTAAGTCCAATTTTCAATAATCTTCTTTAATTTCCAATAACTCGTGAAATAACCATAAAATTATCAACCATAAAAATATTCTTCAAAACTTGTAATAATCTTCTTATCATTCACAATTTCCAATTTTATCAAATAATACTTAATTAATTTCAACTTATTATCGAATAATTTCTTGATACTTTTGAAACTTGACTTCTTAATTCTCATCTACTCTCATATGAGACTCCAAATTACGTCCTGACGTCTCCATGGACGGAACGAGATTTCCAAAATTACGTCCTCCCGCTTTCATGGACGGAACAAGACTTTTCTGTCTTCTCCTCGCTAATCCCACCAAAAATCATCTATCTGACCGCGCACGTTTTCTTTATCGCACTTATTTTAATTAAATTTGAAATCTTATACTTTTACAAATAAAAATTTATTTTTAATTTATTCCCAAAATTTTCTTAAATTAAAACAAATAAATCATCTTTAGCCTTTCACACACTTTTGAAATTCTTGTTTACAAATTAATTACGCTTGGTATTTTTCAGGTTATTTGAAGCAAGCAGTTTCTTCTGAAGTTAAGAAGATGTAGGTGCAAGTCTCTATTTTTCATAATGATCTTTAACTTGAACATTTCGACATGAGCATTCCACAGGAAAGTAACCCAATTACGCTAGACCACCCCCTATGGTAAACAGGACATGACACTATATATAATAAAATAAAAACTTTTGGAAATCTTTCATTATTTTAAATAATTGAGTCTTTAATCTACTGCGTTGTTTAGCTATTAGCTGTCGTTTCCAATATTTCTCATAATTACTTCATATTAATATTTCTTACCACTTTACAAATTTTATGTTGACCCACAATAAGTGGTTATGACCATCCTAGCATCCAATTTTCAATTGGCCAAATATAGCCTTCCAATTCTCTCGTATTAATTTTCCAACTTCTAAAATTTTTCACAACAGTATGGTGATTCCTCTCTTGGAACTGGACGGTATTAAAAGGATGTAGTTCCAACTATTGTCCTGAAAGCTAGAAAACCAGACATCGCCTCATTCCTACTCCACTGGTGAAGATATTAAAGCGTGGGATGAATCTTCTTTCGTATTTTAACCAATCTTTGCCAAACGAAAACCTCCGTACTAGGAGGTCATGAAATTTCGATGTCTTTCCTAAACCAAAAGCGTGCCCACTCTAAAATTTGGTATGCAAGTAGCCAAAAATATAATAAAAATTATATTATATTCGTTTGAGAATTTTAAATTACTTAGTTTTTGCGGGAGAAGCATTCAAAGTCAAAATTTGATCAAGCCCCATTCAATTGCGAATAAGCGGTTGAATTTTCTCTACCGCAGTTTGAAATCAAAACCGTAGATACCGTGCAATGCCGCTCTACAGAGAGGGGGAATAACGGTCGTCAATTGCGATTAGCGCGGCCTGATTTACAAAGGCAACTTCCGAAGTATCTTCACAGCTGTCCGTAGTTAAAACGTCTTAACTAACAAATTGCTTTTCTGGAGGAAAATGAGTTTATATTTAACAGAAATTTTATATAACCATCTATGTATTAGAGAAAACATTGATTACTATTTTATAATGAAGACAGCATTATAACTTCTATACATAAAATCACTTTTCTGTCGAAAGCCAATTTGTTAATTAGGATGTTTTAACTTTGGGCGGCAGTGCAGCATAGCAACATCTGCGTGACTTGGGTGTCCAAGTCGCGCCGGCAAAATTCCAATCTGCATTAGCCAGTTGACAGGTTTAGTTTAGAGCTATATAGGACTACGTCCAGGTAATAAAAGATTAAGGATGCGAATAAGGATGCGAATAAGGACAGTGTCATTATGGATCTTATAGTTGATCACGAGGGGCAAATATCCCGAAAAGGTTATGTATATTAATTTTGAATTCCTTGGAATTCATTGTAATAAATCCCTGAAATTGATTATAAATTACCGGAATTCCTAAGAAATCATTGAAATTTCTTGAAAATCATAAGACTTCTTTGAAATATTTTTGAAAATGCTATGAAGTTTTTCATTTGAATTTGATTAAAATCACTGGGAATTTATTGGAATTCTTTTGGAAATCGTGGGAATTCCTTAGAAATATTTAGGGAAATCTTTGGAAAATCCATGGAATTACTTACAAATCGTAGGAAATTGGAAATTGTCAAAATTCTTTGGAATTTCTGGGATATTCTATGAATTCTTTAATTTACAATTATTTAAAATTACTGGAAATTCCTTGCAATTACTTGAACATCGTTGCAATTCTTTAACGGTCTTTGGAAGTCATTAGAATTATTTAACATTTTTTGGAAATACTATGAATTCTTTAATTTCAATTTGTTTGTTATAACCTAAAATTAAAGGAGTAAAATTTTGGTATGATTGGATATTGATTATGGATTGCCTCCTTTTTGTTCAAGTAATTCTCCTTTTTGTCAGTGTATATCATCTTTCGTACCATTAATTTCATCTCGTTGTCCTTGTAGTGTTCCATCTTGTCATTTTCCATGAGTTTCCGTTTCATTAATTGCATCACAATTCTTCTATCCATCTTCGCCGTTACCTCGCACCTCCTTCATTTCCCGATTAACTTCCCCAAATTTGTTCTTCACCTGTACCTGTGGTCGTCTTTCACGTCTACGTCTAACTTTTCCACCTTATTTTCTACAACTTTGATTTTGATGTCCAGAATTTTATTGTTTTCTTTTATTTGTTACTTAAATTTATCTATTTTGTTGAACATTTCATCTTGCTTCTTGTTGTCTTCCCATCGTTCTCTCTTGTCTTCTTCTGGTTCTTCATTGTTTCATTCATTTTCATTCATTTTTCGCATAAACATCATCATCTCGCTTTCTTTTTCTATTACTGTGGCTTCTTTCTTTGTTGCTTGACGCGTCGTCATCATTGATGGCTAACCCCTTTATATACTTTCAACTTCAAACTACCCCCTATTTCTTTAAAATTTTTCCCTGCGGGTTGTGGGTTTAGAGACCCTGTTTTTCGCCCACTCGTTGCGGCGCCTATTTTATATACATACATAAATGCTCTGTCCCTCTCGTTATCCCTTGTGTGAACTGCTCCTTGTTCTAGTGCTAACTTTCATATACCTATTAACTTTGTCCCTCACAGAAATTCTCTTAATTGAAATAGCCCCAATGAAATGATTAAATGGATCGTAATTAGATAAAGGCTTATATATTTTTATTAAATAACATTTTTTATAAACTTAACATAAGTTGACTTAATTTGATGTTATAGTTTTTAGAGTCATTAACCTCAATTAATTTTTTGCCTCTTTCTTGTTTTACTTAGTTTTGTTTATCCAATGAAATTTCCTCACAATATTGAAATGTAACATAAATAACTATAATTAAAGTTTAACAAATAACACATAACAAACAACAATAATTTACTAGAATTTACACAACAACGATTACTAACTTTTATTTATCCTTCCTTCTTTCTTCATTCTTAATTCTTTCTTGACCGTCTCGTATTTCACCTTACACATTTTATTTTTATTTTTAAATAGCTTCCAGAACTTTTCATAAGTTATTCAATTATTATCCAGATTTATTTCGATTTAAATTTTAAAATCTTGTTTTAATTTTTCATTGTGTTCCGATGAACTTATTTAGATTATACATTTTGCTATAAAATCTCTCATTATTCGGGAAAATTTTTTTTATCATCCTCTGATCGCCAGATCTCAAAACTTATTATTAATTTGTCTCCAGGTTACCCCAAACGATCCCGTAAGAACAAATTTTGTGTCCGCTGTTCATATTTGTATCCTGTTTTCTTTTCATAAGGAGCTCACCATAGATACAATGCACCACCTTCCAATTTGTTCATTTCACAAACCCTTATTGTAATTTTCTTAACATTATCATGCATGTTTACACTTGAATTTAAAAAATATTTTATTGGATTTTATGAGCAATATTCTGGGTATCATCGCAGTATCTGCGATTGTGATTCCGAACTGCGGTGATGAAAATTCACTCGACCATTCGTGGTTAAAATCCGAAGTCTCCAAAAGCTCTCATCAGATCAGCTAAGGCAAACATACTCCATTCCTTATCCTCCTTTATCGGACTAAATTTTACCAGGAGTCCAGTGAACTTAACGAAAATAATCTACTTAGTGTTCCCTATCTGATTGTACCCTTTAGCATATCTGCCCTTAACAGATTGGATTCTAACAATGAAAATCTATCAGGGAATATTTATTAAAATCGGAGACACGCCAATAACTTTTGTCGCGAGATGAAATTTATAGTTTCAGGATTTTCCTCGGCAAAAGGAATACAGTAGTACCTACCTGCTAATATGTAAGTTATATCAATACAAATTTGCAGCTTTCCAGAAGGTGGTTTAAAAGTAGGCAAACAATTAGACCGTGGTGAAGATATCTCAATATTTATTAAGCGCATGAACTTGACAAATCTCCTACGGAACTTTTGGTTTTGGAAGAAAACCTTCGCATAGAAGGTGACTTAAAATGCATACAGTCAAATTACAGTTTCTATTTCTGATTTGGGGTAATTGTAATGGTATTAAAAAACTTGAAGGTTTGAAATCACAAATGAACCGAAAATGTTTCATTCCTTCATAGTCCTACTATGCCATTTGGGAATTCCCCTTTCTTTTTATACAATGGTCCTATGGGTCAACCATGTGGACAAAATTTTTCATCATGCTATGACATCATCGAGCAAATAATTAAATTTAAAAATTTCGAAATATTTTAATAATTCAATACACGAGGGAAAATCAATAAGTTCGGTAAAAACGGTATAAGAAATCAATGTTAGTTTTTAATGAAATAAATTTTATCTTTCGACGTAATCTCCTAGAAGTTCAAGGTATAATTGGTACTTCTTTGAATTAAGTTTTCTAAACCACTGAAAAAAAACTTGTTTAGATTGCCTTCATAAATCCTTCAACGGTATTAAATTTCATCCCTTGTAATTTTTTCTTTAAATTTGGGAATAAAAAGTAATCGCTAGGGGCTAATTTTGAACTGTAAGGTAGGTGATTTATTATTTTGAAGCCATAGTTTTTACTAGCAGCCTGTGAAACTTTCGACTTTTGAAGTAACTTGTGAACTCTCCACAGTCGTAGAGAAGCAATCATTTTTGTTTCACTTTGCCCTTTCTTTTTTTTTAGATAGATTTAATTTCCTGTGATGCATGTTATACTTTCTTTACGACGCCGGTAATCAATTAGCAGAAAATTCTCAGCATCCCAAAAAATTGTGGTTAAAATCTTGCCAGTAGGCGGTTGAGATTTGAACTTCTTAGGTGGCGGTTTTTCCTCTTCTATTCACTGCAGACTCTTGTTTAGAGTCAGGAACATAATAATGAATTTTGATACACGAAGATGATCCTGTAGAATTGTATAGATAAATTGAATTGATCATCATCAACTTATAAACATCGACTTTTAGCACGTTTTCGTCACTAACTGCATCCGCAGGACGACCGCAGTGCGGTGATCGTCTTCTAAGGACTCCTGTCCTGCTTTGAAAAGTCGTAACCACTTGAAGGTGAAAATTCCTTCTGCACTTCAACCATATAATTTTGTATTTCGTTTGCACTTTTACCCTCTTTTGTTAAAAATTTTGTTCGAGTTTCACCATTAATTACATATGTTAAAACTGACTGCTATTAAAAATTAAATAAAAATTCAGCGGCTGTTTGAAAACCGGCATTCTATTAATTTAATTTTGTCGTGATTTTTTCCTTATACAGAACTTATGGATCTTTATGAATCTCCTTCATAATTGGGGGAAACGTTGAATAAATTTTATTATCTTTATTATTTAGTCCCATGAGACGGCCGTAGGGGGCTGTCCATAAATGATGTCACGCATTGGGGGGTCATCTACTTTTGACAAAAGTGTGACATGGGGAAGGGGGTATGCTTCCTTGTGACGTCACGTTCATACTTATTAACAATAAAAATATTTGATCATAAATTTTTATTAATTCTCCGCAGTAATTTTTTTCCAGAATATTATGTATTATGGGACTCGAGAAGGGGGGGGGGTAAAAATAAACAATTTATGACATCATTTCGGGAAGAGTTTCACATTTTGTGACAAAGTGTAACAAGGGGGGGTTGGTCCTAAAATGTGTGACATCATTAATGGACAGTCCACAGCTTAACGGTTAAGTGCGTTTACTCAATGCTCATGACTTTATTCAATAGAAGAGCGCAAAGGTGAAAACACGTTTTTGTGCACCCTGAATTTTAAAATTTTCTATAGAGATTCGGAAAGCTGAAGGTTTATATAGTATAATTCAAATAAATATATTTGTGGAATATTCATAAGTTTTTGAGAAAATCGAATTTGAACTCTCGCAGTCAGGTAAAATCATTCTGTTGACGGTACGTGGGAAAAGATATACTCTAACACTTAGGAAGTTTCACATTGTCAAATACACTCCGCCCCACGCACTAGTAACATGAAATATTGACAATTTTCACACTTTTTTCGGTTTTTTGGGGTTCTACGTTAATATTAAATGCTATATACTGTTGTGATACGCGCTATCCATGTTGAGGATAGAGTCGTACCAACAAGGAGAGAAGTACAGTTGGAGACCGGAGGTTCAAACACATTTGTTTACATGTGTTTGTTTTGTTGTGTCGTTTGAATTTAATTTTAAGTTTGTTCGAGTTACATGTTGTGTAAACGGGATATACAACATGCGGAAATTAATCAAACGTGCAGAGAACCGTCGGCCATGTACAAACAAACCAATATATAAGAAGCTCCGGTTTGAAAAAACAAAATATATAGTAACGAACGTTACATAAAAAGTAAATAACAGTTCCATCAAGATCACGAAGCGTGACGGTCGCATATTAGTTACTGCGAGATGCAGTTGTGCGAATAATTGCAATTCAATTAGAATATACTGAAATAAATTATATTCGGGAACGATATACGGTGGTACTACCCAAGAAGATTAATTCCTTGGAGAATTTAAGATTCCGCAAGATAGCGGGATACAGAAGGTGTTGGCAACGAAGGTTGTGATCGAGATCGTGTCTCGAAGTTAAATCGTGAAGTTATCCGATATATGAGAAGCAGATTGGAGATTGGAGATTGGAAAGTGGAATATTTGAAGAAAGAAAATAGTGCGCACGATACCAATCACAGGTTAGCTACCTTTTAATAATCAGTGCGTAGAATAGTAGTTTATAAAGATTGTTTGATTGTTTGGGTTCTTGTTATATGTTGAAATTTGTTGATTTGATTAAAAAACTTGTTAACGGAATTCCAACTGTAGTTTTATCTTTGTTGGAATACAGAATTCGTTCAATCAAGAATAAGCTCGTATAAGAAGTGTTGGTTGATTCAGATCCCGACGCATTAATACCCTGAGAAGTAAGAGTCGATTTAAGGTAGGTGTCATAAACCGATTGTGTACGTACTCGTGCATTCTTCAAAGCATCAGACGCTACAATACCTTTTCTACAATAATTTTAAATGCTATATCCCGTTTTCTTATGATCCCGGCGGGGTGTATGGATCATCTTTAGGGATGTTTTAGCTAAGTACTCCGTTGTCAAAACCGCCCGGAGCGCCTAGAGCGGATCGAAGGGCAGCATAGGGTAGGTTTTTACAGCGCAATCACTTCACAGTCGAATTCCAACCTAAAAACGCCCAAAAATGCCTTTTAACTTAGATAGTGGGCATGGTCTATAAGCTTCAGAGCCAATGGGTAATCTCCGCATAGTTTTCCCTCTTTTTAAGGGTGAGTTTGTTATTTTTCTGCATATTTTTTGTTAAATCAACTATTCAAACCTTCAGCTTCCCGAATCTCTATAGGAAATTTTCAATTTCGGGGTGCACATTTGCGTGCTATCACCTTGTTTCCGACTGCTCAACACGAAGAAAATGTCATCTAGCCAATCATACTGGTAAAGTCTATGGTCCTCTGTGACTATTTTTTCTTACGAAGCACGCATTTTTTTTATCTAAGTGAATCCCTTCTAGGCCGGGGGCGAATAAAATAAACCGACCTGTTTTTTTTCAACGTTTTCTTCAATAATTTCAGGTAAAACCAATGTTTTTATTACTTTTGATTAGGTAGTTTTTCAGATTTATTAGATTAAAGTTAATGCGTAATTCTGTAGATCCAGAACCGCTCTAAGCAAAGATGCTCTCCAGTATCTGGGCGATAGGATCCCTGGGTCTGGGTCATTATCGACATACATAGGCCGTGTTCGGTCTGGTAATATTTTCGATTTGAAGCTCCATCAAAGCATTCTGTACAAGCGTTTTTTTCACGCTTTCAACCGCTTTATCTGCTTTCATTTCAGAACTTCGCGTATTTTAAGCTTCTGAAATGGACGAAACTATACAGCTCCAAATCTAGTTATCAGAATATGTTCGACGGAGCTTCAAAGTGAAAAAAGCGCCAGACCGAACACGGCCATAATAGCCCAAATTTATCTGTAGCGCTAAATTGAATCGATGGCCTGGTCTCTCATAACACATTTCTTATTTTTTACGTACCAACCATAAAAGGTTTAATTGCGGCCTTTAGGCCACACAACTATGACAATCACGATTTGGCGGAAAAGTAATCAATAAATAAATAAATCAGAAGATAATTAATATAAAAATAATTAAAACGATATTAAGGGGGTATTCCACTAATTTGCACATCAATCTTGAATCTAGGCAATTTTCAGAATTTTTTCAGAAAAAGAAAACAGCATAAAAAAATTTCTGTTATGGTAGGATATTTATTACACATTGAATACACAATTTTGAATTTTTCATATAAAAGTAATAAAAATTTGTGCTGCTACAGCTTCCTGAACGTAAGTCGATTAAAAATATACCCAGCGATGGTGTGCAAGCGCAGGTCCTTTGTATTTATCCAAAATTAAAAAACTAAACGTTTTCATATTCAATGAAGTATTCAGTGTCGTCCCTACTACAATAATAAAAAAATTGCATAAGAAATGGCGGCGTTTTAAAAAATTAAATTGAAATTTTCTACATTTTCTTCAAGTTGAAACCATCAAAAAACCGAAATTTTGTATGAATGCATTTGTTTTAGTTAGGACGATAGATTTTTTTTTAAATATAGTGCCCACCAACTAAAGAAATGTCATTCTGAGGAAAACGCACTTAAAATTTTGCGGTCAAGTTCTTGTACTTAGTGCAGGTTTTCCATATACGAATTTGCAACTGCGTTATTAGAAATTGTCATAACTTCCTAATTTTTTTAATTTTTCACGAAATACTTTCACTAACATATAATATTCTAGAAAGATTTCAGATTAATAATAACATCTAAATAAAATGTGGTTTATAGTTTTCACCACCCTTAATATATAGTGGTGTTGTTTTGATGTGGATTCTGAATTCAAAACGAAATATTTTTAATCTAGGTGCTACTACATAAGTATGTACGTAATAATTATTATAGTACGGATCTGAAGGCCGCACTGAAGGAGAGGGATTAACAAATCAATTATTTAGCTTTATAGACGTAGTATAGACGTAAAGTAATAAAAAAAACCTTAAAAGTTATAATTTTTATCTTAAATGAAGGCCTTTATATTTAAAGAATTAATTCATTGTCAACAGAATGGAGAACAAAAGAATTTCAAAGGAAATCCTCTCATAAAACCCAAAGGGAAGAAGAGAAGTCGGACGCCCAAGAATGCGTTGGAGCGATCAATGAAGTCGGAACAGGCAAACACTGCCTATACCTTGAAAGGAAGAAAAGGAAGAAGTTAAATAAACTTTATTTAAAATTACATCAGTTTCTTCCGATTATGAGGGGGGGGGGAGGTAAAATAATGTAATTTCGCGAATTTACTACTTTAGGGAGCTTAACTAAGTTGCTCATCAGTGGCAGCTTGTGATTCGCTATAATAATGTAGGGGGGCGGGAATAATTTAATTACAAATTAAATTATAGTGGTTTAAATCGTTGCCAAACGTTTATGACGGTGCTAAGCGACGCCATAATTTCAAAGGGAAGAAGAGATGTCGGCCGCCCAAGAATGCGTTGGAGCGATCAATGAAGTCGGAACAGGCAAACACTGTCTATACCTCAAAAGGAAGAAGAAGAAGTTAAATAAACTTCATTTAGAATTACATAAGTTTCTTCCGATTAGAGGGTGGGGGTAAAATAATGTAATTTCGCGAATTTACTACTTTAGGGAGCTTAACTGAGCTGCTCGTCAGTGGCAGCTTGTGATTTGTTATAATAATGTGTGTGTGTGTTTGTGTGTGGGAGGATAATTTAATTACAAATTAAATGTTTCATGTTTTAGCATAAAGGTTTAAACCTTTGCCAAACGTTTATGATGGTGTTAAGCGACGCCGTCATTTGTAATACAATTATTTCTAGTTGTTATTCTGTTTTGTTTAGGGAGAGCGGCGCCCCATCGCCCTCTCCGTACCAGCCGCCACTGCGTTTACTGCTAATGCAAAATGCAGGGTCCGAATTCTGCTGGAGTAAGAACTTTATGCTGACCGTCTCTCCTCCAAAACAATGGAAAACCACCGAGGTGTAATCTGCCATGAGAACCCGACTCGAAATGAAGTTTATTACACTTCCAGTGGTTCGGATCCTATGTTAAACAAGAAGTAGGTCCTCTACGTATGTGAAAATAATTCGAACACACATTATATTATGCATTTTTTCAAAGAAGCATCACGACTATTGAAGAAGAATTTGGACCTCTAAAAGGACAGGTGCTAATAAATTATGAACAGTCTAGGATCTGGTCCAGGATTTGTCTGGCATATTGGAAAAACTGAAATAATTAATAAATGAAGAATAAAGATTGGAAATTTGCACGCTTTACTGATTGTAACTCGGCAATCGATCGATTAACAAAAGAAACGCTTAAGATATATTTTGTATAGACAATTTAGTGTACTTTATTTTCAATAACTTGATATTTTCCTTTAAAGTGAACCCAAATCGAGATATTCGAGATTTCAAAACATAATTTTTATTTGTCCAATCTGTAAACTTATGGAAGACAAAAGCTAACTATTATTAGGAACTGGATTACAAATTTAATACATTTTTACGTTTTCTTGTAATGCTTCGGATCTTGTAGGCGTTGGCGGGTATCTGTAATGATATCGGTGATCACAACTCAATATTGTTGACCATTGGTGCATATCATGATATTAGAAAATGTGACGCGAAATTAATCCATGTGAAGAAGTACATTTATTTTATAGTAAAGGTGACTTGCAGATGTTGATTGATTGAGAGCTAATGCATACTGAACTCTGATGCGGAATGAATTCAAAGAATGCAAGGAGGTACGAAAAAAAGGCACGTAAACGTGTTAGGAGTGATGAGGCCTGTTCTATATCTTCGTTCTTCCATTTGTCATCCGCACCAGACCAAAATCTGACAATCTCCCATGAATTCTCCATTTTTCGATATTACAATGTTAATAATTATATGGTATACTTTACACAAAAAAACCACATAGGAACAGTTAAGAACAATGAAAACGACAACAAAAAAAACGAGGACACTTCAGTTTGAAAACAGTAGTTTCCTGTAAATGTTAGCTGCTGTGCCCTCATAATTCTTGAGCCTTACGGCTGTGTAGCATAGCGGTTTGTTTTTATCAGTTATGACTATAATATTATTATTTAGAAAAGAATTAAATTTTTGCAGACACGCAATACATCCGTTCATCTGCAGACTAAAATAAAACATATTATTCTTACAATATAAATTGCAAAATATGGCTTCAGGGAACAAGAATAAGCTATTTGATCAGGTAGTATTTGTTATGCAGGATACTATAAGAAACTTCATATTTACTCAATTATACCCATTATGATATTTTATCTAGATCAAGTCTGCTTTTTTCAGAAGGTATTATTTGACGAATTACATTGTTGTGTTGCAAAATTACTGCCCTGCATGTGGCAAGCCTTATTAAAGTTTAAAATTCATTAATTTTTCGAGAAACGTTAAAATGAGAACAAGTTCCAGCGAAACAAAGCAAAAATTCTCGTTTGACCTTTTATAAACATTTTGATGTAATGTTTATGTAAATATTATGAATCGAAGAAGTGTGTGCCGAGTTTCTTGTTCATTGGTGGAAAGCATTCGTGAGAATTGAATCCTATTTGCTAACAGGTTTCTTAAGCACACCTACCTGTTACTCATACACAACGCAGGTAAACTCAAGGTAGACGCTCCATAACGCTAAAACATTAGTTCACAATTTTTTTAAATTAATCAGTGGACCCACCGCGACATACCGAAAGGGTAAAAAAATTAAAATCGGAGAGTTCGTTGTCTGACCTCGCGTTGAAGTCTCCGGGATTTTGTATAACAAATCTAGAATCGACGCGGTTACCGCAAGGATTTTCGATTAAATTTTATAAAACCGAAAATAAATGATTCTCCGAAAGTGCTTTATTTGATGGGGAAAATTTGAACAACCCTAATTTTGCAACCGTCAGCAGGAAATCGCAATTTTGAGCGGCACTTCAATTACTTACGCAATTTTAGAAGAAACCCTTCAAGGTGCGTCTTTAAGATAATCAAGTCCAATTTTATTTCTCCCATTTCGTTTATCTTTTCGATGTCGTGCTGATAATTGGAACGTTACAGGTGTATGAAAGCACCTGTATGTGTGAGACCAAGAATAGTCTACCTGTAAACCACGTGTTGATAAGGGTGGGGACTTCTTGTAGAGGTAAGATTGTTGAGGGTCAATGCTAGTTCAGTGCCACTCCTGCAAGGCTGCGGTCAGTAGATCATCGCGGAATCACTTGATTAATAAATCGCGCGTGCACTATCGATTTTCATAATAAAGCACAGTTCGTTTTTCGGGATTTTCACAGCACTCAAAGACTCGCTAAAAATTTTTTTGCACCACCTTAAACTCACCCAATAGACATTGATCTTGACACATCAAGTGTGCAATATAAACAATAATTTTTAAGTTTGAGTTAGACGATTATTTGTTCTGTTAAGTTTTGTGCACCCCATTATTTGCACTTGTGAATTTTTATTGTTAAGTTATGGCTTAATAGGATTTTCGATTTTTGAGTTTGTTTTTTTGAGAGTTTATTTAAAAATGGAAACTTGTGTGCTTATTCCTCAAGAGTTCAGCCTTTTTGTCAGAAGTCCTGCACTCGGATCACGTCGCGTTGATCCTGAAGTTTCAGTTTGGACCAACACCACCATAGCCCAAGGCGCTCTCTGCTATCCTTTTCAAGGCACAATCCGTCTGGACAAACTTGAAGTTTACGGACAACTTGATGATGATGATGTGAGTACCTACTTTTAATAAATTTCGGATTTCTCACACCTTGGTGTCGCATTTAAAAAATTTATGGTTAATGAAATTTTGAATCGTTTCCTGTCCAAATGAGAAACTAGAAATATGCATAGTAGTTTACGATAATCGGATACTATCTTAACAGCGACAAAAACGAGATTACGATCTTTTAATGTTGATACATAGTGGATGGGAAATGATACAATAAAAGTCGAAAATTTAAAAAATCCATTAATTAGCAAATTAAAAAGGTTTTTCAAACAATTGCCGATTATAATTACATTTTATAATAATTAATTTTACCGCTTTTGAACCATTCAACACATTTTAATTAAATCCTAATGAATACTAAACGACGAGGTTTATTAACTAAACAATTTTACCTATGCTAGAAGATGTTAACTTATAATTAAAATTCTTCTTTGTATAATAAACATTATTATTAAAGTATACTTACTTTATTTTTACAATTTTTTTTCAAATTGATATGTGGCAGTGTGGTAGTCAACGAGGAGCTCTTGCTTTTCTTTAAATAGAAAATTGATAATAAATCACATTTTAACTACTCTTACAATGGAGAGACGATTAGTAATGCAATTTATTTAGTTGTTGATGTTTTATAGGAGCAAATATAATGCAAGAAGAGAACATACAATTGAGTATCATAGATTTAAAGTGACTATTATTTTCAATGGACCATTTACGTTCACTGTCAATTAAATCATATTTATTGTATTGATATGCGATTTTTCCTTCTGCAATAATAACAAAATAAATTTAAACAAAAACTTGCTCATCACTAAATTTCAGAACGGAATTAATAATTCAGTTTTTTAAAACTTAATATCTTATCGCTATAATCTTATTTCATTTCAGCGTAATAATTGTGAATGTTTAAGTGACAGATAAAATAATAAATGAAAGTAGTAATTAGTACAGCGATAGTAAATTTAAACAATCTAACCTAAGTAGGCTTTTCTTAAATCGTTTTAAATATCCGCAATTTGATATTAGTTGATTAAACGCTATATTAAATTATAAAACATTTTTAGATTGTTAGAATTTTTTATTCTATCCCCCCCCCCCCCCAAACGTTGTTAGAACAAAAATCCTTACCGAGCACAGCGGAACAAAACCTAAAAATCTAATATCGGATTTCATCCGACTTTATTATCCAAACTGTCGATAATTTAGTGGTAACGGTTTAGTATTTTTTTAAATAGGGTGAAATTATCTACAAATTAGGTTATAACCTTTTGTTGCCTAAAATCAACGGTTTTCGAGTTATCGATTAAATGAAGTCAAGAAATGTTGAAAAAATTTGAATGTCCTTTTTTTGATTTTCTTGAAAACTATTAGTACAAAAAAAATATTTTTCTGATAGAAAATTTAACGGGTTACAACTTTAGTTTAATAAACTTTTTCGAAAAACCAATAACCAGTAAAGAAAAATTGGAAAAACATGAAATTGGTACTTTTTTTATCATTTCTGAGCTTAATTTAATCCATAACTCACGGCCGTTGATTTTAGATAATAAAGAGTTGTATTTAGGGCGTAGATAATTTCACGCTCTTTAAACAAGCACTGAAAAATTGACAATTTCAGTGGTGATTTTTTGAAAGTACAAATTAAAAAAATTATGTTCATTTTTTAAGTTATCTTACGAAAAACAAAACATTAGTTTTTAATTATTATCCAAACTATCGATAATTTAGTGGTACCAGTTTAGTACTTTTTTAAAGAGGGCAAAATTGTCTACAAATTAGATTATAACCTTTTGTTGCCTAAAATCAACGGTTTTCGAGTTATCGATTAAATTAAGTCAAGAAATGTTAAAAAAATTTGAATGTCCATTTTTTGATTTTCTAGCTAACTATTACAAAAAAAATATTCCCACACTTTTCTGATAGAAAATTTAACGGGTTACAACTTTAGTTTAATAAACTTTTTTGAAAAACCAATAATTTTAAAGAAAAATTGGAAAAACATGAAATCGGTACTTTTTTAACATTTCTTAGCTTAATTTAATCCATAACTCACAGCCGTTGATTTTAGACAATAAAGGGATGTATTTAGGGCGTAAATAATTTTACGCTCTTTAAACAAGCACTGAAAAATTGACAGTTTCGGTGCTGATTTTTTGAAAGTACAAATTAAATGTTTTTTTTTTAGTTATCTTATGAAAAACAAAACATTAATTTTGAATTATTCGATGTTTGGTCCGCTAATCTTTGATTTTGTACCACTGTGTGCCGTCGCTACAGCAATAATACCGACATATAGAACCTAGGAACCAATTTCGCGCAGAATTTTTGTACATAAGAAATAGAAAATTGAACTAAAATGGCGTCTGCGTAGCAATGGCACTTTTTCATTCTCGAATTTGATTTGAGAAAATCGCACTATGATTTTGTATTATTGCCATTTATATTTACTATTATAAACTCGCCTTTACACTCGATTACAACTATAATTAACAATTTACTGGCCGTGAAGCGGGAAATGAGTCAAAGCAAACAGCTGTAAATCAAATTTACAGAATTTGTGGTCAGCAAGGTTCCTGAGCTATTAAGGTAAATACAGTAGCACTGGTTATCCAAACTAATTCTTCCAAATTCCGAGAATTCAACGATGCAGGAAATCTGACATTTCGAGGTCTGACATTGTTATGATGGAGAGATTCTGCTCGTATTTGATACGCTTTTTATTATGAAGCTTCGGTTAATCGGCGTTGACATTTGAACAATTATAAGTCTTCGGGGGGGGGGGGGGGGGGTTGTGAAATTGGATGACTTATCCCGATCTGTTTCCGTGGCACTCACATATGGATTCATAAAGGAGCCCGATGTTGTTAGCCCAAAACGATAAATTATCTTAGGACGGCACTGCAGATGTTATAAATCATACACAACAAGTAGTTATTATTGAATTCATCCGGTTCAAAATCGCCCCGGATGTAAATATCCATATCTAGAGATTTCCCACCCGGCGCCGGCGGTCTCTCAGTTTCAATCCTTCAAATTTTTCTTGCCTATATTTAAAAAAAACACGAAATTAGACTTTTCTTGCAGTTCCATTGCAACGAATACAGCAAATGAATTTTAATTGCATTTTGATCTTTTAATTTCCAATATAAAATTATAATCAAGATGGTAAACTAAGTATTTTATAATATTTTTTAACGATAAATGCGTTTTACGACTACCTGTTGACAGATATACAGGGAGCGTAGGCCAAGAGATAACTTGAGATATAATTGCGATTGGCTGTTGCAATTTATTGCAACCGGTAATTTGAATTTATATTATGTCCAGCAACTTGGAATTATAATTTATTATTTAAAATGTTATTTTTTAGTCCTTTATCGTGTCGACCGATTTGCGATGAAAAATGTTTTTGGAAAAAGTATTGAATTTACAGAGCACGAACGAATTCTAACGTGTGCACGCGCGCGAAGCTGACATCTTTCGGCCACACAGAAAACGCCTTCGTGTGCTTAAATCATTTGACTAACACTGCGATCACGATTTCAATGTTTAGTACTGCAAGTGCACTTCCGTTTTCTTTATACAATATTATTTTTCTATACATTCTGAAGCTGAAAGTTCGCCTTACAATGAGATAACGAAAATTACCATATCGATTTTACGATCCTTTAAAATTGGATTCTAATATGAGGAGCTTCTTTTCATGTGGGACAAAAGGTTTTACAAGAAGTTACATTGTAGTACACAAAGCAATTCATAAAGTTGAAGAAGCGTGACCGAGTGTGAGTTTTTGTTGCGAATTTGTAAATTTTTGCGTGAAACTTATCGTTTCGCAGGGTGGTCTTTTGATTGCTAACATATTTAAGTTTTTCAACTTTAGGCTCTTCCATTGATGGTATTGTTTTGATGTTTCGCGCTACTGAAAGAGCGTGGATGCAGTTCTCTTGCGATGACTTGCCAGAAGTTGGATTAACAGCGTCTTTGCGAAGTGGTCTTTTACAAACACAAATGCATGATAATTGACTTATTAGTCAAAGAAATACCAATTCGTTTGTAATGATGCTTATAATACCAACTGGAATAGGCAGAGAAGGCAGTTCCCAAAGATAACAAAAGTCTACCAAATTCTTTCCAAATCTTTAAAATTGCTTTGTTAAATTATATATAATATATTATACTATTTATATAACATATAACGGATCAATTCTATGGTTAGCGCCGGCGCCACCTCTCCATCCACAGTTTATACTCTGTTCTGCCCAGATAAAATAATATTATTGTAATTTATTAATAATAATAATAATCAATCTCTTCATAACGCACCTCTGGTTAACTTTTTCCATAACATTTCATTTAAGATTTAACATAAAAAACCACGAGTGCGGCCTTAGGCCGCACAACTATGATATTTGTGCTCATCAGACCATAGCTAAATGCACTGAGAAAAAAAGAACGGTTTTGATTTAAAACTTTTTATGCATTCTAAATAGAATACAAATGGATAAAGTTTCGATTCAAAACTTTTTATGCATTCTAAATATACGAAAGGTAAAAGTTTTGATTTAAAACTGCTATATTTTACTATGGGAGAATTAAACATTGTTTCAGTTGTATTTATTATAAACCAAAATCTAAAATGCAAAAATATAATATTATAATCGTTTTGTTTCAAATAATTCTTTTTTCGCAGTGTATAACTCTTAGCTGACCCAGGCGGTCATCCGGTTGACTTGAATCATTTAAAACGAGATTTCCGTGGATGTTTATTATCATAAGTATTTCCATAAGTTTCATTGACTTACCTCTTGCAAAATTTTGTGGCACTTCGAAATAGGGAAAAAATTTTTTTTTTCGTAAGCGGCGTGATCCGATTCAAATTCGTCCAAAAATTATATGAATAGACCGCTATTTTGGCTTTACTTTAGTGCTTACGAAATTGAGCTCTTTGGTTGGTCACTTAATTTTTGATAAGTGAGTGAGTTAATGAATAAAAGAATGAGCGAAAGAATGTAAGAATGATTGAAGGGATGAGGACTCTTAGCAATTGTATGTAATTGTTTATCTGTCACTTCATAACGCATATGTCATTAGTGAACTTTTTAGTTACGTATATAAAATAGTTGAAATGCGGCCTTAAGGTCGCAAAACTATGGTAAGGGCACACTAAAAGGACGTGGAATCGGTCAGGATTATAGTTTGTGATAATCTTATAATCCTCTGAATTACAACTACATCATAAGGATTCCAACGTGGTACAGATAACTCGTTATTAAACAAATAAAGTTCGAAAAAATTAGGATTTGAGAAACCGGGGGGTCTGGGGGATATGGAATACCCCCCAGTACATGGTGAAATATTAATACATTAGTTAAACATTAAAAAATAATTTATGATACTGATTTACCTTTCTGTGCCCTATTGATGTGCTGGGGGGTATTCCATACCCCCAGACCCCCCGGTCTCTATTTTTCTCTACTTGTTGACTTGAGTCGTCTTTAGATTGACAAGGGATAGTATTTGTATTTTCTATGAACTCTAGAAGTTATCAGTAGACTCCGTAAGTAGCCGTGGTGCTCGGATTAAAAAACATTTTTATACCCCACAGCATGGGATCGCTTCCGAGCCTAAATTTCTTGAAAGTGTTTGATCATTTACGGTCCACATTTGTAACGCTTGGGAAATCTGGGGTTATGGAATACCACCCCAGTACATGGTGAAATATTAAACTACATTAGTTAAACATTAAAAAATAATTTATGGTACTGATTTACCTTCCAGTGCCCTGTTCATGTGCTGGGGGATATTCCATACTCCCCAGACCACCCGGTCTCTATTTTTCCCTACTTGATGTTGACTTGAGTTTTTAATTTGACAAGGGAAAGTATTTGCATTTTCTATGAACTCAAAAAGTTATCAGTAGACTCCGTAAGTAGCCGTGGCACTCGGATTAAAAAACATTTTTACATCCAAAGCATGGGGGGTCGCATCCGAGCTTAAATTTCTTGAAAGTTTTTGATCATCTATGGTCAACATTTGGTACACTGCACTGATTGAATGTCCGCGTTTATCTTAAGAGTTATCGATTGAAGCTTGAAATTCCTTTGAAAATAGATAAAAAAATAATAAAATTAGATTTCTCTTTAAATTTTGTACCCTCTCATTAAAAAAATCATGAGGCGCCACTGTTATTAATATAGACGACAAGTGTGATGAAAATCTATTTGTCAATAAATGAGGGGGTTAAAGCCATAGTGGTGTAAGCCACATTTTTGTAAAATTTTAGTTATGTATTGTAGGCATATCTTTAAAAGTCAATTTATTGAAAGGCAATTTTACAAAATTTTTACAAAAATGTGACTTACACCACTATGGCTTTAACCCCCTCAAATGTCAAATCAGTTGTCCACGCCAAAGTTAAAATGCCAATGTTGCAAATCTCAGATTACAATTTTTGTAGCTCTATGGGACTGGGTATTTGTGGTTGCTATAATTAGCTCGGCCTTTGACCTCACAGAAAAATTATATTTGCATTGATACTTTAGATAAACATCTACGTCTTTGATTTAAGGAGGAAAGGCTGTGTGACACTTGTGTAAATTTGCGTGTAGATTTACGTGTAAATATTTTGTAGGAATATTTCTATATTTTCTCGCATGTTGTGCGTGTAAAATTGCTCAGAAGAATATTCGAAGGTGTGATCTATTTTTTCTTGTGTTGTGTTTTTGTCAGTTGGTAAAAGTTTGAATTGGGATTAATTGCTAATTTGAATCCATTATCACGTTTCTTTTAGTATTAAACAACACAAGGCGACCAGACATACAAACTTCTTATAGCCACTTACCGATCAAATTTTCAATTGACCAGAACGCGCATGTGCAAATTGTAAATTTACGTGTAAATTTTTACACAAGTAGCAAACACACTCGCAAAAAAATTTGCTAGCAGATTTGCAACAAAATTTACAAGCAAATTTACGTGTTTGACACGGTGTAGAAATTTACACGTAAATCTACACGCAAATTTAAACAAGTGTCACACCGCCTGAAATAACAACAGACATTCACAATCTGAGATTTTAGCCTCTGCTATGAGCGGAATACATTTTTTCTATTGAATTTTCCTTTGGTGACCCTTTACGGAGAGACAGCGTTATAACCTGCAATTAATCTAGATATCGATAAGTATAATAAATAATATTAATAAAATGGTTTGCAGTTAGCTTAGAATTTGTATTTCTACAATATCAACGGATAAACCATTTTATTTAGGGATAAATTCATACTAACGAATTGTAAATCCAAAATTTTATTTTTTATTGCTTACATACACTTATTTACGTGGAATTCCAACCACGGCACAAATAATTCGGGAGTAGTAGTTCTACTCCTTCGCCACCACACCAAACTCCATGTAAAGCGCTCCACGGTTGGGGTGGATCAAATCAAGTTTGATGCTATGGTAAAACTACAAATTAATTACTACAGATAGTCCACCTGATGCATTTTACTGAAAGCCTATTTTTGCCCACGAATAAGGCTGGAAATAAGTGGCAACCAAACCAAACAACGCTTCTTACATTTTATAGTATCCGTGATAAAACTATGTAATAAAATGCTGCAGCTAACCACACACAATTTCCTAACCCCTTATGTAAGCAGTCGAACGTTTATTTAAAGTTAAACTGTAGGTCCCCATATTAAACCCTTGTGCTGCACCCATTGGCTAGTAGTGACCGATTCTCCTTAGAAGGTAATGACAAACCACAGTAGAATAAACTGCCTGTGCTAATCTGTGGTTTGAAGCCCACATTAAACTGTAGGTCCCCTACCTATATACTACAGATATTTTACACATGGCGCTACTGTCAGAGAATCCAGGTAACACACTGGGAAGAAGAAAAATAATTATACTTATTTCCCTAGTCGAATTTTATCGCAAAACCACATAAAAAAAACGTCTAATTTCGTGGTTAATCCACGTTAAACTGTAAACCCCTTGTAGTCGTCAAAAAGAACGACCGTGCAACGAAAACCCGAAACTGTGTAAACGGTACAAAACCGGAACTAATAAAATATTAAAAATTCCCATTAGACGTTAATTGACCGGCAGAAAAGGGGGGGGGGTGAATTTAACAGAATTCTAAAACTCCTATTATTTTTTAATAGGAAATTTTTTTTAATTAAAACTTCAAAACACCGAAAATTTCTATTGGCTCGAGCTTCTGTTGGTTAAAAATCGAGGCAGAATTTAATTTCAATTATAATTTTTTAACTTTCTCAATGAAATTTAATTAAAACTTGTTTAGTTTTATTTTTTGAATTTTTTGAGCACTTTCACTGTGCTCGCAGAGTTTCTTTAGCACGAGAAGAAAAACCATAACGTAAGAATTCCGTAAGTTAAACAATCGACATCTCAATACGTAATTAAAAAGTAAAACCCATTCTTATTTAACGTAATTACCATAATAAGCATATAATGCAAATGGTAATTTGAAAAGCGAATTTGTTGTAATTGAACAATGGAATCCATCATTGTGTACGTTTAGCCGTTTATTTATTCTTCTTCAGCGGAGAAAGTCAAGGATTTTGTTAATTTTAAGCTGAAAAATCTCTTTGACACCGCAAAGCTTTTAAGGAGCTTCTGATTATTACAGTTTTTACGATCGTCCAGTCGGGTTTTTAGATGACGAAGAAGAGGTAATTAAATTTTTGTAAAGATTTTCTTGTTGAAATGCAGTCCAAGTGCCCATTGCTTTAATTAATCACATTAAGAAGAAAAATTTGATCAGTACAATATTTTTTAATGCCATTTTATGGACGATGTTTATTGTTGGTCATTAAATTTTTTAATGGTCAAGAAGAAAAAAATAATTATCTATTTTTCGTGGGAATTAGTATTTATGTGATAATCAAGTTTTTACTCGTAAATTATAAAATACGATCGTCAGGGCATAAATTGTTATACATTTATGAATTGCTTAAGGTAATATTAGCTGTAAACTGGCGCAAAACTGTTAAATGTAAATATAAGGAAGTGGTGTACTGAATTTAAGCGCTCTAGGGCTTTTGCCACACCTGTAATATCTAACTTTTGCCCATGCCTTCTAGCTTTTATTATCTCTACCAAACAATCTTTTCCATTATTATTAGAAGCGTTGGATGCTCCTGCTACATCATACTATCTATCAGATGTAGGTTACACCAAGCTACATAAATTAGTTTTAACTTTAAAGAGATGTAACGAAATGCACACTCATTACATTTTCTAATCGAGAGCATTAAAACAACTTAAGACATTCATAGCCGCTACCTGGCGTTTCTATTTTTTCGAATCACTCTGTATTACAGGTACATTTTTTTAACCTTTTAACAGTCATAATATTGTTATTATTACTATAATTAATTCCATAATTAATAATGCGGATAATTTTATAGTAAATTAATCGATTGAAGAAAAATTAATGGCATGTGCGTAAAATATAAAAAGTAACATTAAGTCCAATAAATAATCATCTACATAAGAACTTGATTCTGTTTGCACGTGCAACTAATGTTCTTTTAATCAACACAAACTTCAGAATCCTTCGTACTTAATTATCTATTAATCTACTTACACTTTTTTCACTTAAAAAAAGTTACATCCAACGACTGATAGCCATATGATTGCCGATACTTTGTAAGACTTACTTAAACTTGCAGTGATCTGCTTCCTTCCACACTCATAGTACGTAAACATTAATTTAGAAACTTTTTGCAGTGATTAAAGTTTTTTAACGCAATTATCCTGTAAGGTATGTCAGGTGTACTTTAATCTGATAAACGATTAAGTGCTCTTTCACCGGTGAAATGTGAAGTGTAAATGCGTTAATGTTTCATACTGTCCTGATCTCGTTAAGTTTTTGTGTCAGTTACTTTCTTTGGACATTAACAAGATAAGAATATTGAAAAGTGTGTGCATTTTAAGTGACTTCATTAACAACAAAATAAACAGTTTAAAACTTACACGAGCTTGGTGGAATACCAGAAATGGAAGTCAACGTTTAAATTAATTCATGAACTTTCAGCAATACGGTAGTGCCTTCTTCTGATGAAACGAAACACAGAAATGTGAGGCGTATTTAGTACTTGAATGGGTGGCCCTCATTGTGAAGATCTTATACTTATTTATTTACTAGCTGGAATGAAACTATCTAATAGTTGTGCGGCCTGAAGGCCGCACTAATTCGTGATTGCAATTTAGGGCTACAGATACATCCTGATAAATTTAGATTATTATATTTACAATGCTTAAATGTTACCTGAAGAGAGCTATTGCTGAAATTATTTGAATTAGAATACCAATTACTAATTAAGTGGCTGATTTTGACCGTACTAATGAAAAAATGAATTTCAGTTTTCATTTAATTTGATGTTTCAAAATTTAGTTTTTTTAAGTGTTGAAAATCTGCTTTCGCCTTTTTGAAAGATTGAAAATATCTCGGACAAGAGATCGTACAGTTCTTCCAATTTCTTCATCCGAGAATCTTCTTCCTACTTTATATATTTTTTTCATTCATCAATAAAAAAGTCGTAATCATTAACATTAATAAAGTCCATTTTATTGGAGTTGAAAAAATTATTATCTTTTGCTCCAAAAAGTACTTCTATAACAGTGATGTATAAACTTTTCAACTTACGACATACTACAATAGAAAAAAAATCAGGGCACAAATAGTAGGAAAGTCCTTTCTTTCAATATTTCAATTTCATCTTAATTTGTCACGAAATGCTTTACCTGGAATGAACAGCATTTTGATCTACCTCACTTGGCTCAACTCAAAAAAATATTTATAAATTTGGAGAGAAACTTCAGACACGTCGGACGTGTCACGTATTTAAATTAGAGACACGTCGGACCGCCTAATTCCAAATTTTTTTTCTAGAAATTCAAATTTTCTGAATTAAAATAAATTATAAATTTTATTATTAAAACAACGACTTGGATTTCAAATTCGGCAATATTTTTTTGATATAAAAAGCTCGTAATACAAATACATTTTTACTAAGGGGTCATCCATTAATTACGTAAGGGTTTTTAGGGGGGGAGGGGGGTATTGGATATCTTACGGACCCTTACGTAGGGGGTCCTACGTATTCCTTACGTAAGTTTCTTAAAATATTTTTTTAAATTAAATTTAAAAATCAAATATAATTTTTTCTTTTTATGTTGGTAATTATATCCAGGTATAATGGAAATACCATATATTGAAATATATAGTACTTAAAAATCATTAAACATAGTGGCATAATAGTGTGAATTTTAGAAAATGGCATCAAACTTTGGCGATCTTTACGAACGGTTTTTCATCTATGTAAATAAAAATTTAATTTAAATTTTTGTATTTATTATTATCTAAGGTATATAAAATAATATTATAATTCATATTTTATAAATATAAGGGGTGGAGAGGGGGGTCAAAATTAATTTTCTTTTAAATAATCCTTATGTAAGATGTGGGGGGGAGGTGTTGCCACAATCTTACGTACCCTTACGTAGCGGGGGGAGGGGGTCCAAAATTACAAAAATCATCCTTACGTAATTAATGGATGGCCCCTAATGGAATTAGAAGAACTTAATAATATTATTTTAATCAAAATAAACGAATAAGCAATAAAAATGTAACTTATAAACTTTCTGTCGGAGTTGAATTCCAAGTTTTTATTTTTTTATTTATTTTATTTTTATTTTTTTGAACAAAAATAAATTTGATCTTCTATTATCTGACGCGCATGAATGGATTAAGGAGATTCTAGTTGACGATTATTATCTATTAAATACTTGAATATAAATTTTTTTGTATATTTAAAAAAGTTTTTGGAAAAATAATAAGTTCGACGGCCGGACGTGTCTCCAATTTAACTTCGTGACATGTCCCTGATAAAAACGTACTAGCTCATATTATCGGACGCGCAGGAATAGATTAACGAGATTAATATTTGAATACAAAAAATATATAATAAATAATTATTTTTATAAACAAAATAAACATGATTACTACATATTTTTTAATTTTCAAAGTCGGGTGCTTCATTTTTAATTATATTTCTTTATACGCCGGAACATCAGGCTTTTGCCTAATCCACCAAGTTTGATGATGATTAAGAAAATTATGAATTTTTTCTGGGAACTCCTTGAAAATCTCTGGAATTCTTCAGGAATCGAAAAATTTTGTATTTGTCTTTTATTTATATAACAGTCATATTTCAACTTTTCTTGGAATTTATTGAAAAAAAATACTTTTGACGGTCCGACGTGTTTCCCAACTAACTACGCGACCCGTCCGACGTGTCTCTAATTTAAATATGCGACATGTCTGAAGAAAAAACGAACATTTCTTATTATCTGATGAGCACGACTAAATTAATGAGATTTACTGTACAAAAAATATGTAATAAAAATATTATTAATAAATAATGAATATTTATTAAAAATATTTAAAATATGCATATAAAATAAATGTGATACGACATATTTTCTAGTTATCGAAGTCGGGTTTTTATTTTAAAATTACATTTGTTGTTAACAAAAATAAATATATTTCCTGGGAATTTTTTAAAGATAAATCTCTGTAATTCCTTAGAAATCAATAGAGGAAAAACAACTAAGGTTGACAGTCCGACGTGTCTCCAATTTAACTACGCGACACGTCCGACGTGTCATTAATTTAAATACGCGCCACGTCTGAGGAACTTTCCTGTTATCTGGCCGCCACTGATGCGCTTCAATGTATTAACGAGATTTCCATTGTAAATTATATTTAAATATCTTATTACAAAAAGTACATTATAAAAATTATTAATAATAACTTAGTATTTGTCATATAACTACACTAAATAAATTTGATTACGAGATTTTTATAAAGTATTCCAAGTCGGGTTTTTCATTTTAAAATTATATTTTTTGTTAAGATAAATTTATATTCCCTGGGAATTCCTTGAAAACTAATAAAATTCATTGAAAATTTACAGAATACCTCAGAAATCTTTGGAATTCCTTCAAGTTTTCATTTGGAATTTTTTGAAAATCACTGGAAATTATTTGGAATCCCTCAGCAATTATTGAAATTTATTAAAACTTTTTTGAAATCCCTTAGAAAATCTTGGAATTTTTTGAAAATCCCTGGCCATTTTTACTATAACTTAAAATGCAACATATCTGTTTATTGGGATTTGCTAGGAAATCTTTGGAATGTAAGGAAATTCTTGGAAAACCTTGGAATTTCTTGGAATTCCGAATTGTGTGTACACAAAATTTTCGGAATATTTACCCCTCGTTTTCTGTAATAAAATGTATTGATAAATTTGCAATAGGGGAAAAATATTAATTGTACGCACCCTGGTGGCTGTAATATCAACTAAATATTTGACGTCTTAATTAATTAAAATTATTTTAAAAAGTAATTAAAATACGTTAAATTTATTATTTTTTATTAAATTATTTATTTATTACTTAGTTGTAATGTATTATTATCGTTCAAAACCAAATCAAAGTATTTCTGAGCGAGGTCAAGCGAGGTTATATCATTATCGTGACGTGACGTTGATGTTGCTTACAGCGCACCATCGTTAATATTTCTCCCCTATAGTGATCTTGTTAATCCCTCCATGCGAGTCAGAGGCAGATAGATAATAGAATTATAATAGATAATAGAAGTCCAAGTCACTTAACTATACAAAGAATTTAATAAAAATCTTGCTGTTATTAAAATTAACTTTTTTATTCTGTTAACTATAACTCAAAAAATTCATGTAAAATTAAAAAATAAATTGTAAAATTCAAAATTTTATAGTGACACATTTGTAATTTTCTTGCTACGC
This sequence comes from Podabrus alpinus, assembly GCA_932274525.1. Lineage (NCBI taxonomy): Eukaryota > Metazoa > Arthropoda > Insecta > Coleoptera > Cantharidae > Podabrus > Podabrus alpinus. The sequence goes on along the minus strand of OW026456.1, from coordinate 49,064,611 downwards.
TCAATTTACGTACCACTGCTTTATAAAGTGACTCCATACACTCTAAATGTAGAATAACAGTGACTGTAATCATCAAAATTCACTTTGCGCTTAGTTTTTCTGCACCTAATTAATTGTCCTAGTCCGGGCTCATAATTACAAGTGGTATGGTGTCAAGTACGTAGCTGTCAGTGGCGGCTCGTGACTTGTTTCAATAAGCAGTCATAAAATATATGTACATAAAAAAGAAAAATATCAATTTACTGATTTACTTCCAAAATATTTTAGTTCCAAAGAAGCTTAATCGATAACCATTAGAATAAACGCTAACATTATCAAAAACCTTGAAAAATTAGTCAAATTCTTGCGTTACTTTAAAAATATTGTTGCTCTTCATTTTCATGGTCATCCTGATCACCACAAGCTAAAGGGAATTTCAGTATTCCATACCCCTCACACCTCCTGGTCAATGCAGCTTTCAATTTTTTAGAAATTTATATACCACTAGAAAGTTATGGTTGTGCGGCCTAAAGGCCGCACAGAAACTTGTTTAGGTTGGCAAGTAGAAAATGAACCAATGACAGGTGTATTAGGAATAGCTAAATTTCATAATCTCACAATCGGAATCGGCAAATGCAGCTAACAATTTTGTTAGCTCAATTTTCAGGGAAAACTTACAGAATTTATGTGAAATATCGATACTGATTTTATACATACAGTTAAACCAAAAAAATTTAATTGGTAACTAAAAAGCATGAAAATTAATAAGGAAGGTTTTTAAACATTTGAAGCACCCTGTATGTTTTATATTAATGTTGCAAATGTAGGCTGAAAAATTCTTCTTAAAGAGGTTTAGAAATTTATTTATTCAAAAACCGATTCAGTCAAGGAAATTGTTCATTCTTGATTTTTAATTAATTTTAACACCTGTCCACGAAGTCATTTCCTTCCTTTATAAAACCGTTGCAAAACTGATAGTTGGGATATGAATTTTTATATTCGCCATTCGACCTGTTTTCTCTTCTTCTCGAGGCAGAAATGCGTTGGTTGATTTTCGATCTTAACGGAATTTTTTGGTTTTCATCAATTTTAGTCATTTATTTGCACATGCAACTTTTTGAGTCAAATGCGAAAGTTTGGCCCCTTAGATATGGTTTCTCCGTCTTTGCTATACCAGCCCTATATACCCTTTTTTTAACAAACTGTTAATTAAAAGGCACACAGGTGGCGCCCCATTGGTAACCGTAGTATTTTGCTTATTTTTACGGTGACGGTTAAGACAGATTTTCCAACTAATTTATGAAAATGTTTGGAAAAAATTGGGTTAGTTCAGCAAGGAATAATTTATACAACTATTTTCCCTATGAGGCCACACGCTGTTTCTACATCCAAAATCAGTGGCTTTGAAGTTTCATCAGCTGTAAAGTAGTGAATGAAAACGTCCTTCGGCTGGTTTGATTAGCATAATAAGACGGAGTTACTTTCATTATTAGGATCTTCTACTGCGTGGTGCCAGAAGAGATATACTAAGGAAGTGCGACTTTCCAAATTGGCAACTTAATTTTATCGATTTTTGAGATAACCGAGAGGACCAACAGGTAAAAGTGCGGTATTAAAATTTGAAGTTACAATTTTGCGTGAAGGAGCGATATAAATAAAAAATTAATTCGAAATGATGTAAATTTAATTTATTAAGACATTAAGACAAATTACTGAGTAAATAACATGGTTAGAGCCGTATAAAGCGAAAATACGTATGACAAGAGTAGAGCGACATTTTTTACAAATTCTTAACAACGACCATTCAATAGATTTCTTGTGCAATTCAATCAATAAAATGCCGATGCGTATAGTCGTCATCGACATTGATCTGCAAGCCGTGATCTTGAGCTTCTGGAATCTGGAGCACCGAGAGCATTGCCCTACCATGTATAGATTTTTTCTATGTATACACTTAGAAAATAACCTGGGGCTGAAATTAAACTGCATTAGATACCGTCCAGTTCTTTAGTCTATGAAAGAGCAAAATTATGTTAAGAATTGATGCCGAAACTATTCGGTGAGTGTCAGTGCAGTACCTATAATTTTTGGATGCTCTAGGCAAATGCCACACAGTAAACTGGCACAAATTCTACTACGTTTTTCTTCAATGGCAAGGCAAAATTTTAATTTATTACCTAAAAATAGCCAACAACTGTCGAAACCGTATCAATTTTTACATCTCTAAATTAATTATAATGGATAAATTTTGTAAATTTTTGAGATTAAATTTTTTGAAAGATTTCAAATCTCCGTGTTTTGTAATCGCTCGAAAATCTATATCGCGTTATTTTATTGAACACACCCATTTTATAAAATTCTTACTACTAAAATCACTTTATTCCGTACTTAAATGCTTTATGAAGGTTATGATTAATAGAGTAAAATGTGATATTGTGGCAATACTCACGTTTTGTAATATTATAATATGCACGCAGTGATTGATGGCTTCCAATAAAACCAATTTCTCGGACGCCTCCGCTTAATCTTCGTAATTTACTTCCTTTAATATGTTCAATCCATGGTTACGTAGGTGCATATCGATACGAATTTCTAATTAATTGATAAGTGCATGCTTAAGTGGCACGTTTAATAATTTTGCCCTTAGATGGTAGCATATCTGTGCAGATCTGACATGTTGTTAGGTGCGCCGCGCCGCCTGTCGACCCTGTAGGGCCAGCAAGCAGAGTAAACAAAATATTAATTGTGCCTTCCACACCTGACTGATTCCCAATTCGCCTCGTAAGTGTTAAAAACCCGCTCTTTACAAAATTGAACAAAAATCCCATAATTCAGCCTTCCGTCCTTATCTAGAAAACGTCTTTCCTCAGAATAACACGTTAACTTACTATGCCAAGGTATAATAAAGTTAATGTTCAAATGTGATTTTATTGATTGTAATAGGTTGTTATTTTTTGGTTTTTTAGTGAGAAATATAACAACACTGATAAAACTAGCTACTAAAATCAATTATTGTAATTTTATTGGACCTCTTTAATTATGTTCATCTATTTTTGGGATCGACACTAATTAAATTCAACTTAAACTGGTTCTGTTAATGTTTTGCAGGAAATGGAATGTGTTTGAACACTGTGAAATATTGAACACTTACTTTCGAGATACACACCATACCATTTCGAGTTTAATATTATCATCAACGGTACCATTTTAAAATACGATCTCGTTAAATTTTTCATTTAACTTTGAAAAAAATTAATTCGGACCACTTACTTATACGTACCTCGTCATTTATTATACAAACGTAACGCTTTCTTGTCTTCTTTTTTTTCAATTTATTTTGATAATTAATCAATTAATTTAGAGGAAATACAGTTATTTCTTTATCACTTTTTTTTGGCACTAAATGTCGATTGTGATAAATTTTGTGTTCACGACGTTTTTATGTTACGGTCACTTAATATAAACATTTTGTCTACGATATTATAAATTTAACAAGAAGTAAACGAATCTAGATTGAGTTAAAGGTGCGACCTGTTCTATGGAGAGAAACTCTGCTTTCTTTACGCTATAACAAAAACTGGTGCATTTTCCGTTCGCTTATGAGCTCAATAAATGCATCACTTTCATGTCAAATGTTGCATTGGGGAAGGTCTTCGGGATGATAATAGGCACAATAAAATGTAATCGTCATTGGAATTTTTTTTGTTTCCATATCATTCTTTAGCTATGCAGCTAAAGGAGGACGTAAACAATATATTATGATAGTTTTCTTGATCGGCATTCTCGAGTAACCATTGAGAGTGATTTTATTATGTTCGTTTGAATAAGACGACAGAAGAATGAATTTTGCATCAGAAATTATTTTATTCGGGTCTTAAAGATGCCTGAGGCGCTTGTTCCAATTATTTTATTGTAAAGAAATGTTTAAGATTTAATTTTGAGACGTTTACTCAAAACGTTAAAGGTTTATAACCTAACTAAAAGTGAACCTAACCTAAACGGAAATTCTTAATTTACATGAAGACATTGGAACATTTCATGGATGACGATCAAGTGGAATATTACAAAGGAAATTGTGGGAACTTCAGGGATTCCGTAACTTACTAGAAACTTAAGCCGGATTTATAGTTTGACGTACTGTAAGCGTAGACGCACTGCAAAAAGATCAACTATAGAATTTAGGTACTCCTATCTATAAATAGACGTAGACGCATGACATAACATAAGAGGTTACGCACTGTAACATAAGAGTTCCCAAGTTTCATCTTTTACAGTACATTCGTTACGTCCGACCAATCAAAAGAAAGAATTTTGTTTGTTTAATCTATGTGTATATTTGAATTTAAATTATTTTTTAATTTGAATTTAAATTATTTCTTAATTTGAATTTAAAATATTTTACATGTTTGTTTCTTTTTTTTTAATTCGATACACTTAATAAAATTATTTTTGATTTATTATTTTATTAATTATACATGTATAAAAAAATAATAATTAGTGTTTCTGCTCTTCTGTTACACTTTTCCAATGCTACTGCACACAACGGCACCAAGAAGCATACCTTCGTGTATTTACAAAGCAACACAATAATTAATGCTGTTCACGATTTGTATAATTTGTAGGTTATGTTGCATCGTTGAATGTCACTCCCTTTATATTCTATTATCACCTCTACGCATGCGCGAAAATTACGTTCCGTCGATTTATAAATTTGAAAATTTCTTACAGTCCGTTTCTTACGTATCCAGTGCGTCTACGCTTACAGTACGTCAAACTATAAATCCGGCTTTAACCTTCCTACCCTGACCGGACCTATCTTAATTTGACACAAAAGGGCCCAACCTAAAGTGCAGTTCCCACTTTGCAAACAGACATTCAATCACATTATGCTTAACGATAAAATAATATTTTATGCGTAAAACCCTTTAAAGTAAGAAGCTTAAAATTAAATAATCTACGATATCCCAATCCCCCCCAACCCCCCCCCTTGTAAACTCAAACGAAGATCTGACCATACTAATAAAAATATTAGTAGTTGAGTGAAAAAATAACAACAGACCAGAAAACGTCATTAATTAATTCATATATTACTTGAATATGATTTTCCCGATTGTGCGGCCTGAAGGCCGCACTGGAGGATGGATGAACGGATCGATTTAACGCACTAAAGGAAAACCAAAAGGTTAATCATCACGAACCTTATGAAAAAGGGGACATAAAGAAAACAATATAATTTCAGGTAATAGCTATAAGTTATTACTATGGTACATAATTTCCATCATTGTGCGGCCTATAAGCCGCACCGGTGGACGGATGAACGGATCGATTAAATATTCTGGACGAAAAGGAAAGGCCAATCGAGAAGAGAAAAACATCATAATTCCAGGTTGTGCCTTAGAATCTGAACAGACCTGAAATAATTATTGATCAGTTCATATATTATAACTAAAACTTGATTTCCGTGGTTGTGCGGCCTAAAGGCCGCACTGTAGGACGAATCAACGGATCAATTTAGCGCCATGGATAAAAACAAGAAGTCAATCAACATGAACTTTGTAAAAAGGGGTACATAGAGAAAAACAACATAATTCCGGGTTATAGCTTAGAAAGCGTTATTAATAAGTAAAAAGCCGCACTGGGAGACGGATGAACGGACCAATTTAACGTGCTTGACGAAAAAAAGAAGAGGTCAATCAAGAAGAGAATAACAATACAATTCCAGGTTACAGCTTAAAATCTTAACAGATACGAAAACGTTATTAATCAGTTCATAATAATATATTGTTACTAAAACATGATTTCCGTAGTTGTGCGGCCTAAAGGCCGCACTGGAAAACGGAACAACGAATCAATTTAGAGTTCTGGACGAAAACAATGTGGTCAATCATCATGAACCTTATGTATAGAGGAACATAGAGAAAAACAATATAATTCCAGGTTACAGTTTAAAATTTTTAGGTGTCCGCCGGTCGCTGACTTACCCTTACTCACATGAAAATGCTGGACCTTTTAGGATGCAATCGAATGAGAATTTGCAACTTTCACTGAGCGTATTTAATGGGTACCAAAAAATCTTTAAAAGCATCAGCACCGTCATGCCGTACCCACTAAAACTTGTTGTTGTTGATGATATGCCATTTTCAACCATGGGAATGCTGTTTCTTCCTTTTATTTTTCTGTCCTTTCGCTCACAGCATTTCCTATTGCCCAACCTGTGTCCTTGTTGTCCTTGTTGACTCTGCACACTCCGTATCCCTTTGACATCATTGATCAAACTTGATTTTTCTTGATTTCCATCTAGGAAAGTCTAGGGATTGCCTTAATTACCATCACTGCGAACTTTCTTGCTCTCTTATCGAGTTGTTTTCGCATTCTACAACCTGATTTTTATCAATCTGGCAAGGGTGAATCCTCTTCTTGTCAGGACGGGGGGGGGGACGCAATAAATTCTGATGAATTTTAAAACAGAAATAAAACTGATTAAATGCACAAAAATTGACAATGACCCCCCTCGATAAAGTTTGATTCGATTTGCCCTTTGCTTTTGACAGCTTTCATGGCCCAGAATGCTTCTGTACGAACCCTCTCCTTTTCGCTAAGCCTAATGTAACCTGAAAAATTTTATTCTAACCTAACATAATTATTGTAGTTGATAAGAAAATTATTTCAATGAAAATACTAGGTTAGGTTAGCAATTAATATAATATATTAATAGCCTAAATTTTTATATTCGTTGATCCGTTGAGATGCTGATCCATCCTCCACCTCAGTTCGGCCTTCAGGCAGCACATACCAGTCCCGTATTATTCATTTACAACTTCAAATTAAGGCTAAACAGTTTCAAATTGGAAATAAATAATATCAAATTTGGACAAATTGGTAAATTTCAGAATGTGATTGATCACAATTTCAAGTTCTAAAGGTATCCATCGATATGTTATATAATTAAATTAATAATATAATTATAAAACATAATATAATAGTAATCATTTATCTGTCTATATACCGGGTGACCGGCCGAAAACTGAACATAGGGAAATAACATGGGAAATTGATTTTTTCTAAATTTCTGCTTCCCATTATAACTGAATATAATTAAGAAATTTGAAGACACTGGTAATACTTCGACAAATTTAAATAAAGGTATTAACCAAAATTATTAATTGAAGTTGTCTTATCATTATTTTTTAAATAGGATATCAGAGAAACAACCATGAATTGGAAGAAACTATATTAGGTTTAATTTCTGCGAATCCAAATGCAAGCATTAGATCCATTGCAGCTGAGTGTAATGTTGGTAGAGAAAATGTTCGAACAATTTTAAAAAAGCACAAGTACCATCCTTTTAAATATCAATGTCATCAAGAAATATTTTTGTTTGACGAAGAATCCAGGCTTGTATTTTGTGAGAAAATGCAAGAACGTGCTAACAGAAACCGAAACTTTCTGAAACAAATATGTTTTACAGACGAATGTACATTTACATTAAACAATGAGCCAAATGTACAAAACCATCGCTATTGGGCTATACAAAATCCGAGATTAATTTAATGACCGGCTCACAATATCCTCAAAAAATTAATATTTAATAAATATATATTAAAAAATTAATATATTACATAATATATAATATTTGAGATATTTGTCAAGAGACACTAAAAAGGAATCCTGAAAATAGTGAGTTAATGTTCAAATGTGATTTTATTGATTGTAATAGGTTGTTATTTTTTGGTTTTTTAGTGAGAAATATAACAACACTGATAAAACTAGCTACTAAAATCAATTATTGTAATTTTATTGGACCTCTTTAATTATGTTCATCTATTTTTGGGATCGACACTAATTCAACTTAAACTGGTTCTGTTAATGTTTTGCAGGAAATGAAATGTGTTTGAACACTGTGAAATATTGAACACTTACTTTCGAGATACACACCATACCATTTCGAGTTTAATATTACCATCATAAGTAACAGACCAAGGGTAATGAAAATACTCATGATGAGCCGAGTGTCAGGTTATTTATATATTGCACGAGCTCGTTAGAGCGAGTGAAATATCTATAGGATACCGCGCGAGCGGAAGCGAGACCGAGTATCCGTTTTAACCTGTACAAGGCGAAATCAGAAGTATTTTCTTTGCACGCGTTGCTGTTTAGATGATAATTCCCCGAAGAAAAACTTGACCATATCGCACCATCATATTATTCGTATTATTCATTTACAACTTCAAATTAAGGCTAAACAGTTTCAAATTGGAAATAAATAATATCAAATTTGGACAAATTGGTAAATTTCGATAATAAATTACACCTTTTTTGAGATGAAAATAAATAAAGTTATATCTGTTATATTGTGAATGCATCTTCGATTATGTATTTAAACCTAATTTGACAGTGATTACTGCCAATTTGAAATTGATTGATCACAATTTCAAGTTCTAAAGGTATCCATCGATATGTTATATAATTAAATTAATAATATAATTATAAAACATAATATAATAGTAATCATTTATCTGTCTATGTATGTATGTGCGTCTGTACTCTAAATTCATCTGTTTATCCTCCCCCCCTTACGACATTTAAGCTGCACAACAGACAATGACATTTTACAAATCAATTTATTTATCGTTCTATTTGTGGTTATGTAACGCTGAATTCACTTGTTTCACCGCCCCCCAGTGCGGCCTTTAGGCCGCACAACCTTGTCAAGCACGCACTAAACTGGTAGTAATTTAAAAGACCATAGAATAAACTGAATGCTCTGCAGTTCCGATGAATTCACTGCAAATTTTTGTTATACATAAAAATAAAAGCATCACAAATCACGCTTAGATATTTTTCAAGAGACACTAAACAGGAATCCTGAAAATAGTGAGTCTTGCAGAAACCTTTTCGAAACTTTCAGTTTTATAACATGGTTTTACTAAAATTTGCGATAGTTTTGATTAAGAAGACATAAAAAAGATGTAAAATTTTTACTTTGTTACACCCTCACATGTTAACAAATTAACTCGAAACGGGAAGTCAAAACCGTTTTCTTGAAAGCATTCCTCTCGAGCAAGCTCTTAAATCAGGCAACATGTTTTCGACTACATAAAAGTTTTATTAATTTTAATAATTTGAGTCATTAATTTCCAGACCCGCCACTGTGCACAACCACAGTACAAACAAGTTAATCTTATCTTTTTATGGTTACCAGTTTTTGAAACAAAAAACACTTCAGCGTGTTAAAATTGAGCAAAATTTATTAAATAAAGTGTTTGAGTTGTAACGCCAAGTATGTGGGTCAAACGGGCACTTTTTTTCGCATTAATTTTACAGTATAAATATTTTGCATTTCGACAGGACCAAATTCTGCAGCATGAAAATTTTGTTTAATTGTTGGGTTATTAATTTGAAAATTCCAAAATGTCGGAATTTCGTAATATAAATATTCGAACATGATTTTTTAATGTGGGCATTTTTTACTCCATCAACACGCTTCGTATTTAGTTTTCGGTATTTTTCAACAGTAATTTTTAATTTTGGAATTTTCAGAGACGATACTTAAGTGGTAGATAATTATTTTTCAAAAACGTGTTATGTTCCTTTGTTCGAACATTTGTAAAAGCTAATCATTATGTTACTTGACTGTTTAATCGTTGATCTAAAGACAGTTTTGTATTGATATAGTTATCCATCAAAGCATATCCTTAAAAGCTGTACTGTATAAAAACGGGCTAATGGCTGGTATGAAAGTCTCCTTTGAATATATATAAAGATAGAAACGCTATTAATATTAACTCAATGGATAACTATAATTGTACGTCAATGTTAGCTAAATATAGTAGGTATTCAATTATGGAGCCGTTCATTTCAATCGGACTAACGAACTCTTAAACTTTTCGGTCAATTTTATTGTTTGGAAAAAATCTACAGAATCCGTCATAAAGAACAAAATTGTTACATTTAGGTTATGTTCATTGTGTATTCATCACGAACATAACCTCAATTCCAAAATACGGAATATTTAAGACAAGTATTGACCAATCAGGGATGACACTTTTTGTTTAGGAAAAATGAAGCTCGTTGATTGGTCAATACGTGATGCCATCTATATTTCACTGTCGGCAAAATCAATTTCAATTTAAACCGGCACAACAAAGTTACGAATATAGTACATACATTATTGCCAAAAAAAGAAGTTTTTAATTGAAGAAAAATTTAGTTCAATTGGAAGCTTATGAGCCGAAGCAAAATAAAGTACCGTATTTTTTTAATTTCATTTTAAATTCGGTTTATGAAACAACGCTGTTACTTATTTTATGTATGAAATTATTTCGTAATTAACCTTTTTTTGTTGTGTATAAAAATTCATGTCCAGTACTTCTCGTTCTTGCCCCGGAGGTGACCAGCACCTGCTTGATGCCTAATTAATTACTGGAGCTCATGACTTCCATATCTTCTGCACGGGGAGCCCTGCGTGATCGTCGTTAACCGAATACCTACATGATTTTTAAACCTTGCGTATCATTATGATCTTCCTCAAAGAGAAATGTTTTCTGAGCTTTTTTCTGCAACAAAATTACTTTTAATCTCTCTAAAATCATGAATGAAGTTTTAGCGATGTAAAAAATAAGGTCAAGGCTGTTGGTTATTAAAATTTGTTAAAACTTCCGAAACTTATTATACTAATCGACGTTAATTTGCATTCGAACATCTTTTAGACGAAAGGTCACTTGTTTGACCTCACGATAAAATTTGAGACGGCGACAAATCACAGATTTGCCAAAACTAATTTTTATTTTAATCTCCACGATTTGAATTTTTATGCGATTTTAAGTGACATTTATTTATTTTTTATACGATTTGCAGATTGATATCTTAATAGAAGAATTTTGTGTCGTTTTCCATGTTCAGCTTTTGTGTTTTTGTAATTTACGATGATAACGATTTTGTTTGGTTAACAGTTCTAACGAGCAAAAAATTGATAAGGCTTTGAGGAAGAGAAAATAATTAACATCTCCAATTGTTTTCGTTAAGGTAAATAAACTGTTTACTCGAAGAGAACTAATTGGGGTTTCGCAGGTGACCACTCGAGGACCAGTTTTGTTTAGAAAATTTTTTATGGTGAATAAAAAATTTAATCTACATCTGAAATAAGCGCCAGGTTTTAAAATTCGTGTTAAGCTGTTAATTATTTTTATGTGTGTGATATCTGTCGGATTATGTATTAACAGCTTATAAATATGTGTTCTTCTCTTTGTTATTATAATTATTGAAAAAGTTTGGGATTAAAAAATACCAGTGATAAATAGCGTTAACTGGTTGGCTAAAATTAATTGATAAAATTAAAAAAAGGAGATAATAAATAGACAAATATTTTGGTACATTAGTTGTGAAGTTATAAAAATTTATTTAATCAATCATGAAAAAAATGGTGTATCTTTTTATGATTGAATAAATTTCATGCTATTAATGTATTAGATTATGTAAATGTGAATCTTTCACATGTGATGCTTAACTGAAAACGGTCTCACGTTTACAAATTAATCTTGCTTTCATGGTTTTTAAACATTAGTTGTTTCTAACACGAAGATTTAAAGTATTCAACTAACAACTGTTACTAACTTTATCATTTTGATAGTGATGAACTATTGCCCATATAAGATTTAATAAATCTTTTATGTTAATAATTTGGCAATCCTGTTTTAAAATGCTATTTTACATAAATGATAATTAACTCTAAATTTGTTACTATTTACCTTTGCAGCTATTAACTTTTTTATTTGCTCATAAAAATCCAGTAGATACAAATTAGTGTTCATTATTCCACGATGAAAAGGATTTCATTTCAATCCAAACAAATTACATTACACTGACTGACTTGCCTACCAAATATTTCACACATTCTGCAAGGAAATTTTCAGGCAAGATTTCCTGAAAACAACGCCGTTGACTCTGATAGAGCTTTAACGTTTTGTATTCTCCGAACTCTTTTAGATAGATAAACTCAAGATAAAAGCTAAAACGAGCAGTTTGTTCCTTCTATATGTTCATCACAGAGTGAACGAACGTATTATTAGATTTAATGGCGCTTCAACCTTTTACTACTTAGACGTACTAAAATTGCAAGAACTTAGTGCAATTTAAGCTATAATCTTCTAACGTCGTTAAACAGGAGCCAATTTAATGAGTACAAGTTGAAATAAAATGCGAACTTTTAAATTAATAGTATCGGTCAATGGGCGAAAAAGTTAGAATCAAACGTACAAAACCGTGCGACTCAAGAATCCACCCCTAGTTTTTACGTATACATTAAGCATTGATACCGTTCGTTGTGGTATTACACTGATTACGGATCTGCATTTTTTAATTTTAATTTAAATCGTCTTTGAGGTATGTGGAATTAACAACTTAGGTATTCAAAGCTGAAGGAAAATGTAACGGCGTTAGAGATAATAAATTAACGATCTACATATAATGCACCTAGTTTTAATAATTATATCATTATTTTAATATGGATATAATAATATATTTATTTTATTGACGACAGTAGATACAAACTATTTTTGGTCGTGGAAATTTTTAAAAATACGAAATCCTATATTGGTGGGACACACGAATTGGTAAAAAAGCAATTAAATCGAAGACCTTTCAAAAAACTGATTCAGAAACAAAAGTCAATATCGGACAATTTATGGGCGGAACCCAAAGCTCAGAAGCTTGGAAAACCGGGGAAATCGGGGATTAATCTGGGAGGAATCGAAAAACAGAAATGGATGCAGCATGAAAGAAGACCTGCATTCATAAAGCAAAATAAGAGGAACACCAGCTTCAACATACCGATCGAATACACCTCCAAATCCAACAGGTTCAAAAGACAATTGCAGCAAGTAAGCTTAAGAAGTCACCAGGACCGGGTGGAATATGTAGTATATCCAGAATTTCTAAGAAATTGCGACAACAAAAGCTGATAGAAATGTTCAGATCTTAATACGAAAAATGCCTAAAATGGAGAAGACACTTCAAAAGAATGGATTAAGAATATAAGGAAAGAAGGAAAGAATTCCAATTTTTAATAACTATGCAATAATGCGAAGACCCTCATAAGAATAAAACGATAAACAAGTTTTCTGAACTACAAGCAGCTGAATTCCATTTTTATGTAAAAAATAATTATACATATTAATTTAATACGATATAAACGAATTTTTACAATTTAAGTAATGCAGGTAATTAATTTACAACTTTGCACAATTGAAGATGACCGTCAGACAGATATTTGATTCCATGTGAACTGATGATAACGAAACTCATCGTTGATTTGGCAAACTTTTTAATTTAATTTCATCATAAAAATTTTAAATTAAATTTTTTGCATATTTGCCTATGCAAAGTCGTTCGTTTAGTGGCGGTTAATTTTAATTAAAAGGAAGCCGACCAGGGAAGGGACACCAAACAAAATTTAGTTTACTAATATGACAGGGAAGGGGGGGGGTGGAGATAAAGATTTTGTTCAGATAATCTAAAGATAAAATTTAATTTAATTATTTATTTTTCGCGAAATACGGATTTGTTTGAAATATTGCAACTATTAAATGTAATCGAACAAAAAATGGCTTATTAGCAAAAAACGGCACGATAGGAAGCTCATTTGCCCAATTAACATTTTTTGTTGTGAACTTTACAATAAATTTCTTAATTAAATAATTATTAAGTACTAAAGATTAATTTTCAATATATAAAAAATTAATATCGATAAATAACAAAAAATATGTTCTTTTTATAATTCAATATATTATGTACATTCCAATGTATCATCAAACTACATAATTTCAACTTTTTACACATCATGAAATGATAGTTGTAGAGTTAACATTGCAATCATATCAGTGACGGTTCGTGGGATTGTACAGTGGTGGTGCCAGAATTTTTTGAAGTTGAAGTTTAAATTTGAAATTAAATCACTTTTTTTTAATTAAGAGAATAATTCTTGACACCGGCTTATTGTGGTAATGCCGTGGCACATTGACTTATTATAGCAAGTTGCCACTGAACACTACTCCGGCCATATTGATCTCTTTTCATGGTAACCGTGCCCGGATCCACAACTACGCCAAAATGTCTTAAGATTATATAACTAATACATCATAAATAATATTGGAGTAAATTATAAATCTGTATCAAACGGCTCTTTTTTCGCCATTAGGGGTCGTTCATAAAGGACGTCCGCAATGTTCAACCTCCACCGTCCCAGTTGGTCATAATCTTCGAATCCCCCCCCCCCAGGAACGTCCTATGGTCACATATCAAAGAAAAAAGTTTTACTACGTTGATTTACGTTTCCTGGCCACTCATTGAGGTTGGGTTGCAGCTATCTAACTTAAAGTGAAGTTATATTTAATTACCCTGTAAAGTACAGTTTTAGGTTCACATTTCTACCTAGGTTAGGATTCAGCTATCTTAACTTAGGTTAAGTTGTAGCTGTCCATCTAACATTGGGTTAGGTAGCACATTTCTTACTTTGGGTTAAGTTACAAGCAGCTATCAAAGCTTGAGTTGTGTTCTAGCTCTCTAACTTTAGGTTAGCTTCCAGCTAGCTAAACTTAGGTTAGGTTATACATAAATCTTATACATAAAATGAACATATGACCTTAATAGTCTTCCTATATACGTATAACCTCCAAAGTTTGTCATTCAGTTTGATTGGCAAATTTTTTACCTACCAATCTAATGATATTTTAGTGTGGCCTTTCAGCCGCACACCCATGACCATCGCACAGCAGAAGATCATAATAACCTTTCCAAGCGCCATCAGTTATGTGTATCCTTCTGTTTTTAACGCATTTCTGATTGGTTCCATTTTTAGCTATCAAGTTAAACCAATTTTAGTGCGGCATTCATGGCAATCACTCACTAACAGGTCCATTTTAGATCCCATTTTGAAAAGAGTTAAAATTTTATTTCAAATTTTTCATAAAGTTAGATTGCAGATTAATGCGAATTGCTTAACATTACCTACCTTGTGAATCTGAAAACACAATTTAAGTTTATGCTTCTACTTAATGTGCGCATTAATTCATTAGGTGTTTTCCCGTTGTTTTTACCATTGGACACAGATTGATCTTGTACTTTACATGACAACAGTGTAGACAATGCGACCAGGTATGGAAAGGTGCTTTGCACTCCATAGCTTGCCGATGTACATTCTTACGCCACACTAACTTTAGGTTAGGTGCATAGCTTGCAGCTACTGAGCTGAAAAAACTTTCAAGGATTTTTAGTATATCTGGTTTGGTACTTTATGATTTTGCCTTCTAGCAATGACCGTTTGCCTTGTAGAGTATAAGAGCGTATGCGCTCCCATCCAAAATCTCAAACAACAACTATCCTAAATATTGGTGGCTTCTGACCGGAATCTGGGGATATGGAATACCTCCAAGAAACCCCCCCCCCCCCATTGGGTTTTTATTTTTCACTTTCTGTCGTTATAATATTAATTTTAAATAATTAAAAATGCAATATTTTTCCTATTTCTTTAAATTTAAAACTGGAATTTAACCCCCTCCATATGGAGATCAGGTGGTAAAATATTAAAACATGTGCAAGATATTGCTTTAATCTTCTTTACCAATATTGGTAAATTGGGGGACTGGAAAAAAATAATATAATAATAAAGCGCTTGTTCCCCGAAAAAACTAAATTAAATTCAAACCGGGGGGTCTGGGGGGTATGGAATACCCCCCAGGTACACGAAAATGAAAATATGTGTAACATCTAAAATACCTGTAAAATGTATCTGTTCTTCTCTGATCCATCTATTCTCAATGTTTTTCATTACTTTTCTGAAACGCGTTACCTGGGGGGTATTCCATACCCTCCAGACCCCCCGGTCTCGTTAAACTAATAGTTTTCCTTTAAATTGTGTGCCCTCCCATTGAAATAAGCTATAAGCCGCCACTGTTAATTCCGAAACTTCTAATAAGCTATCTAAAGAAAACTGTAAAAAAGAAGTATTAATGCTTTCTGACTCCCTATATAATTTCAATTTTGACTAAAGTAACCAATGAAAATCTACAGTTTTGTTTTAATGGCGGCTCTAATATAAAGTGGTTATGATTCTTTGGTTAGTTTGAACAAGTTTAATTTTTAAGATTTAAAGGAATAACCAGAATCGCTGCATAAAGGCGTTAAACGGTACTAACAGTTCAAATTAAATATTTAGCGCACCGTCATATTTTTCCGATTACATCAGGAAGTGCGGCCTTCAGGCCGCACAACCATGGTAATCACTCATTATAACTAGAGACTAGAATGTCACGGTGGTCGTATCGGCGTCACTTTATACAGTTAACTAATAATTGATTATATTATTAAAAGAACAAGAAATGTAAATATTAATGAAATAAAAGATTACCTTAACAGATTTGGTTATAATTACATAAATATACATTTTTTTGCGTTATTATCCCCCCTTCTCCCAATAAATTGTTGCAAGCTTGCAAGCTCATATATATTATGACTTTTACAACGTAAATTTAATATAAAGGCAAGCAATCAACTAATCCCTATATATGAAGGAATTCACATTAAATATTAACGTCTTAACGCGCTAATTTCTATTTGCTCTGTTATAGATAACTCACAGCTGTCAACTAGTTAACCATAGTTAATATGTAGTTACATACGACAAGCTGAAACTGGAAGCAACTCATATACATTTATGTCAACTTTTAACTTGCATATTTAATATATGTATTTATGTACAACATGAACCAAAAATTAGCGTCCTAAAAATCAATTAACGCAAAGAAGTGAACGTCGCTTAACGGAGTTAAACCATATTACCGATTCGTTTATAAAGAACATGTTTTGCAAAATGCGAAAGAACTTATAAGGATTAACGTGTTTTAACGGTTTGATTGCACTTCATACTTTGGCATTAGGAACAACAGTCACTAAACCACCGCGTTGCGTCAATTTAACGGAATTACATAAATATTATAATCTAACCTTCAATATGAAATTTTGTTACTTACCGAAACTTTTAAACGGTCAATCATGTGGCAAGAAATTTTGTAAATTACAAAATCACAATTATATTGTCAGATCACCGAAAACAACATCTCAAGATGTACAAACAACAATTTTATTTATTGTTTTACACTAATCAAGCAATTAATCAACATTTCTCGTTATGCAAGAATTTCTTGTGGTATATTTAATTAAAGCTCGTCTGTTTTAGAAAAACTCATTCAATTATGCATACAGCGTTCAAGTTTTATCAAATAAAATTGTTGTTCTAAATTTGTTAAAACCAAATAGAGAATCAACCGTTGATCTTATCGTTAATGAATTATTAAAGGATTCTGTATTTGATGCTTCAATGATTATCACGTACTTGTTAGCTTTATTTAACCAGTATGAACATCTATTCAAATTAATTTCAAATTTTTAATTGGAATCTTTTAAACTCAGTACAGTTGCGCATTTTCGAGTTGCCATATTAAACTATGGAGTTCCTGATGCCTCTTGCAACTTTCCACTATTTTTCAAATTCACACTACCAAGTACGATGCAATGATGAAGTAGCGCTGTCTGGATTGATTGAAATTTTTTTCCATAATTAGAAGTGGAAGAAATTTGATGTAAATTAGAAGATTGTTTTTGGTGACCAATTAAAGTTTCCAAAGAAGAAATAATAGATTTATCTCTAAGTTTCTAATTGATCGGTACGTATGAGGATAATGACCTTGCCTTTTTGCTCTAATTTACTTTTATTCTTTGTGAGCTGCTGTGTTGGCCTTTAGGCAAAGTGAGGAAGTGTGCGAGCTCCGTTTCTAATCACCCGGAATGTATTCCTATCTTTTAGCGTGCAATAAACTTGTCCTTTTCCGGTACATACAGGCTCAATTTATAACTCTTTCTAACTAGCCTCGGGATGTGCTAATGGCTGCTGGATTTTAACATTGCAAAAACTTCTGCAGAAGCCATGAACAGTAATTATATGTAAAATATCTTCAATTTTCTGACTGACTACATTATTTCTCTTCACGCAATAATTATATTTTGTGCCTTTTTAAAATAAAAAATTATACCATACGGTCATAATTAAAATTTTTCCAAAAGAAATTATCTACGTCTGGTTTTTTTTTACAAAAACTGCTACATTGCACCTATATAGGTATATAATATATAACTTTGCACACATACTTATTTATATAATTTCAACGCTAATTATAATAATCGATTATTTCAAACAACAATTTTCAAGTGATATATTATTAGGTATATAATTTTATACATAACTCAAATTATGTTGATATTTTATTATTATTATTAGGTAAACGTGATAAACTTGATATACATGGGCATTCTTAATTACCTTATAAATATTTATATTAGCCTCATAACAAATTTAATTAACTGCAAGCGGGGAGAGAAAATTAAAAATTGATTTTTAAATATTTTAATATGATTGAATGAGATACATATTAACATATAAATTAATTAATAAATATAGCAATAAAAAATAATGACCATACTGCTTACTCTGTTCGAACATGGTAAACAAGCGCGCACGAGCAAATAATTGTCGCTAAAAAATGTAAATTAATTAACTTTAATTGAAAAACGTGCACTTATATGTTGTTAATTATAAAACATTGTTACATTGTGGTTTATACGGTTACAATGATGTAAGACGAGCTTAAGCGTTACTACCATCTGAATTTATTTATTATTTAAATTGATAATTTCGCGTTTCGCTCGCAGGTCATGAAACTGCCGCCTGTTTATTTTCATTGCTGGATAAACGCCTTTTTTTCAATTTAAGATCGCAAGGCTCTGTAATCTGAGCCGAGCCAAAACTTAATTTTTCAATTTATACGTCAGACAAGAGGTTGAGTGAGCTGCGCTCGCAATATACTCCCTAACGACACTTTTATACTATGATATAAAGACTTACCCCATCATTCTCATCTCTCTCTATCTTAGGGTTTTTGCTCGTAACCGTAAGTTTGGGCGTCCGGTGCTCCCTCTTCCTGCTCTCGCTCTCCAATTCAGCATCCTATTTGTCCACCTGTCATCTTTCATTCTGGCCATGTGTCCTGTCGATTGTCTTATCCAGCCGTTTCTCGTATGATCCCTTAGAGTTATATTCAACATTTGTCCTTTCATTGATCTTTGTTAAACTCTAAGTTTCTGAGCTGTATGTCAGGACAGGAAGGATACATTGAAGGTGCACACGTCGTCTAAGCGACAAAGATATTTTTAATCGACATCACTTTTATTTTTGCTTTGTTTATTTGTAAGTCGACCAGTTTAAAAGCCTATCGAAGGTCGTCTAGCATTATTTGGAGATCTTCTTCGCTTCCACTTATGAAGACAACGTTGACTGGGAATTTTAGGTGGTTATGGTATTCCCCAATCTATGTCTTTGAAAATGTCTTCCATCGTTGTTACGACGAGCTTTGGTGAAATGGTATCTTCTTGCCTTATTCCTCTCTTTATCGCTATACGTTTTGTTGGTATGTATTAATTTTTAGTTTCGCATTTCCAAATATTTCTTTTAATTAGTCAACGAAAATGACAAATTTTTCCTTTTATGGTTAATTAATTCTTCTATCATCTTTATATTAAACTAATCGGCCTTGGTTGTGCGGCCTGAAGGCCGCACTGAGTGAATCTGCCTTTCGTTTTCAATATATTAAGTTTCACGTCTCATCTATCATTAAAATTTATAAGACAGATGGCGTGACATTCTTTATTTAGTTATGTTATGTTATGCTTCTTACCATATTATTATGCTTTTTCATCAGGTTTTTGAAAATTTTTACCTGTAACCTGACTATCAATAACCAGAAAAACAAATCATGAAGACGAACTGCAAACCATATGTACATAGTAGAGGAAGTCATAACTTCAAAACCTATAATGATTTTTGAAAATTATTACTAATTGTGTAACTTTTTAAGTTTTCTAATAAATTTCTTTTCATTTGATTTGATTTTAAAATGCGTTCCTGAGCGTGACAGACACATATTACATATACAAATTGAATTAGATGTTCGAATATCTTTTCTAATTTCTATTTTAACCAATTTATAAGTTCAACCAGTTCTATCAGATTGTGATCCAGTCGGCGCCGCCCTCCTAAAATAGGAACTCAGAACTATTTTTTTTAATGCTAATGTAGTTACTCCGCTGGTAAAATTACGCTAGCACTGTAAACGATTGCACGGATTTAAAACATTTGACCAAATAGTGAAAAATTAAATTTTTACCCCCCCCCTCCCGTCTAATTATATCAAACCGCGTAAGTCGCCGTTGGAAAGCAAGTTAGTTAAACATCAAAAATTAAATTATATTAAGCCCCCCCCCAAATCGGAAGAAGCAAATGACGGTAGCACCTATACAGGGTGTTGCTAAGTTGTCAATTTTTTAATAATTATTTAAGTCCAAGTTATTTTTTATTAATTGTTTATAAATGCTAAATTTTGAACCGTTAATTCCCTCTCCAGTGCGGCCTTTAGGCCGCACAATCAATGTAATCACGCTCCAGATGGCGAGTTACATTAAAAAAAAGTCTAATTTGGATTCGGAATTTATTATTTTTATATTATGAATTATTTTCTCATTTATTTATTCTTTACTCTTTTACTGGTACGTGTTTATTATGATTGTGCGGCCTAATGGCCCTCTTGAAATTTTTTCAAGTTAGTAACAAAATTATGTGACATATATTTTATATCTACGTTGGTAACAAATATTAATCGGCTAAATAATAAATAATATTGGATTTTCCTGCTATTCTCTAAAAAAATTTGGAAGAAACCCTTTAAGTTTATTTGATTAACTCCTCCCCCCCCTTCCAAGCAAGTCACTTAAACAAACAAATACTGCCTGGACAGGACGACAGTAGGTCGCGCATATAAAAAATAATAAATGGGACATTAGATGATGTTTATTATCTCGAAGCTAACCCTAAAGTGTACAAGGGCACGTGGCCCCCTATCCAAAATCGGAACCAAAAACTAATAATTTTGAATAAAAGTACAGTAAATTTATATTTTCTCTTGTTTTTTACATTTTGTGTCCTCTCATTGGAAACTGTCAAGAGTCGATATTGCAAATGAAGTTATAAAAAATTGGCGGCTGCAGCGTCCGGGGGGTCTGGGGGGTATGGAATACCCCCCAGCACATGGTGATCAGAATGGTATTGATGTGCTGGTGGTATTCCATATATCCCCCTCCAGGATTATTTAATTTGACAATGAAGAGTATTAATATTTCCAAATTAACACAATTATTTTTTGTTTTTATTTTAACTCAAAGAAAATGGTACAAATATATATGAACAATTTAACATAGGATGAAGTAAAAGTAATTTATGTAATTTCAACCATAAAGTAATAAAACACAACATATAGCATCAGATGTGAGATTCGAACCCACGCCTACTTCTTGAGATTCCGTTGTAACCTGCCGGACTTTTTTTGAAATTACGCTACAAGGAACAATAAAAAGACTAATCAAATCCAATTAATTCTAATAAATTAAAAGTTTAATTAGAAATGAAAATTAGTGCCTATTATCTTAATGTTACATCTAACGATATTACATTTCGGTAGCTTCGGTTTAAATGTAAAACGTTTTTTTCTGTTTCAAACAACTGCCGTTCCGCATCATTAGATTTCATGATAAGCGTTAACACATTCTTAATTATGTAAGAAAGTTTTTGTTACCACCGTAATAACCAAGCAAGATTTCGATTTTCAAAAATATACGAGTGTATGGCTGAATCGCCCGCAAAAACCCATTGCGCGTTCGCGTCCCGATTTTAATTGAACCGCCCCGGTAATTGCTACCTCAAATATACTAAACAGAAGTCATGAAACAACGTTCAGTTTATTTATTTGACGTGTATGTTGAGATCAAATAAAAATTTTAATTTGAGTCGTGATTGTGTCTTCACAGGTCGATGAATACGCGATGCTTAAAACGGATGTTTGTAAAGTTGGATTCTTACACTTGAAGGCGTTCGAAAAATTTAAAAACTTCGCACACATGAAAATCCAATCTAAATTAATCGTAACCGATCCTCTTAACATCAATTTCTAATTAGAAAAGTTGTGAAAAAAATTATCTCGTCTGTTAGATGCTTCCTCGATAAGATGGAATTCGGTTTGATAAGAAGTCACTTTAATCGGACATTTTCAATTTTTTTTCTAATTTGGGTTAACTGAAAAATGTGCTCAACGAAACTTGATTGTCGTAAATATTGTTAACCCACTAAATGTCAAAATCAAATGTTTCGAAATAACGGCTCTAATTTTGAACATTAATTTTCATCTGATTTAGTTTTTTGTGGTAATCGTTAAGATAAAAATTAATAAATTGTTTACAAAATACCGCAAATTTTGGTAACTTTTTTCCAACGGTTTTTGATAAAAACTTCCTTCGGTTACGAATAATTAATTTAGTTATTTAATGAATTAACACAGAATTTTATTATCTCGATGGAAGGGGGAAGAGGTATAGCTTTTACTTCGTTTCAAAAAATTTAAAATTGTTTCCTCCAGCAAAAACCTTTTCGATTATTGGGAATTCAATTTATATGATCTGGCACGTGCGGATCTCAAACATTGGATGTCTCATATCTTCGAAATGGAATAGTCGATGTTGCCTCATTAAGATAAGATAGCGCTCATTACTAACTAACTTTTACATTCTAAGACATCACTTGGAGTTGCTTCATCAAAAAATTTATCTATTCGCCTGCGGCGCTATATCAATCTAAAATTAGCTTAAACCAACCGAAATTAAACTTGACCTACACATTCATTATAATGTAAAGAGAACATGAAGTTATAATTATAACTTAACAATAAAATTAGTAAATAAATTCAAGTTGCCAATAATACGATCTCAGAAAATCACATGTAAAGAGAATAAGGTTATGTAGAGGTAATATTTATATTATATCGAATTAATTTCGATTTTTATTAATAGTACTGTTGGAACCGTTATATATTTTTCTGCGGCAAAATTTTTGTATTGGGCGTGGGCACTGGTCCATATCCAACAGTTTTCATCACTTAAAATAAAAAACTGCAGATTTCAGAAAATATTTTCGAGATTAAGTCGACATAAAAACTATCTTCATGATAGGAACCCCACTGTTAATCCATATATGGATCCCTGACTACTAAAATCGTATAGAAGGTAGCTTTGTCAATTATTTTTAAACGATTCTGATGAATCATTATTATAAAATGTAGACAAACTATGAATTCGGTGATTGTGCCCAGGGGGTCTGGAGGTCTTCACAATGTAAACAAAGTTAATTCTTAAAATCATACAAGACAACTCGGAAAAAGTTAAAATAAGTAAAATTACATCAGGGGAATACCCCCTCACGAAAAGTCACGATGTTGACTTTTCATACTCTGAAGATCACAACTTAAGATTTAAAAATATAGCCCCTAAGACGTCCCCTAAGTTTTTTGAAAAATATTCAAAAACATTTAATCAGTGAGATCCCCCCATTAGAAATATTTTACATGCTGGAGATTATCTGTAATAATTAAATTTCGAATATATTTTACTTCAAATTGGTGTAAATTTCTCATCAATTTACATATTTGTGTAATTTAAAAACGGTGTCCTTATAATATTAAGTACTTACTAATCGAAAGTATTCTGATTGGTTAGAAAAACAAATAAAGTTTACTTGTAACCAATTAGAATATTTACTGTTTCCTTTCGGTACTATGGCGCTAGATGGCGATACCTTTTTCAGGGAGAAATATGACCCATATAAATTTGCATAGTATTTTCTATCTTTCCATGGCGCTGGGTTTTTGTACTCGTTTTCCCAGGAAATTATCAAGACCGAAAGAAAATATATACTGCCTATGTATATAATCACATTTGTAATACTATTTTTGGCGAATTGCTCTAAACAGTATTTATTTAAAAAAGGTTATCTTTGCAGCTTCAATTTCTTCGACAATACCCAGATTTTTCAATAATATTTCTTGGGAAACGCTTTCTTTGAAAAATGATTGGAAGTGAATTATTATTATTACTAACTGGCCTGGGAAACCCTCCCGTCGCCCTTTGTCATCTTGTTTGTGATTTCCTTGGGTATGCGGCCGCAAGGCCGCAGTTATTAGCATTACAGACGTACAGAAAAATGTAAGCTATTATACATAGGAAGTTGACAAAATACAATTTACCAATAAAACACGTTTTCTAGAGGACGAAAGCTTAGTTATTGATGTGGTTGTGCGGCCTAAAGGCCGCACTGTAACTTTTTAAGATATATAAACCAATAATAATAGCTTTTAATGCACTGCTTTTTAACTTGTTGAAAATATTTTATAAATAAAATGGCTTTGATTTATTGACTTATATTTTAAATAAGTTGCTTAACTTTGAATTTTTATAAAGTCAATTTTATTTTGAAATCAACTTTGAAGGTCAATACTTCTTCGCAAATTCAGAAATTATATAATTGTGTTTAATTTCTTATTCTACTATCGACGATATGCACCTGGCCACCGCCTGGAATACTTTAAGGACGACATAAAGGACGTCCGCAATTTTTTCCGACTTTTCAATCCCTTTACACTCTTTACAGGAACGTCCTATAGTCACAAATCAAAGAACCCCCCTGATTTGTCTATAATCAAACTTGACCTTTTAAACTAAAAACCTATTCATTAATTTTTAATTTAAAAAAAATTTTAAAGGCTATAATAAAAATTGGAATTAAACAAGCAAGAATTTAGATAAATTTTATGTTATAAACTTTTAAAAATATTCAAACACAATTTTCTTAGAAATCCCAAAAGTGGGACTTTTATGCGGACGTCACATTTGTACAAGCCCCCCCCCCCCCAAGGCATGAACATCCTCTATGGACGACCCTTAAGGCAGGCGCGTAACGGACGTCATCACATTTATAAACAAAGTTTATTAATTACTTGGGTGTAAAATTAATCCGTAATCTCGTATTAAAATTGAACGAGGTGACCTTGGATTTCAATCTACTAGATAATGATCAAAGTTCGTGGCTGAAGTAGAAAAAATTACGAGAGTAATTAAAGTAAGTAAAACAGACTGACTAGGGTAAAAATTTGTAGTTCGAAATTCCACCTGTGTAGTGTGAGCCATTAAATTCCATCAGTTTTCTCCGCTATGAAATATTTTATGGGTTGCACCGCTTGCGAGATAATTTCAAAAACTTGCACATATTCACAATTTTAGGTTGTGCTTTTTCAAATTTTGTGATTGTGAAAATCAACAACCATACGATTTATTTCCATCAAAATAGCTTTTAGAGAAGCTTCTTATGGACCTTACCTCAACTTTGAACGTTTTTTGCGAGCTTTTCAAAACTTAATTACATTAAACTTTGCTCATTTATTTAATAAAATCAATATTAAAATGAGACTTCTTTGCATAATAAATTTTATAATCTCATAATTAAACGCCATATTTCTTGTTATATTAGCAATATAGAATTGACCAATCAGATTTATAGATAGTAAATTGTTGGATAGGTTATGCGACCTAAGGATCGCACTGAGGAGACTGATGAAATAGACACACATACAAAAAAAATTAGGTTATTATGATTACCATGGTTGTGCGGCCTGAAGGCCGCACTAGGGTTATCAATGAATCAATTTGAACACTCACAGATAAGTTGGATAGAGGATTTTTTTAGTACTTTCTCCGCGAATAAAACAAAGATGTACTTCTGCTACCGGTTTCGCAAATTTATTTGCATCTTCAGGCAGAAACAGTCAAAATCTCTACATTAACACACATAAGGAGCTTTTCATTGTCACACATGAATCACACGTTGCACAAATAGTTATGTGACATAAAACAAAATATATTAATTAAACAAAATAAAAGAAAACGACTGCATTTGTCAAAAATATAAAATTTTTCTTTTTTTTTTTTTGTGAATTTAACTCACAGATAAATTTAGGCTATTATCGACTTCTTCTTTTCAATAGCCTACATTTATCTGTGTATTTATAACGCTAAATTGCTGCCTTACCCCGTCAGTGCGGCCTTTAGGCCGCACAACCAAGGCAATCACTTACTAGTATATTTAGTAGAAGATTATATATTTTGATTTTAACGATGGTAACTGGAAGGTGAAGCGGCCAAACCACCGCCCTGACTTTATACTACGTGATTAATGTGAATGTGCTGTCCAAAGACCGCACTGAAGACTTTCGGGCATAATCGAGCTCCATATTTCCTTTTTGGTTAACAAAATACAATAATTATTAACAAATCAGATGCATTATACTACGTAATAGATCGATAAATATTGACCAATGAACAAGGGGGGGGGTAATTAATATTAAAAAAAATTGGTAAAAACTATAGCTTACGACATCGATATTTCAGTATCATTATACCATCATCAGGTAAACTTAATAAATTTGTTAATAAATAATATCTATCATCGACGTCAGGAGCTAACGGTTTTATTAATTTTTCCATTCAATTGCTTCTCCCCCCCCCCCTTGATGCATAGCTTTTCGTTCATGCTGTACTTTATAAATTTTTTTGAAAATATTTCATTTCAAAATAAATATTAATTATATTATTATTAGAAAATAAAGACTACAAATAAATTTATACATTTACCTATATATTGGAATGCAAAGAAAAAGCTTGTCGACATTGGACCCTGTTATGTCTGCAAAATGGTTGAACAGATTATAAAAAAGAGGAAATACCTATATTACTATTATATTATTACAAAATAAACATTTAAAAGAAGATAGTGGTATATTATTGTTAAATTACGGTGTCTTCAAAATCTTTTTCAAACATTTTCTTGCAAAATTATAAATTAATTCATTATAATTAGCTAATTAGATAATTCTAACCCAGTAAATAATTTATAGTTTAATACAAATGTAGTTAACAAGTTAACACATTTAATATATCAGATGTATTAGCAAGGGGCCCCGTTTTCCGTGGATCCATACACTGGAACCTCATGCGCCTGCTCCTAAGTGCGGCCCTGAATGGTTCAAATAAATCTGTTCTGAAAACTCCCGCGGTTTGGAAACCACGTTAAACTGTAGGTCCCCTATATGTGTAGAACAATTTTTCAGTTAATCAATTAAGAAGCTTGTATAAGTGTGTTGTTTTAATAGTAAATTGTACCTAAACCAAACAAAGGAACAAAAAATAAAATTTTATGACATATCCAAAATTGTTTCATTTAAGATACAAATTTGTAAAAAGTGCGCAAAAGGTTATAGCCACTAAAACAAAAATAAATTCGGAATTTCGTGTGATGACGACAGCCAACCGCGCCAGAAGCCTCTTAAAGAAGCGGCTCCTTGCTTCGTATAAAATAGAAAATAGATAAATTAAATATAATGTATAGTCGTGCACAATGGGTCAAACCGGCTAAAATCCAAAAACTATACCGAACAACCTGTAACTCGTCGAGTCACATTTTCTAGATAAAGTCGCAAACGTTATTACGATGACAAATGCGAGAAGAGCTAATAACAGAAATCTTCCACAAAAACAAATTTACCAAACGTCTTCGCATGTACAAAAAATACGAATGACTAATGAATGACTAGAATTTTGTTGACAAGGTAAAAAATCATATTTATAAAACAGCTGCTGTTTAATTTTCCGTAATAAAACATTTTTAGGAATTTCGAACCATATCTAAAGTTATAAATTTTAAACGAGTTTTTATCATCTTCACCTTAATATAGTCAAATAATTAATTTGAAATTATAAATTAACGTCCAATTTGAATTTGTTACAATCATTTTTGGTCACCACCAAATTTTACCATTATTTTTTTTAATTGACTAATTATCGATTGTTAGATAAAAATATTATTCCATGAAACGTGATAGTTGTAAACGACACCGAGACCATTCACCTAAAAAATAATTAAAATTAAAAGACGGTAGTTTATTTACTATTAAAGTTAACCTAAAAATGTCAATAACTGTATCAAATGATATCTTAAAGTTAGAGAAAGGTTTAATAATTTTTCAGGTCGGTGATCACTTTAATGCAATTTTTGCGAATTATTTTACGTGATGTTTACTTTTGTTCGCTTTGCGTTCGATTTTAAATGAAAAAAAATTTTAACGTACATAGAATTTAAATATTGCATCATTTGTCGGCACGAATATGGTAATAGGGAAAAAATAATTACGAAAAGAAACAAATTTAATTATTATTAGTAATGAAAACATCAGAATAAGATAGAAACCGCTCTCGAAATTTGACTTAACTTGTTAATTTTTATTTTTTAATTTAAAAATAATTAATTTAAGCAAAGCTGATGAAAGTTGCCCTAAATATAGGACGATGAAAATGTGTGAATTTATATTAGATATTATTTATAAAGGCGTGATTCATCAGGACCATATTGAGACAGTTTGAGTCGGAAGCTGCCAAAATTATTCAAATATTGCATCATTGTGATAATTTTACATGGTTGTATATGTAAATTTTACAACTACGAGAAAATTGTCGAGTAAAATTACAAGAAAACATTCAAACTTTTTTAGATTTACTCTACCTATTCTTGTAAAAACGTGTTTAGCAAAAATGCAAATTTACAAATTTTTTGTGAAAATACGTTCAGCTTTTTGTTGACTTGCATAAAATTACCCGTATAAATATTATTATTTATTGAATGCGAATTAAAAGATGAAGTGTATGTGAGCGTAAAAAAATGTTTTACAACTACTCTTCTTCTTCTTCTTAGAGTGCCGTCTCCTCATAGGAGGTTGGCTACCATGATGCTGTACTCTTCTTTGTTCTTCGCGAGTCTTATTAATGTTGCGGCGTCACGAATATCGAAACATTGCCTCAGATTTTTCAGCCATGACTGTCTTTTTCTTCCGAGACCTCGTTTGCCTTCTATTTTCCCTTCCATGATCAGCTGTAGAAGAGCATACTTTTCATTTCTGAAAATATGCCCGAAGTAAGCCGCCTTTCTTCTTTTAATAGTTGTTAAGACTTCTCGATCTTTCTGCATACGGCGTAATACCTCCTCGTTTGTGACATGCTCAATCCAAGATATTCTGAGCATCCTGCGATACATCCACATCTCGAAAGCCTCCAGTTTGTTGATGGATGAAACTTTTAGAGTCCATCCCTCCACACCATAGAAGAGTATCGATAGGATATAGCACTTTGCGACGCGCCAGCGGGTTTTCAGATCTAATTCCCGACCGCATATCAAGGTCTTCATCTTGATGTTTTCAAGAGTTTTGAGAATTGCGTGCCATCTCTATTCGTTTTTTGATTTCGTCATCGGGATTCCAATCTTCGTGCAACCAACAGCCTAAATACTTGATTTTATCTACCCTCTCTAATCGATCACCCCCTATATTAATATTTATGTTGTTAATTGGTCTCTTTGTTATTACCATCACTTTGGTTTTTTGTTTGTTTATACGGAGACCGTATAAACAAACTACTCTACAACTACTCTTAATTTTGTAAATTAGTTACCAAAATTTTGTTTTTGTGCGATAACTCGCTTAGTTTTCATCTTACAGCCCAAATGACGGTACAGGAAATTGGAGAAAATTAAATTCTCCATAAAAAATATTTTAATATTTTTTTGTTCAGACCAATACTTTCTAAGCAATAGCTTCGCAAAAACAATAACACCGATGTGGATATTTTAGATAGATAATATTTCCTGACCTCTGATCAAAACCATTAAAAAATACTAAATATACGATTTTTTTGAAAAAAGAATAACAAAATTTTTGTTGGAATGAATGGTAACATCACATTCTGCTTCAACAGGGATTCATACCTTTTCATTTTTTCTCAATTAAATCTAAAAAAGTTCCGTATTTTTCTTTGAATTGTATACAACTACAAAATTTAAAAGAAATAATAATAATATTTAATTACCATAACGATAATTTATTAATATCATATCTGCTTATTTTATGCTAAATTGTTTGGAAACGTTCCCACATTATATTATAAAATACATAACTATCAAGTTTACATTTTTAACTTGTTGAAATGCTATTTACAATTAATATAAAATTATTTTGATCCCGTATTTTACCAGCCAGAAACTTCATTTTCGTAATAAGACGTTTTGAAGTTTTTTAATACCTAATCTTTTCAGTAGCAGTATAAATTCATTTATAAGGTAAATCTGTTAAATCAATAGACCATTATCTTTTCGTCTGCCGCGCATGTTGGATTAACGAAATTTTGACTGTAAGAATCTCGTTAATCCGTTCATGCGCGTCAGAGAAGGACCGGAGAGGGCTTAATATTTTAGTAATAAAAGCTTTCTTATCCATACTATTAGTCTTATTAGGTATCAATAATAGTCACGTGATCAATAGCAAGCGATAAAATACGTTGTTCTACATTGTTTCAACTCATAAATAGGTTAAAATAGGTTAGTAAAAAAAGGGTAAAATTTCAAGTTATGTGCAGTGGCGGCTGGTACGAGGATCACGACGGGGCGCTGCCCTCCCTAAACAAAAGATCAACTCACAATCAACAACAATATTTTTTAATACGCCGCTGGAGAGAAGGAATCTTCATAGACATCGTGTGTGTGTTAACCGGGAATCGCTTTAAAGCGTAACTTCCGTGTCTGTCGGATTATTTGTTAAAACGTATGATGCCTTTGGATGCTACCTTCTGGAAACATTTTTCGAAACTAAGGGAATGATGGTGTCGTCCTTCATTGCCTATTGGTGTGAGGTCAAAGCGCCATTTCTCTATTTCAATATTTATTGATTAGAAATATCATTTTCTATGTATCGCTACTGTCACTCTTTCACTATGTCGTTTGATCTCGTCAAATCACTAGCTGATGGTTCACAACCTCACGTCTTTGGCCCTTGGTGAACATTGTGATCCGGATCATGATGGTTTCTATGACCACCCAGTTCGCCTCGTTTGAGAACCATCACCATCGTGAAGATGGTGTGGCATAAGTCAGAATCAACTCTTCTGTATTTGTGGATGCACTGATTGAAACAGCCATATCCGGTCAGGAACTGGGTGGTTTCTATTTATCGTTTGTAACGCACCTCTAATTAGTTGATTTTTTATTTACGTGGATTACCTTTTATTTAGGTTTCTTTACACATTATAAGAAGCAGCCTTTTTTGGTTTAGGTTAGGTTAATAAGTTTCAGTGCGGCCTTTAGGCCGCACAACTATGGCAGATACGCACGGGGTGTTCTCAATTTACGTTAGGTTGCTATCACATTAAAATAC
This sequence comes from Podabrus alpinus, assembly GCA_932274525.1. Classification (NCBI taxonomy): domain Eukaryota; kingdom Metazoa; phylum Arthropoda; class Insecta; order Coleoptera; family Cantharidae; genus Podabrus; species Podabrus alpinus. The sequence goes on along the minus strand of OW026456.1, from coordinate 49,033,346 downwards.
GATGATATACGCTCAGACTAGACAGACATAAAATCTATTAGAAGTAAATTTATAATTCACGAAAAAATAGTATATGCCAAACTTTTATAAATCAAGGGGTGGTCGGCATGGGGCTTTGTATTCTGAAAGAAAAGAATTAATAAAATATCTCCACAGTAAAATTTGAATTGTTTTAATAAAATTATTACAAAGTGTTATTTACATAGTTCTTGCCTTGAATATTTTTATTTTTAAACTTCAACCCCCCCCCCTCGCAAAACAGTACAGTATATACTGAACTATTATAAATTACGGGAACGGGGAGTATTGTTTTCTGGGAGAGTAAATTTAAAAGAATATTACTATTGTAGAATTAAAATTGTTTGGACAAATTATATTACTTCTTAATCGTTGCTATGAATATTTTTTATTGTGATCTTTTATAACCCCCCCCCCCCCCAATTTAACAATGCTATCATATAAACTGAGTAGTATCGGACTCAAGTTCACTGACTTTCTATGATGTTTCTATGATAACCTCACTTCTGACCCTTTGATATAACAACTGCTTAAAATAGGGCCACCACTTTGCATCATGTAATGTGTTATACTTAACCACTGTCTTACCAACCTATTTTTTATGGTAACTACCACGTGGTGGTTTTAAGACTTAAACCAATGTAAAACAACCAGTTTTCCTAACCACGACACAAATAATTTCGGAATCGACCCTATGACCGTATGACCATAGTGCAACTCCATATGCAGTCGTCTGCTTACTATACTAAGTAAGAATGTGGCGCTGTTCATAGATATGTCAAGCAATGTAAGATAGAAGGCAAGATAAATAAAGCAGCTTTTAAAAATAGGCGTTGTATAGTTTCTACTTTGTTAAAATTGCATGCAATTTAAATTGATTGATCGAAAACCGTAAAATTGACTTCGTAGTGCTATAAAACCTCCCGCAGCGCTTTTTATTATCCACTTTTTCTGCAAAATTATTCTTCACTTTTCGTATTATATGGTCAAGCGACCGTCGTCATAGGGGGCTGCTTAAAAAAATTTGGTAGTAGTAAATATTGGCGCTAGTCCGACCCTGTGGGTGTCCTTTAATAAAACGTAATAAGGAAGTTGTGTTTGATATTATTAAAATTTTTTGTCGCGTTTCCGATGCTGTGGGTGATTAAGGTACCAATATGTTGATAAATTGCAATCACTCGTCACTTACCAACTAATGAATGTGCACTTAACTTCCATAATTGGCAGCTTTATTGCATTTACTAGATTACGTTTTTATGAACATGCAAGTTTATGGTTAACTCGAATAATTGTCGAAAAGAAAAATTTAGCGATTTATTTTGTAAATAAATGTTGTAATGAAAATAAAAAGAACAAAACTCGTTTTTTTGAATTGTTTCATTACGCATTATAAATTACTTTAATTTATGCACATAAAATGGTTTTTTGAGCTTTCCAATGAATGATCTCGAGGTATCTGGTCTGTACGAGCATTGAAATCACTGCGGTAGCAAAGTTTTTTCTGTCCGAGAGCTTCTCTAGTATGCCACCGCCTACTGGGTTTATTAACTTTTAAAAAATTACACCTAGTGCTGTTCAAAAATTAAAAATACATTTTTGTAAAAGGAAACTTATAGCGCAGCATTAATCACATAACGAATATATTCTTAGACCATATCCAGTTAATTTGTTCTCAGTGCTAATCATAATTACTTATGTCGTATTTTTCAATTATCTATGACCTGCACGTCTTTAATTTGAACCTGACTCTTTACTAATGGTCGATAACTTAAATCTTTTTATATAAATCACTTTACCAGTATTCAGTTCGCATACGAGACGTTTAACGCCGTGTACCGAATGCGTGTTTACCGCCATACGAATTGACAAGACACGTACCACCTCGATTACTCAAACATGGCGGGGAAAAACACGAAATCACGTTTTTAAAACTTCCACTGTTCACATCATCACGACAAAAGTCGTAAAATTCCTGCCAATCATTTTGTCCACTTTTTAGACCCACCCTGTATATACAATTTCAATAACGTACCTCCAAGTTAAGTAAGACAAGTTATTAATTTGTACATTTTTTCTTTTCTACTTATTTAGACTAAAATATTTTCCATTTATGTGAAATACTCATTTTTGAAAAAAATTGTAAATGAAACACGTTTCCTTATTCAGCGAAATTATTTAATTCTTTTTCTCTTTGAAATTCCTAGCGCGTTTATAGAAAGTGCTCATTAATGATTTATAATTAATATCCTAACAATGTCGTCAATTTTCTGCTAATTTTTATTCTATTCTTAACGGTGGTTAATTAGTACTTTCTGCTGTTTTGTTTTTTAGTTCATTTCTGAACTACGAGACCTATCAAATTTATACAATGTATCAAATAGTTTCAAATTTGACAAAATAATCAGAAAGAATGTGTAAAAAAATTTTATTTGGTATAATTTACGTGACTCGGTTGCTTGGTAAGTCCACGTACTAACCGCACGACTACGCACGCGGCTCAACTTAACTGTTATAATAAACTTCAAAGCCTCGGAAATAAAATTTATTCTTAGCAGAAGATCTCGAACGAAGGTACTTTCGGGTTGAATGGTTTTCCTTTTGATGGTTTTTCTTTATTCATTATTGAACCACCACCAATCCTTCGATAAATCAGTGGTTCCTTCAAGAATACAAAATTTTATAAAAAAAAATTAATTTACAATCCAGGAAGGATAATATAGAAGTTGAATTATTTACTACTTGAGTTACTAGGGATAAATGTTTCAGACCGGCCCTACCTGGGTTTAATATCATATTGCAAGGTGGTTTAGTCTGTGATTGCTTCGGTTGTACGGCATAAACACCGCACTGATTCGTGATTGCCTAGGTTGTGCGGCCTAAAGGCCGCACTGATGGTGTCACTTTAGGGTTACAGCCAGTAACGGCTCGTGACTTTTTTCAATGGAAGGGCACAAAATTGAAACAAAAGCGAAAAATATAATAATATATTCTTGGGTTACTTTAGCCTTTAGGCCGCACAATCATAGGAAACATATACTATTAGAAAGTAAGGAATAATAAATGATAAAGTAATTCATATAAAAATAATTAATTCTGAATCTAAAATGGAATATTTTGTAGAACGTGATTGCCTTGGTTGTGCGGCCTAAAGGCCGCACTGGAGAAGAAATTAACGGGGCAACTTAGCGTTATAAGATAGCTTTGACTTAAACAAATGGGGGCTATTGTATTAAGTTTTAATATAATTAACTTGTAAAATGAATGTTAAAATAAAATTTAAAGATTGGCAATCTAACAACACGACCCTGTTTAAGTACTAGAGAGTCATTTTTGTTTCTTTCGATTGGGGATGTGGCTTAATCAATTTTATTTTGTTGTTTAACTAACCTGCTCGTCAACAGCGATTTGTGGTTTTATATAGTTGAGGGGAGGGGGATTGCAAATTAAATATTTCACTTTTTGTGTTTTGACTAATCTGACGTTGAAGCGACGTCGGATTACCCAATATTCAACAGCGTAACTACATTCGCATAAAACAAACTTTTTCTGTGTAATATTATTCTGTTTATAATAAACATTATTATAAATAATATTCTAGGGGTGGAGCAAAGAGGTGATTATCTTAATCGTGCGGCCTAAAGACCGCAATTTGGGGACGAGTAGATCAATTTAGAGTTAGATAGAGATAAATTAAGGCTATTACATTTATGTTTTAAGATTATTTCTATAACAAAATCTTACCCTAAAAAAATTCCTTCATGAAAATTTAATACAAAATTTGGTAAAAATTTGTAGTGAAATATTGACAATATGTAATAATCGAAGTAATATTAAGGGTGTTCACGAGGCCGTCGGTAGTTGCGTACTTGTGTTAGTTTCGTACTTGCGTATGACAGCCGGTAGTTTATTTCTTGATTCCTTGATTGTAATTGGTTGTTTAAAGTACGAATGTCATATGGCTATCATACGAAAGTACGAAACTACACAAGTACGCAACTACGACGCCCTCGTGAACACCCTTATTATAAAAATTTGACTACAATTTTGTAGGAAATTTTTAAAACGGAATTTTTACAGTATCTCTCAGCGTTTTCCTCATTAACTAAAAGTAGTAGAGAATAACCAAAGATATCAATGGAGAGAGATATTATTTGCGCATGTCATAGGCTGTGTGTGAGGCCGACGGCCGAGCTTATTATGGCGGTCACAGGCCGCCAAGCTTGCAGATATGGAAAATAAGGCTATAATATAAAATATATAACCTTTTTAACCTTAATATTGACATTAATATTAAAATAAACTTTAAGAGTTAATCAGATAATTCAACAATAACAAATCAAAATATTTTATAATTATAATCTTCCTGCATAGTTTATTGTTATCTTCAGATGTTTTATTTCATAAATAAATAAGGAGAAATAGAAACTTTTTTGATTTTTCATTGTTTAGTTGTAACTTTTTAATTTTTAAAAGCTATAATATAAGGTAAATAATATAGTAGAGCCTTAAGTATAATAAGTAGAGCCTTCATTATAGGCTTACGATACAACACTCACATTGCTTCATGATTTAGTTATCAATATAAAAAAGTAAAGGTGCGGCCTTCAGGCCGCACAACCATAGAGATCACGTCATGACTGCCATTAAGTCACGTGACCGTTTAGTTATATAATATATAAAATGCCGATTCTGAAGATGACGGTCATAGCCTAAACGTTAGTGAGGTCAACTGCCAAATTCAACATTCCCCAGTTCGACTTGAAGTCCTCCAGATTGTAGACACAGAAAAATAAGAATAAAGAAAAAAATTAAATAGAATTGAAACAATGAAAAATATGCAAATGTGCCGCAGCAACCGCAGACAAAGCATCAGTAAATAAAAAAAGATTATTACGTAATCGATAAGGCTCAGAAAGAGGCAGGCATAGAGGTGGAAGTTGGAGCGATCAACTACTGATGCTAAAGGCATCAAGGCTAAAGTCCAGGAAAAGTCTAATTAATATTCTTTCTGACTTTCCTTCCTTTTGTGACCGTTTCCTCTACCAACCCGCATTTGCCAGCGTGACAGGGTATGATTAAAAAAAATAAAGAGTATGACTGGTTTGCTCAGTAGTGGGCGAGGATGACTGGAAGATGAAGGCTCAGATAAGGCGGATTTTCTATTGGTGTCTCGAATACCCTAAAAGATTGTTCTCAGAGCCTTCCTGCTGTTGATCATAGTTATCGAGACCGGGGGGTCTGGGGGGTATGGAATACTCCCCAGGTACGCGTAATAAATTGTAAAAGAAATATTTATAACTTTATTATGCTCCTCAGTATCAGGTGACCGCAATTTAAAAAAAAATGAAAAGCGAAAATTTCAACAAAATCGACGAAGATCTGTAAATCTTCAAAGCTTCTTAAAAATAACCATTGCGACGGGGGGGGGGGGTTATTCCATACCCCCCCATGGAATACTGGGGGGTTTTATCGGTTACCATACCCTTACTATGTGGTAAAGTGACAATTTTACTAACTCGACGAAGAGCGGTGAATCTTCAAATCTTCTGAAAAAGAACCTTTATTTGTCTGGTCTATTTTTATCGGTAAGGATTTTTGAACGTTTATAATATATCTGAATGACAGTGGCTATATTGAATATAAGTAACGATTTTATCGGTTACCATACCGTTACCATCGTCATGTGACAATTTTAGTGATTACTATTATGGCAAAGCGAAAAAAAAACAGAATCCACGAGGAACTGTAAATCTTGAATGCTTCTGAAAAATGACGTTTACAAGTAGTGGGTACTCCATAATCCTCAAACCCCCGGTCTGGTCTATTTTTATCACTAGGAACGATTTATCGGTTACCAGACCGTTACTTTAGAAGCCTAGCATAAAAAAAACGCGGATTTTATATTGATGTCTCGAATAATAACTCGGAAGATTGTTTTAAAAGGTTCGGTTCGGTTAATGTGGAAGATCGGATAATCGGTGTTCTACAGTGCATAGTATACATAATTTTTGCACTCCCGATCATGAATTTTGAAATAAACATTAATTTTGAAAAAAAAAGATGTAAAAGGTACATAATTCGCAAATAAATGGATTCTATTATTTAACGAACAAACATTATACAAATTTTAAAAGTGATCTATAGTTGTTTTACGTTGACGATGGCTGTCATGACAAAGTCTTGCTTATTTTTGATTTAGTTCGTTGGTAGTAAAAGTGACACTTTAGTTCCTGAAAATAAATATTAATCTTGTTTTACACTACTTTTGCGCATTACCCGGCCCTCAACTGCTAAATACTTTATTTCCTATTTTTGAAAATTTAAAGTAAATTTACCTAAAAAATATTTCTATGTGACTTGATAGTGAAAATAAACGTCAAACTGACATTTATTTGGACAGCCTTACCCTGTGCTTAAAGTTAATTCGGGTTATAATTACGATCATGTAACTGAGTAACAAGACATATGGAAGATCAGACTATCCAATGGTCAGCTATACCAATTATGCTCAAAAAACAAATTGTAAGAAAAACCGGTTGTGTACCTAATTTAGATGAAGAAACGCCAGTTCTGTGTATCGACATAATATCTATCTATAATTCTGTCGTTTTCTAACAGTTCGTACCTTCAGACCACTTCTGATTGGTAAATTTTGTAGTAACCAATCTATGGAAGTGCAGTGCGGCCTGTAGGCCGCACAATCATTAAAATTATCTTTTTCCCAGTAATATTTTAAAAACTGATCTATAAGAGGTGAAATTTTGCCTTTTGCACCGCAATCACGCACCTTATGGGAATTAATGGGATAAAAACATAATATAAAATGAAAAAATTTTTGTAAAATGCATTTTAAAGTTGTTTTTAACAGTTTAAGTCAAATAATATTACAGCAACCTGAATTTAGCTATAAGTTGTAAGTTCGTCTTAAACTTAACCGCGGTTAACGTTAATAAAAAATATTATTGGGCTCGAATAAAACCGTTTGCGGGTAAGGTCCGGTTTGTAACTGCAAACGTATAAATAACTAAAACGACATTTTTCCGTAATAATATTTATTACAGTAGTAAACCTAATGATTAACTATAATAATAATTATATAGGAAAATTAATCAATGGCGTGTTCCATTTATAGTAAATCGTAAAAAAGTCAAAAATTAAAACTTCAAGTTCCCGGTCAGGCTATAGCTTCAATTAAAATTTCATATTTTAATTAAATTATCTTACTATCTACTCGTATCTAAAAATCTTCATTGTTTTCAAGAATAAAAATGAATTTCAACTTTAGTTAAAATTCAATATAATAAAAATTATATTATAAATTAATATAAAATTATAGAGAGAATGAATTACGGAGTTAAGTGGTAGACTTTCGGCAGAATGATCTAATTGTTAATTTCGTCCAAGCACTGTAGCAAAATGACCTGCCATAAAGTGGAATTTTTATATATTTTTTTAAATTAGTCGAATTTTTAATTACAGTGAAAAGGAAATGTCCATTTAGTAAGCACTTATTAAGTTGTCAAGTGGTCAGATTCCGAGATCATCCTTTTTTATTTTTTTCCGAGTCAAAACATCACCGTGAAACTCAATTTTGAAAGTGTGATTAGATTTAAATTTTTTTTCAGTGAAAGTAATAATTTTTTTTAAATATTATTAACCGCGCTTTCGATTTGAATTTAAAATTAATGACATCCTTATGATGCACTCGAGATACTGTCGGGTTCTTTAATCTGAGAATAAATTAAGTCAATTTTTATAACACACCTCTCTAACGATTGCAATTTTGTCAAAATTTCGGCTTATTATTATAATAATAACAATTTTGCTTCGGTAGCGAAAGTGTACCTACCTTGCTGGTTATTTATAACATTACTCAGCAGCATTCTAATGCATCGTCCCTAAATCAGACTTAATAAGTGTAATTAGTGGTAATTTGATTGGTAGTCGTTATTTTTTATGGTTTTGAAAATTTTGCGGCTAATATTTATCGCAGGACAATTTAAACGAAAAAAAGAAACGATGAGGATACTCACAGCTGTCCATTCAGCTTGAGGAAGTTTAGATGGTCTCGAATGCAGGTGAAGGGCCCTCTGATTAATGATGTCACCTGAGTTGTTAACCAGGCCGGACATGGCTCGTGCTATTTGCTTCGCCTTTTCAAACTCGTGTGTTACTTTTACCTTAGATTTTTTTCTTAATTTTTAAATCCGATCTAACCTATCTATTATCCATTCTTTGTTCACGACGATAGCATCTCCTTTTTTAACGATACAAAACGCAATTATAATTTTTTATGTTCAAATTTTTGGTGTTTTCAATGAAGATAAATTTAATTTATTACTCTAATATAAATTTTATAACCTCTATTCGTTCGTAGTAGTAATCTGTTTTTCTATTTTAGTTTTATGTCTTTGAGTTACAATCTTTTAATTAAAATGTTGATAAAAATTTAATTTTCACAAAATTTATCGTTAATTTTTTCGAGCCCCTTATAATGACTTCATTAACTTTTATTACCAAAAAAACCTATTCTAATTTTTAACAGTTTTTTTGGGAGAACTGGAGTACCAACGGTGATCTTCTCCTGTTCATTCCAAATTTTCGTTAAGAATTCTAAATTAAGAACTATTTTTACTTAATACATATTTTTTTTCAAAATAAAGATAGGAGAGCATGGGAACAGTGAGACATTTGATATATTTTCTATTTTACTCCGGTCAAAGGTTCCGGTCTATCCGATTTTAATGTACCTGTGGTGGCAGTTTTGACAGTTATGGGGTTCTGTTGGTTTTCGAGAAGCAAAGGTGATTTCCAATAGTGAATAGTTTGGTGAATAATTATTATATTTTTTCTCAAGACTTAAGATAAGATAATTCTTTACTTTTAAAAATTTTGACCATATGGGTAACAGTGGGACACTTAAAATGGGTAACTGTAAGACGTTCAATTTCTTCTTACTATTTTTTTAAGTTCTGTTTAGTGTAGGAAAAGTTTCATTTTAGCAGGATGCCTAGAAATCCATAAAATAAAATTAATTTTAGAACATTTTCTGATGAAAAATGAGTAATAGTAAAAGCAATTTTACTCTCTGTGGCAAAAGGGCAGCATTTAATTCATATTAATTCATAAGTAGATATTCCTTAGCACAGAAACACAAAATATTCTATTTACATTTTTTTGGTAAATAAAGACCTTAGAAAAAAAGCGTCTCACTGTTACACATGCTCCCCTATATTATATAGTACTAAAGTTCTCAGGACTCCAATGCACTGCTGAGATTAAAACAACCAAGTTCGATTCTTGATTCCCGACAAAACTATGTAGATAAATCATTATTACCAATGCTGCAACCAACCGACATTAAACTGTAGGTCCCCCCCTACTCAACCTTAGTAGCAAGAAGAAAACTTAACGAAAACGTAAAAGATTGAACTGCTGAGAGAATAAATTTCATTATTAAAACATTACTTTTAGGCTTCTATACAAAGTATAACAAGAAGCCTTATGATCTGGCTCCGTGTCCGTCTGTCCGTCCGCATAATTCAAAATCATACAGAGCGTTTCAAATCGTGTTGGAAATACTCTGTGTGTATAGAGGTCTAAGAACTGGGTAACCAGTGCGCTACTTTTAGGCTTCTATACAAGGTATAGAAAGAAGCCTTATGGTCTGGCTTCGTGTCCGTCCGCATGTTTCAGAGCCAATCATAACGTTGATCAACTGATACGTTGTTATATTTTAAATACTTCGTCTATATAGTATTGCGTTAATCTGTTAATCCGTTGCTTCGATTCGCTAATGCAATTTATAAATACGCAAATGTTCGAAAGAAATTTACTAAGTTAAAGATATTTTCGAAGAGGTCTCCCTATATAAACTACTTGTTTTACTTTGATGTGAAAAAATAATTTTTTATTGATGTGGTTAGTGAAGTTAAGTTATAAATAAAAGAGAAAGGAGAGGATTGGTCCACCTCAAAAAAAGGACCATACATTACAGAGAAGTAAAATTTCTAATAGAGTGGAAAAGTTTGATTGTTATTACTTATATAGTAAACTATCTGACCCGGCAGACGATGTCCTGCCTGGAATTAACTGACTTTGACATAAGAATGTTAACCTTAAAATAATGACATTGGCACTCAAAGAATTGTTTATCCAAATATAAAGTATTAAGTTGTATTGATTTTATTTCATTTTATTCATTTAGATGATTAGGGGGAATGAGATATCAATTTTGGTGATGATCTATAAAATTCGAAAAAAAACTTTTTTTGTGCGGATGATTTTTAAAATTTTTTTTCGTATTATTCATTTAGATGATTAGGGGAAATCAGATATCAATTTTGGTGATGATCGATGAAGTTCCAAAAAAAACTTTTTTTGTGCGGATAATTTAAAAATTTTTGTTTCGTATTATTCATTTAGATGATTAAGGGGAATCAGATATATATTTTTTTAAATTTCTGAGTGTCTTTAGTGCAAAATTTTGTGTTGGAGGGGGAAAAATTAATTTTTATAAAATTGTTTTATGTTACCTATTGATATACCAAATATGAAGAATTTATTCTAGACTTTAGAAAAAACTCGCCCGTCTTGCTAAAACGCGCACTATTTATGTTTTACCCTGTATATACAAAATGATTTTAAGGTTATGTGATTAGGTCTGTCACTTTGACACTATGGGGGGCGCCAAGGGGGTACTCTACACCAAAGAGCTGATCTCACTGCGTTAGGAAAGGGGGCCACTTAGTTAGAACGCGCACTATTTATGTTTTACCCTGTATATGCAAAATGATTTTTAGGTTATGTAGTTAATGCCGTCACTATGACACTATCGGGGGGCCCATGGGGGCTATTCAACACTATCAGGGTCACTCTCTAGGTTATGAAAAGGGGGCCTGTCTTGCTAAAACGCGCACTATTTATGTTTTACCCTGTATATGCAAAATGATTTTTAGGTTATGTAGTTAATGCCGTCACTTTGACACTATCGGGGGGCCCATGGGGGCTACTCAACATTATCAGGGTCACTCTCTAGGTTATGAAAAGGGGGCCCGTCTTGCTAAAACGCGCACTATTTATGTTTTACCCTGTATATACAAAATGATTTTAAGGTTATGTGATTAGGTCTGTCACTTTGACACTATCGGGGGGCGCCAAGGGGGTACTCTACACCAAAGAGCAGGTCTCACTGCGTTAGGAAAGGGGGCCACTTAGTTAGAACGCGCACTATTTATGTTTTACCCTGTATATGCAAAATTATTTTTAGGTTATGTAGTTAATGCCGTCACTATGACACTATCGGGGGGCCCATGGGGGCTATTCAACACTATCAGGGTCACTCTCTAGGTTATTAGTTAATGCCGTCACTTTGACACTATCGGGGGGCCCATGAGGGCTACTCAACACTATCAGGGTCACTCTATAGGTTATGAAAAGGGGGCCCGTCTTGCTAAAACGCGCACTATTTATGTTTTACCCTGTATGTGCAAAATGATTTTAAGGTTATGTAATTAGTTCCGTCACTTTGACACTATCCGGGGGGCGCGGCGCCAAGGGGGTACACTACACCAAAGAGCAGGTCTCACTGGGTGTTGGGTGTTACTTTGTAACTTGATTTTGCTAATTTTAAAAATATTGTGCAACGCCACTGACTATATGCCAATGTCATTTTTAAGGTTAACATTCTTATGTCAAAGTTGTGCTTCCCTAATCTCGAGCCGCTACTGACTATATGTCAATGTCATTTAATTAAACTTTTAGTGTCAAAATCGCAACGTAACTATGACAACGACGTTGACCTGAAGCGTTTAACTCCAGATGACCGTCTATGGTGGCGAATTACTAAAATCAAAGACGACGAAAAGTTTACTCTTAATCCTCGCCAGATCTAGTGAAAGTTTCAACGCCCACAGTTACGGGATTTAGGCGTCTATGCAGAACATACATACCCACACACATACATACAAGCATTTTTATATATAAGATGATAATTACCAATCGCAAAAAATTTAATTGGTGCAGATTATCTGATTATGTGATGTTACATTATATATGGCGATCAAAAATAACCAGATAAAAACAACTTTCCACACCAGAAAGGTAGCTGTATAGAAGCCTAAGAACTGCCGCTAAAGCGAGTTCCACCTTGTTTAATTTTGAATTCACCTGTATAAAGCTTTTAACTGAAAATTTTTTTTGTTTAGTTTTTATTTTAATTTAAAATTAAAAAATTTTCAAATTTCCCGATTTGACGGCGAAATGGCCGACTGCGACATGGTGGCGGCGAAATGTCTCATTTCTTGTTTCGGTCGACTGCAAAAAAACGCGAATATCAAATTCGAATCTGAAGCTTTGAAATTTGAAACTGAAACTTGAAATTTGCTATAAAATTATTTTTTCTTTTACATGATACAATAAATAGTTTTCGGGATATTTACACTTCAAAGAACGACACCGTGATAAAAAATCTTTTTTTTACGTAAAGTTAAATCACCAATTTGCGGTAAAATAAAAGTTTTTGCACCGCAAAAGTTTTTCCGTAGTTTCATCATGAAATTTTTCAAAAGTTTTGTAATTTTGTGTTGATGTATAGGTAAAATTGATTTCCAAATCTGTGCCTTGGATTTCTTTCCACGCCTAAACCATCAAAGTTAAATTCATGTTGTAAGGGACTTTTTTATAGGAAATTTAGTTACCCACAAAATTGATCTAATTCAAAATTTGATATTCCTTATCGTTGTCGCAGCATTTTGAACGCAAACTTGGGAGGCGATTTTTTTTTTATATTTTTGAATTTCATATAACTTTTGTTTATTTAATTTCTAAATAGTTTCGCTATGGTTTGATCGACTACTGGTTTAGTTGAATTTAAAATTCTAATTTTCTCCTGATTCGGTAATGAGGCCGAAGGCCGAGCTCGTAGAATTAGCGGTCACCGCACTACTTAGTAAAATAATATATAATCGTTGCAGAACGTCATCTATATAACTACGTATATATATGAAAGTCCCAGGACGATGATGCGAGGCTGGAAGCTGAGCTAAATCGCGTTCCATATGATGCATGACCATGTGATCAGAGATTTATTCGGAATCAGTCAGTCGAATCTCAAAGGATTATAAAGATCCTAGAAGGTCTAAATTTATTAGTGTTCGTCAAATGACACCGATTCTAAATGAGATCTGATATTTGTCTACTAATGACGCGCACGAATGGATTAAGGAGATTGTAATGATGTAATTCAAATTTATAAAATATTGAGTTTTAACTTGTTGAAAATATTTAAAATTTTATATTTACTTTTTTTAATAACCAAATTAATGAAATCTAACTTATATGCAATAAATTGTTTAAATATATTAGGACACTACGATGTCGTTTCGTCCTCTTTAAGGTTCGTCAGGTTAATATTTTTTCACGTACGTTAGTTGTTATAATATTGACTAATGTCAGTGTCATGTTATTATTTTGTGCTTTTATTTTTAATTAATTATTTTTTATTCGTGATTTTCAGACTTTTCATTGTTTTTTTAAATATTATGGTCATTTGACCAGCCTTATTGAGGGCGAAACGAAGACGTAGTGTCCTATATTTAAACAATTTATGCAAGTTAGATTTCATTAACTTGGTTATTAGAAAAAATAAATATAATTCAAATTATTCAATATGGTAAATATGGGGATTTAACATATTAAAATATATATACAGTCGACTCTCGATAATTTGAATACTCGTTAATTTGAATCTCTCAATAATTTGGTAATAATTAATGGTAATTTGAAATTTTTCTCTGGTCCTTCTCTGGTCCCTTGAGTTTCAATTTATCGAGAGTCGACTGTACATGAATTTACAGTTTATATTAACCTAAAAAGGATAAAAGGATAAAAAAAAAGGTTAAACGCAAAATTTTAAGTTTTATATTCTTACGTGATAAGTTTTTTTTTAGTTTTTTTTTTAAGTTCTTGGATTTTTAATGTCTAGGCAAAATTAATAATTATTTTTAAAATAAATAATGAAAACTGCGTACATGATACGGACATTCTTATTAAAATTGAAATAATTTAAAAAGATACTGCAAACTCAAATTATTAAAATAATAATGGTTTACCCCCCCCCCCCTTCATTTGATCACTCTTCTTCTTCTTCAAGTGCCATATCCGGTCTCCCGGACGTTGGCGACCTCTCTCCTATGTATGTGTTGTGCGTTTTGAAGTATTATCACACACATAGGGGACCTACTGCTTAACGCGGGCTCCGAACCGCGGGAAGTGTATACACTTCATCTCCAGAGAGGCTGTTCCAGGCAGGTTACACCTCGGTGGTTTGCCATTGCCTTCCGAGGGGAGACGGTCAGAATAAAGTTTTTACTGAGCCCGGAGTCGAACCAGGCATTCAGCTTTAGCAGCAACGCACTTAACTGCTTTAGCTGACGACTCGATCACTCGATACTCGATCACTCTTGGTTAGGTTAAATTTCAAATATGCTGAATGTTAAAAAGGGCCATTTGTTATCAATATCGTCACATAATAAATATATTATATAAGTTACCCATGATTGCCTTTGCTGTGCGGCCTAAAGGCCGCACTGATAGTTGATTATCTTAATTTCAAGGCCACAGTGTTCGGGGGTGTGCGAAATTTTGAAACCAAATAATAATAATTGTTTATATTCATTATCTACTATACAACCATCTATTTGAAACTTAAGGTCTGTATTGATGTTGATTTTAATTATATTCTCTTGTGATTTTACCAACCACGAACTAAAATTTCTTTTTTTTTATTAAATATTTGAAACATAAAATTTTAAATTAAATATTTGTGACTATAAGGTTATATTTAGTAGATTTATTACGTAAAACTTACACTATTAAAAAAAAATAACATGAGCACTTTGTAAAACACAAAATTTTAAGCTTTAAATTATCGTCCATCAACTATTTAAACAAAAATATTTTTGAGATTTGGACCTTATTAGGGGATATCAAAACTATTTAATCATTTGTCGACGTTTCGAGATTTATTTTTCTCCTCGTACTTACTTAAAATAATAGATTTAATTTTGTGGTAAACAATTCTAACCGTATATTTAAATAATTTAGGCGCAGTTGTTTAGTCTCAATCAAAGACAACCGTTTCAATAATTATTATTGTATTGTCAAAAGAAATAAATTTTTGGTTCCCAACTGTTTAAATTTGATGCGATTCTCATAAGTCAGAAGTTATAAATGGTTATTTGTAATCAATATCATCGTATTATCACAAACACACGTTTTGTATTATATAAATCGACCGCCCTTGCTGTGGTTGTGCGGCCTAAAGGCCGCACTGATTCGTGCTAACCTAGTTTTTAAGGCCGCGCGATGGGGAGGAGGGGGGGGGGGTAACGGATCAATTAGCATTTAAAGACACAAATGGATATTTTTATGTAAATCGATGATGCCGTCTTGTGTAATTTTTGTTTTGTTTGACTCTTTTTGCCTGTTTTTAAAAATAAAACAATACTTTATAAGATTAAAATATTTTTTATGGTAATTAAAAAGATATCAGGCATAAAACTTGCATTCTTAAAAAAAGAAAAAAATTTCAATCAAGATTTTTAATGAAATATTTAAATTTACAAATTTGAGAACAAATAAAACATACAATTATTGTAATATATGTATGCATCAGGTAACCTCCACTATTATAAATGCATTTAATCTCCAATTTGAATTTAATTGCCCGAGACGAAGTTGAGGGCAATAATCACACAAGGGATTAATAGGTTCTTTATTTCCGTATTATATACGGTTTTGTATATAATACGGTCATGAATTGTAAAATAAACATTAATTTTCAAAAAAAACTATGTAAAATACATAATTCATAATAAGAGTAAATTATGCAGTATTTATTTTTATGCACTACCGGGGCTTAAACTACTACTTTGGTCCCATTTTTTGAAAAATGTACTTACATTTTTTGTTATAAAATAATATTGCTATACTATTATTCTTTCTCCGAAGTGCAAAAAAGATACCTATTGTAGTTGAAGGATAGGTCGTCGTTAAAACTTGATATGTTGGGTAACACTTCGATGACGTTATTTTAATGATCTACCCCTGAACTATGTAGTATAATAATTTATATTATTATATATAACTTAAGATTTGTAAATTTCCCTGAAAGACATTTGCCAGGGGAATCCCCCTTCCCCATAATGACGGAAACGAATAGAACCCTATAGTTTAAGGTAAAATAAAGCAAACGTTTATTTGTGCCCTCGGCTATAACAAAATAAGCTTACAGTTTTGATGATATTAGAAAGTTGTGCAAAAATACATTAAATTGAAGTAAAAAATGGGCAAGACTGACCGTGTTTAGAGAAGAATGTTGAAATTGAATTTTTTTGTCGAGAAAATTATACGTCTAAAATGATTACCTTAGATTATATTATATAGAAATAACGTTAAAATAATTCGTTGACCTCATAATTTTACGATCTATATTGGTTAATCATAAAACGATCATAAGCAAGTAGTAAGTAACAAAATGAGAAGTTGGAAAAAGTAACCAACCGCACAACCGTCAAGTAGAACCGTTGATGATTTTCTTTTGATCACGAGCGATCGTGGTTCGCGTGTTATTTCTTTCAGCATGTTCTTATGGCACGTGCAAGTCACTTACTTCTAAACTACTGTTATTTCAATCGCAATAAAGATTCACTAAGAAGAAAACTTTATCTGCTAGTTAATTATGTAACATTTTATACAAAAAGTTATTACATTTGTAAAGAAATTTTTAGATAGTCGCGCCATGAAGTTGTAAATCTTGTGTTTTATTGCTTATCAAAATGAGGAACGATTAAAAATTTGAAGGAAGCAACACGCGTCTTTCGGCCACTAAAAATGACCACTTCTATCACAAATAATTAAATTGTGATGGTGATAAATCAAACTTTTTATTTTTCAACTTTGTCATATTTTACTATAAAAAAAATTTATTATTCGAAGATTTTATAAGACATTTATATTACGCCTATGATGACATAATTTTGTGTAATATGATAATCAACACTTACACACTGTTTTATTACCAACATAAAAACTATATAAAGCCGTTTAAAAAAACTTTTTAGATGATCACAAATTATGATTACACCTAAAGGTTTAACAGAATGGAACCAACCAGATGAGAATGCTGACCAGTTCGATTGGTATCCTGTTTGCAATCGCGAAATCTTATACGAAATCTTAGTGCCTAAGAGTTTTACGATTATGATAATTTACCTTTTACTATTTTGCTATTCCATTCAGTAAAATTGTTTAAAACTGTTACTAGTATAAAATATCTTAACTACCAAGACTTTTGGATCTCATAAATTTGTGGAAAGAAATCCAAAACTGTCATTCCGAATGTTTTTTTAGGAAAGTTAATAAAAGGCACATTCGACATATTAATCAATTAAATACAATATCGGTTACTTTATCGAGTAATTGCTTCTTGGAAACAAAGTTAGCTTTGAAATTCTTCAGATATCGCCTGCGGCGCTATGTATGAAGAATCAATTACGTATAACTGAATTGTTAAGCACATTGTTAACAACTTAAATCCGCCACTGTACTGTACACATTGTAAATATTCAAGACTCTGAATCTAACCTTTTTGTGTTTGAGTAAGGAAGAGAATACTTAAAAATGACACCGCCAGGTTCTGGGTGGCAGCGTGCAATCTCTTTCGCCCCCTTCCGGGATTTTTTTACTTGTACACGGTACTGCTCTTCCGAAATTCGAACGTTGGACCTACCTAACCTGAAGTTAACATTGTAGCTTAATTAAAAGTTTTATTTTCGTACATAGCCCAAAGATAAACTGCAGTTATCCTTCCTAGCATGTGGTTAAAATCATCAAATCTAGCCTACCCTGCAAAGTTACAAACACAGTTTTAGGTTTCCGTTTCGACCTAGGTTAGGATATCTTAAACTTAGGTTAGGTTGTAGCAGGCGATATAACCTTGAGTTAGGTTCCAGCTAACCTTAGGTTAGGTTGCGAATATCTTACACTTAAATGCAGATATGATCTTCATAATCTTCCTAAATAAGATAGAACATTCAAATTTTGTGATTCATTCTGATTGGTTAATATTTTAGGTGCCAACCTGAAAATCTTTCAGTGCGGCCTTTCGGCCACACAAATATGGCCATCACACAACCAGAAGATCATGCTGAAAAATAATATTCGTATTTCAATAATTGATTTATTCGAATTTAATTCACAGCCTTATTTATAAGGCACTTCTGATGGGTTCCTATTTCAGTTACCAACCTAAAACAGTTTTAGGCCGCACATTCAAGCACTAAATGGTCAATTAAGTCAAATTCTAAATGAATTACAAATATTATTTGAATCTCACGTAAGGTTAGGTTAAATTGTTTCTATTTATCCTAATGTTACATTCAGAATTATTTAATTTAGCCTACCTGTAGGATCCGAAAACAAAATTTAAGGTTATGTTTCTACCTTAGGTTAGGTTCCATCTAGCTAACTTTGGGTTAGGTTATAGTTATCTCACTTTAGGTAGGTTGCAAATATTTAATCTATGATTAGGTTGAGGTTAGGTCTTAGTTATCTATCCATAGATTCCATTAGAGAAATGCAATAAATTAATCGGGTGCTTCCCGTTGCTTTCACTATCCGGCACAGTTTGATCTGGAACTTTAGATCAGAACAGTGTAGCTAACTCTACCAAGTTACACTTTGCACTAGTTAACTTTAGGTTAGGTTCATACAGTTAATTTTAGGTTAGCTGCATAGCTCGCAGCTACTGAGCTGAAGTTAGGTTTAAAAGTTTACGTGTAACTGAACCAAAACCAATAAGGATTTTTTGTATCTGCTTTGCTGCTTTAAGGTTTTTGTCTCCTAGCAGTGACGGTTTGCCTTATAGGGTACAATGGCACATGTCCCTCCATCCAAAATCGAAATTATAAAAATAATAATAAGCATGATTAGATTTTTTAAATTTTAAAAAAGGGGGCTGTGCCCCCCCCCCCCCATGGCTCAGCAAAGAAACAAATTTCACTTAAGTATCCAAATTTGAAAAATGTACTTTCATAAATCGATTTACAATACAATTTACCCTCATGGAGGTAAATTTAAAACTAATAAGTAGAGGATACAATGTAGAACAGTAATCTATTGAACCTTTTTTGGCAAAAATTTAAACAGCTAATACTTTACGCCCAATATTACCAACTTTTAAGTTTTACCTCTATTAAAAATAATAGAGGTAATTTATAAGTATATTATTTTACTTTTTTGTTTTAAACACTTTAAAAACTTGCGTATAGTTTTGTTTTCAGTGGCCACGCTCCCTTTAAAAAAAAATTTTTGCCCGAGTTAATTTCACTTAACAATTTATTTAAAAAAAAAATCAAAATTACTTAAATAAATTTATTGAAAATTACGACTGACATCGATTTTAGACATACAGCATAATAATAATCTATAATTACAATTGTGACTATTTATAATAAAAATATTGCTTATTACTAATTTTACAGTTATTGAACTTTACAAGGAATGCGATAGACTGCTGAATCGAATGTGAGTCAGGATATCGTAACATATTTAAAATTTTTAATTATTATATTAATGCATAGTTTTACTTTAACATAACACCTCCCCTCTAGGACCAAAATTAGGGTATCCTTAAATTTTGAAGTCCGATCTGTTCGATTGGTTTCTCTTCTATTGTTCCGGATGGTGTTTTCTTCTTAAAACTTTAACTAAAACATATGTGATTAAAATAATGAAAATTAACATATATACTCGTAACATGATGGTCCATCCACTTGCTTGATGTGAGTGCACCGGAGCTTGGGATGTTTCTTCAATCTTTTCCTTGATTTGATGCCATTTGATTTCCTTTGATTTAATTTCGTCCAAATTTATCGGTTCCAATTCGATTGGCAATTTTTGGTATTTCTTTTGTGTTGAATAAGATGAACTTCGCAAGGTGATTCTTCTTCGATTTGGTTAATTTCCCATTTGTACAAAATTTGTTAAAATTTTTATATCTTTACATCTTTGGTTACTTAATGCGAAGTTTTGCTCGTTTATTGCAAGGAATTTGGCTTTGGGAATGATTATTGAGTATAAGGAATTATTAAATATTGGACAGGAGAATAGGTGAAAATAATTATAGTCGAATTTTTTCCAAATTTGGGTTTATAGGCAATTTAGAATTTGTTAATAATAGCTGTATCTGTAACAATTCGTGATTAAGGTCTTCTTAATAATCTAACGTGTATCTTCTGTATTTGATTATTTTTATTCCTAATTTCCGCTGTGTTATCGTCAAATAATTTCGTAATGATAAAAGGTCCATCAAATTTTTCCTTAGTTTTTCCTCTTATGTTACTAGTTTTCTTGACATATACCGTCTGGTCGACCTTAAATGGGTTTTCGCGTTCGGCATTCGTTCTTAATGCTGTTTCTTCCTTTTGAGTGTGTAATTTTTCCTTGACTTGTTCGTAAGTTGTTTCTAATTTATTTCTATGATTGTGCACGTAATCCTTGTAAAATATTTTGTCCAAAAATATTTCGTATGGGTCTCTGATTTGGGTGTGTCCTAATGTTAATTCCAAGGGGGTATAACCTGTACTGGAGTGGATTGAGTTATTGTATGCAATAATAGCATATGACATTAGATTTTTGATTGGTGTTTTCTTGTCTTCTACCCTCATAATTCGTAGATGCTCGATTAGGGTGGAATGCATCCTTTCGATCATCCCATTTGATGGTGGATTTCTTGGTGTAGTAAAATGAACCTTTACCTTGTGTAAGCTTAACAATTCTTGTACAGTATCGTTTTTTATCTCCGTCCCGTTATCTGTTGTTATTGATTCTGGAACTCCGTAGTACGAAAAATATGTGATTAAAGCGTTCGCAAGTTCAGTAGCATTTTTACTTGTTATTGGAACTGCTTGTCCGATTTTTCCAAAACTGTCGATTAGTGTCAGAAAATGTTGGTTTTCGATTGTAAAGGTATCAATATGAATTTTCTGGAATGGTCGTTCTGGTGTATCTGTTACCATAATTGGAATGCTGGGTGGGTGTCGTTCGTATTTCGTACGTTTACATGTTTCGCAAGAATTAATAAATTTTACTACGTCATCCTGTAGGTTTTCCCAATAGTATTTTCTTTTAATGGCTTTTGTCGTCTCTATAATGCCCCTATGGTTATTTTTTCCTTCGTGATGATAGGTTATAACTTCTAATTGTTGAGATTTATCTTTAATGACTTCTAATCTTTCTGTGCATCTTACCAGTTTTGGTCCTTTATTACTAAAATATTTCGTGTACACTACGCAGAATTGTTTATATGTGATTTCTTGGTCAAACCACAGAAAATACTTATTCTTTCCTAGGGTATGATCCCTTAAGAGTTGTATTATTTGTTCTTCGTTATTCCCTGATGGAATGGTTACGTATTTTATGGTCTTTGAATTCTGTTTTTCTGTTTGTACTTTCAACTCTCCATGGTGGATTGTCTTAATTATGAATTGGTGTTTTTTGTCATCTATAGCTTCTTTAAGGATAGGAATTGCTGTTACTGGTTCGTCATTTATGTTGGAATGAATAGTTCCATCATCTTGGCTTTTTGCTGCCGGTTCATTTGGATCGTTCAGTAACCTGTTGATTTCGCTTATGGTAGGCATGGGTGCTCCTGCCCATTCTTTCTCTGTATCCAAATCGATTATTCTAAGGTCGTTCTCAGCTTCATCTAGATTGACTTCCATCGAGAGGTCGTCATCGTCATCGTCGTTACCTTCCATATTATTGACTTGTATTCGAGATAAAGCGTCGGCGTTAGTGTTATGCTTTCCTTTCTTGTAGCTGACCTTGTAGTCATATTCTTCTAATCTCAATTTCCATCTCATTAATTTGGAATTGGGTTCCTTCAGATTGAATAACCATATTAAAGGACGGTGATCTGTGTATATAGTGAAGGTTCTTCCATAAAGGTATGGTCGAAAGTATTTGGTTGCCCAAACGATGGCCAAGAGTTCCTTTTCAATTGTTGAGTATTTTTGTTCCGTTTCGCTCAATGTTCGTGAGGCATATGCTATAGGTCGATCGTTTCCTACATGACCTTGTGACAAAACGGCACCCAGGGCTACGTTACTCGCATCTGTGGTTAGGATGAATTCCTTACTAAAATCGGGGTATTGTAATATTGGGTCGTTCATCAAGATTAATTTGCTGCTTTCGAATGAAGTCACAAATTCCTGATTATGTTCGATTTTTGCTCCCTTTTTTAGACATTTGGTTAGGGGTTTTGTCAATTGGGCGAAGTCCTTAATAAATTTTCGGTAGTATCCTAACAGTCCCAAGAAACTTTTGATCTCCTTCTGAGTTTTCGGTATTGGGAAGTTCTTGACTGCTTTCACTTTGTCGGGGTTGGGCTTTACACCGTCTGGTGTAATCACATGACCTAAATATGTAACTTCCTTTTGCAGAAATGAGCATTTTTCTAGTTGGACCTTAAAGTTAGAATTTCTTAGTCGTTCGAACACAGCTCTTAACTTTTCCAGATGTTCTTGTAGCGATGTGGAGAATACGATGATGTCATCTAAGTAAACTAAGCATTTCTCATTTTGGATGCCCCTCATAATACTGTCCATGACACGTTGGAAGGTGGCCGGAGCCGTCTTCAGCCCGAAGGGCATTCGTTTGAATTCAAAGTGACCTCTCTCCGTGCTAAATGCAGTTTTTTGAATATCTCTTGGATGTACTTCTACTTGATGGTAACCAGATGCTAAATCAAGGGTAGTAAAATATTGGCATCGGCCCAACTTATCTAATATACTACTGATATTAGGTAGTGGGTACTTGTCTCCTACTGTTTTCTCGTTCAGCTTCCTATAATCGATTACCATACGCCATTTCTTATTTCCATTCGCATCTGGTTTCTTTTGTACTAAATGCACCGGCGAACTCCAGGGCGAGTTTGATTCCTGGATGATATCTTGTAGAAGCATTTCGTCGACTTGCCGATGTATTTCCGCCGTTTGTGCCGGTGGTTGTCGATACGCTCTGGTGTAGATTGGTATCTCGTCTTTTAGATGGATTTCATGTTTTACTTGATTCGTGAAGCTCAAGGGTATCTCTTCATGGTGGAATATGTCCTTATACTCGAGACACAGTTTCCTAATCGACTTTCTCTCCTCTTCATTCATATGGTCTGTCTTGATTTTATTGATGTTTTTATTTAGTAACCTATCGTAATCGGGTATGCTGTCTACTTCCATGGGTTCGATATTATTTACTAAAATGTTTTCCTCTAATCGTTCCACTCTTATGGGGGCGACGAATTTGATTGTAATCGGTTCCTCGCTAGAATTGATTATTGTTGTAAGGGCCTTATTATTCCTACAACGTACCCAACATTCTGGTATTTCTACTCCCCGTGTAAGTTGTTGGTATCTGATTACTCCTTCTTGGTCGTTTTGGTTAACCGGGACTTGTATTATTTTTTTCATTCGAGGTTCTATGGTAACTTGATACATTTGGTGGCGATTTTCATCTTTGTCTTCTCCGAAATAGATCGGTATTCTTTTGTTTTTCGTTTTTAGTACCTGTCTCTTGATATCAATTTTTGCTTCTAAAATGTTTAATAAATCTAAACCTATTAAACCTTCGAATTTATTGTTAAAATTAAAAAGGTAGAACTTGTGTTTAATGGTAGAATCGATTGAATCGGGTAATTTTATGTATGCTACTTCGTCATGCTGACTCACTTGGTGAGCTGTCTGAATTTGGAACGATTCGTGTTTAATTTGATTAGGAAAATATTTATATGCGATTTCTTGATTTATTAAAGATTTTGTTGATCCGGTATCTATTAAAAATTTTAATTTTAATTCTGGAATCTTAATATATGGCAATTTGGAAAGAGTCGTTATATTAAGGTTGATTGTATTATTTGTTACGTCGTGTTCGTACTGTAGGAGTTTATGTGAAAGTTTTTGGCTATATTCATGTTCGTCGAAATTTTCCGATGGTGGATAAACTTCTGTTTCGTAAACTTCATCACAATTTTCTTCTAATTCATATGGGGGTGTATCTTCATAATCTCCTTGTTCTACATCTTGATAATGCAATTCTTGTGCTTTTGGGTGTTGTGGTATTCCTGACCGACGGGTATTCCCAGATGAAATGTCCATTGGTTCTGGTTCGTAGCGTTGTTGTGAAGGTTTAAATGTGTTCCATTGTGGTCCGTTATAATTAGGTTGTTGATAGTTTCTCTTGTAACTGTAATTATTTGTTTGCTGTGGGACCATTCTTGATTGCGTTGGTGGGCCTGAAAATCTTCCGAAAGTTCGAGGTTGTGAGGCAAATGGATTTGGTGTCCTTGTTGTACTAGCTTGTTTGAATACGGGTGGTCGAAGTATATTTTGGGTTTGTAGTGGCTGCTGCCCAAAATTGGTTAACATAGGTGGGTTGACACTCGGCATTGGAGTTGGATGAAATGGTTGTTTCTTTTCTATCGGTTGATATTGCCGTTGGAAATTTAAGATGTTTGTTTTATTTTGGGCGTACATGAAATTTTCTTCTTCTGTTACGTACGCCATTGCCGCTTCTAGATTGGATGGCTGTTTTAATCTTACAACTAGGCCAATTTGACCGTTCAAACCCTGAAGGAATGTTTGGAGTGATAAATCATCGTAAATTTTCGTTTTTACCAACTTGACGTTTGGGTCCGCTTCATGTAATTGTAGATGGGTTAAAAGTAAGCTTCGTACATCCTGACATCTCATTCCGAATTGATATGAGGATTCGTTTTTGTATGGTTTGAGGCTCATCAGATCACGTAGTAGACAATTTTCGTCACGTTGATCTCCAAAATGTTGTAATAATAATTTTTTTATGTTACCCCAGGTATTTGAATTTTCTCGACTAGCAATTAATGTGAGTGCTCGTCCTTCGAATTTGCCCAGTATAACTTGTATAAGTTGTCCGTTGACAACATCATCTGAATTTGTTGTACCAAATCTTCTCAATAAATGTTCACATGCATTAATAAATATCGATAAAGTCGCTGGATTGCCATCATATTTTGGTACTAATTCGCAGTTAAATCTATCTAGTTGTGCCATTTCGTAATTATTACTAGGGGGATCGTTTGATAGAATATTTGGAATACTTTGTAAAATTGATTCTGACATTCAGGAAGGAATAAAGGAAATATAATAATGAGCAAAAACTTACGCTAAGCAAATGAAGAACGTTGTGAATTTCTTCATCCCTTGGTTATAAATTTTTCGAGACTTCTTCCCTCTTATTGGATTGATTGATTGTCTTCTATTTGTTTCTTCTTGTTGCACTTTTTATTTGTTTCTTCTTATCACTTAAAATTTAATGTTGGTTCTCAGTTGATTGTTAACACAAAAAGGGTTATTTTAGAGAATTTGATCTAAAGCCCTTCTGAGTATCCTACCGACTGCGCCAGTTAATTTCACTTAACAATTTATTTAAAAAAAAAATCAAAATTACTTAAATAAATTTATTGAAAATTACGACTGACATCGATTTTAGACATACAGCATAATAATAATCTATAATTACAATTGTGACTATTTATAATAAAAATATTGCTTATTACTAATTTTACAGTTATTGAACTTTACAAGGAATGCGATAGACTGCTGAATCGAATGTGAGTCAGGATATCGTAACATATTTAAAATTTTTAATTATTATATTAATGCATAGTTTTACTTTAACATAACACCCGCAGCGCCATCGCCATTGTCAGCCGACCCAACCCCTCCTAGATCCACCACTGAACAGTACAAAATGTTTTACAATACCACTAATAAGTGGTATTTTAAAACATTTAATACCCTTGCTGCTACCCCCCCCCCGACCCTTCGGTTTCTGGTTTTTTAGTTTCTATTGTGGAGCTGAGTATTTAATTTAGTTATAAAATAAAAAGCGGGCTAAATTTATGTTTTCTAATTTCCTTAAATGTTGTGCTCTCTCTCATTGAAAAAAGTCACAAGCTGTCACTGCACATGAAGTTCTAAGAAATTGAGGATTGCGGACCGGTGGATGTGGGGGGGGGGTATGGAATAGCTCCTGCGTTAAAGGGAAATCAGGCGGTAAATCATTAAAATTATTTATGATAATGATTTACTTTTATATGCCGTGTTTGTATGCTGGGACCCCTCAGACCCCCCGGTTTCTAGTTTTCACTTTTAATTTGATTAATAAAATAATAACATTAAGTAAGTGCGGTAAATTTATATTTTTCAATTTCTTTATATGTTGTGCTCTCTCTCATTGAAAAAAGTCACAAGCTGACACCGCAAATGAAGTTCTAAAAAGTTGATGATTGCGGACCGGGGGGTCTGGGAGGTATGGAATACCCCCCGCATTAAAGAAAATCAGGCGGTAAACTAGTACAAAATATTTTATGACACTGTTTTACTTATCTTTGTCATGATGATGTGCTGGGGTGTATTCCATACCCCCCAGACCACCCGGTTTCTAATTGTCACTTTCTGTTGTTGTTGGCCTGAGTATTTAATTTGGTTATAAAAATAATAATATTAAGTAAATTTATATTTTTCTATCTTTTTAAACTTTGTGCTCTCTATCATTGAAAAAAGTCACAAGCTAACACTGCCAATGAAGCTCTTCCTCATGATGTGCTGTGGGGTATTCCATAACCCCCAGACCTGTTGTTGGCCTGAGTATTTAATTTCATTATAAAAATTATAAATGCGGTAAATTTATATCTTCCTGTTTCTTTAAATATTGTGCTGTCTCTCATTGAAGAAAGTCACGGGGTGTCACTACAAATTAAATTCTAAAAAATTAGCGATTGCGGACCGAGGGGTCCCCAGCATTAAGGGAAATCTGGCGGTATTCGCAATTTACATTAAGCAAACGCCACCATGCGGGAGAATTTCAAATTAGTACATGACGTATTAAATGAAAATAAAAATTCGTTCTTCAGGCTCAAAACATAACAAAATCAGCTAATTAACAAAACATATTACAATAAATTTAACAGCATACTGAAATGCATGCAAATTTTTACCAGACTTAAGACTTTGAATTTTGAAATATACGTCTAAACACAGCCATGTTGTTGTTGCTGGTGGCGCCACCAACGGTAATGTAAATCGCCAATAACAGTGCAAAATATTTTATGATGCTACTTCACTATTCTTTGCCATGATGATGTGTTGGGGGAGGGGGGTATTTTATACCTCCAGACTAGGGCTGGGAAATTTTGAAAATTTTTATTCGAATGTTCAATAAATAATTCGAATATTCAAATTGTACATGAAAATAATACTCGTATTTGAATATTCGAAGATTTAAATTTGATTCCAGCCTAACCCCAGCAGATCTCCGGTTTCTAGTTTTCACTTTGTTATTGACCTGAGTATTTAATTTGATTATATTAAGGAAATAAAAATACGGTAAATTTATAGTTTCCTATTTCTTTAAATTTTTGCTTCTTCTTATTGAAACGAATCAGACAAATGCAGTTCTGAAAAATTGGTCTGTACTGGCAGGGGGGGGGGAATACTCCCAGTATTATGACAATAAGGTGTAAACCACTAAAACTGTGTTATGATACTGCTTTAATTTTCTTTGCTATGATTTTTCCATACTTTCCATTTTCCATATTCTCAGACACCCTGGTTTATATTTTTCACTCTCTATTATTGACTTGAGCAATTAATTCGACAATGAAGATTTCATTAAAATCTTCAAAGTACCAGAAGAAGTTTTCGTTATACTCTGTTCTGTTTATCATTTACCACAAATTTTCAGACGAAATTTTCATATTTAGGTGCTTAAAGAAAATCGTAAAAAATACAATAATTTTCAAACGATCTGAATAACTTTAATCTGACCTTTTCGTTCGTCCAAATTCTCCACCTCCAATATTCGCAGTGGATGTGCAGAAACTGTTGATCATCAAATTAAACTTTTTTATACCGATGAAAACAATGCCCATAGAATGTAATTAAAAATATTTTCAAACCATGAATTACTTTAAGTTTACAGTAACTTAACGACCATTAAAATCAATGTTGGTGGTCTAAGTTCAGTGCTGTCCAAGTTTCTAATTGCAAGCAATTTTTGAGTTTCGACGCACTGGCTGTGCCATAAATCTAGTAGCAAAAATGCTACTAAAGAACTTTGCATCCGCATTTATTTCTTTATTATCTTAATTATCCTAACAGATTATCCAAGCAAGCAACAGTAGTATACTTGCCCATAATGGTCAACACTCATGGATTAACACTAATTCAATACACGAAAATCCTTTCACAATAAACTCTTATCTCTGTTTATGAATAATAGAAGCCTTTAAGTAATTTGTTGAGACTGTATGGTAATTTTTGTTCTTTTCTTTAACATAATAGGGAAAACGTGTTAGAAACACAACACAATAATTAATCTTTTAGTGTGGTAGCTGGTAAACAATTACCTCACTGAGTGAGTAAATATTAAACTCCGCAACCAGGTTGTAACGTAAAATTACCGCACCTGAAACACCAAGCATTTAATTAAAACATTCATAGCTAAACCAAAATTTTTTTAAATCCACCCTCTTTTAGATTATGGTTAACTAAGCATGACTTAAAGACTTATTACGCTTGTCCAGGCATGTAAACGATTAAAAGCTTCACAAATTTAACAAGTTGTTGGCGCGATTATTTTGGTTATGGTTTGTTAAGTCAATTAATAAATTTCCAGATTTGATAATTGATGAGTTTAATTTAGATAATTAAGATGTAGTACTAATGAGCACTTAAAGTGGTATTTACAATTTCATTAATCTTCATTTTCATAACAATAACAGTGGTCCTAATAAAGTGTAATGAGGAGCGCCACGGTTTCGTTTCTATATGTTGTTCCATCCAATACGAACCGCGTACGACCTTCTTTTTTTTAAATATTATAAATAAAATAAGAAATTGTCACCTAATTAGTTTACAAGTTACCATTTTCGATGTATTAATTAATTATACGTTAGATAAAGTTGTACTTAACACTTTTTTATAACGGTATACGCCTATGTTATTTTGCAAACTAATAAAACGCAAAGTAGAAAATTTCGAGTTGCCTTGCTACTGCAATCGTGACCTCCAGAGGTGCAAATTACAGGTGTAAGAATGTAGATTAATTACCTTAGCTGTGCCTGGTTTAAATCTGTATCACGTATTTGTAACTAAACACAACTTGCGAACCTTTCTCTATTATCTTTGCCAACAAAAACTATTTAACGCTCATAATAGCACTTGATTATAGATTTACCTGTACATAACTCCTTGTGCCCTACAAAAATTCAAATCGCATTATCTTTGATCGTCTTATTAACCAAATCTTTTGTTATTATAAATAAAATTTACCAAAAAAAAAAGTTTTACTTATTCGAACTAAGTGTGCCACTAAAATGCTTTCTAAATGTTTTATTATTTTAATGTGTGCCTTTTGGCCCATAGGTATCAATCAAATTGCTACCACGAGGTTACTTTCTTCCATTGTTTTTTATAATAAAATTATAATTCATTACTACCAAAAAGATTAATTGCTTCTTATTCGAGTTACAAATAAATTACAGAAATTAGAAGTGATTAATGTTAATACTTCGTTTTTTAAAGTTTTGATTGTTATTTTAAAAGATATGGTTAAATAAATTTAAAAAATTAAAAAAGATGATTAATGAAATTCACAATTTGAAGATATAAAAAATTCTTCATTGGTACCTACTGTAAATTAAATAAACGCAATTACAGAAAAAAGATGTCACCATAATGAGTTTTTTGAATTTCTGCGCGTTCCCTATAGACTCCTAAACCGTTTGACCGATCGGAACCAAATTTGGCACAGTTATTATGTAGGCCCCTGCGCATGTTTTTGTATTGAAACAGTGCAAAAATTCGCAAAGGAAAGTTGATTTTGAGTAGCCTGCCTTCCTTTAAGGAATCTCGATAATCCATTCATGCGCGTCCCATAGGGACGCGCATGAATGGATTATCGAGATTCCTTAAAGGAAGGCAGGCTACTCAAAATCAACTTAAAAAACAATAATGAATGCTGTCAAGCTGTCAAACTGTCAACCGATCGACAATGCAAATACGCGTGCACGTGCTTTACGTTTCTATTTGACCAATCTTAACGAAATTTTGTGTAAAAGTTATTTACAACGCTACGAAAAATATAGGCTACTTTAGTACTTTGGAGTGAGGCCGAACAACCACGGTCTACACGTATGCCTGCGATACCCTTGAGTGAGGCCGAAGGCCGAACAACCTCATCCGACACGGTCTAGATGGCTAAAGGCGGCCGGTAGGCCGACTGTGCCAGCTAGTAAACTAATAAACAATTTCTTAAAAATATTTTAATTTGCTTCAACAATTATCTGTCTAACCAGCTTGGATAAATTAACATCAATTAACCTTTATAGAAATTTTTAATTTATACTAATAAATTTTTATTAAATAAATAAATAAAAATTTATATAAACACTAATTTATATTAAAAATATTTCATAACATCAAACAGTAACAATAGGCAATAATTAAGTCTAACAAGAAGTGAAAAATAATTAAACATTTTTTATCGTCGGGGTTTTTAATTTTTTAATTCTTATTATTTTATACCATTTTTAGGTATTTAATTAAAATTATTATTTCCTGTACGTGAGCAGTTGTCGCGAAGCAATTTCCGGGGTTGTCGCTACCTATTAAGAAAAATCGACAACCATTCTTCTGGATAGTAACACAACAGTTTGTTGTTCCAACAACAACAACAAACAACAGTTTGGACGTTAGAATGAGTAACGTCCAATTTTTGATGGATGGAATATTATTTAAACATAAAGTTTTTCTCGAGATGCGGACCACAAAGTTCTGTTTCTTATAAATTCATGGATTTTCCCTTTGGTTTTCAGGATGTTTTCCTCTCGTCGTGGAATATTTTTTTAACATACTGGCTGACATAGCCACTGAATTTAGTCATCTAGTTGTGCGGCCTAAAGGCCGCACTGGGGTGGGATAATTTAGCGTTACAGATACACAAATAAATATCTAGCTCAAATAAAAGCAATTACATTATGTCGATTAAGATTGCCTAAAACATCAAGAAGATAATCATTATTCTCGTTTCAACAGCGCAGTTGATAAACGCTGCTGCAAGTTATATCGGCAAACTGCGCCCCCTGGTAGTGGTTAATAATGTCCTATCGATTCGGTTCCAAAAAACTGCATTCAAATATGTGCATCCTCTGTGAAGTTCTGTTACGACTGCAACGCATGTTATGATATTTAAGAATCTATATAGAGTAAATATTGATGTATCAATCACAAAAATTTGTTTTAAACTGTGTTCATCATTTATGAAGTTAATTTGCGATGCTGGCGCCCCCTAGCGGTACAGTCTGATAATTGTTATCTAGAACCGAAGGGTAGATATCCCTAAAAACTTATGCACATTTATTTGTAACTACTTGAAAATCAGTGAAATTTCTAGGAAATCTTTGAAATTCTTGGATATCGCTGGGAAATTATTGTAACTCCTTGTAAATCATTGGAATTCCATGGAAATCGTTGAAATTTCGTAGAAATATTTTAATTCAAAACAATGGCATTCCTAAGAAATTTTTGAAAATCACTGAAGGTTCTTGGAAATCACTGGTAAATTAAATATTTGAATTCCTTGTAAATCATTGGAACTCCTTGCAAATATTTTGAATTACGAGTACTGTGTATATAGATATTTATTTTCAATTCATTTTAAATCACTGGGAACTCCTTGAAAAATTCCTGAAATTCCCTTGAAATCAGTAAAATTCCTTGGAATTTCTTAGAAACTATTGAAATTCCTAAGAAATATTCTGAATTAAGAGCACTGTGTATGTATTTATTTAGGTATTTTTACTACCTAGGATTTTCTTGAAAATCATTGGAATTCCTAGGCAATCCTTGAAAATCCCTGGACTTTCATAGAAATCACTGGGAAATTATTTAAATTCCTTATTAATCATTGGAACTCTGAAAATATTTTGAATTAAAAGAAGTACTGTGTATATAGATATTTATTTTGTATTCATTTTAAAGCACTGGGGATTCCTTTAAAATTCCTGGAATTCCTTGGAAATCAGTAAAATTCCTTAGAAATCAATTAAATTCCTGGGAATTACTTACAAATTTATGAAATTCCTATGAAATACATTGAATTGAAAACACTGTGTATGTATTATTTATTGTTACTTTTTAGGAATTTTATTAAAATCTTTGGCATTCCTAGGAAATTCCTGGATATTCTTTGAAATCATTGGGAAATTATTTTTTGAATTCCTTGTTTTTGAAGTTTGAAATCATTGGAACTCTATGGAAATATTTTGAATTAAGAGTACTGTGTATTGGGTATTAATTTTTTATGAATTTCAAATCACTGGGAATTTTTTTTAAATTCCTGGAATTCGTTGGAAAACAGTGGATTCCTTAGATATTATTGAAATTCCCAAGAAATATTTTGGATTAAAAGTACTGTATATAGTAGGTAGATATTTATTTTTTATTCATTTTAAATCACTAGGAATTCCTTGGAAGTGAAATTCCTTGGAATTTCTTAACCATTTGGAATTATTTAAAAATTCTTGAAATCATTATAAATTATTGAAATTGCTAAGAAATAATTTTAATTAAGAGTACTTTGTATATGTATTTAATTTATTGTTAATTCATTCTAAATCATTGGCAACTCCTTTGAAATTTTTCTAAATCCTTTAAAATATTTGGAATTCCTTGAAGCTATCACATAAATATAACCTCTTTGCCGTATCTGCATCTATCTGCAGTACCGTTGTAAGGTAGCATTCATTGGAGCAGCCGCTATCAGTGCAAAGATTTTAAGTGCGCAAAAATGTGAAAGAAATCTTGTTTTAAATAAGAATTATGTAAACGTTTATTATTAGGTCGATCTATTCTTTTGTGTTCGTCGTTTTCTTCTAACTTGTGCTGTTACGAAATGCAGTTCGAAGGCTTGCCTTTGCGTAGGTCCAAACGTCCAGGCTTTAAATTTACTTATCCCTGAACCCAGTGCTAAACGACGTACGTACGGTCCTGCTTATCCGTCCATAGCGCACGTCTCATTGGTTCATTATTTAGTTACCATCTTAAAGAAATTCGGATGCGGCCTTTAGGCCGCATAACCATGCGAATCGCTAAGAATTAAATAATAGTAAATAAGTATTAAAAGTAAACATTGTTTTATAGATTACATGCAACAATGTATTAAAATCAGTGAATTCTTTTTGAAGTTAAGTTGCGACGCAGCGCCCTCTGGTGATATAATGTGATCATTATAGTTTCTAAGAACCTATACAGGATAACTTGTCCTCTCGATCACAAAAAAACGATATTAAATCCGGGGCATCCTTTATGCACTGAATTGATCCTGCAATGACAATTATGTTGGCACTGAAGCGCCCCCTGGTGGTACGTTATGATAATCAATATATAAGTACTTGGAAGAATTAACTAATGTTTGTAGAAACTATATCAAAATTGATTAATCAATTTTTAAGTTATGCGGGTACAAACAAACAAACAGCATCAATAATAAGTTTTTTGCCATTCCGGGGGTAAAGTACTCACTTTTTACCCCGGTTTGCGGGTGTAAAGGGGCACTTTTTTACCCTGCGGTAAAAAAATAGCCAACTGCTATTTCTTAGTAATTTTTAGTAGTATAGTTGGTAATATTACTAGTGCTATTTTGCGATTTATCGACCACGTGTAGGTATTATAAAAAAAAGCGTTAAAATTTTGCTTTAAGTTTCTAAATAGGCGAAGTTCCTACTTTACCTCCCGGAATGGCAAAAAACAGTATATGCACGTCGGTAGTAAAGTGACTTTTGGCCCATGGGTAATTGTTTCACTCGGCTGGCGCCTCGTGTAAACAATCCTTTACCCTCGGGCCAAAAAAGTGTCACTTTGCTACCTTGGTGCATAATGTACTATTTTCTGTCGGAGGTATAATAATAATAATTATGGAAACCAAGGCGGATACAAGAGCGGGAGAACCTTCCGTTACTTTTAAAACATCGAAAAAATACGATTTAATGCACCGAAATTGCTAAAAAAAAGTAAAATAACCCTTTATGCATTAACATAAATTAATACCTCCCTCAGAACTTCAGTCACTAAGTTTGGCTGAATTCGCTTTTGCCTCTTTGGCAGCTTTCTGATTTTCACTAAACCTAACCTAACTTGAAGAATTTTATGCTAACCTAACATAATTATAGTTGAAGATCTAATTATTTCCACGAAAATAATAGGTTAGGTTAGGTTAAATGAAGGTACCGAATTTTTTATTTATGCAATGAATTGATCCGTTGAACTGATGATCCGTCGCCCTCAGCGCGGCCTTCAGGCCGCACAGCCCAGGAAATCAGGTGACATAATAATAATTATTGAAACTAAGACGAATACAAGGAGGAGGTGAAGGGGTTTAAATGCCCCCATACAAGCGATGAAATGCACTAAAATTGTTTGTTTAAAAAAATATATGCAATGAATTACGGGGTAATTCGGGGGGGGGGGGCATGAACTTCGGCTGAATATGCCCTTTATAAAATATACTACTTTATAAAATAAATAAAACATGAAATTTAGACCACGAGTCGGGGAGGTGCAAATTGAAAGGTGCAAAAGACACTGGCAACATGTAATTATGTTACCAGTTTCTTGACCTGATCTGAAAAATAATATTCATAATATGAACCTGGGTTCATTGGTTGAAAATCGCGGATTTGATAAAGCTTTCATGAATACAATTAACAATTCGTAAATACAATGAAGTAATCGTAAATACAATAAACAAATTCATAAATCCAAAGAATTTATTCATTAATACCAAGAAATTTTCATAAGTACTGTTTATTGGTTGAAATTCATTGTTCAATTAACATTTTTGGTTCAGTACTGTTAACATTAATAATAAATTCTTAATTTCCCTTCATTAAGTCGCAGCGAAGCGAAGGCGAGCGAACACTATTTTTAACTGGGGTAAAATTACTTTTTGTTTATCATTGCATAATAATGTACCTTCATGAAACTTTGCATATAATAAGCATTCTTATGATTTATGAACCACATAATTTATTTATTAAGTTGAATACTTTTCGAGAAATAAAATGTAAACTACTACAAATAATACTTTTTTAATAACTTTTTGTTCGGATGCGCAGACCACAGTTCTTCATTAATCTTGATGAAATTTTGTATAAGCGAAGTACGTATAAATTAATATACTCGACATTATTGTGTGGGATATGCTTATCAAAGGTCAATGTTCAGTGTATTCATTATTACTTGTAATATATTATAATATGAAAGCGTGCATTTAAATTGTGCTACCGAAACATTTCAAGTTTAATTTATTATTAATCATAAATTTAAATTTAATACTTTTTCTTTTATTTAATTAACTTTTTTATTGTTCTTCTTTACTGCATTTATTTAAAAAAAATTAAATTATCGGAAACAATGGTGCACTTTATTTATAATAATTGTTCCGTAATTAATAATTTTTTTTAAAGTTGGCTGTATTTTGACTGTCGATGTCGTACCTTTCAGTACAGTCTCATCGGAATTATTTTTAAGTAAGAATACTGGGGGAAGAGATTTGCATAAATGAACAAATTGATAGACATAAGATGTGTTTCATGGTCGTACTGCTTAGGGATTGCTTAGATTGTGCGGCTTAAAGGCCGCACTGAGGTAGCGGATCATCAGCCCGGGTACCACGTATACCATTATCTATTCATTTTATTCACCTCCCTCCCCCCCAAGCGAGTCTCTCAAATAAACTAATTCAGCCTAGATATGACGTCAGTATTTTGTGCAAGTCAAGAAACAAATGGAACAATGGAACCTGTAGTCTGTCTGTCGGATTGGCAGCTGTGGCGGCTTACCCGAAAGGGCACAAGGTTTCTATTGTGGTTTCTATTGTCACTTCCTGTTCTTGAATTGAGTAATCACGAGCCGACACTGTCAACTAGTTCAAAATTCCAATTTTTGAAAAAACAAAATTTTAAATTGGTTGACCGAATATTAAATTAACTTCAAAAAAATTGAAAATTAGTTGAATGCGGTCAATAAATAATCTACAAAAGTGGACGTGTTTTTACAAAACACCTTCACAAAACCAATATAATTGCTCAGGACCGCATTCATAATATATTACCTATAATATTTTGAGCTGAAAAATTTACACAAAAATGATATAATTCAAAATCTTAATAAATGACCTACACCTGTTTCAACCTCAATCGGGATTTTATTCTGTATCGTTAAATATGAAAAATCGTCAAATTTCGATTCATATTAAATCCAGAATATTTTCTGTCAATTATCGGTACAACGTTATGCACTTATTTGTTACTGCAAATAACCGACATCCTCTAGTTTACCGTAAAAACTATCCTTCCTTCCTTCTCAGTCCTTTTACCCTAATGAGGGTTTGGTGACCCATCTCGTTCTATCTCTTTCTATGCATATGATGTGCGTTCAAATTGTTTTCACATACATAGAGGACCTACTTGTTTAACGTGGGCTCCGAACCACGGGAAGTGTACTACACTTCATTTCGAGATGGATTTTCTTGATAGATTACCTCGGTGGTTTGCCATATTGCCTGCCGAGGAGAGACGGTCAGAACAAAGTTCTTACCCTGCCCGGATTCGATCCGAGCGTTTCGCATTAGCAGTAGACGCACTTAACTGCCAAGCTATGACCGCTAATGACCGTAGAGTAAAAACTATACCCCCTAAGAAAAAACATACGAAGACAAATTTCTTGACATAAAAAATATCTTTCAAAAAAATCCAGAAAAACCGAAATTGGGTAATTTGTATAGAAGTTACGACCGTTTGAACGATTGAAAGTGCAGTAAACTCCAGAAGCAGTAAATTTTGCCAATAAATTAGTACGGAATTTTATGTGTATTAAATAACCTAAAAAGAATGAAAAAAGCGAAGAATTATAGGAAATTAAAGAAATAAGTAAAATTTTTTTGTCTACATATAAAGAAGAACACACAAGGCGAACTAATTAATTAAAATGAATTGAAATCGAATAATTTCCTTAATTGATTTTGGATTCTAATGTATCCAAAAATATCTTGATAAGCAAAAACGACGACAAGCTGCATATCTAAATTTAAATCGTGTTGATTCTTTTTTGTTTCTAAAAAATGGTCGAATAGCAAAATTCGTCCACATTAATCTAATTTAAAACTCATTTTCGTTTTGCATAATTTATTAAGTGGATTTAAATGCGAAAATATAACGGAAGTTAGTTTATTTGGAGTTGGACGATTAATTTAAAAGCAATAAAGATATCTTTTAATTGTTTATCATAAATAATTCGATACGGTACTGACACATTGCGTTCGAAATAATCGCGAAAAGGGATCAAAATAATGTGGAAATCTGATACAGAAGGCCAAAATCAAGATGAATGACAGAACACTGCATATTGTGATTATGCCTTTAGAGGTTGCCGCTGATACAATTTAAATCCTTATTCCATTATTCAGCGCATTATGCTGTCGAAAGCATCACAAGAGCGTCCTGTTAGCGGCCTTGATTTATTTGAATTCGGGTCTGCATTGTCTGACTCTATTTACATTTGGTGCGATGCTATAATGCTTTTTACCTTTAATGTGTTGTATATGCCGCTTCACATCTCATTATTCTAATCTCCTCCATTTTAATTATATACTCAAGTAATATAAGTGCGTTGGAGGTGAAACCTGAAGTTTGCTTCTCTTCTGGAAGCTCATGACTTATCGGTAAATTTACTTATTAACAACTGGCGGTCCAAAATGGAAGCTCGTGGATTACATAACCAAACAATTAATTATTTGCGTCATTCATTTGTCTAATCAACGCGATGAACGTTTATTTACAGTTTCGATTAGTTAAAAATATAATACGAAAGGCAATTTAACGCCGGCAATAAGATGGTACAAAAATCTATATTTGTTGATAACGACGACGTAAATCAAAGATTTCTCTGCGGACAGCTTCAAATTTATTTGGTTGTATTTCCTCCAGCTATATGAATACCTTTTTCTTTCAATGGAAAATAACCGTAAACGTAATTATCTAATTTGGCCATTTTTTTTCTTTTTTGTTTGGAAAAAGTAAGCGTAAGAATTTACTGATGTATGCGTGCGAAGAAAAAATTACCAAAAGGATGCAATTGGAAAACGTATACGGTCAGATAAGAATGATTTAGAATGAGCTGATTGGTACATAAATTGGAGTTCGAGTAACACGCATCTTCTAGCTAGGATGTGGTGTCCCTGAAGGCTACAGTAGACACTTGGTTATAACCAAAGAAGATAGTTATAGCGGTTTTTGCTCTGTTTTATTTTATAATAATCATGAACTGGGTGTGGTACCTGTAAGCTTGCTGGGAGGTGCTCACGATATGAGCTACCGCAGTAGGGAACACAAAACAGGACCGTAATAATTAAAACGGTCAAAAAAACCAATCGCTTTTTTTATTTCTCACTTGCGTCGTTTATCATCATAATTGACTCCCTTTTTAATCGAACACAAAAGCAAACACCCACCGTTGGGAAAAACCTGGTACGGCCCTGACTCTTCTAAACTACCTGGATCGTGATTAAAGTTAATAATCATTTATTTAGCTATCAAGCACAGGTAGTTGCTTATAACTCATTTTTACTTCAAACCTAATCATCTCATAATCTTGTCAAGTGAGTTCAAGTGCAGTACACTACAAAAATTTATCTATTAATAAATAATTTCGAAATTTTTTTCTCTAATAAGCGTAATCAAGTTAAAATTGCCGTTGAACAAGAAAACTTTTTTCCCGATAGACCAGATAAAATTTCTGAATGAGAGCCGGTGATTATTAAAAATTTGAGTCACGTAAAACATATTAAAAATCCATGGCTACTTACACTCAATTGTAGAGTGGATGCATTATTAAGGTTATTTTTTTAATACCTTCAATTTTGATACGTAAATTATTGAAAGATTATAGTTAACATTGTTCAGGTTATAATTTAATATGAACAAGATTGACTACATATTCGCATAAATTTTATACTAATTATGTGGTAGTCATATAGAACACTATTAAACTTTAATAATAGATTATTCGATTTTCTCAATGAAATCCTACTGTTCTGTTCGATAAATTATTTAAATTATTCTTCATCAACATTAATAACATTTTTGTCAGATACGCTGCTTTAATTTTTAATTTTAAGCTTTAGTAATGCATATCTATCTCTTCGGCCATAAACATATTATGACGTCATAAAACAGCACAATTATTAATTTTTGGATGCGCGACGCATTAAACCGTTTGTCAATCAATGTTGTTACCATAACAACATTTTTCAACATCATATGCACTTTACTGAGTACCAGAACATCGTACGTTAATTTCGTCAACAAATTTTCTCCAAAAATATCTTCAATATTGTCAACTAGTCGGCCGTGGTTGTGCGGCCTGAAGGCCGCACTGAGTGAATTGCGACAGCTATCTACCTATCTTCTATATACTAATAAATAAATTGATTTTTTCATGTCTCACCTATCATTACAATTTAAACGACAGATGACGTGACATTCGTTGCTATATTTATTTTCAAAATTGTCGGCCGTAGCTGTGCGGCCTAAAGGCCGCACTGGGTGAATTGCGATTGCTATCTGTCTATCTTCTATATAACATATTGATTTTTTTTTACATCTCATCTATCATTACAATTTACACGACAAATGACGTGACATTCGTTGCCCCCTTGTTATATTTCTTACTATATTTGTAGTATATTATGATATTAAACCAATTAGATGCGTTCCTGCGCGTGACGGACACATACATACACAAATTAAGGCTATTTTGGTTGGGATAACA
The DNA here is from genome assembly GCA_932274525.1 of Podabrus alpinus. NCBI lineage: Eukaryota > Metazoa > Arthropoda > Insecta > Coleoptera > Cantharidae > Podabrus > Podabrus alpinus. The sequence goes on along the minus strand of OW026456.1, from coordinate 48,993,342 downwards.
ACATATTATATTGCGAGAGAGGCGAGACGCATTAAATCGTCGCGAGAAAACAGCTGTCGTCAATCAGATTTCTTACTAAGGCAACATAAATTATATTGAATTTATCTTCGTCAGCACATTTTAGCGACTATTCTGTCGGGAAACAGCATTAAGTCAGATCTAATTTCGCCTTACAGGTTGCCAGAACAATGTAATATTCTTGAGCAATTTCTCGTGACGTTTTTGTTTTCTCTCCATCTCACAACAGCGTTAAATTAAGGAAGTTAACAAGAAAATCAGTCGGTTGCATGTCGCATTGATGTCGTTTTGCAGCGTAATATATAGTGAAGAACAACTTAAGTCATAAACAACGTATAGTAATTTTGTCAACTTTTTCTTCGTGAATATCTTCGTGACGTTTCAGTTTTCTTAAACCAACTTTACACCATCCGATTTAGCCGAGCAGTCAAGGTCAAATCGGATGGTGTATCTTGTCGCATAGTTAAAGACTGACAGTCTTTTGTTAAACACTAAAATACCGGGATGGGAACCAAGATGTCGGCATTAATTATCAAACAACCGTTTCAGAAGTCTTCCTAAATTCCAACCTGATTGCCATGGTTGTGCGGCCTGAAGGCCGCACTGCGAGAAATTTTAACCTTATAATTATAGGCCGTGCCTTCGTATTGGAGTATCAGGCTTGGTTAGGATTATTTTGAAACTGATAGAAATAATTATGTATGGTCACTTCTGGAGAACTCAAATTTTGCACGGACATAGGCTCAGTATTCAATTTTCAAATAAAAATCGTAAAATATGAAATTAGAAATTTCATACCGTAGAAGAATTTATCGGCATTTCTGTGCGATATACACGAGTTGGATAACAATTTCTTATTCTGGTTTTTAGAACTACCGAAGCCTTAATTTTGGCATTCATTACTAAACGAGACGATATAACTTCTATTTTAAAAGCCATCTGGTCGCTTTTAGTAATCTAATACGTGATTACAACGGCTGTGCGGCCTAAAAGCCTGAGTTAGGCTGCACGAGTTTGCCTAACTCTGGAGTATCAGTGAACGGGCATGCTTCGGATTATTTTGAGAACTCAAACTTTGCGCGGACGTAATTTTGCTATTCTATTTTCCAATCGTAAGTTCCAAGAAATTATTCATTTCCCTGATGAACATCTCAACGTGGTATTGCGAAAAATCATTTCTTATTCTAACCTTAATTTCGGTTTATTTACCATATGGAACCACATAATTCTCATTATAGCAGCCATGCGGCCACTTTCAACCATCTATACGCGATTGCAATTGTTGTGCGGGCTAAAAGCCGCATTAAGTTGGTATTTCAACCATATGTGTAAAACACAGTTGCGACGATAATAAATTTATTAAGATTTGTCCAGTAATATTTTCACTTGGATGTAATAGGGAAATAGCTTGGTTGAGTTTATTAGGTAATTCCGTCCGTATAATTGAAAACCAATCAGAACGCTCTAAATTGTGTTGGGAAACACTTTGTATGTATGGAGGCGTAAAACTGGGAACCCAGTGCGCTATTATTTTAAATTATAATCAGTTAATTTTTAAATGCGGCAACCCATTTATATAAAGTTCCATAAACCAGAACATAAACCACCACCCTGTAAATTACAATTTTACGAAATTGACGAATAGATTTGAAATTTTTTTATAATTTAGCAGCACTGGAATTTAAAATTTCTACGTTTTAGGCTTCTATACATAGTATAGAAAGAAGCCTTATGATCTGGCCCAGTGTCCGTCCGTCCGTCTGTCCGCATGTTTCAGAGCCAATCAGAACGCTCCAAATTATTTTTAAACTGATTTCTCTAATAGAAAAATAAACTAATGCGAATTGGAAAAACATGTTCTTATACCGAGGCCCAATTTCGGCATTCATCACCAAACCGTACGGTATAATTTCCATTTTAGATGCCACCCGGCCGCTTTCAGCCATCTAGTACGGGATTTCCATGGATGTGCGGCCTCGAGGCCGCACTGCAGAGAATTTTGACCCTAGGTATAAGCCGCAGAAGCCTGCTTTTTATGTACTTCTAATGGCTTTACACTGGAGTATCAAGCAAATAACTCGATTCGATTTCTTTTTAAACTCTTTTCTGTAATAAAAAATAAATAAAAACCTGGAAAAAAATATGTTCGGCCACTTCCAGACCATCTAGAATGCTCAATTTTTTCATAATGTTCTGGCTTGGTATTCCATATACCGAGGAAAGTCGCAAAACTTTAAATTTAACGCCGCAGAAAATGTAGTAGGCATTTCTCCGATAAACGCGAATTGGAAAAAGTAATCGTAGTATAGCCTTTACATCTACTACGGCATCACTAAGAAGGATTGTGGCATCCACTGTGTAGATTAACTCTTTTTTCGGTCTCATTCGGGGAGATTGTGTGACAATTAATTAACGTTATAGGCCTCTATAGTTTAGTTTAGGTCTCTAATTCGTAATTGGTAAGGTTGTGCGGCCTAAAGGCCGCACCGAGGGAGATTATTACCATATTATAATATATAGGCTGTAATTGATCGGCCTTTCTTGGACTTGTTCTATGTTAAACGATGTGGTTGTTCGAAATATATCCAAGTTTTGGCAAATTATAGCATAGATGCGTCCGGTTCAAATTCACACCCATTATCCGGCGTTTCCTGATTCAACTTCGTCCGGATTATATGTGTAGATAGATCAATTGAAGACACTCTTAGATAATTCTAGTGATGCATAGGGAACTGGGCTTCGAACCGTAGAGTTATAGGTTCGATTACCAATTTCTGCCATATTCTTTATACCGTGGTTCGGATTACACGTTAAGATAATTTAGGTCCTGGTTTTCGATTAGTCAGTAAGTAACAAACAATTAGTGTTTTGTAATTCGGGATTCCGGTTTTATCCCGATTGCAAAATGGTTTATTCATAAATTAAATACAGAAACTGGATTTTTTTTTTATGAGCGAGTGAGTGAACTTTGTAGGTATGTCAAGACTTTGATTATGTAGTATCAGATCGACAGACCCTATGGCACTTTTGGAAGCACCTGTTGGAATTCAAAAGGTTATCAACAGATGGCATCAACTAAATTGAAAAGCGCAATAAATGACTTGAGCACAAATCTTTCTTCATCATTTCGATGTTCTTTCAAGTGTCCAGTCCAGTCCTAGACAATAAACCTCTCCCCGTGAGGGGAACGCTCAGGCCATCATCCAGAACGCTCCTACAAATTGGTAGGAGAGCAGCCAGCGGCGTTCTTTTTACTTTAGGCACCACGCGGCTACCCATCCAAGTGCAGACCGTGAGTAACTTTACTGGACTCTCGTGATCTATTGACCACGGGTATTTGTATTGCGCTGCGTCGCTGCTCAAATGTCAAATGCTCAAAAATTTGAGCACAAATACAAATGAAAAATTATAATATTAAAGCTATTCATTATGACTTCAATTTAAGTAGCGCCATCTTTTGATTGTCTTTTCAACTCCCATACTACCTTCACTAATGCCATATGACGGTATTTACGGTTGCCATGACATAGTAACTACTTTAAAATTTCAAATAGTCCATTCAGTCATAATAATATCGATACCTTAAAAGAATACTGTAACAACTCAAAATTCATAGTTTTGAGATATTGACGTTTAAAAGACTCATAGTAATTTATTATCATCATATATTTACAAAATAATTATCTAAATCTTTATCTATATATTTCTTAGCACAAGGTTATATGATGGTAATATCATTTTACCATCTACCATAATTACCATGAGACTTTTAAACGTCAGTATCTCAAAACTATGAATTTTGAGTTGTTACAGTATTCTTTTAAGGTAGGTATCGATATAAGCATTCACATTACTGCTTGCCGTGACAACGCACAACGTAACGTATTGTTGACAACAAAAATTTCACACTGTTGTTTCCTTCAGCAATTGTTTCGTTACGTTACATTTTCCTTCCATAACAAAAGAACAGCTGTCCGGTAATCGTCTTTATGTCTGATGATCTTGATGCGGTTTCATCAATTGAACTGATAACTTGAATTTTCCATGAAGATATGAATATTCCGCTTCCGTTTATGACTTACTACATCTCATTTGTTTATTTATCTGAAAATTCATCTTTTGTTTCTTATTATAAGTCATACACTGAAAAGAAATATCACTGGTTACCACGGCAACCGGTGTAATTATTCGCTTGTTTTGTCGGTTGCCACGACAATAACGTCAACTATGACTTACTCGTTGCCAGGAAACGTCTGACTTTATGATTTGAAACAAAAGTTCCAATATTTTCCGTTATTTCTAGCGCATTTATTCTTGCAGCTGTAAAGGCTCTTAACCTATTAGACCAACCGCACCTAAGAATTGATTAGATGTGTAACAAAACTGTTTACAAATTTAAAAGAAGCCTATAAATCTGCATATCGATAACCAGTTTTAAAAATCATCGAATTTACAACATCATGTGATAATTACAAAACTTAATAGCCAATAGTTTAATTAATACGATTGTTAATTTAAAGAGTTTATCTATTGAGCATTCTCAAATTGCTTGTTAATTTAAAATTGATTTTATTTTAATTAATATTAATATTTAAATTAAGCGATAATTTTAATCTAAATTTCGTGTCCAAAAAATGTTTTCGATTAAAATTTAGGAGTGAGAGTGCTACTGGATTCCTTATTGCGTAACATTTAATTTTTAATTTATTATACAAAGGTCGTGTGATGAGTTTTTCCATTTACTTTATCCAAAAAATCTACAAGATTAATCGATTTGATTTTTTCTTATCTTACTAATTTTTCCAACTGAATCGTAGAGATGCTCTGATGCTGACCGAAATGTCTTTAGGGCTGGACCGCGAACGTGGGAATCGAAATTTACGGAATTTTTGAGATTCGAACTTCGAAATCGTTTTCTTTTGTTTCAATTTCAATTTCCGATAATGTTATCCTTTCCGTTCTTGCGCTAGTTAATTAAATCCTTTCGATTTTTTAATGAGGTAATGATTAAATGTAAAAGTAATAAGCACATATTAGAAAACTTGTTTGGTATTTTGTTATTAGCATCATATCGGGCATAAAGATCAAATGAAATAAAACAAAAAAGGTTTTAATGTTTATGACGTGACAAAGAAATTAACATGAATAGACAGGATATTACCTGTGATGGAAGATCATTAAAAACAGTCTGGAATCTGGATTGGGTGCGTTTCGTCTTTGTCGTACTCGTTCAAATCGGCTTCAACTTCTTTTCTTTATGCACCTGTTGGCGCCCAATGGTTTATTATGGTGGCGTTAATTGAGATTATAGATTAATAAGAAATTTTACACACAATTTATTTTCCTTTCTTATTTGTTTTCTATATGTTTTATCGCTTTTCTCGTCTCGCGAGGGCGTAGTTGCTTAAAAAGGGTAGGATGGAAATACAAATATGCATAATGCTACTAAGCATATTGCAAACTGCTGTTCCAAACTTCTGTGCTATGGGCGTCTGATGCTCCGAGTAACACACAATTTTTAAAAATTATAAAAATATAGAAAGGAAGATTTATAAAAAAATTTATAAAAACAAAATCGTACACGATATTCTTAGTGCAACGAGCAAAAAGTACCATAATGGTACTCGATGGTACTTCTTGGCAGACATGTCAAAGGCATTTGATAGCTTAAATTTGGAATGTCTCTTGACTAAGCTACGTCGGTATGGATTTCAAGATCGTTTGCTTGATTGACTTCGCGGTATGTCAGATTAGTTTTGATAATTTATCGGAAATGAAGAAGCTGGTCTCAGGGGTACCACAAGGATCAATCATTGGACCGAGCCGCATTTCAACATATCGCTGTAACTGCTGCCGGTAGAGTTGCTGGTTATGAGTCACTTGAATTATGAAGATGCGATATGGTGTTTATGGGCTCTGCATTCATTTATAGGGTCATTCCATATATTATCAACTCGATCAATTTTTTACAATTATATTTATGTATCTCTTCGATTTTGCTCTGTTTACATTGTACAGCCCTCGAAAATAATTCAAATTTAGTTTGTAGAGCTTCGGTACATTATTTCTACCGACAGCTCCGATTTTTTTTGAGAAAATTTATTTTTGTGTAAATAATTAAGGTCACAAAATGGGGGCCCTGATCAAATTTTGACTTTTAGTGCCCCTCCCGCAAAAACTAAGTAATTTAAAATTCTCAAAAAAATATATTATCTTTGTTATACATTTGGCTACTTGCATACCAAATTTTAGAGTAGGCACGCTTTTCATTTAGGAGTGACATGAAAATGAATGATCCTGGTCAAAAATCGATACACTTCAATAAATTATAATATCAAATCAACCGAAGTATTTTCATGACTCTCTTCGATTTTGCTCAAATTTGGTATATTTCTAAATCATGCCAAATAAATAAACCCGTATTTTTTTGTTTGGCCCTAAATTGGCCCATTTACATTGTACAGCTCTCCAAAATAATTCAAATTTGGCTTTGTAGAGCTTCGATAAATTATTTCGATTGGCCACTTAGCCAATTAGAGACACGATTTTTTTGTAAAATAAAGATATTGAATAGGTCTTTTCAGTGAGTTTTTTTGTAACTAATTCTTCTTCTTCCTGGCGCTGGCATTTTCATAGCACCTGACAATCCTGACATAGTTATTATGTGCTCTGTAGCTCTTCCAAGCTACTCGCACTTTTCCATCCTTCATTATTGCCTGGCGAACAAGGAGATGAACCTGCAAGATCCATATGTTGTGTGTCTTCCCTTTGGTATGGATGGGATTAATTGATTTTAACCAATTTTTTCCAACCATTTTGACCGCCTCCTGGAAATTCCTCGCAGTTTCTATGACAATTTGTTCCTTGGAAACTGATTTTTCCACCATGAGGATTGCTATTGAAGGCTGCCGGACTTCCAATTGTTTTTTTTTAGTAGGTTGTTACTTACAAATTTCGCTACGCATTGGTGGAAGGATTCCACCACCATCCCGTTATTTTTTATCAAGTATACTTTGTCGGGTTTAATTCCTAATCCAGCTAGGCTGCTGTTTATGAGAGGAGTTCTTATTTCTTCTGCTGATTATATTTGACTTCCCTTCTCCAGGGTATACAATGATCTTGTGTTTTCATGGAGGAGGTGTACTATGCGGATAAAGAGTTTCTGCCCTTTTTGACCGATTATAGATTGTTCCTTGGGGGATTCTGAGCTTTGGATTCCACCTAAGAACACAGATTTGGAAGAACATCCGCGGTTTGGGAATGGGGACAAATGCCTTGACCACTTCCTCTACAATTTGTTTTGATGCGGGAGGGGAGGCTGAAGGCTCTCCCGTTTTGCGTCCGTTTTGACTAATTAGAACCCATCTACTATAGGCGTTGATTGTATCTTCAATGTTTTTCCACCCCTCTAATGCCTCTTTCCTATGAGGCTTCTTTGCTACGGATAAGAAGTTGTTTTACCTTTTGCGCATTAATAGCCATTTTTTCAACATCCATGTTGGTAATTTCCTATTTAATCTCTGTGTTTTCGTTTCCTACTTCCATTTTTAACCATCATTGGTTCAGTTATTTTCTTCATCATTATTATGTTCTTCATTCCTTTTTTCTTTGCTGGATTTCTTCATTTAGTTCTTGGTTTTCTTTTTTCGGGGAGTTTCAGTTTTTTGTTCCGATTCCCTTCTTTTTCTTTCATTCATTCCTATTCTATTCTGTTTTCTTGACTTTGTTCCCCTGATTCGGTTAATTAATTTATTTTTCTTTGAGCATTTGTTTTTTTAAATCTTAGGTAGCTCTCTACAAGCTAAATTTGAATTATTTTGAAAAGCTGTAGAATGTAAACAGACCACTTTAGGACTAAACAAAAGAATACGGGACCATTTATTTGGAATAACTTAGAAGTATACCAAATTTGAGCAAAACCGAAAAATTCGCATGGGAAGGTATAAATTTCTTTAAAAATAAAAAAGAATAGCAAAAATTAAACAATTATTAATATATTAAAGTTAGATGGATAAAATTATCTTTTATCAAGTCGCAATGAAAGCAGATGTAAGTGGGAGTTTCTTGGGGGACGAAATTATGATATAATGTGAACTAAATTGTGAGAATTTTTGCATTTTGGTTATTTTGTTATAATTTTCCTTGCCTCGAACTTGTTTTGTCAGACCGTCTGTCTAACGTCTAAGAGCGTGAGAAATTTTTAGATTATAACTCGATTTGCTTAATTTGCATCAATTCTAATCCACTTTTCTGTTTTCACCACCAATTTTTTCAACAAGTAACCTGCATAATATCGCGTTTCTCTAGGTAGTTATCACTTTTGTTATACAAAAACGAGACGAAAAAACGCGGCCGCATTTAATCCTGTTTTCATTCAAGGAAAGATATTCTCGAAATTCTAACGTAAAGCAACAAAATTTTTGTCATTAATAAAATTATCGGTTCGATTAACCAATCTAAAGCCGATCTCATAAGAGCGTCAAGAATTTGGAGTCAAAACAGTGGGTGTGAGAACTTTTTATTTATTTTTTCGAAATTTGCATTATTCATAAAAAACGATTAACATAAAATGTAATGGCCTCTTATAAATTATAATTTATGCAAAAAATTAAACTAATTAATAAAATCTTAAGAATTCGATGCAAAATTTCAATCATTCATTCGAAATCGATATCTCATTTTCTAATTTTATTTATGGCGATTATTGCTTTATATGATAGCATAACTAAAACTCGTTTTAGTTTTAAATGGAGTCATTTTATTAATAAATAAAATAATTCGTGTTAGCTCTTAAACGTCATGAATTAAACGGTAGGATAGTGGCGTGAACATCGGCGGCTTTTCAATGGAGTTTAGATCTATTGCTGGTTAAGATTTAGAAACTGGACTTGATTATTTATAGGTAACATTTATGAAACGATCTATTTTTATTAATCGTAAAATTTTATAATTTAATTAATACATTCAGAAAATATCGAGATAATCATCCGCAAGTTGTTTACTTAATAAGGAAATAGTTTGTTTATTTGTTTGTTCATCTCTTCGCCTTTTTCTTCTTTTTCTTCACTCGCGAAGGTATTCAAATTTGCGGAATTAAGTAAAAATATTCAGTTTACTGTGCTAACCTGGCGTTAAAATCTCCGGTAGTTGAAATTAACGGTGGAATTTCTGCAATTGAATGGATGAAATTACATGTTGTGGTAATCTATCTTATCTTCTTTTAATATCTTTTTATGTACTTATGTTTTTTTACTGTAGAGAGAAGTTTACGGTAGTAACGGTGGCTGTTTAATTGCAGGGGCGAGTTTATAGTTTGCGCGACAAACGGACCCACTGCTGGTAGTCGTCGGATTATTTTTCTTTTGTACACACCGCCATTGTCTTTTCTTACTACTAATACATACATGCATACATTTACAACAATCGGCTACTTTTAACTCGCCGCCTTCCAATTGCTACTGTTTATCTCTGTGTCGAACCGATTCTTCTTTCATGTTTTACTTTTTTTCACCAAACATGTTTTTAAGAAGCTTTAATTATTACTACTTTTTGATTTTACGCTTTTTATTAAATTTTAACTTTAATTACAGATTCGTCATCGTTTCGGATGTTATGATGAAGTATCAGGAAGTGGCTCAAGGAGAGTGCGTCACTGTAATTGGGTACGATTTATTAGGGTTGCTAATTCTTTCAATCCCGCCGTTAACTTGGTTGCCACGAAAGTCAGAGGAGAACCCGTTTATGAAGCCGTTAAACCCATTCCACCTGATACCGAATTATTAGTGTATTATTTACCAGAAAGACCAGAAGAATTGTTCTTCGTTAGGATGAGGACTTCACTTTACAGACAAACCATGGATTCGATACTTGAAGGTAAATATTTTTTACTATATATTACCACTATAATTATTATTATTATTCGATGGCTTTTCATTTTTATGTTATTGTGAATTATTAAATTCTTACTTTTTATTTTACATCCAAGTTAACATCGTAAACATTTTGATTGATTACACTCGTGTCATGTACGCTACTCAGACTTATAACTTCATATATAACGATTTTCTGTTGTTTTTATTAGCGTAAAAAGATGCAGCTTGCTTTCTGAAAAAGCTCGTCCGTTTTCAAAAAAGTACACTTCATATTGATCGTTTTCGCAATAAATTAATGGTAATTAATTAATTACCACTTTTTCGTGTTAAACGTGTTAAATAGATTTCTATTTTTATCTATCAGTTAAACTTCCTGATAACTAACTTTTAGTTAAATTTTTTGGTTACTTAGCAACTGGTTTGATTGCTTAACAACTGTTTTACCTCCTTAGCAACTGCTTTGGGTGCTCAAATTGTTTTTGTTTATAATGAACTGCTTTGGTTGCTTAACAACAGCTTTGGATCATAAATAGTATAGTCAATCAGAAAGGCAAAGTATAATATGCTCAACTGTCCCATATCTTTCTTTCCTGTCCAGGCAGCATTTGTTTATTTAAGTGAATCACTTTGGGGGGGGGGGGGCGAATAAACTAAATCGAAAAGGGGTTCTCAATTATTTCTTACGTAACTGCAAGGAAATCGTTGTTGTTTTTATTAGGTATTTGTGCTTGTGCTAGTGGTACAAAATACCCGACTGATAACTCAGTAATTCAGTGCGGCCTTTAGGCCGCACAACCTGGGCAATCACAAATCAGTGCGGCCCTAAAAAACCACTTTTGTCTATCTATTATTTGCTCATAACGCATTTCCCATTAGTTTATTTTTCAGTTAACGATCTGAAAAAGTTTCAATGCGACCTTTAGGCCACACAAGCATGAAAATCGTATACTAGTAGACAAACGATGAATGAATAAATGGGAAAAAAATTTATTTAAAAATAATTGGCTCTGAATCAAAACTACATAATAATTAATATAATACGGCATAAATATTGTAAGATAGGTTATGTTACTGTACAGCGAGGTATTATTATTATTATTATTCAACAGTACTAACATCACCTTGCGGAATACCTTGTGTTACAGAGGTTACAACGCATTTATTTCTGGTTAAAACATGGCATGGATTGTTTAACTAAGCTGCTAGTCAATGGAGGCTCATGATTTGCTATAATTGGCGAAAGGCGATTACAAATTACATTTTTCACTTTGTAGTAAAGTGTTTTAAATCTGAGCCACCGTTTATGGTCCAATCAACGTCGGATTGTCGTCAATATGCTGTGTATTCGCATTTAACAGTAGTATACAAAGCTCCTATTTCACTAAGGGATGGCAGCGTCCCGTCGCGCTCCACGTACCAGCCACCACTGCTGCTTAATAACTGTGTTTGTTTCTTATCAGCTGCTTTGGTTGCTTAGCAACAACTTTGAATGGTTAATAACTGCTTTGTTTCCTTAAAAACTGTTTCTTATCAACTGCTTTGAGTACTCAATAACTGCTTTTATCTATCGCCGTGCGAAAAGACGAACTTTTCGAACCTATTTACGTTAGAAAAGTCAATTTATTTTTTAAATGTGATATTTACGCTTATTTTTATTTATATCATCAACTGAGCATGCCGCAGAGTTGAAATTTTGCACGGACATAGGTTCTGTATTTTATAATCGGCAGATAATCAAAAAACTTTTAAAAAACCATCCGCTTTTCGCTTTAGGGGAACTGAAATATTTTAACATCGAGCCCCCATAACTACACTGAAAAAAAGTGGTATTATATCAATAAATTTACATTCATCATTTTTTTTGTTGGATCTGTAACTGACTAAAACAATTTTGTATAAGTTTCATGTAGTTTCTGCATGTATTCTTTATGGTTTAGCTTATTTAAAGTCATATTTCTTGAAGTCATAGGTTCAGAAATTTCAAAAAATTCATCATAATGAAAAAAATATTCATCAATATTATTATATGAACAGAAATTGATGATATCGAATTAGTTGTATTGATGTAAGCATTCGTCAAACCTCAAACATGTTTAATGATTTTTACATTATATTGATGATGTTTTCATTATCATGGTGAATTTCATTTTTTGATCGGTGTTCATCAATGGTACCCCAAGTTTTATTCAATGTACGTTATTTATCAGAGGATTTATAATTTTGTGTTAAACTAAATAACTATCTAATAAGTAAATTTAAAAATAACAAATTAATTTTTACCAAAATTCTATTTCTCCCATTGGTAAATATTTTCAATTGCGTATGTTATTACGGCGCTAAAATTTTATACGAGTTAGGTTTCGTAATGAATAGACCGAGGTAAAACAAAAACTTAATAGCTACACAGAGAAAAATTTTGAGTGTAAATTCATCTCTCAAAAATTTGAAGTAAATAAATTTATTTCAAATTGAAGCGAGATAAATTAAATAAAAAATTGTTTGAATTTGCACTTCAAATTTTTCTCCGTGTATTTACATAGAAGCAACAAAACCATAATGTTTTTGTGAATTCGGGTAGATCGCGAATTCCGTAAAAAATTGTTTCTGTGCGAATCACGTATGCAGCTTTTTATCCAGGACAGGTCCTTTTCCGAAATAAAAAACCAAATCTGTACTAAAATAATGAAATAAGTAATATCACAAAGGAATTTTTATTTCAGTGATTTTGTAAGATTTAATTAAAAAACATTATCCTTTTTAATTAAATCGGGCGGATACTTTTCCGTCATTTACAGGAGGATTTTTGATTTTTTAGTGTCATTTTGTTCATTTCGAATTTAGATTTGACTGTACGAAAAAAATACCTATAGGTCGCAAGGGAACTTTTAGCGTTTCTTCCCATCACAAATAAACTAAATTTTACCAAAATTTTATATGCTATGTATACGTAGAAATTTATACTTTCGGATATCACTGTGAAGCTGAAATTTTGCTAGGACATAGTTTCGGTCTTTGATAGAAGAAATAAAGCCAAAAAATTTAAAAAACGGTCCTCGTATGTATTGAATGACTGCACTGAATTTTTATCTTCATTAGCGCAGGACTTCACTATTTATAGTCGGAAATTGATTTCGAAAAATACGGTAGTAGATAAAAATCTGTATGTAACACCAGTGAAAATGGATATTTTCATATTGCACGCATAATTATAAGCATATAAAATGGATATTATGCTTTTTCACACTTGTACGATAAAAATATTATCATTGCTTAACAACTGTTTTTCTTTCTTAGCAACTGTTTTGGGCGCGTAATAAGTACTTTCGGTGCTTAATAACTGTTTTTGTTTCTCATTAACTGCATCGGTTGCTTAGCAACAGCTTTGGTTGCTAATAACAACTGTTTCGGATTCTCTATATTTATTTTTATTGTTTGGCAACTGTTTGCTTTGCTTAGTAACTATTTTTATTACTTAACGAGTGTTTTGCTTTCTTATCAACTGCTTTGGGTGCTTAATAATTAAATTATGTGCTTAAAAACTGTTTTTGTTTCTTATCAACTGAATTGAATGCTTAGCAAGTGATGCTTGGGATGTTTAATAACTGCTTTTATTGCTTAACAACTGTTTTGTTTTCTTAGCAACTGTTTTGGGTGTGTAAGAGTTATTTTTGGTGCTTAATTACTGTATTTGTTTCTTATCAATGCTTTGGTTACTTAGCAATTGCTTTGAGTGCTTAATAACTACTTTTATTGCTTATATGAAATGAAAAAATTAACTCATCGATCCCTTCTGCAAACAATTTCCCCCCCCCTGTCGATAGGGTACTGTATAGGTCAGGTTTAAATTGTCTAATTGGCAAGGGGGGGTTAAATTGATTAAAAAAATTGTTGTTCAATGTACTACCCAACTCCAGTAGGATACATTATTTTTTCTAAAGAAAATTTCAAAATTTAATCTTTCATAGCAGATTAAAGCTTTGGGTGAGCTCGTAAATGCTTCATAATCTTGAATTAGGGCAGTTGAAACTGGAAACAATTGAATTTATTTTATATAATCGCAAATTAAAGCTTTTTTTCTAATATAACCTAACTTTTGAATTAACAGTCGAACTTGCCATACCCCAACCTTCTAATTTATTAAAGAAAGTAAATAAACAAAACAGCAACTTTTGAGTCCAAATTTAATTACTCGACCCTTTGATTGATGGATTAAATTAGCTGAAATTTTGATTATCGGTTCAATCAAAGGTACAGATTTGGTTTATTAATGTCCGATCTATGCAGAACTATAAAGTCTTACGCATATCCATCGTCCGTCACATGACTTTTTGTCATGTTGAGTCCATAGTTTAGGGTCTAGTTTAACGTGTAATCCGACTCACGGCATAAATAATGTAAACATAACTTACTATAAAATTGTTAATCAATTAATTAACCTTCAAAGTTACGGACCAAAAATTTTTAAATTCGAATTTGAATAAAAATGTTTCCTATAGTTTGACGTGTAATCCAAACCACAACACAAATATTTTGAAAACAACCAAACATTGAATTTTTAATTCCAATTTGCCAGATTAAACAAATTTTCGAAAAATCGAAAATCTAAAAAAAAAGATTTGGCTTTGTGGGCATTAAAAAATATACTTGGTGGTGAAAACCGTGTTCATCCCCTTACTGATTTTTAAATGCTTCCTTCCTTGGTATTTTAAGGCCTGGTACCATAAGCATGTTTGACCTTGACATTCTTGAAAGAAATTGCTGTGGCTTGAATCCGGGCGATCATTCGGAAGCAATTGCTAATTTACCATATTGGGTATTCGGATGGAAGCATTGATATTTTAATGAAATGCAAACTATGCTATGCATCAGGAAGCAATTTGGGCACCTGGTGAGCATTGAAGCGCCTCGCGAACACACCAGGAGTATCCCTGATTTTATAAAGTGGCTCATTAGGGGTTTGACAATTTTTATGGACTTTGTAGTGTAAACCGCCTACAGTTAAATGAGAAATCTGCAATCCTATCTATTCTATCATATGTATTACGGGGGGGGGGGGGTCGAGAATTATAAAATAATAATTCAATAATAACAAAAATATGTACGTGTTCCAAATTTAACACCATGGACAGAACCACCCAAAATTCATAGAGTCGTTTATATTCATTGAGAAAATATAAAAAAAAGAGGAGTTAGTTTAGCCCCCCCCCCACCACCTTGTGTCTGCCCTAATTTAACGCTCTAAAGTAGTTTAAATTGTAGGCGAGCACTAGAAATTCAATGAGCATAGCCAAAAAGTTTTCATTTTCAAGATTAAAAAAAACTACTAATGGTTGCAGAAAAGTTGCTTACATTTTTGAAAAATCTATTTTATTATTGTTAAATCTCAGTTTAATAGGATGTGCATTGATAGATAGCGCTGTTGGCACAATCTTAATACTGTGATCGATAAATACTAGAAAAAAGTAAACGGAAATCGGAAACAATGAGGACACCTCATCTTAATAAGTTGGTTACTGAATTTTTTTCTAAAATTTGATTCTATAAAGAAAAATAGATTCTGTTATGTTACCTTGAAATCCCTGATATGAAAAGCACCAATATCTGAGAATTGATTAATCAAGCCTTATTTATTTATGAAATCTTTATATTTTCTTTTCATAAATTTTTATATGTGCTTAATCGAAGTTGAATTGATTTGATGATGCCACGTATATTTTTTTAATTGGAGTAATTAAACTAATTTAATTTTCTCGCTTCATTTGCTTAATTGATTTCCATTTACATATAACACATAATTAATAATAAATAATATACTGCAATAGAATGTAACACAATGAAGATTTACTAACTTTTTATCTTGACCATCTCATACTCCATTTTCCAACTGTTTTTATTTTAAATTCCTAAATTGATTCCAAGGTCTTTCCTAAAATTTATTCCAAATGTTTGTCTAATTTTTAATTTCCATTTATTTTCCAAAAACTTTGCACCTTTTATTCGACGAATTATCTGGAGGTTTTTCAATTCTTCTCACCACCAGAGATCAATTATTTATTATCCTTCCCGTTTCTAGGTTATTAAATATCTACCCAAAACAAATTCCATCTATTCACCGTTTATGAACAATAGGATTACAATATGTTGTAATCCTATTTAAAAAAAAACTAACCATGGTTACGATGCACCAATTCTCCTAATGTTTTCCTAAGAATTTTAGAGTCGTTTTTTATTATATTATTTTAAAAATTTAAATAAATTCCCATACCAACTAGAGTTTGACTAGGGTTATGGGGTCAAATAGTGGTTCAGAATCGACTTTAAGCAGTAGATCCCCCATAAATAGGCTCATAAAACTGGACGAAGAATCAAGTACATATATTTTTAGTAACATGAATGAAATTGTTTTTTCCTACCAAATCTTTGTTATATTTAGCGTACTAAAGTCATTGCCACGAAAGTTGACGTCTCGTCATAAAAGCATAATCGTCTGAACTAAGCTAATACTCCCTAGTCAAACGTGCAATATATTTTCGTGCTTTGTCATATCAATACAAAATGACTGGTAATGCTCATAAGCAATACGTCGTTGCTATATTCGGTCAATCTATGACGAGATGTCAACTTTCGTGGCAATGACTTTATCAAATATGAGCCGTTGTACGTTAATTCCATGGTTGTGCGGCCTAAAGGCCCCACTGGACCTCTTTTAAGTTGATAACTAAAAAAGTATCCAGTCAGAAGTGCATTAAGGAATGATAGAATTTGGATTCTCACATCTGGAACTGCTTCAAGTCGGGTTTATTTTTGTTCCAGAATAGATTGAGATCCAGTCTCGCACAAGTACGTCGTTCCAAAAAAGTAATGAGCAAAACAGTTTTTCTGAACGAATTTCTATTAAATTTTCGAAATCCACAAAAAAAGTCCGTCTGATTTATTTTTAATGAATGGAAGTTCTTTCTTGTCAGTTCAATTCTTAGCCACTACGTACAATACTTTTTATTTATTTAGCGTATGGATATGGGTCTTGGTCTAGTAAATACACTAACAATAGATAATATAATATTTCCAAATAAATGGAAATATTCGTTTGAGATTTCACACCGTTAAAACTTGCCAACACTGAATTTCACAAATTTTTTAAACGATTCAACTGCAATAAAATCCTTATGATGGAATTCGTAGTCGTAACTCATTATTATTAAGTTCAAATTAAAAGTGTGTGACTTCACGACCATCAATTTTACATTTTAATCAGATCAAATTCTATTCTATTCACAAGAACTAAAAAGTTTAGTCATCCCACAAGAAAGCTTCAATTATTGAGTGCAAATGCGAGAAATTCCTAAAAAACAACGTAAATTTGCTATAATTTTGCTTAGCATTGTTTACCAAATGTCGCATTATTATATATTTACTCATCTAATTATTATTTCAGACTAAAAATTTGCCATAATTTGCGTGTAACTGTAATTTTTGTAAGCGAAACAACCTGCTATGCATTTTGACTAATTTTGATAGAGTTTTTAATATGAAATTGTTTGTCGGTGACTTCTTAGTTTCTGACGTAAATAATTTTCCATTCTTGTTAATATAATTGAGTAGATTGTATAGTCGGAACGGTTTGTGAACAAATCGAACCTAAAAACTTTGGAAACTATAAAAAAGCGTAATTTATTGTGGATGGAGACGCGAGCTTTGGATAACTATGCGTTCTCGCATTTCTCAAATGCATTCACACGCATTGTCCTCAGTATTCTACCAGAATTTCTAATTTAACAAAAATGTCTTTATCTAACCACCTATTAAACTGTCATTTCGCTTTTAAAACCCACAAAGGAATCGTCCACCAAATTAACTCACACTAATTTACATATTTTAAAAACCGAAAAGGAAATTTTAATTAAGCTTTAATTTCAAAATTCATAAGGTGATTTCATAATTAACATTAACCGAATTGAGTAATTAAAACAATAACAATAATAAACCGCAAAAAAAATTGCATTTGTGTTCCATAAAAGGAACTGAATGTGGAACGAGTCCATCGATCGTAAATTTGTAACTTAAATTATCCATTGTTTCGTAATAAATTATTCAATTTAATTATTGTTTTTGTTGTAGATTCCCCTTTAGATTTATCGATGTCGTTATTGTCGAGAGCTTTATCAATTTCGCCACCTTCGGGAGAAGACGAAAGAAAATCGCTGTCTGGTGAAAGTTCCGCCGCGAGTTCGCAAGGTGACTTACCGGAACAAAATGTACCAACTCCTAGGGCAAGACCACGAGAAAGAGCTTTATTACCGTGTGGAGTCTGCAACAAAGCTTTCGACAGGCCATCCTTACTTAAAAGACACATGCGAACGCACACAGGTTCGTTTGCAAAATTCTTTTTTTTTCTCGAAATTTTGTTACCGAATGTATGTTTTTTCAGGAGAAAAACCGCACGTTTGTATGGTATGTGGTAAAGGATTTAGCACGTCGTCTTCGTTAAATACACACAGAAGAATTCACAGCGGCGAAAAACCTCATCAATGTCCCGTTTGTCTAAAACGCTTTACCGCATCGTCAAATTTATATTATCATCGCATGACACATATCAAGGTAAAATAACTTGGCGTATTTATTTTTATTTTGTTTTGATTGCGCGTTAAATGCGTACACTATTTATCTTTGATATACCTCGTGACTGTTAAATGTAAGAATTTGTTTGTTCAATAAGCATAAAAGACAGTTACGGGCATTTTTAACAGCCTCACACCTTAAAATCTTAAATAAATAATACAAATTAACGTTTTCATGGCGAAAAAAGGTAAATAATGTACGAAGTGATACAAAAGATTTACTCATACTGTCCTCTTCAGCGCCGGTATAACGGTTTTTGTTTCATTTTTGATATAGGTATTATGGTTTCACAATTAATTTTAAAAAATTGGAATGTAATCCAGTTAATTTTAGTTTGAATTTGTTACGCTGAACTGATAAATTTTATTTAAAAATAAAGGAAAATTATTATACACATAGGGGACCTACAGTTAAACGTAGGCTGAGAGTGTGCAGATTCGTTTAAATCGATAACTTCTACGAAAATTAACTCTGTTTTAGACATTATCCGCAAAGTTCAAAGAGTTTGTTAAAATTGCAAAATTCTGATTTACACAAAAACTTGGATTTAGATTCATTTTTGATGCACGGTTTTGGATTTATTGTTCAATGTCATAAACATGTAATTTATTAATTTATTATTGAAGCCTTAATTTTTTATTTTTTGACTAAAATTCGAAATATAGCTCCAACTTTTGAGCATTCAAGTAATAATAGTAATATTTATTATAACTATAAACACATCATGAAACTGAAATAGCAATAACTTCATTTTTTCGAGGTTTTTAGAAAGATAAATGTTTATAGTAAAAATTAATTCTATGTCATTTTACCTTAAAACTTATAGTTTTTGTGCTGTTAGTACTCAAAGTTATAAAAGAGTTCAGAAAAATCCAATTTAACTCTAAAAGTTATTTTGAAATCATTTCGATCACACAATTTTTGAGTTATTGCCCAATTTAATTTATCGTGGTGCTCTCCAACCTTGCAGTTAAAATAATTGATAACTTTTTTCAAAGTAAAGCGATTTTAATTTTTTTTAATTATTTTTTTCAGAGATAATTCTTCAAGCTAATTTAGTCAAAATTAAAAAGTTTTATAAAATACCTTAAAAACTGATTAATTCAATTAAAAAAGAAATTTTTAAGGTCACAAATGTTGGAATTATGCTCTAATTTTATTATGTTAGTGTTACCTTATGCATAATTTGGATCTTAACTTTTTATTAGTTGACCACAATTTTCAAAATTCGGAATTAAGTACAAAGTTCAAAAAGTTTTGGTAAATTGAAAAATACAATTTTTTGGTTTTAAGAACTTCGATTGAAAATCAGTTTTAGCACAGAATTTTCGAGTTATTACCTATTATAAATTTTAAAAACAAATATCACGACTGGGATTCGAATCTAATAAGCATGTGATATTAAAAAAAATCAGCAAAATATCCTATCGAACTCGAAACTCTTGCTTGAGATATTTTTAGTTTTTAAAAATTGTAAAAATCTGGTTTATTCAAAAAATTAGATTGAAACTTTTTAGGAAGTTATTGCCTAGTTTTACTGTTTTCATTAATCTTGTACATATTTAGGACCGTAAATTCTTATTGGTTGACCACAACTTTCAAAATTAGTATTATAAGGCAAACTTTCGAGTAATCGAGTAATAATTTCATATATTAGATATAAAACAAATTGAATAACTAAAATAGCAATAACTTCTGCTTCAGTAAACCGATTTAATTTTTTTTAAATTTATAGAATGATATTCTTTGAATGATTTTTCTTTAAAATTTATATCTTCTCTATTATTGCTACTTAAAGTTCAAAAAGTTTTTGATTAAATTAAATAATCCCAATATTACTCAACAAATGAGATTGAAAATCGTTTTTAGCACACACAGTTTTGGAGAGAGCTGAATTTTCATCAAAAAGTTTTCATATAGACCAGTAAGCCCTTAATTTTTAATTTTCCTCCCCAATTTTAATACTTCGAGGTCCACTCGAATTTTTAAATTAAACTTAATTGAAAACATTAATAACTTTTGCGAATATTACCAATTTTAATTTAAGTGAGCTATATAGGGGGGGGGGGGTTAATTGTGGAAGCTAAAAATACTTTTTAAAATACTAAAACAACTTCTGATTTAGTAAACCAATTGGATTGAAATTTTTAAGGGCACAGTTTTGGGATTATTGCCCAATTTTACTATTTAATGTTTTAAAACATTTTTTAAATAAATTCAGAATACACTCCAATATTGAAATTAAAAATTCAATAACTTCTGTAAAAGTTAATCGATTTTAATTTTTCTGAACTCTATAGAAAAATAATTGTTGAAGTTTAAAGAATATTTATGAACAATGTTTTTTTTATTGATCATTTACTGAGATATTATTAGGCAAAGTTAGAATTGTTGGAACCTGATTTACTCCAACAATGCAATTTATGCTTTTTGGGACACAGTTTTTCAGTTATCGCCTAATTTTATTGTTACGTTTCATCTTAATTTTTATTGAAAATACAAAATGTAAGTTGATCTACTGAGTAATTTGATCACATAAATAAATCGAATAACAAAAATGCCAATTAATTTCTGCATCAGTTAACCGATTTTAATTTGTTTCAAGTTTTTTGAAGAATAAATATTTAATTTATTCGAATTTTTAGGGACACAGTTTTTCAGTTATCGCCTAGTTAATTTAAAAAAAAACTTGATTTATATTAGTTAGCAACAATTTTCAAAATTTTTTAGTTAAAAAAATAAATAAAATAAAATCAGTCGAATGACAATAACTGCCACAAAAGTTTTAGTTTTTGTGAAAATTGTGAAAAGATTTTAGTTTTTCCTGGGCTTCCTTAATTGATTAAGGTAGCAATAGATTTCTCTATAATTTTTCTTAAAGATTTCAATTTCTATTACAACTCCAAATTCAAGAAGTTTGGTAAACCCCAATTTTACTCAAAAAATTATTTTTAGCACCCAGTTTTGGAGTTATTGTTCAATTTTATTGTTTGATATTACCAAACTTTTTTCATATAATTTAGTAACACTTTAATGTTTAATTAGTCCAGTACAATTTTCATAATTTGGAGTACTATATTCCAATCTTTCAACTGAAAAAAGTCACAGATTACCATACCACATTCCATTCTAATAACAAAACTTTTACTAAAGTTAACCGATTTAATTTTTCTGAACTCTATAGAGATATTTATTGAAGTTATGAAATAATGATGAACAATATTGTTTTCAAATATATTTTGTTTCTGAGTTACAATTTCGTAAATTTGGTAAGAAGTTGAAAAAAAACGATTTTTACCAAAATACGAAATAAAATTTTTAGAAGCGCGATTTTGGAGTTATCTCCTAATTTTATTGTTGTTATTTATTTTAGACACAATTACGACCTTAATCTTTATTAGTTGATCACAATTTTCAAAATTTAGATTTAATGACGTAACCAAAGTTCATTTTGGGGTGCTAAAAATCAACAAAAATTATAGAGTAAAAAAAGTCATTACAAACTTAATTCTTTCTTCTTTGTTTTTCAAAATTTTGTAGGAGGGGGGTTGGGAAACCCCCTGGTTACACTTGATATCATTAATCATCAAATAGTTTTTAAATAATTTAGTAACACCTTAATTTTGAATTAATCAAGTACAATTTTTAAAGTTATATTTCAATCTTCCAACTATGAAAAATAGGACTCAAACTACCATTTCAAATTCCATTCTAATAGCAAAACTTTTACTAGAGTTAACCGATTGTAAA
This sequence comes from Podabrus alpinus, assembly GCA_932274525.1. Taxonomy (NCBI): domain Eukaryota; kingdom Metazoa; phylum Arthropoda; class Insecta; order Coleoptera; family Cantharidae; genus Podabrus; species Podabrus alpinus. The sequence continues at coordinate 48,971,083 of OW026456.1, read as the reverse complement.
TTTTCTAAGCTCTATAGACAGATAATTATTGAAGTAACGAAATATTTATAAACAATTTTTCTCAAAAATGCTTAATTTCTGAGATATTCAATGTTCAAAAGTTTCGCAAAAATTGATTAAAAATTCAAAGTTAACCAATAAAACCAATACCTACACCCAAAATTTCCTATTAACCAATTTAGTTTTTCCTGGGCTTCCTTGATGGGTAATTGTTAAAGATAATAACAGATTTATTTATATATTTACTTAAAGCTATCAATTTCTATTACGTCTCGAAGTCCAAAAAGACCGGAAACCCCCAATTTTTTTTGTTAAAAAAATTAGAATGAAAATTATCTTTAGCAGTTAGTTTTAGAGTTATTTTCCAATGTTATCGTTTGATATCATCAAATCTGTTTCATATAATTTAGTGACGCCTTAATTTTCAATTAATTTAGTAAAATTTTCATAATTTCGTGAAAATTTGATTGTCCCAAAAAATTTGATTAAAAGTAAAATTGATTAAAATTGTTTAGGCGCACAGTTTAGGAGTTGTAGCCTAGTTTTATTGTGATTAATTATTGTTATACTTTACTAAAATCATAACTTTTTCAAAATTTTTAAAGCTTTCGATTTCTATTTCTACTTAAAGTTCAAGAAGTCCGGAAAAAACCAGATTTTACTCAAAAAATTGGAACAAAAATTATTTTTAGCAGCTAGTTTTGGGATTATTGACCAATTTTATTTTTTGATATCATTAAATCTTTTTCATATAATTTAGTGAGTTCTTAATTTTTAAGTAATGGAATGCAATTTTTATAATTCGGAATATATTCCAATCTTTGAATTAAAACAGGTCACAAATTACTATTCAAAATTTCATTTTAATAGCAAAAATTTTACTAAAAATTACCAATTTTAATTTTTATGGGTCCTATGAAGAGAAAAGTATTGAAATTAACTAATAATTATGAAGAATTTTTTTCAAAATGCTTTGTTTCCAAGATATAATTAGTCAAAATTAAAAATTTTCGTAAAAAGTTGAAAAACCTGATTTTTTAGGTGCACAGTTTTGGATTTACCACTTAATTTTATTGTTGTAATTTATCGTAGATACAATTACTATGACCTTAATCTTTATTAATTAGTCACAATTTTCAAAATTTGGAGTTACTAGCGTAACCAAAACTTTATTTTGGGGTGCGAAATATCAACAAAAATGATATCGTAAAAAGTCACTACAAACTGAATTCTTTCTTTCTTTTTAATCTTGGTGTCGGGGGGGGGGGGGGACTTGATAACATGAAATTATCAAATCGTTTTCATATAATTTAATAACACCTTAAATTTTAATTAATCGAGAAAAATTTTCATAATTCTTTCAACTAAGAAACTCACAAAGTACCATTCCAAATTCCATTCTAATAACCAAACTATTTTTAAAGTTAACCGATTGTAATTTTTCTGAGTTCTGTAGACAGACAATTATTGAAGTTACGAATTATTTATAAACAATTTTGCTCTCAAATGCTTAGTTTCTGAGATAAAATTAGTCAAAGTTCAAAAGTTTCGAAAATTTGATAGAATCTGATTTCCCAAAAATTAGGTTAAAACCTTTGAGGGCCACAGTTTTGGAGTTATTGCCTAATTTTATTGTTGTCATTTATTTTAGACACAATTACGATTTTAATCCTTATTCGTTAGCTACAATTTTCAAAATTCAGAGTCAATGGCGTAACCAAAACTTCATTTTGGTGTGCTGAAATCTCAAAAAAAATTATACAGCAAAAATTCATTACAAACTTTATATTTTCGTTTATTTTTTTGAAAATCTTGAGGGCCCAGAAGCCCCAGAACAAACAAATCAAATAAAGAATAACGTATTTTATTATTTCACATCATCAAACCTTTGTCATACAAATTAATGTAACGTCTTAATTTTTAATTAGACGGTTTTGTTCCAATTTTTGAATCAAAAAAAGGTCATGAACAGCACGAACCATTCTAATCGCAATAACTTTTACTAAAGTTAACCGATTTTAACTATTCAGATCTGTACAAACAGATAATTACTTAAGCTACAAACAATATTTTCCTTAAAGTAATTAATTTCCTGTTTACCCAAAATATTAGATATAATTTCATTTTAAGGGTAGAGTGATACAGTTTTGGAGTTATCTCCGTTATCTGTGGTTAATAACATTAATAAAATTATTTAATTTATTATGGAACGTAGTTACATAATAGAGGGTCGCCTGAAAATTGGGGCATAGTTTTTTCCAAAAAGAAAAGGGTGAACGGCTTAATTTATCTCGATTGCGTCGTTCCTTATCTTAATTGAAATTTAAGAGGCGATAGCAATTAAGGAAAGTGGCAACTTAATTTAAATCAGATTATTAATTTGCTCGGATGGTGTTAGATATTTTTAATGGAAAGGATTAACAAAAAAAGTTTGACACCTTAATTTGGTCGGTATATATTTATATAAATCCTTTACTTCCTCTTCCATACCTGCACATCATCTTGACAAATCTCGATCTCATTTCGCTTTAATGCCGTAGAACTAATTCCACCTTTTCAACGAATAAAAGCCAGTCCGTTTAAATGTTTGATGTCTTTGGTTGAAAAATCAACTTCCCATATGTTTCCTTTCTTTGGAAACAAGAAAGTTAAATTATTGTAATTATGATATAACACACGTACCTACCATATGCTAAGTCTTTTTGTGAAGACGAGGTAGGGTCGATTTTGTGTTACTCATCAAAGACACCTGCTGAATCCATTGTCGATTAGGGTTGTGTTTTTTAACCACTGCAAGGTGCCTTATGTTTTCTTACGTTGCTCGATTATCAATTATCGTTTCTTTTTGGTCTTGTATACTTTTAATGATGCAGGTAGTTCATTTTTACTGTACGTTTTAATATGACCATACTTTATGAGGGTTCTTTGCCTTTTATATAAAACGTCCACTTGAATTTATGTTTCGATTTAACTTTGTGCTTCCTTTTATACCGTTCCTTATAATATTACAATCACATAAAATATATAAAGACGCACACGTATATTACTTACCAAAGGGATTAGCATTAGCAGCAATGTAAAATCGATCACGTTCGATCGTTTGATGATCCAGCTATTGAATCCAAGAAACAAAGCGATCGGTTTGATCAAAATGCATCAACATTAATTGAACATAAATGGGCGTCGAGGTTTGACACGACAGTAGCGCTGTCCGGTGTCTATCTTGTGTCAATTCTCGTGTATGTAATCTGTATCTATCACTACCATGTGGGGTTTTCAATACCCATTGCGTGTGTTCGTTCTGTCTATCACTTGTCATTCCATTCCGCAATACGACAAATGTTTTCCCAACTTTTATTGTTACAAAACCGTTACCTCTTTACTTTACCTTAACAATACCAAACCATAACGATTGCAAAATTTATCGTTATTAAAATAATTCACAACCCAAACGATCGTTAAGTCGACTCGAAAATACCTGCCAGTTAAAGAGGGTGGTGTGGGAACAAGAAATTTCCTTCTTACACCAGCTGCTTCCATGCACGTAAAGACATCCGGTGAGGAAAAATTAAAGAAATTCGTTTCACATTTAAATTGTCATCCGAATGCAAAATTCACTTCCAGAGGGAATCTCTTTAACCGCAGAAGCCAGACAAACAAACAAAGCTGATTCACCTGTTGGATGCCTGAACAAATCCAAACGAGAAATCGACCGATTACGACTAAACAGGGGGTTTATTTTGATGACATACACATCGAAGTCAAAGGTCTTAGCTCGACGAACCATAACGTCTTGGAAGTTCCCACGACGAATTATACTGCGCTTCGGTACCCATTGCCCCATATAATCAACATCTCTTATTCAAATGTAACTAATTAAAAATTTACCTTCATCATGTTTTATATCAAACGACTTAAATATTTAATTCTTATTGTAGTTGAAAAAACTCAAGGTTAATGTTTTAGCATACATTATATACCATATAGGGTCTCACATTTACTCGATTACTGTAACAAGTTCAAAAGACTTAATTATCATAAATTCCGTAATTTTAAACGAAAATTAAGTATTCGCATGAGAAAGGAAATCATTTGCGGTGACAAGGAAAATGGAAATGAGGCAATACATCGTGCAATTTTGCAACAGACCCATATCTATATCAACATAATTATGGTTATTAATTTATTTAATCCAGTTTTGTTTGATTGAAGTCGCTAGCAAAAATCTCCTTTTCGCTAGACCACTTCCCTACAAGTTTTTATTTCTGAACGCTAATTCATAATTAAGATAATTGATGCATACTTTCTTTGTGCTAAACCTTCTACGACTCAACCTTGAACATGAAATTTTTTTTCTATTTCATACACATGATCAAAACCTCCCCAGTAATTTACCCCTTGATGTTCAATGCCTAAAAAGTGCACCCTGTTCAGTACTTGGATGGGCGACCTTCTAGGGATCACATTAAACTATAGTAGGGTTCTCAAACCGTATTGACCCTACACTTTTTGATTTGTTCCGCGTGGATTAAAATCAAGTAGCTTTGCAAGACTATATAAAACCATAAAATGGTTAAAAATTTACTGGTTATAAAATAAAACATCAATTTTGAAACGTGACAGAAAAGAATCTGCAAACATTTTATAAAAATATACTTATACCTTAAGAATATCTGTTTACCACGGGGTGCAGACAGAAAAGCGAATGATTTTGCGTTTTCTGGTGAAAGTTTTATGTGAATGGCAATTGTTAACTTGAATGCGACGAATTTGTCCAATAAAAAAATTACATAAAATAATAATGGCTTTTTTGGTCGTTTAGCAACTTTTAATGGTGTAAATTAATGCGGAATGCAAGTCGAGTCATAGGTATCGCAAAATTAGTGTGAATTCTTTTATGGTAACACCGAAAACGGTCACGCAATAAAACTATTGTGGTCCATGTTTTTTCTGCTGTTGTGTGCATTTTAATTACATTAGTAAAAGCTCTCTTTCAAATTAATTAATTTCATATTAACTAGATGGTATTGTACGTGAATGACAAGGCTGTGCGGCCGAAAGGCCGCACTGAAAGGTCTTAAAGACATTTTTAAACAATAAAATTTGGAGTTTTCCTTAGGGCTATCTACAACGTCCTTTTTACCTTTAAACGTCAATGATTTTATTTTACTTCTGATGCTCAACTTTCGTCCGACTACTTATTGGCTTTGCCCTAATGTGCGGCGTGATTTAGTTTATTTAATACATTTTCAAATTTTGTATTCAAACTGAAAAATTAAGTTATTCGCGCCCTTTCGTAAAATATACCAAAAAAATTCGTTGAAAAAGAGATTCTTTGCAGAAAAATCCTAATCGGCATTTTTGTATAATTATCTTCAATTTTGATAATCACGTTAAGGAATTAACCCAAATTAAACTTTTAAAATGCAGTGAGCTGAAGTTAGCGAACCTTTGTCTAAGTCGATTTAAATGGGAAAAAGCTAATAATTTTTAACAATTATTATTGAAATAACCAAAGTTTCTGGCCTTTTCTGAATTAAATCAAACAATCCTGTTACTGGAAACGCTGCTAAAACGAAAAAATGAAAGAAAATTTAAACAAAATAAATTTAAAATAGTAAAATTTTAATTGCAAATTTCATCTTTCATTATAATAATATTCGATACGCAAACCTTATGGGAGTTTATCATGAAAACACCTGATATGGTGCAAATGATTATCGACAGTAAAAACTTTATTTATTATGCAAATTTTGGTGTTTGGGGTTATTCATGAAGGACATCCACGCATTGGGACTGGCTGGGTTTGCAAAATGTGAGCAAGTGGAACCAGGGGGGAGGCGGGTTGAACAAATGTGACGTCTGAAATAAGCAAATGAAGTTTATCTAAATTCTTGCTTGTTTAATTCCAAATTTTATTACAGCCATAAAAAGTTTTAAAAAACTGAAAATTATGAGTAGGTTTTTTAGTTTAAAAAGTCAAGTTCGATTTTAGACAAATGAGGGGTCCGGGAGCAGCACGAATTTAAGTACCCCGATTTAAAAAATTCCCTATAGATATTCGGAAAGCTGAAGGTTTAAGTATTTAGTAGAAATAAACAAAAAAAATTTCGGAATATTAAGAAAAACGGATCCAGAATTTAAATTAAAAATTTTAAACAACTTCAAGGATTGTTTTTCAGGGTTAAACATGACTATTCCGCAATTTTTGGTATATTTCTACTATATAAACCTTCAGCTTTCCGAATATCTATAAAGTATTTTTTAAATTCGTGCTACTCCCGGTCTGACTTACATAAATGCAAGCGCATATTTTGTAAGCTTTTATTTAACATGGTATGACCGGATTTAGCATGAACTTTTTTGAAGCCCTTTTTTACCCTTTTTAACAAAATGTTCAAATCAAAAAGAGAGAAAAACAAACTAAGGTTTATGTCAGTGACGGCTCGTGACTCATGACCATACATAATCAAAATCCTCCAAGAAATTGAAGTGGGGGTGTAAAAATGTTTTGTAATCTCCAGGGGCCCGACTGCTTATTCAGTCTAGAGACAACTTTTTGCAATACTGTTAGAGTCTTAATACTGTTCATTGTCAAGCGAAATATGGAAACCGGGGGTCTGGGGGGTATGGAACACCCCCCAGCGTTACATCATGGTCAATAAAAGTAAAGCGGTATTGTAAAACAGTTTTTAATATTTTAGCACTTGTTCGCCATAATTCCCCAAGTCCCTTAATAAACAACTTGTTTTTTCACAATTTTAGAACTTCTTAGACCTCCATTCAATAAACCAGATTGTGATAGGCATAAAAAAATGTTCTGTAATCTCCTACTTATCCAGTTTTGAGACAACTTTTTGCAATTCCTTGAGAAGCTTAATGCTGTTCATTTTCAAGTGAAAATGTAAACCGGGGGGTCTGGGGGGTATGGAAAAGTAAACTAGTGTCGCAAAACAGTTTTTAATATTTTAGCACTTGATCACCATGTGCTCGGTGGTATTCCGTACCTCCCAGACCCCCCGGTTTCTGCAGCGGTTATTGTTTTAAAACTTTATTTGCATAATTGTTCTTAATCAGGATTCCCGAATTCCATTAATAAACAACCTTTTTTGCAAACATTTTAGGACCTCTTAAAGCTCCATTCAATAAACCGCATTGTGTAGACATCCTTTATTAAATGGTTTACTTTCAATTCATCCTGGAGGGGGGGGTAAAAGTAAAGGAAAATTAATTTTTCGATAATATTGAGGCTATATTTTAGATTGTTTTATGTTGATTTAAGAAGTTTTTATTTTATTGATCACTATTTTATACTATGAAGGCGCGGGGGGGGATTACAATAATCATTTATTTACATGATGTCAGCTCATAGAAAATGCGTTGAGGAGCTAGCGGAAGTGTTGGAATACCTCCAGCATTACATCATGGTCAAGAAAAGTAAAGCAGTATCGTAAAACGTTTTTTAAATGTTTCAGCACTATCGCTATATGCTGGAGAGTATTCCATACCCCCAGACCCCTCCTCGGTCTCTGCGGCGGTTATTTTTTTAAAACTTTATTTGTATAATTGTTCTTGATCAGGATTCCCGAATTTCCTTAATAAACAAGGTTTTTTGCAAGAATTTTAGAAGGCCTTAGAACTCCATTCAATAAACCAGATTGTGATACATAGGCATTCTTTCTAAAATGGTTTTCGTGCAATGAATCCCCAGGGAGGGGGGGTAAAAGTAAAGTGAAATAAATATCTCGATATTATTTACACCTTACTGTGGGGGGGGGAATCACAATAATAATTTTGCTGCATGAGAAAATGCGTTAGGAATCATAAAAATGGGTTGGGAAGCTGGCGGAAGTGTTGGAATACCTCCAGCTTCCATCATGGTCAAATCAGTATAGTAAAACAATTTTTAATATTTTCGCACCTGATAACCATATTATGCTGGAGCAGACACCCCCCCCCCCCGGTCTCTGCGGCGGTTACTTTTTTAAACTTCATTTATACAAACGCCCTCGATCAAAATTCCAGAATTCACTTAATGAACAACCTTCTTTGTCAGAATTTTAGAACCCCTTATATCCCCAATCAATAAACAATATTGTGATAGGCATCCTTTCTTAAATGGATTTCGTGCAATGAACGCGTTGACGGGGGAGGAGGGGGGTAAAAGTAAAGGGAAATAAATTTTTCGATATTATTTAGGCCTTATTTTGTATTGTCTTATGTTTCTTTAAAACGTTTGTTCTTTTGATCACTATTTGATATTAGAATGGGGGCGGGAGGGGGGAATCACAATGATCTTGTTATTCATCTTATGATCTCAATTTATAGAAAATGCGCTGGGAAGCTCCGGAGTGTATCGCAATCTCAAATAGAATGATAAAATTTTTATTGGGCAGAGGCCTTTATAACATTTTAATATAATATTGTCCAACATTTCGGGCCATTTTAATTTGGCCCATTTTCAATGCCAAAAATTGATAAACTAATTATTAAATAATTTAACACTTTTGGATTAAAAGTACTTGACACAGACAATTAAACATTTTCAATCCAAAAGTGTTTAATTAGTTAATTAACAGTTTATTTACTTTTAGTCTTAAAAATGGGCCAAATTTACATGGCGCGAAACGTTGGACAATATTATTAAAATATTATAAAAACTTATACTCAATAAAAATTTTATCATTTAACAAAAAAAGGTCAATTAATCTAAAAATAAACTCAAATTTAATCCTCAAAACTTCTGAAACGCTGATGTGTATCAATAAAACACCCCCAGACCCTCCGATCTCTGCAGCAGCCACCGTTTTACAACTTCATTTGCAGTGACACCTCTTAACTATTTTAATGGTAGAGCACAAAATTCAAAGAAAAGGGAAATCTACAGATTTTATTTACTTAATGTAATACCAACAATTTAGGTATATTGAACTTATATTACTCTATTGCAAAATTATCTTTATTCATGATAGTCTCATTAGTTAACAATATTGACAAAATATTGATAAAAATTGCCGATTTACGTTTAAATTAAGATTAAATTGTGATTTTGATGCGGAAATACAAAATCATTATTTGCATATAACTATTATACATATAAAAAAAATATGTAATTCCCCCCCCCCCCCCCCATTACAGCATAAATATCACTAGTCACCACTGCTGTCGTGAATAGTAACAATTGACTTATTTCTCTTTCTCTTCACAATATTTATATGTAGATGTAATCTTCTAATCTGGGACTTTAGATTGTCTACATTAATACTAAAGTACATAGTAGATAGCGACTATCCGATTTTATCTCGGTATTAAAACAACCAAAATAAGCATCTATGCAAGTTTTTAAAATTTTTTGATTCGATGGCTATAATAATAATAATAATTTAATACCATATTATAAATTAATAATCTAATAAACTTGATTTAAGGTAGCCAATCATTAGTTTATATACTATATCGATTGACAAATAGAATCAACAAATTAATGTAACAAAGATCTTTTCGTCAATACACCATCAGTCGTTCGCACCAAATTAAGATGCAAATCTTAATTACATGACTTATTTCCATATTCTTTTTAAATACCAATGCGGTTCTCATGATATTTTTTAATAAAAAAATAAAATAATTTAAATAATATTTAAATATAAAATAATTTCAATACAAAAAAAATATGTAAAATATGAACTGAAAACCGGCCAGTCCGATTACACAGTACAGATATAACAAACGGTTGTAGGAAATGATAAAAAAATGTCCCTGATTTTCAGCGAACCATAAGCTCTTCGGGACAACGTACGCTCCAAAATTTCCATCACCATTAATCAAACTATTTTTAAAAATATTTAATTGGATTTCCGAATGATTAAAAGTAAACAAAAAGGTGTTGGGTTAGAAGAATGAAAAGATACCGGTTACAGTTGCAGCGTGACTAATTCAATTGTAATGTTATGGATGTAAAACAAGTGAAACCGACAGCTTCAACCTTGATGATGTATTATCTAAGTTCGCAACCGATTTTTTCGTCAAAAAAAAATTTGTTTAACTGTTTTTATTGGGACCATTTGTAAAAATTACGTTATTATTATTAATTGGTGTGCCTGGTCCGGTGGGTGATTAATGGTATTTTTGTTTTCAGGATAAACCACACAAGTGTAGTCTTTGTAGCAAATCTTTTCCAACACCGGGAGATCTTCGATCACACATGTACGTCCATTCTGGTTCTTGGCCTTTCAAATGTCACATCTGCTCGAGAGGTTTCTCCAAACATACGAATCTAAAAAATCATCTTTTTTTGCACACCGGTAAGTTTAACTTTTTTGGTAACTGTAAAAAAGAAGTAGTAGCAAATTTTGGTTGAAAAGCTGTGATTAGTGGATGGATGATTATATGGTCAAGTTTCGGCGTGCGACAGGCACTCGGTCTAATTACTAAAGTAGTACCTGCTGCACAAATGTGGCTACAGATTTTACCTTCTGTAAATTTTGTTTACCATTTGACAAAGTATGTTTTTATGATTTACATAAGCGTGTTGAGCGTATGCAAATGGGCAAAGGCAAAACATTTAAAGTCGGGGAGTTATTACAAATTGTTGCATTTTTTAATATTTAAACGACTGCTCGAAGCAAAACGGTACCACCATCACCCAGTTTAGAAATTAGCCGAAGCAATTATCGATACTTATATGTGGTGGTTTCAAACAAACAATCAATATTATGGTAAAGTTAAAACATGTTATGGTTTGCCCGAAGGTGATCGCCATCTTGCAACCGCCTCTGCGCATTCTTAATGTCTTGCATATATCACTATAGACACACTCCGCGTAGGCTCACTAATATCAAGCACTTCTGCCACCATTCATCCAACTCTTAGTTAACATTTTATTTTGAATTGTGTGAGAAAATCTTTTACGCTTCTGGTTGATGATGAACAAGAGTAATTTTGCCCCGGGGTAAATAATATATATCGCTCCATATAGATTATAAAGCTATTTTACATACTAGTAGCACTCTTGGGTATTAATATATCATTATTTTCTGAAGGATCTTACCGCACTGATTAGACAACTTCGTTTCTAGTCGCGGTTGCACGATCGCAGTTCAAAATCATTTTCCAGCCCAAAAACACCATCCAATTTTGGCCCAACGTCTTTCCACTTGCGAAATTCTCCCGAAGGTGATATTTTCGTTTTGTACGTGTCAAAAATCTCTTCTTTAGAAGGACGCGTTTATTAATTGGTTAGCTCGAAGTAAACGGTAGCCGGGATGTTGAGCCTCAAGCAAAGTCTGTGATTACAGTTCGCTATCGAACTACTGTCTTCGAGTAATTATACGTTAGGGATGTAATCTACTCGGAACAGTATCCAATCAACTCAAGATAAAAATTTTTAATTTTATTTTTCTTATTAACATTTTTAGTTGCTGTTTTAATTTAAAACTCACTAAGCAATTTCTTGTGGCGTAAAAGCAACACACCGTAGCCTTTCCCGTTTAATTTTTGTAATTGTGGTGTAGATTTTGTGCCCAAACCGAAATTACGATGGTAATTATACTTATTTAGGCCACAATAGCACCCGATTTTATCTTGCGTGTAAATATTACATTTTTTTCTATAAATTCTGAGTACTTACAATTTTTTCGATTTCACTCTATAAAGTACAGGTTTATGCGTTTATAATCTGCATTCCTCGATATAAATTGTATTGAATTTTACATTGAAATGTTTATTATTCTTTATCCGCATGGTTTCTACAACATTCTCATGAAGAAATTTTCAAAATGTGAATCGAATCTTAATTTCCAATCGCATGTAAACGATAACGAAATTTAGTCAAATGTCAAGTTACAACCAATTACAGGTTTTAAATTTTGCCTTGCCGACGGTTCGACTAAAAAAACGTAAAAAAATGATGACGATACCGCGCGCGCATCCAGATTGATGAAATCGGGAATAAAATTCGTTATAAAATTACACGTAGTAGTTAATTAACTCCAAGTAAAGTTATAGTGGAATTAAGTGGTTTGGTTTTTAAAATATTTTATTAACAGTTAACGACCCAAGTTAGTGCAATGAAATCTAATTTATTATAGTTCTATAAAATCTTTCCACCTGAATAAACTCAGCCTTAACTGACCTAACCTAACTTAACAGTTTCCCAGCTAACCTAACCAAATATTTCCATTTTTTTAAGCCACTCACATGACAAATTTATGTTAAAACTTTGGGTGTTAACTTAAGTTTATTTGTACTGGAATAACTTGATTTATATACATTTAACTTAACTTAACCAAAATTTTTTAAATATTAAAGTTAAAGGGCGATCCCTAATCCGTTTTTCCGCACATACAAAATAAGTGCACCCTAAGAGCCCTTCTTTGGAAGTTCAAAGGCTGACCTTTTAACCTACAATTAAAATTGTGGATAATTAACTGTCAACTAAATTGTCAGTTAAATTGTTTTTAAGATGATTACCGGCATTAACTGACTAAAAATTTTAACTAACAGTTAGTTAAATTTTTTGGTTGCTTACTAACCCACTCTGTTTCTATAACAACGATGCTTATTACTGCAACAGAACTACTAACATCACTAAGCAACCAAGCAATTTAACTAATATTTATCTATTAGGCATAACTTAAACTAAAGGTGAAAAGATCGGCCCTTAATAAACTAAACATTTCATAATTCGGTTCTTAAGCAAAGAGTCTCTCTAAAACAGTGCTCTGGTACCCTTTTAATTTTTTTACGGAAATAACGGTACTTAACCCACCAAGGCTTGGTGGAGAGGATGTCCATAGAATTTCCTATCGCGTAGGAAATTGCAGCGTTTAGCGGTTAAGCACTTCATTTTTCTTGTAATTTGTTGCATTTTAGCAATTTCTTTTAGCTTCTACTTTTTCTTCCAAGTCTCGTAATGAATGATTTTGAGTTTTTCACAATATCGGCACCATAAAGTTCCTTATTGTTAAATCCTAACCCTATTTGTTACATCTTCTTATTACGCTATCTGGTATTGGAGGCAATCCAGTCGTCTTTAGATACCTAAGACGTGATTGACCTGGTTGTGCGGCCTAAAGGCCGCACTGATAAATATTTATTGAATTATTTCAACAGATATAATTCATAATTGATTTTTTCGCTACATTAATAACAATTTATTTCTATTGATGAACTATTTACTTAACCACGTCCTCTTTTTTTATGCATGACCATGTCAGTGGAATAACTTTTGGTGCTCTTCCTAAATTTCCTGCTAAGAAAATCATCAAATAAATTTTTTAATTTTGTCTTTCTTGGACTGAGGACAACTCGTTGTACGTCATGGCGGATATCCATTTGAGTTTTATCTTGGACCAATCATCGACGACCACTACTAATGGTTATTTCATTTTTGCTATTTCGAAAAATAATATTAGGTTCCAAAATGCTGCTCTGATCACAGTTTATTGTTCTTTTATTCATTATTCAACTTTTGGTAATTCTTCATAAATCTATGCTCTATATGAAGAACTAGAAGAATTTCTTAAAACTCTTCTTCTAAAAGAATCTATAGTCAATTCCTATGGTCAATGGTTCAATATGGTGAACTGTTGTATGTAACAGCCGAACGGAAAGGATAATAAATATTGCCCGGCCAAAGGTAATTTGAATATCGACTGTCAAAGGGCAACACGCCGAATATATTAAAATTCCGCGCAGTCTGTTTGGAGAATTCCAGCTCGAATGTCTTCAGGCTGTTACCGTCCCCACAGGGCTGTACTTGGTATAGCAAATCTCCACTCGCCTCTATGTTAATCTTCAACCTGGCGAAGAAGTTCATCTGTTTCATCCAAAGATCATGTGATCATAATATAAGCTTAGCATAGGTGATATTTTTTCCCAAGTTGTAGTGATTTTATTATGAAAAACATCAGTTCTTTTCTATGAAGGCAGGGTTCTCAAATTTAACTGCCATTTTTACGATGTTTTTTTATTGAAGAAAGGAACGTTTTCCGAACGTTCTTCATAAATATTTTTAACCTTTTTACGGGATGCTAACATAACCTAACCAAAATTAAATCATTCAGGTTAGATTAGGCAAGGTCTTTGCTTTTATAATTCTTCCACATCTTGCAGTTGCTTTTCCTGGTATTAACTTAACCTAACTTAATTTACATCATCTGGACTAGGTTAGGCTAGATTGATACGGGTTAGGTTAGCACATTTTTAGTCCGTCATTCACATCATCCAACGGACGCTAAAAAGCATGGAATCTGGGACCAAAGCTTCCATATCTTCCAGTTTCTTTTCAAAGTGCTAATTTAGCCTAACTTAATTTACATCATCTGAGTTAGGTCAGGCTAGGTTTGTGTGGGTTAGATTAGCTCATTTTTTTCAACCTTCACGACGTCGAATCTGGGACCGAAACTTCCACACCTTCCGGTTTCTTTTCCAATTTGTAATCTAACCTAACTTAATTTACAACATTTGTTAGGTTAGGTTATGATCGTTCGGGTTAGGTTAGCTCATTTTTTGTGCTTTAAAATTCCTTGTCAGTTAATTTACGTTTTTTTAAATTTTACTGTGAAAAGTGCCAAATGTTTCGTTGTAGTTCAGTAGTGCATGAAGAAAGACTGGAATTTAATATAATCACATATTTATTGCTAGTATTCTATTAAAAAAACTTGAATCGCAGATGCCAAGATCAAGGCAAAGAACCACAAGAGAAGCAAACTGCAGTGATGACGATCTCAGACAATCTTCTTCGTGAAAGTTTGGATCCTTCAATATAATCGAAACTACAATTCAGGAACAAGAAAAAAACGAAATTGTGTGTATTGTGCGCGCTTTGTCCATGTATTGTTCAGTGCGTGGGAATTACCTACCTGTGATGTTCATGAATAACTTATGTGACATAAAATATTTGACATTTTCTATTAATTCCAATTATTTATTTACTCATATGTTAATGTTTCCTAATATTAGTGGTATATATTAAAAAAAACGTTATATTTGTTAAAATAAAAATAAAAACAAAAATTAAATTGTTCACTTTTTATTTACTCCATCTATGAGTCAAAATCTTGACGCCTTCACTTTCGTTTTTATTTAGAATGCAAATGTATTACGAATGCGGTTTTGTATTAAAATGAATTTTTTTACAATTGACAATTAAAACAATCTTATTAATCAACATTCTAATTAACAATGCGTTTTATCTAACTTGAATAGGTACATAAATCGCAAAGTTACTTTTACACGTCTCGACTGTGCGATTTATTTCCACTTTGCGATTTTAATATAATAAGTCATGATTATTAAAAAGAAATTGTTTGTATTCATCATACAAATTCGTTTTAATTTAAATAATTTCAACTGCGTATGGTTTTTCCCCGGCTGGAGGAAAATTTTAATTACGTTTTTATTTGACTTAACCGATTGTGAATTTAATAAGGGACAAAAAATAATCGTTAAAATTTAAATTTTCAGTAGGATGATACAATAAACGTCAGGTGCTTAAAAAAGAACAGGTTGGTAGTTTCGATCAGGTAGTTCACCTGCTAATCGTGGCAGGCTTTTAAAAGATAAATTGAAATCACAATGGGGTTGAAATTTTTACTTTGTAACGCTTGCGACCTTATAACGTTATTTTTTATTATCGATTACAAAGTTTTACATTTTTATAAGTACGATATACAGTGTGATACACAAAAACTGGAGCGATCTGTCCAGAATTTTTTTGATCTCTTCTGTAATCAACTCGATAGTTTTTTCTGATCATCAATCTTACAGTTTTGCCCTAATGACCTATTCTTTTGTTTTGTAGTTGTGTTCTTTTGTAACTTTTCGTCTTTACAAGTTCTTCACTAAAACTCTTCCTGAGTTATTAATTTCGTATTCTATGCAAAATAAATTTATAACCAGATTACAGTTGAATGCGATAGTCGGACATAATAAATATCACGAAGGAATCTTGAGTTTTGATTTTTTTCTCAAGTTGTAATAAAATGGCACAAATTTATGTACCATATATTTATAGTTTTAATAAGAAAATAATAGGTTTAAGTTGATATCATAAGAGAGGGTGTCAGATTATTAAAATGTTTATGGTTTCTGCACCACTGACGCCTGGTTGGGTCGTTCGCACTGGAGTGTATCAAAGCTCAGATATGCTCCATTAATGATATGTTACTGTTAGGTATTCCTTAAGATTAAACAACAAAACAATTCGTGCACACTAAAGTTAGAAAATTAATTTATTATATTATGCAACAATAAGTAAGTTCATGTAAAAGCTGTTTACGACAGGATCATTTACCATTTTAATGTCGGTAATATTAACAGTCTTGATTATTAATCAATAAAATACAAAAATTATTGTTATTTTGTAACCTGAACACGCAAGGCTTATGACTTCTTTAGTTCGATGGGATATGGCACTTGTCAACGATTCCTGTTGAAAATTTACATGCCGGTGCAATAAAATGCAATCTTTTGCGTCGGATGATATTTTTATTAAGTATCATATTTAACGAAATTATTTCTTATTATACGACATTTACACGCATATCGTAAATTTTCTATTAGTAAAGTGTATACAGTGCTGAGATGAATTTTGGTGCTTTTTTTTCTGCCTTAAAGGTCAAACGAGTTAGTTAAAAATTCATCGAATATACCAACGGGAAAAAACTTATTACCTATCGATCATATTTCTAATAAATATAAATTGATTCTTAAGTAACATTTTATGATTACACCTTAGACAACAATTTCGAATCCATCACTTTAATTGATCTACCAGTATTATTTCGGTTCTTCTACGGTAGCATTTTAAAAAATCAATTTAATGCTCGAACATTTAATTTTTTTCTTGTGTAGTATTGCATCGAGGAATGGAAAATAATGGTGATAATGTATCTCCATCTCGATCGATCCCACTGACAGTTTAAAGTTTGTGCCGATTTGAACATGTATAATGATGTGGTGCAGACGAGCTGATTGATTGTCCTAGCTTTACTACTTAGCATGAGGTTGTACACGTTATTAGCGGCTATCGGTCGATATCTATTCTCTGGTGGTCCCATCCTTCTGGATTCATTACAATTTCCATTACCACGTGTTTTATGTTTATGTACATCTACTTTCATTTCTAATTTATTTTGCAAAAATCGTATCAATTAAAAGACTATGAATGCTTTTTGTTTACATGCTTATAAACCTTGACGATATACAGTTAACTGCTATGTTGATGAGTTTAAGCTTTTTAAGTCGTAATTATCAGGAATGCAATAAATATCAGTTTTATTCCCATCAGGTTACTATTCTTTCCATTTGATTTAACATTGCAGTTTCCATCAGAATTGTAGGTTACTCAGCTTTTACCACCATTTTTATTATTTTTAACGACCGATACACTAAATATCACAGTTTAATTTTTTTACTTTGTTGTTATATTCTTTTTAGTCTGAATCCTGATTTTTGTTAAATTTTTATAAAATTTAATGCGGGTTCCTCGCTGCGCGGCGTTGAAATCTCCGGCATTTTTTGAGGCTTTTCGCTGAGTAAATAAAATATGTTACTTTAAGCTAAAAATATTTCAGTTTTTTTTGTTGGATTACACACTTTTTAAATCTAAACACAAATTTTTGTAAAAGCAAATGCGGGTTACTCACTTCTCCAGCGTTGAAGTCTCCTGGATCATATTTTAATATTTTACATTTTAAAACAATATAGTATGGAGTGATAGCTTCAAAAATTTATTTTTGTTTTGGATTACCTACCTACTTATAACTGAAATTTTTGATCAGATTTAAAAAAAAAATTTACGGGTTTTTCGGTTCTCCAGCATTGAAATCGCAAATAGCTTTTAACTACAAATTTTCGTTATTAAATTTAAAAATCAAATCTTACATTTAATTCAAATTTTCGTTTTGCCGGATTACCCACTTTTTAATTGAAAATATTTTATCAAATTTTTAAAGAAAATACGGGTTGCTCGCTTCTACAGCGTTGAAGTCTCCTGCATCATTTTTATTCTTTAAAATTTTGTAGATTAAATAAATATGAAGCATTTGGTTCAAATTTTCCTTATATAGGATTAGCTACTTCTAATAGAAAACTTTGTAAGAATTTTGAAAAACAAAGCGGGTTGCTCGCTTCTCCAGCATTGAAGTCTCTCACATCTTCGAAGCATTAACCGCAATTTTCTTTCTTGAATTTGTATTAACCACTTTGAATCGACAAAATCTATAGTACAATTTTTTTTTAGATCTGCGGGTTTTTCGCTTCCCAAACGTTAAAGTCTCCTGCGGTTTTTTAATCTTTCACATTTTATAATTTTACAGACAAAATGTAAAACGATAACTTCAAAGTTTCCATTTGTCGGTTTACCCAATTTCAACTAAAAATTATTTATCATATTGTTAGAAAAAATACGGGTTGCTCGCTATACCAGCGTTGAAGTCTCCTGCATTATTTTTATTCATTTACATTTTACATACAAAATTGAAGCATTTATATCAAATTTTCAATATAATTCTGTGAAAACTTTAATTATTATTTATTTGGAGTATCAAAAAATAAAAATTTATTATTATTTCTTAACTTTTTTTAATTATTTACAAATTTCTATTGCACCGTATTTATGTTTTACCTACTGTTTGTAAATTTTAGTTTATAATCTGACATGCTTTTATATCTTCCTATTTCATTCATTTTTTAAACGTTTTTATATAATTTTAATACGTAAATTTTTCAACTTGATAATTTTTTAAACACTGAAATTGCAATTTTCTACATTTTCTATTATTATCCTTCAACTTCAACTCAGGCTCCAAAACGCGATCTATTTTACAAAATTTTCGTAATTGAGCCCGTTCACCCTACCAACCTAACAAAACATTCAAATTTTCCCTATCCTAAATTTAATTTCTTTTTAATTTTCCGTTTTCAATTCTGAACCCAAATAATGTTTCTAATTTAAAAATTAATAAAAATAAGGATTGCTTACAAGCGTTGAATTCTCCTGTAACCTCTTTTAGTTGTTAACATTTTAAAGAGAAAATATTGACCAGAACAATACAATTAACTGTTTTAATTAAAAATGACAAATTTGATTAATTTTCTCGTCTTGTTTTGATAATCTTTTTGTTTGACCTCTACAAGGCATAAGGCCGTAGTTGTGAGGCCTAAAGGCAGCACTGTAACTTTAGGTTAGCAATAGACTTTAACAACCACAGGTGAATTGTAACAGTAGATGACTACCTAATAGGTTGTTCGGCCTCTAGGAAACATTTGGGGAATTAATGGATTAATTTAACATTTGGCTAATTAATTTAATGACAAGTTTCATGAACCATAATTTAGCTAATTTGTGATCAAGTGCAATACATTTTAGTAATTGTTACTATGTTTATAATTTCGTGGGGATCGGGAAAAAGGCTGTTTTTGGCAGAATTACATTGCGGATTATTTTGCATCTACGTTCAAATCCATGTGACGATAAGTAACTTGCAAAGTCGCCTGCAAATTGACTCACCATTTTTGATAATTATTATGGTTACGATATTAAAAATGTGTATTAACTATACAAACACTTTTAAATCGCCCTACTGAAAAATGTTGAAAACCGACTTATCCCCTTTTTCCCGCCCACTACGAAATTTTAATCATAGCTTAAACTTAATTGTTCTTCCTGAAACCGGCTGTATAAGTTTCAAATAATAAATAATTAGAAGTTAATGCAGTCTGCGGACCGCCATAACCATTTATAGTAAGTGATTGCCATGGTTATTGTGCGGCCTAAAGGCCGCACTGGAACATTTTAGGTTGGTAACTAAAAAATTAGCCAAGCATAATTGCGTTAGGAAATAACTGAATTTTTCCGACTTAAACAAAATAATTTCATGACTGTAGAGAATTTTTTCCTTGACCCCCCCCACCCCATAAGGATGCCCATAACTACTCGTTTCTTCAACAGTGATTAAGTTACCAAAACTTTCTCAGTTTAAACAGTTTAAGCACGAAATATTCAAGTATTAGATAAATTAACTGTCTTAATAAATAATATTGAGATATTTCTATAAGTACTTTGTCGATGAAATGTACATTGTACAATGTATACCGTAATGAAAATGGAAGCACTTTTTCAATTAGAACGCATTGAAGAGTTTGTTTCGATAGTCTTAAAATGGTTATGGATTATTCGTTAAATCTATAATTCTTCCAATAAGATGCCTACCTAAGCGAAAACAAATAAAAGTCACAATTGAGGTTTTTCTTCTATATGCCACTGCACTGATGAGATGTAATAAGATCGAAACATGTATATCGTTATTGGACTTCCCGGTTGTGACTTCTTAAATTGTTAATTCAGATATTTAATTTTCTTCCAATTCTTTTTTTCAATTTTTTTCTTCAATTCTTTTCTTCAATTTTTAATATTACAGCAATTTTGTTTGTTTTTTTACATTGTTTATTTTCAATTTAATTATTAATTTGAAAGGTTTTTAAATTGCGAGGGTTAACCCCCCCCCCCCGTCTCGATTGCAGACAATAATAATCTTCAATGATTTTCATTATTATAGCTATGTTGGTTGTTCTTTTTGCATTATTTATTTCATTAGGTATTTTCAATTTAACCACAAAATATACGGATGGCAAATAAATTAGCTTAATTAATTTTTCTTTCCGAAATTTTCAATTTCACATTATTTGATCATTTTCCGGGGCTTTTAAAATTCTTGTAAAATTTATAGAATTTTTGGATTTATATTTTATATAACGGTCAAAAAGGCGACTTTCCGCCAAATTAGGTTCTTTTTATTGCTCAATTGTGATAAATTTTCAGCGTTTGCGACGAGCTCCTAATTTAGGCTCTCCCAATTTCGAAGATGCGATTTTAAGGTTTTTTAAAACTTAATTGCAAATTTTTAATACTTTAATACTAAAAATACCTCTTTCCGTTTCATATTTTTGTTGTTGTGATGGAATACTTCGTCCGATGATGGCAGTTCATTTATTAAAAAATATCTCTTTCGTTTTGTTTGTTGCTACTTTTACACTTTATATGCGATTAAGAGTGCGATTTAGGCTCCTTCTGCGATATTTCAAACGTATAGCTTGAGTTATAGTTCCAATTCCGAACATTGATTTAGTATTGTTGAAACTTTTTCAATTTTAAAAATTTAAGAGCCAAATCATTATTGAAATAGTCAATAGCATACCGACTGCCTAATGCTGAATACCCAGTTCAACTCCGGAAAACATACCGGAATAGTGCTCTGGAAAAAAAGATTTAAAACCTCTATTTCTGGCCCTCGCTTTTCGGAATGCGATGACAAAACACTGAAGTAATTTGCCAAGAGACCTCTTCCCGAAGGAAATATATTAGAATCCTGTGGTGCTATTGAACAGTAGGTCCCCTATTTATGTGAAAACATTTCCAACGCATATCACTGACATTGGAAAAATGAGAAAGAAAATTAAAAAATCATTATAAGTATATTAAATTCCTTTAAATTTTGATTTGTTTCTTTCTAAAATGTTTCACCGTAACAACGAAATTCATTCATTCATACATCGGTTTTTGACGTTCTACGCCGTCTTCCGATTTCCCTGTCTGTGCTCGTTGCGTGTTGAAACGTTGTTGAAACAACAAAATAATTGTCAATAATTTTTAAGCTATAGAAATTTGTATGTTTTTCTTAAAATAATCTTATGAACAAATTACAATCATTAAGTTGTCCTGGGACAGAACCCCTCCCCTTTCCCCCCGGTAGGATTATCTGTTTCTAACGGATTGCACAGATCCGATTGCTCACTTTTTCTCCGTCAACCCAACTACATATGTTTGATTTCCAATTTTATGTTAATAATCGGGATCCTCATTTTGCAATGTTAAATTTCCGTTGAAGTATTTTTAATTTTTAACAATTTAAGAGAGAGAGGTTGCCTTCGCCTAAAGCACGTAAGGCTCTAAGAGAAGAAGAGCAGTTTAAATGCAAAATATTTAACTTCAAGTTACATTTTATAATTTTTCTACAAGATTTTATCCACTTTTTTACTTTCAACCCAAATATTGATCCATTACAAAATAATAATTTGTCCCAAGGTCAAAATTCTTCAAATTTTTAAAATTAAATTACTCTTAATGTAATACTTTTAATAAATAACTCAATGTTAATCCAGATTACAAATATTACAATCGGGTTACTCGCTTTATAAGCATTGAAGTCTCCAGCATTATTTCTAGTTTCTCGCATTTTAAAGCTAAAATTGCAGGTGTTAAGCCAACATTTTTCATTTTTTTAAGTTAAATCATTGTCTTTTCAATATATGTATTTTATTTTAAGCTACAAATTTTCTATTTAATGTAGGGTAATTTATTATTGTTATTGGACACAATAAAACAATAAAGCAGCTTAATATTGGACATCCAAATATTTGGGCTAATAAAAATTTTACGTACACTTTATATGAATTTGACAGTAATATAATGTTTATTAGGTATTTCTACATTAAATATTATGGTATTTATTTATTAAAGTTTATCGTTAATCTTAATAAACTGCAGGTTTGTTGTGCACCATTTCACTTTAACCATAAATATTGTTTATTCCTGCAGCCTTAAAAATAATTTCATTTTATTCCAGAAGGCGAAAGATAATTTTTCTTGATGGCGAGTGTTAAAGGCTTAAGTTTTATGTCTCATTAAACTATAAATTAAAAAAATGACTTTGCCTATAGGGAATCGAAACACGGTGTACGGTAATGGGATGTCGCGTAGGCCGTTATTTTAATTATCACACCGTAGCTAATTAGATTATTTAAAAATGCCTGAAGGCAAATTACCTTTGTCACTATTCAGAATCTTGTTAAAATAATTGCTTCGTTGTATAAGTCAAGTAACCAGAAATACCCATATACATTTTTGCATTGTCAAAATAAAAGAGTTTTGTTACATAAGTATGAAATATTAAAGCTTCTAGCCGACATGGAACGAGATAAATTAATAATCATTATATTACAATATAAAAATCTTCTTACATGTAGACCATTTACTTAATAGCTACTTATACAAGCAACACAAAAACACCGATAACCATTGAAATGCAAAGTATGGGTATGAAAGCTAACGGACCAACTTTGCTAAGGACGTTGGAGTTAATTATAAATAAAGCGTAAAATATTATGCTGAACATATCGGTTTTTCTGTTGTTCACTTTTCAAAATTTTGACATTTGGGAAACGAAAATTATATCGTCCGCAGATGAAATGTGATTACTGCAAGATGTGCAATTAAAAAGGAAAACGTAAAAACCGACATATATCCTCAGGAAGCCACCATTTAGAGTTGCTTTTTTTATTTACTAGTAAATTGTAATCACGCTAGTTCTCTTCATATAGCCAAAGGCGAAAGTCTCGTATTACACAAACCAAACGTTTCTTTTTAATGAGAAATAAATGCTACCTCGAGGAAGACGTTTACGTAAAGTTGACTTCATACAACAACATTTTTATAGGTACATCAAACTAAAAATTACCCCTCGATGCTTTTCATTTTCAATTGACCACAATAATAGAAACTCGACTAACCCAACATCTCACTCAATATTGAAATACTTCATAAGAACAATGGTTAGTTTTTAAGGTGGTATCGTGAGTTAATGGCGGGAGCGTCGCTACCGGACAGTGGCGGACCGTCCAATTAACTTCTCGAATTTTAGAGCCGCATTCTTCAACGCGAACAAAGGCCGTCGCGTGATGAATTCTCTCATTTAGCCTCAGGTTTTCATTTTTTCAAAGAATTTTGATTCTGTCGTGCCGTTATTGGTTTACTTCGTAATTTTTATTATTTTACGTCGACCAACACAAAGATATTTCAAAATTTTTAAAATGCACAATTTCATCCGTATAAATAATCGTCGTCACTTTATGTCTCGCCAAATTTAATTAAACTTGATTATCCTACATGTTACAAGTTAAATCTTTCTTTATTATAATTACGACATTTCTCAATGTTTTAATAATAAAATTTGCAAGAATTTATTTACAAATAATTAATGTATTCACTTAAGCAATTATTTTCAAAATGCGTTTCATTTCTCAATTTTCAAATTAATATAAATCATTTTAATTACATCTCATTCCGTTGCCTAAGTTTATTAACATGATTTCAAAAATAAACTTCGGTCGCATCTAACTTAACTTCATCAATGCACACGTACGAAAAGTCTCAAAGAAAACTGAAATTATATCGGAACAAAAACGTGACAACTTACTTTAACTACTTACGCAGGTCCGGATTAGCATTTTGATACCACAACATGAAATATTCAGCAAAAAAATCAAATTAGTCTCGCCGGCGGCCCGGAAATGCTTACTTTCAAGCCCACGATTATATTTGAATTTCATTCATACATTTTCGACAATTGCGTATCTGATAGGAGATGCTACGATCACCTGCGGTTATCTTTTATCCATCCTCGTTAATTGGGATTCGATATTACTAATCGTAAAACTTACCTTACTGGAACATAATTTCAAATCGCCCGCGGCGCTATGGTATTGCACATTTTGAATTCCTTATTAACTTATTTTAAGATTTTACGAGCAGCGTTGACCTCACCTGTTAATTCATTATTGTTCAATAAGAACTAAAATTTATTTTTCAACAAAACCGATCCTTTATCTATAATATAGTATAAGAAAATCGCCTGCGGTACTTTTTTATATCAATTTCGGTTTCTGAATTCTATGTGAAATCTTGCTGAAAGGCAATAATCTTAAAAGTTCGCATATTTAGTCGCGTTGTATTTCAATAAAGTTAATTTGTATCTATAAAAATAAAATTTAAGTAGGAATCTCTGAAGAAGTTAATTTGAGAACAAATGAATGAACGGAAATATTACCAAAATATAGTTATGCAACCTCCTTTCTGATGGCCCCACGTTGGGCGCCATTTAACACGGCGATATTTACTTTAATAATATAATTTTCATAAAAATCGCCCACCGCGCATGGCAGCCACCTCTTTTTTAAGGATTCTGATTCTGAGTACAGAAATAAGTGGTTGTATGATATTTATTAATTTACTTATCAATATTATTGGCATTTACAAAAGAATCTGATGCATGAAAAATTTGCCGATTTGACGATCTGTAAAATCGTAATTCATTTGTTTCAAATATATTGATAAAATTTCCACAGCTATCTCGCTTGTTTTCCATAAATCAGGTTCTTTCAGAAATGCCAATAATATCGCTAACTAAGCAAATAAATACAAAACAATTTGAAGGAGAATCAGAATCCGTAAAAAAGGGGTGGTTGCCATTTAGAAAAAATGAAGATGACGTCATTACAGAAAGGGGCGAGGGTCAACAAAATTGTAAACTATTTAAAAACCATCAGATACTTCCGACTATCAGATTTTTATCTGATTTGTGTTTGGAGTGCCCATTATGAAATTTACAATTGAAATAAAGGTGTTAAAAAAATTTTTTTTAAATGAAAAAGTCTTAAACATAAAAAAGTCGTTTAAATGCATTAAAATTGGTAAAAAAAATTTTATTTTATTATTTTGCGTTATTATGCAATGAATAACGGAACTCCCCCCCCCCCCTTAAACTTTAGCTGGATCCGTCCTTGTGTTTGTTCATCAGTATTTATTCGAATTTTTTTTTTCTGCATGAACTTCAAATTTTCGAAATATCGCCGTTTATGAGAAAATTAAAATTTCATCTACTTTTCAAAAACCAACAATTTTTTTTCACATTTCGAGTAAAATCCGACATCCAAAATTTAAAATAATTGAAATTGCCATCGCAATATACTTTTTAATTTTATTCTAAAATTATTTTTGTTGAACTGCTTAATTTACGGTCTACGGGCTGCAAAATTGGGTTACTTGATAACAAGGAAGGAAAATGAATTCATCTCGTGGGTGAAGTTTTTTGCCCGAGGCGTTGGCCGAGGGAAGATGATATTATAGATTCTTTGAGTATTTCTACTACTTGATTAAGAATTACTAAACATTTGCAAAAAATGAAACATCGAAAAGTCTACTATCAATCGAGGTTTTAGAACATTTTTGTTTGGTGATATCCTGTGCCATTTGGAAACATCGAAAAGTCTAATTGCAATCAAGGTAGTGGAGAATTTTTGTTTTATTTTCTCTCGTTGCTAGGCAACCGCTAAAATGGCGATAGCATCTTATACCTGGTAGACGTGTCAAAACTGGAAAATTTTGTTTTAAAAGACAAGTGACAGAAGTGGTCCAAATTGACTGTAAACCCAATGGAAAATCAATTTAATAAGGAGTTTTTAAGCAAAGAGGTTTAGCGGCCTAAAAGTCGCACTGGGGAGTTATCACTTTATTTCTATAGTAACTATATAAAATAATAATGCAATATTAAAGCACTTGTTTCCCGATCAAGATAAATTAAATTCTAACCGGGGAGTCTGGGGGGTATTCCATACCCCCCAGGTACACGAAAATTAAAATTTGTGTAACATCAAAAATACTCATAAAATGTATCGGTTCTTCTCTATTCTCAACATCTTTCATTACTTCTGTTGTAATCCGCAACCTGGGGGATATGGAACACCCTAAAGCCCGCACTAGGGGGTTATCAATTTATTTCTATAGTAACTATATAAAATAATAATGCAATATTAAAGAACTTGTTCCCCAAACAAGATAAAATAAAATTCTAACCGGGAATACCCCCCAGGTACACGAAAATCAAAATTTGTGTAACATCAAGAATACTCTATTCTCAACATCTTTCATTACTTCTCGTGAAAACCGTGACCTGCGGGGTATTCCCGGTTAGAATTTTATTTTATCTTGTTTGGGGGTATTCCATACCCCCCAGACCCCCCGGTGTGTGTACAATTTTAAGTTTTAGACTTTTTCTTTGACATTATTTTTGAAGTGGACCGATCAACTCTAATATCTGTAGAATGTATTTATTTGAAAAAAAATTTGAGAAATAAATAAAATTAATGCCCGATTTCATAAAATCTTTAATAAGCCATTAAAATTAACAAATGATTTCTATTGGCTTCTTAGTGCAAACACACTTTTTCTATTGTTTAGTTAAATTTAAGGGGTTGTTAAAAGTTTTATGAAACCAGACATAAATCAATCAAATTTTAGTAAATTTTTTCTACTTTTTCATTTTTCTCTTTGTATTAAACGGTTTTTCTTACAAATGATTGTAATCCGTTTATAACTCAGCATAGTGGCATAGTGGAGAACTAAGTGACTATGGATAAATAGTCCCCGGTTCGAATTCCACATTTGCCTATTGGTACATTAATTTGTAAATAAGTTGACATTTTTTAATTGGATATGTCTTTCAATATTTTAATAATGTTATCCAGCGGTTCGGCCCATTTGCCAGACTAAGGCCCAGTTGTTCAGTATTAGGTTATCTTTTAACCTGAATTATTTTCAATGGAAACAATTCTTGAAACAATCATTTCTATGGAAAATAACCCAGGTTAAAAAATAACCCGAAACTGAACAACTGGGCCTAAAAAATAAAAATAAATAAACTATTAATTAACTAATAATTATGAACACTTTTGGATCCAAAGTAATTGACAGTAATAAACAAAATTAGTTAATTAATAGTTTCTTATTTTTAGCCTTGAAAATGGGCCAAATTTATATGGCCCGAAATGTTGGATTATTTCCAGTCATTTCCACATGGAGCGGATTTAAATTACCTCAATCTTAGTACTACCTGTATATTATTTATCTACATTATCTAATACGAAAATCGTTGCACCTGATAATGAGGGGGGGGCAGGAAATTAAATTATGTTTTAGTTCTTACAGACGAAATTCCGAAAGTTTGAGCGCTGTTTTAATGTATTTTTAAATCGGTGCCCCTTCCGGAATATTTTAGAGGTTCCTACGCACCTGACTTATATGTACATAAAAAAATTCAATTAATTCAGTTTGAGTGTAATGCGCATTACACTTAATGCTATATTTGCTGGCATATAATGCATGTGGAGTGGAAGCAGTTATATTTTTGGAAAAGTGAGATATCATCTGATTTGACTATACACTGCTATTGACCGAAAGATACCTGCTTTGATACCTTTTTTTACCTTTTGATATTTTTATATATAATAAAAATTTGATACCTTTGACCGCACATTGCAAATTAGCAGCATGTCTTCGAATTTTATTCTTGTCGTATTTTTAGTATATCACTTTCAAAATCCTGCTATTCTCTTCACCCTTCCTCAAAATTAACATATGAAAGGTTTTTCTCATAATTAAATAGCGATAAACATGTACAAGGTTTTATTATCGTCCATTTAAATTATTATTAACTTAAAATTCATAAATGAATAATAATTATTTACATAGATAGGACAACATAAGTATGTAAACTATTATAGTCTATTAGTCCTTCGCGGTGGGCAAGCTTTGCATTAATGAGATTGTTGTTCCCATCGCATATCTCGAATCAAGATCTCATCAGCTGTCTCATTGCGAAGAAGAAAATTAATCCTCGACTGGTGAGCATATAAGAACATAGACGAAGCTCCAATTTCCCTTTCGTTTGTTTGAAAATTCTAATTCGTAAAAAATACCGCAATAAATTACAATTAAAAAAATTTTTTGATAACGCAATTTATTTAATTAATACAAAATTTAGACGGCGTGTTGCGCCCACGTTGGTTTTTTTTCGTTAAGACAATAATGTCAGATAAAATTAGGTATTCCTAGTTTTACCTATTTTAAAGTCTCTCCTACACGAATTTTTGTGCTATCGGGTTTTAACTTTACTAATTCTAATATGAAATGCTTTTTTTTTGTCGATTTACAAATTAAAAGAATATTAATGAGCTAACGGAAATTTCGTTTTAAAATCACTCAATGGAAGCTTCTTGTCTAATATGAAGGATTCTTGATGTTATCTTTGAAGTGGATCATTTTACGCATTCCTTGCTCATATTATAATCTTTTAGTTTGAGAAGCGGAGCAGGTGAGATGGATTATGGGAGTTCGAGATGTTACAAAATCGCTTTAGCTATTTTAGATGATAGAAAATATATAAATATACGACGTTACGTACAGGGTGATCGGGCAGGTGTCGGTGCACCTGTCCGCGATCGACGAACGGTTGGGTGGAGTAAACCCGTGCACATGTTACACCTGAATAGTTAATGGGAGCCGTTACACCCCAACGGACAGAAGGCGTTCGTCATCGTACCCTGGGCCACGGAAACTGATTACCGATATGACTGTTATTGTAACGTCGATTTGCGTAAGACGGTTATGACATACGGCGTCATGTGCTGTTCGTTCAAATGAACAAATTAAATCAAATTTTCACACCATAAATTTTGAGTTGCTGTCTTCGACAGCTTGTAAGAAATATACACTTTAGCACGATGTCATGCAGAGCAAAATTAATTGCAATGTTATGTCTCGCAATCGCCTTCATATATCTTTTAATACAAGTTTGAAAAAATTAACAAATTAAAAATTATACTCTATTCTTATACTAACTTTTACAAAATACTTCTTTTTCGATTTATTGTATCTTTATTTATAACCATCCTCATTTATCTTTCTATCTTTTCTTTTTGTACATTTCCATAATATTGCGAGTTTTCACCTCTATCGTCTTATTTTCTTCAGTTCGGCTGAAAAACGTATCTGTGTCAGGCCGACACAATATAGGACACCTCTTCGGAAAGAGGAACCGTTTTTGTGACAAAAATAATGATACAACAAAAAACAGCTGTCCTTGATTTTTTGTTCGACCTCATCGTTTGAACAAAAAATCTACAATAAAATCCGTTCAATTCCGAGTAGAATTTTCAAATTTTAGGGTTTGCGTGCCGCATGAATCCAACTTATGGATTTTTTAAACATCACAATTATGTTTTTTGTGCTAAAATAACATCACTGGTACTTTTTGTACCTTGCTAAAATTTTTATTTACATTTGACGTTATGAAAATTTTATGTAACACTGACACGCAATCGTGCAAACATCTTCTATTTATTTTATTTTTTCTTGTATATCGTGAGGTTTTTTTGTTAATTTTAAATTTGTGCAATTAATTTGTAATTAATTACGGCGGGTTCGAGTGGTTTATTAATTAGCGGGTACGGTGTTCCGTGCTGAAAAAAAAATGGAACAAAAAGTGAACAAATAATAAAAGGAAGAATTCGTTGCGCTATGGCGCGTCGTCGCTCCGGTCCTGTGCTATAAAATTTCTTAATTAATTACCAAATTAATGTGGTTCTTTGATTGTAAATAAAATGTGTAAAATAATTATAGCCCATAATGTCGTTTACGATGTTTTTGCGCAGTGCAAAAATTTTATGCCATAATTGTGTACTAAAATCTAAAATTAACACACAGATAGTATTTTTATAATAAAATCGAATGCACCTCAATATGATTCTCAGATCATTACGGTTTTATAGTTAATGTCTTACATATATAAATTTCATTTTTTATATGGCACATAACATTAAACACGTCATTGAAAATATTAATTTGTACCGAGTTTGGGTGGATAGTAAAAATGCATAAAATATTCCCTAAACAAATTTAAATCAGAAAATTTAATAGGTTTTTCTACAATAATAAAAATGTTACGATTTTTATTGCGTCGGTAGTTTCTTCTCTCGTGCTGATGAGTAGCTGAAAATATCAGTAGAAAAAGTAAACAGCTAATTAAATTATATGGTTTAAGAAAAATTGCATATTGCCAGTGTCGTTACTCGTTACAGCTTCTGGTTTTATTTTTTAACCGTAAAAACAACGTTGAAAAAGCATTTTATCCTCGAAGCCTCTTTTATGGTTGCTCAAATAAACAATTTTATTATTTCGAAAAATAATTAAACAAAAAGAGTCAAATTTTAAAAGTAACGTAATAAACAAAGACAACCACACATACACATACACACACATAAAATCAATTAGCATTGGAATTGCTTTAGATAAAGTCATGCGATAATCTCTTGTAATAAACTTGTTAATTGCTAGTGAACCAATCGAGTGTCTGTATTGGTCTTAAGGATCCTTATAATAAGATTTTTGCTGAACGGTTTCGCTTTTTTTTTGTTAAATTGAATAAGCAACTGGAAACAGCTTTGGAATTGTTCGTTTCGGTTTCAATACAACTAATAGATAAGATTTCCTGGGGCTAAATTTACTGATTAGTTCTATAAACAATCGGCCATTATTTTAACTTTCTATTCATAAGTATTCATAAGTCAAAAAAATTGTTATATTATGCTACCGGTCATTTGGTCTTGTTTAGCTACTTGCCTCTGGCCCCAGTAGGTTTCCTACCTACCTACCACCGACCATACACTCAGCACAATGGATTTAAGTTCACATCTTAGTCTCAGACTTTATTACTTATTTATGCATAAATAATTTCATATTTATGTGTGTAACGACCGACGATAATATTATGGGTTCATGCTGAAAAACTTAAAGGCTGATGGTAAATGAAGACATAACGGTAGAACTAAATAATTAACTCATCTGTTTAATGAGTTAGACGATGTCATTTCGTATTGCTGTTGTTCTTTAAATTTTCGTACGGAAAAATAATAAATTGGAAAACTGGAATTTTATTTCGCCCAACCTAGTGACTCTGCTTGACACTGAATAGTTCTCTAATTATTTATAGACGATCAAAACAATAAATTTGGCCTTAGCGAGGTACCTTCAGGCTGCGTTCGGTCTGGACATTTTTCCGCTTTGAAGCTCCATCAAACCGTTCGGTTTGAAGCTTTAAAACGCTTTACCCCGCCCGTTTAAGAATTTCGGGTATTTAAAGCTTCGGAAATCTTTAGATACATTTCTTGATATATTCCTAACCGAACTTTCAACTTAAAGCCTAGGTTTATGTTAATTTATTGCTGGTTAATATAAAGAATTTTGATTTGACAGTCACAATGACGAAATTCCCAAGGAAAAGTAACCTCGTCGTTGTCAACATTTGACATTCCCACTGCATTAATGTTTGGAGAGGGAACAAGAAAATATGATTTCACCATTAACTATTTCAGGAATAGTCTAACTTCCTCATTTAAGTTTTAAATGGTTCTAATCCAGATAAACCAATTTTGTCGGTGAATACCATAGTCATTACAGATCATCGCTACGCCTATAAAAGACTTCGTAAAATTTTAAACCTTACTCACGTCACGATTTTATTTCTCCTTATTTACGGATCAATCAGTTCTAGCTCAGCATTACCGATGGTCGTGGTTCCAATTTTACCCTTAATGCTAAACACTCTCACTCAGATAGAACACATACAATTCTATAACAAGAAAAATTAGATCCATCCCAGTGTTGTCGTGAAAACGGTTCGTACATTGTAAACTTTAATCCACTAATCCACAATTCACTGATAAGTAAGGAATTAGATTTAAACCAGCGCCAGCGTTGTAATGGAAACGGTTCCTATTTGCCATATCCTAAACTTCAATCCACTTCAGTTCTAGAATTTACAATTCACTTCGGGATTTTATAATAAAAAATTTTAATATGTAAATTTACATGGCAAATTTATGTAATTTTATCACTTTGTGTGGATTTACAATATAAAATTAGAGACATTTTCACTGTAAATTTACAGAGAAAATAAATTGCGTTTTGTTTTGATTATTAAAATGAAAACTAATTATGTATCATGTGAATTTACATTGTAAATCTGTGTAATTTACATTAATTTTGCATATATTTACCATGTATATCTACATGATAAAAAATTGGTTTTTATTTTGATTTTTAACATTGTAGTCTACAGTCGTCATGAAAGTGGTTTCCATCTTCCACCAGTACATCCTAAATTTCAATCCATTTAAATTTTAAACTCTACAAATCACTTCACAATTACATAAAATATAATAAAAACAAATTAGATCTAGCCCCACAAAGAGCTGACTTAAAGTGGAAAAAGGGTAATTATTCTCCACGCATTTGCGAACACCAAACAAAATTAAACACCCTAAACTTGATAATAAAATTTTAAAATGTAACGGTTTTGCCTTATTATGCAATTAATCCCCCCTCCCCGGTGAACTATAGCTGGATCCGCCTTTGAGCCCAACGTTATTAGGAAATAGCTCCGACTGTTATATCCTTAAAGTTTTTGGTTTCTACTTTCACATTATAAACTGTGATCCACTTGAATCTTAAAATCCATAAGTCACTTCATGGTTTCATAAGAGGCACTAATTCAATCCAGTCTAGGGTTGTCATGGAAACGGTTCATATTTCCCATATCTTAGAAAACTGCAATCCACACCTCAGTTTCGGAATTCACAATTCACTTCGAGAGAGAACAAAAAAAATTACTTTCAATTTTGATTTTTAAAATAAAAAATAACTTATTATCATGTAAATTTACATTGTAAATCTTTGTAATTAACAAATTTACATAATATTATATTCACCATGTAAATTTGCATTTAAAAAATTGTTTTTATTTTGACTTTTTACAATAATGTAGCCTAAGTTGTCATGAATATGGTTTCTTCCATTTCTTCCAACAGTACATCCTATTAAACTTCAATCCATTTCAATTTTAGGATCTAAAAATCACTTCACCGTTACATAATAAGAATAAATTAGATCTAGGCCAATTAAATCGGATATAAAGTGGAAAGGGGTAATAAATTATTCCCCATGAAAATACAAGAAAATATTAAATGCCTTAAACTTGCTAATAAAATTAAAACATTTAGCGTTTTTACCTTATTATTTATTCCCTGAATATTGCATAATATCCCCCCCCCCCCCCGTGAACTATGTCTGGATCCACCTTTGAGCCCAGTGTTGTCAGGAAATAGTTCCGATTTTTATATCCTGAAGGTTTCTGGTTTCTACATTCTTTAACTTTAATCCACTTGAATTTTAGAATCCATAATTCACTTCACGGTTCCATAAGAGAGGCAATAATGAAATCCAGCACAGCGTTGTCATGGAAACGGTTCCCACATCATAAAAAACTTCAATCCACTTCAGTTTTAGAATTCACAATTCACTTCTTTAAATATGTTTTTTAATAAAAAATAAATAGATTTACACCATTAGAATAAAAAGTAAACAATGTTTTATAATGTAAATTTACAGGGTAAATTATGTAATTTTATAACTTTGTACAGATTTACAATATAAATTTAGATATATTTGCCCTGTAAATTTATATAACAAAAAAAATTGCTTTTAATTTTGATTTTTTAAATAAAATCTAATTTTTTATCATGTAAATTTGCATTGTAAAGCTTTGTAATTTACAAATTTCTATTATATGTTTACCATGTAAATTTACAACAAAAAAATTGTTTTTATTTTGACGTTTTTACAATAATGTAGCCTCGAGTTGTCACGAAAATGGTTTCTTCCATTTCTTCCGTTGGTACATCCGAAACTTCAATCCATTTTAATTTTAGAATCTAAATATCACTTCACAGTTACATAATAAGAATAAATAAGACCTCGCCAAACTAAGATCGGATATAAAGTGGAAAGGGGTAATCATTCTTCATCCATTTTCGAATACAAAAAAAAATAAATGCCTTAAACTTGCTAAAAAAAATTAAAACACTTAGAGTTCTTGCATTATTTATGCAATGGTATTCGCCCATGAGCCCGTGAAATGTGGCTGGATCAACCTTTGAGCCCAGCGTTGTTAGGAAATAGTTCCCACTTTTATATCCTGAAGGTTTCTGGTATATATTTTCACATTCTTTAACTTTTGATCCACTTAAATCTCAGAATCCATAATTCACTTCACGGTTCCATAAGAGACAATAATTAAATCCAGTCCAGGGTTGTCATGGAAACGGTTCCTTTTTCCCACATCATAAAAAACTTCAATCCACTTCAGTTTTAGAATTTACAACACTTCTTTTAATTTTTTTTTTTAATAAAAATAAGGTGATCTACACTATTAGAATAAAAAATAAACAATTATTTATTATGTAAATTTACAGGGTAAATTATGTAAATTTGGACAGATTTACAATATAAATTTAGATACATTTGCTCTGTAAATTTACATAACAACAAAAGTGCTTTTATTTTGATTTTAAAATGGAAACTAATTATTTATTATGTAAATTTACATTGTAAATCTTTATAATTTAATACAAATTTGCATATGTAAATGTAAATAAAATGTAAGAAGAACCATGTAAATTTGCATTTTAAAATAATGTATTTTATTTTGAATTTTAACAATATAACCTAGATTTATAACGAAAATGGTTTCTTTCTTCCACCAGTACATCCTCAATCAATTATAGACTCTACAAGTCACTTCACAGTTCTATAATAAAAGCAAATTAAATGTAGCCCAACTAAGGGCAGATATAAATGAGAAAGGCGGTAATTATTCCCCATGCATTTTTGAACATCAAAAAAATTGAATGCCTTAAACTTGCCAATAAAATCCAGCCAAATAATAATTAGGTAATAAAATTTAAAAATTCACCTTTCTCAGGATATAGTTCTCATTTTCATATTTTTTTAGATCAGGAAGTTAAAAATTATTCAATTGGAGCTGCTGATGTTTCATATTAATTTATAATACCAAAATATCAAATTTTGTAGCGCAGTGTAAGCATTTCTGACCAATTATCCTGGAATATCCAATATTTCTAAAATTTTCACTTATGTTTTGGATATTGAAGGGATCTGATCAACCTGAGAGTTTTCAAAACTTATTTTTAATTTTAGTTTTAACAGTTTTGTGAACAATTAAAACCATATTTGCAAATAAAATTCCAAAAATTAACAGAGTTATTAGTATTTTTTTTTAAATGAGTTCTGTGGGCGTCTTTTACATTTTAGGAGCTTGCAGACTGATAAAACAAAACGTTCTATCGTCGCATTTTAAAAACCGCTTTAAGACAAAACAAAACATTTTATTGCCAACGTTATGTTTTATCATGTTTTTAGATAAAACAAAATGTTTTTATCTTAAAACATTTTGATTTATCAAACTGCATGCAGCCTAAGCTGGTCCTCGATGTGCCGGTTGCCCTGTTTTTTGTTGTTATGAAGGCAAATCATTAACACAGAGGGATCGACGGCTTTACGTACTCTCCGAGGCACGGAGGCGGTCAAGAAATTTTGTCACGCTCAGTTTTTGTATTATTAATTTATTTTTGTGTAAAATTTATATTAAAAAACTGGTTCAGCTGTCAGTAACGCTAGTTTTGGTGTAGAATAATTTTTTTGCTACTGGGAATTATATAAAGGATCCTTAGATTTCCATTCCAGAAGCTTTACCATTGAAGCAAATTTCTTATGGAATTAACCAATACAAATCTGGTTTTTACTGGCACATTATTATTATAAGCTGGTAAGAGTCACGAAGAAAACTCGACAGCGTGCTTCATTTGTAAAGGACTACAAAATCATCAATCAGCTGATCAATTACATAATATGGTAATAAACCGCCTAGGTGCGGCCTTTAGGCCGTACAACCTTAGCAATTAGAATTAAGTACTAGATTGCTCAAAGCAGCTGGATGTTAAACTATGATCTAAGTGTGCCCGCCACTATTTTTGTTACGGAACCTTTTCATATCATTTAAAACTTTGCTAAACACTCGAATTTACAAAAATGTCTAAAAATTAAAAATAGTGATGGTTACATCCACTTTTTATTATGTATTTAATTTAAATTAGTTGACCGAATTGTCTTTCATTTTTTGCCGCATCTTTATTATATTTGGCGTAATACCTCACAACTAAAAGGCGGTAGTGCGAAATTGCCATGGTTGTGCGGCCTATTGGGCCGCACTGGGCTGTTATTAGGTTTAGAAGTAAAAAATGAATTAATAAAAACATGACTATCGACATTTATTGTTAAGCCAACTATCGATCGCCCATATTCCTACAATTGGAGGAATGCAATAAATATGCTGATGTTACTATTATATCTCAGACCCCCTACATTTAGATCGTGTAGATACCACGAGAAATTTATTTTCAAGAATTTTAATAAATGTTTAAATTATACCACAATAATAGTCAATATAGCGTAATAACAAACCGCTGAACTACTGAAACGGTGTATAATTGTTTAAACGACTACCAGGATAACACTATGAAATTTTTCTGTCTTTATAAATACTCAAGAAATCATTCGGGCTATTTTGTTCAAGCTAGCTGTGAATTCCGGTGTGCAAAGTGCAATAATATCAAAATGCATATAAAGAAAGTGACAACATTTTTTTTAACGAAATAAAATGAATAGGCATTCGATTATTAATAATAATGAACGGATATCGGCAAATCTTAGACTTGCATAACCACATCAATTAATATTTCTTGTTTTGTCTGCTTCATTAATTTTAACATTTATGGTTATCCGTTTTTTTCAAATCAATTAATGACGCATTTTAATGAAAAAAGTAATGCAGAACTCACATTATCGCTATTAAATAGGTTCCATATTTATTATATTTTACATAATTGCATTATTTATTACTGAAACCACATAAACTAAAAGGAAGTCACACCAATTACTAGAGGTTTTAATTATTAATATTAATAATGAATCATACATTAAATCAATTGGAACGGACGTTTAAAAGATATAAATAGGTAAATACAACCTCGTAACGATTTTGCGATTCATTTTTCAAAAATATTTACAATTTCCACCTTTGTCAATTGTCTAATCCTGCTTAATTATTAATAATGACTCAATATTTCCTATTATATTAATATATTTTAATGTAGCAATGAAAATATTATTATCTGAATTTTTTGAACAGAGAAAGTCAATTGTTCTACTTTATTAATCACAATAATAAATCTGCAGATTGCTTTAAAGACAAAAAAATATTTAATGACAGTGGGGTGCGTCAAGGTGTAATTTTGGTCTAAAAGTCGCATACCTGCTGCGAATCAGAGTACGGATCCAATTTTGTCCACTTGAATTAATTCTGCGGAGGTTGATGATAAAACTAAAAGAAAATATTTTATTTATGTTCTTTTTAATTGCTTCAATAATAGAATCAGTATTTTACAAGTTACTAAAGCGATACTCACGCAAGCTTCAATTAAGACCTTAATGTCTCAGATAGGGGCTTGTTCTATGCAAATTAGAACGTGTAAGTTTCGAGATTTATATTTCTTTGTTTTGCTAGCTACTTGGATTTATATTTATTTTTTATTATCTTCAGCTTCGTGCACTTTTTTCTTGTCGAAAATAAATTGATATGTTTACTTAACAAGTAAAGCTCTCGAGTAGAACAGTTAACCGTTTGATCAATAATAAATTGACTTTTAGTTAGTAAGTACGTGGTTTTCTTTGAGTAAGTAAGATGTAAACTGTATCAGAATGGCTGCATAATCAAATGGCAACTACTAGTTTATTTCGAACGTCACTGTCTGCTTCTTTATGACGCCACAAGACGCATAATCTGCACTCTGTTCTCAGGAATTGTCGGTTAGATAAATAAACTTATTGCTTTATTGAATACAAACTACGATAATATCATGATTTTAGGTTAACAAAGCTTCATCTTTCCTTTTACCACAAAATAAGCGCCATTTTCGAAGGGCAACCCAACACTAAAATTTAGCCGCTAGTATGCGTAAGAGGAATTCTTCAATCAGTTTAAATTAAAAATTTTTCAGGATTACGATTTATCACTATGGACTTTATTGCAAAAATTAACCAATCAGAAGTGCTTTAGAAAATGACATAAACATAAGGGATATGATATTGCGCTATTACCAGGTTGTACGGCCTGAAGGCCGCAATAAATATTTTTTAGCATGGTAACTAATCAATAAACAAATCAGAGGTGCATTACGAACACCGAATTTTATTATTATAATCCTCAAGTCTATGAGTGCCGCGGTTGTGCGGCCTAAAGGCCGCACTGAAAATTGGTTTAGGTTGGTAACTAAAAATGAACCAATGAGATCTACGATATAAGATTGATTATGATTATTGATTATCGTGAGATAAATCTTACGAGTACGAAAAATTACATTATGAAATGAGAGGGGAGGGATATAAATTTTGAAATCTGCGCATTTGAAGGTGTAAAACGAAAAGATTTGAACCAGAATCGTTGTTACAAACTTACAGAAGGACAAATTATAGAAAAAAAGAAAATATATCTTATCGGAGTCCAAAAGCAAAAATATCCATTCCAAATTCACTTTTTTTTACTTAGGATTAATTTATTTTACTTAAGGAAGTAGTTAAGATTCTACTATAGCATTGGTACTATTTAACGATTCCGCCTATTTAGGGAGTGGTTTTCCCTAAACGGCACAAGGACTTTAATTAAAACAATAATAATTTACTTTAAAGTAAATAAAAATGCAATAAAATACGTTCATCCCTTTTCTTCCAATTTTACGACGTCCCATTGAAAAAAGTTGTGAATTGCCACTGCAAACAAAGTTCTAAAAAATTGGTGGTTGCAAACCGGGGGGTCTGGGAGGTATGGAATACCCCCCAGCATTTAATAATCCGTTTATATCTTTACACTTTACATCTTTTAGCTGGGCCCCCGGTTTATATTTTTCAGTGACTATTGTTGACTAAAATATTTAATACGACACTGAAGGGTTGCTAATTTTATTGCCACGGAAATTTTTCGTAAGCATTTTTGCATCCCCTAAAGCAATGCGATGCTAAATTTCTTAATTGTTCGTATTTATTTAAAACTTCTTTGAAATTAAATTTCAGTGGAAAATCACATTATCGTCCGACGGACTGTATGCAGGTCTTTGCAGACTGTCGGTCTTGACTTTGCTTTCTTGGACTTTGCGGACAGTCGGTTAACTGCCGATGGACCTATAAATAGGTGTTCGCATATTGCACATAAAATGCCGTTCGCCTAATGTTAGGCTCTCAGCAAAACTAATACACTTTTATGAAGTAGTTGTAAACTGTCATAATCCCATCGCATGTTAAAAAAAGATGTAGAGTCGCCAAACGTATCAATGGAAACCAATTTTCCACGAATATTGTAGGCTACTTGCGAGACCGAAATTAGGATTGCTACAGTTTTACAAGCTCGTACGGGTAATAATAAAAACATCATGTTTACCTAAAAGACATAGAGCGTCATCAAAGATATCAATTTTCCTGCGCATGTCATTTGAGAGGTCGAAGGCCGAGCTAATTTTGTGGAGCAGAGGCTAATAATTATAGCACAGGTTCTATATATTATCTCAACATCTGCCAATCGGTATATCTTTGAATAAACTCAGGTTCACTGACAGTATATTTTTTGGTGTTAAAATGGGTACCTTCGGAAAAACAATTTTTCACGCATGCTGTAGGTTACTTGCGAGGCCGAAGGCCGAGTTAATCATGATGGCTACGAACTTTCAGCCGCATATGGCTAATAATTAAAGCCTCTTTCTTAGCCAAGAGACGGAGAAGGTCGCCAAAGATTATCTGCCTCATCGGTCTTACAGTGTTTATTTTTAATTTTTAGTTTTACAAAATTAATGATTTTGAACCAGTGAACCTAAAGCTTTTTTTGTTTATTTATATGTTCGTAACGCGCTTCTTGTTGGTTCATTTCTTACTTCCCAAGCTAAAAAAAAGTTACTGTGCGGCCTTTAGGCCGCACAACCTCTGTAATCATTCACTAAATGAACATGACAAGGTTAAAAATAAATCATATAGAGCTACATTACCGCATAACTCACCCTTACCGGATAATCACGTTCAAGGGTATCTTGATAAAATAGGTAAGGGGTTAATGACTATTCATAACTGCCTGCCATTAGTGTGAACAGTACAACCACCACAGACAGAATCTGAGATAGGATTTGGCATAGCACCTCAAATATTAATAAAAGTTATAAATGATTGGTAAAAGATCCTACTGGGTTGGTCTTTAACCTCCTGAAAAAACCTGACCAGAGGAAGACTTGAATGAATAGATTTTGAACGCAGCCATGCAGTTTTTATGGTGTACTTGTGTACTGATGGAGAAATATAATCGTACATAAATCGTCAAGATGATCTGCAATATCGGAAAATCTTATTTGTATTTCCCTACTTTTTCAATTTTTATGACGGAACCCTCGGATTTACTCATGGATCCCTAAGAATTCCGCAGAACTCACCTTAGCTAGGGCGGTCTAGGGCCCTAGGGTCTAGGGCCCATAAGGGCCATTAACGAGGGCGGTCCCATAATTACCTGGCCTAACATAGAAGACACAAAAATTTTTGAACAAAATATTGTTATTTCTCAACATAGTTTCCATTTAGCTCTATACACTTTTGCCAGCGATGTTCAAAAGCTTTGATACCCTTTTTATAGTAAGAACCGTCAAACTCTTCAAAATAAGCATCAACCGCATATTCGACCTCTTCATTATTGGCAAATCTTTTACCGCCAAGCCATTTTTTTAAGTTTGGAAAGAGAAAATAATCCGAAGGGGCCAAATCTGGCGAATAGGGTGGGTGAGGAAGCAATTCGAACTTCAATTCATTGATTTTGGCCATCGCGATAAGGGATGTGTGAACAGGGGCATTGTCGTGATGAAGCATCACTTTCTTTTTCGCCAAATGTGGCCGCTTTTTCTTAATTTCATCACTCAAACGCTGCAACAAGTTCGCATAATACTCCCCGTTGATGGTTTTTCCTTTTTTAAGATAA
Organism: Podabrus alpinus; assembly: GCA_932274525.1. Classification (NCBI taxonomy): domain Eukaryota; kingdom Metazoa; phylum Arthropoda; class Insecta; order Coleoptera; family Cantharidae; genus Podabrus; species Podabrus alpinus. Next base: position 48,929,432 of record OW026456.1, on the reverse strand, counting down.
TCAATGAAGAATATGCCACGCGAATCCCAAAAAACTGACGCCATGACCTTGGCAGCAGATGGAACGGTTTTTGCCTTCTTTGGAGGCGATTCTCCCTTTTGAGTCAATTGTTTTGACTGCTCCTTGGTCTCAGGTGTATAGTAGTTTCATCTATAGTTATAAATCGACGCAAAACTCGGATTTATTGCTCTGAAACATAGCCAAACAATCGGTTGAAACATCCTCACGACGCAGTTTTTGTTCCATTGTGAGCAAACGCGGCACCCATCTTGCACAGAGCTTGGTCATGTCCAAATTTTCGTTCAATATGCGATGTACAACACTTTTTGAAATCCCTGTTATATCTGCTATCTCGCGCACTTTCAATCGACGATCACCCAATACAATTTTGTGGACTTTTTTCACATTCTCTGGAGTGGTCACCTCATTTGGTCAACCACTGCGATGTTCGTCTTGGCAGCTCGTACGACCTCGTTTAAACTCTGCCACCCAAAATTTTATTGATGAAAATGAAGGTGCAGACTCCCCCAAAACAGGATCTAGCTCGTCTTTGATGTCGGTTGGACTGAGACCTTTTAAATGAAAGTATTGTATCACATAACGACAACCAATTTTTTCCATGTTTATAAATTCACTGAGAGCGTTCACTACTGATGACTGTCAATCAAAGACTAAACAACGTATCGCTGTCAAACTTCAAACTTAAGCTTTATAAGGTTGATACTTTCGAAAAAAAATTTTGTTTTCAACCAATTAACGCCATCTATATGTAAGGCCAGGTACTATTGGGACTACCCTCGTATTTACCTCCCCGCAATACGGCTCAGTCAAAATTTTGCACAGTAGTAGTTCCGGAGGCGGATAGTAGGGAGAAAATTGCAAAATTCAAAATAGAGTCTCGTACAAAATGGGCGGCCCGAATTTTGTTTTCTGGGTTTTGTTCCGATCTCTTTTGCTTTAAAAAACATTCTACCTGCACGATTCGAAAGTTTTCTAAACCCTATTTTTGCTGCTTCGATTATTTTTGGACGGAGGTGAAAAGCTAAGTGGCCAGAGTCAACGAAACGATGAGATGAAGAGAAAAGATCTCTTGGGTTTTCTACAAAACATCGACGGCTTTCGAATAATTTCAATGTTTAAAATTTATATAAGAAATTTTTTGTTCATCAAAAAATTAATTCTGAAGTTTACGATCGTAGTTAAAATTTGATTGCATAGATGATGATGACGTTCCGAAGATATTGATGTATGTGTGGAAAAAATTTAAAAAAAAGGTAAAGCTCATAGATAACCTTCCAGCCTAGATTTCGATAATGTTCCACCGCACCGGTAAAAAAAGTTAGGTTAGATATCTTTTTGGTTAGGTACCTTTCGGTCTCGTACTTACCGATTAATGGGACTATAATTAATCTAATTTGTATCCCCATTCATCTTACTTTTTCTGAATTCTCTTGCGGAAAGACTTGAACTAATTAGTTTGCAGTTTTGCATTTAATATGCATATTTCTTGCCATATTAATTTATCAACTATACGAATATATTATCTATATGTTTTGCAGGCACGCAGTAAACAATAAGAATGAATCATAAATAATTGAAAGGAGTTTTATCACACGGTTTGACCTACAACTTCGTTTTCTCACTTAATGAATTCCATTCGCTTCCGATGATTTTTCATCCTGTGGCCTATGATTGATGCAAGTATCCGTTTTGAAAAGTCACATGACCAACCCATAACCTCACACTTCAGATATCTGTTTGAATAATTAGGTTGTCTTATGTATGCGCATCTACAGTAAAATAAAAAAATTCAAGCTTATTCCGTTTTAAAAATCCAATTAAAACAGATAAGGACGGGCGTATACAAAACGGTAACACAGATCAAGTTACATTTTCTATCCAGTTTGATAATTTCTAAAATTTTAATTAAATCAGACAAACAGGCAGACCATAACTTTACAAATAACGTAAATTTTTTTGTTAACAAAAAAGCAGCTTTGAAGTAACTCGACATGAAATTGAAAGTTGAAAAATTTTGTTACCCACGAACGATAAATCAAAATTTGTAACATTCAGAAGTTTATGTTTCTTGTAATTATGTAATTTTTTTTATTAAAATATATTTCTGCCGCATGCAAAACGACTTTTTATTTATGAGCGTGTTTATTTAGATACAAAAAAAATAAGGTGTTGAAAAGTCGATATATTTTATAGCAACTGCACAAATTTTTTATTTTTACCATAACTTTCGTGTTGTATTCTCTTATTTTTCATAAATTAAAATGTCATTGAAAAATTAAATATTTGTAAAGTTATTGGATGCAAAAATACTATACATCATAGTTGCTAACGAGGTAGACGTCTTTTTGGTAATATTTTCTAGAAGGAATTCACGCGAGTGAAAAACCATTCAAGTTTGTGGTTGTTTAGTTTGACGGGTATGGTAGACGAACGGAACTAAAAAAGAAGTCATGGGAAAGATCGTATAAATGCAGATTTATCTGTAACAAATTTAAAATGCACACACAAAAGAAACTAAACCGATTCTACCGGTGTACGCGGTAACTAGCAGATCTACTGATTCAATTTGAGATAATATTTCATGTGCAAACAAGCCCGCAATCAGACAGTTACATTATATGTATTATAATATTCATCTCGGCTGTTTTTATTAACTTTTTGTATTTATTTATTAGTTCCTCTGCTTATGCTGGTACCTCATGCGTTATAACTCTTTTTTTACGCTCCTAGCCTCCAGCTGAAATTACTCATTAATATGAAACCTACATGTCGTAGAATAGAAAAATAGGTTTAATTTATTTATTTTCCTATAACCTAATAGAAAACGCCGACCCAAAATTGTTTCAAACAAGTGATTGTATTTAATTACCGGCATACTGCATTGCAAGTTCAAACTTGTAAATTCATTAAAACTACGTGCCAACATTTAAGTGCCCTCTTATACGACGACTTCATAATTACATGAAAATGTACAAATAATTTTTTTGTATAAGTAATTTCAAATGTAAATGTATTTTTACAGTACCTACTAATATAAAGTCAATTTTACGGTTTTATAATGAATACATTTTTCAGTCAGTCAATTTAGATTGCATGTACTCGTATGAATTCAAAAACTTACACTTATAAAAATTGATTGCTTTGTTGGTTAGGAGATCGTGTAAAATAAAAATTGCAATTTGAGAATCCCCGAGGCAAATATTTTTCTAAAATATAAAATCCAAGCTTTCCGACCCGGAATGATTATTTTTGCAACATAAAAATAAATTAGTTGTGCCGTGGTTCCGACTCCACGTTGGTCAGAAGCTCGTATGTGTAGATAAATGTCTCAATAAATTAATTAATTTCGCCTCGCTGGCTTAGTGGACACAGGCAATTGATGTAGTGCATAAAGAGTCAGACTTCGGAACGAAAGATTCCGATCCATTTATTTGTGCCGTGGTTCGGAATTCACGTTACACTGTAGGTCCTTGTTCACGTTTAGTGAAATTAAGAATTGAGAAAATAGTATTATGTGGACTAACATTTTTACAAATTTGAAAAATAGAAAAACGTTGTATTTGAAATGAAAATGAAATTCCCACCCAATCTCTTTATACCCCCACCGTACAATTACAAAATTGTTCGAAAATTTCTAGACCACCTAGAAAGTTGACAGCTCTCATCATCTAAAATAATCTTTGTTGTGGCGACGTCGTCCAGCTCGAGAAATAATAAATACCTTTAGCGCAATTTAACTGATGACAGAAACCTAAAATGCAAGGCCGAAGGCTCAGCTAATTATAGGGGCTGTAAGTCACCACCATATATCTTTAAGAAAGTTATACGACAGTGGTGCGGCCTACAGGCCGCACTCAAACTTCGCTCAACTAGTGACTGAAAAATTAGACATTAGGAACAGATGCTCAAAATTAGTGTTTTATGTAATTATTATCAAACTAAAACAATTTTTGTGGGGAGGGGAGGATCACAAATTGTAACCAAGTGTGACCAGGGGGGAAGGGGTTGGACAATTGTGACGTTCGCATAAAATTCCCATTTTTGGGATTTCTATGAAAATTGCGTTTGAGTATTTTTTTATATAATATTTCGAAAAGAAATGTATTTACTTCTTAAATTCCAAATGTTGTTTTAAATTTGATGAAATGAGGAGGGGGTCTTTGATGGCCATAGGACGTTCCTGGGGGGGCTTAAAATTGTGACCAACTGCGACAACGGAGGGAGATTGAAAAGGCGGAAAAAATTGCGGAAGTCCTTTATGGACGACCCCTTACAGTACATGATTGACATGTTTGTGCGGCCTGAAGGCCGCACTCACACTTCTTTTACTTAATAACTAAAAACCAAACGAATCAGGGGCACGTTACGAATACATACACAAATTTGGTGCTTGGAATTGCTGTTTTGTAGTTATATTTATTAACAATCTAAAATAATTTTTCTCATGACGACGTCGTCTAGCTCGAAAGAGCACATATTTTCAATATAACTCATAAAAGAAACCTAACATACGATACCAAAAGCCGAACTAATTATAGTGACCATAGGAAACCAGATATGCCAAGTTAGATTTCTTAATATTTCTTAAGTTAGTAACTACAAAAGTAATCAATATCAGAGGAGAGAATTGGTGCCTAATACATTAAACCAAAATTAAACATATCGTGATTACCATTATTGTGCGGCCTAAGGCCGCACTGGGGTTTCTTTAAATTGGTATCAAGTTAGGTCATAAGCAGGTTAGGCCGTCCGAAGTGCCAAATAGCTGCACTGTTAAAAATCAAACTGAAAATCTTTTTTATCACATAAATCTACATAGCTTATTTTTGTAACTTTGCATAGGTGTATAATGTAACTTCTTAAATTTACATAGATTTACCGTGTAAATTCATAACTTTACATATACTTGGCTATGCAAATTGACGTAATAAAACATTGATTTCTATTTTGAGTTGTAATATAAAAACCAATATTTAATCATGTAAATTTACAGGACAAATCTTTGTAATTTATAACTTTGCATTTAGATTTACCATATAAATTTACAGTTTTACATAGATTCGCCATGTAAATTTACATGATAAATCATGGTTTCCATTCAATTTTTAACAGTGTATTTTATTCTACCGTTGTTGGTTAAAACGTCCTAACTAACAAATTGGTTTACGGAGGAAAATTGACTTTACCTAAATGTTGCAACGCTGTTTCATTATAAAATAGTATTTATTACCTTCAATAATAACAGGTTATATCAAATACCTTAATGCAATGTTAACGGCGTTATAACATAAAGTCATTTTTCTCCTGAAAGCCAATTTGTTAGTTAGAAAATCTTAGTTAAAGACAGCAGTATAGTACATATCTGATTGCCATGGTTGTGGGGCCTGAAGGCCGCACTCAAACATTTTCAAATGAATAGCTAATAAATGAATCGATAGTAGGCGCTTTACGAATAGATAGGAAAAATCGCTACTTTGAGTTGGTGTTTTATACATTACATATAATAGGACTACCATTGCTGTGCGGCCTTCAGGCTGCACTAAAACTTTTTCAGCTAGCTTGATAACTAAAATGAACCATTAAAAAATGCGAACGAACCCTGCACATACTAGATATGGAAACTGTTGTTTTAATGTTCTAACCTTTAATGAATGCTTGCCACGGTTGTGCGGCCTGAAGGCCGCACCGGAACTACTTTAGGTTGATAAGTAAAAAACGAATTAACGAGATCTTAGATTGACAGTTAGAGGCACAATACAGCAAAAATACAATTATTTGTAAATAAACCATGATACGTGTTTCGGTTTCATTTAAGCCCTTGAGATAATTATAATATTCACATAATTATATTTATAATTCTACTGTATTCGTAAATACGTTTTCAAAAATAACCATGATGCAAAGTTGGCAATATCTTGTATGCAACAGTGTTAGAGAAACGATAATATTCAAATGTTTCCAGGCGACAGGCATATTGAATATTAATATACCATCGAAAGGCAAGCCTAGCAAGCTACCTGAGATGTAAAAATCAAAAATGCTCATAGAACTAATTACAAAAATTAGTAAAGACCGGGTCCGGGACCTATATTAAGAGGGAGACTTCTTGATAAAAGTAGAAGAAGAAGAAAAATATACCAGAGCGCTTTAGTCCAAAGAAAATCGCATAAACCGGCTGTCAAAGTGCAACACGCCGAATATTTTTCACTTCTCGCGGTCTGTTTGGTGAATTACAGCGCTGGGGGATGGTAACAGCCCGAGGACTGTTACCTCCGGCGTGTTGCCCTTGACAGGCATTTTAAATATCGATTTCCAGACGACTGCAATCCTAGGGAAATTGCAAAAATTGATCATATTTGAATGATATTGCTTCACTTGGGCTGTTACATACAATCACATTCGGAGGTAACAGTCCTCGGAGTGTTATCGTCTTTGCAGAGCGCGCCGTAGGCTATTATTGAAACTCTAAAAATATCCATTATGAAAATTTTCGATAAAATTGTCATCACCTTTTTTAGTGCTTATTTAAACCATTGCTTTAAATTTGTTCTTATGTTGTAGCTTTGTTTATGTAGTATGAGATAAGCAAACCTTATGGGAATTTTATAAACACCTACTGAGTTCAAAAGGTTATCAACAGATAGCGCCGCTATATCGGAAGGCCAAATAAATGGCTTGTAAATAAATTGTAAAAATTTAATAGTAGCAAATGATTGAAATTTCTACAGTTTTGTAGAATTTCATACCCCAAAACTTTCTTGCTGAATTTTATAGAATATTATTGTAATTTATATCTACACATCAACAATTTCAATAAGACAAATTTTTTCTGTTGGCCAGAAAATATTGTTTGTAAGCCGAATTCAACCTGAAAATAGTCTTTCCACCCCGAGTTGTATGTCGTTGAGGCTAACCGAGAGTTCGAATTTGAAGTACAGACGTGTTTTAAAAAGGGTAAAATTGTAACAACGCACGTAGATTATATTGTTTTAGTAATTTGTTAAATAATAATTAAGCATTTGATGTATTCAAATTGAAATACAATTAATTCAAGCATTCAAATTAATTAGTTTTACATTTCTATTATAAATTAGATTGTGTAAAGTAACTGTAAATTACTTATCCAACTAAATAGCAAATTTTAATTACAAATGTCTATTACGTCTTGTTTTGTGATGGTCGAAGAGTGATAATTGCATTCTAATACCTAATACTACAAAGGGGGGAGGGATTTTAACTATCTAAAACAAAACAAGACGAAGAGTGATAATTGCATTCTAATACACCTGAACGGGGTGGAAGGGGGCTTTCTCTCTATTTAAAGCAAAATGTTATTTTTATCGGGAAAAAATCCTCATTATTTTTTAGAACTACTAATTAAACTGGGCTACCGTCATCAAAAGACAATATTCTCGCACTTCTACCTGGAAATCGTAGATATATCTTTATCGTTTTTTAAGAAGATATGGCTTAAGTGGACAAGTCCAAATTACAATATGTCACTTACTTCTTGTTAACTTTTTTTTAATTTTAAGGACGTCCACTTTAGCCCATTCGGTTATTTACATAAAAATTTTATCAAAATATCAATTTTACAACACAATTGTGAATTAAAAATAAAATGTATATAATGAATACTTATAATGATCTGATTCTAGTTTGATATCGTGTATGACACTTGAGAATGTCTTTATGGTGAACCGACCGTGACATACCTTACCAACTTACAGTTCTATCACTGTAAGGTAATTTTTTACACCGTTTGGTTGGCCAGTCAAATTTTTGACTTTTAATCCAGCGGAACCGCTAAATTTTGTTCTTCTGCCCATTTTGAGCAAAGCCCAAATGGGTAGCATGCAAACTATCGGAGATCGTATGACTTGGTAAAATAAAATAAACTAACGGTAGTAAGGCTACAGATATCAATAACCATAATATGAGATGTTCTAGATTGAGATTCAGTATCAAATAGCAACCACTCATCCCAATACACTTGACCGCAACAAAAAAAAGCTTTGGAGGTCTCTTGTGAAAACCTCATAATTACAAGTTCACATCCGACACTTTTCATTAAAATTCAGATCCATTAATTTTAAAAATTGGAAGTTTATTTGACACTTTTAATAAATTTCTTTCTTATTAAAATTCGTATTTGCTTAATAGAATTTATAAAATTAATATCGTGACTTGCACGATATTTTATATTTTCCGAAAGTCTTCCGAGGCAGCAATAATTTCGATTAGGCAATTTATTTATTATAACCATCAGCTTCTATCCCATTTAATTTCTAATAAATAATCTCGGTTCTCTTGTATCTCTCTCTCTTATGTTCTTGTGGTGGAGCTAATTTATGTTTTTTTTCTTCGGGATGAAAAAAATGTTCAGTTTCCGTAACAGTTTAATACTGACAACTTGGGTTGGAAATGAGAAATATACAAGGTGTGCGTGTTTGAGTCAAGATATAAAACAAGTAACCTACACAAGATCCACTAAAATGGGCTATCTCAGTGGTATAAAGACGACCGACCGACATCACTCTCTTCGATAACACGCAAGAGATGTTAATTAAGAAATGAAGCTACCGGACGCTTAATGAGATCAAGAACAAATTAAAAATAAACCAGTTTACTTCTTTATTTCATTTACAATTAAACCACAGACATTAATTTATAGAATACGACTGAAGATACATGTTTCGTTTGCAGTATAATTTCCATTTTAGGACTTTTTAAATAAATTTTATTCCTAAACCAATAAATCTACAATTTTATTTAGTAAATTAAAAAGTCGTAAAAATTTGTTTTCAGATGTTAAGTTAGTTAGCTGATTAACCTTTATTATATCTCATTTTCTATATCTCTTAAATCTTCTATTTTAGTTTTATACCTTGCTAATTATTCTTAAACCAATCGCACCAACATTAACAGCTTTAGTAATTGATTTTATAACTGACCACATCTTTCACATAATTTGCAATAAACTTATGACTTGAAAAATACATCAAACCCAGCAATTTCTGCACGTTATAAGGGTGTGGCCATACCGTTTAATTGTAGCGACAATTACTGGGTACCACCCTTCTGGTTCCTTAAGCTTTCAGCAATTGCTCTTTACGTCTTTCAGATGTTTTTATGTAAATTATTATTTTAATAATTTTAATACCGGGGTGTAAGGCGTAGGGTCCCACGATTACTTGTAGACTTTTTTGGTCTCCATAGTCGTGTGTCGGACTTCAGGGTAAACCATCGGTTTTGCTTGTGGTTTTTCGCCTTTTAATGGTTTATGTGAATACGATTTGGACATCGCCTTCCCCATTTACTTTTAAGAACACGGGTCGGCCTTTAGTCTCCCTATTTCCTTTTCCGAACACGGGTCGGCCTTCGGCCTCCCAATTGTTTGAGAAAACACGAATCGACCTACAGCCTCCTTTTAATAAATGTCATGAAATTATATGAATTTAAATTTATTTAAAAGATTATAAAAATAAATAATCGCAAAAACGGAACCTTTAAAAACAAAGTTGTTTCAAGTTAAAATTCAAAATTCCAATTTCGTTAAAAATACAATTTTAATAAGACGACACAAGTTTAAAATTTCAAATCTACCTGCCAGGTGGATTTTTTTTTATTGTATGTTACAAATATTCATAATTAAGTCCATTTGATTAGTAAGTTTGATACAAGACGATGTGGGATTGTGTCTCATCAATACGCTACTCTGGTAACGACCCATGCGTAAGCTCACCTGTATCTATCGAGACAGCATTCCATCTCTGATTGGAATCCATAAAAATTGGAAAGCTAAGAAAATTATATTACTATGAAATGATATTTGATACGAACAAATCATTCAATCAAATCGATCAATCAGATTAGGCATAAAACACTAAGCTGATGGTTTGAATCGGTGGGAACTTTGGCAGATTTATCAGCCGTTCCTAACATGGAGAACTTACGCTCATTTTATATTGTGTGATATTGTTGTATTATAGACCTCGCGTTGGTTGTTCTTCAGAAGATTTTTTTTTATTGTTCCGTAATCCATTATCTAAGGTGCGACCATAGGAACAATAAAACATATAGCACGGAAGTTGGAAGAATTTTTAAATTTGGTAACTGAAATATCAATTTCTTTATGAAAAGTTCTGAAAGTATGAAAATGCTGTCGGCTTTTTCGCCCTCACCCCCTGCCTCCCGATAAACGCGATATGCTTAACGAAATATGCCTTCCATTCAACTCTTTTTATGAAGTGGCCAATTTTCCAACCTTGGCGGTTAATAGAAACTGATATTCGAAATATTGGAGGGATGCATTCTGAATTCTGATACACAGCGAAAAATTTGGTTTTCGTGCTTTGGTTTCGTTAAACTTTGCCAACAAATTCATACTATCAAAAATTAAATACATTTTAGTGTATTGTCCGAAAAGGTCTGAAACCATTTTTCTAAAACGATTTTTTTTAATGATTTTTTTTTTATGAAGAATTAGCCTTCTGGTAATTATTTACGAAACTAAACCGTGAGAATCAAATTGTGCACTGGTACCAAAATTCACCCCCTGTTGCGGCCTCTATACCTTATCAACTGTAGTTTTTACCCCAAACCGAGTAACATAAATTTTGTTGAAAAAAACAGATTCTTAGGAACGATCTTTCACCTCCAGTTAAAATTACAGATATTTAACTCTTCGTTAACGTTTTTGGTTGCTTAGGGACGCATCCTGTTGTAGTATAATTCATTCATTCGTTCGTTCGTTCAAAAAACGTTACTGAGCATTCAAGAACTTTAACTAACAGTTAATAATCTGAAATTCGGCGATAGCACGATAAACTCAACAGCGATTATAAAAATTCTCTATAGATATTCGGAAAGCTGAAGGTTTATATAGTAGAATTAAACAAAAAAATTTGCCGAAAATATATGTTTAACCCTCAAAAACAGCTCTTAAAGTAGTAGTGAAACAGGGGTAAACTTGTAAAAAAGGGTGAAAATTATTAAATTTAATAAAATGACTCCAGAATCAGAATCATAAATTAATTTGCGGATTACCCACATATCTTTCGCATAGGTGGTGCGCCACAGCACCTTAATTTGAATGAAAGAAGATAAAGGTGCAGAAAAAGAATGAAAATCTCACGTATTTAAGTGGCAAAGTGGAGAACCTTTTGACCGGAATTTCCGCGTTGGAGGAGGATTAATCTCTCCGATGGTCGGAGTCCGTGCCAATTTCGCCTATGACTTGGCCGTGCTAGCTTTTCTTCCGATGGTGAGGGGGAGGGGTTTCTCAAGCCCGAGTAGATCCCGAGCCTGCGTGCTTATGTTTCCGGAAAACCGCCGGTGATACATATTCTCCGTATACATCCGCCAATATCCTTCCCGGCCACTCATAACCACGAGGAAGCAAATAACCCCCCCCCCCCGGAGTTCACACAGGGTATTGAAGTACAATAGTCGCCCAAGACTGAAGGTCTCTGGTCTAGTCTGGAATACCGCGCATTAAGACCAATTTGTGTTCTTGATGCTTGCTGGTAAAGCAAACATCTGAGATAAAATGAACGAGGAACCAAGAACTTAATAGCTTGAAAGGAGCACGAGGTTTGGAACCCTGATCTCTTTTATCTGCCGATTGAAAAACTGGCGTGTTAGTTGTTCGGAGGAGAAGGCTGGAGCTGGCTGGTTCGAAATTGAACCTGGGGTGAAGAAAAGTAAAATGTAGCGGGTTTCTTAATTATTACGTGTTGGAACATTGAGAACTTATTCCATTGGATCCTTGTTGGGTGGGTGTGGCTTCATCTTCTGTGTAGAGTCAACTCTAAAGACTAGTGAAATGTGTACGGACCGTCAACACAATGCGTGTAGTTGAAGGGGTCGTGTTGAACGAATAGCTGGGTCTGGATGTGATGATAAGAAAGAAAGAGATAAAAAGGGAGAAAATAGCCAAAACTTTGCAAAAGTGGTCAAAATTAGGTGCCCGTTGGTTGCATTTCCGTATCGGGGGATTAGGCACTCCGATGGTCGTAAATTCGTCAGCTTGCCCCAGCCAAACTATCTTACCGCCTAAGGGAGGGTTGCCCCCCTTCTTAAGCGGAGCCTAGTCCTGCGTTCTTGAGTTCCTAAAAATGGCTAAAGAAAATTATAGAAACTCGAAGTTGAGAAAAAATAAAAATGCCCCGTGTGCATTCGCAATGAAAAAAACCCTCCTACCACCTGACGGTCAAAAGGGTTTGATCTAATCTCGTATACCTCGCTTTAAGAACAATTTTTATTCTTGAAGCTGTTATGAGAGACTTCCTGAAAGAGATACAAAAGAAATTTAAAGTTACAAGTTAAGAACCTTAGGTTAGAAACAGGAGTAAGCTAATTTTAATATATTTTGAAACTTGATAAGAGGTGGTATCTTAATCATGGGGGGGGGGGTGTAAGGTAAGGATAATGTGGTGGGTCGTAAGGGTTTCTATCTCTGCCCTCGTGAAGGGGCGTTGTTTACTTCGCGTGGGTGGTTCAAGAGTTCCAACGTGACCTCAGATCCTTTATTCAGGTTAGTTTGGTCATTCCCTGTAATAGTGGGAGGACGTGCTTCGACTGCTATTTCAGGGGTGGCTTGCCTTATTTCTACCGATTTGGCCTCTGGTTACTCTTGCTGTTCCAAAACGGGCTCTTGAGGGGAGATCGTAGTTGAGAGGTAAAAATGTTTAGATTAGGTGAAAATGCACGTACCATCAACAGAATGTGTAAGGTAGTTCCACCCCAAATCTAATGCTAGCTTCTGATTAATTGAGCTCTTGAAACAAATTAGCGATTTTCAATATCGATTATTGCCAAAATTACAGGGGCTATCAAATTCATCATCAAATTATTCCCTTAATTTTAATATTGTCACTAATTCCATTACGTTTTTTTCGGGTGGAGTTTAATGTGCTCTTCCCATTTGAAATATTAAGTTCCAGAAATAACTAAACTAAAATGTCATAACAAATTACCTTTAAGTTCAAGTTGAAGTTTGAATTTCAACATTCAAAATTATGAAAATAAAAATTTGCAAGAAAGCGGGAGGGGGAGGATTAATTAATGGAAATTATTAATTGATAAAACAAAAACCAAAAATTTTAGATAATACATTGGTTATTTTTCTTATGAATGCGTAAAAAATCAATATTATGGCAACGGTACTATGGTAAATTTGGTAAATGATTCGGTAAGCCGTGGGACGGGTCTCCTTGGAGAACCGTTAGAATTGATAAGATTCTATTTGCACGGTCATTTTAATTTATTTTTTAAGCGCGGAAAGTGTGAACAATGAAATTTGTGTTTGTAAATTTGGATCATCTTTGATTAAGTAATTCTTTAACAAAAGTAAAGTATGTAGTGGTAGTAAGTACATTAAAGATAACGTGACCATATTAATTATGTGCGAGATGGTTAATATTTTGCATTGTCATAGCCAATAATCAAAGTTAGTGCGGTACCTTTACCTTCGTGAGCTGGTAACGCTGCCTCACCGTCGCCTAATTAAAAGTAAACAAAAATATTTTACTCCGTTCGTACAAGAACAATATTTTTCATGACGATAAAAAAACTGAAAATTATAGCAGGACATATTTTGTCACGATACACTTTGTCGGTATTCGGTTTTTGTCAGGTTACCATCGGCCTCTTTGCTACAAAGCTGGAGCCATCCCCGTATGCATGTTAATGACAATTAATGGATAACAAAAACGAGAAGAATAGAATTTTTTGTAGACAAAAACAATGAGAAATAAATACATCTAAATATCCAAGTTGGTAGCGCATTTAATCTCTGATTTAAATATTGTCTCTACTTGTCGTCGCCTTACCATAAGGGAATTACAAAAACTCGTTTGAAGAAACTGTGCGCTAAGTACATTATATTCAAATGTTGGGACCACCATGTAGCTAACGTCACATATCGATCACATCCCATCGATTTCTTGTCGTTTGGAGACTAGAGACAATTTTTGGTACTAATGAAGAAAACGAGTCTCGTCCACATTTTAGGGAGGCAACTAATTGAAAATCAATTTTATTCCAATTTTATCATTGGCGGCATCAAAATAAAGATTAATGAGTAATTATTATCGATGCCTCTGCGTTCAAAATTGAATCAAGCATGTATAATGATTAAAGACTTTCCGTCTTCACCGATAAACTTTTATACATCCAATTATGATGACAGAAGAATCGAACTAAAAAGAATAAACAGAAACAGGTGGTATTTGAGCATCAATCGCCTAAAAGTGAATCCCATACATCACGTCTCCGTTGGAAGCGTATCGCAGTAGCTTCTTCTTCTTCTTCTCCTGCCTCAAACAATAGGGGGTTCTTGTGATGTGCGTTGACCTTGATACCTATAGAATTTTGCGACAAATCCATAAAGATGCGATATATTTATCTGTTTCGTCTGCTTTGCAGACAGTCCGGTTTTTGACTACTAAAGCTTCTGCGTATATGCGGCGCGCCTCTTGAAAAACAGCTCGACTTTGGAGCTTATGTGCCATCTTGTTTTTAAACCGTAAACATTCGACACTATGAAATATTTATGTTATGTGTCCGGATCTTATCTATTCGCAAAAAGGCTTTGAGACACCATTAATTTAAAATTCTGTACGTGACTGCTTCGTTTCAATTTCTTTATCGTTAATATTTATGTATTTTTATATATATTTCGTTCATCCACCCCTTCTTCTTTTACGTTCAAAAAAGACTCGTCTTTAATTAAAACTAAAATCAACCCGAAAGTTTTACGATCCCATTCAAGTTGCTCTCCCCAGCCAAAACTGTCAAATTAGTCTAAGAATTTCAAAAATTAGGATCAATAATAGTAAAATTTCGATAATTTGCATTTTACAAATTGTTACATATTTTTACCGATTAATTAATAAAATAGTTAAAAAAAACCGGTTTTAATTTGCTTTGATTAATTAGTTTCCATTTTAGTATGTACCTACAATTTTACTATATCGTTAATATTTTAATTATCTGAAAACTATCCGAGTTCCTAGCATTTCAAATCCCTCGATCAATTCATCTTGGTGTTCGTTTTTGATGTCGATTATTTCTTGCTGCACTAATATGGTAGTCCGATATTAAATCTGCATGATATTCCAAGAAACTTTTGCTTTTTTTCTAAATTTAATGATTTAAAACATTATGAAGCAATGGACGATCCATCATAAATAATTAATGAGCCAATGCATTATTGATACCGATGAACCATATGACCAAACGCTACCTCTCCAATCGAAATATACCTACATTCTAAATTGATTAATTCTTCCGTTAATTATATCGATTAATCCAACTTTTTTTTTACTTTTCAGGTGACAAACCGCACGCATGTGACCTGTGCAACAAAAAATTCGCGCTGGCCTGTAATTTGAGGGCGCACATGAAAACGCACGAAGGTAACTTTTTTCAAACACATTTTCTCCTAACCGATAATTGCCAATTAATTTATGAATTAATGCTAACATAATTTATCAATTTATTGAGCAAAACTGATTATAATCGGAGATTAAATTCAAGTGAAATTAATTCATGAATAAATTGACAAGTATGAAACGAGTATTGCATTTTTCTTCCACTTTTGCTGAAGATTTTATCTTAAAATTGCACTTTTAAGAAAGAAAATTGTTAATTTAACGTTGTCGTTAAATCTATCGTCATAATTACAGCTTCGGCTATCATTAGGAAAATTCCTGATGCCGATTAATATGTTTAAACATTTTACTGCTGAAAAACTAAACAAAAACTCCGATCTGAACCAAAAAAAACCAATTCGATTTCTGACAGAAAAAAAGCTGTTCGAGTGACTCACAATTGCACAAAATGTTCATCAAAATTCATGTCCAACTCTCGCTTTTATTAAAATGCGCATTTGTGGCTTTAATTTTTGGCACCATGTGTACAAAAGATTACCAATTACAAAAGTGTTTTTTGGTCGTATTACTAAAACAGGGGTAAACGTGATTCAATGAAACTTCTGAAGATCAGAAAATCATTAAAATGTTACAAATAAAATTTTATTTCCTAACCGCAAAATTGCAGGGCGGTTTCGAAAAACTATTAGGCGCAAGGGTGGTCGTTCTAACGACAATAATTATTGTAGCCCTTAAATATGATTAGGGAAAAATTCAAGCAGTAGGAAGAACTAATTAAATTGATAATTTCATACAATTATATGAACCGTAATACTTAAACTGAAAAGAGTTCTCTTCTGGTTATACCAGCAAATATCTACCGCCCCAAAACAAAAAGTCCTATCTGCGAAATTTGCTAATTTGGTTTTGCACACTCAACTAGAAAGTAGTACCTAAAATTTTCGGGTCTCAGAAAAATCATAAAATTTTGTTCTGAGTGAAAATAACTTGGCACCAAAAGTACTAAACTAAAATTTATTTTGGGATATTTCCATTTTTTGGATCTGAATGAATTTTTAAATCGACTTCAAATAAATAAGAAAGAACACTTGTAAGATTTTAGCTTCCACCTCATTTTTATTAACCAATAACAAAGGTGGTGAAATTCCCCGTTAAAAATGCATAGGATATCTTTTCAGTTCCATGTGTTATTGGTCTAAATATCTAAAATTTTCAGAAATCGGTTAATGATAATACTACTATTATATGGAGAAAAATTTCAAATTTCATCTCATTATATTAGTTAAGATTTACACCGTGCCACCATTCTCTAATTTTCTAGTTTCAGCTTATAGCTTAAAAGAGTTAAGGGTGAAACAGAATGAACGCCGTTAAACGGCGCGGCGCCAAATGTCAAATTTAAATTGAAATGCTTTGTGTGCACAGTAACCTATTTACACGCATTTCAACTTAAATTTGACATTTGCGTTTTTGTTTCTGGCTTAAAAGGGCTCCTATTCTGCATTTTTAATTTCGATTTTTGCTAGTTTAATTACAACTTTTATTACAGCCATAAAAATTCCAAAAAATGAATAGGTTTTTTTAGATTAAAAGGTAAAGTTCGATTTCAGACAGATGAGGGGGGGGGGCTTTGATTTGTGGCAATAGTAAATTCCTTGGGGGGTCTGAAGATTGTAACCATTTTTGACAGGGGGGGGGGGATTGAAAAGTCGGGAAAAATTACGGACGCCATTTCTGGACGACCCCTAAGATCTTGTCCTATCACTATTGATAAATTTGCAGTAGTATCAAATTGTCAATTCAATTTACTAAAAGCTCGCTAAAAGTTTATAACTACATTTACTCTATGTAATCAATTTTCTTCAACACCTTTTCCAAAAGTAATTTAGAAAATTAATATATCAATAAAATGCACAATAAGAGTGCATTTTATTAATTTATAAAAACCTTGAAAAAATTAATTAATTTAAGGAACTTGCAGTGCTATTCAAAAATCTTGAATTGTAATTCATATTTGTCAATTGATATTCTGAAGGCGTCAATCGTAATTCAGATTTGTCAATTGATATTCATAAGCCGTCAATTTCAATTTATAAACCGACAAATGAAAATTTAGATAGCGTCAAATAAAAATTAGAAAGCACTAAATGAAATTTAGAAAGCGTCAAATGTTCAGCTCAATGAAAGCATTAGTTGGCTTTTTTTTTTCTAAAATGTGAATCTTGTAATTCTGTGTTGACTGCAAGGCAGTTCAAAACAAAACTGAGCCCCAATCTTTGGATTGGGGATTATTTTAATAATAATCTTATATAACCAAAAATACATAAATTTTTTTTCGATTTTTATTAAAGCCTTATCTCCCCTCAGTCGTGATGCTTCTTTGACAGAAGCGTCGTGACCCATCTCTTTCTATGCATGTGATGTGCGTTCGAATTATTTTCACATACATAGAGGACCTACTTGTTTAACGTGGGCTCCGAACCACGGGAAGTGTAATACACTTCATTGCGAGATGGGCCCTCTGGCAAATTACCTCGGTGGTTTGCCATTGCCTTCCGAGGAGAAACGGTCAGAATAAAGTTTTTACTCTGCCCGGATTTGAACCGAGCATTTCGCATTAGCAGTAGGCGCACTTAACCACTAAGTTATGACCGTCTCTATACTGCAGTGCAGTATAAAGCCTTATACTGCACTGTAAAAAAGCCCACTTTTACTGTGCATTCTAATTTTTATTTGACGTTTTCTAAATTTCATTTAGTGCTTACTAATTTTCATTTGACAGTTTCTAAATTGAAATTGACGAATTATAAATATCGATTGACAAATATAAATTACGATTGACGCCTTCAGAATATCAATTGACAAATCTGAATAACGGTTGACGATTTTTAAATTACTGCTAGAAAATGTCTAGAGCCAGTTATTAGTATCTTGCATGCTGATGAAACATTTTAAAGCAACAAACCCAAAAACTAAGTATTAAAAGATGAGTCGCTTCGTTTGGATACCGTGCAGCATCCATAATTAGTAGCTCTCTTCTCTCTTTCTCTCTATCGCTCGGAAACAACAGCAAGGACGTGAAATACATTTTGAAGCCGTTTTACATCTGGAAAATTGTAAGAAACTCAAAATTGTATCGTAAATATTTTTACATAGAACCTTACTAAACCATTCTCCATCCATACCAGATGATGGACCACTCTTTGGACAGGTTTTTAGAGCTTAGATTCAATGTGTACGATGACTTATTTCTTCACGTCCATTATAGGTTTATTTCACAACAGTTAGGTAGAAACTTTGATTATGTAATATTAGATAAGCAAACCTTATGGGAGTTTCGGAAACACCTGGTGGTTCTTGTTATTGCTAGAAACTCATAATTGTATCGTAAATATTTTTACATAGAACCTTACTAAACCATTCTCGATTCATATCAGATGATGGACCACTCTTTGGACTGGTTTTTAGAGTTTAGATCCAATGTGTACGATGACTTATTTCTTCACGTCCATTATAGGTTTATTTCACAACAGTTAGGTAGAAACTTTGATTATGTAATATTAGATAAGCAAACCTTATGGGAGTTTCGGAAACACCTGGTGGAGTTCAAAATGTTATCAACAGATGGCGCTACTAAATTGAAAGTCGCCAATAAATAGTTAGTGCACCAATCACAAACCTTTTGAAGATCTCTGAAAATACAAATGAGTAATTACAAAATTAAAGTACTTTATTACTATTTTAAATTGAGTGGAAATTTCAACTACAAAAGGTGTATCCAAAATTTCCATAAGGTTTGCCAGTCTGAACTATATAATCAAAAGTGTAACGATATTTTGATATGCACCGTTTCGTTTCTAAGTTTGCTAACCATAGGTTGAATACTTGTATCAAAAAATACAACCTTTTAACAGGTTTTCTTTGGACGGGGGGGGATTCATGGATTATGACAAAAGTGGCAGAACTAACCAATTTTTTACGAGAGTAAAGACGGTGATCTGGAGCTCTTTTATAATATTTTTATAAAAAAATTTCAATAGCTCTCTGATATTTTTATAAAATTTAAAGGCAAAAATGAGCTTTTTCAGCTTTAGGACGCCATATTGGAGGGTGAGAAGTACCAAACAGGATCTGAAATAAATTTATCTGAATTTAGAAATAACTTCTAAAATCAAGCAACAACTCTGCAATGATATAATTTGATAACAAAAATAATCAGTGCAATATATGATTCTGGTTCAGTTAGAACCCCCCCCCTTACATTTGTTCGGTTCCTATCCGAATCCTATATCTTCTTGAGTTTGAGAGTTTCATTAGCAATGTCTTGTTTCTGTTTAGGCAAAATCCTGATTTTACACTCATAGAAACGAGAATAGAGGTTAAGCTTATCAAAACAATAATCTTTTAACCTTTTAATAGGTTTAACAGAATGATTCCATATGGCATCCGGTAAGCACAACTGGGGGTGTCTAAACCGTACCCAAAATATAAATCCCTCCCCCCTATTTATTGCCTGCAGTAAAATGTTGAATGTCTACGTTATGAAAAAAACCAACTTGTAAGTATGTACATACAAAAGGAAACATTGCAATTTTCTAAAATTCAATAAATTCTAAACCATGAAAGTTCTTCATTTATATAGAAAAATAAAAAAAATATCCACAAATTGGCGGAGATTTCATTAGTATAGATTTTTACTTTTTAATTAAGACAACACTTCATTACCTATCTAGATTTTACCATTAATTATAAATTTCAAAAGATACGCACAAGAAACATGGAATCGAAACTTCGGCATTTTCGGAGGAACTGTCAAAATATAATTTTTTCAATTTTCATGGGGTTTATTTCTATTTAGATTAATTATTTACAGAGCATCCATAACAGAAACCCTCATTTCTGGCTCTACGTTCATAATCTAACTCCCTTAGATTTCTTCCGCGTCTTGACTTCTATAAAGTAGTTATTTTACGTTAGATGCAATTTCTTGCCTATCCTTGCCGATGGAGTCAATTTAAATTTGTCTCTTATTTTTTTCTTTGGTGGTTCCTTTCTATTTTGTTTATCCTGCTACGCATGTTCTTTTAATTTTTTTTTGTGCATGCACTCCTATTAAATTACAAAATATTTTTGGAGAGGGTCCCACATTTGGTGTTTAGCTTAATCAGTATTAGGAAATGGTCGAATAACTTAAGATTAAAAATAACTGTCTTGGGAGGGCTGCTACATCTAAATTTATACAATGGGCCTCATTTAGACGGAATAACATGCACATCCTTTTAAAATCAAGATTCCCTGTTACCCCAAGGTATTCCACCTGTACTTGCGTCACGCTCTAGTAAATGAGACAAATTTCAAAAAGCAAAAATCGGAGTGGCACCGAATTGTGTGAACCCAAACACTCGACAGGTTTTTTCTGTGCATTCAGTTGGTGCATTATATCATTATGTTCTTGATTCTCAAAGAACCCCCAAATTATTGAAATTACGAGATCGCAAGATAAAATTTATATGAGATGCCCTTCTGATATCAAAAAGAGTGCGCTTGATGGTTAAGGAATGGATTACAAAACGTCATTTAAATGGTGTACTGCAGACTTCCAGAGTATAGAAAAATTATTTACATATTCTGGTATCCACTCTTCAGCAAAAAAAAATTCATAACGAATTTGCCATGCAGCGGTGCCTTCTCTCTTCATAAAAGCTTTTTTGCATCCTTAATGAACATTAACCCAAACTAATAACGGGTTTTTAGCATCAAATAACCACATTAACCACTGAGTGCTGGTGACTATCATTGTGCTTACTTTTGATAATCTAAAATGCTTTATGCATTATTATCCTACTTAAAATTAATATTTTCCCACATCGCGCTCTCGCGTACAACAATTTTCAAAAATTGAAGTTGTTCAAGGTCACATTTAAAAATTGCTTCTAACCCGACACAATTTCGATATTTATGTCGATAATTTGTTGGAATTACGCAATTAAATTTAATTTTTTAAATTGGCAATCGTGTAATTTTCTAACATACTCTCCGCTAATATTTCTAATATAAAAGTAAGGATCATCAAATTTAAGAAGCGGTTCCCATAATTCTCCTAAATTCTCGACGACCACAAAATCAAAAATGATCAAAGTTAACTATAATTTTCCAACAATACCACATTGTAAATTAAATGACACTAAAAGTACTATAATCCTCATTTCTTCTCTGCAATTACAGAGGATAGACATGTGATTAGGTCCTAAAATAATTTTTAGCTAAGTCTAGTCGAATTACATTAGCTGAGTCTATAATTCAAGCCCCCGGGATTTCGTTTTGTATTCGACCAATTTATATTACATTAGCGGAGTTATTTGAAATTATAATAGGACCAAATAACTTTTCATCTTAGTCTACCAAATTATCCTTGTAAGGTAGCAACCAACCACGCTACCAAATTATTCATAACAAAAAATCGTACCTTACTTTTTTCGAAAAATTATTTCCTCATAAGCACCACCACCACGAATAAACAAATTTAATTAGCTAATTCTACAAATTAACGTGTGCAAATTTTTGTTAAACTACGTGTTAATTTAGTTTAATTGTGCTTAAGTGCAATTAACTATTTTTATTATTTTAAAAACATTTCACTGCAATTACTTCACAATTCCATTAGTAATTTTGTTATACAATTTTTTAGTTAATTACCTTTAATTATATGTTTATATTTCTAAGTTGCAATTTTTTTTCATTTAAATTGAAAATTATTTGCTCGTGTACGCGAAGGTATTTACCGTTCCAAGTTAAAATTTAATACAATTTCTCGCACCTTAGGTAGGTAATTATTTAGCTAATTACTTTGAAATTATGTAAAAAACCTTGTTTTGGGATAAAAACTGGTAATTAGTAGTATTGATTATAAATTTTGGAAAGATACGCAACCGTGGGCACCTTAGGTACTTAGGCATCTTAGGTACCTGTCAATATCTTTTCGATTTAGTCGTGATTAACGTATTGGTGCTTAACTCGACTAAACGGTTGCTTAACAAAAATTTTTCTTTCTTTCTCGTCCGTGCTTCGGAACTCACGTGAAGCAGTAGGTCCCGTATAGGTGGTGACGAGACGATAAGACCCCCCCCCCCCCAACTGAGCGACCGCTGTACTGTTAGATTTTACGGTTTTACGAGTAATTGGTGTAGTGTTCGATTTTGTACATCCCCGACATCTGCGGCTGGAAATTCTTCTGTATAGAGAAGATCCCTTCCGGTGCCGTGGTTCAGATTCCACGTTAAATAAGTAAGTCCTCCACGGTAGTAAGGGTTGCCCGCTACCGTGTAGCACGATGTGAGTACAGCTAAACTTCGTACATCCCCATGCTACTGCTTCTGATTCCACTATAAATTCGATAGACCCCTCCATGTACCCTACACAGGCGGAGGATTCCATGCGACATTGAATTTCAAATAGGGGTACACGAATATCCCCCCCTTCTTTCTAACCACTGCCTAATGAGAAGCTTGATATCTGATGTGTGACGTAAGGCCCAATACTCCAATGTATCGAAGACCATGTTTATGTTTTAGTCCTGACGGGGCCACCATATTCCCTAACATGTAGGGCTCTTGGCCTATAGTCACTATATTTAGCTCGGCCTTTGGCCTCGCACCTTAGGTGCCTATCGATAGTTTCCTAACTTCATCGTGAATAACATTTTTCATGCTTTTCTCGGGCCAAACGATGTCATCATCACAAAGATTATTTCAGATTGTTAATAAATGAATAAACCACTCATTGTTTCGAGGCGAGGCAGAAGGCCGAGCTAATTAATATTCGGCATCCTGAAATTATATGACAGGTGGCCGCAGTATGCCTAAAAACAATACGGTTTAGATTTAATGTCGTCCTGTTTATATCCATCTTCCTTTTGTGTTTATGACATCTGAGGCCGTGGCGGTTTGCTATAAGCAGCCATGGAGCCATGGCACTACAATAAGAAATCAGCCTAAAAATTTGTTTTAATGTTCTAAAGAAATGTAATTTTTTTTAAATTTTCTGTTCTGTCCATCACAAAATAACGATCTAGAAAATTCTGACAGAGACCCAAGATGCGAGGCCGAAGGCCGAGCTTATTATGGTGATCAATACGAGTAGCAAAATCAGAAACCCATTGCGTCTGTTGTTCTTTTGTTAGTCGACTTATGTAAGAGCCCCATCGAAACGGCTTGACTCGAGGTTGTTTGTAGAAAATCTTAATAAGGACTTCCTGGCTGATTTGTGTTTGTCAGGGTTGAAGGAAACCTGGCCATACAGGCTCAAACAAAGTTACCTTGCTTTTGATCGAATTGGTTATTATTTTTATATGGATATATAGTAATTTTCAACTTTCAAAATTAGTAGATAAACAACACGCATTCTAACGAATGAAATCGGATCTGAAAATTTTCAAATTTTTGCATCAGACTGCTTGTTGTTAATCTAATGATGTTGAGTGTTTCAAATTACTACCTAAGTTTTATTTTACTATTTTTATATAAATTACCCCTCCCCGCCGCTCGGTTCTGATTGAGGCATTTATAGTGGGTTTGGAACAAAATCACAAGAACTATAATCCCATCTGATACCGGCACCAAAAATGCCACATATCCAAAATTCCGATGCCGAAAATCCCGACAAGACCAAATCCTTTCCAGAACAATCACATATAAGTACGAAAATCTGGACAATTTTGCCACAAAATTAAAAAATAAAAGGAACTTAAAACTCAAAATTTGGTCAGCGATTAAAAGATTAGGTTAGAAAATATCGCATCACGTAGGACCTTCAGACGGACCTTGACGTTATCAGATCAGATAACTGATAACTTTCGGGTAATGTCAATATTTTTTATTCTAGGGGCATCCAGAAACTAAATTTTATTTTACTATTTTTATACAATTTATAAATTGTATCCCCCCCCCCCCCCGCGCCACTATTGAGGTATTTATAGCGAGTTTGGTACGAAATTGTTGAAACCATAATTCCTGTCCAACTCCTACTCCGAAAATCACCACAAATCCAAAAGCCCGACGTAACAAATACCGGCAACACAAAAATCCCTCCAAGAAAATTCCCGTAAAGTTGTTTTTTTTTCATTTTACTGCGAATAAAAAAACTGGTATTTTATCTTATCGGAATTTTCTGCCGCCGGGATTTTAGCTCTGTCGGGATTGCGACATTCGGGCATTCGCTACATTACCGTCCTACCGGGATTTTCATTTAAACAAATAGCGGGATTTTGCCTTAGTCGGAATTACCATCCTACCGGGGTTTTGCCTTTTCTACCACCTGGAGTTTGTCCTTGTCGGGATATCGGCCGTCGAGATTGCAACATTCACTTTCTGTATTTCAGTCTTAAGCTGTTTAACGGTCCAAAGAAGTGACAATCATCCTATTAAAAATTTTGAAGCGCGATAGGGATCGTAAACACGATAAAGAAATATGAAGCCGACGACATGATTTGAACGACTTACTTTTCTGGATAGCCCTGGTCAGCGCCGTAGCAAGGGTGAGGCGACTGAGGTTTGCCTCAGGCGCCATCGTAATGAGGGGCGCTAAACCTTGACAAAATTTCAAAATGTTAAAATCTTTTGGGAAGGGGGCGAATATATTCAAATTATCCTCAAGCTAAGCTTTAAGCTAAGCCTCAAGCTAAGGGGTCATCGCAATGGGGGCACTAAACCTTGATAAATTTTCAAAATGATAAAAATCTTTTGCGAGGTTATATTATATTCAAATTTTCAATTTATTAAAAAAAATCTTAGTTTTGATGTATGTCGTCAATGTTTCGTGCATAAAACGTAGCTTAAACCATTAATGGGGGGGGGGCTCATAGCCTCTTATATAGTTCCATTCCCACTGTCTACAATTTTTAACGTTTTATTGAACCTTAAGATAACCACAGGTTCCAATTTGAAAACTCACGTAAATTTAAGAATTCGTTTGATTATAATGCGCATATTTACACTCTTGATGTTGCGCGCGCAGGCTGAGCTGCGATTGAACGGATAGAGGACTGCAACTAGCGTAAGTTGCAATTTTGTACCTTTCGTCCTCTGTTTGTACCAAAATTGCAAATTTATGTTTAGATGCTCAAGCAACAAAGTTAACTGTGTAAAAGCCTCTAGAGCATAAAAATGCGCCAAAAAATTCGTGTAAACTTACCAGTAACACGCAGTTGCTCATCTTTCTGAACTTTATAATCAGCGCTAGCTTCTGGGGGTTTCCGTGAAAAACCATTGATTATGCGAATTTTCACAATAATTCATTTTCGCGAGCTCTAAAATTCTTCTCCGAAAAGTAGATTCTTGAAAAAGAAAAAAATGATAATCATAGTAGCGTAGATCAAAAGACGTTACAGATCCGAAAATAATTTTGCGAATACATAATGAAACATAGATGGCAGCACGAACTGACCGGTAATTTTTGTTTATTTTCCCAACTTTTACGCAATCTTTTGTCTTAAAATAAATTAAACTCGCCGATCTTCATTTCTTTGACGTTCCCTAATTGCTCAATATTTCATTATAGAAGTATTATACATATCAATTTTAAATTTTAGCCAACCTTTTCCGGTTATTAAGAACCAAGCAAACTTTCCGAGGTGCAATTTTAAGTTTAATTAAAAATTGTTGATTCAGCTCACATACAATTTAATTTGGAGTTGTGAATTTAGAAACTCAGTAGCGACTTTTGTAAATTATAGGCGATCCTCAAGAAGAGTGCAACAGTTGCGGCAAAATGTACTTAAGTGGATCATCTCCAGGTACGTGTTCAGCATGTAAATCACAAAATAACAAAGCTCATCCCGATTCGGCGGAAGATTCATGTGGAACGCACACCGAAGATAGCAACGGAACGCCCGAATGAAGAAAATCGTCGTTTTGTTAAAACTGTAACTTTAATAGGCAGGGCCGGATTTTTAGTATTTAGGGGTGCCTTTAACGATATTTTTGATAGTACAATGTATATATAATTAAGAAAAAAACAACAACACAAATTGTTTTATTTTGTTATTTATTGTATTTTTATTTCTTTTGCGTAGGTAACGTAAGTGTACAAAATACTATATTGAAAAAAAATGTAGTCAATAATAGTGCTTGTGTAATAACAAATAATTGCTAGCATTTAGCGCTATTAAAGTATTCGTCCTTAGAATTAAATTATTATTTATAGGATATGTGATTATAATGTACATTTTTGAGAAAAATGCCATTTTTGTGCCGCAAAATGTAATTCATAAATTTAGTTAGACTGTATTTATAAAATATTTATTTATTTAGTTGTAACTTCCAGGTCAGGCTTCCGTTCTTCACGATTTTCTCAGATCTCTACCAAACGACTCATTTAATTTCTTCTATTCGGAATTCATGCCTGGCGGTTTCTGCAGTTTCCCCTCGAAATACAAAACTCGTTTCTTTATTTAAGAGCCTTCTGGTCTGATCCCATCTATCAAGAACCTTATTTACGTTAGAAATAAATTTTAAAAATTAATTGGCAAGATGTACGACCATATAACGGAAAATAATAAGTAAAGCTACAAGAGATAATCCGATCAATGTGACAGAATCGTATTGACATATCAAAATAACATCATCTTCCAATTAAGACCTGTGAACATTTTTAACTACACGTTATAGTTTCATAAATCAATTTCGAGTGGGTGGTTGATTTTTCTCCACAGTCCGAAACAAGCGGCTTTCACCCCTCCTGCTTATACCCAAAAAAAACTTTTTAATCGAGTTCCGCTTTATGCTCATGAATCATTTTGATACAATTTAATGGACCCGTTGATCTTCTGGTACCGCACTAAATAAATACCGTGTGACAACCAACATGACAGACGACATTATTTTTTTTGATGGATTAACCGAAACTTTTACTTTACTCAACCGAAAATTATCAATTAGTATTGAAGAATATTAAATATGGCGTTTAAAAATTATTAACACTAAGTTGAACTTAAAATGCGTTAAGCATGTAAGACGTGACAAGTTTCCTTTAAAGATTGCATAATCTAATTTAATTATTCAAATTTTTTTCTTCTTTGCTGTTTCTGTAAAGGTCAATATTGAAAAATAAATTTCTTGAAATAGTCTACACGAGGCTCAGAAAGTCTACGACTTAATCGCGTTGCTATCCTTTCGCATGGCGTCTATTTTGATACCGTTCTAAGTTATTTGTTCTTTTTTTTTAATTAAATTATTATTCAAATATTGTAAAGTATTGCTCAAAATCGTAGCATAAATAAATTATGTATTATTTAAATTACTGTTTAGACGTATGAGGTATGTTATAAAAAATATGTAAATAAGTGATCTTTATGTTTGTTTTAATCGTATTAAGGGTCTAGCATTTATCTAGTCAATTTTTATTATTATTATTTTTATAAATATATATTTGTAATAATCAGCCACATTGTATTACACATACAAATAAATAACAGTTGCTTTTTATTTGTTAGTTTATTTTATGAACATGCCCAAGTTCCACGTTGGGCGCCAAAATGGTAAGTATTTTCTTTTAAAGGACTATAGGAGTTTTTCCAAGGGTAGGATGAAACTGAAAATTAAGAAAAATTCATGAAAGCTCATTTTTAATATATTAAATATTACAATGTAAATAAACAAACCAATTTGTGCTGCCACCCCCGAAAAAAGGATTTTTCCGAAAAACTGGAAAACCCATTCGAAAAAACACTTTTATGAATATTTATGAATATTTAGGTTTCATATAAATATAAATTGATATTTATGATGCAATAAATTAAAAAGATCCATAAAAAAGATTTAGGACTCGGAATACCAAATAACATAATAAATGGATAATGGCAAGATTATGCACACTTCTCCCTCTGAATGCTACAACTCTGTAACCGATTAATTGCTAAGAAAAAAGGAATTTAGTCTTGTTCATTTTCAATTACTTGATAT
Organism: Podabrus alpinus; assembly: GCA_932274525.1. Lineage (NCBI taxonomy): Eukaryota > Metazoa > Arthropoda > Insecta > Coleoptera > Cantharidae > Podabrus > Podabrus alpinus. The sequence goes on along the minus strand of OW026456.1, from coordinate 48,901,057 downwards.
TTTGCTCTAAAGTAAGTCCAAACCGAGATATTCATAAAAATATGTCTGTTATCACGCGGTTTTTCAAATATGGCGGCCAAATCTGGAGCCAATACTCGCATAACTGTTTTAAACGCCCCTTATGGATTGGCCTAATATTAGAAATCCGTTAGCAATTCATCAATCGAGGTAATAATAAGTTGTCCACGCCCACGATTCGTGCCAAAAACTAATGAACTTCTAAGCGAAGCCGAAGGCCGAGTCGTGTCATTATCTAAAAGTGACTATTTATTTATATACAGTAATATCTTTATATATATAAACCCAAAATCAGTACATAAACAACAGGCATTCTATATTTAATTTAATCCGATTTATAAAAATCGAGAAAACCGATTTGGTAACTTCTCTTTTTTTCATTGAAAATTTAATTTGTGGTTTTAACTGAGTTGATTTAATCCCGGAGATTAAACCGCGAATTAAACTTTCAATTAATCAAATCTGGACTTGACAAAGTATTCAAAAAATTGCACTAGACTGCTTGTAGTTTATCTACTGCTTTTGAGTATTAAAACTTACGATATATAAATAAATAGTCACCTCCAGTTATTGTATGACTCGTTTAGAATGCTATCAGTCGTTGGCACGAGCCATTTGTCCCGTCCTATAAGTTTATCACGTTAACATAGTAAAATATACCAATACTGTGCCCAATACCATGATATAACAATTGCAAAAACAATCGAAGTTTAAGCGGAAGTAAGGACGAGAAACTCCATCCATTCAAATTGTAAACGTACGTATGTAGGTAGCTCATCAAAAATGGTCCGCATTTGCCTTATCGTGTGACCGCAGTTTCGTTGTCATCCCGTATATAATGGGGACTCAAGGCGTCAGACACGCATTGGCAAAGCGAAAATTTTTATGAGAGATTAAACTTATAAGTAATAATAAAGTTGCCTTCAACAGGATTATTGCAAAATACTTTCGATAGGTGGCAGACTGTTTTGACAATTCTCTTGAAGTTTAAGCTATGCAAACACTCAAGAGGTTTGTGAATCGAGGATGGTATCAACCAGCCAGTTGGCCAAGCGCCAACACCTAGAGACCCACCGGTCTCTACAACTCCCAACGCCAGACAAGCCAAAGTCAGATGAAGGAGAAGGCCGGCTACGCCGGGATGCTCCATCAAAGACATATCAGGTAAAGGTATAAATGTAAAGGATGGTCACTCTGTATGCCTCACCAGTTTCAGGAATGCAAAATATATACCAGAGACCTACAGGCTTGGGCGACTTTTGTACTCCAATTCCCTGTGTTAGAACACCACGGGGGGGGGGTTATTTGATTTTGAGTGGCTGGGCATTTGGGCGGATGTATACGGAGGATATTCTACTTAATTATATCTCCGGCTGTATTCCGGAAATTTGAGCACGCAGGCTAGGGCTTCACCAGTGGAGGGGGGGTCATAGGAAGGTTAACCTCGGGAAGTAAGACAGTCTGGCTAAATTACAAACTATCGGAGCGACTGATCCTCCTTCGACGCGAAAATTCTGGCTGACGGGTTCTCGACTTTGCCACTTACACATGAGATTTGCCTTCTTTTCCTCCATCTTCTTCTTTTTCTCTTTCATCGAATAGACCCAGCTATATTGTGGAATCAGTAGATGTAGATAAACCTGCATGACCAGCAGTAGGTGACTGCGATATCTGTCATAATATTCTTCTTCCACTTTTATTAAGAAGTCTCCCTCTTAATATAGGTCCAGGACCTGTTTTTTACTAATTTTTTCTAATTAGTTCTGTGAGCATTTTTGAATTTTACATCTCAGGTAGCTTGCTAGGCTTGCCTTTCGATGTGCCTGCACCCTATTTTTTATTGTTATGATGGCAAATCATTAACGCAGGGGGACCGACGGCTTTACGTGCCCTCCGAAAGCACGGAACACGGCCAAGAAATGTTAGACTGTACCCGGAATCGAACCGGGGAGCCCTACGTTAGCAGTTGATCGCACTAACTATCAGGCCATGACCGTCGTCTGACCTGTCATGACCTGTCATAATATAATATTCAAATATCATGACCGTCGCTAGCCAAAGAGCGGGGGGGGGGGTAAAACTATCCTTGATTACCGAATGTCTTTGTTTCTAGGGAAGTCTCAAAACCCAAACCTGCATTTTAAAATTCATTTACTGTTTCGCACCAGCTATGCGAAGGATGTGTGGGCTAGGCCCGGTAATCCGCAAATAAATTTATAATTCCGATTCTGATGGTATCACTCCGAGAAACTCAGACAAGAAGTTTCGAACTCCAATAGGACCGGACCCGGGAGTGATTCAGGCGACTATGGCATACAATCGGACTCGACTGAATTATTAGCATGTACATCGCCACAGGCGCAAACCTTCACAAAATAACTTTGCCTCCTTTTCCCCCACCAAGTTAAGCAACGACTCCCGCTATTTTATTTTCTTTTGGAGTCTAATACGGAATGTTAAATTTGCATTTAAAGCAACTTCTAGATGGAGAACTACGAACTCCATCGAAATTTTCAAGCCATGCCTGTCGCAAATCGATCTCTTGCTGGAGATAGTTCCTGGAGAAAGGTTGTGAGGCTCAAATCTCGACCGAACAACCAAGTTAAGATGAAGTGGCGCACCAGTTATGATGAAGGAAGTACGGGCTAATCCCAGTATGCCGATTTTCCATTCATGATTCCAATTCCAAGGATGGTATCACCCACCTACCCCATTTCCCCACTCCTACACAAAACCCCACAATTTGACGACTCGGTTCCAATGCCAACTTTCGAGTTACTAATCCCTCTAAAATAGTTCACCACGCATTTCAACCCCATCATGGGATGAAGGAGATTAAGCAATCTTGCTTGCTCGCTGAGGATGGTATCGCCATGAGTTGCCTTCACGAGACTTGCGGTAAAAAAAAGTGCGACAGCGCTTGTTATACCAGCCAAGATTAGCTTTTACTTAGCAACACGACGCGCTCCCTGGGGCCCACCACTAAATTCTTCAGTGGTCTACCGGAAAACTCGGCACGTAGGTTAGAACTCCACCCAGGGCTGGACTTAGAATTGATTCGGGCGACGGGGCTACAATCGGACTCGACAGAATCATTCTCAGACCCAACTCGCGCTTGGAACGAATTTTCGTTTCAGGGTGCGATTGATACTCCTAGACGCGGAAAATCCGACCGATTCGAACTCTAAGCCTCGCATAGTTTAGCTTTGCCTACCTTACCGCAACGCAGCGAAGCAGCGACCTCTGTCATACTTGGGGTTCAATGTGGAACGTTAAACCTGCAATGTCTAGATGGAGACTACGTCCTCCATTGCAATGCTCAAGCCATGCCTGTCATAAGCATGAACCGAATTTTGATCTGAACCAAATCTAGTTCACGATAAACTATTTGAGAAATAGTTTATCTTTTTATTTTCGGTTAAGCCTTTGGTGGTCGGTATACGGCTAGCTATGTTTTTCTTAGCGGAGGCAGGGTCGTAGGTAGCCTGCAATGCCTTACGAGAAATGCTTACTTTAAAAAATAAAAATGCAGATGTAAAATTAACAATTTTAATAAAATAATTGTATGAATCAATTACAACAATGAACACTTCTTCTTCTTCGTCGTGTGCTTCTTGTCAGAAGCGTGGTGACCCTCTGAGACTAACTAGCTTGGATAGTTCTTTCTATGACTTTACGCCATCGGCTTCTGTTCCGGGCCTTTCTTGCAGCTTGCTCTAGTGTGCCACCAGTGATTTCTTTGATTTGGTCGGTCCATCTCTTTGGCGAACGACCTCGCGATCTCGTACCCTGAACCATTCCTTGCACAACCAATCTCTCCATATTGTCGGGCTCTCTGCGTTGTATATGTCCATAGAACCTCGCTATTCTTTTCTGAATGAGGCTGGACAGTCTTTGTGGCTCTTGAATTTCTTCCACAATGGAAAGGTTCGTTCTTTTCTCCATCCAAGACAGTCTTAGTAATCTTCGCCAGCACCACATTTCGAAGGCGTCCACTTTTTTTTCATCATTTTTCCTCATGATCCAGGTTTCCGATGCATATAGGAGGATGGGGAACACGAGTGTCTTCATCAATGCTTTCTTGGTGTTACGAGTGATGTGCCTATCAGCCCATATTTTTTTAAAGCTTTTTGTTGTTGTTCTAGCAATTTCTATGCGACGTCTGATTTCGGGTGTACAATATCCATCATTTGAGATCATGGATCCCAGATATACATATATATCGGCTCACCACTTCGCATTTGGCTATTTTTTAATATGTGGTCTATTTGATGCTTTCCTGTCGACAATCATTACTTTTGTTTTCTCATAATTAATGAGTAGTCCATATTGTTGGCTCTCATATTCTAATGTGGTAATAAGTTGTGCTAGTTCTTCGGCGCTACTAGCAATGAGAGCCGTGTCGTCAGCAAATCGCAAGTTGTTTATTTGAACAATGAACACACACAGTTTGAAATTAGTCAAAGAGATGAACGTTTGCAAAAACAAATATTGACGAACTGGTAAATACAGTTTGTCACACCAAGTGATCCAATACAATTTAAAGTGACTAAAATAACCACCTAATGTTTCGCTAAGTCGAAAAGAAATAAGAAAGATCGACTTACCAGTACTGATTTGTCTTACAATATAGAGAACGACAACTGTGCTACTTCTTTTCTGAGCGAAACTGGTCGTAAAGCTTGAACTATCACAAAACACTTGGTGAGACTGTCTTCAGCTCCTGTGATGTTGAAATTGAACCGGACCTTGATGGAACCTTGGTCGTGAGAAAATAACCCGTCGTATTTGACTGAAATTTAGGTACTCCAAATGTACTCCGTCTTGTAACAATTTACTAGGCGTTCCGAAATAATTGAACACATAAATAAAATCTTCAATAATGGACAATCAGAAAGTTGCAAAGTTTTACTGATGCAATATATGAAAACTTTATGGTTGACAAAAGGTAGCGTACTCCATACAACCAAATTACAACGTGATATCTTGAACTCGCCACATGGGTAACAAAAGATAACCATAAAAAATAGAAGTTCACGACTGCTTCTAAATCCGTAATTAATTACGAGCAGCTTCGAGAGAAACACGATACACACTCTTCCAATGACTAATTGAAAAGTAGCTCGAAACGGACAAATAATAATTAATAATATTATCCAAAAATGGTCTTTTCCAAAATGTCGACCTACAACGTACGTCTCTCGAACAGAACTGCAGCGCGCCAGTCGTCAGACTTCACGCAAGCGCGGATCTAATTCTAAGCGGCACTTTAAAAAGGTAGCATTAAATGCACAGGGTGAAACGTAAGTGACGGGTTCTAAAAACCGTCACAAGCAAGAAAGCAGCGGAAGTTTGTCCCCTGCTGGAGACTGTTCCCGGTGAAATGAAATGTTCAGATGAAAATCGCGATCCCAGAAGCCAAGTTCAAGCGCAGTGATGAAGGAAATATGGGCTAGTCCCGGTATTCCTAATTTCATTCGTGATTCCGATTCCGATGGTATCACTTTTTGATTTATTTGTTGAAAATAAATATACAAGATGAAAACGACGGTCATGGCCCGATCAACTGCTAATGTAGGACTCACCGGTTCGACTGCGGGTACAGTCTAAAATTTCTTGACCATCTTCCGTGCTTCGGAGGGCGCGTAAAGACGGCGGTTGCCCTGTGTTAATGATTTATCATCATAACAATAAAAAACAGGGAGCAGGCTCATCGAAAGGTAAGCCTAGCAAGCTACTTGAGATATAAAAACCAAAATGTTCATAGAACTAATACATAAATTATTAAAAGGACAGGTCCTAAACCTAAAGAATTCTTAATAAGCATAGAGGAAGAAGATAAACGTAGAAAATAATGCCAAGAAAACTACAGAAAAATTTAAATTTTAAATAAAATCATCTACTTCGTTTGACTCTTTTGATCCGAAGTGCACAGATTTATTGGATTAAAGCTCGCGTCCTCTTCTGATCTAAAATGAAGTCAAAAGAAAAAGGGAGTCAGAAGGGTGTGGATAAGAGATTGTGTCGTCATTCCAGCATGGGCGCTATTTCATGTGTTACCATTGGGGGGAGGGGGGAAGTTTTGTAATTTTTTTACTGATGAACCAAATGTTGCTGTATGAGTTAGGGCTAAAGTCAGTAATAACAGGTAAGAGGAGTATTTAAGGGGGCATAATAATTTTCGTACTTTCTATTTATTAAAAATATGAATATTCAACTTTTACATATGCAGTGGCGTAGCAAAGATTTCTCTACACTGGCGATGGTCGCTAAATCAATATATTTACATAAATCTAGGTCATAATGCAACCGAAATCTTATTTGGAATAGTTGAAATTTGTATAAAATACTTGATATTCCACGAGAAATAGCGACGCAGGCGTTTTTGAGTATGAAAACTTGAGAACATATTTTTTTATACCTAGTAGACAAAAATAATTAATTTTTTTAAAAACAAATATTATTTTCAAGAAATAATAAACAATACTTGAAAAAGATTCTTAGGTACATTTCGTCGGCCCACCCATGACGAATTTTTTAATTAAATGATTGCCAAACGTTTTAGTTTCAATGAGCTTCCATTCAAATCATTTGAACCACAAGCATCGCGAAAACTTGATCGGAGCTTCGGGGGAGCTGTAGAAACGACCCCCTCCCTTTGCGAATATTTTTATTCTATAATGTTTTTATAGTGTATTTGTTTAATAATGAACACATCAGGGACTTGATGTGGCCGCTGGTTGAGTTACAGCGTGGAAGTTGTAGGTTCGAATCACGGACTTGACCAAATTTCTTAGTGCGGCCCTCCGGCGAACATCAACACTTTGTAGATAAATAAAGTTAAAAGCAAAAGAGAAAGAAGGGGATTGTTCCACCTCAAAAATGGATCGTGATGAAGACTTTGTAGAGAAGCAGAGTACCAATATTCCGAATGGAATGGAAAGCTTGATCATTTGTTTAATAATAATAAAAGTGCTACTTGCTTGGAGCGATGTTGAGAAGCTCATTGGAGTTCAAGCAATTGTCGATCGATTGGTATTAATTTTATTAAAAAACAATCACTTCTTAAAATAGCATTTCTACAGCCTCTCCCAAAATTGTTCTAAAGAATTAAAATTTTATTAAAAAGCTTTGAAGCTCTAACGATTCTCTATCGATTAACGCCAATTTGACACTAACGTTTGACACTAATTTCATTAAAAAATTCGCTATTAGATGGGGGGGGGGGCGAAATGTAGATTTTTATTGATATACAAAATTATCTAATCCAACAGGTTAGATAATCCTTGTTGTTGGGTGCAATAAAAAATTCTAGAGCACTGGCTTGGAAAGTAAAGGGTCATTCAATATTAAGTGTTATGTTGAATTTCGCAGCATTTCTGCTCTGTAGATCATATAGCGCTCATATTTGATATACGTCATCTATAATTAATACGATACAATCATGGAACATTACACAATCGACGAATGTATAGTTGTTGTGAAAACACAATACCAAAATGGTGACAATTTTGTAGTTATAATTAATTCCTGATTCAACAACTTCTAAGTCTGAAATTATAGCCTGAGGGAGGCGGTAGCAACTCCAGCGCTGTTGACTCCGGGCTGTAATTTTTTGTACCTAACAGCCCAAAAAAGTGTTGATATTAGAATTAAAACCAGCAAGAAAGTGCACTGGAAAAGCTGGGAAAGTGCACACAGAGCCGTAGCAAGGGTGAGGCGACTGAGACTTTCGCCTCAGGCGCCATTGCACTGGGGGCTCTAAACCTTGACAAACCCCAATAAATAATAGTTTAAAATTTTCAAAATGTAAGAATCTTTTGGGGGGAGGCATATATTGAAATTTGATTGAATTCGAAAATTTCACCCACGATTTAATTTGCAAGATCGCCTAAAATTCCCCGTCGACCTTCCCCCCAAGTGGAGATTTTAATCCTCTAAAGTAGTTTTTCGTCTATAACTCGGTTACTTTTATTTTTAGTGAAAATTATCATCAAATCAAAATTGAAGAGTACAAAATTCTCTATAAAACAGATTAACAAAATCTGCCTACATCATACTAAGTATTTATGAAATAACAAGAAAATCCAGACAAAACAACTGAAAAAGGTATTGAATAATTCTTATTCTAAACAAAAATTTTGTACGTTTAAACTTCACCATCGATGGTGAACAAAACAAAACGAGGTTTGAGGATTTACTTCAGATCTGAAGTAAACCCTAAAACCCCGTTTTGTAGGGAATTTTCTCCTATTCAATTTTGGTCCAATGATAAGGCAGGGGATTTTAAGAAAGTTGATTGCGAATGGGAGACCCCTGTTTCACTTATTAATTCAAGGGTTGTTTTTCGGTTCAACATGTATTTTCCGCAAATTGTTTTGTTTATTTCTACTATAAAAACCTTCAGCTTTCCGAATATCTATAGAAAATTGTTAAAATCGCAGTCACGTAATCCGTGCTATCTCCATTAGTTTCCAGTTTTAGATAGTTGTTGTTTTCGATTTTGGACCTTTACGGCAAGCCACTACTGCATCACCGTGAACATCATAATATATCCAATCAGAAAGATGAACTACATACTTCAGTGTCCCATTTGTATCTTGACATGCACTACATACTGTCGTCCTATCCAAGCATCATTTGTTTATTTAAGTAATCGATTGTGGGATGAAGAGAAAATTCGAGACGTCATTACTACTGGTACCAATATCTAGACTGATGATCTAGTCTCTCAGTGCGGCCTTTAGGCCGCACAACTTGGTAAATCACGAATCAGTGCGGTCTTAAAACACCACTTCTGTCTCTCTATTTGCTAACAATGCATATTTGATTGGTTTAATTTTTTTAATTAGCAACCTGAAAAAGTTTCGGTAGCCATCTAGGAATGTGATTTTCGTGGCTGTGCGACCTAAAGGCCTCATTGGAATAGAACTACCAGATCAACTTAAGAAGTAAAATCTTGATTCAGAATCAGTTATTTAATAGTAATGACAACATCCGTATTATAGAGGCTACAGCGCATTAATTTGTTACTTTCGCGAGGGGGGATGGCGGAGGTTTTAAATCAACTTAATGTCCCAAATTTTTTACCTTAATGGGGGGGGTTGTTTAAAATTAACCTACTCATCAGTAGAGGTTCATAGTTTGCTATAATTGGAAGGGGGCACTTACAAATCATATTTATCACTTTTTCACGAAGTATTTTAAATACGGGCTACCGTTTGCCGTGCAAGTAACGTCGGATTATTGTCAATCAATATCGCAAATATTCTACCATGTTACCAGCAGTGCAATCGCATTAAACAGTACATTGTGACATTTAAGTAATTCTAAACTTGCATTAAAGCGCTTGAAATTATTGTTGAAATCTGATGTTTAATTAGTTTTTGGGCCTTTTGGTTGTGTTCCAAAGCATAAAAAACTTTGCTTCTTTTGTTTCTAAGGGGTATTGAGTATAAGAAAATAGTCGTGTTTAGAAAGTATGCACTTTTTCGCCTATGCTTCACTAGGTACAATTTTGTTTATTTTCGGAAGTAGTTCATATTACGAAGTGATCCAAAGGTTAAGCGTATTCCAATCTCATTAGTCCATTCATGCGCGTCAGTGTCTGATAGAAAAGATCCGTTTTTTTTAATAAAAATATATTCAAGCATCTATCTATGAATTTTTTAAATGCTACTAACCCTCCCGAAAAGAGATATCCAACTTAAAAATTAATTAAAATAATATTTGATTTAATAGCAATTCTGAAGCTGTTCGCATTTTAGAGGACTTTAGGGGTTCATAAGAAGACTGCTAAATTTTAGGTTGCCTGGATTTTTGCAAAATAAAAATGTCCTACTGTAAAACTAAAGTAAATTTGTGGTGCATTTTATTGATGGTTTTGGGAACCCTTTTAAAATCCATCCTTGCTTTTTTCGAAGTATTAAACTTTGTTTACGTTTTCTATCAACATACACAGCTGAAGATAGCAGGTGCGATTGTTTATATGTAGGGACTCAATCCTTTGTGTTTTATACCATTACGAGGTGATAAATGTCAACGATCTATGTTGATCTCTGTAGTAATATCCTAAGACAGGGCAGACAAATCCTTACTAAATTTTAAAATAGATAAAATCGAGAACGATTAAATCAAGAGAGCTTAGGCGATAACGTATGGATATGTATAGTTTTCAATCTGACTGTGACTGAGATCATATACCAACTTTTACACTTGAAGATGCATTTATGTTCTCTACGCCTCCGAGAAGAAATTGTTAGCCTTGTTGTCCAGATGATGAAAAGGCGTAAAGAAACAATTAATCATAAGAAACAATATACTATAATAGTGGTAATTAGTCGATATAACAATTCAAAAGAAGTACATAATAGTGCGATTATTGGCTTAATGTACTATTTCTCAAATTTTAATTATTCCTGGGTTTATATTATCTTCCTCTATTCTTCTCTCTTAATGAATTGCTATGCCTTGGGGTATTTGGATCTATGTATGTAGTAGGGTATCTCGATACATGCTCCAATGCTACGCTATATTTTTTATTTTAAAGATATGTGTGATATTCAGCTTGCTGATGGATTCCTTTCAGATTTTCACATTTTCCGATTATGACCATATCATTTGCACAGAGACGTTCACCGACCTCTACTCTGTTCAGGCTCCAGTATCACCATCAACCAAAACTATAAAAAGAATAGTGGACTCAGTATATGTACATCCCTCTTGCAGATATTTTTCTTGATTTTTAATTGTTGGTCTAACGTCACCAGAATTAAACAATGTCTGACGCGGTTCGTACTTAGATGGGTGACCGTATCGATACACCGCGTGTCGTTGTCAAAATCTAGCTAAGTAACGGGACGAAATCCTACAATAAGAAGAAGAAGATATTCCAAACATTGTCTCTTTAAATTCGATAAAATGCTTTTTCCAGATCTATAAATCTTATACTCAACTTGGATTTACAAAATGGCATTTTATACAACCTGTCCTTACTTCACTCTCCGATTATACAAAAACGGTAACATTTAAGTCAATTGTGAATTAGATATTTTTTGTAGGAAATTTACCGAAGAATTTTTTTGTTCACTTAAAGTTTTCTCGTAGAAGTAATAGTTACCGAGATATTTACGAAAAATCAGGTGATGTTGGTTTTTCACGAAAACGCAATGAAAAAATATGAAATTCTTCGAGAGACGAACATAATTTTGCATATTCTTTTGCAAACCAGTCTTGTGGTTATACGACTTCCAAAGTGTCATACAATGAACTTAGCTTTTTCGGATTAGCACACCATTAAATTATGTAATTTCCGATTAGTACTCCTACATTTTATCGTCATATTGAAAAGTAGAGGAGATGAAATACATTAATAAGATATCATAACATATTGACAAGCAAAAACCATTAGTATGATTTAGGGTGTGGTTTTTCTTGACAGTCAAAAATGGATCCTCTACATACTGTTATGATAATCAGATAGCAATAAAATAACTAATTATTCTTAGGGTCAAAAAGAATGCTTTGTTTAACTTGTGTTAAGATTTCTATCATTTTCGTACAATATTTTAAATAAATTCTTCTTATTATAAATTTTCGGCTCATAATTAATTATAACTTTCTGTTCTATTAATTACTTACAACTTTTAACTACCGAACTTAAAAAGAGTTTTTTTTCTATCGCGAGATACCATCAAAATTGTATGTAAACAAGTTAAAAAGAATGTTATTCTATTTATAACAAAGTGAATACGAAAAAGTTGTAGATTGTAACTTTTACATGTGACAAGTCCAGCTCATCTATTTATGTATCTTTTTGAAAAATTGTGTCCATTTCTCTCATCATTAATTTATCCAACTTGGTGTCTTGCTCGACATCTCGAAAGGTTCACAGTTCTCTTCTATTTTTTATGCAATTAATAGCGAAATGTCGATAAGAAGAATGGAAGAAATTTGAATCAATGCGTAAGGTTTGCAAAAATTACCTTTGAAGTGATTGTGACAAGTTAAAAATTGGGAAGATTTTCTTACAATGCAAAGAGATAACTAAAGAAAACGTTGTGGTTTATAGTTTCAAAGTCACTTTGTCGCACTTATCGATCAATATGAATTTTTTTAAATTATCTGTTAACGTCAACTTTGATAATTTATCTTGTTATTGAATCCAAACTGGAACACTGCGTTTGTGTTATCTTCCATCTGAACTTTTTGGATTACAAATATTTGCGCCTGGTAGTTATACCACCAACTCTACAATGCTCACAATTTTCTTAAATTCTCAATTTTATTACTATTTCTAGGCTGCTTTGTTACCACATATTTTCATATTCACTGGAATTATTGGTAATAAAAAGTCCAATTAAAGTTAAATAAACAACCACGTTTCCTGCGAGCGTTAAGGCACAGGCTGGCCAGTTTATGGTTGGATCACCATCAGGAGCTCTTGCAAGTACAATTGGTAAAGCAAACGAACTGATTACGATTCCGACTGTAAGAAATATTGCAGTGTCCATAGCCGATCCATTGGGAGTTGTGCTATCTCCAGAACACCGTGCCACAATCATCGTTGGAATTGGGGCGAGCAAATAAAATAATACCGCAAAAAACGGCCACCACGTTCTAGAAAATCAGGTTTGAACTTTCGTTTGAATTATCCTCGCATTTTAAATTACATACCCATATTGGACACATGAAATAATGACCAAGGTAACACCGATGGAACCAAGAAATGCTAATCCAGCTAAGCTACAAAAATAATCATTATTTTGGTGATTTGAAATTGGGTGAACTGTTGTATTTATTATACTTACACTAATCAAACAAAGTTTTGTGAAGAAATCGGAAAACATGAAAAAAATGGATTATTATGTATAAAAAAAATTATTTAATAAACAACAAACTAACCTTTTATTGACGCCATAATTATTTTGTTTAGCAATAATAATTTTTGATACAAGGAAATATTATTGAAAATCAAACAAATTTGTCCTTCAGATTAGATAAATAATTTTTATCTTAGAATTTATCATAAAACTTGGAAGGGAACTTTAATACATTAATATTATTAATTTTAATATACAGAGTACGGCAAACGAACCCAAACTCCGTTAAAATATTTAGTTTTATTATGAATTATTATATTCAGAAGTTCTTAGGGTGACTATCTGTTAAAAATATATTCCTCTATCTGGATTCGAACTCTACGCTAAACCAGTTAAGTTTTCAGAGGCCACAAATTCAGAAGATATTCACAAAGAGATGAGAGAACTTCAGGTATAAACGAACCGGACAGATTGACTTTTACTTACCATTTTTCCGATAGAGGGAAAATCTTCATTGATATCACCTATTCGTGTGGGTGGTAGTGAAGAAATTTTACCGTCTAAACCCAGTGACGACTCGTAACTTCTTTCAATGACAGGGTACAAAATTTAAAATGTAATAATATATTCTTAGGTTACTTTAAAAATATTAATACTCTTCATTGATAAATTAAATAAACTGTGGGGGGAGGGGGGGTATGGATTACCCCAGTATATCAAGATGACAAATCTGATCATTGTGTACTGGGTGTATTCCCCCAGACCCCCGGTCTCTGCAGCCGTCAATTTTTTATAAGTTCATTTACAAAATCGAGTTGTGACTTTTTTTTTCAATGGAAGGTCATAAATTGTTTTGTATTTTTAAATACATATTTATTCGATTTTGGATGGGGGACACATCCCCTTGTGCACTTTAGCACTTTGGCGATCTAAAAATCACCAGTATAACGACGCTACTAATTTGAGGAACGTAATTATATTTACCCCAACCCGTCTCCGGAAAATCTGGGGAAACGAAATTGGTCCAATCAGACGATGGGTTGCGCCTTTGACTAGCTCTAAATGGCAATAGACAAAATAATTCTGAAACGCCAAGCGAAGTAGGTTGTGGAGTGAGCGCTACGTAGTTTAAATTTACCACCATGCTCACCATAAAACCAGAAACCACCGACGAAACCACGAAACTGTGGTTCCCAATTGCGATAACAAAAAGCAATGAAAAACATCAGTTACAAGAAATATCCAGACAACAGAAAAAATATCGATTGTGGCGTAATTAAGCAAATCGGAAGTAAATAATTTAAAAAAGTACTAAACAAATAAATTTCTCCTTTCTTTGTTAGAATAACATGAAATGACAAATAAGAACCAACATAATTTCTCAATAATACTTTCAGAAGAAACGATATTTTCCTCAAGGCAATTAACTTTAAAGATGTGGCGAGCGATAGCGATAAGAAATTTTTACAACCAAGACGGTCGAATGATTTCGACACCTCGCACATTTATACCACGAAAAATTTATTAAATCAACTAGAATTTCCAGATAAATTAACGTAATTTTAAAATTAAAACGATACGAAATAGCGTGATATTAGTAAGCAGAATATTAGGGAGGCTGCAGCGAACTGCTCTACGCATATGTGGATGAAAAACTAAGATGCCTTTTGATCCTTCCTTATCGAAAGTAATTTTGAACTTCCCACAAAAATTTGTCGCTAAATGGGCAACCGAACATCATTATGTAATTCCCAATCACCAATTTAGATTTAGGCAAGAACACGCAATAGTGGAACAGGTGCATCGAATAACAACAAAAATTAGTAAGGCACTTGAAGAAAAAAAATTCTGCACAGCGGCTTTCTTAGACATAAGTCAAGCTTTTGACAAAGTCTGGCATATGGGACTACTGTATAAATTAAGAAGAGTCCTTCCTGATAATATATACTTAATATTGAAGTCTTACTTGCAAGACAGGTATTTCCGGGTGAAGTTTCAAGAGGCGTACACATCTCTTAAGCCAATAGAGTCTGGAGTGCCTCAGGGAAGCGTACTGGGGCCGGTACTGTACCTATTATATACGTCAGATCTACCAATAACAAACTTCTGCATGACTGCTACGTTCGCTGACGATACAGCGATATTGGCGACGCACACCGACCCAAAAAAGGCGTCTGAGATATTACAACATAACCTTGAGAGAATCCAAAAATGTCTGAAGAAGTGGCGGATTAGAGTCAATGAGACCAAGTCGGTCCAAGTGACCTTCACAATGCGCAGAGGAGACTGTCCGCCAGTGAAGCTTAATAACCTGGATATGCCTCAGGCTGACGAAGCAAAATACCTGGGAATGCACCTTGATCGACGCCTAACATGGAGGAAGCATATTTTCAAGAAGAGAAAACAATTGGGCCTGAAACTTTGAAATCTGTACTGGATCATCGGCAAAAAGTCTCAACTAACCGTGGAAAATAAGTTGCTTTTGTACAAATCTGTGATTAAACCAGTTTGGACGTATGGTGTACAACTGTGGGGATCTGCGTCTAACTCCAATATAGAGATCCTGGAGCGTTTCCAATCAAAGATGCTGCGACTAATAGTGAATGCCCCGTGGTATGTGCCCAATGAATTAATTCGCCGAGATCTGAAAGTGCTTAGTGTCAAAGAGGAAGTCAAAAACTATAGTGCTAAATATGGATTACGACTAAGTACTCACCCAAACCAACTTGTAAAAAATCTATACGAAAATCCCACCGTACGTAGACTCAAAAGGTACACTCCAATAGACCTAACTACTAGATTTAAATAGTACAACAGTGAACCCAATTGTTAGTAATATTCGATTTGATCTATTGAATAATTTGTAATAGGAGATCTGGTAATGATCAGACTCCTACATGTCATGTACTTATATTATGTCAGAAAAATTACTAAATACTGTAAGGTAGATTGTAATAATATATTGGGAGTTAAATAAAAAAAAAAGAAAAAAAAATGGGCAACCGGTAAAAGTTGAGAAGCCCAGTAAAAGAACAGCAAAAGAGTATCTCCCACGTACAATGGCTGGTGATTATAAACCAATAATCGTACGCTCAACAAGATTATTTTCGCCTTCACGACAATCTCCCACTTAAAAATGTCAAATAATCAAAATATGAGAACAGCACAAGAAATCTACTCGAGGTCCCGAGACTTAAGTTGGAACTCAACCCCTGTAGATTGTTACGGGCTGAATTCGCGCGAAAAACATGTGCCAAATTTGTTTCGTTATTAAAAGTCGCGAAACACGCACACCTTTGAACAAAATAGAATGCCGGCTTCGCTGCAGCGGGAGGGGTGGTTCACACTCGAAATTTTAGCGTGTGTTTCGCTTCGATAGTCGGAATTGATAAGGGCGCCACTGTTATAGTCATGATATAAATGGTTCGGCCGATAACAGACGACCGAACAGTTAAAAATGCAAATTCGCTAACTAATGGCGAAACAAAAGAATTATTCAAAATGGCGGTACTTCGATACAATATAACAATAGCTACACAAAATAATCGATCACTTACAAACGTAGAAGTGGTTTCTTTTAGCAAAGCGATGTTTTCCTCCCAGCCGGGAGGAAACTCCTTCCATCGGAAGATTTTTTAAATAAATCCAAGTAAAACTGCACGATGACTTTAATGCACCTTCTTTAAAGGTAATACGTAACTAAATTAACAACGATATGAAGGTCTATCATAGGGTTATAATACTACATTTTCCAAAGCGTGGGCCGTGTTTACTTCATAATTCGATAGAATTGCAAACTTAACGTCGAAATCGGGAGCGTGATAACCGGTAACGTCATTAATTGGGTCATTAATGCGCAAGATGGATGCGCATATCATCGAACCACTTGAATCCTTGATGACCATAGGGGTGACCATCAATCGGCGAAGAAACTTCTCGACCCACATCAGAAAGAGTGCCAGAAATGGCCGGGAAGACTTTCTCGGTACTCACCAGACTTATAGCGAACCTTCATGAGCCATGCACGAGAAAGAGAATAGTGCTGCCCTCGATCCTGCACTCTAACGCATTTGTGAGGCCTATTCTAATCTTGGGGGTCTCCATGAGAGCTCACGCTCCTTTTACATCCATTTTGACGTTTGCCGTTTTTGTATTTCCTAATGTTTCCCTGATGGACACTATAATGAGCTGTTAACATCAACTTCCTCGGATATGTCATCAATATCCCGGATTTAGACCATCAACAGCTTTGTCGTATAGCAGATCTTGTTGCGTTCTAACCTCTCCTCAAGCCTTGCGTGTAATTCATTTTCATTTTCTAATGCTACTATAGGACATATACTGCTAATATTTAGGGCTTTGCGGTATGGGAGGTCCTTCGGCACTTTAATAATGAATGCGGGTGGCCTTCCTCTCCTTGGTTGCTCCTTAGCCTGATTTACTTTTTTTTACCTGCGGCCGTTTTTGCTTTCTTTTGTGCTATTTTTCTCGCTTTTGTCATTGTACCGCCCAGCGGTTTCCTTCTATACTAAGATCTTCCAACGTGGTTTTTTCTTTTTGAATTTCACCCATATCCTCTTCTATGTGGATAAGTTTATTTGCTATCTCCGTAACTTTTCTGCTTGAGCTTAGGCTCTTCTTTCTTATTGGACTTGCTTTGTGTGGGGCATCATCTTTCAATACAGTTATGCTGGTGAATTAATTGATCACCACCAGCTTGTTTACTTTCCTCTTTGTCCTTTCAACTACTTGTTGGAGTTCTGTGACAATACCTCCAAATCTCCCCATACGCGTCACTAGATATTGGAGGTGGACCGTCTGACCAGGGGGGGAAGGAAGTTTCAAAACTTCCACCACCGCCTTCTTTAGTTTTTGAAAGGCTGATTTTAATTCGTCAATGTTTTCTATCTTGGATTTATTTAGGAACTGATGGATGCGTTGTTCTTCTCAACTCGAAGTTTATTTTTCACAGTTACATATAGAAACGTTAATAACGACTTACTCCAAGATTTTACGCTGACTCTTAATTGCCTCCATCATTTTTTCGTCAAAGAGAATCCACCCAGACGTCCTACTTGAAGAGTTCAACAGGTGCGTGGCGTAGGGGAGGTACTCAGAGAACTGGAAAAGTGCTAACGTGGTCCTTATCGGGAAAGAAAACAAGCCCCTGGAAGAACCCAGCTTATACAGACCAATCTGCCTTCTGAATTCTGGAGAAAAATCTTCGAAAACTTGCTGTCCTCTAGGATCCAGCAAGAAATCGATATTGCCGGGAACTTGACGGAAAACCAATATGGATTCCGCAAGGGCAACTATCCAAAGGCAAAGGATCCAACAGATCCGGAGAACAAGAGAGGGCACTTGGAGAACGAAGAAGTTTGATGATTTACTGACACTCGACGTCAAGAACGCTTTCTGCTCCCTAAATAGAGTTGCATTTTGGAAAAGTCGGAGAGGAAGCAGATATTATATACCTCCTTAACTTGATGTCGGAATTTTCCGCAATTTTCGAATCCTACTTAAAATTAATTTTTTTTTATTATTTGAATTTATAAAAGTCGACACAAAATACAAAGATGAATATTCGAAAATCTCATACCTGCAGGTTTTTTATTTATTATTAATTTCAATTGTTTCTACCAAAAACTGTACATTTTTCTTCATTTAATTATAATATTTTGCACGATTGGTGTCCAGATGTTCATAATATCGAAAATGCAGCATCTTCAAATTTGGATTCTTCCACTTTTATTGACCATAGATTTAATGAAATATCTTCATGTCATAAGTATTTTTCAATTTTTAATAGACTATGTAATTTTCTTCATTTACTTCTTACAACCACGTATCTTTTTAAATTATTAATTGCTTTTTATTTGACACACTTATATTAAATTTTTAAATTATTAAATTTTTATTCTGCATTTACATTATGAGTATTCTCTTGTCGAATATCGTCGCCTAAAGGGAAGATTCCCCATTATTCATACGCCTTAATGCTTCATGGGTATTTTCAATGCGCTGCGCCAAAAAAATGTAATTCTTCTCAAATACACCCGCATAATTTTAATTTCTATGCCTACACATTTCTTTATTTTCACTTTTATCTCGTTTTTGGTAGGATGTGATTGTTCATCTTTTTAACATTTTTTATTCGTCTTTATCAATATTTAATTATTTAATCTTAAACGTTAATTTAAAGTAGGTACAAATTTTAGCGACATCTACAATAATATTTTACGAACTTACAAATAAATTTTTTCAAAACACACATAGTATAAACCAATGTGATATCATGAAGTGGTGCAATCGCAAATTAATGTTTGTAGTAGTATTATAATAGCCAAACTTACAAAATGACTACTACTGATTGTGCACGATGTGCTATAAAATCTATGTTAAAAAGTACAACAGAAATTTACTCTTTAAGCTTTACATGGGAAATAAGAAGTAACAGAGAAACTATACTAAATAACGGTAAATTACAATCGGATATATTTTCCAGAGGACCGGATGATGAAATAAAATGGCGTTTGAACTTGGAAAGGAAACTTATAAACCATAGGTGGTTGTTTGTTCTGGAACTCTGTCTAGTTTCAAGTGATGTAAATGAAATAGAATCTATTTGCGACTTGAACATAATATTTGGTAGTGGCAATAGGAATGGTAGTGCACTACCACCTTTGTCACTTTGGAACGCCAAATACTCGTATAAATTTACTACATTAGGACAGGGTTTAATTATGGAAACTAGCAATTTATTTTACAGAAACATTATCAATACGAAGCATAATGTTTCTGTTATTTGTGGCATAGACGCAGTAATTTCTAGAAAACCTATCATATCAAAATGTAATTGTCACAAAACTTTGGAACTTATATTCAAAAATGAAAAATTTACTGATGTTACCCTTTGTGCTTCTGAAAATCTATCATATCAAAATGTAATTGTCACAAAACCTTGGAACTTATATTCAAAAATGAAAAATTTACTGATGTTACCCTTTGTGCTTCTGGTAAAGAATTTCGGGCGCATAAAGTAATTTTGGCAGCTCGCTCCCCAGTTTTCAACGCAATGATTGACCACGAAATGGACGAAAAGAAGCAAAATCGGGTTGATATAACTGATATCGATGGTGATATATTTGGAGAATTCTTACGTTACATTTACACTGAAGAGGTGGTAAATTTGAAAAACTTTGCAATTGGGTTATTAAGTGCAGCTGACAAGTACGGATTAGAAAATTTAAAAGTGCTTTGCGAAAATGAGTTGTGCACAAATATTTGTGTAATGTGTAATAAATACAATGTAATGAAACTGAGAGCCTTAGCAATTAAATATATTTGTTCTAATGCCGAAAGTGTAGTTAGGACAGCTGGATGGAAAGTAATCACTGAATCACATTCAAATCTAGTTACAGAAATCGTATGGAATTTAGCACAACTACTTCGTGGTATAAAACCTTCAACCGACTGATCAGGGATTTTTAAAATTTTTCGCTTTTGTCTTTTATTTTTAAAATCATTGTATTCTGTTTTTATTGAATTTTTAAAGTAATGTAAAAATATATAACTGTTGAGAATAATTTTATTTATTATTATTAATGTTAATAATTTCAGAAGTGGATCCACGTATGTGATTCAATCAACCTTGTTCAATTTTTTCTAAGTAATCCTTATCGCTGAACAAAGCTAGATAAACAGATAAAGTGTGTAATAAAACGTTCATTTTCGATGAGTAAATTTACCGGCTACTTAATTTAATTAATTTTTCTCCAGGATAACGAGAAAGCGTAATTTTTTTGTTTATTTATAGATTTGAAAGTGATCGTTTCTCGTACGATGTAAGTTATCAGTGTTACTTGATATCCTTTGGTATAAAAAAAGTGTAACTCGATATATTTTAGTATACAGAAAGTTCACTTTCTGGGATCATTGGTCTTTGCTGACGCCGACGGCATATTTGGATCTTTGTCATTATATATAGTTTGCTTTGTCATATCACTTGCCATGCATTTCTTTGTACCAGTTATCTTGGCGGGGAATCCCCACTGCTTGTTATCTTTGGCTAGCAATGCATTTCTTACACGACACGTGTGGGGTATTTATTTATACATTCGTTTGAATAATCATTTTGTTTTGGATTTTTAATTTGTAATAATAAATATTTTAAGTTTTACATTTAACTTAACGGTATTCCTTTGATTTTTTGTGGATCCTTTTTTTATTCGTTTAGGACTTAATCCTGGAGAAAAAATAGCATACGTGATGCGTACAGAAACGATCCATTTCTGTTACTTATACGTAAATAGCTATATTTGCTTTCAAAATGCAATAAACTTATCGAAATAATAGCGAATAAACGATATCTAATCGCAAAACTAGAAGACAGATAAAACGGTAATATAGTATAATATTATGATCGTGGCGGGAAAGTTAGATTTACCGACCCGATGAAATTGTAACTCGAGATGCTTGCGTCGAGATTTTCATTCAAGACGATTGCAGTGGCGGCTTATACGTGGAGGGCGATAGGGCGCCCCCCTCCCTTAGTAGAATAGCAACTCGAAATATTATTTAACCCGTAACCGGTACAGTCCTACTTTTGGTACATAACCGGTACGCCGTGGTCTGAGAGACAACTAGCCCTTAAAATTAGCTTGTGTTATTATATTTGTTATCTGAAGGTTGGAAGACATTAGTATGTGTTTTTCAAGATAGCATACGCGAAAAAACCAATCAAACGAAATTTAATTTAAGGAATAATTAGAATTTCTTTCAAATATCGGCGAAATAATATAATAGCCTTTTATATTTGTAAATAAATTTATAAAAATATTGAAATTATTTAAACAAAATGATTTTTTTTTTATTTGACATCCTATGTACATATTTACAATCTGTTATTTTACAAACATTCAGTAAATGATTTAACATTATTGTCATAGAAGTTACATATCCTTTGACATGACTTCACTAATTCGACTTTCTTCCATTATTGGTTTTTCTTATCAAATCTTCTGGTAAGATCCAGGGGATGGTATTTCTTCAATCTTCGAATTTGTGTTGGGTCCTCAATGAGGGTGACGGCCAATTGGTTAGGATGTTGGCTCAACTTGGTCTGGTATTTCTCGCTCCAGGTTTTTATTTCCTCTTTCACAGTTTTCACTTTGAGGTCCTTATGGATAACTGCATTTGGGACATACCAATGTTCGTTAGTGATTGTGCGGAGTATCTTTGATTGAAATCTCTGCAGTATTTCCAGGTTTGAATTGCTTGCCGTTCCCCATAGTTGGATGCCATAAGTCCATATTGGTTTCATGATAACTTTATATAGCAGCAGCTTATTTTCAAGTGTAAGCTTTGATTTGCGGCCTAGTAGCCAGAACATTTCTCTAAATTTGTGACCGAGCTGCTTTCTTTTAGTCCAAATATGTTTTTTAAATGTGAGGCGTCTATCCAAGTGTATACCTAGGTATTTTACTTCGTCCGACTGCGGTAAGGGACGGCCGTTCAGAATTACAGGGGGACGGTTTCCTTTTCTTGTCGTGAAAGTAATATGTACCGATTTTGACTCGTTGGCTTTGATTCTCCATTTCTTTAACCATTCTTGTATCTTGTTTAAGTGCGCTTGTAGGTCCTGTGTGGCCTGGGTAGGATTTACGTGCGTAGCCATAATACCAGTATCGTCCGCAAATGTAGCTGTGGTCGTAAATTTTGTTGTTGGAAGATCCGACGTATAGATTAGATACAGTAATGGTCCCAATATGCTACCCTGGGGCACGCCTGATGTCATTGGATGGAATTTTGAGTAAGCTTCGCGATACTTCACTTGGAACATTCTTTCGTCAAGGTATGACCTCAGGAGCAGGTAAAAGTTGGGTAGCGTCCTTTTGATTTTTATGAGCAGTCCATTGTGCCAAACCTTATCAAAGGCTTGGGATATATCAATAAATGCCGCCGAACAATAGCGTCCCTCCTCAAAGCTTCTCTTAATGACGTCAACCAATCGGTGCACCTGCTCTATTGTGGAGTGCTGTTTTCTAAAACCAAATTGATGTTGGGGTATTATTTTTTTTTGGTTAACTCTGGTTGGATTCTCTGGAGTAAAAGTCTTTCAAACACCTTCGACAACACTGGCAATAGGCTTATCGGTCTGTACGATGAGACGTCATGGGGAGGTTTACCAGGTTTAGGAACAAGGATGATTTGAGCAGTCTTCCATTGAGCTGGAAAAGTATTTAATCTAAGCATAGCGTTGTAGATATAAGTGATGGCCTTTAATCCTTGGTCGGGTAGTTTCTTCAGAATTCCACCAGTAATAAGGTCATACCCCGGCGATTTATTGGGATTTAAACTTGTTTGGATTATTTTCTTCACTTCCTTCACTGTAAAAGGTTTGATAGGATTTGTTGACTTAGGAGGTGTTCTTATAAATTCTTCTAGTTGTTTGTTTTCGTTTTCAGGTATTTCTGAAGGGAAGGGCCTAAAAACACTTTCAAGGTGTTTCTCAAATATACTCGCCTTTTCCTCGTCTGTTCTCGCCCAGTTTCCATCGAGTTTTCTAATTGGGGGAAAGAAAGGTATTGCTTTCCCAAGTCTTCTAGTGGCCTTCCACAGCGAATAATCAGTCGCTTCAGTAGGTGTTAGATTTTCAAGGTAATTTTGTAACGATGACTTTTAAATTCTTGTAATTTATTTTTGAGTTCTTTGTTGGCACGATTTAGGTTCCTCTTATCGCTCGGATGTCTTGTTTCCTGCCATATTCCACGAAGTTTGCGCTTATTGATGATTTCCTTTTTTATGTGGTCTGGGCAGGACTCTTTTTTGTCAAACTCTTTTTCGGGAGTTGAATTCCATGCGGCCCCTTGTATTGTCTTCACTAGATGCTCCACTGCCATGAAGATGTCGTATTCGGATTTTAGTGGAAATTTTAAATTGATTTTTCTGCAATTATTGACTTAAACAGCTCCCAGTCAGTGTATTTATTGTGTAGTGATGGTTGTTTTTCACTAGTCAGAATTTTGGAACTGTAAGTGACTATAATCGGCGAGTGGTCAGATGATAAATCTAGACAAGAGTCCGCCCGCAGGTAGTTTGGCGTGATACCCTTTGTAACGCAAAAATCTAGCAGATCCGGTATCTTTTGTTTGTCTGCAGGCCAGTATGTTGGCTCACCTGTCGAGAGCCAGCCCAGACCCTCAAACTCGATCGCCTTCATGAGTTCCCTACCGCGAGGATTTGTTGTTCTTGAACCCCAGTGTTGGTGTTTAGCATTAAAGTCTCCACCCATCAAGAATTTATGACCAAGGGTATTGATTAGTTCCAGAAAATCGTCTTTTTTGATTTTATGCTTAGGTGGACAATATATAGACGACAACGTTATTGGACCGTTTAAGTCTTCAACTACAATACTTGATGCTTGCGTATTTTCGCGCTGGAATTTGGGCAGTTCGTGGTGTTTTATTTTATTTCTGACTATTATTGCAGAGCCTCCATGGGCGGTGCCATCCGGATGATTTGTGTGGTAAGTTGTGTAGTTCGGTATTTTAAAATAGCTATTTTTTGTGAAATGGGTTTCTGAAATCAAAACGATATCAATTTTTTGTAGTTGAATAATTTTCACGATTTCGACGCGTTGTTGAAGCGTGTAGTTTTCCATGATCAAATGGCAGCTATGGCAGAACACAAACGTCACAGAATCACAGCGCTGTCATATCAAACATAACTACAATCGGCTGTGAAAGTTCAGGCGTGGCTATTGAAAGACCCTTTATAAACTAATGTATATCACGAAGTGGTGCAATCGCGAATTAATGTTTGTAGTATTATTATAATAGCCAAACTTACAAAATAACTACTGATTGTACAACAGAAATGTACTCTTTAAGCTTTACATGGAAATTAAGTTTCATAGAAGTTAAGAGTCTACTAACTAACGGTAACATACAATCGAGTATATTTTCCAGAGGAACGGATGATGAAATAAACTGGCGTTTGAAGTTGGAAAGGAAAGGTGAAATTGGGTTGATGTTTGATCTGAAACTCTGTCTAATTTCAAGTGATGTAATTGAATTAGATTCTATTTGCAAAATTAGCTTTCGTGACGAACAACAGCTACAGTATGGAAAATATAAATTTACTACATTAGGACAGGTTTTAACTATCCAAAATATCAATTTTAATAAGTTATTGTTTCACGGTAGGGAAATATCATATCAAAATTTAATTGGAACGAATATTTGGAACGTATCTTCAAAAATGAAAAATTTACTGATGTTACCCTTTGTGCTTCTGGTAAAGAATTTCGGGCGCATAAAGTAATTTTGGCAGCTCGCTCCCCAGTTTTCAACGTAATGTTTGACCACGAAATGGACGAAAAGAAGCAAAATCGGGTTGATATAACTGATATCGATGGTGATATATTTGGAGAATTCATACGTTACATTTACACTGAAGAGGTGGAAAATTTGAACAACTTTGCAATTGGGTTATTAAGTGCAGCTGACAAGTACGGATTAGAAAATTTAAAAGTGCTTTGCGGAAATGAGTTGTGCACAAATATTTCGATTGAAAATGCCGCCGAAGTTTTGGTGCTGGCCGATTTTCACAATGTAAAGAAACTGCGAGCCTTAGCACTTGAATATATTTGTTCTAACGCCGAAGATGTAACTAAGACTGCTGGTTGGAAATTAATGACTGAATCACATTCAAATCTAGTTGCAGAAATCGTATGTTATTTAGCACAACATCGTGCTATAAAACCTTCAACAGACTGATCAGGGATTTTTAAAATTTTTCGTTTTTAACTGTTATTTATAAAATCATTCTTTGTTCAATGTTTTCTGACTAAGTAATCCTTATCGCTGAATAAAACTAGATAAACCGATAAAGTGTGTAATGAAACGTTTTTGTAACTCTTGCCCATCATGATTGGACAAGCCATTGGCATTCCATAATGCTATTTTTATTTGGTATAACATTATGGCAGTTTCGACAAAAATTTTAATAGGATAGACAGCAACTGGTCCATTCTATCCATTAGTTTGGTCATCATTGTTACCATTTGGCTTGTGTTGTTGAATGTCGCCGGCTGGTGGGTTGTTTGTTGATGGCTATATTCTGCTTGCGTTTGACTTTGTTCACTTGCAGCAGCTGTGTATGATTTTCTTTGGTGGAACACTCTTCTTTGTTGTAGGGTGGTTTAGTAAGTGGTAAAGGGGCAGTTGGTAATGATGGGTATAATTGTTTCGGATCAGATACAGAGGTTGTTGGCATTGATGGGTACAATTGTTCTGAATTAAGTAAAGAGGTAGTTGGTAACGATGGGTACAATTGTTTAGGTCTTAGGGAGGGAAATTTTCTATCTCGAATCTCTTTGTAGACCCTACACCCTTTGTAGTTGGCGGGGTGTTCCTCTTCGCATAGCACGCATGTTGGTTTTACGTTACTGTTCTTTTTGCAGTCCTTCGAGAGGTGATCTTGTGCACATTTCACACATCTGGGTTGGCGGCTGCAGTATGTCTTCGTGTGTCCGTACCGTTGGCATTTTTGACACTGCACCACTTCCCGCTTCTGGTGGGGTGGCTCAACGGTTACAACTGTACTCAGTAATCGGTTGATTCTGTAAATGTTTTTGTTGTTTTGGTGAGGAAGCAATTCGACGTGGTGCATTGAAAGGGGTGTTTTTGTAGCTTTGTGTAACATATTTGAAATTCTGGTCACTTTGTGCCCCTGGGCTTCGATCTCTTGAGCAATGTCTTCTATTTTTGTTGAGAAATGAATTCCTTTTATCTACTCGGAACGATCTTTTATCTTTGAGTTGGAATGTGTGGTTTTCAACTTTTTTTAAGTTCAATGCATTCAAGATTGCCGTGTAGTTTTCTGATTTTTCGGGTTGGATTTTTGTGTTGTCTCTCCCAATCATTTTCAAGCTAAAGCCTCCTTTAGCGACCTCGTTAAGTATATCTTGCAGTGGTTTCATATCCTGTACACCCGGTACAAATATTGGGGGCGGTTTCATTGGTTTAGGTTTCTATTTCATTTCTATTTCTAATTTCATTGGTTTCTAATTGTTTGAACTGGCGAATTACGTCGGTGCTTCCTTGGGTTCACCTTTTGCCATTGCAAACTTTCCACTTCTGTCGGTTCATTTTCATTCTTGCTTTGATCAATCGGGGGACTTTCCGATAACTGGGGTTGCGGTTGGTGTAGATTTCCTGATGATTTCTCATCGATGTTTATATTTGAAGTAGTATCTTGTAGTGCGATTGAGGTTATGTTTTCTTCGCCGCAGCTGTTACAATTCCACTGGCTCATTTCTCCGTTACTATTTAACTCACTCCATGTCTCGATAGACATACCGATGCACTGAATATGATAGTTCGACTTGCATTTCATTTTACACTGTATGCAGTCCTCATATCTTGTCGTACTTTTCTTACAAACACCACACGTCAACATCGTACGTTATCGGGTTTAATATTAATATTAAATGATTTAATATTAAATGTTTATACATTGAACTATAATAAAAACTTAAAATAATACAAAATTTTTAACACGTACATAAAAACTAACTACTCCTAGATTTCGTAAAGAATATTATTTTACACTCGCTACAATTTTTTTTTTTACACTTACAACATAAATACTGAGTTTTACGTTTTAATATTTTTGGACAAAGGTAACATTTTTCTTATGAAGTCGTTATGACTGGGTTAATATGCATTGCGTAACACTCTTCACTTTACTCAAGCAGGCTTTGGTTTTACCTAACCTCCCTAAAATAGGCTCCCAGCGAGCCATATCTCCCACAAACGGATAACCGGTGGGAGGACGAGAGAGGTCTTGCCGCCATATGGCGATATTCCTAAATCGGAATAGGTTTTTACTGGGTTTTTGGAAATTTCTTGGAATAAGCTCAAAGCATCAATAATACAAGAATTGACCGATTCTTCTATTTCAAATGACGGCTGACAAAAACTTTTAAGTTTTTTACCCAACTCAGCTTTCGGTGATTTTCTCATAGAGCTATCTTCTAAAACCAAAGATTATGGAACTGGTGTAAGTTCGTATTTTAGAAGGTTACTGAAATCATGTAAATCTCTATAGTGAGCTGCACTTGAAATTCTTCGAAACATGAATTCAGATGTTAGCGTGGAAGCGGTGGAAGTCTTCGTCAGTTTCTTCTCGTAATTCACTTTAGTATCACTAAAGGTGTCTACTATTTGCTTCTTCGTGGATTTCCAAAAACCTTCGTTTTTGTTTATCGTAAGAATTTTCTCAATATAATTTTCAATATATTTATAATTTAGCATTGGTTTTAAATCTAGTTTAATGGTGACGAGGATGCTAATTTTTAATTATTGTAAATATTAGAAAAAAACTAAATAAATACATTTAAATGCACTATTGCAAGGTTCCTGAAAATATATGATTTTTTAACTATTAAAGAATATCTGCGTATAACAATAAACATTGCTGAAACCTCATGCAAAAATAATTTTTTTGTCATTAGATTTTTAGTCTTAATTTTTAAAGTAAATTTCAGTATTATAAGTTTCATGGAACGTTTAATTTGAAAATAAAATGTATTCGCAAGCAAAAATTATGAATGAACGCGGTATGAATACGCACCTTATGGGGGGGGGGATCTTCCCGGGTGGTGCGGAGGGACGTATGCACGCAGAATCTGTTGCTGTGACTTTGGTTGTTTGGCTTCCCATAAAATTCTGCTGTTTGTCACGTGTAGGAATTAAAAGAATGCTAGTCTTTATTTATTTATTTATTTATTTATCAAATACGAGCTACAGCCCTTTTACAATTATTATCACAATTATTATTATTATTATCGCAGAGTACTCAAACATTTACATTCACAATAAAGCGTACATGTTTAACGAAAACAAAAAATAAAAATAAAAATGCAAATACATTGGACCCATCCTATTGGCTACCATCCAAACGTAACTTTAAAAGCCTCTTATACCCGCGCAATGATGAACTAAACAGGTCGACGTCGACACCGCTCAAGTGCATATTGCCTAATCTTTGTATTCTATTAATGGGAGCGTTGTAGCTATAGTTGGTCAAAGCCAAGTCGACGTAAAACAAGCCACCAATCCTAACACCACACCGAGGAACCCGAAAATTAATCAGCTGGAGGAGCTCCGAGCAATTATATTTGCTATTCACTATATTAAATAAGCAGGTCAAATCGGCCACAACCCTTCGATCGTGCAGGGTTGACAAACACAATAAATCTCGCACAAACCTTTTTACGCCTACAAGATCGCTCTCCAAATGGAGTCTATATGCAACCAAATATAAAAACTTGCTCTGAATTCTCTCAATAAGATCAGAGTCAACAGCATAGAAAGGAGACCAAATCGGAGAAGAGTACTCCAAAAGGGATCTAACCAGGGTCATGTACAAGATCTTAAGGGTATTAATACTTTTAAAATTTCTAGTATTTCTATTTATGAAACCCAGCATTCTCATTGCTTTGGAAGATATATGTTCCATATGACACCTAAAGGTCAACCTAGCATCAAAAATTATCCCCAAATCACACACTGTGTCAACCGATCGAAGAGCCTCTCCCTCCAACGCGTACCTATAAAGAAAAGGAGACTTGTTCCGACAAAACCTCATGACGCAGCACTTACTAACATTCAGAAAAAGTTGATTATAATTGCACCATACCAAAAGCGCACATAAAGCATTCTGAATCCCAACTGAATCATCGCTTGATCCTACCGCATAAAATATTTTTAGATCGTCCGCAAAAATTAAATAACGAACACCCAATCCCAGAGCATTGCCAATGTCGTTAATAAAGAGAGTAAAAAGTAAGGGACCCAAATGGGACCCCTGAGGCACACCAGAAGACACCTCTATTGGCTGGGACAAATGCATCTTGATCTTAACATACTGGATTCTACAAGATACGTAACTGATAAGCCAACACAACAAAGAACCATGTATACCCAGGGCCTCAAGTTTAGAAGACAGGATAGAAAGATTAATCCTGTCAAATGCTTTACTGAAATCCGTATAAATGGAATCAACCTGATAACCGTCCCCAAAGCACTTAAAGATGTAATCTTCATATTGTCATGTTTCTTTATGAAAAGCCAATGAAGAATTACCTTAACCAAACCAAGAATCAAATAATATCACCCAAGTAGTTCAAAAACAAATGAAAAAACAGGTGAATCACACTAAAGATGCGATATTTTGAATCCAACTACCTCATGACATCATAAAAAAAATTGTTTTGCATTGTAAAATAAATTGTATAAAATGTATAAAAACTTATTAATTAATCTACATAATCATTATTTATAATTTGAATTTTTATATTATTTGTATTATTATATTTTGGATCACATCATAATTTAAACAAAGTGGATTGTTCGCGTAGTTATCAAAAACAACAAAAAGTGTATTTTAAAAGCTACAAAATTTAAAATTCAAATTCAATCCAGACATCATTGGTTGATAGAATTGAACGAAAATGGACTTATACGCAATTTTATCAAAAATACGAAAAGAGAGAAACAATTATTTGTTTAAACAAGCAGTTGATATCCAGACCTCCGTTAAGAGAGACGAAAAACCAAAACTGGAACAAAAGTTAGTTATAAAATGTGCGAAGAAGTTTAATTAAATTTGATAATTAAGAAACCTATCAATCCAGGAAGAAGAAATTAAATATTGTGGTAAAAAGAAAGGAAACAATACGTACCTCCAATAAAATCGTATTTTGGAGTAATTGCGTTGCGAATGGATGCAGATGGGGAAAGAGAGAATTATGGAATGAAGAACATCAAATGGAATGCATACACCACTCAACATTGAAGTCAACAAAAAACCAGGTAGCAAATAAACATTTATAAAACTTTAGTGCGCTTTAAAAAAAATAAATACACAAAACGGACAAGATAACAATTATGATATTGATAAACAAATTAATTGTTAAATGCAATTTTTAACAAAAAAACCTGTTGATTTTATTTTTGATAATTTAATGTAGTATAAGCAACTGATCCATGATTTTTAAATTAAAAGTATAGCATTTTTAATGGTTGATTTTATTTTTTTGATAATTTCCACTCAGGGGTTGATTCTAGGTGAAGGAAAAGGTAATCCAAATAACCTAGGAAATCACCAGTGCCGTGTAACCTGCGAAATGCTCGAATTTTGAGAGCCCCTGTTTTTAAAAGAGTAATTAAAGTGGTGTGTTTCAAAGGGTGGAAATTTGTTTGAAAATACCTAAGGGAACATAGCAATATATCATTAGATTTGTTAACGGAGATCTTCCCCGTAGAAATCCATGCTGCTCAGGAACAACCAGATCCGAAAGATCAGAAGAGATCGCATCAAGTACCAGGCCCTCAAATATTTTCGGTATAACCGACTGAATTGAAATAGGGCGATAATTCGAAACATCGGACCTATCACCTCTCTTAAAAATTGGTACCACAAACGACTGCTTCCAGACCCTCGGCATAACACCAACTGACAGCGACTTGCTAAACAAAATAAACAATGGGAGACTAAGGGAATGCATACCTGATCTTATCACAATTGGATGGACATCATCCGGACCAGGGCCCTTGTTAGTTTTAATATTTTTCACTTTTCTCAAAATATCCTCAACAGAAATATGGCAATGGCTCAAATTTGTTGTTTTTTCATATTTAAAATCTCTTGAAAAAACTGTCCCATCCCCGTAAACACCAGAGAAATAACTCGCAAAGAGCTTCAATACTTGATCAGGCGAGTCAGCACTCGAGTCACCCAGAAACATAGAACACGGAATACCTCCAGAAGACCTGTTTGCCCTGATGTAACCCCAAAACCCCCCCCCCCCACATCAACGGGTATAGAAGCTTCCACCGACGCAATATACGACTCATAGCATCTACGAGCTAGTGACTTGCATTTAGTCCTCAAATCAGAAAACTTCAAATAATCACTGTACAAATTGAATTCTTTAAATAACCTATGAGCCTTTCTTTTTTCCCGAACAAGATTTTTTAATTCAGTGCTATAATATTTTGGAAAACAATTACCTTCAGAAATCACTATTACAGGAATAAACAATTGCATAGCATAATATAAATTATCATAAAAATACCGGACGCCATCTTCTATGTCCAAATCCTGCAACACACACCAATCAAGACCATCCAAATATTCCGCCATTGCAACATAATCTCCTCTCTTAAAGTTGAACAATCTTGTCCCTGCCACACCGATGCCTTCCCCATTCCATAAAGACAATGAATCAATGAAACCATCAAGACAGGATGATGAACATCAACAGGCAAAACGCTCTCATCACACAGCATTACAGTTGCACCAACAACATCAGTAAGAACAAGATCAAGCACTCTTCCACTGCCATTCCTAACTTCATTCATTTGTTCAAGATTCAAAAACTCCAACAAGTCCACAACACATCTCGACGAATCATCCTTCGTGCTTTCCAAAATTGGACTCGAAATTAAAGAACGTTTTTTTTAGCAGCGGTAATCAAATCCGAAGATCTCCAAAATTATGGAAACGAAGAGTGTCTGGGTGTTCTTATTGAGGAACTTAAATTTCTTCAGAAAGAAGGAATGCAAATAAAATCATTAGATGGAGAAATTCACAATGTTCACTTCATAATGGGATTATTTTTAGGCGACAACTTAGGCGTTAACTCATTGCTTAATTTTAGTAAGTCTATTTCAAACGGTTTGTTTTGTATATTTTGCAAAGAAGAGAGGCGCGAATGTGATGTATTATGCAAGGAACTGGAAGAAAATATGAGAACTATAGAAAATTACGATTATGATGTGTTTTTGCA
The DNA here is from genome assembly GCA_932274525.1 of Podabrus alpinus. Classification (NCBI taxonomy): domain Eukaryota; kingdom Metazoa; phylum Arthropoda; class Insecta; order Coleoptera; family Cantharidae; genus Podabrus; species Podabrus alpinus. Next base: position 48,868,357 of record OW026456.1, on the reverse strand, counting down.
GGACTCAAAAAAAACTGGTATAGTAAATGACAGCTCATTTAATGCAATACCTTCTTTTCATGTAGTTGACAATTTTTGCGTTGACGTAATGCACGACATATCAAATCTAAAAAATTCGGGTCCACTAAGAAATTTTTGGTGTTTTAAATTTAAAGCTAAACACAAACAGTTAAAATTACCGTAAGGTTATGAAATTGATCAGAAAAAGGAAAAAAAAAGATACCTTGCGATTACCTCAAGATAAAAGTCAATAGGCTCTAGTGGCTAGCTCCGTGGGCAAGAGAGTTGAAATACTCGCTGACTTCCTGGTAAAAGTAGGTTGAGTGCCAGTATTAATAAAATAATTATGTATCGGGTGCCATGTGATTTAGTTTACCCTTAACAGGGTTAGCTTGATTACCCAAAATCACACATAAAAAATAGATTTATCTTAAATAATAATTGGTGTTAAAATGCGCTAAACTCCAGTTGGAATGAACCAATTCGTTTCCAAAAATAAACAATAGTGCGCAAAGAAATAACGCAAGTAGTTATCCAAGAAAGCCAAAATCACTTACCTTATGCTGGATTCAGTGGCGTAACTACCAGTGTTCCGGGTGTTCGATGGAACAAGGGCCCGAGACTTTACAGGGCCCGAGACTTCACTGGCGCCACGCTTAAAAACAAGTTTATTATTTTCTACAAAATATTTTTAACAAACGCGGCTTTTTTTCTTAGAAACAGAATGAACCCTACAAAATATTATATTTGGTCAATAAATTGGCCCTACAAAAAAATACAATAAATTCTTTAGTTGTAAAACTGTTACTTCTCCAAATGAAAAGATAAACAGATGGTGATGAGTAACAATATATACCTACCACGGTACCACGATTGATACCTACTGTTTCCAACTATTGTAAATAGTTTTAATCCCTTTTACTTCTACAAAATTGCAAGCAAATTTTATGCAAATACCCTTTTTGATCTTTTACCGTTTCCGGTGGTAAATGCTATAATCTCACATTTTCAAAAATTTGCAATATGCCCTACGCATTTCTTGATAACAAGAGTACAAGTAAAGACGGATTGACCTACTTGTTTCGTTAAATTTTTTCAATTTTCAGTGAAAGTGTAGTTTTATAGTGTTTTTGTTTTGCTAATTGTTTCGGCTTAATTAAAATTTTTAAGTAAGTATTATATTACAATTCAATTTTAGTAGGTATATAAAAGACTTTACTGAACTTATTGTAGAATGAATTCTTATAAACATAAATCGGGTGCACAAAAGCGCAAAGACCGGGAAGACGTGGAGGAAAAAAGAAGGAAAATGCCAAAAATTACCGGATTTTTCAGTTCGCAGCCAAAAAGTAAATTAATTTAATTCACATAATAATTTTTTTATTCCACTTTGATTTCTATTTCAGTTGAAAATAATAATAAGGCATTAAATCCGCCAAACGAACAAGATCCTTTGCCTTCCACTTCAGGTTGTTACAGCATTAATCCTCCCGAAGACTGTGAAATCGTAGATTCCGGTGTAAAAACTACCGAAATAATTATAGATAGTGACATTAGTAATAAAAGTGACATTATAACAAACGATAAAGGACATTATACAAGTGATTTAACGTTTGACCAAAAAAGGTTTTTAGTTGAATATAAACCAAGTCGACCTATGGGACCCTTTCCTTCTGACGATCAAGGTAGAAGTTTTTCCAGTTTTTATTACAATAAAACAAACAAGTCGGGATTAAAAATGGAGCGTTTGTGGCTATGCTATTCGCCAATATTAAATAAATGCTATTGTCAACCTTGCTGGTTGTTTGCTGATTCTAAAGACACTATGGCCAATGGGTTTAATGATTGGATACATTTAAATCATGCAGTTAATAGACACGAGCAAAAACTCAGTCATAATGAGTCTTGTGCTACTTTTGATCGATGCAGACTTAATAAAACCATTGATCATGAACATGAGTCCAGAATTCGCCATGAAATATCTGTATGGAGGCAAATTTTGGAGCGTGTTATTGAAGTTACTCTAACATTGGCTTCCTGTAACATGCCATTTAGGGGACATAATGAAAGTTCGACTTCTGCAAATCCTGGAATGTTTTTATCGGTAATTAATTTGCTTTCTAAGTATGACTTAGTATTAAAAAATTTATTAGAAAATAAGAAAAAAAATACAGTAACATATTTAAGTCCTGCTATTCAAAACGAAATAATTGGACTATTAGGTATTGCTGTAATAAATGAAATAATCAAGCAAATTAAAAATGCGCCATCATTTTATTCAATAATAATAGATACCACTCAGGATGTTTCAAAAATTGATCAGCTGAGTACTATTGTTCGCTATGTAACAATTGAGTATGCTGATCATAAGCCAATAAAGGTAACAATTAAAGAATCTTTTTTGGGATTTATTTCTATTGAAAGTCAAACTGGTGCAGCTCTAAAAAATAATATTTTAGAAATATTGAAAAGTAATGCGTTGCCTTTAGAAAAACTTCGTGGGCAAGGTTACGATGGGGCCGCGAATATGAGCGGAATATATAAAGGTGTTCAAGCCGAAATATTAAAAGTTGCACCTAATGCACCATATGTACATTGTGCTGCTCATAATTTAAATTTAATACTTAACGACTCGGTTAAAAATGTTGAGGAAATTCGTAATTTTTATAATTTAGTAGAGAGCGTTTATGTATTTTTTGGGCACAGCATAAAGAGGTGGGCTCTTTTACAAGCAATTTTGAATATAGCGCAAAGCAAAATAACGCTTAAAAAATTAACACCTACCCGGTGGTCATCAAGACACGATGCCCTAGAGGCTCTTCGGTTTAGATATGTTGATGTCTTAAGAGCGATTTCAAAAATCATGTTAACATCTAGCAATAAAGCTGAAATCGATGAAGCCAAATCGTTAAAAAACCAATTAGAAAAGTTCGAGACGGTTTTTTTAATTGTTCTTGAAACAAAAATTTTAAAAAATATTGATACTGTTTCTAAATTATTGCAAAGTAAAGAACAAAATATTGAGCAATCAACAAAAATTTTTAGTACCTCATATGAAAATATGAGGAAAATGAGGGACGATTTTCAATTGATGAAAACCGAAGCAATTAATTTAGCTGAATAATGGGGAACTACTGTCGAATTTTCTAAAAAAAAGAATTTCTAGGCGTAAACGGTTTTTTGATGAAGCTAGTAATCATTTTAGAATAGAAACAAGCGAAGACTGGTTCAAAATAAATGTACTTTTCAAAACATTGGATATTATGATAGTTCAATTGAAAAATCGAAGTTCTGGACTGAATGAACTTTACACAGCTTTTCAAGTTTTATCTCCAAATATTTTATGTAATACTTCTGTGTCTGACGAAAACTTATATAAAATGGGTCGGGAGCAGGGGTGGGCTGCCAAATTTTGAACAACCGGCTCGCTATTATTTCGAAGCAAAATAAAAACGGTATATAGAAGAGTGTAATAAATTTATATTACGTAAATAACAAGGTGGCGTCATATTCCGGGGGAAGTACAGACTTAAAAATGTAAATCCCGTGTCACGGGTGACACCACCTTGTGGATCCAGGGTTAAAATGGCTTATTTTTTGGTTTTAGGGGTAATTTAACAAACGGCTCGCCGAGCTTCAAAAATTTTAAGAACCGGCTCGCGCGAGCCGGACCGAGCCGGCTCCAGCCCACCCCTGGTCGGGAGCTTTACTTAAAATATTCGGAAGATATTTCAGACACGATTTCTTCGCAATTGCTATCATTTAGACAATGTTTTAAAAATGATTTATCCAAAATTAATTCAATCATGGAATTAACTGAATTCATATTGATAAAGAATTTTTCTTCGTGCAGCAGTTTTAGTGAAATTTTAACTGCATGCTATATATTTATAACTATTCCTGTATCGGTAGCTTCGGCAGAAAGGTCATTTTCTAAATTAAAAATAATTAAAAATTTTTTAAGAAGCACCATCAGTGAACAAAGATTGTCTGCGTTATCAATCATATCGATAGAAAACCAAATTGCGAGGACAATATATATTTCTAGCATTATATCTAGTTTTGCTCATCTTAAAGCAAGGAAAAAAAATTTTAAATAAATTTATTATAATTATTTATAAGTTTATATATTTATAAAAGTAATTTATTTATGTATAAAGTTTATTGTGCGTCCTTTTCTTTCTCTTTTTGTATAAACATGTAAGTCTACAGTATTTGGTGTAAGTGTTAAAAAATATTCGTTTTGTTTTTGTTTTTGTTTTCGTTTTTTTATTTATTATTTTTTATATAATTGTTTTTAATTTTTTAATTAAATCTATTTTATATTATTTGTTTTTTTTTGTTTAAAACAACCAATAAATTGCCAAAATATTAATTGTGAATTTGATTTTGTTTTGAAAATATAATGCCCAGCTTATACCCATTAAAAAATTTTAGAGTTATTTTTATTAACTACTTTGGGGCCCGGTTTATTACCAGGACACAGGCCCGTGGCTACCTTGTTACGCCCCTGGCTGGATTCTTATGTCGTTCGTTCCCAATTCAAATGATGGTTATCAATTATGACAACACCCCCCCCCCCCGCAAACTGTTACAATAGTAAATGATGACAATCATAAGCTTGTAATTAGAACCTTTACCACGTAAATGTTATGGATGGTAAAATAATAGGTTAGAAAGCGATACGAACACAAGACTTAAAATGTTTTAGAAAAGATTCGAATAAAAAATGTTCCCATAGGAGATGCAGTGTTCACTTTAAAATGCTCAAAAGCAAACGCACTGAAAAAAATGCTGTGTGTGATATTAATGAAACTGCATTCATTGATGAAAGTTATTAAATTTATAAAGTTTGTTATAATCACAATGAAACGCACTATTTAAATCTATGATCCCCTTTTCAATTCAATGAAATGCATTTCATTAAAAATATTTCATAGTATTTAAAAATAGTTTCATTGCGATTATGAACAGCATTCCAGTAAAAAAATTTTTGTATTTATGAATTTTTTTTATCAATATAAAAACTAGTTTCATAGACTTTATCAACAAATGTTCACCCATATAATAAATTAATTATTTTTAACTGTATGATCTAAAATTATACATGTGATGGAATAATTAGATAGATTCAATTAACTTTTTTTTTTACTTTCAATGATTTCCATTTTTTGTCTATATGAATCAATTAATTTAAATTATTAAGTATTTTATTAAATGTAATTAATTGATTTTCTATATTTAAGGAATTAAATTCGTAAACTTTGTAAGGTAATGTATTAAATTAATATTAATTACTTAATTAAATTAATTAATTTTTATAATAATAAAATTAATTCAACGAAGTGCATTTCATTAAAAATATTTCATAGTGTTTAAAAATAGTTTCATCGAGAATATGAACAGCATTTAAAGCACGAGATTTAAACTTTTATGGGAATGATAAGTGTTTATCAACATTAGTGGATGAATTGCGAGATCTTGAAGTCAGTGGTATCGATATTAAAGCTAAAGATGGGCAAGTTTATAGGGTTCATTTTATATTGGGATTAATTTTAGGGGACAATTTAGCCCTAAATTGAATTTTAAATTTTAACAAATCATTTTCAAGTAAGTCTTGCAGCAGATTTTGTAAAGCATTAAAAGAAGAGTCCCGTTGCTTGTGTATTGAAAATCCCGATAAAATGCGAACTAGGTTAAATTACATTGAAGATGTTAATAAAAGTAATGCTTCGATAACTGGTGTGGTAAGTAATTCCTTATTAAATACTATTCCTTCATTCCATGTGGTTGAAAATTTTTGTGTGGATATAATGCACGATATTTTTGAAGGAGTGTGTCACTACGATTTTTGTAAAGCAATATTGTATTTCTTAGATAAGAAGTATTTTGATCTGAAAACTTTAAATTTAAGAAAGAAATTATTCAATTATAGGCCTACCGAGGCAGGAAATATTTCAGGTGAAATAAAACGTCGACATTTAACAGCAAAGCATTCAAAAATGTTGTTACGAAAATTTTTCCTTTTCGCAACAACGTTGAATTTATTTGAATTCAACTTATTACTTTTAGCGACATATTTCGTAGCGCCCTGTATAGCGAGCGAATTGATAGGAGATTAGACTCGCGCATGCTAGAATAGAAAGGTCTTGGGTGAGCTCTCGAACGGAGAGGTCGAGGTTGAATTTTTACTGTGAAGTGATGATAGTTTTTGGTTCCAATTTTGACAAAATATGGTGGCGATTTTGTAAGGGTTCCCGTTCAGCAACACGAATTGTTTTGGATTTGTTTGCGCTCCAACCCAGTATGGGGATTTTACATTCGTGGTTGTAGTATGGTGGATGTTTTCCAGATCGTAATTTTTTTGTCGGACCACCTTGTCCATATTTTTCTGGGAAGGATATATTTTTTTACTCAAATTGGTAAGTTCCTTAATTTGAGCTGATTACTTCACAGGTGAATGCATTAATCGACTTGGCCAATTTTCCTCCGAACATCTGGAGTTAGATGACGTCTTAATTCGCCCTTGGCTATTTTATATTTTTTTATGTGATATTTTATAATACAGGTTTCCTTTGTCTTGCATTTTTATTCGAATGTTTGGCCGAGATAATTGATACGCCGCATTTTTCGTTTTCTGCACGACGAGATTATAATATCTAATCTTACGTTCGCATAATACGTGGGATAGAATACCAATTGTTTAAGCTTTACTTTTTGATAATTATTTTAATTAATTATATTATTTGATTATGTATTTTTAATTGAGTTTGACTTGTGTATTTTATTCCCACTAGGAAACATCGACCGGCGTTGGTCAAATGCAATGGCTTTGGAAGTCCTACGCGTTTGACATGGGTTCAAATCTCGTATTTGAAATTCTATGTTGAACATTTTTTTTGTGTTTATTTTTGCTTTATATTTATTTTTTATGAAGGCTGCGATGTCCGACCTATATACAGGGTGCGGCATTTCATCGAGGTTGCTACCGTTTGTTTTATCGTTGGAAGTTCGATATGGTTCCACCTTTTTGTGGGATTTTTATATGACCATTCGAACGTGCCTTTGGTTTATTTTTGGGAGTGATTCTCGGTGGCAATGTTGTTGCCCCTGTACCGGTTCTGGTCTGCTAACACCTATTACATCCGATATCGTTGATCTCATTACCTTCTGACAATTAACATCTCATTGTCCATTTTCTTTTTGTGCGTGTTAGCAAAGCTGTTTCCTTGATTTCTCCGGGGCGTTTCTTTCACACGACCCACGGCTCTCGCCGCCGCTACAAATGAGCTAGTTTATACCCAACACCAGGGCCCCACGCAAATTAAAGTAGATCCTTCTGGTTTATCCTTCTGCGTGGACATTATCTGTTCCGAGCTATCTTCTCATTAGAGTAGTAAGGACAGATTTTGTTTCAATGTCAGCAAGGGAAATGATGACCTTCGCAAACTTCTTCCATTAATAATTGGTGATAAAGTACCTCTGCATGACCCAGTATGGAGATTTATCTTATTATTAATTGATATAATTGATATTGTTTTATGTTTTGAAGTGACGACCGTTGATTGTGAAATTTTAAAACTTAAAATTAAAGAACATAACGAACAGTATGTTGAATTGTTTAATGATCATTTAAAACCAAAATTTCACAATTTGATTCATTATCCAACTGTGATAAAAATGTCTGAACCACCTAGAAAATTTTGGTGTTTTAAGTTTGAAACTAAACATTGTCAGTTTAAACAGTATTCTCGTGTAATTTACCTCTAGAAAAAATATTTGTTTGACGCTAGGAAACAAATTTCAATTAAAATTTGCGCACTTGTTGCTAAAAGATCAAAGTATTAGTGAATTTACTTTCGATAAAAAATATGAGGTAAATGAAAATAGTTTTATACGAATTATTAGTAATAAATTAAATTGTTCTCAAGATGATACCAATATAAAACTGTACACAAAAATCATTTACCGTGGGATTACTTTCGAAAAGAATTTATATATAGCGAAATATGATAATAATTTAAAGCTCTATGTCATTTTAAATATTGTTGAAATTCAGAGAAGAGATTCTGTATATTTATTCTGTATACATGGAATCTTGTAGAAGCATTTTTAGGGCTAATAATTTACTGACTTTCGTTGCGGTTTATTTGTACGAGTGCTTGATGTTCTTGTTTAAAAATAAAGAAAAATTTATTGATAAAGGAAAAAACTTGGGGTATAATGAAAGAACTTTAGACATTTATTATCCGATTCATAGGCTTAGCTTAACCGAGAAAAACCCATGGTACATGTGCATTAAAATTTTCAATGCGTTACCCAGTGAGCTGAAGAAAATCGACAAAAAAAGTTCCTTTAATAAGAAGGTTAAAGCGTTTCTTCTGGATCTAGAACCTTACAATTTACAAGAATATTTTGAAAGAGAAATTTGATGCTATCAGAGCCTATCAATTTGTAAATTGCTTTTTTGTTTTTATGAATTTATGCTTGTGAATTTTTAAAATGCAAGTAGCTGTAACTACTGTGGAAGCAAAGTATTTTTGTAGTAAATATATATATATTTTTTTTGTATTGACACAGTTTCTTTTCATTTTTTTATGTTGCAATAGTGATGTAAATTTTGATCTGAAATAAAGATTATTATTATTATTATTATTATTATTATTATTGTTATTGGTTTAGTGACTAACAAGAAAGAAACAGTTTTATAAATTCAATGAACAACTTTTATAGAATAAACAAAAAAGTTTATAAACTGAATGTATAAATTTAATAAACTAAACCAAATATTGTCTTAGATTTGATAAATTAATGTTTTACAAATTAAACATCAATTTCATAGTCCCGATAATTTAATTTCATAAATAGAAAGAGGAAGTTTTATAAATTCTATAAATAAATTTAATAAACTCAACCAAATATTGTTTTAGATTTGATAAAGTAATGTTTTACAAATTAAACATCAATTTCATAAATAGAAAAAGGAAGTTTTATAAATTCTATAAACTATAAATAAATTTAATAAACTCAACCAAGTATTGATTTAGATTTGATAAAGTAATGTTTTACAAATTAAACATCAATTTCATAAATAGAAAAAGGAAGTTTTATAAATTCTATAAATAAATTTAATAAACTCAACCAAGTATTGTTATAGATTTGATAAAGTAATGTTTTACAAATTAAACATCAATTTCATAAATAGAAAAAGGAAGTTTTATAAATTCTATAAATAAATTTAATAAACTCAACCAAGTAATGTTTTAGATTTGATAAAGTAATGTTTTACAAATTAAACATCAATTTCATAAATAGAAAAAGGAAGTTTTATAAATTCTATAAATAAATTTAATAAACTCAACCAAGTATTGTTTTAGATTTGATAAAGTAATGTTTTACAAATTAAACATCAATTTCATAAATAGAAAAAGGAAGTTTTATAAATTCTATAAATAAATTTAATAAACTCAACCAAGTACTGTTTTAGATTTGATAAAGTAATGTTTTACAAATTAAACATCAATTTCATAGTCCCGATAATCTAATTTCATAAATAGAAAGAAGAAGTTTTATAAATTCAAATAACTACATTCATAAAATAAAATGAATATTTTCATAGGTTTCATAAACTAATTTCTTATTTTGAAAGCATTAATTTCTAGACCCAATGATATAATTTAATAAATACAATGAAGTAGTTTCTACATTGAAAAAACATAATTGATTGATTAAAAAAAATTAATAATATAGACCGAATAACTAATTTTTATAGATTTGATGCAATCCGTTTCATTTATTGTAAATATTAATTATTAAATTCTATTAACTATCCCTTCATTATATTTATTAATTTTAATTTGTAAATTTAAAAAATAAATCATAAATTCAATTAACATATTTGTTATTATATTAATTAAATTAAATTTTTTAACATAATGAATTTTTTCGTTGGCTGAGAATCTATGAAAACTTTCATAAATTTTATAAAAATTTTCATTGTATTTAGGGCTGTTTTTGGTTCAGTGCGATAAGACAGTAACCAAGAGTTCTGCCGAACACGTCCAATATTGTACATTGATTTTAATTTAATAATTTATTTGAAATCTGAAATGAAAGAAACTTTATTTTTAGCAGATTAGTTACGAGTATATTGAAATTTTTCGTACTTAAAATTGTTTTACAGCAATTGGAATTGATAAATTTTTTGCATATTGCACCAAGCCGGAATTTTCTAACCCTACTTAAAATTTAATTTTTTAAAGGTCGCTACAAAATACAAAGATAAATATTCGAAAATCTCGTACCGCAGGTTTTTTATTTATTATTAATTTCAATTGTTTCTACCAAAAACTGTAAATTCTTCCTCATTTAATATTTTTTTATATTTTGCACGATTGGTATCCAGATGTTCATAATATCGAAAATACAGGATCTTCAAATTTGAATTCTTTCACTTTTATTGACCATAGATTTAATGAAATTTTTCAACTCATTATTATTTTCAATTAAATTTTAATCATTTTTATTCCCCATTTCGTCGGCCTAAGATGTAAATGTCGTAAGTCCACTTTTGTGTGAAAATGAGTTATTAATGCCATCTGATTATCATAATTATAATTATATAATTATAAATATAAAAACATAAATATAATCATAATTAAAATACCTATCTGTTCAAATAATGTAATAAGTCCAGAAAAAATGCTTTGATTTTAAAATCGCCAAAACGATAATGTCTTAACCCCACCTTATATGAACAATTTGTAATGTTTTTTGTGTCTCCTGTAAATTTAGCATTATAGGACGGGAATAGGACTTTTGGGCGCAGCCGAATCGGCGCGACTTTTTCGGCACAGCCGTTTCGACGCCAGCCCTGTTCGGCACAATTCCTTTCGGAACGAAGCCCTTTCGGCGACATCTGTTTCGGCGCCGGTTTAATCGGCGCGAAGCTCATTCGGTGCGACGCTCATTCGGCGCGAGGATCATTCGGCGTGAGGCTTATTCGGTGTGAGGTTTCTTCACAGCAGATTTGGTGCTAGATCTGTTATTGATATTAATAAATCTCCGTGTAAAGTTAAATCTTCCGCAAAGAGGTGGATCTTCCACGAAGAGGTGGATCTGCCGTTAGGTTAGTGTTAGTTTTTGATATTTCTTTAGAAAACCAATTAAAAACAAATTAATCTTCAGGTAAAGTTAAATCTTCCGCAAAGAGGTGGATCTTCCACGAAGAGGTGGATCTGCCGTTAGGTTAGTGTTAGTTTTTGATATTTCTTTAGAAAACTAATTAAAAACAATTAAATCTTCACGAAAGTTAAATCTTCCGCGAAGAGGTGGATCTGCCGTTAGGTTAGTGTTAGTTTTTGATATTTCTTTAGAAAACTAATTAAAAACAATTAAATCTTCACGTAAAGTTAAATCTTCCGCAAAGACGTGGATCTTCCGGGAAGTGGTGGATCTGCCGTTAGGTTAGTATTAGTTTTTGAACGTGAAGATTTCGCAGAGGAACAAAGTAAAAATATTCGGAATGGAATGGATAAATAAGTTTTTCGCCAAAAATATTTGCATCGAAATGACTTGGGCCTTTGCGCCGAAACGGCTTAGCGCCGGAACGGCTTGCGCCGAAAGTGGTATGGCGCCGAAAAAGACGTGCGCCGAATAGTCATGCGCCGAATCGGACTCTCGCCGAATCGGCTCGGCGCCGAAAAATCTTGCGTCGAATGCTCGCGCCGAAAAAGTCGTGCCGAAAAAGTCGCGTCGTATCGGCTGCGCCGAATAATACCTAATCCTTATAGGAATTATGACATTTACATCTTAGGCCGACGATTTTCATTATGAGTCCTCATAAAGAATCCTCATTCGCCTTCATGGGTATCTTCAATGCGCTGCGCCAAAAAATGTAATTATTCTCAAATACACCCGCATAATTTTAAATTTCTATGCCTACACACTTCTTTATTTTCACTTTTATCTCGTTTTTGGTATGATGTGATTGTTCATCTTTTTAACATTTTTATTCTTCTTTATCAAAATTTAATTATTTAAACTTAAACGTCAAACTAAAGTACAAATGTTAGCGACATCTACAATCTAAATATATAAAAGGAAAGATCTGCGTGTTTGTTCGCTATACGTTCCTAGACCCGTGGACCGATCTCAACCAAATTTTGCACAGTTATTTTGTAGCTCCAGGCGCAACTATTCTCGCATATATGGAGAAGAAATTCGAGCGGGGAAAAAAGTTATTCGCTTTTTTCGAAAATCAAATCACAAGTTTGACAAAAAATTTAATTTGTCAAAAATCGAAATATATTCTGACGTACTGTCAACAGATGGCGCTATGATAAGCATTGAGTGACAGATGACAGGTGACAGGTGAAAGATGACAGATGACAGGTGACAGATGACAGGTGACATGACAGGTGACAGATGAAAGATGACAGGTGACATGACAGGTGACAGGTGACATGACAGGTGACAGGTGACATGAAAGGTGACAGGTGACATGACAGGTGACAGGTTACATGACAGGTGAAAGATGACAGGTGACAGATGAAAGATGACAGGTGACATGACAGGTGACATGACAGGTGACAGGTGACATGACAGGTGACAGATGACAGGTGACATGACAGGTGACAGATGAAAGATGACAGGTGACATGACAGGTGACAGATGAAAGATGACAGGTGACATGACAGGTGACAGATGAAAGATGACAGGTGACATGACAGGTGACAGGTGACAGATGAAAGATGACAGGTGACATGACAGGTGACAGATGACAGATAAGCGTTTTTCGATAATATATTCTGACGTACTGTCAACAGATGGCGCTATGATAAGCATTGAGTGACAGATGACAGGTGACAGGTGAAAGATGACAGATGACAGGTGACAGATGACAGGTGACAGATGACAGGTGACATGACAGGTGACAGATAAGCGTTTTTCGATATTTTTCCTAAAAATCAAATTGCAAGTCTTTCAAACAAAATTTGATTATGTATGTATGTATGTATGTATGACAGGTGACAGATGACGGATGGCGGATGACGGATGACAGATGAAAGATGACAGATGAAGGCCGAACAACTATGGTCTTCACGGATCTATTATGGTCCGGTCTGTGAGGCCGAAGGCCGAACAACTATGGCCTTCACGGATCTATTATGATCCGGTCTGTGAGGCCGAAGGCCGAACAACTTTGTCCTTCACGGATCTATTATGGTCCGGTCTGTGAGGCCGAAGGCCGAACAACTATGGCCTTCACGGATCTATTATGGTCCGGTCTGTGAGGCCGAAGGCCGAACAACTATGGCCTTCACGGATCTATTATGGTCCGCTCTGTGAGGCCGAAGGCCGAACAACTATGGCCTTCACGGATCTATTATGGTCCGGTCTGTGAGGCCGAAGGCCGAACAACTATGACCTTCACGGATCTATTATGGTCCGGTCTGTGAGGCCGAAGGCCGAACAACTATGGCCTTCACGGATCTATTATGGTCCGGTCTGTGAGGCCGAAGGCCGAACAACTTTGACCTTCACGGATCTATTATGGTCCGGTCTGTGAGGCCGAAGGCCGAACAACTATGGCCTTCACGGATCTATTATGGTCCGGTCTGTGAGGCCGAAGGCCGAACAACTATGGCCTTCACGGATCTATTATGGTCCGGTCTGTGAGGCCGAAGGCCGAACAACTATGGCCTTCACGGATCTATTATGGTCCGGTTTGTGAGGCCGAAGGCCGAACAACTATGGCCTTTACGGATCTATTATTGTCCGCCCTGTGAGGCCGAAGGCCGAACAACTTTGGCCATCACGGATCTATTATGGTCCGGTCTGTGAGGCCGAAGGCCGAACAACTATGGCCTTCCCGGATCTATTATGGTCCTCCCCCTGTGAGGCCGAAGGCCGAACAACTATGGCCTACTCGGATCTATTCTGGGTCTAGATGGCTAAGGGCGGCGGATGCCGCCCGTGCCAGCTAGTAATAATAATATTTTACGAACTTAAAAACAAATTTTATCAAAACACACATAGTATAGGGTCTTTCAATAAGAGCGCTCGATCTTTAAAATTGAATAAAAAAAGTTGTATGTGTGATATGGCGGATATCTTTATTTCGGGTTGAAGTATATTCAATGCCATTATGTTTTAAAAATAATATCGTTCAAATGACCTCCGCGACTTTGTTTGCAAGTTTCGATCCGGGTGACCCAATTTTGGATGACTTTTCGACATAAATCGGGCTGGATAGCAGCAATGGCTTGAATGACGTTGTTCTGCAGGTCGAGAATTGTTGCTGGTTTATTGGCATAGGCCAGTGACTTAACGTAGCCCCAAAGAAAAAGTCTAAGGGCGTTAAATCGCACGATCTCGCAAGCCAATTAATGTCACCTTTTTTCGAAATAACGCGACCTGGAAACTTTTCCTTCAATAACTCCACCGTTTCACCCGCTGTGTGACACGTAGCGCCGTCTTGCTGGAACCACATGTTCTCTAAGTCTATATCAGCCAATTCGGGCCAAAAAAAATTGGTTATCATTTCTCGATACCTGACGCCGCGCCGTGAAAAACTGAGATGTTTCGGTCATCACGCACACTTTCAGCAACACCAGCAATATTCTCTTCCTACCGAACGTTCCGGCGACGCACAGGCACTGCTCGATTAGCAACTGAACCGGTTTCCTTGAATTTCGCAATAAGTCGTTGAATTGAGCTCTCGGCAGGACGCCCATGTCGACCGAAAATTCCACGTAGCTCGCGGAACGTTTGGCGGACAGAGCACGAATTTTTAATAAATTTTCACGATTTCGACGCGTTGTTGAAGCGTGTAGTTTTCCATGATCAAATGGCAGCTATGGCAGAACACAAACGTCACAGAATGACAGCGCTGTCATATCAAACATAACTACAATCGGCTGTGAAAGTTCAGGCGTGGCTATTGAAAGACCCTTATAAACTAATGTATATCACGAAGTGGTGCAATCGCGAATTAATGTTTGTAGTATTATTATAATAGCCAAACTTACAAAATGACTACTGATTGTGCATCAGTGATAAAAAACCTATGTTAAAATGTACAACAGAAATGTACTCTTTAAGCTTTACATGGAAATTAAGTTCCATAGAAGTTCAGAGTCTACTAACTAACGGTAACATACAATCGAGTATATTTTCCAGAGGAACGGATGATGAAATAAACTGGCGTTTGAAGTTGGAAAGGAAAGGTGAAATTGGGTTGATGTTTGATCTGAAACTCTGTCTAATTTCAAGTGATGAAATTGAATTAGATTCTATTTGCAAAATTAGCTTTTGTGATGAACAACAGCTACAGTATGGCAAATATAAATGTACTACATTAGGACAGGTTTTAACTATCCAAAATATCAATTTTAATAATTTATTGTTTCAAAGTAGGGGTTGTGTTTCTGTAAATTGTGGCATAGACGCAGTAATTTCTAGAGAACCTATCATATCAAAATTTAATTGGAACGAATATTTGGAACGTATCTTCAAAAATGAAAAATTTACTGATGTTACACTTTGTGCTTCTGGTAAAGAATTTCGGGCGCATAAAGTAATTTTGGCAGCTCGTTCCCCAGTTTTTAACGCAATGTTTGACCACGAAATGGACGAAAAGAAGCAAAATCGGGTTGATATAACTGATATCGATGGTGATATATTTGGAGAATTCTTACGTTACATTTACACTGAAAAAGTGGTAAATTTGAAAAACTTTGCAATTGGGTTATTAAGTGCAGCTGACAAGTACGAATTAGAAAATTTAAAAGTGCTTTGCGAAAATGAGTTGTGCACAAATATTTCGATTGAAAATGTCGTCGAAGTTTTGGTGCTGGCCGATTTGCACAATGTAATGAAACTGAGAGCCTTGGCACTTGAATATATTTGTTCTAACGCCGAAGATGTAACTAAGACTGCTGGTTGGAAATTAATGACTGAATCACATTCAAATCTAGTTGCAGAAATCGTATGTTATTCAGCACAACAACTTCGTGCTATAAAACCTTCAACAGACTGATCAGGGATTTTTAAAATTTTTCGTTTTTAACTGTTATTTTTAAAATCATTGCATTCTGTTTTTTTGAATTTTTAAATTAATGTAAAAATAAATAACTGTTGAGAATAATTTTATTTATTATTATTAATGTCAGATGTGGATCCACGTATGTGCTATGTGATTCTTTGTTCAATGTTTTCATGACTAAGTAATCCTTATCGCTGAATAAAGCTAGATAAACCGATAAAGTGTGTAATGAAACGTTAATTTTCGATAAGTAAATTTACCGGATACTTAATTTAATTAATTACCTTTCAAAATTCAAAAATTTATCGAAATAATAGCGAATAAACGATATCTAATCGCAAAAATAGAAGACAGATAAAGTAATAGTACTTATAGATATTATGATCATGGCGGGAAAGTTAGATTTACCTACCCGATGAAATTGTAATTCGAGATGCTTGCGTCGAGATTTTCATTCAAGACGATTGCAGTGGCGGCTTATACGTGGAGGGCGATAGGGCGCCCCCCTCCCTTAGTAGTGTAGTGTGTATCCACCTTTAATGAAGAACAAATTAAGAATAAGCATATTATTTAGCGAGCATGCAAGATTGTTAGTATGAACGATGAACGTTAGTATCGATGTAAGCATGAAAGACAGTAGTGATCGAACTGTCTTAGCGTGAAGAGTGAATCCTTATTGTATCTAATGTAAATGTGTAAAATGTACAAAGTTGAAATATCAAAATAAAAGATTAAATATTAATTCAACGGAGTTCTTAATGAATACATAGTGACCCAAAGGAACGAGCTTATTACAGTAGAATAGCAACTCGAAATGTTATTTAATGCAAATACACCGTCTGGGACCATGGCACTGGATATAAAAATACATTTTTTCCTATATTTTAAATTTTGTACCCTCCCATTGAAACAAGTCCCGAGCCTCCACTGGCTAAATCTAATACTCCCCGCGCACCAATAAGATATTTTAACGCGTTGTGACAGTTGTGTAAATTTTGTTATAACTTTTTACTAGCAAATTTTGTACACAATTTGCACAAGTGTCGAACACGTAAATTTGCTAGCAAATTTTTTTAAGAATATTTCTATATATTTCTTGCTAAATCTGCGTGTAAAATTGTGCACAAGAATATTCGAAGGTGTGGTCTATATATAACAAAATTTGCTAGTAAATTTGTGTGTTTGACACTTGCGTAAATTTTGTACAATTTTGTAAAATTGTAGTTTAAGTAGCCATAATAATAAATACCTCGTTCATATATGCATTCTATTTTATTTTTAAACTTCTAGAATAAGTCAAATACAAAGTAAATAAAACTGCGAAAGTTATATAAACGTATAAAAACGGTGAGTAATTCCCAGAAAGAATTAGTGTTAGAGTTTCCGGTGGCCATCTGGCGGGTGGCTTCTTTCAGTTCTGACTCGGTAAAAGGGTCAGACGTGGCCTCTTTATTGTCTCACTTGGTGGTGTCGTGAGATCGAAAGAGGGTTCAAACGATGAGTTTGACCTTATTCTCCGTCATCCCTGGTATCGGCCGCCTGACCATTTTGTGTGTGACAATGTGCTAAGCTGTGCCTCAGATGTCTTTGTTGATTTCTTTTAACATATTCTTCGAGCATTTTCTCTCGCAGAGGTTTATTGCCTAGCTCAGCTCTGTTCTTTTTGCTTGGTATGCAAATCGCTCCGCATTCGCCTCTGGTGATCTGGCGAGCTTATTCTGTTAGGTGCGCCTGCTCTGGGTAGAAAGTTCTGCGTAGGGACGCTATTTCTATAGTCCACCAGTACGCTGGAGTTCTATTGTGGTGTCGCCTTTTTGGCACAGACTGGTTACAGGCCGCGGCCATGACGGTCACCTGAAATAGTGCGCCACAGATTAGATGTTTAGCAGGATGGTATGCTGAAAAATATGTTCATCAACTTGGATTCGAACCCAGACGTATTAGTTGTGAATACGTACGCTCAAACAACTGCGCTGCCGAAGCGATTGATTTATGTAGCGCGGAACTTCTACTTATCTTGGGTGTGAAAAGTTGTCGTTGCTAGTTACTTTTGGTCGACATAATATTTATAATGTAATAGAGGGCGGTTTGATAAGTCAGTGACTTTTTGAATAAGGGATGTTCTTTCCGCAAAAAAATGTTTTATTTCTCAACATAGTCACCTTTTAGCTCTATACACTTAGTCCAGCGTTTTTCCAATTTTTTTAGGTAATCGACGTGAATGATACCGCGTGCAGCCCAAGAAATGTCGCCATGACCTTGTTGGCCGACAGACCCACCTTGACCTTCTTTGGTGCACGTTCACCCGGAGCAGTCCACTGCTTTGACTGTTTCTTGGTCTCTGGTGTGTTGTGATGGATCCATGTTTCGTCCACGGTTACGAAACAGCGCAAAAACTCATTCGGATTGCGGTTGAACATCGCCCAACAATCATTTGAAGTGGTCACACGATTGCGCTTATAGTCGAGTGTTAGCAATCGCAGCACTCATCGCGCGGTTAGCTTTTTCATGTCCAGATATTCATGTAAAATGTTATGTACCCGCTCAGTTGAGATGCTTACAGCTTCAGCCATCTCACGCACCTTTACTCTCCGATCGTCCTATATCATTCCATGGATTTTATCGACGATTTCTGGCGTGACGACCTCTTTTGGGCGACCTGAACGTTGGGCGTCATTTGTGCTGGTACCACAACGGAATTCAGTAAACCACTTTTTAACCATTGAAATTAATAGTGCAGAGTCCCCATAGTATTTATCAAGCCTTTCGTTGGTTTCGGTGTTGTTTTTTTCACGCAAAAAATGATGCTTGATGAGCACACGAAAATCACTTTTATCCATTTTCTTCGAAATTCTTGTTAGCTTTGAATGGCTGTCAAACACAAACTAAATGCCGCAGCTTGCTCAAAATTTGACAGTAGGCTATTGATAGATGGTAGTTGACAGGGGTAAATACAAACAAGGTGGAACTCGCTTCAGCGGCAGTTCCTAGGCTTCTATACAGCTACCTTTCTGGTGTGAAAAGTTGTTGTTGCTAGTTATTTTTGGTCGACATAATATTTATAATGTAATATCAGATAATTCGATAATCTGCACCAATTAAATTTTTCGAGATAACTTCTTATTAGGGTATCAACGTCTTAAGGTATCAACGTATTAACGGATCAAGGATCAACGGATCAACGAATCAAAGGATCAACGGATCAAAGGATCAATGGATCAACGTATCAACAGATCAACGTATCAACAGATCAACTTATCAACAGATCAACGTATCAACGTATCAACGTATTTAAATTTCCTATATATAGGTGAAAAATTATGTAAATAAAATATAACTTATATTTGGTCTGCATTGAAAATAATAATCTGCACTAAATATATTTTTGCGGTTGGTATTTATCATTTACTATATAATCAATAATAAGCAAACTTCTCCATTCCATCCGGAACTTTACTTCTCTGTAATGTACGATCCATTTCTTAAGGTCGATCAATCATAATCTTTATCTTTTATTTACAACTTAACTTCACCAATCACATCAAGCCACTGCTGTGGTTACAATAAAAACGGATCAACGTATCAACGGATCAACGTATCAACGTATTTAATTTCCTATATAGGTGAAAAATTATGTAAATAAAATATAACTTATATTTGGTCTGCATTGAAAAAAAAAATTTGTTATTTTTGGTCGCCATATTATTATAATGTAATATCAGATAATCTGCACTAATTAAATTTTTGCGGTTACAATCACAATTTCGAAGGTTCTGATTAGATTTGAATTATGCGGACAGACAGACGGACAGACGCGGAGCCAGATCATAAGGGTTCTTGCTATACTTTGTATAGAAGCCTAACAAGTAGTTTATATAGGGAGACCTCTTTGAAAATATCTTTAACTTAGTAAATTTCTTTCGAACATTTGCGTATTTATAAAGTGCATTAGCGAATCGAAACAACGGATTAACAGATTAACGCAATACTATATAGACGAAGTATTTACAATATAACAACGTATCAGTTGATCAACGTTATGATTGGCTCTGAAACATGCGGACGGACACGAAGCCAGACCATAAGGCTTCTTTCTATGCCTTGTATAGAAGCCTACATAAGGCTGCTTGTTATACTTTGTATAGAAGCCTAAAAGTAGCGCACTGGCTACCCAGTTCTTAGACCTCTATACACATAGAGTATTTCCAACATGATTTGAAACGCTCTGTATGATTTTGAATTATGCGGACAGACGGACGGACACGGAGCCAGATCATAAGGCTTCTTGTGATACTTTGTATAGAAGCCTAAAAGGATAGTAAAACGCGGGAAATTCAAAAAGTCACTGACTTCTCAAACCGCCCTAGTATCAGATAATCCGATAATCTGCCTAATTAAATTTTTGCTGTTGGTATTTGTCATTGTAATCATTATTGTAATCACTAGCTGGTACAGGAGGCCTGTCGGCCGCCTTTAGCCATCTTTTTTTTTGGTACGTTGGAGGAGGGGAAAATACATTATGTACTTACAATATAGTAAGTAAATGGGCAATATAGTATTTATTTTTACTTGATATTATCGAATTATTGTAAAATTTTGTTATGCCCAGTTTCACAAAAATTTATATAATCTGAGGTTATATAACTCCCCACTTATATATAAGCGTAAATTATTATTGTTTTGGGTTTCACAAACGCTTTTTTCGAGAGTTTTGAAATCCTTACTTATATTTTAGGGTTAGACACTGTTAAAAATCAAAATAAGATCTCTATTTATCATGCTTCAAATACAATATCTTCAATTTTGTACAATCAATCGTGTTCAAAGTTTTATGACGCAGAAACTTAACGTAATAGTCATAAAAATCAATTGAAGTGTTATGGTACCTTTTTCTATTCTACCTTCGAGGTCGAGTATTTACGACGTTTTGTTTTTAAGTGGTATCCTCTGTAAAAGATAAATATGGGGTCAATAGGAAAAAAGGATCTTGTGATGTCTTTCTTAAACCCATCAACAAACACGAACAACATCTTCGTTTTACAAATCCAAAATTTCATTCAGCGGTGTTCCTAGTTGCTATATTATTATTGTCTTGATATATTGGGATTTACTTTGATGGGGGGGGGGGGTTAAGTGAAGGATTAACAAATTTAAAAGTTATACAAGACATCTGCGATGAATTAATGGTCTTCTCCATCAATCAGAAAATCTCGGAGTGTAGACAAAACTGGAGATCACACATTGATAGAATGGAGAACGATAGAATTCCAAAGAAAATGCTCTCGTATAACCCGAAGGGGAGAAGAGATGTCGGCCGCCCAAGAAAGCGTTGGCGCAATCTATGAAGTCGGAACAGGCAAACACTGCATATCTGAGCGAAATTATCATAAGTTCACTCAAATTTTTGTGAAAATTCTAAAATAAAATTGTTACAACCCTGCAGACTTTCACTCAGGTACTAGATATTAAAGTCCGAGAGGTACCTACAATCCTATTTTTCGAATATTTCTTACCGGATTATTTCTAGTTTCAAATTACCTGAAAAGGGGTGTAAATAAAGCGAAATTACCATAAGTTCACTTCAGTTTTAACTTGTATTAAATTCGTGAACATTGTTAAAATGGGCGGAGGTAAATGTGCCACCAGTAATGTTATTCTACCTGCTACGAATTTAGGATATTAAAAGTACACAGGTATTTGTGCCACCGGAGAAAACGGCATCTACCTGATGCATCTCCTACATGTAACATCGATTATTTTTTGATTTTACACGATTTTTTGGGGGTGAAACGTAAAAGTTTACTGCCCCATAGCGCAACTATACTTTTTAATGCTATTTCGAGGGTCTCTCACATCCCGGTTGCATTTATCCCGGTTTCCTTGATCTGTCGCGCCTCTCGTATGTTTAGCGCCCGCCGCGTAGCGGCTCGGAGCACGAAAAACCGCCCGGAGATGCGGAGCATCGGAGGGTAGGTTTTTTGATGCTCGCAGTTCTGGCTAAGCCAAAATTTATTATCTTGCCGAGTTGGTCTATGTATTTCCAGGTAGAAAATTTGGACCCGGATTAAATATCTGACCATTTGCCGAGCTGGCCTTCAGCCTTATCGAATGCACACCCCAAAATTCGAAGGCAAAAAAAATTTAATTTTTTCACTGTTAGTGGCACAAATACCTGTGTTTATTTAAAGAACCCTTTTGGTCGGTGGCACATTTACCGGTACCCTTTTCTGGTCAGGTACATTTGGTGGCACATTTACCTCCGCCCGTTAAAATTGCGTGAAAGTGTGTACAGATATCTTTTGGAGTTATTTCGTAAATTTACAATTTTATTTAGTGAAATTATTTTAAAATGCCGACAGGAAAATTACTTACCGATTTTGAAAAAGGTAAAATTACTTCGTACAAGGAATTGGGAATGTCGCACCGCAAGATTGCCAATAAAATTGGAAGATCGCTGTGTGTAGTGAATAATTACATTAAATTAGGCGATTCATACGGAAAAAATCATCCAAAAGGTGGGCGGCAAAAGCTAACTGGAAGGCAGCGTGCATCGATTATTCGTAACGTTTCGACCGTGGTTCCGAACCAGCAGGCAACAGCGGCAGCAACTCGACGAGAATTTGACCTCCCTGTAACGGTGAGACGCGTTCAACAAATAATTTCCACATCTGGGCGCTTTAAATGGACGAAAAAAGCCAAAAAAACGGCCTTAACAATACAGCACAAAACAGCTAGATTACAATTTGCAAAGTTACATCAAACCTGGGACCAAGAATGGCATAACATTATTTTTTCCGACGAAAAAAATTTAATTTGGTTGACCCCGATGGATTTAAATTTTATTGGCATGGATTGAACAAAAAAAAAAGATTTCACGATGAGCAGGATGAGCGGTCATGGTGTGGGCCGCATTTTCCTTTACTGGAAACACTCCTATTTGTTGGATAACTACTAAACTGAATAGCGATAATTATTGAGCTATTAGAGGAAGTGTTATTAGATTTTGGTGAGTTGCAAGACAGCGAGGATTTCATTTTCCAGCAGGATAATGCTGCAATTCACGTTTCGCGATATTCAAAGGAGTGGTTTAGTAGGAAGAATATAAAATTATTAAATTGGCCAGCTAGATCACCGGATCTAAATCCAATAGAAAATCTTTGGGAAATACTCTCCCGTAAGTTTTACGAAAATTCGATACAATATGAAAACGTGGGGGCCTTAAAACGTGCAATAAAGAAAGCATGGGACGAAATTCCATTATCTGTACTACAAAAATTAATTTGTAGTATGAAAAATAGAATTTTTGAATGTATTGCCAATAGGGGTAACAAAACTCACTATTAATTTGTAATTGTATTTTTTTTTTAAATAAATTCATTAAAATTTGTACACTGAACTTATGGTAATTTCGTTTTATTTACATTGAACTTGTGCTAATTTCGCTTTATTTATTCCTCCATTCAGGTAATTTGACACTACAAATAATCAGGTAAGAAAAATTTTAAAAATGGGATTATAGCTACTTGTCTGACCTTAAATACCGTTAATATCTAGTACCTGAATGAAAGTCTGCAGGGTTGTAATAATTTTATTTTAGTGAAGTTATGGTAATTTCTCTCAGCTCAAGGCTGAGAGAAATACTCTTACGAAGAAGAGTAAGAAGAAAACTTATACAACGAAGAAAACCGAAAATTTAGGGTTATAATCTCTAAAGATTACCAATTACCGTAAGGTTATAAAATTGATAAGGAAAAGGAAAAATAAGAAAAAAAAGTTACCTTGCGATTAGGTACCTCAAGATAAAAATCAATAGGCGCTAGTGGCTAGCTCAGTGGGCAAGAGAGTTGAAATACTCGCTGACTTGCTGGTAAAAATAGGTTGACGGCCAGTATTAATAAGGGTAATGTAAACTGCCCTCCAAAATAACCTTTTTTTATTGTCTTAAATTTTGGTTTTTAAGTAGGCTTGTAAACTGCCCTCGGACTGTATAATCACTACTTATACGTAAGTAGGAGATTGTAATAATTAGAATTTAAGAACGGCTTATTAAATAGACAGGGCCGGTTTGGAGGGGGGAATTGTAGGGGGTAGTGACCGAGTGAAAATTGATAATTTCACCTCAGAACTTCATCGTTCACTTTACGTGTGATACATTATAAGGATATTATAGTTTAAATCAAACCACCTGCTGCGCGAAAAGGTAAGTCGTCCGCTCATAGGTGTATCAGCTGGGTCGAGCTTAGGTTAGTGTTAAAACACTAACGATTTTTTTTCGTAAGTTGAAGGTTAAAAGTTAGAAGCACCTGAAATGTCATGAATCTGGATAACTCAACAAATACACCGTCCGAAAGAAATTCTGCGTTCAGTCCTGAGTTGTCAACGATAATTACAATTTCATGGTTTGATCCTGCATGTCAGTGCCCCCCCCCCCCCAGTTTTCAATTTTTTTTGTAAAAATGGTGTCAAACGTTAAAGTACCGTTTGAGTCTGAATGATCTTCCATTATTGTCGTTTGAGCTTTAAAGGTCGCGGAGTTATTCCCAAAAATCTTTTGGGAGGCCGTAGACATGATCTCCCCGTATCGAATTTTGGGGTCAAACATGATATCATCGTTTAGGGCCTGAATTAGCCTCCATTATTTTCGTTTGAGTCTCAAGGTCGCGGAGTTATTCGAAAAATTTACTGGGGGGTAAACATGATGCCCCCCCCCAGTATCAAATTTTTGGGTGAATTTGGTGTCAAACATTATATAGAGCATCGTTTGAGCCTGAATGAGAAAGGTAGCGAAGTTATTCGCGAAAAACTACTGGGGGGGGGGTAAATCGGTCAATCAGAGGTGTGTCAGCCGCGTCGAGCTTAGGTTAGTGCTGGAAACGGTTTTTTTTCGCAAGTGGAATGTTAGAAGCACCAGAAGAATCTCCATCGGTTTTTCATCAATGCTGCGCGAAAAGGTAAATCGTCCGCTCAGAGGTCCATCAGCCGAGTCGAGCTTAGTTAGTGTTAGAAAATGATTATCTTTTCGCAAGTTGAACGATAAAATTTGAAGCACCAGAAATGTCATGAATCTGGATGGCTCAACAAAAACACCGTCCGCAAAGAAATTTTTATGTTCTTTA
This sequence comes from Podabrus alpinus, assembly GCA_932274525.1. Classification (NCBI taxonomy): domain Eukaryota; kingdom Metazoa; phylum Arthropoda; class Insecta; order Coleoptera; family Cantharidae; genus Podabrus; species Podabrus alpinus. The sequence continues at coordinate 48,843,193 of OW026456.1, read as the reverse complement.
TCAAAATTTAATTGTTTAAACATGTAAGATATTATATCACTTTATTTAATAATTATCGAAATAAACAATAAAATGGTTGGCACGATACTTTCTTTAAGATAAATACTATTTCACGATTGACTTCTACTGTTCTTCTTTATGATCTTGATGTTATGATATTATCTTCTTGAGCTATTTGCTTATATAGGGATTTTAATATGATAAGTTGGTATTACAACTTATCGGATTAAAATCTTGAATGGTGGTTTATCTTCGATCAGTCAGGTCAGGACCGGCCTTAGCGTTACCTGTGTTCTTATATTCCTTCAGGGCCGGTCTAAGTGTTACCTGTGTTCTTCTATTTCTTACACGGCCATCCTGTAACTGTCATGTCCCCATGACGTAAAATCGAGTCAAGTTTTTCTAAAAATAAAATTAGTCTATTCGAAAGTAACTTAAATTTCCTTACCATTTTAAAAAGGGCCGGGCCTTAAATTTCATCACCACTAAAGGTAGGATCATAAATTTCATTGAGACCAAAACCATTGAATGTAATTAAGACCAAAATTAAATTTTATTACCACTAAAGGTAGGACCATGAATTTAATTGAAACCAAAACTATTGAATGTAATTAAGACCCAAAATAAATTTTATTACCACTAAGGGTAGAACCATGAATTTAATTGAAACCAAAACTATTGAATGTAATTAAAACCAAAAATAAATTTTATTACCACTAAGGGTAGAACCGTGAATTTAATTGAAACCAAAACTATTGAATGTAATTAAAACCAAAAATAAATTTTATTACCACTAAGGGTAGAACCATGAACTCGTCACCGTTAAGGGTGTACCGTGAACTCATCACCGTTATAGGGGTGGTCTTTCACAACGCATGAACTCATCACCGTTAGGGGTGGTCTTTCATAACTCATCACCGTGAACTCATCACCGTTAGGGGTGGTCTTTCACAACTCATGAACTCATCACCGTTAGGGGTGGTCTTTCATAACTCATCACCGTGAACTCATCACCGTTAGGGGTGGTCTTTCACAACTCATGAACTCATCACCGTTAGGGGTGGTCTTTCATAACTCATCAAAATAAATAAATTTCATAATAGCTCAACTCACCAGATCCTGCTTTCTGTGTACCTCCAACGTTTACTTCAAATATTCGAATCCCTGTTCCGCGGAATCGCTCATTCCATTCCTCGTCCAATCCTGACCATATTTTCTTTTGTTGTATGCTTCGTATCTTGGTATTCGCGTGCGAAGTAAGTGCTAAATCCAGTCCGTATTTCCTCACAACTATCTCGAGTCCAGGGCGTTTGATCGTTTCCCAGCCAATCAGTGCATCCATACCAGGGATGATTCCGTTTGGTACCACGATGAATTTGATCTCCAGTTTTTGCTTCTCGTAGGGCCACGTACAGTCGGCATCGTCCGATGGTTTCTTCATTCGTTCCAAATCCTTCTCGCTGATTACCGATCAATCTGCTCCCGAATCTATTACGTACGTGAAACTTTGGTTCTGACCATCATTCAAGGCGTTTGCGGTGGGCATTATTTCGCATCGGGAAGTATTCAGGCAACGTATTTTGAGGATATCCAATCTTTTTTAAAACACTTCGAATCGTCATGCCCCGGTCGTTTACACCAGCTACATACAGAGCCGTCCTTTGGTTTTCGGTCGGACATCACCTCTTGAGTATCATATCGTTTTTACACTTCGGTTGATCCATTCCTCCGTTGAGTGCGTACTGTGGTCTGGGTCGTGTATCGGGAGGTTGAAAGAGTTTCCCTGATTATTGTTTCTTGGAGTGCCGTTTCGCTCGCTCATCTCCATGAGAAACATTTCCATGTATCTTTCGATGTTGGCCATTCCGCTGCCAAAATTGGATATCTCATTGGTCGTGGGTTTTTTACTCAGGTCCATTGGGAATTGGATTTCAATAACACTAAACAAAGGAAGGTAAGAAAAAAAAATTTACTGTAGGTACTTATCTGTCTTGTCGTGGTTAAACGAAGGTTCTAATCCGCACTTCTGATGTAAGATATTATATCACTTTATTTAATAATTATCGAAATAAACAATAAAATGGTTGGTACGATACTTTCTTTAAGATAAATACTATTTCACGATTTACTTCTACTGTTCTTCTTTATGATCTTGATGTTATGATATTATCTTCTTGAGCTATTTGCTTATATAGGGATTTTAATATGATAAGTTGGTATTACAACTTATCGGATTAAAATCTTGAATGGTGGTTTATCTTCGATCAGTCAGGTCAGGACCGGCCTTAGCGTTACCTGTGTTCTTATATTCCTTCAGGGCCGGTCTAAGTGTTACCTGTGTTCTTCTATTTCTTACAAACATTTAAATGTTAAACTAAAGTACAAATGTTAGCGACATCTACAGTAATGTTTTACCAACTTTAAAAACAAATTTTTTCAAAACACACATATAAACTAATGTGATATCACGAAGTTATTTAATATCGCGAATTAATGTTTGTAGTAGTATTATAATAGCCAAACTTACAAAATGTCTACTAGTTGTGCATCAAAATGTGATAAAAATTCAATGATAAAAATTCCAACAGAAAAAATAAAAGTGAGCTACACATGGATAATCGGTAACTGTAGAACTGTAAATAGTAACAGTAAATTACTATCGCGTATATTTTCCAGAGGAAATCATGATAAAATAAATTGGCGTTTGATGTTCGAAAGGAAAATTCAAAACGATGAGTTGACGTTTGTTCTGAAACTTTGCCTAGTTTCAAGTGATGTAAATGAAATAGAATCTGTTTGCAAGTTTAGCATACCTGATGGACAACTTTTAAAAACAATTTGGAAAGGTAAATACAAATTTACTACATTAGGACAGGATTTAAGTTTCTCATATCGCAGTCTTAATATGGATAAATTTGTAACATAAGCGCGGTAATTCCTGCAAAACCTATCATACCAAATTATACGTACTTTGCACGAAAATTTGGAACATATCTTCGAAAGAGGAAAATTATCTGATGTTACGCTTTGTGCTTCTGATGGTATAGAATTTCGGGCGCATAAAGCAATTTTGGCAGCTCGCTCCCCAGTTTTCAACGCAATGTTTGATCACGTAATGGACGAAAAGAATCAAAATCGTGTTGATATAACTGATATCGATGGTGAAATATTTGAAGAATTCTTACGTTATATTTACACTGAAAAGGTGGTAAATTTGAAAAACTGTGCAATTGGGTTATTAAGTGCAGCTGACAAGTACGGATTAGAAAATTTAAAAGTGCTTTGCAAACACGAGTTGTGCACAAATATTTCGATTGAAAATGTCGCCGAATTTTTGGTGCTGGCCGATTTGCACTATGTAAAGAAACTGCGAGCCTTAGCACTTGAATATATTTGTTCTAACGCCGAAGATGTAACTAAGACTGCTGGTTGGAAATCAATGATTGAATTTAATTCAAATCTAGTTACAGAAATCGTATGTAATTTAGCACAACTTCATGATATGAAAACTTGATATGAATGAACAGGGTTTTTTAAATTTTTCGTTTTTGTCTTTTATTTTTAAAATCATTGCATTTTGTTTTTATTGAATTTTTAAATTAATGTAAAAATAAATAACTGTGAGAATAATTTTATTTATTATTATTAATATTAATAGTGGCGGTTCTACCATAGGAGCTGCAGAACCACCAAAAATAACAATAAAAATACCAATACTTGCATAATTAATTATATAATTGGACCCCCTTCTGCAATAGGGAACCAGCCAACAAAACACCATTCTGAGTAATCGGCGTTTAAAGGTTTAAGTCATCTAGCAAAACACATATTTTTAGTTGGTTCCCATGCTCAATAAATGCCTTTACAATGGATTTATATTCTGGTTCTCTTTTGTATAATGGAAAGCATCAAAATGTGATTTTAAAGGCGTGCTTCTGTAAGTGCGTGGTTCCTTATTGCAGAAGGGGGTCCAATTATAACCTTAATCAGATTTAAATTATTATAAAGAATGGTGCATTATCAGCTTGGCTTTGAAAGCGTGTTTCTTATTTTCGCTAGCATATCAGTTATAATTTAACAGCTAGTCACATAAATAGTGTAATAATAAATACACGTCCAGTCCGCTATCAAAATGTTTGTCTAACTTGAACGCTATACACTTGTGCGCAGCCGAGCTGTAATGAAATGCAGACTACAATGCTAGCAATTGGTATAGTTTTACGTGGTATATCTTTTATGATTTTGTTTCGAGGTAGTTTAGAATTCGAATTTTGAAAAGAAAAACTAATTTTAATATTAATTCATCAATTGTTAAACAAATTGCAGTGAAATTAGGGCATAAGCAATAAATTGTTTAAAAACTTTTAATTACACCAAGTTTCTTGCACATATTTATAGCAAAACAGTAGTTAAATTATTTTTTGACGGATTTTGCAACTTTAAATAAAATTATTTATTTATTTATTTATTTTATTTATTTATCAAATACGGGCTACAGCCCTTTTACAATTATTATCACAATTATTATTATTATTATCGCAGAGTACTCACACATTTACATTCACAATAAAGCGTACATGTTTAACGAATACACAAAATAAAAATAAAAATGCAAATACATTGGACCCATCCTATTGGCTACCATCCAAACGTAACTTTAAAAGCCTCTTATACCCGTGCAATGATGAACTAAACAGGTCGACGTCGACCCCGCTCAAGTGAATATTGCCTAATCTTTGGATTCTATTAATGGGAGCATTGTAGCTATAGTTGGTCAAAGCCAAGTCGACGTAAAACAAGCCACCAATCCTAACACCACACCGAGGAACCCGAAAATTAATCAGCTGGAGGAGCTCCGAGCAATTATATTTGCTATTCACTATATTAAATAAGCAGGTCAAATCGGCCACAACCCTTCGATCGTGCAGGGTTGACAAACACAATAAATCTCGCACAAACCTTTTTACGCCTACAAGATCGCTCTCCAAATGGAGTCTATATGCAACCAAATATAAAAGCTTGCTCTGAATTCTCTCAATAAGATCAGAGTCAACAGCATAGAAAGGAGACCAAATCGGAGGAGAGTACTCCAAAAGGGATCTAACCAGGGTCATGTACAAGATCTTAAGGGTATTAATACTTTTAAAATTTCTAGTATTTCTATTTATGAAACCCAGCATTCTCATTGCTTTGGAAGATATATGTTCCATATGACACCTAAAGGTCAACCTAGCATCAAAAATTATCCCCAAATCACACACTGTGTCAACCGATCGAAAAGCCTCTCCCTCCAACGCGTACCTATAAAAGAAAGGCGACTTGTTCCGACAAAACCTCATGACGCAGCACTTACTAACATTCAGAAAAAGTTGATTATAATTGCACCATACCAAAAGCGCACATAAAGCATTCTGAATCCCAACTGAATCATCGCTTGATCCTACCGCATAAAATATCTTTAGATCGTCCGCAAAAATTAAATAACGAACACCCAATCCCAGAGCATTGCCAATGTCGTTAATAAAGAGAGTAAAAAGTAAGGGACCCAAATGGGACCCCTGAGGCACACCAGAAGACACCTCTATTGGCTGGGACAAATGCATCTTGATCTTAACATACTGGATTCTACAAGATACGAAACTGATAAGCCAACACAACAAAGAACCATGTATACCCAGGGCTTCAAGTTGACAATCCTGTCAAATGCTTTACTGAAATCCGTATAAATGGAATCAACCTGATAACCGTCCCCAAAGCACTTAAAGATGTAATCTTCATATATCATTAGATTTGTTAACGGGTTAATTAACGGTTAATTATGAATGCATAAAATTAAAATTTAAGTATTTTTATACAATAATAATTCTTAAAGCTCGTGATACGTACACGCATTGAATGTACAGTCGAATGTACTGATGGCTGCACTCGAACGCAGCCATTCGGTATAACCGGTGCTAGCATTTCATGCAATAATATTTTAAAGAAAGATCTTGTATTATAAACTTTAATTGAAATTATGGATATAATGTTCTTTATACCTACTAGATAAAATGAATGCTTATAAATTTACTAATATTCCTAATCCTAATAAAATTTTATAATAATTTTGGATTTGAGATTTTTCTGCATTGTAAAACAATTCTCAAACTATAATTTTCTGTAATAAAATGTAGTTCAAGAAATTTGGACTTAGGTTCTTTCTGCATTCACATTACTCATATTATTTATTTACTCAGCTTCTCTCAAAATAACCCGTAAAAATAGGATTTTTTCGAAAATTAACAATTACAAAACTTTTTGTTCGCAAATAAAATTTATTGTTACAAAAATGTTTGCGTCGTTTGTTTTATTTCGAACCGAACACAGAGGGCTGTTTAAATTACAAAGTCATAAGTTCTATTTTTAAAATAACAAATATGCAGAATTATTATGACGTGATAAGCTAACTAAGGCATTTTATTTAGTCGTTTATAAAATCTCTTACGAAGAAGGTCGTTTTTAAAAATGAATGTAATTTTTAAATTTAGTTATCAAGAACAATTAGTGATAAGAATTTGCCGATATATACAAGTCGAGGTAAAATGTATAAAAGACAATTTAATACGAATATTTATTTACGGAACAAATGGATTTGTGGCTGTAATCGTAAGAACGCTTTGTTTTGTTTTCCGTTTGTGTCTTTCGATATTGTCAATAGAAAAAAAAATTTATCTCGGGAATATTGAATTTCAACGAAAAAGTTATTGATAAGTTAAGTTTGCCACAAGCAAGCACCGGCGCACGCCATTAATGCTTAAAAACGTGCAATAAGTAATTTTATTTTTTGAGATTAACATTTTACTGATACCTTCCCTTTTTTATAATGCAGAACAGCCAAACATATTTCTCACGAGCCGCCACTGGTCAGAAGTGAATCTATACCTACGTATGTGATTCAAGGACTAAAAAGATAACCAAGTTTACCGTTTGTCTTCCCGGGCGCTTACCGTTATCGGTTTGTTAGCGGCGTATTGTGCATAGGACCATAAGAGCACGTACATTCACGTACGAGAAAAAATAGCATACGTGTTGCGTACAGAAACAATCCATTTCAAACTCGCCATCCGGCTCGTTGCTGATAAGCAATCTCGTTCGAAATGGATCTCTTTCTGTTACTTATACGTAAATAGCTATTTAAGGCGTTGTGACAGTTGTGTAAATTTTGTTATAACTTTTTCCTAGCAAATTTTGTACACAATTTACACAAGTGTCGACCACGTAATTTTGCTAGCTTTGTTTTTTTGCTTATTTTTGCTGTCAAATTTGCTAGCAAATTTTTTTAGGAATACTTCTATATTTTCTTGCTAAATCTGCGTGAAAAATTGTGCACAAGAATATTCGAAGGTGTGGTCTATTTACAACAAAATTTGCTAGTAATTTTACGTGTTGGACACTTGCGCAAATTTTGTACAATTTTGTTAAATTGTAGTTTAAGTAGCCATAATAAATAGGTCGTTCATTTATGCATTCTATTTTATTTTTAAATTTTTAGAATAAGTCAAATACAAAGTAAATAAAACTGAGAAAGTTATATAAACGTATAAAAACGATGAGTAATACCCAGAACACAAGCTCAAGTTGGCCATCTGGCGGGTGACTTCTTTCAGTTCTGACTCGGTAAAAGGGTCAAACGTGGCCTTTTTATTCTCCCATTGGTGGTATCGTGAGATCGAAAGGGGGTTCAAACGATGAGTTTGACCCTATCCTCCGTCATCCCTGGTATTTGCCGCCTGCCTATTTTTTAAATAACAATGCGATAAGCTGTGCTCTAGATATTTTCGTTGATTATTTTTAGCATTTTCCGGCAGCACTTTCTGGCTGATGTTTATTGCCCAGCTCAGCTCTGTTCTTTTCTTTGATAGGTGCGCCTGCTCTGGATACAAAGCTTTGCGTAGGGACGCTATTTCTTCAGTCCGCCAGTACGCTGCAGTTCTGTTGTGGTGTCGCTTTTTTGGAACAGCCTGGTTACAGGCAGGGTTGGGCAGTATTTGAAATACATGTATTTGAAATATGTATTTGAAATACATTTAGTATTTTGTAATTTGTATTTCAAATACAATTTTGCAATGTTACAAAATACTTTAAAATCTAGAAGGATCCTGTCAGTTAGTGAATAGGGGCGTTACAACTCAAACCGTTATGTTGCGGACCGTTAAAAACCGTAAAGTTTGATTTACACCCCATATTTTAAAATTGAATTCTTTCTACAAGCTGTAATTTTACGTGTAAACCGAACTTTACGGCTTTTAACGTTTGGAAAAATAACGATTTGAGTTAGAGAATGGGGGTGTTAATCTGTATTACCACTACCCACCTTATCAAAATTTTTCTATATACAATAGATAATATAATACTTTTGTATATAAACACAATAGGGAAGATGCATAAATTTTTTTTATAGCGTAGTTGGATCAAAAATAACTAAATATACTAATTAATGATATTTAATTTATTTATTTTCGTTTTGATAATAATTTAAAAAATATTTAAAAATCGGTCAATTTGAATTGAAGGAAACGACCGCGCAATTTGCCACAGACTTGTGACGTCACAAGTCGAATTTTAAATTCATTTATATTATTTTTCTGTGGTTTTGTGCTTTGAAAGTTGAAGTTTGTTAGTGTTAAAAGCTGTGATTTATCATAATTAAATCAATTAAAAACAAGAAAGTTAAAAAAGTACTCTACACGAGTAGAGTAAACAAGAAAGTGAGGTTATTGCAAGCAAGCAAGCAAACGCGTTGCGTTTAAGGTCACATGATTTATTTTAAATTAATATTGAATTTTAAAATGGATTATTTATAACAAAATACAATACATAGAAGTTATTTTTGCTGATTTGATATTTAATATATAGGATTAATTGGAAAATACTGTTTTAACTAAATTTTTTTATTCATGTATGTTCCCCATTGTAATAAATTTATTTTTAAACAATTCTTAGAAATTGTAATTGAAATGTATTTTAAATGTATTTTAATTGTATTTGAAATACTCGACATAAATGTATTTTGTATTTCAAATACTCAAAACAAATGTATTTTGTATTTCAAATACATATTTTCATATATTTTGTCCAACCCTGGTAACAGGCCGCGGCCATAACGGTCACCGGATAGCACCCAGATAAAGCAATGGCCAGAGCCCCACCCCATGATTGGTTCAGACTTGGGCGCGCAAATGTTCGCCTTGCCCGTCGCGATGGAAAACCAATCTTTGGGAATCGCTTCGTTCGGCTTGCTCGCCAAAACCAGATGGCTCGCCGCTTTAAAAGCACTTGTTTCAGAAGGTCCTGAACTAGCCTGACCTTATGTAGATTTACTTCGAGGACCCTGATCTCTCCTTTGCCCTTTCTGGTCTTCGTTGCAGTCGGCGACCTTGCGTCCAAATTTGGCGTAGTTAATGCAGGCGTCGCTCTTGGTACCCCGACATCCCTAGCTTGGGATGAGTTTCTTGATCCTGTTCAATACAACCTTTCCTCTGGTATTTGATTTATATACAGGTATAAATATATACCTATATTAAATAACTTTTGTTAATAAAACTTGTATTTCAATTCTTTGAAATTATTTTATTTCCCTCCCTATTATTTCCACGAAAACCAAACCAACAGAGTTATGGATCTGCCAAGGTTAGAACTCCCCCCCCCCCAACGACGCTTTAACCAAAAACTCGAAGTGCCGTTGATACCTCCTTTGAAATGACGCAGGTATTATTGACGGGTTACTCGTTTGCGCGCGAGCATCTATACAGATTCAAGATCAGTTCTGTTGACGTGTGCCCCTGCGATTCAAAAAGTAGGCAGACTCATACGCCATACCTACACTTCACATTGTTCCTTTTTAAATATTTCACCTTTTACAATAAATTTCTGAAATAATATCAAATAAATTCATCACCCAAATTTTTATAACTTTCTGTAAATCAATTATCAACACTCTAAAACAATTTAACACCCCCCCCCCTTAGTTTGTCTAAAATGGATTTATGCTCCACTCACGTTACATAAATAAAAAAAAAACTGTTAAACTAACCAAACCCAGTTCAAATTTAAATTTAACTTAAAATTCAAACTCAACTTCAAATTCATTTAAAATTTTAATTTTTGTCTTTTACCCGCTGCCGTTGTAATGCTCGTTTGTCTTTCTAGTTATAAAATAGTTATCCAGTTATTAATTATCATATTTAATTCATCAACATTAATTTCACCAACATTCATCACTACCATTTTAGTTTAATCAATTATTGTTAAGTTGTTTTTTTTATTGTTAAGATTGTATCGAATTGCATGAATAAACTCTCTCTCTCTCTCCTGAGAGAAAACAGGGGGAAAAACCCAAAAACTCACGTTATTGCTTAATGAGAAAGATAAACGATTGAGGCCAGGTTTCCCGAAGGATTCCTAGATACCTGTCGCTATGGCATCTCCACGAAAACCAAACCAACAGAGTTATGGATCTGCCAAGGTTAGAACCCCCCCCCCCGCCAAACGACGCTTTAACCAAAAACTCACGACATTGCTTAATGAGAAAGATAAACGATTGAGGCCAGGTTTCCCGAAGGATTCCTTGATACCTGTCGCTATGGCATCTCCACGAAAACCAAACCAACAGAGTTATGGATCTGCCAAGGTTAGAACCCCCCCCCAATGACGCTTTAACCAAAAACTCACGGTATTGCTTAATAAGAAAGATAAACGTTTGAGGCCAGGTTTCCCGAAGGATTCCTAGACACCTCACAGTTGTCATGGCTGTAAAATGAAACTATATGATGTGACAAATAGTCGAATTGGAAATCATTCTTGTAGTGAATGCTTCGGGTAGTATCGATAGTCGGTCGAAAAAATAGTCGGTCCGTTAAAAGTCGGTCGGTTGAAAGTCGGTCCAGTGGACGGTCACGCCGTAAATTGGTCCAAAAAATTATAAGGGTCCCATGTAAATTGGGCCAGAAAAGGTTCTGTAATTATTTTAATCCTTTGCCTTTTGTCCGTGCATTTTTTATTATTTTTTGATACTTATTGATACTTATTATATTTTGATTCAACTTTACATTTAAAATTACATTTTTATTAAATGTTTTTAATTAATGCCGGACTATTGAAATTATTATTTATATTCGATATAATAAATTAATTAAAGAACAAAAGATTAATACTGGTCGCAGTTCTGAAAGGCTCTCGCACACTGAGAAAACTGACATGGTTAATTTTTTTTTATTCGATTTTTTGGGGGTGAAACGTAAAAGTTTACTGCCCAATACCGCTACTATACTTTTTAATGCTATTTCAAGGTTCTCTAAGTTCCCGGTTTCTTTTATCCCGGTTTTCTTGATGGAAGGCGCTTCTAGTATGTTTAGCCCAGTAAACCAGAGTCAAAACCGCTCTGGAGGGGTGCAACGCGGAGCGGAGCGGCGCCCCGGAAGAGTAGGTTTTGACGATGGATAACCCTCCTAATCGAATGCACACCTCAAAAATCGGAAAAAAACACCTAAATTTACGTACTTTCAAAACTCAATTTTGGGTTGTTTTTAAGGATTTCTCAAAAAATATTTTCTCTTGCGTTAAATTTCGCGAGCGCGGATATTGTGCGAGCCAGGTCCTGAGGGGTGATCTACCTTTTACAGAAGTTGCTATAAAAAGGAAATCTGGGCGACCTTCTACCACCGTATCTATTCCCAAGGCATACTTTGAAACTGTACCAATCTCAGCACCAAAACTGAAGGATCACTTAACAATGTGCGAAAAGTTAATTATACCAAGGGAACACCATGCTTATTACAAACTTTTAAAGAGCGATAAAAATGTCCGGGACGCGTTACCAGAGCCCAATGAATCCGAGGAAGAACCAGAATAATTTTGGTTTTTGTTTGCATATACTGTTTAATATTATACATACTCTTAAAATAAAAAATATCAAAATTTAGCTTATTTTATTGTACCAAAAAATGCACATTGGCGGTTTTGGCATAAGGGAGACGTTATGCCAGAACCACGAAAGTGCAGTAAGTCACAAACGAGAGAAAATTTTTAATTTTTAATTATCGTTACATTTCGGCTACGACATATTCGGATAACAGTAAAAATTTTGTTCAAATTTATTAATTTAGTGAATTTTAAATTAACTTTAAACTTCATATGCATTTTACTCAAAACTAGTAAAATGCACATTGGCGGTTTTGGAATAAGGGGGACGATATGTGAATGCAGCTATAGGCGCCGCACCCGCGGCACCCCTAAATCTCGAGGAAAACTATGATAAACGGTTTAGTACCGAAAAGCATGTTCCATGTTAAAGATATTAGTCGGAGACTAAAATAGAAGGAATCCGGGGGTCAAGGGGGCGGAGCCCCTTTGCGAAGCGCGGAGCGCCGAGTTTTTATAAATTATATTTTGCCAGCCCTGGTTTACCTATAAGATTTAAATTCTATAAATATATTCAATTTCTGCCCTTATAGCAACCTAATATATTATATTGAGGGTAGGGGGTTAAAAATTAAAAATATGTGACATAATTTCGTGGGGGGGGGTTAGTTTGGTTCTAAATTGTGAGGCATCATTAATGGACAGCCCCACGGGTTTAAAACATGAAAACAGCAAATAACTACGACTTCTCTAAAAGTCAATTTTAACATGGAACATGTTTTTACGGTCGTTACCTCTCAAAAATCGACACCAAAAACCGACACCAAAAACCGACACCAAAAATCGACACCAAAAACCGACACCAAAAATTGACACCAAAAATCGACACGAAAAATCGGCACCACATGTATAATTCAAATTTATAGTTTACTAGCTGACCCGGCAGACGTTGTCCTGCCCAAATTTCAATATTTGCCTACATGTATTTTTTAGATCCAATCCGCATAATGACCTTGCGACTTATTTGGTCATCGCAAATACCAAACGTATTAAAAAAGGATTAAATAAATAAATTAATAAACAATACAAATCAAGGTTTAATAAAAAATATTCGATAATCTACTCTATATTCAAATTATATACTATAAATTTGGATTATAAATGTGGTGCCGATTTTTCGTGTCGATTTTTGGTGTCGGTTTTTGATGTCGGTTTTTGGTGTCGATTTTTGCGAGGTAACGACCGTAAAAACATGTTCCATGTTAAAAGTTCAACAAAACTGTTAAGTATTCACAAAAACCACAATAATTTCTAATTTTACTTTATTTTATTTCTGCCAATTACTCTTGTTCTTTGTGTTCTTCCTTTTCCTCCTCCCCTTCGTCTTCTAATAAGGAATTTTCGAAAGCACGCAGCATTATTGCCAATTCCTGTTCTTCTTTCTATTTCTTCTTCCTATAGGCAGCAGCCAATTTTTCCTCCCTTTTTCTTTTTCGTATACGTTTTGCTCCGACTTTCCTTTTTGCAATATTTAATGCATCCCTATGCATGGGGTTTCCGCACCCAAAATCTTGCAATACTTCTTTTAAAGATTTTATAGTGGCTTGAGTGAATTCCTCTTTTACTTCCCAATCTTCATATTTAGCGAACGATAAAGCCCTGTTTAGCGCCCTTTCCACAACCTTATTTAATTCTCGCAAATCCATTTTTTGTAAAGACATTTTTAGTTCACGTTGAACACATTTAAGTCATAATAAGTCATTTGGTTTATTTTAGTTTAACCGAATAATGGTGTTTTATTTTTTCGTATTGCAATAGTAATTCTTTTTATATTTTGCTTTTCTTTCAAGTAGTTAAAAAAGACTAAAAATAATCTTGTGGAATTTAATGGGGACGGGAGGAGGGGGTTAATTTTGTTATTACCGTATAATCGCTTTTTATTAGCATATTTATCACTAATTTTTTTTATGTTATAAACTGTCGTTATTACTTTGTTATTGATCCTGGTTTAGTTATTTAATTTCTTTAATTTTGGTGGTCCAAGAGAGGCGGGGGGGGGGAGGGATTACTTGTGCTATTACCGAATATTTAATCGTTTTTATTTCTTTGTATTTCAATAATTTTATTTGGATTCTGAATTATTGCAATTCCATTGATTTTTCTTTCTTTTAAATTTTTTTATTTTGTGGGGTTGGGGTAAATTTGTTATTACCGCGTAATCGCTTTTTATTAGCATTTTCTTGTTTTTAATTTTCATTGTCAACAATCAAATTTCAGTTCTGTAATTTCATTAATTTTGATTGGGGGGGAATTGTGGGGGTAATTACCATGTGTATAATGAGTTTTTGTTTTTTATTTATTTGTATTTCTATTTAAATCTAATTTTATGTTCGTAATAAACAAAAGATAACATAAATAAATATAAAAAAGATAATATAAATAAAAGGGGGGGGGGCAATTGTGCTATTTCCGAGTATTAAATTTATTCTTCTAAATTTTCTTCTCATTCTAAATTAATGCAATTTCATTAATTTTTCTTTCTTTCTTTTCCTTTAAATTTTTTAATAATATTTTGGTGTTCAACGGGGCAGGGGGGGTCATTTTTGTTTTTCCCCGTAAGCGTTGAGTGTTTTAAATCTTTTGGTTTTATTTTACTCCATGCAATGAAGTATCTATCTATCTATATATATAAAAGAGCTTGTCTGTTTGTTTGTTTGTTTGTTCGCTATACGTTCCTACACCCTTTGACCGATCTCAACCAAATTTTGCACAGTTATTCTGTAGGTCCAGGCGCAACTATTCGTGCATAAATGGAGAAGAAATTCCCGCGGGGAGCAAAGTTATTCGCGTTTTTCGATTTTTTATTGATACACTGTATACTTTACCCTTACTTACCCCCTTACTTACTTACAGGGCCGGGCTGGCCTGAACGTTCCTACACCCTTGGACCGATCTCAACCAAATTTTGCACAACTATTCTGTAGGTCCAGGCGCAACTATTCGTGCATAAATGGAAAAAAAATTTGCGCGGGGAAAAATGTTATCCGCTTTTTTCGATAAATCAAATCACAAATCTTGCAAACAAAAAATTTAATTTGTCAAAAATCGAAATATTCTGACATACTGTAAGTGATTCAAAACATTGTCAACAGATGGCGGGATGGCGGCTTTAATTCGAAAAATGAAAACCACTAACAAATTAATATATTAGAATTTAGTAATTTCAACGCTCAAAATAATACAAATAATTACTAAATCCGTTGACGGTGAAATATTTGAGATGGGGGTTCGGGGGCGACGGAGAGAGAGCAAAAACCATCTCTTCCGACTTCCCAAAAACGAAGAATTTTAAAATTGCGTTTTTTTGAAAATCTGTAGCAATCTTTCGAAACTTGAAAATAATAGTGAACAACTATATATGGCCTTCACGGATCTATAATGGTCCGCCCTGTGAGGCCGACGGCCGAACAACTATGGCCTTCACGGATTTATTATGGTCCGCCCTGTGAGGACGAAGGCCGAACAACTATGGCCTTCACGGATTTATTATGGTCCGCCCTGTGAGGACGAAGGCCGAACAACTATGGCCTTCACGGATCTATTATGTTCCGCCCTGTGTGGCCCACGGCCGAACAACTATGGCCTTCACGGATCTATTATGGTCCGCCCTGTGAGGCCGAAGGCCGAACAACTATGGCCTTCACGGATCTATTATGGTCCGCCCTGTGAGGCCGAAGGCCGAACAACTATGGCCTTCACGGATCTATTATGGTTCTCTATGTGAGGCCGAAGGCCGAATAACTATGGCCTTCACGGATCTATTATGGTCCGCCCTGTGAGGCCGAAGGCCGAACAACTATGGCCTTCACGGATCTATTATGGTCCGCCCTGTGAGGCCGACGGCCGAACAACTATGGCCTTCACGGATCTATTAAGGTCCGCACTGTGAGGCCGAAGGCCGAACAAGTATGGCCTTCGCGGATCTATTATGGTCTGCCCTGTGAGGCCGAAGGCCGAACAACTGTGACCTTCATTGATCTATTATGGTCCGCCCTGTGAGGCCGAAGGCCGAACAACTATGGCCTTCATGGATCTATTATGGTCCGCCCTGTGAGGCCCATAGCCGAACAACTATGGCCTTCACGGATCTATAATTGTCCTCCCCCTGTGAGGCCGAAGGCCGAACAACCATGGCCTTCACGGATCTATTATGGTCCGCCCTGTGAGTCCGAATTCCGAACAGCTATGGCCTTCACGGATCTATTATGGTCCGCCCTGTGAGGCCGAAGGCCGAACAACTATGGCCTTCACGGATCTATTATGGTTCGCTCTGTGAGGCCGAAGGCCGAACAACTATGGCCTTCACGGATCTATTATGGTCCGCCCTGTGAGGCCGAAAGCCGAACAACTATGGCCTTCACGGATCTATTATGGTCCGCTTTGTGAGGCCGACGGCCGAACAACTATGGCCTTCACAGATCTATTATGGTCCGCCCTGTGAGGCCGAAGGCCGAACAACTATGGCCTTCGCGGATCTATTATGGTCCTCCCCCTGTGAGGCCGAAGGCCGAACAACTATGGCCTTCTCGGATCTATTCTGGGTCTAGATGGCTAAGGGCGGCGAACGCCGCCCGTGCCAGCTAGTATCTTATATAGCTACATGCCAGTTAGAAATATTACCAACCAAAATTTGATTCTTTAAGTTGGTGAGTGACTGTTACTGTCGAATCAAAAAAGCACTTTCAGTTTTTCATAAGGTGACCCGACAGACGAATTGAATTAAAGCAATTGCCTCACCCTGGGAGAACCGCCTACGCGAGGTAAATTTTTGCAAAATGCTTTTTTCCTTATTTGCTGTTTTTCTAAATCACCCCAGTATTGAGGGGAACAAAACAAAAATACGTTATCAAACCTCACTGTGTGACAGAGCCGTACTAACGGTTTCATTTGGTTCTAAAGTAATTTTTTTATGACTTCCAAATTAGAGCCGCCATCTGTTGATCACTTATTTAACTAAAATGAACTTTTTTATTACGTAAAAACCGTCTTCAGACTATTACAATTTAAAAAGAAATTAACAAAATCGGTCCAGCCGTTATCAAGTGATGCCTTGACAATGGTTTTCACTATAGAAATAAAGTAGGTACTTTAATTACCTACCTACTTCTGTAGGTACTTAAGGTCGCGCCACCTATTGACGGTATAAAAAGCACTTTCAATTTTTCCCGAATTTTCCAACTTCCCGTGCAACTTTTCCAATTTTTTTTACGTAAGAACCATCTACGGACTATTACAAACACTTTTTTAAAAAAATTAACAAAATCGGTCCAGCCGTTATCATGTGATGCCGTGACAAAGGTTTTCACATTCATTTTTATTTATATAGATAGATAGATAATTTGAATATGAGTAGATTATCGAATAACATCTTCGCATTCACAATAATGAATTTTCAATAACAAAATTTTTATTTTTTCTTTCAGTTTCTCGTGAATGTGAGTACTGCCCCTGTCTTCGCCGTCCTTTAGCTGCTCGATGAGGACATCCCCGTCCTTGGTCTGGGTAACCCTCTTCACTTTAATTTTCTCTTCGCTCAAGCAGGCTTTGGATGAGCGAGCCACATCGCCCACAAACGAATAACTGGTGGTAGGACCAGACGGACCAGGCCGCCATATGGATGCAGAAGCATATGGCGGTTGAAGACAATGGGGCTGGAGGTGGCTTTGTTTGGGTAAACGAAAGTGTCATCTGCTACTATAGCTGCTACTTCTCCCCAAACTAGAGCGACGAGGATTATGAAGACAAAATTGAAAAACTAATGGACAGGGGAAGTCATAATGACAGGTGATTTCCTGTGATAGGTGACGGAAAGTGGGGAGCCACAAGAACAGACAACAGGGGTTAAATACTAACGGAGGCCATAGCATCTACGGGGATGCACGTGTGCAATAAAGGCAATACACTAGCATTTGTCAGAGAGGCCATCGAAAATAGAGCCGGCTCGGAGAACGTGTTAGACGTCACAATGGTCACGCCGGGCATCCACGGAAGAGTGGTCGACTGGAGGGTTCTGGATGACCTGGAGAGCCTCAGCGACCACAGGTACATCCAATATACAGTGGTAGCAAAAGAAAGACCAACGGCAAGAATAAGAAGGCTGTAAAAAAGATGGACCGCGAAAAACTCCAAGCGAGGCTCACCGAGAATACCCAACCCAAACACTCCAGGGAGCTTACGGTGATACTCCAAACACTTTGTGCCCAAAGCATGCCTAGGAAATATGCATGATCAAAAGCCAAAGTGCACTGGTGGAACGAAGATGTGGCCAGTTGCAGACGGAAATGTGCGACAGAAGAAGGGCCCACAGAAAAGCGCACTTTCCGACAAAAGAGGAATTGAAAAAAGTTAGAAGAGAGCTGCGATCCTTTGGATGTCCTTTCCCATGTAATGTAATTAGATTTTTCTAAATGTGACTCATTTCGATGTAATTAAATAATGAAATTCAAATAAATTTGAATTATATATTCAATTTGTGACGACATCCCCAACTTAGTTGGTGAACTTTCTGTGCAAAGCGCATCTAACACGATTTAAATAGTTAAAGGCGGCCGATAGACCGCCCGTACCAGAGTTCCTTTATATTTAATTCTACGCGTTGGTTAATAAAAATGCCCACTCCGCTTTCGCTATTGTGTTCATTTCCTTTTTGATATAGAATATTTCCACATCTAGCTCTAGGCATTCTTCGCCTCGTCTTCGTATTTTTGCAAGTCCGACTACGTCACAATTTATTCTTTCATCAGTATGTGGCTATTTTTCGCCTGCAACGAAATCGACATTTTCTTGCTTCCCCGTTGCTCAATTTTTTGCCTCCTCTAAAATCCATGTGGCAGACTGACTTTGCAACGTGGATTCCGGACTTATTCTACAATTTAATTATTGCTTATTTATATCGTTTCTATTATTTATACAAATTCTCGGTAACGCCACGTACCGCCACCTATTGGGATAAATCGCAGCTGCAGGCCTCTTAAAGTTACGAATTTACCCCATATACCGTGGCTAATAGTTACACACAAAATCGCTAGAGGGCAGAGTACCAACCCACAGATTCTTTCATTATCGATAAATTTCCAACTTAACCTAATTTCGAATGTTATGATAAAAGTCAGTTGTGATAGTTTTTGAGAAATTTTCAATGATTTGCAAGTCCAAATAATGCAAATAACGGTCACAAAATTACAACAGAAAATATGGATGACATCAAAATTAAGCTAGAAGATTTGCACCATTCTATTGATATTAAAGAAGAAGATGTTCCACTTTTAAAATATGAGCAAGGGAGTAGTGAAGTAAACAATCCTGACCAACCACGTTTGGTCCAAAACGATACAAATCGAAAAAAACGACCGAAATGGAAGTCGATTTTTCCTTTGAAGAAAAATTTCGCATGCAAAGTTTGTAAATATAAATCGTCGAGAAAAAATGAACTGGAAAGGCATATTAGAATTCATACCGGTGACAAGCCGTTCGAATGTCATATTTGTGACCACAAATATGCTAATCGGCCAAGTTTGATGTACCATTTAGGAGTTCATGCCGGCAGGAAACCATTCGAGTGCCAAACGTGCGACTTTAAAACAATGCAAAAATGTAGTTTGAGACAACACGAACGACTTCACACTGGCGAGACACCGTATGAATGTAGAATTTGTAAATTTAAATGTGCTCGTAAAAGTAGTTTGAAAAATCACCTGGAAACCCATCCTAGCAAAAGCATGGTTTCGAGGAAAAAGTTTGCTTGTGCCGTTTGTACTTATAAAACTGTACAAAAACACGATTTGAAAAGGCACATTATGATACACACCGGCGAGAAACCATTTAAATGTGAAATTTGCGAATATAAAACGTCAAAAAAGGAACATTTGAAAGTTCATTTGAGAATTCATACCGGCGAAAAACCGTTTAATTGTGAAATTTGTGAATATAAAGCGGCAAGAAAAGAAACTTTGAAAGTGCATTTCAGAATTCATACCGGTGAGAAACCATTCGAATGTCAAGTTTGTGATTATAAATCTGCAAGAAAGGACAAATTGAACAGACATCTTCGAACTCATACTGATGACGAACCATTGAAGGCATTAAAAATATGTGACTTGAAAAGTGAACAGAAAATACATGAACAAATTCAGACTGGCGAGAAACCGTTGGAATGTGAAATTGTGAATATCAAATCATTTCATGATGATACATGCAAACAAGAAGCCATTCAAATATCAAGTTTATGAATATAAATTTTCAAACAAAAAACGTAAAAATTTTAAAATATGTACAGTACTGGTGATTTACATTACCGTTGGTGGCGCCACCATCAACAACAACATGGCTGTATTTGGACGTATATTTCGAAAATCCAAGTCATTTTCTGGTGATAATTTACAAACATCTCAGTATGTTGTTAAATTTATTGGAATATGTTTTGTTAATTAGTTGATTTTATACCTTATCTTATTTTATATCTTATAGATGGATCCTGTAGAGTTCAAATTTCAATATGTATAAATACATTTTTTGTAACTCTTTAAAATTATTTCTATGGTTAGACATGAGACTCTTAAGTATATTATGATGATCACATTGTGTGATTTCTCTTGATCAATGTATGTGCATATTTTGACTATTTTGAGATAGATGCATTTTCTTAACTAATTTTCTCTTCTCTTTCCATTGCACTGAAATATCTCAAAATCGCTATTTGGTACATACGGCGTTCTTTCTAAGTAGGGCAGTGTACATCTCAGATTGAAAGTGTTTGTACGTACAAATTTCGGGAAGAGTATGTACGAATATTTAAGCACCACGATTTTTAAAATTCGCTATTGATATTCGTAAAGCTGAAGGTTATATAGTAGAAATAAACAAACAAAATTGCGGAAAATTCATATTTAAATTCCAAAAGCAGCATTTAAAGAGTAGGGAAACGGTTAAAAGTCTTCAATTGGCTGTCAGTTTTCATAGGACACGCCCACCCCTACTTTCATATAAATACTACACCTTTTCCAGCAGTAATTCAGACAAGGCGGTGACCGACGAGGAAAAGGTAGGGGTATTCGGAGACAGCATACAACGGCAATGTACGCCGAACCTCATCAACATGGACATTGCACACGCCGCCCATGTTGAAGGCGAGGTGGAACGTATAGACTGTCGATCGAGGACACGGAACCAATCGAGCCGGCGACTTTCGAGGAGGTCGCAATAGCGGTAAGTAGATCTAAAAGTAAGAAAGCATCAGGACCCGATGGCATCAGGAACGACGTCTTGAAGCAACTCCCCAAGAAGGCCATCACGGCGTTGACGGGCGTGATCAATGCGGCACTCAGGCTCCGACACTTCCCGGACAAGTGGAAAATCGCGGACGTCGTGGTAATCCACAATCCCGGGAAGCCAAGGAGCCTGCCGCAGAGCTATCGCCCGATAAGCCTCCTTCCGACGATAGGTAAGATTGCAAAGGGCATCATACTGGCGAGGCTGAATCAAGAAATCGCGAGAAAGAAGATAATCCAGGACAAGCAATTTGGTTTTCGCCCCGGACATTCCACGACCCAACAGATTCTGCGTGTCACAGAGGAGATCACCAGGGCGTTGAACAGGAAGAACATGCTGGGCGCCGTCTTTTTGGACGTCGCCAAAGCATTCGACAAAGTTTGGCACTCAGGACTCATCTTCAAAATGTTTCAGGCAGGAATCAAGCCAGGACTCGTTCACCTCGTAGCGTCTTACCTAGAGGACCGACGTTTCCAAATCAAGTTGGGGGAGACCCGATCGTCGGAGAGGCCGATTGCAGCGGGGGTGCCGCAAGGCTCCCTACTGTCACCGACCCTCTTCAACGTTTATGTGAGTGACATCCCGAAAGCTTCGAAGACGAAACTGGCTCTCTACGCGGACGACACGGCGATAATGGCGGAATCCCGACAACCCAACATGGCGATCCGGTATCTACAGGAGTCGATGGACGCCCTAGAAACATGGTTCCGCACTTGGCGTATCGAGGTAAACTCGGACAAGAGCGCGGCAATCATGTTTACATGGCGTCAACCGACTCTGGCTACGAAGGTCAAGATTTTTGGTGAAGAAATCCCATGGACTCCCTCCACCAAATACCTCGGCGTGAAGCTGGACAAGAGACTCACTTGGGTGCAACATATCGACGATCAAGTCAACAAGTCGAAGGGAATAATAGCCCAGCTATACCCCCTACTCGGCCGACGGGCGACGGTAAGCAAAGAACTAAAGTTGAGTATTTTCAAGGCAATCGTACGACCCCTCCTCACCTACGCCACTCCGGCGTGGGCCTTCGCATCCGACCGACAGATGCACCGACTCCGGGTCGTCCAGAACAAGTGCATCCGCATGGCTGTGGACGCCCCCTGGTACTACCCGAACCACCGAATCCGAAGCGAGAACCAAATTGAGAGCCTGGATGACTTCATCAAGAGATTGACGAGGAACTTGTACGATCGGAGCCACGATAGCGAAAACCCCCTAGTGAACCAGCTAGGGAAATACGACATCATCGATTTCCACAGGTTCAGGAGGCCGAAAAGCATCTTTTGTTAGGGGTGCCAACACAGACTGGTGTCCCCTAATTCAGATTTATCGACTGATATTCAGAAATGTGAATTGTAATTCAGATTTGTCAACTGATATTCAGAAATCGTGAATTGCAATTCAGATTTGTCAACTGATATTCAAAACTTGTGAATTGTAATATCAATTGACAATATCTGAATAACGGTTGACGATTTCTGAATATCAATTGACAAATCTGAATAACCGTTGACGATTTCTGAATATTAATTGACAAATCTGAATAACGGTTGACGATTTCTGAATATCAATTGACAAATCTGAATAACGGTTGACGATTGCCAAATATCAATTGAAAAATCTGAATAACGGTTGACGATTTCTGAATTACTGGTGGAAAAGGTGTAGACTTGGAGGATTTCTACTGCAATACGTCAAGTAACATACAAGAAGCTCACGATTGTTTCGCATGTCGGGGCGATAAAAAATCCAAATAATTTCCGATGAGGGTTTCTCATTATTTTTGTGTGCATGTAACTTTTAACGTTCAACTTGGAAAATATATTCCAGGGCGCGACAGATTCGAAATCCGGCAGAATTTGAAAAAAATCGATCTAGCTTTTTACGGTAAACTTCAAAAATATTTTCCTGGACCCGACAGATTCAAATGCTGACGAATTCGTAAGAAACGGATCTAATTTTTTACGGTCAACATGAAAAATGTTTTCCTGGCCGCGACAGATCCAAACGCCGACGAATTCGTAAAAAAAACGGATCTAACTTTTTACGGTCAACTTGAAAAAAATTTGTCTTCTAAACCCAACGGATTGGTAAAAACCGGATGTAGCTAAAGGATTCGTAAAAACGGATGTAATATTTATTTACGGTCAACTTAAAAAATATTTGCCTGGGCGAGACAGATCCTGGGTTTTCTGGGTCCAAAAGCCGACGGATTCGTCAAAAAACTTGTAAAAATTTAATTTAACATAAAACACTTACTTTTCGATCTGTCGTCGCCAAGCAAATTCTTTTCAAGTTGACCGTGAAAAAAAGCTAGATCCGATTTTTTCAAGTTCTGTCGGATTTTGTATCTGTCGTGCCCTATGATATTTTTTCCAAGTGGAACTTTAAAAGTTAGATGCAAACAAAAGAAACCCTTATCGGAAATTCTCCATCTAATTTGCTTGATGTACTGCAGTAGAAATCTACTACTACTAGCGTGCTTCACGAAGTGGAGCGATTACGGGGAGAAGCCCCGCTTAATTCTCCTTCAGCTGATACTGATTACGCGCACTTTGAGCTCTTTGTAACGGATTAGCGACCCGTAGCGGCATTGAGCCTGATCTGAACCAGTAACTGATAATCTTGTAATCGGCGAACCGAATTACAAGACCGAGGTTACTGTGGAAAATAAAAATAAAATTTGTTCGAGTTGTGCAGCTCAAACAATATCTGGATGGATGATAGTACCGCTGCAGTTCCAACCGCTAGCCGTTGCCGCCTACCCAGTCGACGGTCGCCCAAGCAAATCAGGTCATCTCATTGGCTAACGTAACCACGGGTGGCTTGACCAATCAAGCCCTGGTGACGATGTCTTCTTTGCCATTGGAGTATTCACGGCGAAGGCGCTTAATGTATTTGTTATCGGGTGTTCGGGTTAACTTGCCGTCTCCGGAGCCAAGATGCTTGACGGCCGCCTGAATCGGTGGAAGTCGAAGACGTCGTACTTCCCAAGTTGGTTCATCAGTGGGTTGTCGTTATCGTTGCTACGGTCATACAGGTTTTCCGTCAACCTCCTGATGAATTCGTCTAACGTTTGCAGTTTGGCCTCCGCATGGAGCAATCGGTTGGTGATGAACCAGGGAGCGTTGAAAATTCCGCGGAGGCAGAGATTTTGAACAGTCTGGAGCCGCTTCATCTGCTTCGTGGATGCAAAACCCCACGCCGGGGTCGCGTATGACAATACTGGTCGGATGATCCCATTGAACAATCGCAACTTGAGATCGGGCGCCAACGTACTGCCCCTGCCAACCAGGGGGGCTAGAGTTGCCCGCAGTCCCCTTGCTTGTTGAGTGCAGCGATCGACGTTCTTCACCCATGTAAGACGTTTGTCAAGGGTCACCCCCAGGTAATTGACGGAGTTGGTCCATGGGATCTCTTCGTTAAACATTTCGATCTTCATACTTGCGGACATCTTCAGTTTCCATGTAAACATGATCGCCACACTCTTGGCCGAATTTACTTCGATACGCCAAGTACGGTACCATTTTTCCAAGTCGACCAAAGCTTCCCGCAGGTACTTGATCGATGTCTTCACGTTGAGGGATCTTGCTAGTATCGCCGTGTCGTCCGCGTAAAGTACCAGTTTCGTTCTCGCCGTTGTGGGAATATCTCTCGCGTAAATGTTGAACAGGGTTGGAGACAGCAGCGAACCTTGTGGGACACCCGCTGTGATCGCTCGTTCACTTGATCGAATTCCGTCCAACTTGATCTTAAACTTCCTGTTCTTTAGGTAGGACGCCACTAGTTGTACTAACGCGGGTTGGATTCTTTGCAGTAGAAATCGGCTAAGTCTAGTATTTACATCAAAGTAGAGGTAGGCGTGGCCTATGAGTACTAACAGCCAATGGGAGACCCCTGTTTTACTATCCTTGCAACCAGCGAGAAACGCCAATGTAACGTTGATGAAAACGTAGGGATATATTTAAACAAAAAAAAAATAAACAAAGTAAATCAAAGATAACTTTGCCCTTATGACTAGCTCTCCTCAGGGCGTCGATAAAATAACTTCGCCACCACTTCTGGTTGGTTGTTTCGTGGGCAGTGCAGGGGACGCTAAATGGAAATGCTCCGAAAAGCGCTGCAAAAGTTAGTAAGGGCGCCACGTAGTTTATGTTTTTCCGCAGACTACCATAATCATCAGAAGATGGTGATTCACCAAATATTTCGTCAGCTGTACACCCCAAAATTCTCCGGAACGACACAACACAAAACTACGTGTACTCGCCTCAACACTTCAAAAACCACTGTCCTTGCGCGCCATGGTTGCGCTTTCGACAATCTTCGCTATTCGAAAACTGTCGATCAACCCAAATCGTAGCTGCAAATTTGAAACGTCTCACCCTTTAAAAGCTGTTTTTTGGGGTTCAATATGAATTTTCCGCAAATTTTTTTGTTTTTCTGCTATAAAAACCTTCAGCTTTCCGCATATCTATAGAAATTTTTTAAAATCGGGGTTCATATATTCATGCTACTCGCAAATACGGGAAACCAAGTGACCCCCAGGCAAGGCAGAAGTTCCAATGGGAAATAGAAGACGCCAACAAGAAAATTCTAAATCCTATACCTAAATTTAGACACAAAACTTGGTATGATGAGGAGTGCTAGAACCTAGGACAAAAAAGAAATCAAGTTGGACTCGAAAAGCCACAAAGGCCAATATTTCCAAGTACCCTAATGGAACAGTGGGATGACAGGCAGGGGGTGGGGCTGGAGGTATGTTTTTTAAATTCTCCTTGTCATTTTAAATTCCTTTTTCTCTATTGATTCCTTTTAGCTTCTATACACATTATTTTATTTTTATCAGTTGTGGATATTTGAAATTATTGATAACTCTGAGCAACACGCGTTTAACTTTCATTTGGCTATATTCAGTCCTCAAATTAAAATAATATTTTAGTTAGTATCGGTTGATATAAATGATCATAATTGCTATCTTGATTTTCAGTTTGATTGCAAAAATTGTTATCCAAAGAAAAATAAAAATTACAAATAAATTTAAAAAATCTCTTTATAGAGTAGTAACATCATGCTTAAACAAGAAATAATTTAAAATTAAATTAAAATATATATTGTTAGAAAATGAAATATCCCAAAAGAATTAAAAAAACTGGAAAATTTGAAGCGAAAATCTTAAATACGAAATGAAATAAAGAAGAAATAGAATAAAGTAATTATAAATATTAAATTCAATTTCTGTATTATTTTGTTATTTGTCATTTTTCCAATTTCTAAGTTGGTTTGTGTATTTACCTTCTTAAAAGTCGTCGAGCCAGTTTTGAAGTGCAATGTCGTTATTAAATAAGATTTCGCGGAGATTGTTGGATAGAGAGCGGAAAATTGTGGCTATCTTTAACTGAAAATATTCCGGAGTAATAATTTCCGGCGTTAAATGGAGCTGTAAAGACAAGAGACAGAAAGTTTGAAGGTTAACATCATGGGTTATTGCTTGAAGATCAGTTCAGACCCTGTCCCAGTCAACTCCATCTAAGTTGATGAAGAGGTAAATCCGGAAGCACCAGCTGAGAATAGTCATTTGGGACTTTAATGCTAAGGTTGGAATAGGACAGACGGGAGAACACATCGACCTCCACGGATTATGAGAGAGGGAACAGTCCAAAGATTCTCCTGATGGCCTGGTGCGAAACCTAATTGATTATATCCTAGTACGTAAGAGACATAAGAACCACGTTACGTATTTATGTTAAACATACCTGAGAACCGACATAGGATCAAATCATAATTGGGGGGCTTAAATAAAAAAAGAAAAGAAGGTAAATTAAGAAAATGACGTCAACAACCTCCATAACCACATTGTGAAAGACAATACGAGAAGAGTTAAAAAGAAAATTTGAACCACAAGAAATAAATATAAATACCGAAGAAGAATTGGAAGAATTTGAGATGATAGTAAATAACACCAGAAAGGAGGTAAAACCTGATAAGAGGCCATAAAAGGAAAACATGGATGACACCTTGGCAATGCAAAACGAAGACGATTGAGAAACCATAATGAAATATGAAGAAATTCACAAAGGAATTATTAAAAAGATTACACAAGCAAAAGAAGATGATATGAAAGAGAAATGCTCAGAAATAGAGATGTTTCAAAACAAGATTAGTGGGTAAACTCGTTGATGATGGAAAGATGATAACAGACAAGGAGCCTGCCCGCTTATGGTCTTGTAATGGTTACCTAAATGCAGGGCAGAGAACCTTAGTGGACGAATTGGATACCCCCCAACTCGGGTACCAGCCTGCAAAGCTGGAAGAGATTTGGAAAGTGGTTTGGCTCCAAACGAAAGTGGTGAAGGTCTTGCAGCCGGATCCCTGTCGGTAAGCTGTCCGCGTGTGCGTGGGGAGCTATTCCTGTATTTTAGAGGTCGCCGCGCTGATC
This sequence comes from Podabrus alpinus, assembly GCA_932274525.1. Classification (NCBI taxonomy): domain Eukaryota; kingdom Metazoa; phylum Arthropoda; class Insecta; order Coleoptera; family Cantharidae; genus Podabrus; species Podabrus alpinus. The sequence continues at coordinate 48,815,529 of OW026456.1, read as the reverse complement.
GGGCCTCAAAGTATGTATGTACATATCCCAATCCTTGTCCGCGAGAACCGTAGGGGCACATCCTATAACACATAAAACAAAACTGAGGTTTATGTGCGATCGCAATCAATGGGAATATTTAGATATCAGAAGAATGTTGCTGGCATCCTGGGTTGTTATGTGGAAACAAATAATGGAGATGACGATGATAATTGGGCAAAAACAGTTCTACCTGTTTTAAGTCTTAGTATAAGACGCATTACATTATATTAATACTTAGTAATTATCCTCTGATTCTGACATCTTTCTTGCTCATAAACCTTTTTTCAAATAAAACAAATCAATGTAACTGCTATTAAAATTTTTATTTAGATTGTAACCAAATTACAGTAATTTATTCTAAACCTTATTAATGGACGGTTATTGATAAGGACTTACGAATAATTAATTATTAAGATTAAATTGCAAGATTCATCTGAAACTATAGTTGCTTTCAATTTAATGAAAAAAATTCCGTATTAAAATTTGATCTCTTTCGTGATTGGTTAATTTTGTAAAAAGGTGTAACCAAATTTTCATAAATTTGCACTGGTGTTTACATATATTAAGATGTGTGTGGTAATTTAATGACTAGAACTAACTGTTATGGTCAAAATAGTTTTAAATTATCACATAATAATTTTAAATTTGAAAATTTAATTGTTGTCACCACCAAACGATGCATCATAATTCGTACGTAATTCTAATTGAAAATAACCATAATTATTATAATTCGATAAAATGGGTGCTCACAAATATTTCTTGTATTAGGTACTTAAATTTTAATAAAACCATATTTTTGGATGTATGTAAATAATGTTCACATTTAAGTAACACCCTCAGCTACATTAATTTTACCATGTTATGTCCAAATATGACAGGAAAATGACGTCACTCTGCTTTCTGCTTATAGTAATTAATTCTACAATCTACAGTTACACCTTTGATTATGTAGTATTAGATAGACAGACCGTAATAATGAGAGTTTTGGAAACATATGGTGGAGTTCAAAAGATGATCAACAGATGGCGCTACCAAATTGGAAGGCGTAATAAATCGATTGCGACTACCACAATTTATTACGACTTCAAATTAAGTAACGCTATCGGTTGATTGCTTTTAGGCTTCTATACAAAGTATAGCAAGAAGCCTTATGATCTGGCTCCGTGTCCGTCCGTCTGTCCGCATAATTCAAATCTAATCAGAACTTTCAAAATTGTGATTATAAACACATTGTATGTATAATAAAATAAAAATGTGTTTTAAATTTAAAATCGACTTTCTAGTTTATTTCAACTAGAAAAGGTGTTTCCAAAACTTCCATAAGGTTTGCCAATCTGATACTATACAGTAAGATCGTCAAGTTTGGAAAAAATTCAATAATAATATTTTAGGGGAATTTCCTCAAAAAATCTTCGGACACGTCTACGTTCTTGAAGAGAAAAGTTTTCGAGATAATCAGCCCTAAAGTGTCAAAAATGCATGATAAAATTATTATATAGAGTATACCAATTATTTATCAAGAAGGCGCTGGAAAAAATAACACTGTTTTGACAGTAATTAGAATTTTGTAACCTGTGGTCCAGTATTATGTCAATTCATCGTAGCCTAAATTGTATTAACATGGAACATGTTTTTACGGTCGTTACCTCGCAAAAATCGACACCAAAAACCGACACCAAAAATCGACACCAAAATTCGACACAAAAAATCGGCACCACGTGTATAATTCAAATTTATAGTTTATAATTTGAATATAGAGTAGATTATCGAATAACATCTTCGCATTCACAATAATGAATTTTCAATAACAAAATTTTTATTTTTAAAATTCATTATTAATTTTTAAACTATTTTAAAATGGTTCGTCGCTTGTCCGAAAGGCAAAGAATTAGGCAGAACTTGCATTCAATTAGAAATTTGTAAGTTATTCAATAAAAAAGATGCTAACAAGACACCAATTTCGCGTGCCACCGTTAGCAAAATGGATCATACGAGAGATCGTCCTAGATCGGGTTGTTCGCCAGTTCAAGAAGATGTTCAATTAATATTTCAAGAGAATCCCCATTTATCCACTCGTTAAGTGACGGAAAACAACGCAATAGTTCAGAGTTCCGATATAAAATATTTAAAATTGAGGAAGTGGCATCCATATAAAGTGGTTCTGGTTCAAGAACTAAACGTAGGCTAAATTGAAACTCATGGCCAGTAATTACTTTCTTGTTCTTCTGGGGACGTCCATAAATTACGTCACGCTCCTGGGGGGGGGGAGTTCCGACCCTTGTGACGATGGGGGGCGAGGGGGTTTCAAAAATTGTGACTTCACAAAATATATAGATTAAATATTTTATATAAGTATTTAAAAAAAACCATTTTTTGAGTAGCTACGTCACTGGCGTAGCTAGGGGGGGGACCACCCTTCATAGATGTTTCCTCTGGGTTCCTTTTAAACAAAAAAATGAGAGCGGTCGTCGGACCGTCCACAGAAGCTATGCTTCTTACGCACAGAGCAAACCATAATAGATCCTTGAACGACATAGTTGTTCGGCCTTCTGCCTCACAGGGCGAACCATAATAGATCCGTGAAGGCCATAGTTGTTTGACCTTCGGCCTCACAGGGGGAAGACCATAATAGATCCGTGCAGGCCATAGTAGTTCGGCCTTCGGCTTCACAGGGCGGACCATAATAAATCCGTGAAGGCCATAGTTGTTCGGCCATCGGCCTCACAGGGCGGACCATAATAGATTATATTTATATGCCTTCAGCTGTCTGGACTGCTAGTCCGTGATTGCCAGTTGTTGTTCGGCCTTCGGTCTCACAGGGGGAGGACCATACTAGATCCGTAAAGGCCACAGTTGTTCGGCCTTCGGCCTTTTTGTGAAAAATTTTTAAAATTTTTTCGACGTTTTTTGCCGACCCACGAAAAGGTTTTTTTTTAAATTTTTTTAGTTTTGTCAAAAAACTATTTTCCCTAAAAACCGGTTGGAGGTTGAGGCGGCGGGGGCGGCGTGGGGTCGGGGGGGTGGTTGCCACCTCCGCCCCCTATCCATAGCCACCATTCCCAGGGTCCTAGCACTCTCGGTACCGGAGTTATGCTTGCTCCCACTTGCTTTTGAGAACACGGGTCGGGTCGGGTCGGCCTCCAACTTGCTTATAAAACTACGGGTCGGCGTCCCACTTGCCTTTCAAGAACACGGGTCGGCCTTCGGCCTCCCACTGGCATTTAAGAATACGGGCCGGCCTTCGGCCTCCAACGTGCTTATAAGAATACGGGTCGGCCTTCGGCCTCCCACTTGCTTTAGAGAACACGGGTCGGGTCGGCCTTCGGCCTCCCACTGGCATTTAAGAATACGGGTCGGCCCTCGGCCTCCAACTTGCTTATAAGAATTTCTTATAATTTTTTCGACGTTTTTTGCCGACCCACGAAAAGGGAGAATGGGGGGGCATTTTTAAATTTTGTTAGTTTTATCAAAAAACTAAAACTAGCTTCAAAATTTTTGAAAAATAAAAATTTTGAAAATTTTTTTGACGTTTTTTGCCGACCCACGAAAAGGGGAGGGGGGTTTTAATTTAAAAAAAAATGTTTTAATTTTTTTAGTTTGGTCAAAAACTATTTTCCCTTAAAACCGGTTGGAGGCGGCGGGGGCGGCGGGGGCGGCGTGGGGTCGGGGGCGGTTGCCTCCCACTGGCTTTAGAGAACACGGGTCGGGTCGGCCTCCCACTGGCATTTATGAATATGGGTCGGCCTTCGGCCTCCAACGTGCTTATAAGAATACTGCTCGGCGTTCGGCCTCCCACTTGATTTAGAGACCACGGGTCGGGTCGGCCTTCGGCCTCCCACTGGCATTTAAGAATACGGGTCGGCCTTCGGCCTCCAATTTGCTTATAAGAATACGGGAAAATTTTTTCGACGTTTTTTTCCGACCCACGAAAAGGGAGAAAGGGGGGGGGCGGGAATTTTTTAATTTTGTGAAAAAACTAAAACTAGCTCCAAATTTTTGAAAAATAAAAATTTTGAAAATTTTTTTGACGTTTTTTGCCGACCCACGAAAAGGGGAGGGGGGGGGTTTTAATTTAAAAAAAAAATGTTTTAATTTTTTTAGTTTTGTCAAAAAACTATTTCCCCTAAAAACCGGTTGGAGGCGGCGGGGGCGGCGTGGGGTCGGGGGCGGTTGCCACTTCCGCCCCCTATCCATAGCCACCATTCCCAGGGTCCTAGCCCTCTCGGTTCCGGAGTTATGGTGTTTGAAGGGAAGTTTGAAATTTGAAAGTCGCGGTCGAAATTTGTGTGACGAATTTCCGTTACATATTTCCGTGACGATTTTGTGTGACGATTTTGTGTGACGAACGATTTTTTTCAGTTAACTGCCCGTGCGATACCCGTGCAAAATACACGTGCAATACCCGTGCGATAAGAAGCATAGCTTCAAAAAAGGTCATCAAAGTGTGACGATCGGGGGGGGGGTGTAAAAATTGCTTAAAATTGGGTGACGTAATTTATGGACGACCCCTCTTCTTCTTTTTAGATTGCCGTGCCTGATTCCAGGCGTTGGCGACATCCTATGGATGTTTTGTGCGTTTGAAGTATTATCAGAAACATAGAGGACCTTCATCTTCAGAGAGGCTGTACAAAATAGGCAGACTACACCTCAGTGGTTTGCCATTGTCTTCCGAGGAGAGACGGTCAGAATAAAGTTTTACTGAGCCAGGAATCTAAACAGGTATTCAGCATTAGCAGCAACGCACTTCACCGCTTAAGCTGATGACCGTCTCTTTTAATTTACTAATTAATCGCTTAATTGATTAAATGCCATTTTGCAACTTTGGGCCGATGACCTTAAAAGCTTTTCTCTCAAGGTAAGGTTTTTTTATTACATTTTCAATCTCAGAAAATTGTGTTCTTTCCAAATTCGTCAAGAAAAATAAGGGTTGCTATTTAATAAGATTTAAAAAAATCACCCCTAGCATGGGTGACACCCGGGGCGGATTTAATGGGTGTCACCCCCACCTAGGCTGATGACCTTTTTTTAGAGGTTGCACCCAGAGAAAAAACTACGGGGTTCAGGTTAATGATTAGTAATTTTAGTCTGGAAATTTAAATAATTTGGGCCCCCCCCTGGCTGCAACATTGAAAATATGTCAGTGGCAGAAAAAGTGACATTTAAAAAAATAAGGTTTACGTGTCCGAGGATTTTCTGAGAAAATTCCTCTGAAATGTTTTATCAAATTTGTTCCAAACTTTACAAGCTCACCGTATAATCAAAAGTTATACCAACGAGTTTTGCACATTTTATCTTATATAAAAAATCTTAAACATTGAAATTTTCTATTCATTCTAAACTAATTTCTCTTATGTTTAGATAACTTCTTAACTATGAGAATATAATTTGTCTAAATTTTTTTAATCACGCCTCGTAGGTACACGAAGAAAAATCTGCATTATTATTCAACATAAGCACGTAATAATTGGTTCATACTTTATGATTGTGTCACTAAACGGATTTATACAAAACAATCATAAAATATGAATAAATTATTCATGGATCAATTTTATGCATATTATAGGTTTGTTCCAACGAGCCAATAAACTGTTCAATGTACGGTCGCGCTCATGCGCAATAGATAAAAAGCGTTCCTTTTTATCTATTGCGCATGAGCGCGACCGTACATTGAACGGTTTATCGGCTCGTTGGAATAAACCTTATGAATAAATTCCAGTTGCATCAATAGATTGCTATTAACTACATTTTTATAACTGCACAACTAAATCAGATAATATTTGAGAATAATTTTCACTTGAGCAATCCATATCAATGGATAACATCTCGGATGAACGGTTAATAACGGCAGCCATTGATAAAATCTGAAATGAGGCAAACATGTTGATGATCTTGACAAAAAAAATACATCATACCTTTTCCTTTTGAGCAATTTTGTACTGCAAACTTTTCATCTGAATTTTTCTTGCAATTAAGGGTTCTATCGTTTCGGTTACGTTAAATGTCAGGTACGGATCATCGTCCCGGACATTTTTCATAGTGGTTTTCGGCTTTTGCGGTCTAAAAAATTGAGTTTAAAATTTCGACTAAATTTCGTATATTTTTACCTTCCACGGCGGAATTTTCTTGTTTTGGAGGTCTTCGTATTTTCAAATTGCCGAAAAAGACTGAACAGTAAATCTACGTTTGGTTCACTTACATTCTTATCGTCTTCTACTAACGATTCCCTATTATCTGATTAAATTACAATTTGGAATCGATAACAAAATTTAAAATGAGAGGTTGTTAACTTATAAAACAAAAAAAATCAATAGATTTGTGCATATTTTAGTTATTGAAATCGATTAAATAATTTAAAAAAAAAAGTACGTGGTCTTTAAAGCTAAAACTGAAGAATTACATACCCATTGGGTCATCCTTCGGTGATAAAATTGAAGTCACACCATAAACGATACCAGGAGATACAGATAACGTTTTATTCGGTTGTCTCCAAAATGATTGGGGAAAAGCTCGTCGCTTCATAGGAAGAGGTTCTGAAATAAAAATTGGGAAACACGCCGAGATTTTCGTTCACAACATTACCTCTTTTGGTTTTAATTTTTGTCGTCACTTCTCTTTCATCTTCAAATTTTTCCGAAGAATTTTCTTTTAGCGGTAAATTTTCAGTTAAACCGTTAAAATTGAATTTTTTAATACGATTTTTATCTTGCTTGATTTTCATTTTCACATTTTCACCGCGTATATTATAAAATTTCTTACTTATTTACAATACATTTTGTGTAGCCAACCGATACGTGGGTTAAGCAAAAGTTTGTGGTAAGTCTTGTATTGGTTGCCACGACAACGGTAATGTAATATAAGCGTAGGAGAAAACCTTATAATTTTTTAACGTTCCATGAAATATTTAATTTGAATTTTAACGATTTAAAACGTTTGAGTGCCTACCAATTCATCGATTTTGCTATTATATTCTGATATCCATCGATCAGCATCGATTTCGAATTTCAAACAATTAATGTATTGAAAATTTTAAAACTATTCAACTGAAGAATATATTCCTCAACTTGGATTCGAACTCTGTCGTATTACTAGAGGCGGCTCGTGACTTGTTTCAATTGGGGAGCACTAAATTTAAAGTAAAAGGAAAAATATAAATTTCCCATAATTTTATTTTCTTTATTATTTTTGGATAGTTATTGTTTCCAATTTCGGATAGGAGGGAAGGTTCCCTTATGCCCTTAAGGGTAAGCCGCCACTGCTAAACCTAAACATCGTCTAGTCTCTAGTCAATAAGAATGACAAAATAAATAATGTTCTACTATCCCATTTGTTGCTTCACGTGCACGACATACCGGACTGTCCAACCAGAATTTGGGGGGGGGGGGAAGTACCCGGGTGGTGGGACCCTTGGGACGACAAAAGCCTGAATTATTATTATGGACATAAGATTTTATGATATTTTTTGATTTTTTAATTTGTATGTTTGTAGGAATTTTTGTAAGATTGTACTGATTGAAGAAGGGGGCTCGCGCCAGGGCGATGCAACGAGATAAACGTGGGTCGCGGAAAGAGTCCGCGACCCAAGAGACAGAGAAATTTATAGAATATAGTTTTGTAATTTTAGATTTTTATGGATCATTTTTTTGTAATATACTACTCCCAAACAGGAAAAAAACTCATCAAAGCTTATTGCTTATTTCCTATTGGTTAATTTTGACATTGCTGGCATATACTCTGAGTCACCAAATTCAGACCCAGTTAAGGTGGGGAATTGATAAACACCTGGTAAAATGGCCGCCAACGTCGCTACTGTCGCAATTATTATTAAATTTATTTCAGCTTCATACCTTTTGGAATAATTTTAAAAATCCATTTGTGATATTCATTTCAAACAGATGTCGCACCAAAATGTACACTACTGTGCAAAAGTCTGCGGCCACTTAATTAATTTGCATAAATTTATTATAGAACATTTAATAAATGAAATCGAAAATCAAATACGAATTAATTTTATTTCAGTATTTAAGTATTTCAGTAATAGATGTATAGTTAAAATATGTATGTAAATTCCGATCCGACCAGTTCGACTGAGTACAACGCCATCACTATGACACACCGTGAATTATTTTTCGCAAAAACTGCCTAAAATGGTAATAATGATAAACGAAACTGTAGATTGATTATAACTGATATAAATAAACTTTTATCAATTTAATTTGATAATCTGTAAACTTCACGAGTATATTCGTGTTTCTAGAGAAAGACATTTTGGTTTGGAATTTTTTTTTAGGTTACAGTTTTATTTTTATGGCTAAATTTTAGGCACAATTTTAATAATTCATCTCTAGAAACACAGATCATAGTTTTTTCTACAGGAACCTGATTTGCTAAATGTCATATATATTATAGTTTTTCTTAGAATAGCGAAATTCGAAGGGTCTGTATAGCGTAAATTTATACATTCATTCGCACCCTTAAGTGTGGGATCAGGATAAATCTGCATTATCAGCACTTCATAAAGGCAACTGCGTATATGCCTTCCAATATAATTTCAAAGCCATGACCGTTGCTAACCAAAGGGGATGGGAGTAAAACCAAGCTTGTTTGCAGGGGGGGGCTCAAAATCCAACCCTGCAGTTTAAAATGAAGGTGCAGTGGCGCATCAGCTATGCGAATCAGGGAAGTTCCATTGCTCTACCCATCCTATAAGATTCCAAACGCACTTCTCTCCGATAATTTTTGTTAATGTTATGATTGGGAGTCATTCATAAATTATTTAACGCACCCATAATGAGAGGAGTTCAGATCTGCGTGACGATGGGAAAAAAGGGAGCTTGCAAAAATTGTGATGTTACGACGTTAAATTTTGTCATTTTGTTAGTTTCTATAATTGCAACTTGTAAAGTGTAGAATAAAATGGGGGGGGGGGGAAACAAGTATACATGACATAATAATTTAGGAGGGCTATCCGTTTTTGTGACCAAGGTGGTTATTCTATAACTCGGCCTTTATTAAAGAATCATTTAAAATTAGGTCAAGTTTGGTTTCCACTTAAAATATCGTTTGTAATTCAATTGTTTACATCGTAAACCGTACTTTACCTATTTTTAAAGATCCTTTAATAAAAGACGAGTTACAGAATAACCGCCTAACTGAGATGATAGATTGGGGGGGAGGGACAAAAAGGTAGTTTAAATTGCGAGACGTAGTTTATGAACTTGATAAAAAATTTGGATCAAAATAATATCAAATATTTAAATAAATCAGTTTTATGTTGCTCCTGGTGTTTATTAGACAAAAGATATTGGCATAACACAGTGGATAAATGAAAATAATATTTAAAAATATAAAATAAAATCATAATTCCATTTAAGTTACATTTTTAGCTTGCAAAAGTTCAGACCAGCTGAAATATAACAGACTTGATTATTAAGAGGGGCACCTCTGCGATTTATTGCCAATAGATGACGCTACAATAGAAAACAACTTATTTTTGTGGATGATAGAATTCATATAAATTTATTATAGAAGTTATACATGTGAAAAGCGATAATTAATTTACAGAAGGTTTTATGAGGTGTCCATGTTTAATATTTTCAAATATACAAGCAAATAAATGTGCAATATTTATGACATAAAAATCAACAGATTTTAATTAAATTAACTCAATCTTATGCATCACTAAACACAATTTTATGATTGTGCATTAGTAACAATATTTTCGCAACTTTTTTATTCAAAATTTATTATGTAATATTGTTGCTCCTATATATGGAAGAGACAGCTCTGCGCATCTGCGTTTGGTTTCAAATTTTTTTTGCATTCTATCACTGTCTACCGTTTGGTAGATTGATTACTATTTTCAAGCATTTCATATCGACGCCCCTTCTACACTCAATAAATCTACTACCAATTTCCATTGCTAGTTTTATCCCCACTCCAGAAGTTGCCCTCTTAAGAACGAACCCCCCAAAGGTCCCTTAAAATCCCCTATCAGCTTCTCCTCCAATTAAAATTTTAATACTCCAACGCAGTTTTTTCCCTATAACTTCGTTAATTTCATCTTTACAGAAAATTAGTATCAGACAAAACTTAAAGAGCATAAAATTCTCAACGAAAAGTGGTCATGTACGAAATTTTTCTTAATATTTTTAACATTTCCCCTTTCGATTTCTTTCTTTCAAAATCTATTTTGCGGAGACTTTTGTTCTCTTTAATTTCTATTTATTGATAATTTTCACTAAAAATTAAATTAAGCTAGTTCTAGGCGAGAAATCGCTTTGTAACGCTGAAGTCGCCAATAGGGGAAGAACAGGGAATTTTCGGGGGATCCATTCATGCCAACTTGGAGTTAAGAAACTCTTATGACACATTTGGTTTTCACCAAGTGCTAAGAGTTCCTTAAGAACGTGAAGAAATCCCTAATCTAAATAAAAATAGTCGTGTTTTATTCTATTCCACAAAATATTAGTCGAATTTTACCAGTTCTCTCACTCTTATGTTGGTGAAATGCAAATTTTCCTAAGTATTTTTTTATGTAATACTTAGCGCTAAGAATTCCTTGGTAGGTAATTCTTAAGGAAAAGTTGGTGAAAACGGGCATCAGTCACTCAAATGCGCATATATACCAAATTTCAGCTTTCCCAGATTTTTTGCAATCTCTAGTCGTTTTTGTAGTATACGCTTTTTTTAAAAAAAAGTATAAGATTACATAGGATCCATATTTATCTAACTGACTCTACTCTATCTGTGTAACCGCATCTCGAAGGTAATAACTGAGAATTTCCGTCTAATGGCTACCAAATCCGGTTATCATATCAATATTTTTTTCAGTATAACCCAGCCCTATTTTGCAAATAGCACTATTTTATTTAAACAATTATTAATCTTTTAAAATATTTTTAGTTGGTAATATGGCCATTCTATTGGTAGCTATATAATAGTTAAGTACCTACTGTTAAAGTAAATTAAAATTTTTTTAACTACTAAACAAAAAACTCGCTCAAAATGGGTAAAGGATTCAATAATTTCATGTGCAAGAAGTTTTTCCATCCCGCTTCCAGAGATAACCTCAAGCGAGTATGGATGGCGGAGCAAACAACTGCAGCCAATAAGAAGCAACAAGAAGAGTTGCGACAGCAATACGAGAAGGAACAAGATTTGTACAATAACAAAGTCATGCTAAGTAAAGAAAGTCGGGACAAACTAAGCATGAATTTCATGTACGAAGCTCCACCAGGAATGAAAAAAGAAAACGAAAATGACGATGCTCAACGAGAATACAAATTCGAATGGCAAAGGAAATATAATGCTCCACGTGAAAGTTACTGCAAAGGTAACGAAGAAATTCAAGACCAACCTTTTGGTATTCAAGTTCGAAATGTCCGTTGCATGAAGTGTCATAAATGGGGTCACATAAACACAGATAAAGAGTGCCCGATGTATAATTTATCCGTGAGTGTTGTTAGGTCCCTAGAAGCCGAGGCCAATACCGATCGCCGTAGTTTAGCCGAACAAATGCTTGATGATGGTTTGGCGTTAAAGAAGAAATATGTGGATATTCAAGAATCGTCGCAACATAAATTAATAAAAAAGGAAAATAATGAAGATGAAGATGAAAAATACTTAAGGTCGTTGAATAAAAGACAACGGAAAGCTCTACTGAAGAAGTTGAATAAAATTGAGAGAAGGATGAAAAGAGATAAAAGGAGGAGATTAAGAAATGAAGCACGACGTGATGAGAGCGATTCTGATTCCGATCGTAGAAAATCTAAAATTCGAAAACAAAGATCCAAAAATGATTGATCCTGTTAAATTTAAAAAAAATAAATGTTACTAAAAATAGAAACTAAAATAATTTTATATTAATTACGATAAGGATTTTCTTGTGTTCAAATACTTTATTAACAAAATTACAAAAAAGTCGCTAATTTTATATTCAATTTTAGGCCATTCAGATTAAATTGATTTTAGTATTGATAGGGCACTAATTCAGGTGTCGATTAAACCTGAGCCATTCGATAAAAAAAAATTTTAAATGAAATAAACAAAAGTTAGATGAAATTCAAGCCCAGGCAATATGCAAAAAATCCAAAAAACTTTCCGCGTATTGGCGCTCAAAACGCTGCGACAACTGTAAGCTATACCCAAATTTGTGTGGTTAACAATTTTGTAGGTAATTACGTTTCCTACAAAAAAAACTTATTACAGCTTATACAGGGTGATGCATTTTTTTCAAAAACGGTTAGTCGTAGAGGGTTGGGAAATAATTTTTGATCCCAAAGCATACATGAAGAATCGAATGGCGATGATACTGGCATTCCCCAGAAATGTTAATATTCTGAAAGGTTAGTTCCAAAATGTCAAAAACTCCAGATTTTTAAATAGCACGGGGGTGCAAATTCTCAGCTTCATATCATCTCTCGTTGTAGGTTTTTGGTACTGCCCCAGAGAAAAATACTCAAGGGAATACATTCAGGTGACCTTGAAGACCATATGCGACTTGGTTTTCTCTGCCAATCCACTGATTGGGGAAAAGTTGATCCACCGTGCAGTGGCGCATCACCACAAATGCGCATTAGGCGTGCGCCTGGGGGCCTCGCAATCTGGGGGACCTCAGAATCGTCGAAATCGTATGAATTTTTGAAATTTTCGCTTGAAAAAAGAACGAAAGAAGTATTTTTTTATTTTCGGGGGCCTCCATGCGAAAGAGATTTCTTTAGGGGGGGACCTCCTAATTAGGTTGTACCTGGGGCCTAGCAAAGTCATGATCCACCGCTGCCACCGTGTTCGAAGCAACCAATGAACCAAGCAAAATTGACACGAGGAAATCAAAGTCCAGTGCATGAATCCCAACCACGACGCCGGCGCCCAATGCCGAGATTATTCTATATCCTTTCGCTATCAGCCTACAGCGGAACCCATAACAGGACAAGGGTTTAACTTTTGTATATCTATCCCTGATTCTCCATAACCAAAACTCTTTTCAGTAAGCCACAATAGGGCAACTGCTCCTCCATACTTCTTGGTCATTGAATCAGGGACGTCCACCTTTTCACACAATTTTCCCGAAACCCAGGAGGAGGGTTTAGGTCTATAAGTTTTGACGTGGTCGCAGTCCCTTGATATTTTTTTGTAGAATTCACCATACTCCAATTTGCCGCATTATGGAGAAGTAGGATAAGTTCAGGTAGTACGTGTTAAAAACGTCTTGACAATATTGTAGATCATTTTGAGAATGGATCCATGGATATTATCAAAACCTGGGTCCTTTTTTGGATACATTACTGTTACTAGGGTACCCAGTTCCATTATTTTGACAAGTCTGCATTTTATGGTATTCGGGTTTCTTCTTAGACTCTCAAAGTCCATCCTCATCGTTTGGTGATCTTCGGATGTGTCGGTACTTTAGTCATCGTCCTGAACTAATTTTTCCATCAAGAACTGGAGTGTCTTTGTTGGAGATATTGTAACCCTCCCGCCAACCTCCTTGAATGGGTAAAAATAGATTTTCTTAGTTTTCCGTTTCTAAGTGACTTCCCATGGGTCCTTATCCAGATCATCTTCTACGAACTTTTAACATGGAACATGTTTTTACGGTCGTTACCTCGCAAAAATTGACACCAAAAACCGACACCAAAAACCGACACCAAAAATCGACACCAAAAACCGACACCAAAATTCGACACGAAAAATCGGCACCACATGTATAATTCAAATTTATAGTTTATAATTTGAATATAGAGTAGATTATCGAATAACATCTGCGCATTCACAATAATGAATTTTCAATAACAAAATTATTAATAGCAAAAATTTAAATCCGAAACCGAGCGCAAAAAGAAAATTTGCATATATATAGTAAATTTTTTTTCCATGTTTCATCTCTTGCTTTTTTTAGATCTTCCTGGAATTTTTCTTTTTTTCCATCAATTCATTATACAGAGCCACTCTTTCGTTTTCTCATCTGGGTTTATACAAGAACGACTTCTTCTTGAGGTATTTCTTCCTCGCCCTTTCCACGTTGTTTGTCCGCCATTTGGGTCTCCCTATGGAAGTCTTTTTAAATTTTGCAAATTTCATAATCATGTTTTGAATTTTTCGATGTAGATCTTTCACCATTTGATCTATTTCTACCCAAAGTTTTAGGTTCTCACTTATAATTTCAATCGAGATCGTATCCAAATTTTGGTTTCTCTCGAACCGGATATTTATTTCCTTTCTTTTTAACGGATCCGATTCCCGATCGTATTGGTTGTGCTCAGCGTTATATTGACATCACTTCTTCCCCCTCTAGAATTTTCGCCGTGAAGGGTTTCCCTGTTTCGTTAAAGATGTGGAAGTTACTCTGTATAATCAATTCAGCTGTCGAGTTTTTCGTTTGATTCCATTTCGTCAAACAGAATTTCGAGTGGTTTGTCAATGGGTTCCGATGAAGTAAATTGAGTTTTGGTTCCTAAAGATTTTCTTGCGAAGGAAGGAGGAAAATCTTCCAGAGATTTAACACAGCCCATACTGGATATCAGATTTTTACTGGCTAAAAACCTCCTCCCTATTGTAATCTGGTTCCGCAGAACATTGCCGCAGGTGCCACGTTATTCTTCATCTTGCTGCTGTCCTTGTTCTTCCTACCTCTTTCTCCTAGCTTTTTCTGCCTCGTTCTTCGCTTTCTTTTCCTTCTATTATTTTCGCAATCATGTGGTCGATCATGTCCCGTTTCTCTTCGCTCTCCAGCATAGTGGCACCAATGTATCCGGTATCATGGTAATATTTAGTAGGGCCTGTGCTGCGTCTCGCCGCTCCACCCACCTCTCGCAATAGAAGACTGTGTGTTCAACATGGTCAAACTGGCCGCAGTAGGCGTAAGCATCGCTGTCTTGTTTCTTCCATTTATATACAGGCGAGCGACGAACCTTCCGTACCATGGCGAAATTATAGAGATGAGCCTGTTTGTCCATATTCCCTTCCTGGACGTCTCCCAAGATTCTTGCCAGTTTTTGAGCGTGGTATTACTTAAGTCTATTGGGCTGGCACCAGCCGAGTGGAATTAGACGTTTCTATCTTCTACCATCAGGTGGATTCGTGGATCACCACGAGTCTTCTGTGGTCAAAGTAGCTCTCCATAGTTTTTTTAATGTAGGGGGCGACTTCTCTTTTTCTCGGTGAGGATTGGTTCCTAAAGCTGACTAAGGAGACAGCCACAAACTAGCTGGAGGTTTATTGGTGAGAAATGAAAGTGGATTCCTCCCTTATGACGTCATTAATTATTATGCAGGTTAGAAATTTTTAGTTGATTAGTGCTGTAATTCTCATGTTGGAGTTCCCATTCCTACCCATTGGATAGAAAATGGTATGGTATGGTTCAAGGAAAAGCTCTATTTTAATGTCTGTAGTTACGACAAAATCTTGGGCTTCCGTTGTCGCAGCATCGATGATTTAGAAAATTTCAAAATGTACCCAAAACGTTGGCAATTGAAGGCGTACGTTGGCGCATCCTGCAGCTGTACCATGCTATGCAAATTCTACCATCTTTGAGCACCGAGTCGCTCACTATGGGATGGACGTTCATTATAATTTATTTTTCCATGTTTATTTTGATAGATTTGAGTTCAGACTTCTTAGCCATTTTCTTCCTACAAGTTTGGTGGTGTCTAGGAAGTTTCGTACAACATCTGAGGTAAGCTGTTCTTCAGACACAGCTATTGAAGGCTAAATTGCTAAAGGCAATCGGGCTTCCAATTTTTTAGGCTTCTATACAAAGTATAACAAGAAGCCTTATGATCTGGCTCCGTGTCTGTCCGTCCGTCCGCATAATTCAAAATCATACAGAGCGTTTCAAATCGTATTGGAAATACTCTGTGTGTATAGAGGTCTAAGAACTGGGTACCCAGTGCGCTACTTTTAGGCTTCTATACAAAGTATAGCAAGAAGCCTTATGATCTGGCTCCGTGTCTGTCCGTCCGTCCGTTCGTCCGCATAATTCAAATCTAATTTAAATATTAAGATAGGTTACAAAAATATTCTGTGCTTTAAGATTGTAATTTTCAACCTACTATATAGTAGACTTGATCCGATGATCTGACCGATCAAGGTATCAACGGATCAAGATATTTTTTACCTTGCTTTGTAAGTAAAAGAGAAAGAAGAGATTGATCCACCTCAAAAAATGGACCGTACATTACAGAGAAGTAAAGTTCCGTATGGAATGGAAAAGCTTTATTATTATTAGTTATATAGTGAATGATAAATATCAACCGCAAAAATTTAATTAGTGCAGATTATCTGATATTACATTATAAAATTATGGCGACTAAAATAACAACTTTTTTTTCAATGCAGACCAAATATAAGTTATATTTTATTTACATAATTTTTCACCTATATAGGAAATTTAAATACGTTGATGCGTTGATCCGTTGATCCGTTGATCCGTTAAGACGTTGATACCTTAAGACGTTGATACCCTAATAAGAAGTTATTTCGAAAAATTGAATCTGATTATCTGAAGTTACATTATAAATATTATGTCGACCAAGAATAACTAGCAACAACAACTTTTCACACCAGAAAGGTAGCTGTATAGAAGCCTAGGAACTGCCGCTGAAGCGAGTTCCACCTTGTTTATGTTAAGAATGGTGTTTCCTATGAGATTTTTAACTAAAGGGTGGGATGATACCACCAGTACTCTATAATTGTTCATTTTTTTAGCACTATGCCCGGTTTAATTTTTAACTGCGCCGAGCTTATTCCGCACAATTGTGTGTTGGTTTTGTCCGACGCTTCGGCATCGTTGCCTTCCCCTGGGTATATCGGAATTTTGAACGTCTTATCATTTTCTTCTGTTTGGCTTGGGTTGGTTTTTTGTTTTAGTTATAAGGGACACCAGGTTGTCCCTGGGGGGGAGATTCCATTTTATGGGTTCTTCCTCCTCCTCTTTCGGGTCGGGCTGGTCTATTTCAAGTCGGAGGGTATTTACCACTTCTTGAATTATTTTTGTTTGGACTCAGAGTGAGAGGCCTAAGGCTTTCCTACCCTACGTTCAAATGTCATTTTAAGAAACTTCCCATTGTAGGAATTTATTGCGTCCTCCAGTGTTTTCACACCTTCGTCCCGAAATGGGATAGCTTCTTTACTACTAATAAGAAAAGCTTTTACCTTGTGTGCCATTTTCACATTCTTTCTTGTTCGACGCCCTCATCATCCATTCCCTCAGTCTCCATATGTTGTACGCGTTTACTTCGTCGTTATTGTTTTTCATTTTCACTTCTGGTTGAAGTGATAGATTTCTTTTTTTTACTCGAAGTATTCCCTTCCTGTTCTTTTGTGCTTTCAACATCATACAATCATGTTTTCTGGCATTGATTCCAATCGTTTCTTACTTTTGGTAGTTATTTTATATTTCGGACACGTCCATAAATTGGAAGGCTTGCTAGGCTTAACAGCCTGCAAAGACATGCGTGCTTAGGTATTACGGGGGAAATTCGGTCAACGCCCACCGGATCCATGGAGGCGGGTTATAGGGTTGCATCCACTACATTTAGTGATGGAAGCGGAGGCTCTATTACCATCTTTACCATCCATGGTAAAGTACCACCATGGTGTGGTACACCAGGATCTCCAACTCAATAAAGAACAACGTTACAATGAATGCAAAGATGCAATCGAACAAAAGTGAAACTGTGAGGAACTTCCGAAAACTTCTCAGGGTTATAGTACCTGAGAGGAGGAAGGAAGAAACCATACAAGAGCTATGTAGCCGATATAGCACTATCTCGTACAGAGATAGATTTAAAGCAAAGAAAAGTACTGGATGAGGTACATGCGGGAAAAGAACAGCTGATACTCCCAGCATTAAACTGGGATGTTTTGCTACTTTATTTCAGGCAGAATTAATTGCAATATTGGTCTGTTCCGAAGAAATTATATGGAGTAAATATGTAAATAGATGGATCTGCACGATGACAGACAGCCAGGGAGCGCCAAGGGCCTTGGAAGGGGTAGAGATTCAGTCTAAGGACGTAAAACAATGCCTCGATGCACTGGTAAAACTAGCGACTCGCAGCAAGTGGGTGTCGGTACGAATGTTTATCACGTGTCCGTCAAGTGACCCCAAGAGTAACGAAATTTTTCAGTTGAGCAGGAATCAACTGAGAAGGATAGTCGAACTTTTTACAGGACACTGTTGTCTCAGTAGGCACCTCAATATTATTGAGGTAGATGAATATCATACATGCAGAATGTGTCGTGAAGAGGATAAAACCCAACACCACATACTCGTATTATGTGAATTCCCGGTCTTAGCAGGGAGAAGGCGTCATCTTATCCGGTAACTGAGGAGATAGAACAGGCATCCTTCAGTTGCATACTCGACTTCGTTGAGGAGACGCGGAGCCCTTTGACAATATTAATAATAATAGGCGTAGGAGGCGGAAGTCTTCCGTCCGCGAAAGACAGAGTAGCGGAAGTCCGGGGGCCCAAGCAAGAGAATGGAGAAGAAAAAGACGAAGGATTCACAAAAGTAGAGGCAAGAAGGCAAAAAAAGAAATGGAGCAAGGAAAAAAGGAAAACCCCACAACTCAAACACCAGAAGCAGGAAAGAAAAACCACACCGGTTCAGAATAAACAACAGCCTACCGTAGAAGCAGCGCATCAGAAAAATCGAGCTGAAAGTACCAGAAACGAAGTGGTTATACGAAAAGCACGAACACGAGAGAACACAACCCACGGTCTTTAAAAAGTTTTAATCAAGGCTATGGGCGGAAAATTTCTTGCCCTAGATTTCCAGGATCCGACATACGCGAAACGGTGATGTGTTACTCGAAGCGAAGGAAGGGTCGGGAAAATCGGCCCAAATCAGAGAAGCCGTCGCGAAAGCATTTGGAGAAGACTTGATAAAGCACAAATTAGGTCCGCATGGTAAAGCTGGAGGTATTAGACATTCCCGAGAAAACCACGTTAGAAGAGGTAGATGAGGGTTTGAAGCGAGTGCTCGGAGCCACCGCCAATTACAATGTTGTTGAAGAGCTGACACCATCGCGTTGGGGCCCATCGAAGGCTATCATCAATTTAGAAGAACAGCCCTCATTGCATCCGAATTTACAGTCGACATGGTGGTGAGTGGCTGCGAGGTCCGGAAGAAACAGTTTTGTGTTTTTTGCTATAGGTCTTTTGCACGGGGGGGAAGCAAGGTAAGTTCACGGCAGAAGAAGATAGAAGTAAATTGTAAAAGTCATCAGGCTACCACCTGTAGGGGACGGGCAAGTTTCCTTAACTGCAGGGGCGAGCACCAATAAATAAATCCACCAGCAAATAAATCTTAACATCTGTAAAATGGCACAAGAACTGCTCTTTCAGACCTTAGTTAGTGGTGTCGTCTACCGCGCCCTGACAACTGGATCGAATGCACCACAGAGAGGGCAGAGATTATGCCATCCAGTAAAATCTTCATCCGCAGTTGCGGCCAAGGACCAAAATATGGGAAGAGCAGTGGTATACTCGTGCAATTACTCACCGATCGAAGACCTATCAAAATTTGAAGAACTTTCAGAAGATCTGTGCGATAGCATTGAAACTCAGAAATAGCCCGGGGTTGGGGGCGACTTCTACAGAAAATCCCTCCGGTGGGGAACTCCCTACTCCGATAGAAGAGGAGAAGCAGTCGATGAGTGGGCGGCGGGGCGATACCTGTAACTGCGCAAGCAGACCAAATTTTTACTAAGAGAGCATCGAGCTCAATACTTGACTTAACCTTCACCGTCCCTGGTGATGAAGGTCCTGGAAGATGAATCGGGAAGCGAACACCATTATATTAGCTTCACATTACGAGACAACGGGACCCTCATGTATGAGCTGAGAGAAGGCTGGTCGCAAGATGGATGAAGGTGGACAAATCCGCCTGACGCCAGCGCAGAAGATTTCAGAAATGCCACCTTCAACAACTGGGAAGAGAAATGGAACTTGATCTACCAAATGATTACAAAAATATTAAGAGGAAAATTAAGCACATAGCGGACAGACAACGAAGAGAAATAGGCAAATAGAACAAGAACAGCGACAAGACCAAGAATAACGTGATACCTGCGGTACCATAAAATGTTTGGAAGATTTTTTCCCTTTTTTCGCAAAACAAACCAGGCGTGGGAGGCATCCAAAGTCGCCAATTTTGAAAATAATTTTTTTATTACTTTACTCAGCGTACTTTATAATAATTGTATAATTCAATAATTGTACTTTTGCGTTCTACAAAATTTTCGAAAAAATTTATAATTTAAGTAATAGAAAGTACAGAAAAACTGTTATGGTCTGAAAAAATTTTTTTGCCTCGCTCTTTAAAATGTAAATTTCTCGAAAACTATTTAACACAGAATAAAACCTATTTTATAGAAAATTTCATGTTCTGCAAAATCGACCTCTTGATATTTTGTCGAAAGTTGCACCGTTATCGAATTACCACTAAATTAGTAAGTCAATGTCATTTATTTTTGCTTTTTTAAATTTTAATTAATTTATTTTAATTAATTATTTTAATAATTTAAATTAAAAAAATATTAATTAATTTCATGTTACTGTTTCGTTCCATTATTTTGAAACCTCCTGTATAATATTGTTACATGTGAACCAGGCACAATATTCCAATTTGTTACGTCAAATTGCGCAATATTGACAGCCGTGTTTGATAACAACTGCTGTCAAGAGTGTCAAGTATTTATTGTATTTGCCATAAATTGCTGAAATAAAACGTTTAATTAAATAAATCAAAATGGGTAAAGGTTTTAACAATTACATGTGTAAAAAATTCTTCCATCCCGCATCCAGGGATAACCTTAAACGGGTATGGATGGCAGAACAAAAAGCTGATGCCTATAAGAAAAAACAGGAAGAATTGAGACAGCAGTATGAGAAGGAACAAGACTTGCATGACAATAAAGTGATGTTAAGTAAAGAGAGTAAGGACAAATTAAGTATAAATTTTATGTATGAACCACCACCTGGTGTGCGAAAGGAAAGAGACCGTGACGATGCAGAACCGGAATACAAGTTTGAGTGGCAAAGGAAATACAATGCTCCACGTGAAAGTTACTGTAAGGGTGATCAAGAAATTAGGGATCAACCGTTTGGTATACAAGTGAGAAATGTGCGTTGCATCAAGTGTCACAAGTGGGGGCATATTAATACCGATAAGGAGTGTCCGATGTACAGTTTGTCTATGAGTGCGGCCAGATCGTTGGAGGCTGCGCCTAGTTACGATCAAAATACTTTGGTGAAGCAAATGTTTGATGATGGTTTGGCGTTGAACAAGAGACATTTAAGTGTTCCAGATACGATACGTCACAATTTGTTGATGAAGGAAAATGATCAAGATGAAGATGAAAAGTATCTGAAGTCGTTGAATAAAAAACAGAGGAAATGTTTGTTGAAGAAGTTGGAAAAAATTGAGAAGCGAATGGAAAGAGACAAGAGGAGGAAGCTGAGGAGGGAAGCAAGACGAGATAGCGATTCTGATAATGAGAAGTTTAAGAATCGTGGAAGAGATAAGAGGGACAGGAAATGAAAAATTATGCGATGATGACTCCTCTATCATTAGTGATGGTCAATTATTCCGAAGTAGGTTTACTGTACCTTTTTGTTAAATTTAAAATTTTTTTTATAAATCTGCCAGATAGTTTTTATTGAGACTACTTTTTTTTCATTACAATTATTAAGTTCTTCATGTAGATGATGGGGATTATTGTTCTGTAATACAATAAGGAATGTAATTTTATTGTAAATAATTACCAGTAAATAAAAAATTTACTGTTCTCTTGTTTTTATTGAAAGTGTAACAATTCCTGAAAAACGTGGTTTTTCGTCCATAACTCACTTTATTTAATTTTTAGGGAAAATTATCATCTCAACAAACCTGAAGAGCACAATATTTTCTATGAATTTTGACAAAATTTTACTACTAATCCAGTGGTCCAGGCAAGGAAGGTTTTTAGTTTTCAAAAAATCCGGGCAAGCTGAATTTTGGCAGAGATGTACATTGGAGTGTTCTAATGAACCCCCCAAATGTCCCATAAAATCCCACGCCGGCGACCCCCACAATCGGGGGTTTTAGCTCCCCAACGCGAATTTTTGCCGATAACTCGCTTATTTATGCTTGTATGAAAAATTATGATCAGACCATAATTGAAGAGCATTCAATTCTCTATAATATAGTTTTTTTTCATATTTTTCCATGGCACACTAATACTTAAATAATTGACTGAAAACACGACCCACCTTTAAAATGGCACAATATTGATTCGTTGCAGGGAGAGCAATGTTTTCGGGCACGGGAAATGCTTTTAATAATGAATTAATTGAAATTGTGGCTAAGGTTGGAAAATGAAGAGAAAAATAGATTTTTTCAAAATTTGCCCTAGTTTTAGTATCTTCCAAGTAACGAAACCGAAATTTTGGTTTGAGCTTACAGAAGGTCCGGGCAAGCTGAAATTTGGCAAAGATGCACATTGAAGTGTTCTAATAAACCCCCAAAATGTCTCATAAAAATCCCAAGCCGGCGTTCCCCCAAATGAGGATTTTAGACCCTAGGTGCGGTTTTTCGCCTATACTTCACGTATTTTTACTTTTACGAAAAATACCATTAAACAAAGTTAAAAATTTGCCTATTACAGTATGTATTGTAGTACTACCTACTGAAGCGCCACAAGTTCTAGAGAATTTTATGTTCTTCAACTTTGCTTACTGGTAATTTTTCCTAAAAGTAAAAATAAGTGAGCTATAGGCGAAACACCGTACCTAGGGGGCTAAAATCCTCATTTGAGGGAACGCCGGCTTGGGATTTTTATGAGACATTTCGGGGGTTTATTAGAACACTTTAATATACATCTTTGCCAAATTTCAGCTTGCCCGGACCTTCTGTAAGCTCAAACCATAATTTCGGTTTCGTTACTTGGAAGATACTATAACTTGGGCAAATTTTGAAAAAATTTATTTTTCTCTTCATTTTCCAACCTTGGCCACAATTTCAATTAATTTATTATTAAAAGCATTTCCCCTACCCGAAAACATTTCTCTCCCTGCAACGAATCAATATTGTGCCATTTTAAGGTTAGGTCGTGTTTTCGGTCAATAATTTAAGTATTAGTGTGCCATGGAAAAATATGAAAATAATCTGTTTTATAGAGAATTTTATGCTCTTCAATTATGGTCTGATCATAATTTTTCATACAAGCATAAATAAGCGAGTTATCGGCAAAAAACGCGTTGGGGGAGCTAAAACCCCGGATTGTGGGGGACGCCGTCGTGGGATTTTATGGGACTTTTGGGGGGTTCATTAGAACACTCCAATGTACATCTCTGCCAAAATTCAGCTTGCCCAGATTTTTTGCAAGCTTGAGCCAATTTTTTGGCTGCGTTGCCTGGACTATAACAGGCAAGGAAGTCGAAAAAATGGTTCCAAGTTTGCAAACAAATTATGCAAACTCAACATGATGTACCTACAACAAAATTTTGTACTTGAGTGCCGTAAGGAACTCCGCAAGTTTTCTTTAAAGTTCCCTGTCTGCTTCTTCCCTAATTTAGAAGTTTAGCCCCGTTAACATAGTTTTTTGTCCACAACTCGCTTAATTTTAGCTTGACTGAAAATTATCATCAGATGAGGGGTTGACCACGAGATAAAATTATGTACACCAAAATTTCCAATAAGTTACTAAAATTACTAGACAATAATTGCCGATTATACAAATAACTGCCAATTACTACAAAAAATTACTAGGAAAGTGCTAAAATTTTCCAATAAATTTTAAAAATCACTCATTATTGCAGATATTCTAATAAATTATCATTTAACTAGATGATACCCCGTCCGAGGACGGGCTGATACCCAAGGTCATATGGCTTTTGGATTGCACTGAGAGCTTTCTTTAATCTTCATTCAACTTAATTTACCTTGGGTAGCTGCCCGTCCTTCTAGCTGCCCGTCCTCGGACGGGGTATCATCTAGTTTAAAATAAGTAAAAAAATTTTAAATATTGATTAAGTTTAATTTAATTTAAAAAAATATATGTAAGTTTTTTGTTTATTTATTTAATGTTGCTCTCATTTCTTATTATAAAAGGCCAAGTCCTTCCTTCTTTCTGTCTGTCCCACGGAAATACCCGAAGCAAACCGAACCGAACGCATAACGGATAATTTCATAACCAATCGGATGAACGTATCATCGGATCAACGTATTTAAATTTCCTATATAGGTGAAAAATCTCTTATTATAAAAGGCCAAGTCCTTCCTTCCTTCGGTCTGTCCCACGGAAATACCCGAAGCAAACCGAACCGAACGCATAACGGATAATTTCATAACCAATCGGATGAACGTATCATCGGATCAACGTATCATCGGATCAACGTATCGCATGGGACCGAGCGTCAGCAGCTTGCCGCGCTTGAGTTTCTTCTAAAGTTTCACGTTGTTGACGTATCGCGTGGGACCGAGCGTCAGCAGCTTGTCGCGCTTGAGTTTGTTCCAAAGTTTCACGTTGTCGTTGTCGACGTATCGCATGAGACCGAGCGTCAGCTTGTCGCTGTGATCGAAGCTGTTCTTCTGTGTTATTAGCTCTTGTACGTGCTTTTCTCTCACGATTCAATCGCCGTCGCTTTGCAGCAGGATTTTCAAAATTTTCATTATCCATTATGGAAGTTCACATAATGCTTTTTTGGAAATAGCTGTCCTATATAGACAAAATGATACGATGATACGTTGATCCGATGATACGTTGATACGATGATACGTTGATACGATGATCCGATGATACGTTGATCCGATGATACGTTGTGCGTTCGGTTCGGTTCGGTTTGCTTCGGGTATTTCCGTGGGACAGACAGAAAGAAAGAAAGAAAGACTTGGCCTTTTATAATAAGAGATTTATTATTTAGAAAATCTATAATATTTTTGGGATATTTTAACCCTTTCACCGATTTTACCAAAATTTGGCGGTCCAAAATATTGGTGCTACCCGAACTGCACCACGGATTATCAGGGGTCATTTCTTGTACCCAGGTAAATGTAATCCCTTGACCGAACTGCACCACGGTCAAACGTCGTTCCGTAATCGCTTTACTGAATTGCACCACGAGCAAACCGAGCAGGTATCACAAGCAAACAGATAATACGATATAAAGAAATAAATACACAAATATCTAAATTCTTTGCAATTTAAATTTCGAGTTTAATCTATTAATTCATATTATATTATACAGGGTCGGAGCAGGTATTAATAAAATAATAACCCAAAACAGTGAAAAAATTAAATTTTTTTTGCCTTCGAATTTTGGGGTGTGCATTCGATAAGGAGGGTAATCCATCGTCAAAACCTACTCTTCCGGGGCGCCCCTCCGCTCCGCTCCGGGTTGCACCCCTCCAGAGCGGTTTTGACTCTGGTTACTAGGCTAAACATACGAGAAGCGCCACCGATCAAGAAAACCGGGATAAATGCAACCGGGATGTGAGAGACCCTCGAAATAGCATTAAAAAGTATAGTCGCGGTATGCGGCAGTTATCTATTACGTTTAACCCCCAAAAAATCGCGTAAAAACAAAAAATAATCGATGTTACATGTAGGAGGCATCAGGTTAAACTCCAGCATTGTGCTTTAACTTTTAACAATAAAACCACCTTACCTAAAATATTACAATAGAGGTGGTGCAATTCGGACGACCGACCCTTGGTGAGGTGTTTATCTGAAATTACGGTGGTGCAATTCGGGTAGGAGATTTGTGAACTAATCTTTTCGTGGTGCAATTCGGGTGCACCGAAAATATTTATGCTTAAAGGCATTCTAAATGTTGGGTCAAGGGGTTATTTTATTCTTAAATTTTGGTAAGTTTATGGATTTATTTAGAATCAAGAAAAATAAATTTATGATTTCGAAATTTTAATAATAAAAAAAAATCATTATTTAAAAATTTTTAAGAGGGAAAATAAATTGATAAATCTTTAATTACGAGGACCATTGTGATATTCTTCGAAGAAAATTATATCTTATATATATAAATTTATGTGATTGGTATTGACAAATGTTTTGCATTTATTTCTTCATTTTTTACCCATAAATTTGTGGGTCTCTGAAAATATTTTCTTCATTTTTACCCACAAATTTGTGGGTCTCTGAAAATATTTTCTTCATTTTTTACCCACAAATTTGTGGGTAAACCGGTGAAAGGGTTAACATTGGCCAAATTTTTGAAAATCATTTGAATTTAGAAAATGTATATTTTTAAATTTTTTACCGGAATAAGTAAGCAAATTTTCTTTTATTTTAAATATGTATTCTATAGGAACATTCATGGGCGTCCATACGGGCCCATGGTTGCATTACTTCTGGATCATATTGTAAGAGATAGAAGTTGAAGAAATATTTTTACCTTTTATTTCTAAGGGCCAGTTGTATAATAGAGGTTCATCCTTGAGTAAGAATTAACCCAGGGATTTCTGCTATTTGAATAATTGATATACCAAAAATCTCTAGGTTAACTCTAACTCTGGCCCTTAGAAGCCATTCATAAATTACGTCACACACAGGAAGGGGAAGATTTCGGACCTTTGTGATGATAAGGGGAGGGGGAGCTTCCAAAATTGTTGCGTCATGACTATAATAATTATGTAAAGTTAATTTTGTCAATTTTCATCATTTTAAATTTCTAAAATGTAAAATCACAGGGGGGGTATAAGTATAACTGACGTAATATTTGGAGGGGTCTACATTTTTATGATGGGTGGGAGGGGTGTAAAATTGCGTGACCTAATTTATGACGACCCCCAAGGAAATATTTTCAAATTTTTGGGAAATACTCAAATAAGGGAAATAAAAATTTTGGGGTACATTTCGCCCCCCCTCACGAATTTTTTTTATTAAATTAGTGTCCATTTTGTACCACATGCATCGCGAAATTTTTCACAAAAACTTTTGGAGAAGGCTGTAGAAACGCCATCCCCTTCCATCGCAATTTTTTGTATAAAATTGGTGTCAATCGATAGAGAATCGTTTGAGCTCCAATGAGCTTCTATAAAAATAGTTTGCATCCCGAAGGTTTTTAATAAGACTTCAATTCTTTAGAACAATTTTGGGAGGGGCTACAGAAATTCTGTTTTCAAGATGTGATTATTTTTTAAATAAAATTAATTAATACTAATCGATCGAGAATCGTTTAAGCTCCAATGAACTTGTATAAAAATCGTTTGTACCCCAAAGCTAAAAAAGTTGTTACAGCCTTTGAAAGAGTGTGAAATTCAGTGACATTTCACGCCCCCCCCCCCCCCCCCACCATCGCGAATATTTTAATGAAATTAATGTCAAACGTTTGAGCTTCCACAAAAATCGTTTGTAAATCGAATGGGGGGGGGGGGGGGTAAAATGTCGTTTTACACTCTTTCAAACGCCAAAACATTTTTACCTTTGGAGTACAAATATTTTTGTTGGAAGCTCAAACGATTCTTGATCGATTGACACCAATTTCATAAAGGCCGCACTACAACTTTTTAAGTTGGTACAAAATGATAAAAATCTTTTGGGGGGTGCGCATATTATATTCAAATTTGACCATGATTTTATTTGCAACATCGCCTAAAATTTCCTATCGGCCTTTTCCGCAAGTGGGGATTTTAATCCTCTACAGTAGTTTTTTGTCTATAACTCGCTTACTTTTATTTTTACTGAAAATTATCGTCAAATCAAAATTGAAGAGTACAAAATTCTCTATAAAACCCTCTATAAAATTTTACTATTATAAAACTATAAATCCAGAGAAAACAATTGAAAAAGGTTTTGAATAATTCTTAATCTGAATAAAACTTTCGTACTATTTAAACTTCACCATCGATGGTGAACAAAACGAAACAGGGTTTCAGGATTTACTTTAGATTATAAGTAAATCCTGAAACCTTGTTTTGTAAGGAATTTTCTCCTTTTCAATTTTGGTCCAATAATAAGACAGGAGATTTTAGGAAAGTTGAATCCTAATCACGTTGTTCTTCATTTCCCTTTAACTGACTGGGTAACCGCTAAAAATATCACGTTATGATCGCGACAGTTATTCAAATATATTTAAATTGAAAAGAAAAATTCCTACCGATAAAAATAATCTCCATATTCAGGGAGGGGGGGATATTGCGTTACGTTACCATGGAAACGGTGATTCTGATATACTATGCGTATTTTATATAAAATCTTCAGAAGTTCCCAATGATAATCGATATTACATGACCGGGGGGTCTGGGGGTATGGAATACCCCCCAGGTACACTTGCCATTATTCAGAACCATCAAATTTTTTTGCAATTTTCGTTTGTAATCCGGGTGGGGGGGGCAACAGGTGATATTTTTCATAACTATCCCAGTACCGTTCTTGTTAATACCGAGGGATGTAAAAGTGAAAATTTTTCTTTCGCAATAAATTAAGCGTACCTGGGGGGTATTCCAAACCCCCCAGCCCCCCGGTCCCGGCAGCTTAAATGAGTTCCTGATAAGCATCCATTTGTTCTCATTATTCCAAGCCGGCACCGTAGCAAGGGTGATCGCAATGGGGGCGCTAAACCTCGACAAAACCCAATAAATAATAGTTTAAAATTTTCAAAATGATAAGAATCTTTTGGGAGGGGGGTGCGCATATATTCAAATTTGCCTCAGGTGCCAGAAGAACTTGCTGCGGCGCAGATTCGGATACACATATGGGCTTTTCTTCCCACTACATTTTTCAAAGCATATTCCCTTACTTTTTCAGATTTCGAACTTTTTCAGTAATTCGGAAAACAAGAATGCACTGAACGGGGTAGGTCAGTTCACAACGTCAACATGAAAAGTTTTTAAAGTCTAATAATTTTTAATCGGGAAAAATAAAATTGCAAACTTAATATTAAAATATATCCCTAGCTTGGCGCTAAAAATGAACTAAATTTATGAAGTTTTAAAATTTTCGGTTCCTAAAAATAGGGTTCAGATCTTCAGAATTTCCTGGCGATGGTTATCTGAAAGAAACGTTTCATTTATTTGACACTGTGTAGTAATCATTTAGTAGATAACAATTTAAGCAAACACCTTGAACGATTACTTAGCACTGTCACGAATCCATCTTCACGCTGTTTCAACACTGATTTTAATTCCATTCTGATGTCGACAGCCGTTTTAAAGTGATACACATTGAAAATATTTCTAGGCAAACTAACGAAAATTTAATTTTATCCATGATTGCACGCATTTCGGACGCATGTAAATTGCGTCCCGCGGTCACTATTTTCGAAGGTTTTTGAAGAGGTCAGAAAAAGGTACGGGTAAATTGCGTCCCGAACTCAAATCGGATTACAGGTAATACCTAACATACTTAGAAAGAAGATATGAAATTAAATAAAACACTTAAATATAAAATAATTTATTATACTTATAAGAAATTGTAATTTATGTTGCAATATGTGGTAAATTACAATAACAAACTAAATTAAGTGATTCGGAAAGCTGGGGGTATTATTAGTAGATTTAGTAAAAAATATTGGCAAAAAAATCGTAAACTACCCGTGTATTAACGGAAAAGTGTCGGCCACGCCCACCATAAATTTGGTGTAATTTTCGATTTTTAGGTGTGCATTCGATTCGAAGGTTGTTCCATTGTCAAAACCTACCTACGGGCCTTCCGCTCCGCTCCATTAGGCCCTCCGGACGGTTTTGACAATGGTTACTTGGGCTAAACATACTAGAGGAATATTAATCCATCCCAACCGTGATTTTAGAAAAGCGGGATCCTAGAAATAATTAACGGTGTTGCCATTTCAATATCGCACTATAAGGTGTTAATTCTTCACAAAGCAAGAAAACCAATTTATTATTATACTATTTATCTATATATTATATTTCTTTATTATATACTATCTATTGAAACAAGATCTAGTACCAATGTGCAGTCTTGAAATTCAAAAGTATTGTTATTTAAATGATAGCACATCAAGCAAATACAGGAGAACCATCATGAGGGTTAATTTCACCCCCCACCCCCTCAGCAATCCGCCTCTGTCTAAAACTTACGAAAGCATCTCAATACTGCAAGAAACTCTACTTTGTAAACTAAACTTTTTGGGACAAAAATCCCCATTTTCACTTTTAGGTGATTGTACCTAGTATAATTTATTTTAAAAAGCTAATACATAAATTTTTCAACAATACAATAATTTCAAAAATAAATAAACAAATATATTTATAGAAAAATTTTTTTGTAATAATAGTTGTAGTACCCTGTATTGTAAAATGACCAAAATATTTTAAACTTTCATACAGCTTAAAGGATAAAGGCTGAGACACAATTGCCCGGTAACGGGAACGATAAAGAAGTTAAATGAATAAATTTAACTTTTTTATCGTTACCGTTCCCGTTACCGGGCAATTGTGTCTCAGCCTTAAGGAGATTACAATTAACCGTTCTGACCATATTGCCGATTGGACGCAATTTACCCGTACCCTTGACCGTGGGACGCAATTTGCCGTCACCGCGCATTTCAGCTGTGATAAAAGCAAAGGGGGGGGGGGGGCGTGAAATATTAATTATTTTCGAAAGGTAGTTTTGATATTTAATGTAAGAAAATTGGGACGTAGGTCAGCTCGGCAAATGGTCAGATATTTAATCCGGGTCCAAATTTTCTACCTGGAAATACATAGACCAACTCGGCAAAGTAATAAATTTTGGCTTGGCCAGAACTGCGAGCATCAAAAAACCTACCCTCCGATGCTCCGCATCTCCGGGCTGTTTTTCGTGCTCCGAGCCGCTACGCGGCGGGCGCTAAACATACGAGAGGCGCGACAGATCAAGGAAACCGGGATAAATGCAACCGGGATGTGAGAGACCCTCGAAATAGCATTATTCAGCGCGTTTGCCGAGCTGACCCAAAATTAAAACGGCCTCTGGTTTTCATTTGCCCAGTTGACCGGTAGGATTAACCTATCCCTTGTACCTTTTGCCGAGTTGACCTACTCCGGAAAATTGGGTACATTTTCATCAAAAAAATCCAAAATCGGTTTTCTGTGATTTTTCGACGGATTTTGTTAGGTATAGTTTGTTTCAGAATAATTGAAATTAAAAAGTCATAGAATCAAATTGCGTTGATATAAAAGCGTACGAACTATGTGATAAGATATGCTGTCGACCAAGCATAATATGCATTGCTAAAGGCTGGCGCGAGATTAAAATAATTAACCTTATCTCTATATATCGCTGTGGTAGTTCAATACTGTAACAAGTAAAAAAATGGATTTTTCTAATTATTGTTGTTTTTGATTCCTTATATCTTTTAGCAGTGCAATACTGCGACATAACAAAATAAAATGAATTTATGTCAAATTTATTCGCAGTTTTTGTATAACATTGCATTGTATATATCGCTATTCTAAACTTTAAAAGTGGAATATCTCAAAAGTACTACTTTTCTACGTTTTACAGTATTGAACTACCACAGCGATATTATGTTTCGTTTTAGTCCAGGCAACGAGCCGAAAAATTGGCTTGAGCTTGCAAAAAATCCGGGCAAGCTGAATTTTGGTAGAGATGTACATTGGAGTGTTCTAATGAACCTCCTAAAAGTCCCATAAAATCCCACGATTTTTTGCCGATAACTCGCTTATTTACGCTTGCATGAAAAATTATTATCAGACCATAATTGAAGAGCATAAAATTCTCTATAAAATATATTTTTTTCAAATTTTTACTTAGCACACTAATATTTAAATAATTGACCCAAAACACGACTCTCCCTTAAAATGGCATAATATTGATTCCTTGCAGGGAGCGAAATGTTTTCAGGCACGGGAACTGATTTTATAGTAAATTAATTAAAATTTGAGCAAAGGTTGGAAACTGAAGAGAAAAATGGATTTTTTCAAAATTTGCCCAAGTTATAGTATCTTCCAGGTTACGGAACCGAAATTTTGGCTTGAGCTTACAGAAGGTCTGGGCAAGCTGAATTTTGGCATAAGATGTACTATATTGAAGTGTCTTAACAAACCCCCAAAATGTCTCATAAAAATCCCAAACCGGCGTTTCTTCAAAATGAGGATTTTAGCCTCCCAAGTGTGGTTTTTCGCCTATAGCTCGCGTATTTTCACTTTTACGAAAAATTATCATGAAACTAAATTGAAGAGCATATAATTCTCTTTTTAAAAATGTTCTATGATCAAAATATAATTTTTCAAAATTTGCCTATTATAGGCGAATTTCGTTCATCATTTATTCACATGTGCTAGTGACTAGATAGTCAAGGAGGCTGGTTTCTTTTGATTATTCACAATCGGTTTTACATTGTCAGATTTATTTTTATAAAACTAGTAGTTATTGTGTTCCGAGTGTAATAATAATTAATATAAATCCGCATAATGTCGTCTGAACAAAAATGCTTTATTTGCGATGAATATCTCACCGCAGATGATATTTAGTACCTCAGGCAAATTGTCCAAAATGGACAAAAAAATTGCGAAGTAGTTGAAACTTGGCATAGACGTTCAAAAATATATATATTTCAAGAAACCAAGGAGTCCCTAACCACAAGGGGTGTGCCGGAGTTGCCACGTTTAAAAAACGTATAGGGTGGGCTGGATTTTCACGTGTATAATAGGAAGTAGCAATTGAATCATATCAAAAAAATTGTTCAAAAATAATCACTCATCATATTGTATTCAGTATTAGTTTTTGACATTTTTTCTATAATTAAACTTTTTTTTTACTCCAATTTTACGTCTGTTTTATTAAAACTATTGCTTCACTCGCTGTGAGTATATTCTGTAAAATGAAAAAATACATATTAATTGCATAAGTGAGAATTTTTAAGTACATTGAAATATTATATTATATATTGAACGCATACCTGTTATATATCTAAATAAAATCGGAGTCGGTAGCATCCGCCTCCTGAACAAAATCTTCCAAATCTTCGCCCGCATGCTCGTGTACTGTATCGATATCTTCAGGTTCGTTAAGATTTTCGCAAATTTCCTCCATGTATGAATTGAGGCATTGCACTCCCTGGCAATTTCCGCAAATTTGCGAGCATCTTAACCCTGCTTTTCTGCACCCACACCTCGAGGAACAATCAGCCGTACAGTTGCAGGAGATAAGCTGTAGTATCGATTCTGGGGCTGGCGCAAGGAGTGTTGTAATAGGTTGCAACGAGCCGTTGATTTTCTTCTATCCCCACTGTTCTGGATTTTTATTGTTGCCAAGCCATGTCTGAATTTGGTAGAACACTCGTGACGAATGCTGAGCTGCTGCCTCTGAAGTTGGTGGTAATAATTCAAGCCTTGATTTCTGTTTTTGCAGCGATTTTTTAAACTGGTCAAATCTATATGAATTCAGCGAAAGATTTCCAATTTTCTTCGCACCGTATACCATCAGAAAAAGGGTTTCACCAGCCTCTCTTACTTCTGATGGGGTTGAATTTTCATCATTGAAAATTGTCGCTATATTAGCCAATCGAGTTTCTTTTTGCAAGTTTGAAAATTTTTAATTTTACCTTCTGAAATATACCAGACGTGGTATCACAACCACTGAAGGCATGGGCCAGTAGGATTGTATTTTTCATATGTTCGTGTGATTTTTGGATTTCCGTCGATGAAAAAATTTTCCTTTTGATTTTGCCTGTGCCTGGCTTTATGAAAAAGATATCTTTATTTTCTGGTATTAAAGCGATCAAGAGAACAAGGAGATCAACGTCCTCGCCGACTACAGATGTTCGTCCATTGTTCGACATTTCTATTGCGGTTTTAACAATGAGTGCATCCGCATCATCCTCCGCTTGTTTCACAACGAATCCTTTATTTTTGAGAAACTTCGTTAACAATGAAATCAATCTGATTTTGTTTTTATCATTTGACAAAAATTTATCTTGAGGGACAGTAGCGGTCATACTTTCATCAAAAACAATTTCTGCATATTGGCTATTCAGGTATCGTCGTTGCTGCTCAGCTTTTTTGGTACTCCAGTCATTTTCGTAGCCATCAAATACGATTACTGAATTTAGCCCAAAGTGGTTTTTCACGTAATTAACATACGTCGCACCAATGTGTCCATAAGTTTGATTTGTCTGCCATATTACCCAATGCAATAAAAATCCACCATCAATCGCATAAATTTTATCGG
This sequence comes from Podabrus alpinus, assembly GCA_932274525.1. NCBI lineage: Eukaryota > Metazoa > Arthropoda > Insecta > Coleoptera > Cantharidae > Podabrus > Podabrus alpinus. The sequence continues at coordinate 48,781,372 of OW026456.1, read as the reverse complement.
GGCCCAGCAAACTTTGATCAATGGGATGAAACATGACATAAACAGCAGACTTTTTTGTCTTCCTCATTCCGCTTGTATCGTTAAAGAGTGAAAGTGGATACGGCGCAAGTTCATATTCAAAAAATTGGTCTTGGTCTTGTATAATTTCTCCTACAATTTCTATTGACGGCTATCGAATCTCTATGATCGAATCTCTACCGCTGAGTAATTGGTGTTTGCCATCTTCTCGTTCTTTACTGCAATTCGTTAAAGTTTGTATGGCTTCTGGACCAACTGTTACTGTATCATCCGAAATAGTTTCGTCACAAATAAAACACTCAGTGTTTTCAGTCATTTTGAAAAATGACTTTTCTTTATACCTGAATTTAGGGTCGAGCACACTATATAATGCTCGGGACTCGTCGAATTCTTAAATAGAATATATTTTTGTATGAGTATACGAAGTTACAAAGACTTCGCAATTTTCTTAGATATTTGACAAATTTCGGTACAATTTGCCTGTACTAATTGTTTTTGTCGGTTGAAAAGGTTTAAATGCCATTATTCAGTGGCGTAGCTAGCATGGGTGACACTCTGGGCGGATTTAATGGGTTTCACTCCCGCCTAGGCTGTTGACCTTTTTTTTGGGGGGTTGCACTCAAGGAAACAGCTATGAGGCATGGGGGGTCGGGTGTCACCCCCAGGCAGGTGGGTGTGGTGTCGGCTGATGACCTTTTTTTTATTTTAGGGGTTGCACCTAAGGAAACAAGTATGAGGCAGGTTGGGAGTCAGTTAATTTGGGGTCGGGTGTCACCCCCAGACAGGTGGCACCCGGGGCGTTCCACCCCCCCTAGCTACGCCACTGCATTATTCAAGCGAGTAAGGAAAATTATTTACTAGTTGCACGCAGAGAAATGTTTTCAGTAAGGCAAAATACATAAATATGAAAATAAATAAATTAAAACTGTATCAAATGTTTGGAATAATTTTCTACAAATAAAATTTTTTATTTTTCATCATCTGAAGTAAAGCTTTCTGTTTTCAAGTTGGAACAGAATGTACTCTGACACGATGTACATACGTCACTGCAGAACAAACCTGCCTTGCGACAGCCGCAAGCTTTACCACACCCTTTTCTGCAACTGCAAAATATTAACATGGAACATGTTTTTTTAGCAACTCTTCTGGTGCTGCAGGTAGTAAGGTAGTTATAGGCATTATTCCATTTGCCGTCATTTTCCATCCCCATTCCGTTGGTATAAATTGGTTGCCAAGCCAGATTTGAATTTGCAAAAATGTTCTTTTTGAATGCTCCCCGTTTTCTGTTTTGTTGCCATAGCAAACCATTTAAATCTTAATTCGTGTAAATCTTGATTTGGTGTGCCATTGTACAACGCAGTTACGATGTTTTCTCTCGATTCAATAATTTCTTCTTCGGTGGAATTTTTGTCGTAAAAATTTTGAATGTCTCCTTGGAGGTATCGTTTTGTTGATAAACTGCTTTCTCAGTAACCAAATCAACGGCATTCTCCAAACGCTGCATCAGCGTTGAACCAAGATGATCGTTACGTTCTATAGCCACCTTTTTCAAGTGGCAATATTAATTAAGTAATTTATTTTTTAATAATATTAATTATGTATAAAAATTCTTACCAGTTTCAGGTTTTCTATAAATGATACAGTTTCTACTTGAGATATATGGCGACGATATTTTATTTCCTTTTTCAAATCCATTTCTTTGTTCACAGTTGTACAACGAAGCAAACAGTTCGTGCGAAAATAAAAGTTTTTTTCTGAACACAATATTCTTTTATTTCGAGTTGGAGATGATTTACTCGTACTACAATCTGGAACTGGTTCCAATTTTCTCTTAACTGCAGCAATACTCGGTGGTTTAATATAATCTTTTCGACAAGTCGCATGAACAGTTACAATCGTGGAGAATCTGTCTTGAAGGACTCCCCATTTGTCATCATTTCTTTCCTTACTCGCTCGAATAATGGTATTTAAACTTTTTCAACCGACAAAAACAATATCATCCGCGGTGAGATATTCATCGCAAATAAAGCAATTTTGTTCAGACGACATTATGCGGATTTATATTAATTATTATTACTTATTACACTCGGAACACAACAACTACTAGTTTTATAAAAATAAATCTGACAATGTAAAACCGATTGTGTATAATCAAAAGAAACCAGCCTCCTTGACTATCTAGTCACTAGCACATGTGAATAAATGATGACCGAAATTCGCCTATAATAGGCAAATTTTGAAAAATTCTATTTTGATTATAGAAAATTTAAAAAAAAAATATATTATATAGAGTTATATGATCTTCAATTTAGTTTCATGATAATTTTTCGTAAAAGTGAAAATACGCGAGCTATAGGCGAAAAACCACACTTGGGAGCCTAAAATCCTCATTTTGAAAAAACGCCGGTTGGGATTTTTAGGAGACATTTTGGGGGTTTCTTAAGACACTTCAATATAGTACATCTTTGCCAAATTTCAGCTTGCCCGGACCTTCTGTAAGCTCAAGCCAAAATTTCGGTTCCGTAACCTGGAAGATACTATAACTTGGGCAAATTTTGAAAAAATCCATTTTTCTCTTCAGTTTCCAACCTTTGCTAAAATTTTAATTAATTTACTATAAAATCACTTCCCGTGCCCGAAAACATTTCTCTCCCTGCAAGGAATGAATATTATGCCATTTTAAGGAGAGCCGTGTTTTGGGTCAATTATTTCAATATTAGTGTGCTATGGAAAAATTTGAAAAAAATCTATTTTATAGAGAATTTTATGCTCTTCAATTATGGTCTGATAATAATTTTTCATACAAGCGTAAATAAACGAGTTATCGGCAAAAAATCGCATTGGAGGAGCTAAAACCCCCGATTGCGGGGGACGCCGGCGTGGGATTTTATGGGACTTTCAGGAGGTTCATTAGAACACTTCAATGTAGGTACATCTCTACCAAAATTCAGCTTGCCCGGATTTTTTGCAAGCTGAAAACCTTCCTTGCCTGGACTAAGTGAAAATTATGTTTTTCGGAAAAATATTTTTAAACAAATTTCTATTTCAGCTATATTGTTATCATATAACTCATTAAAAAAATTTAAAATAATTAAAATATTTCAACAACATCCTCGAAATCATGAAAAGAAGAGTTTCATAAAAATGGTCAGGGGGTTCTGATTTTTGGATATGTTTTAAGGTTTGGGGTCCTAATAAAAACTCTAAGTTGGCGACCTCCCAGAAGTGCCGCCATTTTAAAATGGCGAAAACAAAATGTTTCTTCGCAATATTTCCTTATTACCAGGCCAGGGGATCAAAAATAGGGCTTACCTGGAAATAAGTCCGGAAGTTTTGAAACTTTGCAGGTTTATAGGTTTGGATGTCCAGAACTAAAATTCACAAAATGCACAATCCGAGACATGCCGCCGGCGCCGCCATCTTGTCAAGATGGCGCCCAAAAATAGTTTTTTTCATTTATCTCCAAAACTGTGCGTTTTTCGATATATGTTGAGAGCAAAATTGTTGAGGAAGTAATTTCCTACAAGAAATGTTCTTAGCATATTTTTGCTAAAGTGAGCCGTTTAGGCTCAAGAGCTGATTGAATGACAACATATTCTGTTAATTTCTATAAACTGCCCCTAACTATCTCCATATATGCGTATAAATTTATCTTTTATAATAAAACGGGCTATTCAATTGGTTTCTCGTTATATTTATAGCTTGCTGACTAACCGGCACATTCCTAGCATAGGTGCAGCTGCCGATGTGCGCACCTGCAATAAAACCCCACCAGACGGGCGCTGGCTATTTACCCCAGTCTGTGATTCTAGTGAAGCAGTTTATAGAAGCAAAAAGGATGGGTAACTGGCAACTCCACCTAGAAACTGTTCAGAAAATGCTCCCATACTTTCATGCAAGCGGCCACCATAATTATGCAAAATCCTGTCATTTATATTTACAGGATATGTTATCCCTACAGGACAAAATGCCACCTGATGAATACCAACAATTCACAAGCGACGGCTTTTTTACAATCAGACGCAGCAACAAATTTTGGTCAGGTATTTGGAGTGACATGACCATAGAACAGACCCTAATGCGAATGATGAAATCCGTTGGTGGTCTCACTCATGGACGAGGGATAACGGATAGCGTTTTAACAAAGTGGACTCTGGGAATGGTGTATATGCACAACATATGTGATGAAATTGAAAAGTTTTGTGGCGTTTATTTTGAATGTTCAGAACAACACGTGGATATGAGAAATTCACGCATTATTCGAGACGATAATGATGTGGAGAAGATGTTGACTTGGCTAACGCAACATCCGCCTTTCCCAAACTTAGACGAAATAATGTCTATTTCTTCAGGCGTTATTGGAAATCAAACAATAAATTGTTTTGAAGCGGAACAAATTGGGAGATTAGGAATAAATAATATGATTGGGAAAAACTTCGGCGATGTGGTTCTGAGACGCAAGGACAAAGTACTGATGCCCCTGAGAGCAGTGAACTCGAGCATTCGTATTGATGATAAAGTAGTGCCCGTTGACCCACTACTTATTTTCTAGAGGCTTTGTGTTGCCAAACAGAGCGAGGAAGAACTCGAACAGCATCTACAGTATGAGTTGGCTCCGTACCCATTGTCCTTGTTTTCTGAGGTCGGAATGCGTGAAACAGCAAAGTCCCTACTGTATAAAGCTGTTTTGCCAGCTACAGATAATGACTTTGGAACCAACAAAGTGTACATAATTGACGGTGGATACTTGTTGCATCGAGTCGTTTGGAGCCGCAATGAAACTTTTGCTTCGATCTGTACCAGTTATGTGAATTATGTACAAAGACACTATTAGTCAAATGCAGTAGTCGTTTTCGACGGCTATCCCACAAGCGCAGATGAAAAAGGCACGAAAACCGCAGAGCGACAGCGAAGATAAAAAAAAATTACAGCAGATGTTTTGTTTGACGAGTCTATGTCTCCCACAGTTCCATAATCTTGAAACGGAAATTTGAAGAAGCGCAGTTCACCGTAATTCAGGCTACAGAAGATGCAGACACACTGATAATAAATACAGCTATCAAAATGTCATCTTCATATGAATACGCCATTGTTGTTGGGGAGGATGTCGACCTCATTGTTCTGTTGACAGCACTGTGCAAGACTCATGATAATGTTTACCTCCTAAAGCCTGGGAGAGCAAAAACGGTCCAAAATATTTATTCGTCGCAAAGTTTCAAAGGAACCGATGTAGTGAAGGATAACATCTTGTTCTTTCACGCAATAAGTGGGTGTGATACGACGTCGGCCTTATTTAACCAAGGAAAGATGAAGTTTTTAACAACATTAGAAAAACATAAAGAGTTACAAGATCAAGTTGCCTTTGCCGGTGAGAAATTTCTCCTTGCACTCTATGGATCCAAAGACACAAACGATATCAATCTTGATAAATATCGATACCAGTGTTTTGTGAAGTTGGTAACAAAAAGTAAATTTAATTTGGCATCCTTACCACCGACAAGCGCAGCTGCACGACAGCATTCATCGAGAACATACTATCAGGTTCAACTATGGCGTGGCTGTCCGAAAGTAGTTGAAGAATGGGGTTAGAAGAAAACACAAACTGGCCTCACTCCAGTAACTACTTTAAAAGATCCTGCTTTCAAAGCACTACTTGCTTTTTTATCTTGTAAGTGCAAGACGACTTGTGGTAGAGCCTGCGGATGCAGGATTGAGATGTTCAATGATTTGCGGTGTCTGCAATGGGAAGACTTGTGAAAATATCAGCCAATTGACACTGGACGAATCCGATGAAGAAGACCTCCATTCGCTGCTTGATGATTCTTTATCGACTGCAGAAGGAGAATCCGACGAGTTGAAGGAAATTGACATCGATTCTGAAGCTGAGGTAACCATTTTCCCCGTTGAAGATATGGAAATCAACGAGCCAGGTCCGTCTGGCCTTTTAGTACCTAAGTGGATTAGGCCTACAGGGGAAACCACGTTAAAAAAACGCGCCGTGTACTTTGCCTCTTGGGTGGTGTGGAAACAAGTACAGCATTTTAAATCGAAATTAATTGATCATAAATTATTAACATGGATTAATTAATGAATTAATCGATTAATTGAATAAAAGATATGCCACTGTTTTGTGATAAATATTTATAAAGTCCCAAAATATTAGATTTGGGGACCCCTACTACACATATTATTTCCGAAATTCGCCTCTACAGAAAACTTACGCAAAATTTTTAATTTGGCGAGGGTATTTGTGCCTTAACGGTTTACTTTAGCGAAAATATACTAGGAACATATTTTATAGGAAATTTCCTCCTCTTTAATTTTGCACTCTACATACTTTTTCGAGAAACGCATAGTTTTGGAGATATTTGCAAAAAACCGTTTTTGGGCGGCATCTTGGCAAGATGGCGGCGCCGGCGGCATGTCTCGGATTGTGCATTTTGTGAATTTTAGTTCTAAATCCCCAAACCTATAAACCTACAAAGTTTCAAAACTTCCGGACTTATTTCCAGATAAAAATCCCCAATGACTGGCCATTGACTTTAGGACGAAAATGACTGCTATAAATCTTATGAAGAACAAAATTTACTACAACTTTTATCTAAGATATTTTACTCTAAGTCTAATAGTTGCTGAGCGCCAGCACTGTTAAATAGAGCACATTTTAGAAAATTTTAAAAACGCTCGAATTTGCTCCGACTTTTTTTTATAATTTTTGATTACTCTCTCTAGAAAAGTCTATTATATGATCAAGTCTATTAATATATACTCTATTATAAAAAAAAGTCAGGTCAAAATCGAGCGTTTTTGAAATTTTCAAAAATGTAACAAATTCAAAAATTTAACAGTGCTGGCGTTCAGCAACTATTCGACTTAGAGAAAAATACCTTAGATAGAAGTTGTAGTAAATTTTATTCTCTGTAAGATTTATAGAAGTCATTTTCGTCCTAAAGTTAACTGGTAAGGAAATATTGAGAAGAAATATTTTGTTTTCTTACTTCTGGGCGGTCGCCAACTCAAGAGTTTTTATTAGGACCCCAAACCTTAAAACATATCCAAAAATCAGAACCCCCTGACCATTTTTAGGAAACTCTTCTTTTCATGATTTCGAGGATGTTGTTATAAATATTTTAAGTGTTTTTAATTTGTTTTAATGAGTTATATGATAACAATATAGCTGAAATAGAAATTTGTTTAAAAATATTTTGCCGAAAAACATCATTTTCACTCCTTCATAAAAAATTTCAACTTCAGACGAAGAATTCGGTAAGAAGCTCAGGGTTTGGAGAGGACGTTTTTTAGTATGTTAGAGCTGTTTTGCATTACACTAAATTTTTCAGGACTGAAATTTTCAGTCCTAAAAATCCAATGCGCGCGCCGAATTAGGATGATAGAAAACTTGTTGTAATACTTTCCTGTTTGCAACTACAACCTGACAATTTTAACTTTTTCAGCGACTGAATATGCGCCGCGCGCATTAGGTAAATTGTCAAATGTGAATTGGTTGATTTAAAATAATTAAATAAAAATGCAAATTAGCAAAAGAAAAAAATTATGTGCTGCGGCTGTGATAATTATTACAATGTTACTTGTAAAAACAAAAAATCAAACAACTTTGAAAAAAAGCGATTATGGATTAAACCGTGGATTGAAAGAAGAATAGAAGGAAAATAAATTTTAAATATGTTGAACCATGAATTATTAACCGAAGATGTAATGGCATATAAAAACTTTTTGCGAATTAACAATGCCTCATTTCAATACCAACAGTTATTTTAAATTATGAAACTAATTTTACATCATGCGCGCGCCGAATCAGGACACTGACAACAATAAATTAGAGCTGTTTTACATTACACTAAATTTTTCAGGACTGAAATTTTTAGTCCTAAAAATCCAATGCGCGCGCCGAATTAGGACACTGACAACAAGAATTTAGAACATGTTCTAAAAGCTGTTTTACATTACACTAAATTTTTCAGGACTGAAATTTTCAGTCCTAAAAATCTAATGCGCGCGCCGAATCAGGACACTGACAACAAGAATTTAGAACATGTTCTAAGAGCTGTTTTACATTACACTAAATTTTTCAGGACTGAAATTTTTAGTCCTAAAAATCCAATGCGCGCGCCGAATTAGGATGATAGAAAACTTGTTGTAATACTTTCCTGTTTGCAACTAGTACAACCTGACAATTTTAACTATTTCAGCGACTGAATATGCGCCGCGCGCATTAGGTAAATTGTCAAATGGCAATTGGTTTGTAAGTGTTTAAAGTGATTTAAAATAATTAAATAAAAATGCAAATTAGCAAAAGAAAAAAATTATGTGCTGCGGCTGTGATAATTATTACAATGTTACTTGCAAAAACAAAAAATCAAACTTGGAAAAAAAAGCGATTATGGACTAAACTTCCAATGATTTGTTTGCGTTTGTTATTTTTTTTGTAAAATTATAAGAAGCTTGTACCACAGATAACTTACTACAGATAGCTCACGCTATACAATTTCCTCAAATTGTGCAGGTTGCCTATGCAGCAGGGATTTTTAGTTATCTTTAAATAAAAAAGGTAACCCACAGTAACAAGACAGGTAAAAGCACGGTAAAAGGTACTTATCAAGATTAATATTTGTACCTGTCAAGGGTTAGTTTTGCATGTACAGTATATTACGGTATTAATTATCAAACATTTATTTGTAGATTTAAGGTTTCCAAAAATAAATAAATTTTTTAACATTTTATCTGTATCAAAATAAATTTTATTGTACATTATAAGTTTATTATACAAGGTCATTATTACAAACCAAAAAAAACAAAAAATGAAGGAAAGATATTTATACATTTTTAAAAATTTTTAATTTTTGATTATTTGAGCAATTTGATTTACTATTGGCTGTGCTTATTGCCCACTACAATGCTTAAATAATTTAACATTTAATAATAAGTCTATAAAATAGTTTTCATGTTCGTCTATAGAACAAATTACATTTTTCATATTTTTTCTTTCAAAGAGTTCTTTCATGTTTAATTTAATTGTTATGCTGGACTTATCTACATCAAAAACTTTATGAAATTTCGCCAATGAAAGAAAACCTCTATTTTTACAGGGGCGGTATTTCATGCTACATTTTAACTGTTTCTAATAAGGATAGAAAAGTCGCTAAGTTTCCAAATGGAATCAAGGACGCATCACAGGGGGGGGGCAATAATAATTCTATTTACGTTCCACGCAATTTTAAAGTTAAAATTATTACTAATTAAGGTACTGTGATATCATTAAGGGGCGGTATTTCAGTCTACATTTTAACTTTTTCTAATAAGGAAAGAAAAGTCACTAAGTTTCCAAATAATCAAGGACGCATCACAGGGGGGGGGGCAATAATAATTCAATTTACGTTCCACGCAATTTTAAAGTTAAAATTATTACTAATTAAGGTACTGTGATATCATTAAGGAGCGGTATTTCAGTCTACATTTTAACTTTTTCTAATAAGGAAAAAAAAGTCACTAAGTTTCCAAATGGAATCAAGGACGCATTACGGGGGGGGGGGGCAATAATAATTCTATTTATATGTTCCACGCAATTTTAAAGTTAAACATGAACAACAACTAAATTTTGCCAATGAAAAAAAAAACCTCTATTTTTACAGACATACACCGGAATCATACAACAGCAGTCGGCTGCTAATGCAATTTTTTTCAATGTTTAAAAAGATAGCTTATTTGACTTGACTTGTATTCGAAACTCCCCCCCCCTTGACATAGGGGGGTCTCATTAAGGTACTGTGATTTCTCAACTATAAAAGTGATAAAATTATTCTACTATTATTACTTTGTTGTTAAAAACATTTCGAACTTTTAGATATTCCAAATTTATTTCCCTTTTTCCATTTAACTTGAGGTATTTTTATATTCATATACAAGACGTTTACAGAAAATTTTTATTTTTATTGACTAGTGTTTCATGTAACGCTGATACGGCCCTGAAGTTTATGTGAATTAAAAATTAATTTAAAAAACAATAATTAAAGAACAAAATATCCAGTGTTGGGTATCTTTAAAAGCCAAAAAAAAGTCTTTTAAATGATACCTTTTCATTTTTATCCCTTGGAAGAAAAAAATAAAAATAATTTTTTGCCATTCCGGGGGTAAAGTACTCACTTTTTACCCCGGTTTGCGGGCGTAAAGGGGCACTTTTTTACCCTGCGGGAGTAAAGTTCAAAAATAGGAGGGTGAGCGGTAAATAAAGTCACCAGATGACTGGTGACTTTTTAGTAGTAAAAATCTGTAAAAGTTAAATTTTTTAATTTATTATAAAATCATCATTTTTGTACATTTACATGAATGTGTATCTGGCCGTAATTAGCGATACCGAACATCTTACCAAAATCCGAGAAGTTTTCGGCAATTTCTACGTTCTCGCTCATGGTACGTGTTGCTCTTTCAAAGGCACAAATTTAAATGAAATGAAGCATTGGAATCAATGGCATTGATAGAATCAGGGGTGCCAACTGCTATTTCTTAGTAATTTTTAGTAGTATAGTTGGTAATATTACTAGTGCTATTTTGCGATTTATCGACCACGTGTAGGTATTATAAAAAAAAGCGTTAAATTTTTGCTTTAAGTTTCTAAACTGGCGAAGTTCCTACTTTACCTCTCGGAATGGCAAAAAACAGTATATGCACGACGGTAGTAAAGTGACTTTTGGCCCACGGGTAATTGTTTCACTCGGCTGGCGCCTCGTGTAAACAATCCTTTACCCTCGGGCCAAAAAAGTGTCACTTTGCTACCTTGGTGCATAATGTACTATTTTATATGTTCATTCCAAAATTCAAATCAATAAACAGAAACACAAAATGTTTGTAAAAACCCAACAGTTTTTACTACCTGAGTTAGGTAGGTAGTACCTGAGCCGCCTGGGGTTATTTTTGCCTGAGGGCTGGAAGCAAATACATGCAGCGCCTCTCTTACTTTTAACCATTGGCTTCCAAACTAATTTTCATTCGCTTCCAAATATAACTGAATAGGGACACCCATTTCTCCATAAGCGTGAGCTATCTGTAGTAAGTTATCTGTGCTTGTACTCTTATATAGTAGGTATATGAAAAGATTCATTACCAACCTTTTGCCATTACCAATAATTATGAATTTTAAATTATGAAACTACCAACCTTTTGCCATTACCAAGAATTTTGAATTTTAAATTATGAAACTAATTTTACATCATGCGCGCGCCGAATCAGGACACTGACAACAATAAATTAGAACATGTTCTAAATTCTTGTTGTCAGTGTCCTAATTCGGCGCGCGCATTGGATTTGGCGCGGATTGGACTAAAAATTTCAGTCCTGAAAAATTTAGTGTAATGTAAAACAGCTCTTAGAACATGTTCTAAATTCTTGTTGTCAGTGTCCTGATTCGGCGCGCGCATTAGATTTTTAGGACTGAAAATTTCAGTCCTGAAAAATTTAGTGTAATGTAAAACAGCTCTTAAAGTACGAACAATTACCTAACGAAATCCGTCGAAAAATCGCAGAAAACCGATTTTGGATTTTTTTTTCGCAATTTTCTTACACTAATTGTAGAACAAAAAACATTTTGAATTACAATGAAAACATGTTATGTGAATGTTTTAATTTTATTGCTTTTGAATTAATTCATATTAATTTATCATTTAATAGATTTAATTAAAAATTAAAAAATTTCTGTAAATTATGTTAGTCATATTGATTCTGATTTCATTCCAATCCTAAAGAGTAACAGTGCTAATCTAAATTAATACATTTTACCCAATTAGATTTTTTTAAATTAAATCGGTGATGCAGTTTTTTTGACCGCTACTGTATATCCTTTCTCCTCATCTTTCTTGGTCTGAAGGAAGCTGATACGATGATTGAAAGTTGAAAACCTATTAACTTGATGAAAATGGTTTGGATACTTCAAAGAATACGTATTTCTTTTAATTTTTTTTTATTTTTAAGGCAAACTTTTTGAAAAAATTATCTAAACCATTTCCACTTGCATGGACAGGTAATAAATAATAAAATTTTTTAAAATAAAACCAACTTTAATAAAAAAGATTTCAGTTTATGGTCCAAATAAATCTATGAAATAATTGATTACTTAATAATTATAACACAATAAAAAAATTGTAACTTGCTTATTCACGACGTCTTCTCTTATGGCTGCTATCTTTATCCCGTTTTTCAGGCTGCGCATGTTTATTAGATCTCTTCGCTTGACTTAAAAATTGATCCAAACCAAACGGATCCTCTTCCTTTTCAAATTGAACCGGTCCTGAACGTCCAGCTCCACCACGGTCGACTCCACTAAATTCTTTATCAGGAACAAAACGATTTGTTTTCACCAACTTCTCAAGATCATCACCATATGTATCCTTATCGACATTTCGGCTAGGTCGGTACAACGTATTTGCCGTTGTAGTTCCTTCCCTCCATGGCTTATCGTAAACATTATAAGCTTCATCATCATTAAATCCTTGTCCCAACCCTTGCCCTTGCATAAACAGCCTTTGATCAAATTGAGTCTCATTATTTGCAGGTCCACGAGCCGGCATTCCCAGTGCAATTTGTTCCGAAATATCCCGCTCCCTTTCCTTTTGCAACCTCGTTCTTTTATCAGGAGCCGCTCTCGCAAGATTACGTTCCCTAGCTCGTTCTTTATGACGGTCTTGTCGCAACACATCTCTCTCCCGTTCCTCTTCGTTTGTAGGAACCCCATCATTTCCCACATTAGTTTTGATACCCGCTCGTTCATCACGCGCCTTTTGAGCCAATTGGCGTAAATGCTCTTCCTTCTGTTCCTTTTCTTTCTGGGCTAATTTTCGCTCCAATTGCGCTCGCGTTTCAACCGCTTCGCGTGCCTTACGATCGGCAATGTACAAAGCTTCGGACAACTTCGCAAAGTTTTCATTTATATGCAATTGTTGTAAACCACGACCGTCAGCAGCCAACCGTTTGTCTAACGGTATCGTGTAACCTTTAGCGTTCTTCCAGTTCGAAATGCAAGCCGGTATTCTCCACTCCTTTTGCTCTTTGACAGTCACTCGACGAGTCGGACTATGTAACACTGGTGCCGGTGGCGAAGGTGGACCTCGAGGTATTTTACGGTTAATTTTGTACCTCGGTGGTTCCATCGGATCGATTTGTGCGTCGACCATTCTAATAATACGATCTTTAGCTCCCGAATTAAAACTAGCACCCTGTTGTGATGGTGCGAGACGAAAGTACTGTGCAGGCCCCAACTTCTCCGCACACCGGACCGGATTAGCAGCGGCAATTTTAGAGTTGGTCAATCTTTGTAGGGCTAATTTAGTTTTCTCCGTTATATCCTCGATATCTTCTTGCGAAGGTTTTTGTAAACTCGGGTCACCCTCAGACACAACTTCCGCTGGTAATAAATCTGTTAACTTGGAGTAAATAATTTTGTCTTTCGAGTGACCCTGACGTGCAATGATGTCGTATTTAACTTTTCCTTCGGCATCAAGCTGCACCGCTACAGCATTCGAAGTCGATTCTTTACCTTTCTGCCCCATTTCCAATGGATGTTGTACCACGGGAATTTCAGGAAACGCACCTCCATCTGCATAATCGGACACTTTTCTCGGTACCCAACCTCGACGTTGCCCATAAGGAGGTGCGATGCTGTGAGTTACAACCACCGCGTTGGAAGTTTTGTTTGCAATGTAAGAATTCAATTCGTCATCTCGATCGAATATATTTTGAATCGGAGCAGGCATAAGGCTTACCAAGTCCATTTTTATTGTGTTAATTATATTTACAGCACAATAACAAGCACTACGTCTTTTGACGTCAAAAAACTGTCATTTTGAGCATCGCATAACCGCAAAACTACCAACGTTAAGTTTGGAACTGTCTCTGTTACCGGCTGCGGTAGTGATTCTTTACCGGCTGTTTTTCATTTAAGAATATTGTAAACAAAAACAACTATGATTGCTTTGTTTCTTTGTAAATATATCGAAATTGTCCCGTCACCTGGTAACAAATTTCGTCGTTCGAAAGAAAAAATTTATATATTTTTGAAATTTGGCAAAAATTTTCATTAAACATATTAAAAATACTGAACGAAATAATATGTCGCGACCACAGATCCGCCATCTTGGAGAAATGGCGACACTTTCAGTTTTTTGGTAAAATCTTGGTAACCATTAGCGATATGGGAATATGTTCCATATAAAAAATTAAGCTTAATAGTCCAGTCATATAAGTCACAAATAAGGGTCAACCTCGGAATGAGAGATAATAAGCTGAAAACTCGTATAGACCTTTATTATGGAACTCTAAAAGTTGTCTCAAAAGCCACATAAAATCTCGTGTCCGCGTCTTAAGATATTCAAGGTCAAAGGTAAAGAAATCGGTTTTTTGCAAATATCTCGTTTCCTATGGCTTTAATGCTATTTACATTTATTATAAATATTGTAGAAAATAAAATTTTCTATAACTTTCGTTTAAAACATTTTTTTATACATCAAACCGTTTTTGAGATAGAGGGATATTTGATCAATGAAAAATATTACTAAATGTAATGTAATAATTAATAAAAAATGCCAATTGTTTATAACTATATATATTTTTAAGGTTCATAGACTTTATACGGCGTATTATATTATAAAGTGACGGTTGACCTTGCAATATACTGTAGATACATAACTAAGAGCTGCGCGTCAACGCCCTCTATCTCAAAAACGGTTTGATGTATAAAAAAATGTTTTAAACAAAAGTTATAGAAAATTTTATTCTCTACAATATTTATAATAAATGTAAATAACATTAAAGCCATAGGAAACGAGATATTTGCAAAAAACCGATTCATTTGACCTTGAATATCTTAAGACGCGGACACGAGATTTTAGGTGACTTTTGAGACAACTTTTAGAGTGCCAAAATAAAGGTCTATACGAGTTTTCAGCTTATTATCTTTCATTCCGAGGTGAAACCCCTAATATGACTGGACTACTATGGAATTCTCCACAAAAAAGGGATTACACATTTTTCCGTATCTATTCTTAGTATTGCGATAATACAATCAATTCCAAAAAGACAAACAAAATGAACGCGGATAATAAAGACACGCCCACCCTATTATTTAAATAAATTTCAACAAAAATTATAAACACTATAGAAAGAATTGAAGCTAGGAGAGAGCGAGGTAAGGGTGCTCCCTCTCTCAATTGTTATTCAATAACTTTGTAGTCCGGGAGGTACCGTCACTTTTTTTCAAGTCATTTTATGCACAATGAAATTCAATGGATGAAGTTGTTTTCATACTACTAAATACTAAGCCGAGCGTCAGATCGCGCGACCGCGGTGGGTTGAGTCGTAGGAAGCTGCAGAACGTGTCGCGTAATTTGTTCCAAAAAGTTATTTTATGCACGCTGAAAATTTTATTAGTCCTTATTTATAAAGTATATTTTACAAAAAAAAGTCGTCAGACCCTGATCTGCGGGTGGATTGGTCGTCAGTTACGCGTAGTAACGAGATGCTGAATTTTGAAAAAAAAAGTAATAGTATGCAGTCTGAAATTTATTCAAGTGATAGTTTATAGCTCACATAATACAAAAATAATCGTCAGACGTTATGGAAATTGTGGAAAAACCGTCAGTCGAGCCTTCAAAGTTGATCTCAGCGTTCGAAACAATTAAACGCGCGGCATCGTTTGCGGTCCAACTGACAGAGTTATTAGTTTGCGCGTGGCCGCGCGTGTGTTTAGTCGTATACCTGTGTGAAACATGGCTGATTCAAAATTATTTTGTGTTTTTTGCTCCAAAAAAAATTCCGGTTTCTTTCGGTAAAATTTCAAAGAAAATCCTAGGTGATTTCATGTATACTAATAGGAAGACTGTAATCATTGCTTTCGATCGGTATTTCTCGCCATCTATTAAAGATAATGAACATCTTATGAGAGGGAGACTAGAAGGAAATAGATTTTCCATCAATGGACCTGACCAAAAACGATCAACTAATTTCATAAATGATTTACAGAATGTACACTTTAAAGATGCACTAGTGAAATTCCTGTGCGACGATTGGAAAAATGATCATCTGGCTCCTTTCATTTCAAGGAAAATCTTGCGTTTTTCAGAAGAGGAAAGAAAAGGCCCTTTTAATTACTGAAGAAATCAACCCGTTACATACAGGCATTTATACAAATATCTGAATCGTTGAATCCAAACTTATATGCAACTTTTGCAGTGTGTTGGAAGAATTTGTTTGCCATATGTATGGATTTCAAAATATCAATGATGTTAACTTGTCACGGGTAGCTGCATTTATGAAAATGTATAAAGTTAAGAAGAATGAGGATATTTTGAAAGTAAACAAAAATTTCGAGGGCTCTACTCTGCCACCTTGTAAAGCAGAATTGCATCAGCAATTATTGAGCAGCAGTTATATCGCTCAATTATGGACTCACGCATCTCACCGAAAACCTATTTCCTCAACTCCGATCAATTATGGATGGAAAGAGGAAAACAACAAATATGAATTCAAATTGTTCGAGGGAGATCAATTGCCTTCGATAAGCAGCATCACTAATACCATTGAAGATGAAAATATTATAGGTATTTATCATACTTTTCTCTGACATTGAATAGTTGATTTTCAACCTAGATCTAAATTTATGCATTTTTTCAGATCATTTGGAGGAAACAAATTCGCAAGACGATGATGAGGAAGATTGCGATGAAAGCGGGTTGGAAGACAGCAGCGATGAAAGTTTACTGGAAACTAGTGATTCCGAAAGTGATTCTACTTATGAAGATGTAGAATTGGAGGGATAATTCTTCAGAATATTGTTATTGTTTTATACATTTCTTTGATATTCTATACAGATAATAAATTCATTAATTACTTTCGAAACCTGTTGAAATCTAACCTTGTATGTCAATCATTTCCACTCAAAAATGATAAATCAATTATCTTTCTTTTATCTCATAAAAGTCATCGTATGCATCCTGAAATTTTTCCCAGCGATAGTTATTAGTGTACATAATATAAATATAATCGTCAGATGACATGAATGTGGTGCAAAGTCCGTCAGTTGAACCGCAGAAGATGCCGCGCGCTTAATTGCTTCGAACACTGAGATCAACTTCGAAGGCTCGACTGACGGTTTTTCCACCATTTCCATAACGTCTGACGATTATTTTTGTATTATGTGAGCTATAAACTATCACTTGAATAAATTTCAGGCTGCATACTACTATTACTTTTTTTTTCAAAATTCAGCATCTCGTTACTACGCGTAACTGACGACCAATCCACCCGCAGATCAGGGTCTGACGACTTTTTTTGTAAAATATACTTGATAAATAAGGACTAATAAAATTTTCAGCGTGCATAAAATAACTTTTTGAAACAAATTACGCGACACGTTCCGCAGCTTCCTACGACTCCACCCACCGCTACTGGAGGGTCTGACGGTCGGTTACATCATCAACTTATATAGGAATTGACAATAGTAAAAAATTCAGCGTGCATAAAATGACTTGTGTAAAAGTGACGATACCTCCCGGACTATTGGGACTGATTAGGGGTCGTCCATAAATTACCTCACGCAATTTTTTAACCAATTTTTAACCCCCTCCATCCCGATCGTCACACAAATCTAGACCACCCTCCAAGTATTACGTCACATATTCTTGAACCCCCTACCCGCAAATTTTTCAAATTTAAAATTTATATAATACTAGCCACTTGAAAATCGGCCTCTCGTGACGTCGTCGCTGTCGGTCTATCGGCCCCCTCGATTGTTTATGGGCTTACCGACCGGTGTTTGGAACTTTTAAGGATTCCATGGTCGAGTGTTGGTTTGCATATGAGATCTCGGGTTTCTTTGATACGGATTTGGCATCTCAATGGCGAAGCGAACCCGAGTCGGCCTTCGGCCTCCCGATTGCTTTTAATAATACGGGTCGGACTTCAGCCTCCCACTTGTTATTCCTGTTACGGGTCGGCCTTCGGTCTCCGATTTAATTTCGAATATTGCGGATCCGACATCCCATTGCATATCCGCGGTACAAATTCAAAATTCGATTTGGCGACAAATTTCGGTGTTAAAATTTTTTCAAGGTCACGTGTGGGAACAATTTAAAGCCAACGACGGTGTCTATCGAGAACTTTAATTTGGGAAATTTTGTAATACTTCTAAAATTCGCTTTAAAGCCCGTAACTGCGCCCTCGAAAAGGATTTCAAGGTCTAAATGAAAACACATTTAATAACTGCGCAAGGGCAATAAGATATCTCACATTTCAAGTTCTCCCAGATCTGGGGTAAACGTCGGAAGGACACGTAAGCGTCACCACGCTGTCGCACGAAAACCATCCAATGACCTAATCGGGGTCGCCTAACAAATCTGTACACGATTATGCAATATCGTCATTTGACCTTGCGGACTTAAAAAAAACGACAACTTACTTACTTAGTTACCGGTCGAATACGATCTACGACCTACGTATTGTTTTGCGCAAAGCGAATCCAAATTTGAGGCCGTCGCGATGCCACCAAAAAAACGAAATTTTAATCTACACCAAAGATGTCAAGTTTGAAATCGAAATTTTTCAAAATTTTCTGCAATTTGCCCGCTTATCGGACGTCCGACGAAAAAAAGTGTTACTTTCGAAAAGGCGGGGCTCGAAAAATGTCGCCCGAAACCATTTTGAAATTAAAAATTTTTTCGCGGTCGTCGCGCTAGGACGGCATTAAGGTAGAAATTTTGGGAATCCTTCAAACGGCCACAGGGTCCTTATTTACGGGAGAATTTTAAATTTTTTACCGGCAACCGAGGCAGATTCCGGAGTGGCACGAAATTGATAATTTATAGCATTTTTTCGTATCGCGAACCGTACAGCAATAAAATGAAAAAGTAATTTTCCAAAATAATTTCCAAGGGTTGTGTACCTTCAAAACCGAAACGCAACATTTTTTTTTAATTTTAACGTCGACATCGGATTTGGCGAGCAATGGGGTTGTCCCGTGTTGTCAAAAATATAATTTTTACCTATAAAAATCGATGGCCCATAGCAAAATACTATATATAATTACAAATATATAATTTTAAAACGCTATACTAATTAAATAAAGTGCCTTTTTTAAACGTATACGTTTGAAAAGTCGCCATTCTGTGACGTACCTAAAGGCCGTCCAATCACAATTCGCAATTAAAATTGCATTTACCACGATGCCACGTTTATATGTATGCGAAAATTACATCCTTGAGTGTACCCATGTGATGTGTTTAAAAATTGTTAAAAATCCGTAAATTCAAATACTTATTATAACCATGGCAACCATGCATACATAATACGCCATCTACGTTCACTATGAAAAATACATTATTATTTAAACTTTTAAGGTTATAGTATACCAACTGACATTTAAAAATAATTAAATTTCAATAGTGGGAGTGTATTGGCTTCTAATTGGCTTACCTTTATGTACGTCATTATTTACCGCGTTTTAATTATTTAAAAATATTTCAATTTTTGAACTTCAATACGATCGTTAAAATTGCTAACAAAAATTTTTTTTTTCGCAAGAGGGGTTTAAAATCACTTAAATTTTCGATTTTAATGAAAAAAAAAATTTGAGGGATTAGCCCATTGTATTAATTTTTGATGAAAAACTTGTTGGGAAATTATTCTGCCTCGACCAAAAAAAATCACTTCAAAGTTGTCGGTGTACATGCAGGACTTTGGTTTGATTGGTCCGGCTTTGGCTTCTCGACAACGGTGAAACGAACACGAGTCGGCCTTCGGCCGCCCACCGGTTTTTAAGAATACGGGTCGGCCTTCGGCCTCCAACTTGCTTATAAGTATACGGGTCGGCCTTCGGCCTCCCACTTGCCTTTACGAATACGGGTCGGCCTACGGCTTCCCACTTGCTTTTAGGAACACGGGTCGGCCTGCGGCCTCCATATCTTTCATCATCCATCAAAACCTCATTAGCACGGACCAATCGATTTTACTGAAATTATGTGAGACGTCAAAATGCAATTTTAATGAATTTTTAAAATTTGCCGCTTTTTAATTTATATATCACGATTACTCGAAACCGGTCCATTTTTAGAAAAAAAATGTATCTACAAATTTTGTCGGGCATACGACGTGTATTTTTTTCGCGATTCGTTCGACGCCGCCCGGCGTAGCGCAAAAAACGGCGAAAAAATGTAATTAAAATCGTCGGCTCGCTTAGCGGCCGTAAACGATCTACGACCTACGTATTGTTTTTGCAGAAATGCAAATCTAAATTCGAGCGGATCCAAATGAGATCAAAAAATCGAAACTTCAATCTGAAAATAAGGGAGGTGGGCGAAAAAAAAACCGCCCCCCCCCTCTAAAACAGAAACGGGACAAATTTCGAAAATTTATACCTACCGCTTGTCCGTTTTCACACCCCCCTTCTCGAAAATTTGAGTTCGATCTGACGAAAACGCCGGAGGTAGATACATAAATACGAAAAACCGCGTGGAGCCGTTTTGCCGAGCGCCCGAAACAAATTTCGAAAAAAAAAATTGTTTCGTCCCCTCGAACACCGCCCGGAGCTGCCCGTAAAATTTCAACTCTAATGTGAATTTTGAAAGTTTGCGACCACTTTGAACCGCCATTTCACCCCCTCCCTTATATCCCATCTAAAAACGGACAATTTTCCCGTTCAATCCTCGTAAAACCACACGGGTATGCAAAATTTCAACTCTCCACGACCCCCGTAGATATGCGCTATAAATGGTAAGTCAGTGAGTGAGTGAGTGTCACGGTCAGTTTTATATTTTTTAGAAAAAAAAAAAGAAACTCGGGGCGGATTTCATGGGTGTCATCCCCACCTCGGCTGATGACCTGTTTTTTTACGGGTAGCACATCTAGTACATCATTAGGAAACATCTATGAAGGGCGGTCCGCCCCCCCTAGCTACGCCAGTGGCTTCAGTGGCATAGCCACTCAAAAAATAGTTCTTTTAGGCTTCTATACAAAGTATAACAAGAAGCCTTATGATCAGGGTTGGGCAGTATTTGAAATACATGTATTTGAAATATGTATTTGAAATACATTTTGTATTTTGTATTTTGTATTTCAAATACAAATTGCAAATGTATTTTGTATTTTGTATTTCAAATACATTTTTATTTGTATTTTGTATTTTGATAATGTATTTCAAATACAAAATACATTTTTAAAATACAAAATACATTTTTAAAATACAAAATACATTTTTAAAATACAAAATACAGGGTTTCTTTTAAAATTTAAAATACAAAATACATTTTTAAAATACAAAATACAGGGTTTCTTTTAAAATTTAAAATACAAAATACATTTTTAAAATACAAAATACAGGGTTTCTTTTAAAATTTAAAATACAAAATACATTTTTAAAATACAAAATACAGGGTTTCTTTTAGCGATGTGACGAGTCAAATACTTTTTGTACTCGAGTAACTCGTATTCGGAATATTTTCAACTCGAGTTTTTACTCGAGTCAGGTGACTCGGCGAATTTACAGAATAACAGAAGGAATAGTATTCGCCGGTAATAATCTTAATATATATATTATATAATATGCTTACGTTACGAGTTGCGTTGAGCTTTAACATGACTCAAATAAACTTTTCGTTCATCACGCACAAATTATATTCGATTCGCTGACGTTTAATAATCTAATACCCTTCGCATTCGCATTTCATTCCTGTTATTTAATATTTATTTACTCTTGCATTTTTGCATGCGCGCAAAAATGGATGCGACTGTTATGCTTTACTCGAGTTAACGAGTTAAAATACTCGAGTCGTCACATCACTAGTTTCTTTTAAAATTTAAAAACAGGATTATCTTTTTTAATTGGTGTTTTTGTATACTATATAAGCATAGACTTTTGTTAAATAAAGATATAATTCTCCTCACTTAATAACCGCTCCTAAACATTCGTAATGGCTTCATCAAGTAACATTTTTGAAAAGGTTGAATCTTCCGAAAGTTCTGTTTTGCCAGCAATTTTAAACGGAACATATTTTAAAGTGTCTGAACAAGATCGGGGTAATGTAAAGGCCGTTTGCCAAATTTGTTTAAAAAATAAAAATAAAAACGTGACAATTAGTGGAACGATGAAAGCAACTACAAATTTTAAAACTCACTTAAAGAGATTGCATCCAAATGTTTTGGAAGAATATGAAAAATTCAAAATTGACAACAAATTTTTTTAAATAAAATTATTATAAACAATATAACATGAATACAGGGCATGAATAAATGTATTTTGTATTTCAAATACTGTATTTTGTATTTGAAATACTGTATTTTGTATTTTGTATTTCAAATACATCTCATAAATGTATTTTGTATTTTGTATTTCAAATACAAATTGCAAATGTATTTTGTATTTCAAATACATTTGAAATACAAAATGCCCAGCCCTGCTTATGATCTGGCTCCGTGTCTGTCCGTCCGTCCGTCCGTCCGTCCGTCTGTCCGCATAATTCAAAATCATACAGAGCGTTTCAAATCGTGTTGGAAATACTCTGTGTGTATAGAGGTCTAAGAACTGGGTACCCAGTGCGCGATTAGGCTTCTATACAAAGTATAACAAGAAGCCTTATGATCTGGCTCCGTGTCTGTCCGTCTTTCCGTCGGTGTAATTCAAATCTAATCAGAACCCTCAAAATTGTGATTGTAAACACATCGTATGTATAATAAAACAATAATTTGTTTTAAATTTATTTATTGTTAACCACAGCAGTGGCTAATTGGTGAAGTTAAGTTGTAAGTAAAAGAGAAAGAAGAGGATTGTTCCACCTCAAAAAATGGACCGTACATTACAGAGAAGTCAAGTTCCGAATGGAATGGAAAAGCTTCATTATTATTAGTTATATAGTGAATATTCCGCAAAAATGTAATTAGTGCAGATTACCTGATTATTTTTCAATGCAGACCAAATATAAGTTATATTTTATTTACATAATTTTTCACCTATATAGGAAATTTAAATATGTTGATACCTTGATCCGCTGATACGTTGATTGGTGAGGATGTCCTAACACCTGTCACTCCGAATGAGTTGAAACTTTGCAATCGCAAAGAGGAAGGTTTATATAGGCCCCTCCTGCAAAAAAATTCTGAGAATGTATTATCAAAATTCTGAGAAAAATCGATTTGAAAAGTACGGAAAAGTAGCAAGAGCATGGTGCAGAACCGGTCGATGCCACTACTTCGCTCGGCCGGCGCGCATTTTGTTGACGGTACGTGCACTGGGATATACTCTTACACTTAGAAAATTTCGCACCGGCAGATGCAGCTCGACCGTCGTACATGCAACATCGATTATTTTTTGTTTTTAGGCGATTTTTTGGGGGTGAAACGTAATAGTATACTGCCCCATACCGCAACTATACTTTTTAATGCTATTTCGAGGGTCTCTCACATTCCGGTTGCATTTATCCCGGTTTTCTTGATCTGTCGCGCTTCAAGTATGTTTAGCCTAGTAACCAGAGTCAAATTCGCCCTGGAGGGGTGCAGAGCGGAGCGGAGCGCAGCGGCGCCCCGTAAGGGTAGGATTTGACGATGGATTACCCTCCTTTTCGAATGCACACCCCTAAAATTGGAAGCCAAAAAAAATTTTATTTTTTCACTTTTTTGGCAATACACGAGTTATTTTCCATTTTTTTGATTATATTTATTACTAATATCTACTAATCACACCCCCATCTATCCGAATTTCAAAGAAAAATTCAAATCGGAGAGAAAAAATTTCACTCGATTTCAAGGGACCGTAACCGGATATATGTGCCAGACCCCGGGGTCGACCGCATACATGAATTTACTTTTCCCTTCTTTTCAAATCGATTTTTCTCAAAATTTTGATTATACTTTCTCGGGCGAAATTTTTACAGGACACTTTAATAAGGTTCCTTTTGCTAAAAAAAATATTTTGGGGCGATTTCGGGTGACAGGTGATAGGTAATTATCCCCGGTAGCTGTATAGAAGCCTAGGAACTGCCGCTAAAGCGAGTTCCACCTTGTTTAAATGCTTATAATAAAATATTTAATCTATATATTTTGAGACGTCATAATTTTTGAACACCCCCCCCCCGCCCCCTATCGTCACAAGGGTCGGAACCCCCTACGAGCGTAATTTACGTAATTTATGGACGACCCCTTACTTTGAAAGCTTATTTGTTCAAGGTTAGGATTTTTTTATATTTTCATACTCAGAAAGTTGTCGTGGTCTTTCCAAATTCGTAAAAAAATAAGGATTGCTATTTTTAAAAAATTACGATTACGTCACAGCTCAAAAACAAAACAAGTTAAACATTTGTTTAGGACAGAAAAAAGTCACATTTAAAAAAATAAGGTTTTCGTATCCGGGGTTTTTCCAAAACGAATTTGTTCCAAACTTTACGAGCTCACTGTATGTAAGCTTCGCCGTTTGAATCGAATTTTAAAATATCTATTTTTTAAGCGAGTTATAGACAAAATATGACGTTAGATTATCTTGCAATATGCATTTTCTTACAAAAATTTTAAAATTTTGATAAGTTAATATATTGAAAGTTTTCTGAATGCATCAGTGACAATTAATAGTATATTAAAGTATAAGTGGATATTAAGATCTTTAAAACACGCGCGATTTTGCGAGCACGACGGCGCAGCCGGAGTGCTCGAAATAGAGCAAGTGTTTTAAAGATCATGTATCCACGAATACTTTACATAATTTTTTTTTATTGGTACACTTTGAAATCATTAATACTGGTATTGATACTACAAAAAATGGAAATAATATCTGACAGTAAGTGAAATGGTCGAATTTGTGATGTGACATCAGTATACCACTGTCGTTGCCATGGAAGTAAGAAAAACAAAAATTAATTTTACAATCTGTCACATAAGATTAATTATTTTTGTCACCACAGTTGTTGTTGTATATTGCTTAAGAAAATGAGTGTTACCATTGATTACTTAAATAGTAAAGCAGAATCGCGGTTAATACCGCAAAAATCGGTAGCCGCTTATAAAAAAGAATACGACAAGTTCATTAAATGGATGGAAGAGGAAAAGGTAACAGATACAGATGAACGAGTTATGCTTGCTTACCTTCAGAAAATGTCGGAGCAGTACAAGGCATCGACTATGTGGGCTATCCATTCGAAATTGCAAAGTATGTTGAGGATAAATAAAGGGGTCGATATAAAATCATTTACGAAAGTGCATGCATTTATGAAGGCAATCAGCAAGAATGACGTAGCCAAGAAGTCTTATGTATTCAAGGAAGATGATCTGCGGAAGTTTTTCATAGATGCACCGGACATTACGTATTTATTTTTGAAAGTGGTATCCATTTGCGGTATCTTTGGCTCTTGTAGAAGATGTGAATTGTGCGATTTACGCTTACATGACATCAAGGAAGAAGGAAGCGTATTGCTTATTACTATCCGACCATCTAAGACAGTGAAGACTCGACGTTTTACTATTGCCGACAATGATGGAATTAGATATGTGCATTTGGTGAAGGAGTATTTATCATTGCGCCCGAAAAATGTAAGTACCGACAGAGTTTTCTTACGGTATGATAAGGGAAAGTGCACCAATCAAGTGGTTGGTATTAATACATTTGGATCATGTCCATTGCAAGTTGCACGATACCTTAAATTAGACGATTCTGAAAAATACACGGGACATGCGTTTCGACGTACGTCCGCTACCATAATGGCGAATAGCGGCATGACAATATATCAAATCCAACGACAAGTAGGATGGAAATCGGCAGCTGTGGCGACTGGTTACGTTGAAGAGAGTATTAGCAATAAGAAGAATGTTTCAAACATTATTGGGAGTGCCATTAATGGAAATGCAACCTCATTGACTTCCGAGAATATTAGCAGCATTTCCTCTGATTTAAAAAACGGAAGTATTAATATTTCAAACAATTCCAGCTGCACTTTTAACATTTATTTAAAAAAAAATGAATTTTGTTAAATATTTGAATATTAAATAATTAAATAATAATTAAAGAGTTGACATTTTTTAACTTCACGTTTCTTAGGTTGTTGAAGTTGCCATGGTAACTTTAAAACACGCGCGTTTTTGAAAGTTGGATTTAAGCACGCTGATGCGTACTTTAAATAAGCATTATAGGATACCAATAAAAAAAAATAGTTTTTGATTATAAATCGGGAGATATTCGCCGTTCAATTTTGAATTTTTGACCAGTGGCGGCTCGCGACTTGCTTCAATGGGAGGGCATGAAATCTAATTAAAAAATAAATTACAACTTCTTTCGTTGTTTTAAAAATAGTATAATAATCTTCATTTCCAAATGAAATACTCAAGTCAACAATAAAAGTTGTACGATAAATAGAAACCGACTTGGCGTCTAGGAGGAGGGGGTAAAACTCACAACCCAGGGTTTTTTATTTTATATGCTACTGATAAGATCTAAACATGTATGTATAATAATTGTTAGAATTTCCTGATTAATTGGTTCTTCTGATTGGTTTTAATAACTGCAAACTGATAACTTTGATTTGGCCTAACCCTGTATGGGGTTATGATTGACCCTCGACACACACCGAGACTTTCCAAATGAAGTCCTTTATACGCCCAAAGTGGAATTAAGGCTTCCATTGTACAGCAACGTACTTATAGTTCAAGTAATTTTTTTGTTTGTATTGGTGTTCAAGCCATTTATTCTGCCTTCCCATTTAGTAACGCCATCTTTTGGTAGCTTTTTGAAGTTTACCAGCTGTTTTCAAAACTCTTATAACCGGACGATAACACCTCTGGAGCAGTAAAATCCGGAATCATCATCATTATTGACATATACAAGTTTAATAGCCTAAAATTATCTTTGAGTATGTCTGTCTGTAACATTAAATTGAGCAGAAGATCCGTTCCATCAGTGTGGCCTTTAGGCCGCACAACCTAGGCAATCACGAATCAGTGCGTACCTAAAAGTGCCACTTCATCTGTCTATTAATTTGTTCATAATTTACTTCTCACTGGTTTATGTTTTAGTTACCAACTTGAAAAAGTTTTGGTGCGGCCTATAGGCCGCATTACCAATCGACACTAGAAATAAAATTTTTCACTATTTTCGTATAGTGTTTTAAATTTGTGCTACCGTTTACAGTCCAATCGACAGTCTTATATTCAGACACGTAATTTACTTCGCATTAAACAACTTTATTTCAAATTGATGTTCTGCTTTGGGAGGGCGGCCACTGTTTTTGACACTAGGGAATAAGAAGGTGTTTATTTACGATTTTGATTATAAAAAGAAAATGTCTCTAAAAAATTTCGCTTTTAGATAAAAAAATAAAAACGAATAAATCTGGGCGAAAAGGTAAATCGGTCGGTAGGTTAGAGTTAGTTTTTGATAATTTTTAGAAATGATACCAAAACAAATTCGCACAGGTACACTCTGTACCCCTTCCTTTATCTAAAATTTACCTTTGACCCAGTTTACCACTTTCATAATTTTAGTTAAAAATGCATTTGGCCCAGTTTACCGTCTTCCAAGTATGTAGGTGTTAGGGAAAGTATTGTTATCCACCCAAAAATCGAAAATTGAAATTTTGGTATTAAATAATTTGTTATGATGATCATTTTCTTAGATGTCCGTGTGTGTGTAGGTGTGTTACTCTGTGTGGAGTTGACCGTGGTGAGTAGGTATAAATTAAGAGCGCGGTCATCTTCGATCTACCCCCCCACTCTAATTTAGTAAGGTCAAGGTGACTCCGCCCCTTTATCAAGGTCAAGGTGACTCCGCCCCTTTCAAGGTCAATGTGACTCCGCCCCTTTCTCAACGTCAGCGAGCTAACTCCTCCTCTTTGATAAAGTAAACCAAAGCATTAGCCAAGGTCACCTGCTATTGGTTGAGGAGCAACCGAAAGCAAGGTTACCTTTGCTAATATTACTTAACTCACCCACCTAGCCACACCCACTTCACAAGATCGTGCTCCAAGATTACCAATCAAGTTTATTGCCGCCCATCTAAATCTATTATTACTCAAGGTTGTTCTTTGCTGTAGATGTTGTTAATAATAACCTTCACACTCGCAGTATAATTATATTGAGTGGTTTGTTTAAAATTAAGCACAGCATTAGAGTTCGTGCCACATAGTATTAGAACCATCAATCATAGTTACATAGCCGAAAACATTTTTTTAAATAAAGCAACTTATATAAAATTATCTTTTTTTATTCACAACTAATAAGAGGCCGTTCATGTATTACGTAAGACGTTTTTTCCTACTTTTAGACTCCCCCCCTCCCCCTAGTAAGAAAATGTATAAGTAAATGTTAATGTTAATAAATGTAAAATAAGATGTCAGCTACACCCCCCCTCCCCCTAAACGTCTTACGTAATACATGAACGGCCCCTAAGTACATATATCTTAACTAATCTTAAGTAATCGATTTAAATTTGAAAAATAGAATAAAACTATATCACATCTGTCTTAACTAATCCACATCAAACTCTAAAGATACCTTCACATTATTAGATTTTGTATTGGACATTTGTATTCGAGATATGTATAGGATTCCATATCCAATGCTCGAATATAAACGCATTTACACCATTGGATATTTGTATTGGATTTTGTTTTTTTATTTTTGTTAAAATATTTGGTTAGATTTTAGTTAATTTGGCAAAATAAGTAGTCAATAAAGTACATATTGCTATGCGTGGACGTAGCCTCACGTTGGGCTGTCAAAAAGTGCTATGTGCTTACGTAGGCCTTTAAGAGACCCACACGTTATGCTACCAAATTTGCTATGAACACCCTCGCTAATAGGGTTAAAGGTTCTTGTCGTTAATGTTTTATATGGGTGTACGTAATTGTACCCCGTCAATGGAAAAGTATGTGAAATTTTGTAAATACAATTTAATGAAATAAGGTGCCTCAGCTTAGCTCTTTCGTAGTGCATGTATCTTACCTTGTACAGGGTGGATTCGTTCCGTTACCAATACTGTAAATAAAATTATGGCGTGGAACAGGTCAAAATAAATATCCTTCGTTACAAAATTATTAATGTTTTTATTTAGCACACAAATGTAAATAAAGATTTGGTTATATTGAAAAGTTCTATTATTAAATCTATTATAAAGAATTCTGAACATAAAATAACGCAAAACACGTGTCGTATGAAGTCCGAAAATTCCACTTAGTTTTATAAAAATTGTATTGCAATGTGCACGATACCTTATTAAATTCAGGAATGTTTTCTTTTATTTGAACTGGAGATGGCACAATTGCGCATCAAAATACACTCGATGGGTTCATTTACCATGAAAAACTTCCAGATGCAGTTTGTTGACCTCGTTTTGTGGTGAATTTTTTATTTCTCCAAAAATATTTTCAATCCTTTACGGTTTTCACTTTATTTATGGTTTTACGTAGATAAGTAACTATTTTGTTGAATTATACACTTGTATTTTGTACGTTCACTAATTATTTTCACTATAATATAAAATTTTTTAGGACGATCTTAATTCGCCACCATACACGTGTGTAAAAATTAACACCAACCACCTTTATCGATTGTTTTATTAATTCTTTTCTCGAAGTTCATCGCAATCTTGATCTTTGCATAGACGTATTTTATTGGTTGATCGAAAAATCAATATTATTTGAAGTTTCACAGTACAGGTATGGACTGAGCCCATTGTGGTTCGTTGAAATTTTATAAGTAAAAATTTTTATTTTTAGATTGAATTGTCTTCTTCTCAAGTGCTTCGTGATTGAATAAATAAAGATGCTGGACATGAAATTTCCATACGCAGTTCATTAAGTTGTGACATGTCGAACTCACGTAATAATTTAACAAACTTATTTTAAATTTAACGCTAACATGGATTTTTACATTTATCAATTAATTATCAAATTTCTAACTTTTAAAATACCTTTCTTATTACTGACAATCTTTCATTTACTATAAATTAACATTTTTAACAAAGACAATTATTAAATGATACATTTCAAATTTATTTTATTCAAACCTGTTTTATGTCCCTTTTTAACGAATCATTTGACTTTAAGCTAAAATTCCTTGGTATCGGATGAAGTTTTTCTGATTACTTTGATAAGTTACATGCTTTTATTCATAACAAAATTTTACTGAAACTTAAATAACGTACTTCCATTGACGTGGTATCTCGATACCGCAATATGCACAAAACTAGACAAAAACTGAACAAAAGAATTTCTAAAAATTTGAGGTTAACAAAATCAACCACGGCCATGACAGATTACGAGTCATACAATCACACTGCGCATGCTCACCAATAAAATCTAATGCAAAATCCAATTGAAATAGACACCGTCCTAAAAAGGCCGGTTCCACCAACTCTGATTAAATACTTTAATCATGATTAGTTGGAGTTAATCACGGTTAAATGAAAAAGAGCGTTCCACCATCTTGGTTAAATCAGTTTAATCATGGTTAACTGGACTTCAAACTAATCAACAGATATTGGGCTATTAGACGAGTTTAATCACGGTTAATGGCTGGTGCATGCGCATTTATTTCAATTGAGTAAAGATAATATTGAAAGTTTGAATACACATAACCTTAAAAAGCAAAACGTGAACATCGCATTTATGTGTTAAAAAATTAGTTAAAGTGATTATTAGCTATAAAAATTTGCAAATAATAAAATTTGCGGTTATATTTTCTGTTAATTTTTCCTTCTTATAATATCATAAATAGCACTACTACCAATTACCATTAGTACAAATTTAATGTAAGTGCATATCAACCAATCAGAGCAGCTTTTGCAAGTTTTTACCCGAGTATACACGAAATAAAAGCAGTCAACTAATCATAGATACTAAGCGCTTGGTGGAACGCTT
Source organism: Podabrus alpinus (assembly GCA_932274525.1). Classification (NCBI taxonomy): domain Eukaryota; kingdom Metazoa; phylum Arthropoda; class Insecta; order Coleoptera; family Cantharidae; genus Podabrus; species Podabrus alpinus. The sequence continues at coordinate 48,750,473 of OW026456.1, read as the reverse complement.
TGAAATTAATGTCGGTTAAATTATGAAATTAATCACGGTTAATCATTAATCGTGATTAGTTAACCAACGATTTAATCAAAGTTGGTGGAACCGGCCCTAAATCTAGAAATTCTTAATTTATGTTTTGACAGTAGATTAACGTTCACGTGTCCACAATCATGTTCACAATGTCTATCTAATTTATATTTTGAGTAGAAGAATTGTAAACATCCATCACAGATGTATTTTGCACCGTTATTCCTATTTAATTGACTAGATACCAATCGAGACATATCTCTTATTAAACAATAATGAAATTTGTTATGATTATCTTCAATTAATAGTAAATTGACATGAGCCGCACGTCTTAATTTTGTGTGATGATATGGTCCTACAATTTGTATTTTATTAGTTTTATCATCTTCTCTGAAACCGAAAACATTAATGCTAATCTCATTTAATTTTTCAAATTTTACAATATCAGTTAATTTTACTGGGAAATTTATTCCATCAAAATTATAAATTTGTAAACAATTTGGATACGAGTCAGGTGATATGTCAATACCAGTCGGTTTATGAAAAGCTGCTGTAATACAATATGCAAAACAATGTTCATCGTTATAATTTCTAATATTTAAAACCGCTTGTTTAAATTTAATTTCTTTCGGTAATTCTAAAAATGAACTTCCTCCACGTAGAGGATCAAATTTGTTAATATTTAATTCAAGATATAAAATGTCTTTCAACGTCCAACCCGAATATTTTTCTTGGAATTCACTCATGTCATAATTTAAAATATCTAAAAATGTTGATAAAACATCTTCTAAATTTGATGATCGAGTTATTACAAAATTTCGCGTATTGAAACATTTTAAGTCACCAATATCAGGAACAGGTTGAATATAGTTTGCAAACAACTGGATGTTAATTTTAACGGATTCAAATGTTTGCAATACATCTGTAATTACCCTGAAGATATCCTCTGAAATATCGTTAAAGAAATCTTTGACATGAATATGGTTTTTTTGATTTTTAAAAGCTGAGTTAATTAATGAATTGTTTTTTTGATTTGTAGTTTTGAAATGGCTGCATGTAGTATTGGTAATTTCGCAATTAGAACAATTTGAACAGTCTAAAACACATACAATAATAATAATAATAATAATAATTTTTTTTTGTGAAATGTACTTACTATTAATTGGTGTTGTTCCCAATGAATTGTCCAAAAGTTTTATTGTTTTACTTATTGATGGTTGTGCTTTTATTTAATTAAGAAAAAAAAATATAATATTTATATAAATTTAAAAAATACAATTTACCATGTTGTCTACAAGAAGTCTCGTTCAGGTGTATCGATAAACTGGATTTATGTTTGAAGGTTTTATTGCAATTAGAACAATTAAACATTTTTTTAATACGCTGGTTGTACGTACTTGAACGATGTATCTGTATAACTGAATTCAAAAACAGAATCAAGACTTTTTATATAGAAAAATTAATGTAAAACATGTAATTAGTTTCAAGTCAATTTACATAATTATAAGGTATACACACCTAAAAACAAGTATTTTATTGCATTGTGTTATATTTATAATAATATCGTAAAACTTGTTTGTACTCACCTGCTTAAATTTAAAATTCAATGTTATGTTTAATATGAAATTATTATTAAAAATGCACAGTATATTTAATTATTATTAAATGCACCTGTCTGCATGCATCTGCTTCAATCTAAAGTTCAATGATATTGTTACGTGATACCAGTCATGGTAATATAAGTTGGGAACCAGTGTGAATCGAGATACGCTCAAACATACAACTATTTTGTTAAACGACAATAAATTAAGTTACAAAAACTCCAGTCTATTATTATTACAATTAAAAATACAGTTCACTAAAGAAGAACAAAGCACCACATTTTGGTCATTAGAACCGGATTTGAATTAGTATTTTTCAAATCAATTAGAACATTTCAAAGTGAATACAGTGGTCCAATACAACATTCAACATCGTGACGGTTGGAGGTCCATGCATGTCAAGCTATCAACAAGCTACATAACCACTCCAATACCTAGCGATAAGACACCGGTTATCAACATTTGCTGCACTGCACATTTTATATGAACGTAAGAAACAAATTCCATTCTTTCTTATCTCTACACCTTTTCCACTTTTATTTGAGAAAGCGTTAATTGTAATTCAGATTAGTAAGTTGTATTTGAGAAACCGTCAATTTACATTCAGATTAGTAAATTGTATTTGAGAAAGCGTCAATTATCATTCAGATTAGTCAATTGAAATTGAGATTAGTCAGTTGTAATTCAGATTAGTTACTATAATGTTAGCAAGCGTAAAAGTTATTCAAAATTGTGAATATTTTTTAGTTTGGAATAAATGAATGAACCAATCAGAGATGGATGAGTTAAAGCGATCAGACGGACAATATTCGTTTATTATTTTCATCAGTTTGCTTCTTATAACGTTTTCTTACAATAACATGACTTCCTCTCGGAACAGTTTCAATTGAAATTCAGATTTGTCAATTCTATTTCAGAAAACGTCAATGTAATTCTGATCACTCAATTGAATTTCAGAAAATGTTTATTCAAATTCAGATTGTCAATTGTATTTGAGAAAACGTCAATTGTAATTCAGTTTAGTTAAGTTTATTTCAGAATACGTTACTAGTAATTCGGAAAGGGTTACTTGTAATTCAGAAAAATTTAAAAAATATGTCAAATATTTGGCTCATGGTCAAAGAGTGTACTACTGGCTTTACGCAATATATGAGTTATTTGATGCAAAATGAATTTATTGCAAAAATTAAACTTATAATAAAAATGTGTTTAACGTCCAACTGCCATATAGTCCATTGCTAAAGCGGAAACATGATGTATCGTGGTGTGTTGCGCTGCACGAGAACAATCACTTCCACTTACAGTGCTTTTAGATTCATCAATAATCTCTTCTAAATAGACCAATCTTTGTTCCATAACACCAGGACCTGTAACATGTGGAATTCGTATATTAACTTTAGCCCAAATCTTAATTTTTGACCAAATAATCTCAATGGGATTTAACATTGGAGAGTAAGGTCCCAACCTTATAATAATGTTGCTGACGTCCCATCGATAACAGTTTCAAGTCTTGAATGGCAAGGTGCCTTATCACAGACAATAACTAAATCTGATAGTTAATTCCCCATGTCCTGCCACGTTTCTAATAATCTTGTAACCCAATCATTGGCTAAAATTGATGAAAATGAACCTCTCCGACGTTCCATTGAAACAACACCTGTTGCCGAAACTGCTCCTCTCAAATGAACATTTGGAATTCTTCCCAGCTAAAGAGCGACCTCTTGTTCTACGGCAAAATAAATTAAAATTGGTTTTGTCTATCCACACGATTTGTTTGCCCAGCTTTATATATTCATTAAGAGTCCGAACATAATCTGCTCGTTTCCTTTTATTTTCTTCTGAATTCAGTGTAACTGGTTAACATTGAAAAGTTTGCTTTCAAGATAATTTCCAACAGTTGCTAAAGATACCTCTACTTGAAAAGTATCTAGCACTTTTTCTTTCAACTGTTTTAATGTATAACCACTATCTTCTTCAATCCATGTAATCATTATATTGATCTGTTCATCGGTGAGAATTTTCGGTTTGAGGCCCCCCTTTGGTAACACATACACATCCTTACATGCGCACGTCTACCAACATATACTATATATAAGAACAAGTAGCAGTATGGCAGTCAGTAATCTAAATGGCAAATATTTTACAGAACATCCAAATCAAAAATGGAATTTTGAGAGATTTGTTGGTGAACAACCACGAATCATTAGATGGTAAGAAAATTATTTTTGTTTTATTCAGTTTAATAATAATTACTTTTTTAGAATTTTACCACTGTCAAAAAATAGCTCTGAAGGAGGAGCAGTCTGAGGGACTTCCTGAGAAACAGGTGGAGGAGGACTACTTCATTAATTATTGTAAGAAAGATACTATTATTATGATTATTATTTAGATTAGTAACTAATCGTTTCTTAGGTGTTGAAAAGTTTAAAAAAGATGGAGTTTTATTTGGAGATGGGAGAAACACTAGCTGTTAATGGAAAAATACCTATTAAATCTACCTTTACACCACCACCCTTTAATTAAAATTTACTACCTAATTTACCAATATAAAAAACCCAGATCTATGTTACTACTATAACTTAAATAAATACAAGTCTTTGGGAACGGTTTAATGTAAACTTGCTTTTATTGTTTGCCTTACGTGGCATTGTAGTCGTGAGTGATTTATGTTCCACGCTACCACGGAATTTGGGCCATTCATACAGAGTCCTCGAAAAGCTAAATTGTACTTCAAACCCGAAACCAAAAACACAGTGTATTACATAAGTCAATAATCTACCATGTATATAAGATTTGTGAACAACCTGTACATTATTTCCTACACCTTGTGAAGGCAAGGAATTCTTAAATTCTTTCTACAAGTATTTATACTTGAAAATAATAATCAATTAATTTGAAGCAACACCCTGTATATGATACATAAATTAATTTACTAACTGAAAATGCAATCTTTCATTTATAATATTAAACTTTAGTTGAAATTAATACTCTTCCGGTATATAATATGAAACCTTTTCTTTGTATGTTTTAAGAAGTGATCGATAAAGTTTAGCGTTGGTGTTTTTCTAAGAATCGTTACCTAAGTGCCGACTAAGCAACCTTGACTCACCAACATACCTACATAGATTTAAACAAAGAAGTGTCTCAAAGAGTTCATGACCCGTAATACTATTACCGATTATTGAATATATTCTATAACTGAAATTATTTATCTTTACCTAATAATTAATAAACGTGAACTGTATTTATTAAATCGATTTTAATGTAAGATATAAAAATAAACTTGCAACAAAGTTTTGTTGTAATTATTTGAAAAACTGAATCGAATTTTTTGCCCTTTAAATTCGTTCCCAATAATTATTTATTGACACTTCTCGTTCCATCTAACGGTCGAACTGGGAAGAGGGACTGGAAAGGGAGATAAGAGGTTCCATCGGCGCAAAAAGAGAGTCTTGGGTGAACCATTGAATGAGTAACACGCTCTTGTGTCAAGTTTTGAAGTAAGAAGGCGGGGTGTGAATTTTTCACACCCCAATATCGATTTGTGTGTCTACTGTGGAATAATCATGGGCTTTTGGGTTACGTAATTAGCGAATATGGAACGAAGATATTCTTATATCTTCGTTGTTGTGTTGGAAAATGGTGAATTTTCCCCATATCGGACGTTTCTTGGTCGGATCTACTGCCCATGCTATCTTTGAAGGTTTTGGTTTCCGTTCGGATTGGTGAGTAACCTTTTTTTGTTACTTAATTGTTCCACAGTGGTATGCATTGATCGAGTAGGACAAATTTTGCTCCGTCCACCTGGAGTTCGCTTTTGTTTAATTCACCCTTGGCTGATATGTATTCTTTTATGTCTTGTTATAGAGGTTTTCTTTTGCCTTGAATTTTTTTTATTAGAACGTTTTTGGCCGAAATAATCGTTAAGTCGCAGGTTTTACTTTTCTGTTCGACGTGATTAAAGGTTATCTAATCTGACGTTCGCAGACGTGGATTATAATGCTAATGTTTGAGTTTTATGTTTGAAAACTAATTACTCTTTAATTGTATTATTATGTTTTATTTAATTAAGTTTGAACTGTGCATTATTTTCTTTAGGTGACATCGAACAGCGTTTGGTCAAATGCATTGGCATACGAATTCCTACGCGTTCGACATGGGTTCAAATCTTGAATTTGAAATTCTATGTTGAACATTTTTTTGTGTTTATTTTTAGTTTTAGTTTTTTTAAGAAGGCAGCGATGTGCGACCAACGTACAGGGTGTTGTATTTCATCGGGGTCGCTTCCACTTCATTTTATTGTTGGACGTTCGATTGTGGTTCTACCGTTTGTGGGATTTTTTCTGACCACTCGAACGTTCCGTTGATTGATTTTGGGGAGTGGTTCTTGGTGGTAATGTCTTTGCCACTGTACTGGTTCAGGTCGGCTAATGCAATTTCCATCCGACATCGTTTATGTCATCGCCTTCCAGCAACGAACATCTTATTGTTGATTTAATTTTTGTGTGTTAGCAAAGCTGTTTCTTTGATTTTCTTCGGGGCGTTCATTTGACACGACCCACGGCTTTGCCTCCGCTATATCGAGCTGGCTTATACCTACCATCAGGGCCCCACGCAAATAAAAGTAGAATTTATTTTCTGCGTGGACATTATCTGTTCCGAGCTACCTTGTCATTAGAGATAGTGAGGACGGATATTGTTTCAAAACCATAAAATATTGTAAAATCAAATCAAATCAATCAACCTCTTTACCATTGCCAAAATATATAGAACAATTAACAAATTATAATTTTTATATACCTGGATAATTAAAACACACAAACACAGCAAGAATTTAGAATAATTCAAAATAACTGGACTCTATTATTCAACGTAAAACTGAACAAGTCAAAGATCATCGCACTAGTGAACTCTTCATTCCCCACTTTACAAACTATTTTACCGTTGTTCGTCAAACTACGTTTTCCGAACTAACTTTAACCGAAGCTATTTTTATAAAATTTATGTGTCGTTAAAATCATACTATTTTTAAAATTCACATATACAGGGCAACTAAAATATTCTAACTCAAAACCAGCGGTAAATTTGAAATTACATTAATTTCAAAATTGCAATCTTACAAACTAAAAGTTTTAATCGCTCGATTATCTCATTTACGTCATTATAATACACAAATCTTTAGCCTTTTTATTATATTGTAGAAACGTTACAGGTTCTATAAACCCACCACCAATATTTTTCTTTTTTTAATAATAACACCACTAGTTCGTAATGCGAGTTTAACTATAGTCTTATATTTTGATGTTTTAGTACCATTAATTTGAGATTCGGACGAATAATTTCTGTGAAATAAATTAGTTCGATCTCCAATCACATATTGTCACATATTTCAACGCTTTCATCATACTCTGCTACTTGACGTGCAGCTTCCTCCATATCCGGATATCCAATTCTCATACCATTTGCCCCATTTTGAACATCGAAAGCCATATCCCGCATTTCACACATATTTATGTCTTTCTATTGCTGATGGTAAATCTAAAGCTGTTGGGTAGTGTTCTGCAGCGTATGCCATCCACATCCTACAATTATTTTCTTGCATTAATAATTCCAATATCTACAATGATTTTTTCGGGTAAAAATTGAACCATCCCCATCAGCGCGCGTGCTTTTCCCCCATCAGAGTTTACATTTATTAAGTTAAAAATATTGGATATGTTTTCCGTGGGGTTTAAATTTTTAACAATATTTGAATAATATACAGTCGACTCTCGATAAATTGAAACTCAAGGGACCAGAGAAGGACCAGAGAAAAATTTCAAATTACCATTAATTATTACCAAATTATTGAGAGATTCAAATTACCGAGTGTTCAAATTAAAGTGTTCAAAAAAAAACACAGAGTCGACTGCATCAAACGATTGATTATGTAATATTGTTAAATATGAGTTAATCAAATTAGATAGCTCCCACATCCCATCAACAGTTTCAACACCCAAATGAATCCATCGATCTTTATCTGTATATAATTTTAAAAGTTTTTTATTTTGAAATTCTTTGCAAAATTCAATTGTAAACGTATCCAATATAGGACACCATTTTGTATCATCTTCTTCAGTAAAAAATGTCGATATCATCGGTTTATAAAGTAAAAACCGCTTCCAATCGTCTTCACTTAATACAACCTTATATGAACATTTTACACCACTGATTGTGATACTAGGTCGTAATGTCGTAAATCAACTTTAGATAAGCCGATGGAGATGATTTTAGAACAGGAGTTATTTAGTGGATAAGTTTTTCCATTTAAATATTACACTATAAAAAATGTAGTCCAGGCAAGGAAGGTTTTTAGTTTGCAAAACATCCGGGCAAGCTGAATTTTGGCAGAGATGTACATTGGAGTGTTCTAATGAACCCCCCAAAAGTCCCATAAAATCCTATGCCGGCGCTAATGAGTTGAAATTACATATATTTGAAATGGAATGCCCGATTTGTCTAAATAAGTTGGCCGATTTTATCGGTGTATTAGAGTGTACCCATACATTCTGCAAAACTTGTATTTTAGCTTGGTCTGTTGATCATAATACCTGCCCTTTAGGGTGGGAAATTTATAGTGAAATTAAAATTTTTAAAAGTGGCGAATACCAGGAAACCATCACCATCCCAAAACCTCTAACAAATGTGACTGCACAACCAACACATACTATGGAACATAGCCATAACACGCTGGATCCCACAATAATATCTGTTGTGAGTATGTAAATGGATGTTCTAAGAGATCTTGATGAAGTCATTGATCAAAGAGAAGAAGAAGATATTTATGTTAACATTGATGATTTTCTAACAGATGAAAGTGATGTTGATAGTGATTCGTGAGATTGCTTTGGATGAGGATAAGAAGCAGGTGGAGGAGGAGTACGACTTCATTAATTGTAAGAAAGACGCTATTATTATGATTATAATTTAGATTATTAACTAATCGTTTCTTAGATGATGAGATTGATGTAGATCAATTCCTTCAGGAGGAAGTGGAAAAGATGGGTCTCTCTCAGGAGGAAGTGAGGACGAGAAGCAGGTGGAGGAGGAGGACGACTTCATTAATTGTAAGAAAGACGCTATTATTATGATTATTATTTAGATTAGTAACTAATCGTTTCTTAGATGATGAGATTGATGTAGATCAATTCCTTCAGGAGGAGGTGGTAAAGATGGGTCTCCCTCAGGAGGAAGTGAGGATGAGAAGTAGGTGGAGGAGGAGGAGGACTTTATTAATTGTAAGACGGACGCTATTATTATGATTATTATTTAGATTGGTAACTAATCGTTTCTTAGATGATGAGATTGATGTAGATCAATTCCTTCGGGAGGAGGTGGAAAAGATGGGTCTCCCTCAGGAGGAAGTGAGGATGAGAAGCAGGTGGAGGAGGAGGACGACTTTATTAATTGTAAGAAAGACACTATTATTATGATTATTATTTAGATTAGTAACTAATCGTTTCTTAGATTACTTAAACGATTCAAAATCGTTTGGATCGGATGACAAGGAAAAGATTGGTCGGGAATTTAAAATTGCTTCAATTTGTACCAACATTGTGTTAAATTCCTCGTACGTGAGTTTAGTGTCGCCTAAAGCTCTAGAAAGATGGTATTTGACTTGTTTTACGCCCGCTTCCCAGAGACCTCCAAAGTGGAGGTCATCATCAGTAGCAAAATTTTGAATTTTGTTATAAGAGGTTAAAAAATTGGTCAAACGACATAACTCTCCTCGTGCACCAACAAAATTGGTGCCGTTATCTGAGTGAATGTGACTGGGTTTACCCCGTCGCGAGCAAAATCGCCTCAAAGTGGCTATGAAATTATCCGTAGTGAGGTCACTTACCAATTCAAGATACATTGCTTTGGTCGTAAAACAAACGAATAGACAAACGTGAGCTTTTATTAATTTACAGCCTGGACCCTTTTTGTTTTTGATTAAGATTGGGCCTGCATAATCCACTCCAGTGATCTTGAATGGGCAACAGAACAGTTATTCTTTGTGCTGGTAAATGTGCCATTTGTGGTATTATTTGTGTTGGCTTGAAACGGAAACATTTTATGCAGTTGCGTACAACCTTTTTTACGGCATTGATGCCCGAGGTTGGCCAATATTCTTGACGCACCGTTGCTAATTTAATCAAAATTTAATATTTAAAAATGTGGTTGAACTACATCCAGACAGCGAAGGAGTAGTGCGAGTGATCAGTGTTAAAACTAGTAAAGGTATTTTCAAACGTGCAGTGGTCAAAGTTTGCCCATTTCCAACTATTTTAGAAAAAAACTTTTATATTTTTTACAGATCAAACTCCATTTATGTAATCTTTTTTTTTTAATCTATATTGTATTAAAATTTAAGTTTACACCATTCAATTTTGTTAGTTGTTCTTTGAACCCCAAGTGTTCAACGCGGGTAGTATGTTACGAATATTATACTTTACATTTTGCAGTGCGCAATTGCGCATGTTTAAACGAGACATGCGCTGTAAGAGAACGTGAGACCAGTGTGAATCGAGATACGCTCAAACATACAACCATTTTGTTAAACGACAATAAAAGTTACAAAAACTCCAGTCTATTATTATCACAATTAAAAATACAGTCCACTAAAGAAGAACAAAGCAACAAACCACATTTTGGTAACAGATATATTTATATGTAATTATTATTAAAAATGCACAGGGACAGAGTCACCCTGACCTTGAGAAAGGAGCGGAGTCACCTTGACCTTACTACCGGTTGGCTGCGTTTGGTTTGGATCAATTTTTAATTCAAGCGAAGAGGTCTAATAAACATGCACAGTCTGAAAAACGCGATAAAGATAGCAGCCATAAGAGAAGACGTCTTGAATAAGCAAGTTACAATTGTTTTATTGTGCTATGGACCATAAACTGCAATATTTTTTTTTTATTAAAGTTGATTTTATATATAACCCAAAAGGGAGAAGAGATGTCGGTCGTCCAAGAAAGCGTTGGAGCGATCAATGAAGTCTGAACATGCAAACACTGCCTATACCTTTGAAGGAAGAAGAAAATTTTATTTTATAAAATTTTATTATTATTTATTACCTGTCCATACAAGTGGAATTGGTTTAAAATTTTTTTTCAAAAAGTTTGCTTCAAAAATACAAGCACAAGAACTGGGCAATTCCCCATCCACAAAGCCAATGGTAATTTTGGGCGGGGCAATCAGCTTTTCTGCATTATTTGAGTCTGTTTTGACGACTGCTGTCTGGTTTTCATCTTTGGAGTGCGACAGGGATTGAAGGTTTATGACTCCTTCAACTCCGCTGATGACTCTGAATCCCAGAACAACCTCATCGCTTGTTGCCGTCGGGTTGATGCCCCTTACGAGGGCGGACTTTGTCGGATTTTTTTTTTAGAATTTTGCACTAACTTTATTTTCCTTGACGGCCCTCCTTACCCCCTTCAGGAACTTGGTCGGTACGTCGCTTTTGTTCTAGATTATCATGATTGCGTTGTCCGCCTTTGTCAGCCTAGAACTTTTTCATGATAGAGACGACTTCGCTGCTCAGCTTAGTTAATTTGAGAAGTTTGATCATTTCCACATATTCAGTCTGGCTGAAGGCCTCTTTCAAGGTAACGATTTTGACAGGGTTTTCGTGTGCCTTTATCTTGGGGGTCCTAGATTGGGCTGAACTGGACCGCTTTCTTGTTTATTTTGGTTGCTGCCCTTCTCTGTTGTGGCTGGAGGGCAAAGTTCTCCTTCGTCGATGAACCTGTGGCCACGGCAATCATCGGATCTGCGTACTCGGCGGAGGGTTCCATTATGAGGTCGCCTCTTGCCACCTGAGTGGATGCAACTTGTTCATTTTCTGCAGCTTTCTAATTTTCATGATGGGTCATCGCGCGTTTTCATTTTGATTTTCGGCAACTTCTGGCTCTCGCGTCTCCACCTCGATGGTTTGTGGTGGAGAGTTGGCTTCTAGGTTGCTCATTCCGCTTTCTCTCTTGTTTTCCCCATTTGATTTTTTAGAGGTCTGCGGTTTCTTCAGAATGGGGGGTGATAGAGAGTCCTCTCCTTGATAATCTTTGTGATTATCGTAGTCTCCTGCCGCATTTCGTTCTGTCCCTTTCGGAGCTCTTCTAGTTTTTCTTCTATGGTGTCGTCCTTTGCTCCCTGGGCTTCGGCGAGCTCTTGGACCACACCCATGAACTTCTTTGCTACTTCTGCTACTTGGTTCTCAGCATCGACTTTTGCCCCGTTTGCTGCGATAAAGTCGGCCATTTTATTTCCCGCTTTTCGGACTTCTACTGGGGTGCGAGGTTTCTTCAGGAGAGCCTCCCTCCATTCTGTTGCGAATTTCTTTGCTAGATCTGTATTGTTTGGCAGCTCTACTGCATTTGCCATTGCACTTTTGGGGTTTAACTTGCACCTTAATGTTTTAATTGATTGCAGTTTATGATTGAACTAAAACTACTTATCACTGATTGATGCTATTGTTTCCTATGAAGATATGGCGGAAAGAAGACGAAATGTAATTAGTGCGAGTACAGCATAGAAAATGTGTTCCTGTGCAAGAACGATTAGCGTTGACTCTGCCACTCTGCGTCTTTTAGCGACTGGAGATACTGTTTTTATCTTTATTCTATTCTATCTATTTGAAAATACTTTTAAATCAACGTATAAAAAGCGAAAATCATTCGTTTAGTGAACTAACCAAGAACCAAGTTAATTTTGTTGACGAATGACGAATTTAATATTTCTGCTTTAATAAATTTATTTTTTGTATGGGGTATTTTTTAATATTTACTTAAAATATAATTTCTTTTGTTAATTTTATCAACCACAACGTAGTACGAGATATGGCAGGTATTTTGTCAGTCATCAAAGCGTTGAAAACATGAATAAAAAATTAATGACTCGCACACGACTCTGTGCGCGCAAAATCTTGGTTCGATCCACAGCCCGCGGCTCGCCGTTTGTGCGTTGAAAACTACAATAAATTTTACGCGCAAAATTTGTTGTAAAGTTGCCTAACGTCTGTTAGTCACAACGAAATGACGAAAGGATTGTATGTGCGCACGATGCTGAATGTGGACCGGTATGTTGAATAGCATGGATCATATAGGCCGTGTTCGGTCTGGCACTTTTTTGCTTTGAAGCTCCGTCAACACATTCTGATAACTCGATTTGGGATTTTTCCACGCTTTCAAGCGCTTCTCTCATTTCAGAACTTCACGCGTTTTAAGCTTCCGTAATGGACGGAATTATAGCGTTTGCAAGCGCAGAACAGCTCCAATTGGAACTATCAAAAAATGTTCGACGGAGCTCCAAAGCGAAAAAAGCGCCAGACCGAACACGGCTATAATGATACGGAATGAAAATTTGCGCACAAGAAATTAAACATTTACGCGCACAGCTTTCGTCCGTGCACAAAGGGCAAGCGCGCACCCCTTTTTTGTGGCAAAATATCACACAGATTTTTTGAAATCGGAATTATTCATAATCTCAAGATTCAGAGAGAAAAGAAGTAGTTTCTCAATGCTGCAAAACTTTTTGTTGTTGGTTTCTTTCTTCTGTGATTTTCACTTTCAAAAATTCCAAAATCCACCCGCCCGATGTGCCGCCCACCCAAGTTCCGTACTGAAAATACCAACTCGACGCAACGTCTCGGAGGTTGTCGCTTCAGCATGTTTAGCCTCGCTTTCGGTATTAGTTATCTCGATCCACCTTTCGCTATTCTTTGCATAATAATTTACAACCATCTATTGAAAAATTAAACATGACATTCATTTATTATTTCCAGCAGAACAACTACCCTAAGCATTCGTCGTTTTTAGCTCAGGAATGGTTTTTGTACCATGTACCCAAGCAATTGAAAACCCTTTCCGAATCACCGAACCTTAACCCTATAAAATATTTTTGGTTTATATTATAGTAGAGCGCTAACTCGCTTTTATTTTCACTTTTGTGGGCATTTTGAGGTAAAAAGTAACAACCTATCCAAAAATGTTCCTCATGCTTCACACATTCGAAATCTAAAAATCGTCAAAAAGTCGTCCAATGCAAAAAGGCACACTTTGAAAGCGGGAAGTGGGGTAGGTCCACCGTGCAGATCTAGCATTATTTTGAGATTTTTACATCTCGGTTGAATTAAATTGTTTTTGACCTTATTAAGAGTCGAAAAAATATAAAAATTACATTGTGATAAGCTGGAAGAATCGGTCTATAAATTATTCTCAATAAATTTTTTTTGAGAAATACACAGTTTCGGCAGTAGCGTAGTGTAAATGGCAAAATACATGAAAATAATTAAAATGTTGTGGTTTTCATTTCGAATAAATTGAGTTCGAAAATTATTTCATCCATAACCGTTCATGCATTTGCAAAATTTTAAGTAATTTTTTCAAGTAGAAGGGCCCCAGAAAATCCATTGAAAAAATTCACACATATAATTGAGGTATCAAAGTTTATCGCCATGGGGCTAAATCAAAATTTTCAAATTGTGCCTTTTGCCATTGGACGACTTTTTGATGACTTGTAGATTTCGAATGTGTGCAGCATGAGGAACATTTTTGGATAGGTTGTCACTTTTTAACTCAATATGCCTACTAACTCCGTTTTTAAGCGACGTATTTGTGTCTGAGCACTCTATACTATTAGCCAAAAGTGAAAAATAGTGTCACGATTATTTCGTGACGGGATCTTTTATGCATTTTAGATTAAAACGGGCTCGAACTTTAACATAATTTATTTAAACATTTAGTAACGAATATTTACATATGCCTTACACTAATACTTAAAATGAATTCTTACATTATTAATTGGGGGTGAAATTTTCTTATGGGCACCATTATCAATTGGGGGTGAAGCCTTCTAACACATCGTAACTAACTTCTTAACTGAACCTCACACTTTCAACTCCCATACCCGACTGCTTGACCTCCGTTAAATTACCCTTCAAGAAAACTTGGAAACTTTTCCATCAACTCTATTTTTCACTATGTAATCATTTCCGGTGTATTGCTTTTTATTCGTAATGTCAATTTTGCTATAATTGCTTAGGCGAGTCGCGTATTGATATTTTTATTTTATTATAAATGTGACAATAGTCATTGCAGTATTAAAAGAGAATTCAAATCAAAATTTTTAGAAAAATGGCAGAAAATTTCACAGCGAATTCTATGCTAAAATGATTACAAGCGGTTCTGCAATCCGATGGATACCCTAAAAAATATTTACATAAAATTGTGTATATTTTTACATAAAAACTGCAGTGTGTGCTCACTTTTGTGACATAATATAATAGTATATTATGTAGGTGATTTTTGAATAATCGTTTTATAATTGGTAAGATGAGACAAATTTTTAAACTATTTTTGCGTATAATACTTCAATAAGGTTTGTAGAAATTAATTATCAACAAATTACATTACAAAATATATATGCACTTATTATGTGATTTACTAATAAGAATGTATGCTCACTTTTGTGAGTCACTGTATATTAACCTTCAGATTCATTTCTACTATTTAAAAATTGCAAATAAACTTATTTCAGTTAGTTATTAAAGTTCTTAGTAATTAAGGTTTTGTAATATACTACAGAAATGCCAATTTTGTACTGATAAGTTGTTGAAAGTTGAAATATTTTAAAATATAATGTAAAAAATAAAAAACCGTCAGTATTTGTTTTGTCAACTATAAAAAAAATCCGAAAAGGACGGATTATATGTTAGGTTTTATTTTCAATAAGTTGCTTCGCTTCGTTAATAGTTTAAAATTCGGTTTACACCTAAAATTTTAATGCAAACAATTGCATTTTAAACTGTAATTTTATGTGTAAATCGAAATCGACAGATTTTGACGATACGAAAAATAACGTTTTGAGTTAGTGAATAGGGGTGTTATATTTGCTTGTTAATATTTTCTTCTTCTTCATTAGCTAACCGTAAAATCAATAAATCCTATCATATTTATATACTAGATAGCAATTTCGAAAAGTACAACATAAATATTTATGAACTGGTATTAATTTCAAGGTTAACTGCTTATAATTCAGAGAAATCGCAGGTGCGCTGGACTTGTCGATAGATCTGTGATCCAGAAGCTTTGCGACTACCACCATGAACACAACGAGAAAAAAACTCGATCTTGTATCGATTAGTGACAAGTTAACGATCGACCGAACAATCTCGTGTGGATTTGTAAGTTACCTAATCCGAATTTTTACTCTTCTCGATCGATCGAAAACAAGAGTTAGTGAATAGGGCATAAGGTAAGTGCACCAATCTATATTTGTTTTATATTCTCATATCCAACGTTAGATTCAGATTTTCTATTCTACAGTGAACCAACTACATAATGTACATAAATCATGTATGCATGTAGTATGATAATTGTCGGTTTGGGTATTTTATTCTTCTGAGATTCCAGAATTTAGCTCAATCAAAACTGCTTCAATTGGTTTACATTATTTATTAAATTCCACAATATGAAAAAAATATCACTAGGCATGTAATTTAATAAAAAAGTTATTGTTATTTATTTTATTTTGAAAGTAAACGAAAGTAAACATGCAACGAATGTTTTCTAGTTGGGCTTTTTAGTGTTTGGACGTGTTTTCGTTAATACGCCGATAACAGTATAACTTTTGACCTTTCGCATCTACTCTACATTCGTTCCCACTTCGAAGGCTCTTGCCCCGACTCCAGCTAAACTACTTCTCTCAAATCATACGTGTGTAGTTGACAATGTTCGATTTGCCCAATCAGCATATCTTCGTACATTGCCACTAAACGCGTGTAAACTATAAAAAGTTCGAAGTGCATTTCTGCAATCTTGCACGTTGATGCAATCACGTTGCACGTTCCTAAATCTTAGCCGCGTCGTACACTGAACTTTTTATTGGTTTTATATTATATTACATCTACCCACTTGAGAAAAAAAAATTTTTATATTACCAAATTAAAAATTTTTTTCATCGATTATTACATAAAATTTATTTATTTTTTTTTCTAACTATATTTAAATCTAAAAAATTGAATTAAGTAATAATTAAAATTGTTTAATAGTACAAGTATATTTTTGTAAGCAATTTATTATTAAAATCCTTAATTATTGCATAATAATGAAACTTAATTATAGAATTCACATACATATTTGTCGACAAATTTGCTTGATTATTATTAATTATTTATTATGATACAGTTTTACCTTATTTTTATGTACATTAACTAACTTATTTTCTATCTTAATTGTAACATTTGGGGAACCGATTTTTACAATTTCGTAAGGACCTTTGTAAATTTCCTGTATTTTGTTACCTGAATTGTTTCGTAACATTATTTGATCGCCTATTTTGTAATTTATGAAATTATTAACCCTTTGGTCGTAGTATTCTTTTCTTTTCATTTTAGACTTTATAAGATTATTTTGCGCGTCTTTACATGCTTGTTGAAGACGGTATTTTAATTCGATCGGGTAATTTTCGAAATTGTACATAGGATCGTTTGAATTTGTCAAATTTGAAGGTAGTTTACAAATTTTTCCGAAAACAAGCTCGTATGGTGTGTAAAGTGTTTCGGTATGTACCGTTGTATTATAAGAAAAACACCAAAATGGGACCCACAAGCTCCATGCTTCTGGATACTTTGACATTTGCATCCTTAAATATACATAGGTACACCTAAGTGCTTATGCGAGTTTTCGAGTGATCCTAATGTTTCGTGATGATAAGCTGTCGAATTTAATTTATTTATGTTTAATAATTTACAGACCTCGCTAAATACTTCTGCCAAAAATTCAGTTCCTTTGTCGGTCACGATTTCACCGGGAACACCGAATCTTAGGATGAAGTTCTCCACGAATGATTTTGCAACTGTAATTGATTCTTTATTTTTTAATGGGTAACTTTCGACAAACTTGCTTAGTTCGCATTGAATTGTTAGTATGTATTTGTTACCTTCTGTATCTTCCTCTAAAGGACCTACAAGATCTAAATAATTTTTTCAAAAGCTGACGATGCTGTCGTCGTGATTGTCATGGGTTCAATGTTTGGTTTCGAGTATTTGTACCTTTGGCAGTCATCGCAGTGCCTTACAAAATCTTCAACGTCTTTGTGCATATCGTATTAGTCCAAAAATAGTGTTTTTTAATGTTATTATACATTCTGTTTATACCGGCATGAGCCCCTGTATTAAGAGTATGAAAGTCGTTTAAGACCAGTTGTCTGACTTCCAAATTGTCAATAACGTTAATCCCTTTTATTAGAGATATGTTTACACCTACACTTTTAAATTCTTTTATTTTCTTTAAAATATCGTTTAATGACGTTTCATTGTTGTGATTACCTTTATTATTTTTAATAATTATTAATTCGCGAATCGCATTATTTATACAAAATTCTTTAATTTCAAGAACTCCTTTCGTTCTATTTAATAGTGACGTAAGTCGAGTATCTTGATTATAATAAATTACTAGTAATGTTTTGTTAAATATTAAATTATTGCTTATGATATCATAATTATTATTATTATTGTTCCTCAAAGCTTCGAATTCATTTTTGCTTATTAATCGTAATTCTGTTCCATCTTTTGGTCTTTTTAATAATTCTACAATTCCCGGGTGGCCAATCCCTTGTTGTAAATTATTATTTTTCTGGAGATTTGCGTCCAGTTTCTTCTGTTGTCCTCGCGTGATGACATTTAGGTATTTCGCTTACGTTTACGTTCATATTTTTAAACGTTTCTGACTCAATTTCAACTCTTGAAAGTGCGTCCGCTGTAACATTTTCTATTCCTTTGACGTATTTTACTGTGAAGTCATACTCCTCAATAATTAGTCTAAATTTTGTTAGTCTGCTGGATGGGTTTATCATCCCGAACAGATATACCAGTGGTTTATGGTCTGTCAATATGACAAATTTTCTACCAAATAGATATGGTCTAAAATGCTTTACAGCCCATACTATGGCTAGTAATTCTTTCTCAATTGTGCAGTAGCTTTTTTCTGCTTTGTTTAAAGTTCGACTTGCATATGCGATTGGTGAGTCATCGCCGTTGGACAGAATTGCGCCGATTGCAGTTCCTGATGCGTCTGTCCCAGATAACACTTACTAGCACCAACAGAACTATTATGCATACTATTACAAATAATATGTCTTTTGCCGAAAAAGATTTTTCATGTTCATTAGTTTGTCCACCACTGTTACCTGCTTGCGCAATCACTACCTCTTCCTGCTTGGTTTGTGTTGTACCCATTTTTATTTCTTTTGTGTAAATTTAAATTCCAATCGATAATCGTATACATTCCAAAATTTTTTTTTGTTTAACTGACAAAGATTGCCATACGATGATCGTAAATCCAATTGTCGGCAGTTTGACTGGCAAGGATCGCCATATGATAATTGTCGGTTTGAGTATTTTTATTCTTCTGAGATTCCAGAATTTAGCCCAATCAAAACTGCTTCAATTGGTTTACATTATTTATTAAATTCCACATGTACATTCGTTCCCACTTCGAAGGCTCTTGCCCCGACTCCAGCTAAACTACTTCTCTCAAATCATACGTGTGTAGTTGACAATGTTCGATTTGCCCAATCAGCATATCTTCGTACATTGCCACTAAACGCGTGTAAACTATAAAAAGTTCGAAGTGCATTTCTGCAATCTTGCACGTTGATGCAATCACGTTGCACGTTCCTAAATCTTAGGCGCGTCGTACACTGAACTTTTTATTGGTTTTATATTATATTACAGTAGTATATGAAATTTGGCTTTATTTATGATCTTATTTATAGCAAAAAATTTTTAATGCTGGACTTAAAAATAATAAACTTCAAGTTAGTTGTTACAAAGGGGTACAAGATTTTTATACATAGGGATTATTCGACAAAAGCTAATTACAAAAACAAAACAAAAACACAACTTTACATACTTCGCTTCACCAAAAAAATTGCCGAAATTTTGGAAATTGAAATCTGTCAGGCTGAAAATGTTTATGTAAATTTACCCCGGAAGGTTAGATGTGGTTTTTGTACAGCCAAAAATGTAGAACATTAAGCTGCATACGTGTGAAAAATTTCAGACTCCTCTTCGGGGTCTGGGGGTACATTTATTGCGATTCCAAGATAAGAATAAAAAAAATCCCTGTGTGCTTGATGATAAGTATTGCCCAAAAAATGTAGAATATTAAGCCGCATACGTATAAACAATTTCAGACAACTCCTCAAGGGTCTCGAGCGTAGATTTTCCAGTGTAAGATAAGAATTAAAAAAAAACCTGTGTGCTTGATTCTAAGTATTGCTAAAAATTTGTAGAATATTAAGCCGCATACGTGTAAAAAATTTCTGACCCCTCCTCAAGGGCTTGGAGGTAGAGTTGCCATTCAAGATAAGAATTTTAAAAAAATCCCGGCGTGCTTGATTCTAAGTATAGCCACAGCCAAAAAATGTAGACTATTAAGCTGCACACATGTAAAAATGGGGTAGATTTGTGACTCCAAGATAAGAATTTAAAAAGAGTCCCGGTGTGCTTGATTCTAAGTACGAGTATAGCCAAAAAATGTAGAATATTAAGCCGCATACGTGTACAAGATTTGCCAGTCCAAGATATGAATTAAAAACAAAGCCCCGGTTTGTTTGATTCTAAGTATAGCCAAAAATATAGAATGTTAAACCGCATAAATAGAAAAACATGTTTCCAGCCCCCCCCCTCCTAAAATGAATTTTAGATTGCAAATATTTTTCCAGAGCAACAAATTAGCAAAAAGGTCTGGTGGAGTACTTTTATAGGGTCACTGCTTTCGGATTAGCACCCCAACTCACAACTAATTTGCGCGAAGTGCAACAAACTCTCCATACATTGTTTTTGCTGAAGTCTTGGTTGCAGCTTAATACTACTCCAATCTGAACCACAATATTCTTAAAAAATTTTTCGTTTGTGCAGGAGCAAATTTATAGCTCTTACAACTTTCTGGAATTATCAAAGTTTCCAAATTTCTTGGAACTGAACAACATTATCTGATAGCATCCTTATTAGGCATTCAGTCTTCTACAGCTGGTCCAGTATTTTTTAAAACCGTGTTTTTGATGTGAGCTCGAGTTTCTACAATTAAGCGAGATTATTATGAAACCGTGGGATTAAATTAAGAATTTTACTCTACGAGAGCATGAGGAGAAGATCATGAGAAACACCAGTTTCACGCTTTCCGTTACTTTATAACGTTATAAAATTTATTTTATGTGTCAAATACTACTGCACAACAAACTCAAGTAGCTGGATCACAAGCAGGCGATATGGAGGAACTCAAACAGATGATGAAACAACTAATGGGGCAAATGAGCACTATGCTCAACCTGCTAACAACGGTAGTCAATAAATTGGTTTAATGACTATACAGTACAAAATTGCTGTATGGAATGCCAATGGCCTCAGTCAACACATTCAAGAAGTTAAAACATTCATCACAAACCAACACATCGATATCATGCTAATATCTGAGACTCATTTTACTAACAAAAGCTACTTGAAAATCCCAAAATACAAAATTTATGACACTAAACATCCCAACGGAAAAGCCCATGGTGGCACTGCAGTAATAATCCGAGAAGACATAAAACATCACGAAATGGAAAAATACAAACAAGAACACCTACAGGCTACCAATATTACAATAGAAGAAAAAATAGGACCCCTCACAATCTCGGCTATCTACTGTCCGCCAAAGTATAATAATAAAAAAGAACATTTTGATCATTTTTTCAAAACGCTAGGAAATAGATTCATAGCCGGCGGCGACTATAATGCCAAGCATCATACATGGGGATCTAGGTTAACAATGTCGTAAGGTAGAGAGCTGAATAAATCAATGCAAGCTAATAACTTAAAATGCGTATCAACTGGTGAACCAACATATTGGCCTACCGATAGGCAAAAAACACCAGATGTAATCGATTTCTGCATTACAAAAGGCATTGACGTTAAAAAAATAAAAGCCGAATCCTGCCTAGACCTCTCGTCTGACCACTCGCCTATAATTGTCAACGTATTTTCAAGAATATTAAATAAAGAAAAACAACCCACTCTGTACAGCAGAAAAACCGATTGGAGTATCTTCAGAGATAAATTGGATCAACTCGTATCACTTAACATCTCTCTAAAATCCGAAGAAGATATAGAAGAAGCAGTAAACAAACTGACAACCAACATACAACAAGCTGCATGGTATGCAACTCCAGATGCAAAAGAAGGGGAAATAAAAGAAGATACACTATCCACAATAAAACAAAAAATAATTGAAAAGCGAGTACTCCGTAAGCGGTGGCAACAAACTAGATACCCAGGTGATAAAACCAAACTAAATAAATGCACAAAAGAACTGCAAGAAATGTTAATGGATAACAAAAATCAAGGAATCAAAAAATATTTGGAAAGCCTGAGTGCTTCGGAAGCCTCTGACTACTCCCTATGGAAGGCAACAAAGAAGCTATGTCGACCACAACAAACAATACCCCCAATCAGAAACGAAAATAACCAGTGGGCAAGAAACGATAAAGAAAAAGCTAGTGCGTTTGGAATGTACCTGGCTAACACATTTCAACCATTTCCACCTATGGCTACAGAAGAGGAAGAAAGAGAAGTACAAGAATACCTCAGTGCTCCATTCCAAATTGACCTTCTCATACAAAAATTTAAAGTTAAAGAAATAAGAAGGATAATCTTGTATGAAATAAATCCAAAAAAGGCTCCCGGATATGATTTGATCACAGGAAAAGTGCTACAAGAGGTAAGCAAAAAATGTCTAACAGCCATTACTCAAATTTTCAATGCCATTATCAGATCAAGTCACTTCCCAAACCAATGGAAGGTTGCACAAATTGTTATGATACCCAAACCTGGGAAAAAACTAGATGACATAAAATCCTACAGACCAATCAGTTTGCTCCCGGTGCTCTCCAAGGTTTTTGAAAAATTATTGCTTAAACACCTAAAGCCCATAATCGATAACCGCAAATTAATACCCAATCACCAATTTGGATTTCGCAACTCCCATGGAACTATTGAACAGATACACAGGGTAGTCAAGAAAATAAACGGAGATCTCGATGGTAAGAGATATTGCTCGGCGGCATTTCTGGATGTTAGTCAGGCATTTGACAAGGTGTGGCACGATGGGCTGCTGTACAAAATAAAAAAAAACCTCCCATATCATTACTTTCAAATTATCAAATCCTACATATCCTGCAGGCATTTCCTAATCAAACATAATAATGAACACACCGACCTATACCCTATAAAATCAGGAGTTCCCCAGGGTAGCGTATTGGGCCCCGTCTTATACATCTTGTACACGTCAGACCTTCCTCAAACTGGGTCAACTACCATCGCAACCTTCGCCGATGACACTGCCATACTAGCGTCGCATACAAATCCAATAACAGCATCAGAAAACCTCCAACTAAGTCTGAACGGTATACAGAATTGGCTTAAAAAATGGCGAATCAAAGCCAATGAAACGAAATCGAACCACGTGACGTTTACAATGAAAAGAGGAACCTGTCCACCAGTAAAACTAAACAACTGCCAGTTGCCACAAGCAGAAGACGCCAAGTACCTGGGTATGCATCTCGATAGGCGATTGACCTGGCGCAAACACATCTTTACCAAACGAAAACAGCTTGGACTGAAATTGAGCAGGATGTACTGGATCATTGGCAGAAAGTCACAACTCTCTTATGACAACAAAATACTCTTATATAAGTCAATACTGAAACCAGTTTGGACTTATGGTATCCAACTATGGGGAACGGCCGCCAATTCCAATATTGAAATCCTGCAGCGGTTCCAGAACAAGGTACTACGAGTTATTGTTGATGCACCCCGGTACATGCCAAACAGCGTCATCCAAAATGACTTCCCAATGCCTTCCATTAGGGAAGAAATCAAGAGGTTCAGTGAAAACTATCGTGAGAGACTTAAAGTGCACCCCAATGTGACAGCCAAACAATTGCTTGTTCGAAGTGATGAAGTGCGTCGACTCAAAAGGTTCATACCAGCTGATCTGACCAACAGATTCAACTAAATAAATAATTATGTCTATAATCATACAGGTTTTAATGTAATAAATGCAAGGTGTTCACTGGAACACTTTGTACATGTATTTATGATTTTTTCAACTGAAAGCTTGTAATCTTGTAGATTGATTGCTAAATATATTGAGTTAAAAAAAAAAAATGTGTGATCGTAATTATTGAACCTTATTATTATCAATCCAACCACAAGACCCACAAATTAGTCATACCACCAATTAATAATTTTTTGTTAATAAACACTTCTTTAATTTTTATTGTCCCCGCCTAATATTTACATACTAATTAAATACACAGCTATTTAAATAAAAATGTTGGCAAAACATTAATTTTTATGTTTTGGTTTCAGCTATCAACTTTTGAAGAAAATTCGATTCCCTAAAGCAAAATGGATAGTACTATTATAAAAGAAGAAAGCAGTGATTGCAATAATTTATATACCGATTTATTGAACGAATTGTCGCAAGTGTGCAACAACGGCAACGATTCTGAAACGTTTTTAATCGATTCATTCCCTTTAGCAATCGATAGAATGCAATTTTTCAGGGCTTTTGGAAAACTCGTCGATGGTGGCTTAATTCATTTGACAAATCAAAAAGCTCTAATTGATAATAGTGACCCGGATAACTTGAAGAGTTACACATATAATGGTTTTATGTTGCAAGGTTTTGGTATAGACTGCGATGAATACAGAGTTTGTTACAAAGACACCGACGACTACTCCAGTGAAATCGAACAGTTCTATACTGCACTAGAAAAATTAAGCAATTATAATTTTGAAGAAATTCAAGGTAACTCAAAGGTGATTGTTTTTGACGAATATCCAAAAGCTCCTGCGTGGCTTTTGGTGATGATATATTTTACATGTAAAACGTACAAATTGCATTTAATATTTGTCGGTGACAAATATGAACTAAAAAATTTTGAAACCAATTTTAGTCATAGTAGAACCCAAAATTCTTATTATTTACTGACGATTTTAGCAGATAGACAGCTAACATTTCCAAAAGCTGGAATAACCGCCGATGAAACTTATTCCAAAAATTTTGAGGAATTTGTTGAGTTACTTGAAAATACATAGTACACATTTAGATGACTTAGAGATCACTAAACATTTTAAAGGAAAGAATTCCAAGTTGGAGTATTATTATAAAACATTTTCTTTTTTATTGTCGGCGCCGGTCTTGGAAGAGTTGAAGGAAGAAGAATTTATAGAGGTAGATACTATTTCAGAATTTGAGAGTAGTTGGAAACCTAAAATAAAAATCAAAACATCAAAATATAAAGAAGCAAAACCAGGACATCCCGAAGATACCACATTAATATCCGTTACCAGATTTGGTAAATATTTGTTTGATTTGACAAATACTGTAGATATTAGTTTCGATGATTTAAAACGAAAGTATACAGACTGGAAAATGGAAATAAACAAAAAAATAAAGGATGAAACAGATCTGGAAGATACTACCGACTCCGACTCCGAATCCGACAGCGAAGCAAGAAGTAGTAAAAAATTAAAAACATAAAAATTATATTATTGTAGGCTATTTGTTGTAAGAATGCTTGTAAGGGTTTGATACTAGGCCGCACAACCGAGACTATCACATTCTTGTGATTCTTGAGAGTCCCCATTAAAACAACTTTCCGTTTTTCAGAATCCAAATCAATATTCATATTGCCATGTTATTTTTCAAAAATTTAAGTTTTTAATTTTAAGTATGTATGTACAAATAATTATTTTTATTTAAAGAAAGGTTGTTTTGGTTGTGCTGAATTATGTGTTTTTGTAACCCCCGCTAAATTTTAGTTTTAGTTTTAAAAAGTAACAATAGATGTCACAATAATTTGTATACGTTTAAATTTTAAAGTTCGAAAAAGTTACGCGTGAAGTGTGAGGTACGAGACTTCTAGCCGCGTCTCACTCAGAGAAGCACTGCTAATAATAATCTTTTCGAAATAATAAACCATTATAAATTGCTCGATTACGTTAAGAACAAATAAAGGGAAAATCAGAAAAATTGGAAAACGCCAACGTTACCCCATCTGGAAGACGGCTGAGCGAAGCAAAATTAGCAAACAATTAGAAAACTTAATAATTTTTAACAGAATTGGAAGAAATATGATAAACGCACCTGGAAGGTGCCAAATTTTTAATTTAAAAACATGTTTGAATTATTGTGTGACATTTATAAAGATCGCATTTAATCTAAATATATAAAAGGGAAGATCTGCGTGCTTGCTTGCGTGCGTGTTCGCTATACGTTCCTAGACCCTTGGACCGATCTCAACCAAATTTTGCACAGTTATTTTGTAGCTCCAGGCGCAACTATTCTCGCATATATGGAGAAGAAATTCGAACGGGGAAAAAAGTTATTCGCTTTTTTCGAAAATCAAATCACAAGTTTGAGAAATCTAAATATATAAAAGGGAAGATCTGCGTGCTTGCTTGCGTGCGTGTTCACCATTTTTAATTTATAAATTTTAATTTTTGTTAGATATCATCGCATCTATTTAATTGTCGGCCCAAAAGAGACCGGGAAGAGCAGTCTGTGATCAGGCAGTAAAATATTAAAAAATTGGTTTATAATTCCGCTTTAATTTTTTTCCACCTCGTTTTTTCGCTGGCTTCTATTCGCTACGTTGTCTACTGTCCATATCCACCTTGTTACCATCACTTGCACTTCGATGACGCGCAATATTTAAATCAAATATTGGGGACGGAGGCCTAAGTGTGGCCGCTCCAAATAAATTGAAAATTTCCTATATATAGCAAAGAGGAAGGTTTATAGAGTATACTGTAAAATTTTCACTCAAGATGATATACATAAAATTTCGAGAAAATTCAATTTGAAAGTACGTAAATTTAGCGAATTTTTCTTCGATTTTAGGGGTGTGCATTCGATAGGGAGGTTTATCCATCGTCAAAACCTATGCTTTCGGGGCGCCGCTGCGCTCCGCTCTGCACCCCTCCAGGGCGGTTTTGACTCTGGTTACTATGCTAAACATACGAGAAGGCGCCTCCCATAAAAAAAAACGGGATAAATGAAACCGGGAACTTAGAGACCCTTGAAATAGCATTAAAAAGTATAGTTGCGGTATGGGACAGTAAACTATTACGTTTCACCCCCAAAAAATCGCGTAAAAACAAAAAATAATCGATGTTACATGTACGACAGACGAGCTGCATCTGCCGGTGCTTTCGATTTTCTGGACTGACCAAAATGGAGCATCCCGGCGTAGCCGGCCTTCTCCTTCATCTGAAAGAATACATTAGTGACATTGGAAATTATGGAGGCCGGTGGGCCTCACGAAATAGCGCTGAGCTAGACTGACTGGCTGCCGGTGCTTTTTTTTTTTTTTCGATTTTCTGGACTGACCACAATGGAGCATCCCGGCGTAGCCGGCCTTCTCCTTCATCTGAAAGTATACATTAGTGACATTGGAAATTATGGAGGCCGGTGGGCCTCGCGGAGTAGCGCTGAGCTAGACTGACTGGGAAAAACCTGGGTTGTGGCTGTGGAGAAAGAATATGAAAAGGGAGAAGTAAATTTACGTTATTGATATAGTAGAATCCCTAATTCGAAGATTGAAGATATCCTCGTAGAAAGTGGCTCCTACCTGAAAAAATTTGACGAGTGATGCGAATTGCATCTACCGTCAATGAATTGATGTTGTTGGACTGAAAGTATTAGAATCTGGGGAGTGGGAAAATTAAGTCGAATTTACACAAATCTAGTGGATTAAATCCACTTTCGAAGAGAATTTGTGTAATTATACCGGTGAACATATGTTAGTCTGTGCAGATGAGGGTTATGGTCATGGATTGTCTACAGTCAGGATTGATTTAGGTCGGGGGATACAAAAGTCTTCGGGATTGTATTGACCTAGTTGTGCTATGAGCGGGTTGTCGGAAAATCTGGCTTTCTTATAGAGACTAGTGGCGTGTTTGTGAATAAGGGTGGAGATGGGTTCTAGTTTGGCGTCTGCGTGCAGTCGCCTGTTGGTGACATAGAAGGGGGCGTTGAAAATGGAGCGGAGGTTTTTGTTCTGAATAATTTGAACTTTGTTCATGTATGTGTTTGCACGTACCGTCAACAGAATGAGCGACGCGCGGGAATCTCGTTAATTTTACATGTAAATTTTCAAACTTCAAAATCGATTAACTTAAAATTTTGATAATACCTCCTCAAGTTTAAATTATATCAGTAAACTATATAAACCTTCCTCTTTGCAATAGGAAATTTTCAATTTATTTGGAGCGGCCACACTTAGGCCTCCGTACCCTATTTTTGGATACATAGAAAATCTACTTATTTAACATGGGCTCCGAACCACGTTAAACGAACTAATATCTATTAGTAGCATCTGCCAAATGTCTCTTATTAAGCATACATAATATGTTTATGTATTTACAAAGCATGTCTGATATAAAGCTGTACATACATACAGCATTGGCCATAATAGTCGGCCACCGTAATAAAACCGTAATATTTTAATAATACAAATGACAATCACAATTTTTGTAAAATCAGTTTAAAATTAAATTTTTATTATTGAATTTATAAAACAGGGGTTGTTTTAACTTTAGTACCTCAAAGTTTGATTCATCTGACCAAACTACTTTCTCCCAATCCGCAACGCAACGCAAATTTAGGTGTTCACGGGTCAACTCTAGTCTCTTTTTTTTGCTTTTTCCGAAAGCCATGGCTTACGCCGGGGTTTACAACCCCTCAGGCCTGTTTCTGTAAGCCGTCTTCTAATTGTTCGTGCCGAAATTGATGGCCCACCGTCTTCACGCATTTGGTTAGCTAGCGCTTTCGACGTCATTTTGCGATGTCAAATACTCACGCGTCGCAACACCCGGTCTTCAGAAGGGGTTGCTATACGTTTTCTACCACTTTTCGTTCTCGATTTGAACGAATTTAGTTCTTCGTAACTTTTAATTGTATTTTGAACCGCATGCCATGAACATTTAATTTTTTTATTTTTTTGAGTTTGATTTAACCCTTGCGAATGTAAGAGCATTATTTGTGCCCTTTTACTTTCACTCAAATCGCTATTTTTTGGCATATTAAATTATTTATATACCTTAGAAATAATTTTAAATATTTTAAACACAAATGTACACCAGAAAATTTGAAACTAACTGAACGGTCGCTTTCTTTAAACTAAACAATTTTGTACATTTTAAGATATTTTAATTTTTATTTCATTTTGGTATCATAACCTTGGTTTTAGCACGGAAATGGGGGCATAATATGGCTTTTATAGCCCGAGGGCCTACAAAGTTGCTAAGCAATGACAACAATATCAAAACAAAAGAGTTAGTCCAGACTCTATTTTTTTGCGCGATTGATCTGAAATTTTGCATATGCCTTTCTACCGACAATTCACGGGGGGAGTGTTATGCGAAGGGGGAGAATTTTTTGCTCAGTTTTTCGATATCTAGTGCCGTTTTCGAGTTATTGCTAAATAAAAAATTAATTCTCGCCCCTCCAAGTTTCTCGCCATAGGAACCATGGCACACCAAAAATTCATAGCACAAACAAAATGACATGATATTTTTTCTCAAAATATTTAATTCTTCAATTTTGACAATTCAAGTACCAAGTACCAATATGAAATAAAACGTTGTATGTACCACGGGCACAATCAGATTATAGCCCTCGGGCAATTTAAAGCCCTCTGCTAATGCGTCGGGCTTTAAATTTCCCTCGGTGCTATAATCTATTGATTGTGCCCTTGATACATAAATAACTATTATGGCCCTCATAAAAATAATAAGGAACAAAATTTTCTTTGTATTATATCACAATGCCATTCAAGACTACCTGCTAAAAATAAACCGGTCAAATATTGCACTGAAAAGGAATTTACCGCTATTTTATAGGGTGGCCCACTAATATGGCCAAGGCTTACATGGAAATGTTTGCCATTATTTTACAACCACATTAATGGAGAATATACGTACTAACATAAGTGTTCGTACTTCCGTGGGCGGTAGTTAAATATTACACAATATTATGTAGGCTTATTTGCTACACCTCATTAGGGGCCGTTCATGTATTACGTAAGACGTTTAGGGGGAGGGGGGGGGGTAGCTGACATATTATTTTTTCTTACTCGAGGGAAGGGGGGTCAAGACAATTTCTTACGTAAGATTTAATTTTTTTAATTAAATTTCAAAATTTGAAAATTATTTAATCTAATTTAGGTGCTGTTGGTATTAATGTTAATGTGAAACACAATACTATTAATTATTTATTTTTTAGACCGATTTTGGATGTTTTTCGCAATTTTCTTACACTATAAAGTAAATTATTTTTTAATAACATTTTTTTTAATATAAAATAAACATAATATCTTCATTAATTTCACTTTTAATATTTAATATCTGGCTTCTCATTGGGTAATAATTTATCTTACGTAAGATTAGTGTGGAGGGGGGGTATACATTTTCTTATTTTTTCTTACTAGGGGGAGGGGGGGTCCAAAAGTAGGAAAAAACGTCTTACGTAATACATGAACGGCCCCTTACACATATATAATATTATGTATATAATGTACAAAACATGTCTGATATAAAGCTGTACGTACGTGGACATTTTTGCCAGTCTCGACAGCCACGCAGATTTAAAATTTGTATTAACATTTTATCGCGAAAAACATAATTGTGCTGTTATTACTCGAAGTTTGGGTTCAAGATGTCTTCTGCGATGATCTTTTGTCTAAGGTAAATGGAATTTTTAAAATGCACCTCATAATCAAATTAATATGTACTTTTCAACATACGTAAGATAATATTTCAACTTTTCGATCACTCGTTAACTCAAAAATCAATACAATTTTTTATCGGAATTTGAATCAATGTTAAATGCTAATTTTTCGTATGCTCTTGAGGAATTTCAAGACAACCTAAAACTTGACGTAAAGATTTTTTTCTCCAAGACAGCAGAAAATTATATTTTTCTTTGTTATTTATCACCGCGAAATTCAGCAATTCTGGTACAATCTAAGTAATTAAAGTAACTTGATGTAAAATGTTCCGAAAGTAAATTTTTCACATTTTATAATAGTTATATTATTCACATAATATATTTAAAAATAATACTAAATTTTACTTAATTGCAATCTTCATTTCAGTTTCATCAAAATGGCTACAAAATTAAAGATCATCGAGGAGAAGTAATAAGTTATAGTAAGAAATATTTCAAAATTCTTGACATTAAAACTTTTAAATATAATCGTTCTACCCCAGCCTTGAATGCTACTGTAAACTTGAAAATCGATGTGTTCGACAAAATCGAGGTAATGATAGTTTTGCTTTTATTACCCTAACACCAAAGTCTAAAATGGAAGCACTTCGTTATTGAAAACTATCACCGTATCGGCGCAGTATTCAATTTAGATTTGAAATTTATTTTATTTACTACATGACGGTAAAATTTAAAAGTAAATTAATTGTTGACCAAAACATTAAATGCTGTCAAGTAGCCATAAAGCACCGACGATTCTCAGAGCAAATTTTTAGTTTATCGTGCTGCCATTTTGGTATGGTGCACCTTGAAAAAATAAAAAACTCAGAAACAAAAATGTTTGTACATTTTTAGGTACTCGTGCAAGCCTACAAATTTTTGAGCAACGAGTATCGACACTTTCCGGTCCGTCTACAAGTCAACCTCCCAAAGCCTATTAATGCAAACGTAGTAGGTGTAAAAGGAGCAACTAATTGTGGCAACGTTACATTTGCTAATTCGTTTCAAAAGGTTTTCCAAATAATTTTTAGTAATAAATATGTCTCAAATTTTAGGATGTTACATACCACGCCTGTAACTTTGTCGTCGATGAAACTCACCTTCCTCCACTTATTCCCAGTGGTAGATATAAAGCTGATGCAAGATTACCTTACTTAAATGAAGAAATAGCAACCCTATACGGTTTTGGTGAAATATACACTCCAATTGAATACCCAAAGGATTGAAAACTGCACAAAACATGGACCTGCCTATTGATTGCACCTGTTTATTGCACTTCATTTAATTTCTTTGTGCACGTGAAAATTAATTAATATTATAGTTGTTTCTTTGGGGCTAGTTTACAAATTTTTTAAGATTTTACAGGGCTACAAATTCAATGTGGTAAATTTCTGGTATTACAATATTTGTTAATGAAAAGAACTCTAAACAAATTTGTTTAATTTATTAAAACTTACATAAAAAAGTGGAACGGAATCCCCATAGTTTATCTACTTGAGCCTCAACCCTATACATCAGTACAACCCTATACCTCTTTCTTCCGACTGCTTGAGGTGTCATTATGGAAGAGGAGCTAATCGCAAATAATACGTCAAATGTACTTTATTTGTTTCACATAAAACTGACTATCCGTAATTGTCATAACTAAGAAATATTTTAAATAAATGAACTGATTATTTATTGAGCTGGTAACCTCAAGATTCTTCTTTTTGAATGGGAGTTCTTAAATCGGAGTTGTAACTCCGTAATCGTTCGATTTACAACATAAACGTATAAAGGCTTTTTTCTAGAAAATTTAGTGTACTTTACTTTCATTATCTTCACATTTTGCTCTAAATTGCACTGAAACCGAGATATTCAAGAATATTCGTAAACATATCATTCGTCGCGTGGTTTTCCTCTGTGGCGGCGAAATCCTGGGTCACTAGAGGGTGCAAAATTAGTACGCGTTTTTAAAGGTCCTAATAAAGAGAATAAAATTTATTCCAGCTTGCCCCCATTTATTTACTCAGTAGCCCCTTTTGAATGCGTTGTCCACTGACCTACATAATATATTTAGAAATAATACAAAATTAGACTCAATCGTAATCTTCATTTCAGTTTCATCAAAATGGATACAAAGTTAGAGATTATCGTCTCAAAGATTATCGTCAAAGTCTCGAGCTTTAGGTCGGTCGTCTGCTATCGTCCGAACCATTTTAAAAAGTAACTGTGGTCGTTTTGCTTTATTTGCCCTAATGCCAAGGTTTAAAATGGAAGCACTTCATACTTGAAAACTATAATCGTGCTGGCACCGTAGCCAGCACTTCTTTGCTTTTTCAGAAATATTTAAATGTGATGCCTATTTTATTTACATTACGGTAAAATTTAAAAGTAAATTAATTGTTGACCAAAACATTAAATGCTGTCAAGTAGCCATATACCATCAACGATGCTCAAAGCAAATGTTTAGTATAATATCTTGCTTCCATTTTGATTTGGTGTACTATGAATATTGAAAACTAAGAAACAAAAATTGTAAATTTTTAGATACTCATACAAGCCTTCAAATTTTTGAGCAACGAGTATCGACAGTTGTAGATGTAAAAGAAGCAACTAGGTGTGGCAACGTCACATTTCCTTATTCGTTTCAAAAGGTTTTGCAAATTATTTTTGGTAATAAATATGTCTCAAGTTTTTAACTTTCAGGATGTTACATATCACGCCTGCAACTTTGTTGTCGATGAAACTCACCTTCCTCCACTTATTCCCAGTGGTAGATATAAAGTTGATGCAAGACTACTTTATTTTAATGAAGAAATAGCAACCATATACGGTTTTGGTGAAATATACACTCCAATTGAATACCCAAAGTATTGAAACCTGCACAAATATTGGAACTGCCGATTGTGTTTATAGCACTTCTTAAAATTAATTAAAATATTGTTACATAAATATGTTTACATAGTGAAAAGTAAGCAATCCAAATTATTGTTTTTTTTGCGGTGCCAGTTTATAAATGTATTGAAGGGTGTTTAGGGATAATAATGCAATATGGCGAATTTATAGCAATATATAATAATTGTTAATAAAAAGAACTCTAAAGGAATTTGTTTAATTTATTGAAATTTACACTTGCACAAAAAAGTATAGCAGAATCCCCATAGTTTATCTACTTGAGCTTCATTTATCGGTACTTTTACACAAAGAAAGTCGGATATTACGGAAAGAAAGAAGTATATTGAATGCGTAAAATTTCGGAAAAATTGAGTTAAAAAAATTTACTCAAAGAAACTCGAAGATAGAAATGCACGGCACCGTCAAAATGAACACCCAACACAAATTACAAACCAATTAAGAGATTTCTGTAAGAAAACGCCGTTTACAGAATTCGATTTACACGGTCGCGTTGCGTTACGCAAGCCTTTGTTATGTCATCGTCTTTTTAATAAACAAAAACATTATCAGTTGACCACATTATATAAAGATTAATCAAACTTGAAATGTTCGATAAGAAATGTAAAACTTTTATGCGACGTTAAAGAAATGAAGAAATGCTCCCTCGATGTATTGTCCCCACTGTGAAGCATGGGACCGGTTCCATTCTTTTGTGGGATTGATTTTCTTTCACTGGTACCGGAGATTTTGGTAATATTGATGACATTATGAAAAAATAAAATTATGTGGAAATTTTGATGGTATAACCATTATAACCTTATGATGAATACTCCTATCAGTTCAGGAGACGAAGAACTGGAAGCTGGATTGGAAGCCTTTTGTGTTTCCTTTCCGTGGCCCAGTCTTGGATGGTTTGTGAAGAATAATAATTCTCCGTTAGATATGGTACTGTGTAAACTGTTTGGTAAATTTGTACATTAAAATTTTCAAATAGTATAACATCAACTTGCAAGTAAGTTTAATTAAAAACAAAATTATTTTCTTCGTGACAAGAATTACCGAACTTAGAGGTTTGCACATCTGTTTTTAAAGAATTCGAACAAATACTTAAAAATTGTGTAATTTTGTCAACTCACCCAGTGCTTTGTTATATCATTGGTAGAAATTTATATTTTGTATTATAATAATGTAATTCAATGTTGGGTATGTTTAAAACATTGACGTTATTTAATTTGCCAGAGCTCTAAATGAATAAAGAATTGTAGCAAGAAGTAAAAAAAGCATTTAGATATATTTAGATTTGATTAAATTTATATTCCAATATTTTAAGATTACCGCAAATAATGAATAGCAATAACTAAAATTCCGTCATCTCTGCATCCTCATAATCACGAAATTGAATTCAAAATATGATTCAGATCTATTTAATTTTCAAATAAGCGCCAGATTTTTGATTTTTATTAACAAAATATTTTTGTTTAATTTATATAATATTTTTCGTAGAGAATATTGGTTTTATTGAACATTTTTTTTGTAAAAGTAACTGAAAATTAATTGTATCGGGGATACAAGTCCTCCATAATTACTAATCTTGGTCTAGAAATATTTCATATTCCTTAAAAAAAATACCCTCTTAGGAAACTAAATTATTTACAACCTGCAATTTTTTAATTATTATCGTCATCCTTTCTTGTAGTTCGATTCCAAAAATTGGTTGTTACAAGTTATATGTGCCTGTTATTTGTTTACATCTTTGTACAATAAAAATGTTTTAAAAAAATTTGTTGCGTTTTATACAATGGGCAAAAGTTGTTGGTTGGTTGGTTGGATGGTTTAATTGCTGAGTTTCTCCATAGATGTTGGTCCAATTAATGTACGGTCATTTAAATTAGTTTTGCCAATCCATTAGTACAGCAAAGGTTGAGATTTCTGAAAAATGAAAAAGATAATTACCAAATAACGTGGATTATGGAAGCAGTCAAATGTCCCTAAACAAAAGAACAATTTCTGCACATAAAAAAAGTTTTAAAAAATTATTATTGCTTTTCTTCCTCAAGTCTGGCCCTTGAAATACTTTTGGGTGGAAATAAGATTTTTTTTGCATAGACTCTTTAGTTTAGTATGGCAAAAGAGCCCTTAAGTTATCGGCATTGGGTTCGGACCGGAATAGAGATAAATTTGCCCAAGGTTCCAAAAATCATAGTCATGAATAATTGGTCCTTTCTCATAGGTACATCCAATGTTCAAAATCGGTATTAGTAAAATTAAGCTAATTGTAAGTAAGTGCCAAGTTCAACTAAAAAAAATTAGAATGTGGTAACCCCAATAGTTTTGGAGATTATGGTTTTCTAAAAAGTTCAAATTTAAATTTCATTTTTTGGAAATAATATTTTTCTAAGATTCCTATAATTAAAAGTAATAAATGAAAGTTATCGAGTACTTAATTCTACGCAGTTTACATAAATTTCACCGTAAGAATTTTTGTTCCTCTTGGAGTATCTTCAAAACTATCAAGGCTAGAATAATTTTTTTTAGCTTTACTCACAATTTTACTATACTTAAAACGT
This sequence comes from Podabrus alpinus, assembly GCA_932274525.1. NCBI lineage: Eukaryota > Metazoa > Arthropoda > Insecta > Coleoptera > Cantharidae > Podabrus > Podabrus alpinus. The sequence continues at coordinate 48,714,569 of OW026456.1, read as the reverse complement.
TATCTTATTTTTTTACGTGGGCTGCACCAAATACAAATAAATGATGAAAAAATGATTCCCAGAAAAAACCTTTAAGAAACGGTAAAAAGTATTCAATTTTATCTCTATTAGGGCTAGAAAGTTGTTCTACTCATAGTTTGCAGGAAATTTAATCTTCTTTCATTTATTTGCACTTGACCCACACCAAATTTTTGACGAAATTTGGTTCATACTATCACTAATAAATAAAAAATATATACAAATTTAAGGATTTGTCTCAAAGGGCATTTGTTTTTTACTTTCCGAATCCCTTAGGTAAGGAAAGTATTGTTATCAGGCAAAATTTGGCCACATCAGATTTTTTTGATAGATTTTCATGCTTTGACGTTCCCTGAATCCATTATGATCATTTTTGGAAGGATGCCTGTGCGTACGTTTGTGAACACGATAGCGACTAAACGAACCAACCAAATCATTCCAAATTTTGAATGTAGAGATTTTTCCTGCCATAGCAGGAAGCCAGATGAAAATAAATTAAATCCCTTGAAGGGAAGGAGGGGGGGTGTTACTTGAAGCTATTATGACATTATTATGCATCATAACTTCGAAACGAAATTAAATATGTAAAAATATTAAGGACCAAATATTACCGCTATAGAATTTTTTACATTGTTTGTCCAATGAGATTTTCTATAAAATTCAAAAATATACAGTGTTTAAAATTTTATTGCCAAATTTTTTTAACGCATTCTACTAATAAAAAGAAGATGAAAAGCTTCTAACAACATGTGTCCGGAAATTCTTCGTTTGTAAGATATGGGCATTCAAATGTGTTTTCTGTCTATTTTGACAAAATATTAAAATTGAAAAATATAAAATTTTTAATGATTTACTGTTGAAATTATGTAGCAAACTTATTAAACAATATAATTTACTTCTGTTCGGAAAGTTATCTTGATGGCCACATCAGATTTTTTGTTTTAGTCCTTCAAAAAGTAAAAAAATTTGTGTGCAGACTTGAAGCAAAACGACTGTAACTTCATCCACGGTGGCTAAATTTAAAAATAAAAATGTTCTGCAAAGGTAAATGAACATTCTATTCAAATATTCAAACTTATTTTATTTTATCGATCCTTAAATGGGTTAATTTTCTAATATTAACCCTATTTCAACCCCTATTTTTCTAAACAGGTCTTTGTTTTTCTTAATTTTTAAATATTTTTTTTTGTGCTGATTATGTGTCCCAAATTTGATCGTGGGATGAGGTTGGGTTCGGTTACTATAATAATTAAATTAAAAATTAAGAGAAACTGACAAAAATCAGCTTTTCGCCGATTTCTCGACTTCCATGCAACTTTACAGAAAAAGTAGTTAGATATCAAATTAAAGCTAATTAATTTTCCTCAAAAAAGCTTTTAAACATATTTTTCGTGAGATTTGCATTCACATACTAATAACCGTTCAAAGTTGAGCTAAGTCGAGAACGATTTTTAATTAATTGTATAGGATTTTCAGCATAAATATTTATTATCATTTTTGATAAATTTATGACAGTTTCGTCATCATCATTTGCTGTGCAAGAGTGTTGGAGTTCTACTTATATCGTTTGATGCGAGTCAAGAAGTCTTCGTCAATATCGACATTAATTCGTGCACGACTGCCGCTTGACAGCCTCCACAAATTTCTGAGCAATAAAGTCCAACCTTTTTGCAAATGCAAACTCATTTATAATCTTTTTGTAATTTGCAAGATATTAATTTAAAATAGAAGCTCATGTGCCGGAGTACCTTAACTCAGCTTTAGTCGGTCATTACTTGGTGAACTACGAATTAAATTAACTTGATTTGAATTAAATTGAGTAAATTAACTCATTTAGTGGTGGATAAAATAAAACGTGGTTGAATATTTGCATAGAATACTCATTTACCTTTACAGAGAGACGGTCATTGGTCTAGTAGTTACAGCAATGTACTACTAATGCTATAGACCCCGGTTCAAATCCGGAGAGAGTCAAAAATTTATTTCTGACTTTATCTTCATCTATGGCCGTCTCCGACCACAGCAGTGGCCTACTGTGATTGCTGGTTGAGTTACGGGCGGAGAGATTTCTGGTTGGTAGAAATTTCTTGCTCGGCTCAGCTCTCCAGTGAAAACATAAAGGCTATGTGGTCAAACAGCCTGGCATCTTCTTCGACATATGCAGACTCTGTGGATCGGAAGTTGAATCAAGCCGAACACATTCTGTAGCTGCGATGCCTTAGCCTGATCCAGGCTAAAAAACATCTGGGACAAACCCAAAGGGTACAACAAAGACTCTCAGGAATATTCTGTGATGTGCTAGATAAATGCTAGCAAATTTGAATTTCCTGAATACCTAATAGTAGGGGAACAAAAGATCAATACTGGTCGCAGTTCAAGAAAGGCCCTTGCGGCCAATCGACCCCTGAGTACATTACCATTACCTTTACAGAACATTTTACATTTTTAAATTTAGACCACTGTGGATGATGTTCAAGTCGTTTTCCTACAAGTCTACACACAAACTTTTTCACGGACCAAAACAAAAACATTCCTTAAATTTGTATTTTTTATTTATTACTATGATGGTGTGTACCAAGTTTCATCAAAATTGGCGTGGGCCAGTCAGGTCAATTCTTCAGTTTATGTGAGCTTTTAAATGAGGGTCCTCCCCATCCTTTGAGCTTCAAAGGTTTTTTTAGAACAATCTCAGGAGGGGCTGTAGAAATGCTAACCTATAACTAATTCCCGTTAACCACAATGGACAGTTGAAATATCATGAAGGATTGATTTTGCAGTATGTCGGTGAATATGTTATGTTTACTTTTCCAAAAATCATTCCCCACGATGACGTCATATTGATAAGGTTTTTGTTTAGTTATATAATAACTTTAAAGAATAAGTGTGCAGGACCCACAATAATTATTATATAAAATAAATAATATATTTAATACTATGTAGTTGTGACAGTTCAACCCTCAATTGTGGAATTTTTTTCTGAATAGAACATAGAAGTTCTTAGTTTTTCTACTGAAAGCAAAGACGATCCATCAAAGATTAAAAAAAAATCTCTCAACCTTCCCTTGGTCCATTTTACAAGACACGGTGGTCGGCCCCCATAGACTACATAATCATCCCACAGAATATTTAAAAAGAAATGTTGATAAAATACTTAAAAATGTAATTGAGAATGCGAGCATTTCTAACAAAATTTTTCAACTACTAGAAATGTCAATATATTATAATTAACAACAAATGTGTACATACCTACAGGTGAATTTCAAGTAATTCATTTTATTTAATTGCTTTTTATTGCGTTATCGGACTTGAACAATAAATTCCATAAAATCCTATGCTTGGCTTCATGATGCGAAACAAAAGTTGGGTTATAAATATGGTGACCATATGTACTTATTTTAGTAGGACAGTACTCTTATTTAGAACGATGTCCTATGTACTTAAAAACTTCTCCAAGTACTTACAAATGTACTTATTTTTTGTACACCCGCCGGGGGGGGGGGGGGGGGGTGCCACCCGACGCTGACCCAAACCTCATGGTTGTTTGCTTCAGTGCAACCCCAGAAAAAAAAAAGGTCATCAATCGTAATCGTCGTATATTTAGGTACGCCGCACAGTGTGGTGAAATGGGGTTTTTGTGGACAAACGGTTGTTGAGCCTTCAATTTTAGGGCAAAAAATCTGGAAGTTGTCTTACTATATCCTTAATATATAATTATATAAAAATGGATGTATTATGTTCCCTATACTCCTAAACCGTTTGACCGATCGGAACCAAATTTGGCACAGTTATTATGTAGGTCCCTGCGCATGTTTTTGTATTAAAATAGTGCAAAAATTCGCAAAGGAAAGGAAAGTTGATTTCGAGATTTCCCATAGGGACGCGCATGAATGGATTATCGAGATTCCTTAAAGGAAGGCAAGCTACTCGAAATCAACTTAAAAACAATAATGAATGCTGTCAAACTGTCAACCGATCGACAATGCAAATACGCGTGCACGTGAAATTTGGTGTAGAAGTTATTTACAACGCTACGAAAAACATAGACTACTTTAGTACCTTGGAGTGAGGCCGAACAACCACATCCGACACGGTCTAGATGGCTAAAGGCGGCCGGTAGGCCGACTGTGCCAGCTAGTCCTTAATAGAATAGAAGAAAACAATAATTTTTGTGTTTTCCCACAAAATATTGCATAAGCCTCGATTCGAAATTCTAAAGTTCGTCATTTTAAAATAGTTTTCAATTGTTTTTAATATCTTTCTGTATCGTCCGTTCTGCTTATGTATTGTTTACATGGGCATTTGGGAAAAATTTATTGATTTGTTAATCCAATAATACCTTCGGTAAAAATTGGATAAGTCTCAGTAAAAACACTCTTGTGTTCGCATCTGCAAGTATCTGCAGCTGAAATTTGGAGGGCAAGTACTAGAGATACCAATGATACCATAAAAAATTTTCGGTGTGTCTCATGCGTGCTCACACAACTAAAAGTTTAAGGGCAGTTAACATTTAAAAAAATCGAGTTTTTAGGTCGAAATTAGGTCTACAAACCGTTAAAAATGTAATTCTTTGTTTTGTTTTGGCACTTGTGTGCTAGTAACGAGGAACAGAAATAATATTTCAACTTGAAAACTGAAAAAAAATAATGAATTTTCGTTTTTAAGCAAAGTTAAAGTACCTATGTATACGGTACATAATGTATATAAAAAAGGTTGACTTTGCCCCATTTTTTCGACACTTTCCAAGCGCATTTTTTATGATTTTTATTGTGTTCCTGAATCCTTGGGATGTTCCTAGCAAAAAACTATTATTAAACTGACCAAATGAATTACTTTAAAAATCACCATTTGTACGCCTCCACCACACTGTGCGCCGTTAACCTTTTTTTAGGTATTTACCGTGTTTCGCCGAAATGTACTTTTTTTTCATAAAAATAATATGGTCACCATAGTTATAAACCATCAGTCCTGAAAATTAACTCGGAAGTTTGACGTATTCATCGCAACATTAACATTTAACTTACCAACCATAATTATGTAAGTAATAACTACATGCAAAATTCATTTATAATATCATAGACCAGTGCAGAAGCTTTTGAAAATGATAAAAAGTGAACAAAAATAGCAGTAGGATGAAACCCATTGGAAAAGGAAGAGAATATAACAAAAATGAAAGGAAAAATAATTTACGGGCGATCTGAGGTCGGGAAGTGGAAGGGGGTGAGTTTTAAGGGTAGAAAACTGTTTTTCTCGATTTCCGGCAAAACCACAAGTCCTATGGAAAAAAGTTAAATAGCAAAGTTGTAGGTAATAAAAAGATCTACAACTTTTGTATTTACACTTTTTTCACATAACCTCAAAATTTATGTGAAAAATTCAAATAACCAAGTTTTTGGTTTTTAATTTTTATCTTTTACAAAAAAAAATTTTTTTTCACGAAATTTGGTGAAAACTTACCTTTTTATGTCCCAAACACACTGTAATTTTTTTGATTTAAAATATTTATTTTTTCACCTTATTTTGACTTAATATCGAAAAAGCACCCTAATTTTCAATCGAAAATTCTCGCGTCAAAATATCTGCTTTTTTAAAAAACTCGGTGGGCTTTTTGTTCGTTGAAATCTCTACTTTTCGATGGTGTAAAAAAATATACATTACTATGGTAAATATTCTCAAAAAATGCAAAGAAACGAAAACAACTCGAATCAGAAATTTTTTTTTCTTAAAACATCATGTACAATTTTGAGCTATTTATTAAAATTTATACTTTAATTACTCGAAAAACGTAAGATTCCGTGTTACATTGATAAACAAAAAATTGCAAGTCGAAATAAACCACATCGTTCATGAAAATACACGTGCAGGCTGAGTTACTTTAAGAGAATTGTGACAAAGCTTAAAATTTTCGGATTCGAGTTTTTTTCGTTTCTTTGCATTTTTGAGAATATTTACCAGAGTAATGTATTTTTTTTTACACCATCGAAAAGTAGAGATTTCAACGAACAAAAAGCCCACCGAGTTTTTTAAAAAAGCAGATATTTTGAAGCGAGAATTTTCGATTGAAAATTAGGGTGCTTTTTCGATATTAAGTCAAAATAAGGTGAAAAAATAAATATTTTAAATCAAAAAAATTACAGTGTGTTTGGGACATAAAAAGGTAGGTTTTCACCAAATTTCGTGAAAAAAAATTTTTTTTTGTAAAAGATAAAAATTTAAAACCAAAAACTTGGTTATTTGAATTTTTCACATAAATTTTGAGGTTATGTGAAAAAAGTGTAAATACAAAAGTTGTAGATCTTTTTATTACCTACAACTTTGCCATTTAACTTTTTTCCATAGGACTTGTGGTTTTGCCGGAAATCGAGAAAAACAGTTTTCTACCCTTAAAACTCACCCCCTTCCACTTCCCGACCTCAGATCGCCCGTAAATTATTTTTCCTTTCATTTTTGTTATATTCTCTTCCTTTTCCAATGGGTTTCATCCTACTGCTATTTTTTTCGGTTTCAAAAATTATCGGCACTGGTCTATCAGATGATTTAAATAAAATAAATTAACATTGGATTTGAAGTCGCATCATAATCAGCTGTTCAACCACAAACACGCGAAATGGCGGGATGAAATAAAGTTGTGTGCAACTGCGCCGGTGCGGTAGCGTCCGTCGGTTTGAAAATACATTCAAAATGGATAAAAATAAATCCGTTCATGCATCATTGTGCAAAATTTCATAAATTACACCTACATTTTATAATGTGAGATATTGTTTTGGTACCGCTCTCCCAGTTTAATAAATTAAAAACAATAAATCGCGGTAGCCAAGCAACCCATGACATTTTTCGTTTTCAATTTACCATTTATCAACATGAATGGTTTGATGGCTGATGTTGATCAATTCTTTTTAATTTAATAATTAAAACGTTTTAGTTTTTAGTGTAATCGCGAACATTGAGGTAAATTAAATTTGATGTATTTTGTAAATTCACTTTCTAGCTATAAGTTGTAAAAACTTCAAATTTAGGTATCATCATGAACGCTTCTAACAAATTTTGTGGTTTGTAAAAAAAATTAGAATTGATTTTTCTATTAATTCTTGTAGATGAAGGCAAACAACATCGTGGAATGACACTCGAGTTACCGGAACCAACTACTCCCGATTCAGCTTCCTCGATGAAAGTTAACATTTTTTCAAATCCCTGTAAGTAAACTCCCTTTTACCTAAATTATTGTAAAACAAACCGTTTCAATTTTCTTTTTCTGATTTATTTGCCAACATCGTAAATACTGATGACAGCAAACCCAGCAAACCTGTATGCCATCTCATGTTCGGCAAAAATTTCCAATGTTATTAATGACAACAAATATATTTTTCAATATACAGATTGTTACATATTTAAGGAGCGATTACTCTTTTAGTATTTATAGATAATAGGGTTAATAGGTAGTTAACCTTCCAGAGGTGGCGCCAAGTCTGACAGACTTTATTTTTTTTAATCATGCGACAATTCTTGCTGATCAATCGCAAAACGTCTTACTCATAGGTACCTTCATATTTCAGTTACCAGTATCACGTCGTGAAATATTGAGGCTGTATTTAGGCATTTGTCAAAGTAATTCGATTAAAAGTCTAACAGAATGTCAAAACGAAAAAAAAAAGTCCCACCTGTTTAGATTCTTTGAATAACCCATAAATCAGAATGTTTTATTATATTTTAAGCCTTGTTCAACGAAAAATTAATTTTAAAATACTTAGTTTAATTTTTTTATGTGTTTTATTTCAAAATATAAATATGACATGTTTTTTTTGTACCGATGTTTTACGTTAATTTACAATATATAATGTTTATGTCATACATAATGTTTTTTAATACAATAAAAGGTTCACTTTAATCACCTTTTGCCATTATTGCTCAGCAAAAATACCTACAAGTACTTTTTTTTGTAAAAGTCTGTAAGACCCGGCGCCACCTTCCGTGTTTAGAAATGGTGCGCCACTTCTGCAGGGTTAATAGGGCAAAATTAGTTCTTTTTGCGGATGACGCGCTCTTGTATTTTGTGGTGATTGTAGCATTTATTTTCATTTTAAACATCGTGGAATGCTACAAAGGAAAATAACATCATCAGGCGACCTAAAAAGTTCAACATTAGTTTGTTTATTTTATTCAATCTACTTATTCAGACTTTCGAAGTACCCTGTACTTAACTTTCGCATTTTTGAAATTCAAAATTGATAACTTTGCAAGGTCGTTCTGACAATCAGAGAGAGGTCTGAGATAAGCAAGCAGACAAGTGCGTTTTACGAAAAGTTCGTGGTAGTTTTTCGGAAAAAGTAGACAAGTTTATAAGCCGATATCTGGGTCTTTCTACGATTTGATAAGTAATCAGTTACGGTTGTAATTTACCCAGGGCCTATTTTTGATTCAATTGGGCCCCAAGGCCCAAGCAAAATTTCGGGCCCCCTATCCTATATATACGACTTTCCAATAAGAATTTTTCTGTTTACCTTTGGCACCTTTTCTTCATGAAAAAAATGTTTGATGAAAATTAAATTTTCAAATGAATTGAAAAATGGTTTCAATGATTGTAAACAATTAAATAAGAACTTTAATTGGACAAAAACATAAAATAGGTAATACAAAAAACTGATAATATTTCAACAATATTCAAACAAAATCAACAACACAACAAAAAATAAAAATAATAGAAATTTCTGCTTTTGGGGTACAACGAACAAAATAAAGAATTATCAATAAAAGAAATAACTAATTAATATTTTTTTTACGTACCTTCATTTCAGAAAACTTATCTATGATAGCATTAATTTCTAATGTGTCCAGAATATCGCTTTCTACGTTAAGAATGGCCAAAGATGAGACATTTTCTTCATTCAGTGAGTTCCTCAAATATGATTTCACCCTTTTTAACGTAGAAAATGATCTCTCGCCGGAAGCATTACTGATAGGAATAGTTAAATATATACGCAACAATACCTCAACATTAGAAAAGGTTGACAAAATATTGTTATCGATTAAAAATTTCAACATTTCCTGAGGGTCTTTAGAGGAAATGTCATTTGAATCACAAAGGGCTTTGAATTGTACAATTTCATCCACTAAATCTTCAGTAGCATCCACATCCATATGGTAATATTTTTCAATATTTTTTATAGATACATAAAATCTATCATCCGATGGTTCAGTAAAAAATAGCTCAAAAACTTCATTTACACAATCATAGGCTTGCATTCTCATTTTTAACTCCGAAATCAACTTGTCACATATAGGAAAAAAAGTATTTATTTTAAAGTTCTCAGCACCGCTCAAAGTGATGTCTTGTGCAGGGCCTTCATCAAAACACTGCTTTCTCTTACGAACTCTTGAAATCTCATCCTTATAAACATTATTATTTGGCTGATTTTTTTTGGCTTCTTCCTCAATTTCATCAAACTGTTCTCTAAAATGCTTGACAAATTCAATCAATCCACTATATAGTGTACAAGCTGCAGTTAGATTGGCTTGATTTTCTTGTAGAGATTTACTGGTGGAGTTTATCCTGTCTAGGATTCTTTTCCAAATTGCTGTCATCAGGGCAAATTCAAATGTGTTCATTTTGTGAAGTAGATCTCCAGCTTCTGTTCTGGTGGATTTTTTTTGGTTTGCATCGTCATTTAGCTCTACTAACGCTGATTTTAGCTCACAAAACCTTTAAAAAAACATTTTTCCAGTAGTTTTTCTCCTGCAAGTAACTTTTTTCTATTTCTGTATCTATCCTTCCCTCCATTCGACTTCTAGTAATCATTGTACTGATGGAAGTTATGTGTTCGGAAGACCTTTCGTGGTTTTTCAAGTACTGAGTCGCATTTTTCCAGTCAGTGTAGCCATCGGTACTTAACTTGGCATCTTTTTTCGAAAAAAGTTTGCGAACATAACAATAAACACAGTCCGATTTGGGACTGTAAACCAACCATTCACGAAGGGCTTTTTCGCCGTTTTCTTTAGATTTGTAGAATGTTGAACTTTGTAAGCATCTAGATTTTTTCCCATCCAATTGTTTTAGACACCCACTTATTCTGTCAATATTTTGTTCAGGTCTGTTTTTAAGAACATATTCTTGAAATTCTGATGTTATATTTTGAGGCTAGTCTGCTAGATCACATGGAAATGGTGCAGATTCACTTTGTTGAGGAGTTTCTTCATCAATTTCCATCATTTCCAAAGTACTTACGACGACGTTACCATCAACGTCCGCGTCTTCGTGTTCTTGTATCTCGATGGTACTCCCAATGTTGCTCGTTGAAGCATTTATTTCCTCATCTTTTGAAACACACGTTTGTTTTTGTTCTAGAAGATCATGTTGATTTTCTGGCTCCTTTTTGAGGAATGCCAACATTGCGTTTCTATGTTTTTCTTTTTCATTTTCCCTTACTTTTGCCTTTTTACGCTTCTCACTACCACTTTGGTATTTGTAACTCATGTTCTTCTAAAATTAAAAAATACATTAATGTTGGAGTGATTTGAATTTTTGGGTAATGCAATACATAGTGTCAATTAATATTTATTTTTGGGATTGAACATGTCTATATTCTTGTTTAATGATTATGGTTATTTTGAAATTTTGCACAAGGTATTAAAAATACGAAAATAATATATCAATTATAACTCAAAACTTACCTTAAGTTGAATTTCGATTGGACAATATGAACATCACTACATCACTTGAAAACTGAGCTGAGACTGAACAAAACAAAAATCTAAATAAATGATATCTACAAAACTACCCCACTATAGCACTATAATACTGTCGTCACCATAGATTGCTTGGTATTATCATGTTTTTAAAAATACGCTTGGTCGGTATTGTCAAACACGCGCAAAAATGTACCATATACCGCCAATAAAGATCGCCTTAGGCGACCGCCGTAGCATTTTTTTTCCAAGTAATTCGTCGTCAAAAGCTCTTTCGGCTGATTGCGGCATAAACAAAAACGCCGCGAAAAGATCCGCCAGCGCCGGTGCCGTTTGGTACCTAATGCATTTTTTTATTTGCCAGAATTTACTAATTGAGAATTAGTGACGCTGAATTATAAATCATATCATATCATATCATTATTATACCAATTTAAGCCTAATTCTATTTAATTTCCTTTATCAGATTTGGCTTGTTTTGGTGTGTTCAAATTGAAATTGGAATGGTTTATAATTATTTTTTTGAAGCCTTTTTCGGGCCCCCCTTTCCACCGGGCCCAAGGGCCGGGCCTTATGTGCCTTATGGTAAAATAGGCCCTGGGTACCACCTGTTAATATTTTCCCTCAAGGAAGCTAAAAAGGATCACCGTTTATAATCACGTTTACCTCGATCAACCGCTTACCGCTATTTTGGAGCACTCGTTTGTTATTTTTTCGGATTTTCAACATGAACCTGATAATACCGCTACTGTTTGACACCTGTTCGATTCAACTTTGTTATCAATCGTTCAACCTGATCGCTAATCTATACTGCTACATAACCTCTACAGCGACGTGAATTTCAGAACACCCAAGTTTGGTTACAACCAAAGATCTAATATAAGGTAATGTGGATAGCGCGTGAATGTTTGCTAATGACTCCAACGTAAGAAAAGGATAGATGCTTGGTGTCATGTGACTAGAGGCATAATCTCTGTTGTTACCGTAGGAAATGCATATGCACTTATGTTTTGTCTTGCATTTTATGTAGTCCAGTGCGTAATTTTTCAAATAACATTTATTGTTTTTAAACTAATACACTAATAATTAAATATATTTTAAACAAATATATTTAAACTAAGATAATCATGGTTACGTCATGTGCCGCATATAATTGCACAAATCGCTATAGGAAAGGAACAAATATTTTCTTTCATAGGTAAAATTAATGATTGGTGCAGTATTTTTTTATTGTAATCGCTGTTGTTTATGTTATGTATAGTTTTCCAAAAAATGAAGCTACGAAAAAGGCGTGGGTAATTGCAATGAGAAGAGATAATTATAAACCATCTACTTGTGCAAAGTTATGTGCCGAACATTTTCAGGCTTCTGATTTCATAATTCAATTTGGTCAAAAAAAACTAAAAGTGGGTGCAATACCATCAGTGTTTAAATTTCCTCATCATCTTGTAAAATCTGTTTCTAAACTACGTTCAAGTAGATTAAAAAGTACTGTTAAAAAATGTGAGTCACAAAAGCCTGACTTATCAGTTGAAAACTTAAGCAAGTTTTGGATTGCAAAATTTGTATTTCATCTTTAATTTCTTCCACTTCACAATCTGCTCTATTAAATAGAAAAAATAAAGGAGGTCTCGTAAAACCATCCCAAGATGTTGTTAAAATATGTAAGACTGCAGAAAAAACATTCAGACAGTTTCAAAATTACAGCGATAAAATGTTAGCAAAATATATTTTATTTTGTACCAGATCGCTTAGTGATGAAAATTTATTTTTCAGTCTCAATGAGCATATATTAGATCAGGATCCAATTAATAATCACCGTAATCTTTTGATTTATTTAACATTGAAGGAATATTTCAATATAAGAATTCACCATAAAAATCAAATTTTAAATCAACCAAAAGAGAGAATACGTTCCAAAATGACTAAATTAATACATTTAAACATCAATAATTTTTTCCAACAATATTTGTAACTATTTTTGTACATTAATAACAGTTTTAATTGTAAAATAGATTTACTATCCCTGATCTTACATTAATAATAAATTATGCGACGCGTTGAATCTCTTGCCTAAAATCACGTGGTATAACTCGTCGTTCCTTTATGCAATATATCAGCGTTTCCCAAACTTTTTTGATCGCGACCCGGTACGAGGTTTTAAAATGTTTCGCGACCCACCTTATGAAAAAAAACATTTATTTACAAAACAAATTTTATTTTTTAATAAAAATCAAGTTATTTGTTTGTTTATTTTATAAACAAAAATTGCAAAATAATTATATAACAAAAACATAAGTAATTAAAAAAACATTATCTTCATTTAAAACTTTAGTAAATGAAGTAAACTTTGTTTACAATTTTTGCCGCGACCCAGCAGAATTTTTCTGCGACCCGGTGCCGGGTCGCGACCCACACTTTGGGAAACGCTGCACTATATCCTATTCTTACGGTGGCTTCAATAGTCGCTTCGGCAAGGTTGAATCACGCTCTATCCACATTAACTTATATTAGATCTTTGGTTACAACAAGGTCAACCTCCAGTGCCGTCCCGAGACGAGTTTGGTTAAGGGTGAGAGTTTTTTTAAGTTTAATTTTCGTGTGGGGTTTGCGATACCGCCACAACAATTGTTTTCGTCGTGTATTGGTGCGCCATCTACTACCATCCTAACCTATATTTTGTTTGCATTAATAGGGATGAATCCCCCATGTTATTTTGGTATTGATTTGACGATAACAGTTGTTATCGACGCCAACACAGATAACCACTTGTACGGTGCAACTATTTATATATTTTTTTGTACTGAATGCGACTAGTAATTATATGTTTATTTGTGCTCCGGTGTTTTATTTCACTAGCATTTGCCCTTTCAGGAAAACATCTATTTATAGCGACATAAAGGGTGTGGCGCCTTTATTTTTTTGAATTCAGTTCTAGGGAGCGGGTATTCATCCCCTGCTCGCCTGACCCCCCCCCATAAATTGCTCTACTGTTGAGCTTGCCGTAGCGTCGCTTTTCATAATCACCGGGAGTGCCTCTACTCTACGACCGGGAGGTCGCATGATGATGTTGATGACTGCATTGGGGTTATTAATCAAGAGTTAGAGAAACTTAGTGTATGGTTTCAAATGAATAAACTAAAACTTAATTTGTGTAAGTCAAAATGTATTATTGTAAATGACAGTAGGGGTAGAACTCGTGATGTTATGGTGGAGGGTACTCGGATTGAGGTGGTTAGTCAGATGAAATACTTGGGTGTAGTTGTTGACGATAAATTGAACTTTAAGAGTCACTTTGATTATGTATGTAAAAAAGTAGCGAAGAAATAGCATTTCTTTTTGAAAATTAGGAAGAATATATCGGTTTGGAGCGCAATTAGGATTTTTAATGTGATGATAAAGCCTCATTTTGAGTACTGTTCGTTTGTTCTGTTTATGGGCAATGGTGGCATGTTGGATAGGTTACAAAAGCTATAGTCAAATTTTTTTTAACCACGTAAGACTCATCGCAATATTTACAAAACGTGTGGGTTAGAGTTCTTTATGTAATTGAGAGATCTAACCTCACAATGTTGTTTATAAATTCCAACTGCCAAGTTGAAGTTAAAAAGTTAAAAGTAAACTTTAATAAACATTGTACGTTGTAAATCGTGTTTATTTTGAATGATGAAAAACTTTTTAATGCGTAGTATTAAATGTATTTGAAAACTTTAATAAGCATTCGTAATATCAAAAGTTCATTCAACTTGACAGTTGGAATTTATAAACAACATTTTGAGGTTAGATCTCTCAATTACATGAAGAACTCTAAGACACACGTTATGTAAATATTGCGATGAGTCATACGCGAGTTAAAAAAAAATTGACTATACAGAATAGGGGTATGAGAACAATTTTAAGAGTAGGTCGTTTTATATCCAAAAGTATGTTGCTAGACACATTGCAATGGCAGAGTGTTTATCAAAGAATTGTGGTTAATGTTTTGATGTTTGTTTTCAAATTGAAGAATAAGATGCTTCCGTCGTATTTGTGCGACAATATTACTTATGTGGCAGATGTGAATAGGTATCCAGTGCGTAATGCACAGGATTTTCGTTTGAATCTGTTTAGAAATAATAGAACACAAAATATGTTGTTATATAGTGGTTTAAAATTATTTAATGACTTGCCGTTATCTCTTAAGATGGAGAAAAGAGTTGAAATTTTTAAGAGGAATGTTAAGAATTATGTTAGTTTGCATTTTACTTAGAAGGGGTTAATTATTTAATGTTTATTCTTTATTGTTTAGGGTGGATTTTTTTTGTGTAAACTGACTTTTTTTTGGGAGTTTGTATGGATTTGTTTATTTGTGATGTAAATATGTAAATAGTGGTAGTAAATTACCAAATAAAGTATTATTATTATTTCCATTTATTTTGGGACTCACATACATTGTGGAGATTAGAATAAGATGGGGGATTAACTCCAACCATCCAATTCTTTACATTTTAGTGTTATTATCTAATTATCTACAATTATTTAAAAGTATAAATTTTGAAATTTAAAAAATTAAAAATTTAAAAATAAATTTAATTTTGAGAATTTAAAAATTTCCTTACAATGTGGCACGTTACTAAAATTACTGCTTTTTGCATTTGTACGAATAATTTAGAAGATAGGTCCAATTTTGACAAGTGGGTTTTAAATTTGCAAGATACAACACCAGTAGCCGATATTACTATCGGGACGAATAAAATTTTTGTGAGACTCCATACACTCATCATTTCCATCGCCAGTGCCTCATACCTCTGCACTTTTTCTTTTTCTGTATTTAATACATTTTTGGATCGAGGTACAGCAACATCTATGATGATCGCATGTCGATCTATTTTATTAATTAGGACAATGTCAGGTCTATTATGGCTAATTTGCCGGTCTGTTAATATTAGCCTATCCCAATAAAGAAGAGAGAGGTCGTTCTCTAGCACAGGTTCAGGTATATAATCATAATATGGTTTAACATTGTCCAACAAATTGAATTTCTTACCGATTTGCTGGTGTAATATTTTACAAACCTGGTTATGTCTTTGGAGGTAGTCAGTAGGAGCCAAATAAGAGCACCCGGCAATAATATGCTCTATAGTTTCATTGGGGAGATTGCATTTTCGATAACGATCTGATACTTCCAGATTCATTATGTGTTTCTTGTAATTATTGGTGGCAATTACACCATCTTCTATAGCGCACATGAAGCCTTCAGTTTCTAAATGCAATAATCCCCTCTTCAACCATTCTACTGACATATCCTTATCTATTCCATTGGAGTCTAAAATTGTCGGATATTTACCATGGAGCACCTTATTTTTCCAATTTATATCTAAATGTAATTTTGGTTCACAATCTAAATTAATATTTTTCTAATTTAGGCCACTGAAATTTTTGTCAAGGCTTACAATTTCTTGAATTAAAGGAGTATTAATTAAGTAAAAATAATCACGCAATAATTTAGTTATCGATTTACACGAGTTAAACAAATTTATCAAGCCTCGTCCTCCTGTTTTTCTTTTAATGTAAAGCCTTTCTACTGCCGATTTTGGGTGTAAATATCTATATTTATAAAGCATCTTTCTGGTTAAGGTGTCCATGGCATTCAAATCTGTATTCGACCATTTTAAAACTCCAAAAGAATATGATAAGACTGGCACCGCCCACGGGTTTATCGCCGAAATCATATTTCGAGAAGTTAATTTAGTTTTAAGTAAAATTTGTAATTTATTGACATATTTTTGCCTAAATTCTTTTTTTAAAAGGGTATTATCTAAAACAAAATTTTGCTGCATTCCTAAATATTTATATAATTTATTGGGTAGTAATTGGGGAATTTCATTCAAAGCCTCGATATTTGCAACTGGAGCACCCATGATAACATTAATTCTTGCACATTTATCAAAACCAAATTCTATGCAAATATCATTACTGAACAATTTTGTAATTTCTAGTAAGTTATGAAGTTGGTCGTTGGTCCTGGAATATAATTTCAAATCGTCCATGTAAAGCAAATGTGTTTTGGTACGATAATAATTTTTAGAATTTAGCTTAAATCCTGCCGTGGAATCGTTCAATAGCGCCGAAAGTGGATTCATAGCTAAGCAAAACCACAATGGTTTTAAAGAATCTCCTTGAAATATTCCACGCTTAATTTTGATAGAATCCAAACTAATTTGATCATTCATGATTAGGGTGTTCCATTTCGACATCATAGTAGATACAAGTTTAATAATTTTGGAGTCGATCTTGTAGTAGATTTCTAGTAGCCAATCGTGTGGAACAGAATCATAGGCCTTTTTGTAATCAATGTAGCACATATAAAAGTTTCTTTTGTTATTTTGTGCTACTTTTGTTATTATCGAGTCCACGATTAGCAATTCTCGACATCCTTGTGAACCTTTAACACACCCTTTTTGTTCAATACCCATACATAATCTTATTTACTTTACAGTGGTTTTCAATTTTAGAAGCTAAAATACACGTAAAAATTTTGTATATTGTTGGTAAACAGGTAATCGGTCTATAATTTTTTGGTTCCAACGGGTCTCCAATTTTGAAAAGCATATATTTATGTTACACCCGTGCATAAAAATTCTGGTATAACTGAAGGATCATTCAATGCTTCGTTAAACCAAAAAATTAAGGGTAAGTGGACTTAAACATTTTAAGCCATTAATTTTGAATTCCATCTAATCCTGGAGATTTCCAATTAGAGGAAAATTTAATGGTATTGGTTAGGTCTTCTAATGTTATAAAATCACCTTCGCGCCATTCAATCTCGCTCGAATCGTCCTTCAGTTTTTTTAACCAGAAGGCATTTTTATTATACTCACAATTTTGAGACCAAAGATCGGACCAAAACTTTAACATGCTGTCTTTGTTCGCAATAGTTTTAGGTGAAGGTTCTAGATATCTGAAAAATTTTGTGCAATTTTCTGTGTAGAGTTTATTTTCAAATTTTCTTCTAGTGCAATTACTGTATCGTTTTACTCGGGGGGTGAATCACTGTGGCTGTATAGTGTACACTTGTGAAGCAGTATAAGCAGTAAGTGGCAGTATAGGCAGTAAGTGGCAGTATCGGCAGTATGTGGCAGTATATGGTAGTAAGCGGCAGTATTAGGCAGTAAGTGGCAGTATTAGGTAGTAAATGGCAGTATTAGGCAGTTAACTGGCAATATTAGGCAGTATTGGCAGTAAGTGGCAGTATCGGCAGTAAGCGGCAGTAAGTGGAAGTATTAGGCAGTAAATGGCAGTATTAGGCAGTAACTGGCAATATTAAGCAGTATTGGCAGTAAGTGGCAGTATCGGCAGTATGTGGCAGTAAGCGGCAGTAAGTGGAAGTATTAGGCAGTAAATGGCAGTATTAGGCAGTAACTGGCAATATTAAGCAGTATTGGGCAGTAAGTGGCAGTAAATGGCAGTATGAGGCAGTATGTGGCAGTAAGCGGCAGTAAGTGGAAGTATTAGGCAGTAAATGGCAGTATTAGGCAGTAACTGGCAATATTAAGCAGTATTGGCAGTAAGTGGCAGTATTGGCAGTAAGTGGCAGTAAGCGGCAGTATTGGGCAGTAAGTGGCAGTAAATGGCAGTATGAGGCAGTATTGGCAGTAAGTGGCAGTAAGTGGCAGTAAATGGCAGTAAACGGCAGTATTGGGCAGTAAGTGGCAGTAAATGGCAGTAGTGGCAGTAAATGGCAGTATTGGCAGTAAGTGGCAGTATTGGCAGTAAGTGGCAGTATTGGCAGTAAGTGGCAGTATGAAGCAGTATTGGCAGTACTTTATTAAATACTGCCAAATGGCAGTACAGTGTACATTTTAAAACTCAGTGATTCACCCCCCGGTTTTACTCTATGAGCAGTAACTTTCAATTTTTGTTTTAAATAGTCTAAAGTATCATTAAATTTAATTTCAAAATTTGTGTCATGTCTCCGAATTTTAAATTTTTGGAAAATTTGATTAATTTTCGCAGGTGCCACATTATCAGAATTATTACTTTCCCATTTACGTAGTAAAGGAAAGTATTGTTATCGAGTTAAAAAAAAATTTTGAGTTAGCATTTTTCCCATGGTCTATGAGCCCATATAGTCCGGGAGGTACCGTCACTTTTACACAAGTCATTTTATGCACTCTGAATTTTTTACTATTGTTAATTCCTATATAAGTTGATGATGTAACCGACCGTCAGACCCTCCAGTAGCGGTGGGTGGAGTCGTAGGAAGCTGCGGAACGTGTCGCGTAATTTGTTCCAAAAAGTTATTTTATGCACGCTGAAAATTTTATTAGTCCTTATTTATAAAGTATATTTTACAAAAAAAGTCGTCAGACCCTGATCTGCGGGTGGATTGGTCGTCAGTTACGCGTAGTAACGAGATGCTGAATTTTGAAAAAAAAAGTAATACTATGCAGTCTGAAATTTATTCAAGTGATAGTTTATAGCTCACATAATACAAAAATAATCGTCAGACGTTATGGAAATGGTGGAAAAACCGTCAGTCGAGCCTTCGAAGTTGATTTCAGCGTTCGAAGCAATTAAGCGCGCGGCATCTTCTGCGGTTCAACTGACGGACTTTGCACCACATTCATGTCGTCTGACGATTATATTTATATTATGTACACTAATAACTATCGCTGGGAAAAATTTCAGGATGCATACGATGACTTTTATGAGATAAAAGAAAGATAATTGATTTATCATTTTTGAGTGGAAATGATTGACATACAAGGTTAGATTTCAACAGATTTCAAAAGTAATTAATGAATTTATTATCTATATAGAATATCAAAGAAATGTATAAAACAATAACAATATTCTGAAGAATTATCCCTCCAATTCTACATCTTCATAAGTAGAATCACTCTCGGAATCACTAGTTTCCAGTAAACTTTCATCGCTGCTGTCTTCCAACCCGCTTTCATCGCAATCTTCCTCATCATCGTCTTGCGAATTTGTTTCCTTCAAATGATCTGAAAAAATGCACAAATTTAGATCTAGGTTGAAAATCAACTATTCAATGTCAGAGAAAAGTGTGATAAATACCTATAATACTATCATTTTCATCTTCGATGGTATTAGTGATGCTGCTTATCGAAGGCAATTGATCTCCCTCAAACCATTTGAATTCATATTTGTTGTTTTCCTCTTTCCATCCATAATTGATCGGAGTTGAGGAAATAGGTTTTCGGTGAGATGCGTGAGTCCATAATTGAGCGATATAACTGCTCCTCAATAATTGCTGATCCAATTCTGCTTTACAAGGTGGCAGAGTAGAGCCCTCGAAATTTTTGTTTACTTTCAAAATATCCTCATTCTTCTTAACTTTATACATTTTCATAAATGCAGCTACCCGTGACAAGTTAACATCATTGATATTTTGAAACCCATACATATGGCAAACAAATTCTTCCAACACTGCAAAAGTTGCATCTAAGTTTGGATTCAACGATTCAGATATTTGTATAAATGCCTGTATGTAACGGGTTGATTTCTTCAGTAATTCGAAGGGCCTTTTCTTTCCTCTTCTGAAAAACGCAGGGTTGAAATCACAACCCGTGAGAGCATGAAAACCTGGTAAAGATTTACATAAATCACCACCCAATTTCTCAAATAATTTGGTGATGTTTATATATCTGCGTGCGTTTCCAGTTCCCAGTAGCTTGGAGATCTGTAATTTCTCTTTTAATGCATCCATGTTTCCCAACATAATTATCAAAATATCGGTATCGGAGCATCTGATTGTTACTTGAGCATCAAAATCCAGCTTGCAAACGTGAAAAATGATCTTAGTATCTGCCTCTTCGTGATCTTCACATGTTAAATTATTCTCCTTTGTTCTTATCACTTTATCATTTATCACTTCATACTTGTAACATTTCTCATAATTCACATACAAGATTTTCCCTGAAATGAAAGGAGCCAGATGATCATTTTTCCAATCGTCGCGCAGGAATTTCACTAGTAGTGCATCTTTAAAGTGTACATTCTGTAAGTCATTTATGAAATTAGTTGATCGTTTTTGGTCAGGTCCATTGATGGCAAAGCTATTTCCTTCTATTCTCCCTCTCATAAGATGTTCATTATCTTTAATAGATGGCGATAAATACCGATCGAAAGCAATGATTACAGTCTTCGCATTAGTATACATGAAATCACCTAGGATTTTCTTTGAAATATTACCGAAGGAAACCGGAATTTTTTTTTGGAGCAAAAAAACACAAAATAATTTTGAATCAGCCATGCTTCACACAGGTATACGACTAAACACACGCGCGGCCACACGCAAACTAATAACTCTGTCAGTTGGACCGCAAACGATGCCGCGCGTTTAATTGTTTCGAACGCTGAGATCAACTTCGAAGGCTCGACTGACGGTTTTTCCACCATTTCCATAACGTCTGACGATTATTTTTGTATTATGTGAGCTATAAACTATCACTCGAATAAATTTCAGACTGCATACTATTACTTTTTTTTCAAAATTCTCGTTACTACGCGTAACTGACGACCAATCCACCCGCAGATCAGGGTCTGACGACTTTTTTTGTAAAATATACTTTATAAATAAGGACTAATAAAATTTTCAGCGTGCATAAAATAACTTTTTGAAACAAATTACGCGACACGTTCTGCAGCTTCCTACGACTCAACCCACCGCGGTCGCGCGATCTGACGCTCGGCTTAGTATTTAGTAGTATGAAAACAACTTCATCCACTGAATTTCATTGTGCATAAAATGACTTGAAAAAAAGTGACGCTACCTCCCGGACTAATACGAATTGTTTAAGACCAATTTTGGAATGATGTCCGGATGTGTGTGTGATGTGTGATGTGTGGTGATTTTCTCGTCAACGTTTTCAGACAAACGCGTGCACCGATTGAGTTGAAATTTTATACACTAGTTTGAAGTAGCTGTCTAAAGAGCTGATTAGATTTTGGTTGAAAACCGTCCATTTTTAACCCCTATTTTAGGGGAATGAAAATTGTTAAAGAGCATTGCCGCTTCCCGGTGGAACATATGAGATTGAAAATCATATCAATCGAAAGAGATTATTTTTCCGCATCTTTTGATACCCCACACTTGATATTTCCCTCTTAAATTATTGTTAAAATGCAAAAATAAAATAAGGGCTATTAAATGAATATGGTTTGCCTTGGATAATTTTGATCTGTCAAAGTGATTTGTATTGTTCATTACTATAATTTAATATTTTAACTAATTTACTTGTATTAACATATTATGTAGTTAATATCAAACGAATTTTTTAATTACTTATAAAAAATTAATTCTGACGTCATTACGCCCATAGTTAAAATTTGATTGCATATAGACGGCACGGCATTCCGCAAATTTCTAATTTTTTTTGGAAAATGTCAATTTTAAAAATTTTTCAATGCAAACATGTTATACCTTATAATAATTGTTAAAATGAAAATATAAAATAAGTGCTTTTAAAAAATATGAGTTACCATGTTAAATTACAAATTAAATTTCGTAACTTTGATATCTCAAAGTAATTTGTGTATTTTATCGAGTTAAAAATTGTTTTGTGTTAACATCTGTTTTATTAATATTTAATATAAAATAAAGTGGAATCTACTAAATGGGAAAGTAATGTGTTGTCACATCAGATTTTTTTAAACGCCGTTAGAATTCCAATATCTTTTTTTAAACTATTTACTTTATTGTTAAGCCGAACTTTCCAAATAGGTTCCTTATGCCTCGATTACATTGGGCGAATTTACTCGCTACTTATCAGCGAATAAAGTCGCGCGCGACTGAGCGTGTAGTGACCTGTCCGATTACACTACAATGCCTCGATTACATTGGGCGAATTTACTCGCTAGTCGCTTGCGAATTTACTCGCAGCTACTAAATTCGCTTAATGCAATAGACCTAGTCGCTTACTCGCCGCGTGTTGAACAAACGCTGTTCGCCCGCGATTAAAGTTGACAGTCGGGCTACTTTTGTCGCTACTCGCTAGCTATTTTACACACCGGCGAGTAAAATAGCTTTGTGTAATCGACATGGCTAGTAAAATCGCTATTGTGCTCGCGACTATTTTGGCTTTTAGTTGCTTTTCGTTCATTTCTTCTACCAATCCTTCACTCTCAAGTTATCAGTTCAAGCGAGTATACTTTATTTTTAGGAGTGTCAATTATTAAGTTTTGACCATTTTTTTCAATTATTATTACTGCAGCACAGTATAACACCAAATGAATGTAAAAAATCTGATGTGACAACACATTACTTTCCCATTTAGTAGGTTCCACTTTATTTTATATTAAATATTAATAAAACAGATGTTAACTCAAAAAATTTTTTAACTCGATAAAATACACAAATTACTTTGAGATATCAAAGCTCCGAAATTTAATTTGTAATTTAACATGACTCATATTTTTTAAAAGCACTTATTTTATATTTTCATTTTAACAATTAAATAACATGTTTGCATTGAAAAATTTTTAAAATTGTCATTTTCAAAAAAAAATTAAAAATTTGCGGAATGCCGTGCCGTCTATATGCAATCAAATTTTAACCTTGGGCGTAATAACGTCAGAATTAATTTTTTATAAGTAATTAAAAAATTCGTTTGGTATTAACTACATAATATGTTAATACAAGTAAATTAGTTAAAATATTAAATTATAGTAATGAACAATACAAATCACTTTGACAGATCAAAATTATCCAAGGCAAACCATATTCATTTAATAGCCCTTATTTTATTTTTGCATTTTAACAATAATTTAAGAGGGAAATATCAAGTGTGGGGTATCAAAAGATGCGGAAAAATAATCTCTTTCGATTGATATGATTTTCAATCTCATATGTTCCACCGGGAAGCGGCAATGCTATTTAACAATTTTCATTCCCCTAAAAAAGGGGTTAAAAATGGACGGTTTTCAACCAAAATCTAATCAGCTCTTTAGACAGCTACTTCAAACTAGTGTATAAAATTTCAACTCAATCGGTGCACGCGTTTGTCTGAAAACGTTGACGAGAAAATCACCACACATCACACATCACACTTCACACATCACACATCACACACACATCCGGACATCATTCCAAAATTGGTCTTAAACAATTCGTATGGGCTCATAGACCATGGGAAAAATGCTAACTCAAAATTTTTTTTTAACTCGATAACAATACTTTCCTTTACTACGTAAATGGGAAAGTAAAATTGATTTATGATTTTGCAAAAATGAATCAATTACTGTGTCCAAAATCTTAAAAATATTTTTAATTTTATGGAAAGTTGAAAATTTTAAATTTGGGATTTTTGGCCTAGATAAAGGATTAGTATCGTCGAACAATATAATTTTGGATAAAAAGTCTGCTTCGATCTGGTTATGTAGCACTTCATCGATTATTTCTACATGTTCATTAATTTGTTCTAAAATTTCAGTCGATGGTAATTGCTCTTCAGCTACTACAGATTCGTCGAAATGTTCTCGTTGATAAATAACATTTCCTACTTGTCTTTGAATTTCTGCCAATTCTGATTCACTTAGATACTTTTTTTTTTATAATGACATTTTTTCTATCAACGACATTTTGTTCTGTCAACATTAAATTTGGAAATATCGCCGTCACAGCCAAATGAAATTTTTCCCTCCAGCCAGGTAATGGACTGGTATTGCATTCATTTACTTCAAAGAACTTACGCATTATTTCTGTGTTCATTTCTTTTGTCCACTTGATGCGCTTGCGACGAATTCCTGAAGCGGTCCTCTCATTTTGGATCAGCGATCCAGAGGACAAGCTAGTTGTGTTGTTTACATCAGCAGGCAGGATTCTACGATATTCGTCGTTCTTTCACTTGAAGGTTCTAGTGAAAGTGTGCAAATGGAACCTTCCAACACTTGCTCACTCCCAATTTTTATTACGCGTTGGAATATTGGCGTTATTATTACTTGAGCTTTCCATTTACTTAAATATTTTTAAACATCCATTTAACTATAATTCTACGTGATTATGGTTAAAAAAGGATATTTTCGGGAGATTTTAATACGCCTCAAGTATGACTTTGACAATTATTATTATTATTAATATGGAAAATTATCGGGTTGGTGAAATAAACAAATGAAACTGCCAACCATTTTTATCACAATTGAACACTGCAGGCACACTGCCTGTTTTACCTCTTGGACGCCAAAAACAGTCGGTTACTGTTTTTCTACAGAGCTTTTCAACAAAGACTTTGTTTTTAATAGGGGCAATTTTGGATGCGGTGACAGTTTTGTCACTCTGTTTTTGATATAATATTATGGGTCATTCTACACCTTTTCCACCAGTAATTCAGAAATCGTCAACCGTTATTCAGATGTGTCAATTAATATTCAGAAATCGTCAACGGTTATTCAGATTTGTCAATTGATATTCAGAAATCATCAACCGTTACTCAGATTTGTCAATTGCTATTACAATTCACAATTTCTGAATATCAGTTGACAAATCTGAATTGCAATTCACGATTTCTGAATATCAGTTGACAAATCTGAAGATCAGTTGACAAATCTGAATATCAGTTGACAAATCTGAATATCAGTTGACAAATCTGAATTACAATTCACATTTCTGAATATCAGTCGATAAATCTGAATTACAATTCACGATTTCTGAACAGCAGGTGAGGTTTTCTGAATTACTGGTGGAAAAGGTGTAGTAAGCATCAACTGAAGAATTGACTTGACCCACGCCAATTTTGATGGAACTTGGTACGCACAATCGTAGAAATAAATAAAAAATAGAAATTTATGGATTTGTCCCTTAACCGTTAAATGGGTTAATTTTCTAAGGGAGTAGCACGAATTTAAACACCCGGATTTTAAAAATTCCCTAAAGGTTTATATAAGTAGTAGAAATCGCATTTGGGAAGCATTTATATTACACTCGTTTTACTGTTTGGTGCGCTTTTTGGTTTGCAGGAGTGATTGACCATATTTTTTTGAAAATGAGACTGGAAACGCTGTTACTGCCAATGGATTGCGTTATCGGGACATGTTAACAAAATTTTTTTGGCCTATTAAGATATGGATATGAAAGATATGCGGTTTCAACATTGAATTTCAATTTCAATAATGCAATCTTTTATCTTTTCAATTCAATTTTATTTTCAACTAAAATATACAAAATTAATCTTGCTATCCACCTTAAGCAACTGCACATTAAGGATGTCAAAAACCAACCCTTACCTTTAAGAAGTTAGTAAAAAATTCTCAGATGGCACAGTTAACGAGGTCCCCTCCCAAAATTTTGATATGACAATCCACTTGATGACCTGAATCTAAGTTCCAAATTTCATAACCCTCTGTTTTGGGGATAAGGGTTTCGGATAGGATTAGTAAACCGCCGATCAAGGCAATATTTATGAAACTGGCATTTTTGAATTATTTATTTTTTTAATGTCACCTTAGCAACCCTAGGGGTTGGGAGTTTAGGAATGGGCGACTTAGTCCTCACCTGAGTTTCCTCCATCCAGTTCCTTTCTCTTCGTCCGTCAACTTGCTACTTTCGTCGTCTGGCTTGATGTTTTCGCTGCTGGTTGCATCTTTCACCTAATCAGCAAGGAGCCTGAATTTGGGGTCGTACACTCAGAAATTTTGGTTTGAGAGAGAGAGAGAGAGAAACCCGAGGGGAGACATGCAGAACGATTTCTTGAATAAGGAAGGACTATTTTGTATGAACGCATTTTATAGGAAGCAAAAACAAAAGAAGTAGACATGGAAGTGTCCAGAAAAAGAAATTCGATATCTGTGTGAATGATGTCACACAATTTAGGGCCACATTACCCTCCCTTCCCCCTTGTATCACTTGGTCACAAAATGTGAGACCCTCCGAAATGATGTCATAAACTTTAAATTGTTGTACCCCCCCTTACAAGTCCCATAGTACATAAAATTTATGATCAAATAGTTTTATTGTCACAAGGAAGCATACCCCCCTTCCCCCATGTCACACTTTGTCAGAAGTTGATGAACCCCCCCCCCCAAAAGTGTGACATCATTTATGAACATATCTGAAAAATTCTCTTTATATTGGGTCCGTAATAGCGGCGATAGACGGTCGCCAGCTTAGCGGTTAAGTGCGTTGCTGCTAATGCTAAATACCTGGTTCAACTCCGGGCTCAGTAAAACTTTATTCTGACCGTCTCCCCTCGGAAGGCAATGGCAAACCACCGAGGTGTAATCTGCCTAGTACAGCCTCTCTTGAGATGAAGTGTATACACTTCCCGCGGTTCGGAGCCCGCGTTAAGCAGTAGGTCCCCTATGTATGTGATAATACTTCAAACGCACAACACATGCATAGGAGAGAGGTCGCCTACGTCTGAAATCAGGCACGGCACTTGAAGAAGAATAGCGGCGAATACAGCTAAAGTTTATAGAAGGGGGGGGGGTTAATATAATTCATTGTATAATAACACGGTATATTTTTATAGCAATTTTAGCGCATTTAATCGGTTTTTATGATGATGTTTGAATATTCTTACATCTTATTCCTTTACTCTCCCGCCTCTGTATCCACCTGGATCTTTCGAACTCCGTAAGATCCGTTCAAACGATGATATAAATGACGCAAAGATACAAATTATCAATAACTGAGTCAGTAACACGTGAGTCCAATTTTTAGAATAAATATAGATTACAGCGATATGGAATCAATTTCAAACCAAAGTTTACCATGAGGGTCAACAAAGAACATTTTAGGTAAAAGGAATACAAAGATCGAAAGTTTATGTAAAAATGTTTGGCAATAATGTTTAAGTACTTATTTAAAAATTTTATAACATGTTAGTATTTAAGAGTTTTTATAAAATGTTAGTTATTAAGTAGTGATTAAAAGGATTTACGTAAGTTGTTAAGTCGTAATTAACATTGTGCTCCGAGGGTTTGGCAAACGATAATTTTCCGAGGCGTCGAAGGTTGCAGCAAAAATCACATTAAAATCAAGACAACGATGATTAGATATTTTTTTGGATGAATACCTTGGTAATGGAAGGGTAAACAAAAAAGGGTTTTCACTTAAGAGTCGAAACGGATAATAAGAAAAATCCTCCTCCTCCTAATAAGAAAAAATAAGAAAGTGTATTACCCCCCCCCCAACTAATATTACGTAAGATTAATTATTACCCAATGAGAAGCCAGATCGAATCGGGTCAAAAGAATGTTCGGTATTTTCGGTAATTTGCTTTAATATACAACCAATATAACAATTTGTAACCTATGGTTGAACTCTGTAAAAAAAACCCTATTTTTAATCAACTTCAAGGGCTGTTTTAGACTAGTAAATGTTAATTTTCCGCAATTTTTTTTTCAATTCTACTATATAAACCTTCAGCATTCCGAATCTCTATAGGGAATTTGTCAAATCTGGGACCGTTTTACGTGCATTTCCAAGAGCACTTAAAAAGCAGCGCCGTAGCAAGGGTGAGGCGACTGAGGACCATCGCAATAGGGGCGCTAAACCTTAACAAAACCGAATAAATAATAGTTTAAATTTTCAAAAAAATAAGAATCTTTTTTTGGGGGAGGCATATATTCAAATTTGACTGATTTATAAAATTCCCTGCCGGCCTTTTCTCCAAGTGGGGATTTTAATCCACTACAGTAGTTTTTCGCCTACAACTCGCTTACCTTCATTTTTAGAGAAAATTATCATTAAATCAATATTCGCGATTACAGCTAAGTGAAGCGACGTCTGGCGGCAGAAATGTTAACTCGCTAAAACGGGCATTGTCATAAGTTTACATGTGCATCTAGTGCATGTTTATAGCCGGTATTAACGTTAAATATTGCTTCTAAGTGCTTGTGTTTGAAAATTCCTCCGAAATTAATTTGTTATTAGGCAAACGACAAAATGAATACAGGTAAATCAAAATCAAGAGCGTTTTGTTGTGTTCACGGATGTAATTCTAGCGCTAGAAAGAATTCTGACCTTAGTTTCCACAAGTTTCCCATGAAAGTAAAATTCAAAGTGAAATGGACAAATCCGTTGGGTGAGGTGGAAGTAATTGATAGCAGAAAAGCGAGGATGAAAAGCTTCAAAATGGGAAAGGAGCCTACAAAATACATGGTTGTGTATCAACAAGCTTTTTTTGTCAATTAGCCCTGATATCTCATGAGGCGGTGCAGACAAAGCTGTAGTTTGTAAAACTAAGCTATATAAATATGATGGAATCCGTCGTTACTAGGCGTTTTCGCACAAAACACAACGTGCTTAGCGTTTGCCAAAGCTTCACCCTCACAAAAGTTTCTAGCCTCAAAACTCCCACAGAATTTCAAAATATTGTTTATTGTTAATTGTTTATTCATATTTAGATATTATTCAAACACAAACGAATATAATAAACAAACCACGACACGTTTCTGAACCCGTTAATGTGCATATAATAACCTTGCTTATGATGGCAAAACATAGAACTACCCGTTTTAAGCGGCCATTTTGAATATTTGGTCACGTGATTTTCCTTAATCGAAATCGCGAATTGAAGAGTACAAACTTCTCTATAAAACAGATTAAGAAAATTTGCCTACATCATACTAAGTATTTATAAAATGAAAAGAAAATCCAGAGAAAACAATTGAAAAAGCTTTTGAATAATTCATAATTATTTCGTACATTTAAACTTCACCATCGATGGTGAACAAAACAAAACTAGGTTTCAGGATTTACTTCAGATCTGAAGTAAATCCTGAAACCGGTAAAACTATCACGTTATCATCGCGACAGTTATATATTTAAATTGAAAAGAAACAAGGTGGATAAAAGGATAATCGGATAAAATTTATCTACTATGCGCGTCTCATATGGGACGCGCATGAACGGATTATCGAGATTCCTTAAAGGAAGGCAGGCTACTCAAAATCAACTTAAACATCAATAATGAATGCTGTCAAGCTGTCAACCGATCGACAATGCAAATACGCGTGCACGTGCTTTACGTTTCTATTTGACCAATCTTAACCAAATTTGGTGTAGAAGTTATTTACAACGCTACGAAAAACATAGGCTAGTTTAGAACCTTGGAGTGAGGCCGAAGGCCGAACAACCACGGTCTACACGTATGGTTGCGATTTCCCCGAGGCCGAAGGCTGAACAACCACATCCTACACGGTCTAGATGGCTAAAGGCGGCCGGTAGGCCGACTGTGCCAGCTAGTATTTAATAACAATCAAACTTTTTCATTCCATTCGAAACTTTACTTCTCTTTAATGTACTACCACTGCTAATATGGTAAAAAATAAATAAAAAATTATATTTCACATCAAAGTAAAACCAGAGAGTCCATTTTAAATTTAAAACAAATTTTAATTTTATTATACATACGATGTGTTTACAATGACAATTTCGAGGGTTCTGATTAGGGTTAAATTATGCGGACGGACACGGAGCCAGATCATAAGGCTTCTTGCTATACTTTGTATAGAAGCCTAAAATTCCTAACGATAAAAATAATCCTCATATTTGGCGGCGGAGGGGGATTCCGTTACGTTACAATGGAAACGGTGATTCTGACATACTAGGCAGGCTATGTGCAAGTTCACAACTAGCGCCCACTGGTTGGGCGCGCCGGCACTTTTCATGGTATACCTTTTATTTTTGCTTTTATTTACTAATATAAAAATTTGAAATCAATTAGTATATAAATGAATTTAAAGTAAAATTAATGTAGTAACGTTTTAGTGAATATTTTTTTCAACAAGTTAGTATAGTTTAAAACGGTTTAAAAGCATAGATTTTGTTCTTAATTATGGTTTTTCTAAAATTACAACAAAAATTAAAACAAAATGTTTCTTCGCAATATTTCCTTACCAGTTAACTTTAGGACGAAAATGACTTCTACAAATCTTATGGAGAACAAAATTTACTAAAACTTTTATTTAAGATATTTTTTTCCAAGTTGAATAGTTGCTGAGCGCCAGCGCCGCTTATTAGAGCACATTTTTGAAAGTTTAAAACACGTACACTTTCCATCATTTAGAACCATCAAAATTCATTGTTTTTCGTTGAATCTTTTGCAATTTTCGTTTGTAATCCGGGTGGGGGGGGGGGTATTCCATACCCCCCAAACTCCCCGGTAGCGGCAGCCTAAATGAGTTCCTGAATCCTGATAAGCATCCATTTGTTTTCATTACTCTAAGCGAGCACCGTAGTAAGGGTGAGGCGACCGAGGATTTGACTCGGGCGCCATCGCAATGCGGGCGCCAAACCTCGACAAAACTCATTAAATGATAGTTTAAAATTTTCAAAATGTTAGGAATCTTTTGGGAGGGGGGCGCATATATTCAAATTTGCCATTAACATTACCAACAGCACACCAAATTTGATTAAATAATTTTCAAATTTTTAAATTCAATTAAAAAAAAATCTTACGTAAGCAATTGTCTTGACCCCCCTTCCCCCGAATAAGAAAAAATAAGATGTAAGCTACTGCCCCCTCCCCCTAAACGTCTTACGTAATACATAAACGGCCCCTAACACGTATAATTTCGTGATCCGTTAAATTGTTGATTGAATATAAAATCAATCAAAAAATGTGGTAACCTAAAAAAGTAAAGGTGATACTAAAAGTGTTAATAAAAGAAAAAGTAGAAATAATAAAAAAAATCCAAGCACTTACCTTTTGCAATTGAGAGAGGTACGGCTATGGAACACCGTTCTACTATTTATTCGCACTCGAAATGAAACGACTTCGAAATGCAACGACTTCGAAATGCAACGACTTCGAAATGCATAACACAATAAATGAAAACACAATAAATGAAAACCCTCGAAATGCAATAACATTAAAAATATTATCGCATTTATTTTGTTTTCTAATTTTTAACGTTATTGCATTTCGAGGGTTATGCATTTCGAGGGTTTTCATTTATTGTGTTTTCATTTATTGTGTTATGCATTTCGAAGTCGTTGCATTTCGAAGTCGTTTCATTTCGAGGGTTATGCATTTCGAGGGTTTTCATTTATTGGGTTATCACGTTTGAATGCGAATAAAAAGTACAACGGCGTGCAGGTATCACACGCCGCTTTAGTTTTTATTCGCATTCAAACGTGATAACCCTCGAAATGCAACGACTTCGAAATGCATAACCCTCGAAATGAAACGACTTCGAAATGCAACGACTTCGAAATGCATAACACAATAAATGAAAACACAATAAATGAAAACCCTCGAAATGCATAACCCTCGAAATGCATAACCCTCGAAATGCAATAACGTTAAAAATTAGAAAACAAAATAAATGCGATAATATTTTTAATGTTATTGCATTTCGAGGGTTATGCATTTCGAGGGTTTTCATTTATTGTGTTTTCATTTATTGTGTTTTCATTTATTGTGTTATGCATTTCGAAGTCGTTGCATTTCGAGGGTTATCACGTTTGAATGCGAATAAAAACTAAAGCGGCGTGTGAT
The DNA here is from genome assembly GCA_932274525.1 of Podabrus alpinus. Lineage (NCBI taxonomy): Eukaryota > Metazoa > Arthropoda > Insecta > Coleoptera > Cantharidae > Podabrus > Podabrus alpinus. Next base: position 48,682,425 of record OW026456.1, on the reverse strand, counting down.
ACCTGCACGCCGTTGTACTTTTTATTCGCATTCAAACGTGATAACCCAATAAATGAAAACCCTCGAAATGCAATAACGTTAAAAATTAGAAAACAAAATAAATGCGATAATCATTTTAATGTTATTGCATTTCGAGGGTTATGCATTTCGAGGGTTTTCATTTATTGTGTTTTCATTTATTTTGTTATGCATTTCGAAGTTGTTGCATTTCGAAGTCGTTTCATTTCGAATGTTTTTAAATAGTAAAACGGCGTTCCATATACGGCAAATGAAGAATATTATTGGTAACTATCGTTGGAACGTTGAGGTGGATCGATCAATCGATATTTAAAAGCAGATTCTGGAGCACGCGATAAAACAATTAGCAGAGCGGCTTACGCATGAAGTTAGCAACAGGAGCAGTATCTTCAGGGTAAGACCCACAGAATTATATTTAATAGAGTGCCGCGTTTAACGACTTCGGGAGAATTAACATTGTTTTGGGGTAGAATTAATTAATGATAAGAATTTAGAATTTAAGATTGTTCAATATTTATGAAGTTCCTTACGGAATTAATTATAATAAAAATTGTGTTAAATAACAAAGAGTATCATTTGGAATTTTTGTATTCCGTACCAAATTTCATTTACAGTGTAAAATTGAGAAAGAGTCCAATATCGCAGATTGAACCGACAACTGCAGGTAAGGGGATTTCATGCAAGTAAAATTAAGAGCTAGCCGGAAGTTAATAAAAATTCATATAAAAATTTCAATAACCTTTATAAATTAAGATAGACGTGGCATTTACCCCCATCTCATCGCAATATATTTCAACCTTCTTTAACTCAAAAATTTGAAAATCTCGATAGCATTTAGCCAACCCCCTAAAACTTTTGAAATATAAGACGAAAGAGTACGAACGATTTAAATGGAGGGGTTAGCATTTCCCTCCCTCCTTCAACGAATTTTGGATATATCTAAAAATTGAAAGAAGAACAAACGAAAACGTAAGAGGAATAAACAGGTGCAAACAATTTAGACTATTTTGGATCTGAAATTCGAAATAGGAGAGGGGGGACTGCGAAATGAACCTCTCCCTTACATAGGTGATTAAAGATAGTCTAAGATTATGGAATATTCTTTACACATAATCATTTAAATTATTAGAATATTCGTAAAAATCTATATTATGGTGTAGAAAACCGTGGTAGGGAGAAGTACAATAAATTACTCCACCGCTAAGCCACCAAGGTAGAAAACCGGTGGCGCGTGGTTAATAAGTTATTTCACCGCTAAGCCTCCAATCCTTCGACGGAACTTACATGTTGGGCTGGATCTTCGGAAATCGATGAATCGACTACCGAAGGGGCTGCCACCACGAGCTTTCTTTTAATATACTACTTTAGCCTACCCGTCCGGTAGCTTTGGGAGAAATCAGCTCGACAGAGCTCCCTTTTAATTTCTCGTAAGTTTGGTAGCGGAGCGTCGAGGGATTGTCCAGAGTCGTGGGGTAAAGGGGTTAACAACACTAATCACTTGCGTATTGACAAGTAGTAAAATATTGAAATACTTTTAACATGAAGTCTATTATTACTTTTATACAATAATCTAAATTGGTAAAATTGACAAACGCAAAATAGCAGTTTAATGGGAACAGTTTCAAATGGGCACGATACCTTGTTGTTGTTGGTCGCCGTCTCGGTCACCTGACTGAATCCAGGAAGAAACTTTGGAAATTAATCAAACTTCTCTTTTAATTTTATGAACCAATTGAATAAGACTCAAACTCGCGATCGAGTAAGAACTTTTGAACGAGAACAGCTCGGATAACACTCTAAACTTTTAATCGAGTGACGCCTCGAATAACACTCAAGAATTCTCACAAATCGGGATTTTTATAACCAATTTCCCACTTTGGATATTTATTAATTAATCCACCCTCATGCCGGGTGGAGAACCAATGACTTTCAGAGTGATGTTTCTTGTCCGATGGTAATAATTAAATGAAAGAAAGATTCTTGGGTTAAGCGGACACCAAATAAAACACTTTCCAAATAAATGACTTTCGTTCTTCATTTTGCATCTCGTCGAGGTGGATGGGACTTAACTTCCTTATTCTCAAAACTTTCTTTCCGTTTCATGTGTGCAATCCTTAGGATTGACCGCGTGATTAGGCGGCCCTTCTTATATTTGAATTACTCGAAGTGAGGGTTTATGTAACTGTTCCCACAGATGAAGGAAATGAGGCGTTAAATTAAAAAATACACTTTACGTTACTTTGTCCTATTTTATGGACGTTTCGTTTGGCGGTGCAAATATATTTTAACTTCCCATTTCCTCTGCACATGCACGTGCAGTGTAAAATTAATTATATCGTATGCATTGACTTATAATCGATACGCCGAAATAAGGGGCAAGAGCCCTTTGTGACTTAAAAACCGCCCGCATCTGTTGCCGGGGTTCTTGGGGGATTGTCCCCGTCTTGTTAAAAGATTTACTGGTCTTTCGATAAATCTATGCATCGATATGTTAAGACTAAATCTTACCTAATTATTAGCTTTTTACATTAAATTAAACAGAGGTATTCTTAAACTACCTCTATTTAATTATCTTAATTACAATTATCTATGTCGGAAATGAAAATACCTAAACCGTATTTTCGTGACGTCGGTATTTAAATAATATGAGCGGAGCACGGGTTGTTACAATGGTAAAAATTATTTGTTTGTTACAGGAAACTCCTGTACATGGATGATACATTGAAAAAACATTTATGAACTCATTCTGGCGAGAAACCATTTATGTGCGAAATGTGTGACTGTGAATGTACAGTAAAAAGAAGTTTAACAACACATTTGAGAACTCATACTGGAAAAAAACCATTTACATGCAAAATTTGTGACTATACGTGTACAATGAAAGGAAGTTCAAAAGCACATTTGAAAACTCATACTGAAGACAAACCATTTACATGTAAAATTTGTGACTATAAATGTACAAGGAAAGGAAGTTTAAAAATACATATGAGAACTCATACTGGAGATAAACCATTTAAATGCGATATTTGTGAATATACGGGTACAGTAAAAGCAAATTTAACATTGCATTTGAGAACTCATACTGGAGACAAACCATTTATATGCAATATATGTGATTATAAATGTACAGCGAAAGGAAGTTTAAAAACACATATGAGAACTCATACTGGAGAGAAACCATTTAAATGCGAAATTTGTGAATATACGTGTACAGTAAAAGCAAATTTAACATTACATATGAGAACTCATACTGGAGACAAACCATTTATATGCAATATTTGTGATTATAAATGTACAACGAAAGGAAGTTTAAAAACACATATGAGAACTCATACTGGAGAGAAACCATTTAAATGCGAAATTTGTGAATATACGGGTAGAGTAAAAGCAAATTTAACATTACATTTGAGAACTCATACTGGAGACAAACCATTTATATGCAAAATTTGTGAGTATAAATGTACAATGAAAGGAAATTTAAAAAGACATATTATGAGAATTCATACTGGAGACAAACCATTTATATGCAATATTTGTGATTATAAATGTACAACGAAAGGAAGTTTAAAAACACATATGAGAACTCATACTGGAGAGAAACCATTTAAATGCGAAATTTGTGAATATACGGGTAGAGTAAAAGCAAATTTAACATTACATTTGAGAACTCATACTGGAGACAAACCATTTATATGCAAAATTTGTGAGTATAAATGTACAACGAAAGTAAATTTAAAAAGACATATTATGAGAATTCATACTGGAGACAAACCATTTATATGCAAAATTTGTGACTATAGCTGTACAAGGAAAGACAGTTTAAAAACACATATTATGAGAATTCATACTGGAGACAAACCATTTAAATGCGAAATTTGTGACTATACGTGTACAACGAAAGGAAGTTTAAAAACACATATGAGAACTCATACTGGAGAAAAACCATTTAAATGCGAAATTTGTGAATATACGGGTACAGTAAAATCAAATTTAACATTACATTTGAGAACTCATACTGGAGACAAACCATTTATATGCAAAATTTGTGAGTATAAATGTACAGCGAAAGGAACTTTAAAAAGACATATGAGAACTCATACTGGAGACAAACCATTTATATGCAAAATTTGTGACTATAAATATACAAGGAAAGACAGTTTAAAAACACATATGAGAACTCATACTGGAGACAAACCATTTATATGCAAAATTTGTGACTATAGCTGTACAAGGAAAGACAGTTTAAAAACACATATTATGAGAATTCATACTGGAGACAAACCATTTAAATGCGAAATTTGTGACTATACGTGTACAACGAAAGGAAGTTTAAAAACACATATGAGAACTCATACTGGAGAAAAACCATTTAAATGCGAAATTTGTGAATATACGGGTACAGTAAAATCAAATTTAACATTACATTTGAGAACTCATACTGGAGACAAACCATTTATATGCAAAATTTGTGAGTATAAATGTACAGCGAAAGGAACTTTAAAAAGACATATGAGAACTCATACTGGAGACAAACCATTTATATGCAAAATTTGTGACTATAAATATACAAGGAAAGACAGTTTAAAAACACATATGAGAACTCATACTGGAGACAAACCATTTAAATGCGCAATTTGTGAATATACGTGTACAGTAAAAGGAAGTTTAAAAATACATTTGAGAACTCACACTGGCAAAAAACCGTTTACGTGCATAATTTGCGACAGAAAATTTGCTGTAGAAAATAATTTCAAAAGACATTTAAGGAATCATAATGGCGAAAAACTATTTACGTGTAATATTTGTGAATATTGTTGTGCACGAAAAAGTTCTTTAAAAAACCATTTAAGTTCACATAGAAAATAGTTTTTTCCTTTTAATTATTAATAATTAAGTTTAATTTTAAGTTTAATTTTTTTTATATATTTGTAGATTAATTTTCGTTTTTTTGTTTAATACAGAGAGTCAAACTGTGATTATTTCGTTTTGGTTAAGGTTACATTCGTAATATTTTTATATCATTCAGGTTCAGAACCAGTTTTTGAGATGCATGTGCAGATTAAAATTTGCATTTCAAATTTAGTTTGCGCATGAGTAATGTAAATTATTAAATAGTTACTCTTTAAAATTAAAATTTTAAATACGAAATATTGATTTAAAATCGTTTTAAAACGTATCCAACGTTTCCGACCATTTAAATTTGGCCCATTTTTAAGGCTAAAAAATAAATTAACTATTAATTAACTAATTAAATACTTTTGGATTGAAAGCAATTGACAATGACAATTAAAAACTTATTTTTAAATATTATTTTTGTTTAATTTATTGCTTTATATTATTTAAAATATTAAAATACAGGACCCAATACCCGATAAATTTTTATACTTTTTTTGACTGACATGAGACTTTTTAGGTCCCACTAGATCGAACCCAACTTGGATACTTAATTTGATAGCTCAATGTTTTTTTTTATTTATTAGTTTCCTGATTGGCTGTTCATTTATTTCAACGAAATTGATAAAATTTTTATGGCTATCCCGATTTTATTTCCATTTTTTCATAATAGATTCCGCTAACTAAAGAAATACAGTCGACTCTCGATAAATTGAAACTCAAGGGACCAGAGAAGGACCAGAGAAAAATTTCAAATTACCATTAATTATTACCAAATTATCGAGAGATTCAAATTAACGAGTGTTCAAATTATCGAGAGTCGACTGTATGTATTGTCATGTTTTGCTTATCGTAAGGGGGTGGTATGATGTAATTAAGTCAAGGATTGCAACACTCATAATTTTTAGTAATTAAATATAAGACCACAACAGGTGATTGAATAGTTGTATCTGAATTTTCCTTGATCTAAAAGATTGAATAACTGCGTTGCCTCAGAAAAACAAAAGATGCATCCGCTGCTAAAACCTGAGAAATAAAAATGGATTTGTAAAGGATAAATATTGGTAATTGTTTTGTTCATTAAAAATAATAGATGACAAGTTAAATTTATTTATTTAGTTGTGAATGTAGGAGTTCGAATAATAAATAAAGTGGCGGTTCGCGAAAATGCATGCGCGGTTGAAAACGTTGGTGGGATATTTTGAAAAATGATAACGGAGCAGGAAGAGAGGACTTGGCTAACGTCCACGGTGACGTTAAGACGTGATTGAAGATTCTCTAGCGAGTGGTCATATAACACGGATGCGCTGCTTAGTCGATGATTTTGTTCGATTAGAATTAAAGAAGTTCGTAAATTTAGTTAGAATTTTTGAAGTTATTTTCAATAAAGGAAGACATCCCGATAATCACAAAATTAATAAATTGGACGGTGTTATTAATTTATGTTGACACTTTGATATTTGGAAGGTAGAAATTGATTCATGATAAAATTTTTGGAACCACTGGGAATAGTTTATGGTTATGTTTTTGGTGAAAATTTAATGAAAATATTAGATAAAGGTATTCAAGTTTACTTACCGACTATTAATTGTACGATCCGAAGAAGGAGATTTATTCGATGGTTATTCCTGTTTGATTTGTTTGAGTTGAAATCAGAAGCCGTTTCTATCTACGACGACACCAACGTTTCATGTACGACGAAGGCCGAATCGGAGAGTGTGCGAAAGTACGAGAATACTCCGGTAAGAGTTCTTTTTTTTTGTGCGTTGCATTTTTATATTCGAACATAGACGAATCGTTTTACGTTTTAAGTTCGGTTGCGCATAAACATTGGGGGTTTTAATTATATTTTTTCACTTGTAAAATTTGATTTGTTAATATTAACGAAAACCAATATTTGTTTTAAAAATTTTATTATGTTTAATAAATTCCATTGTTTATCATTTAACAGCGTATGAGTTTTAATTACATTTATAGCAGTACTAGATCACGGAGAAAACAGGTACAAATTTAATTTTTATCTAAATAATCTTTATGAGAAAGATCACAAGTAAGTTGACATATGAGTGTTCCAATTAATTACATGAGCCCACTTTTGACCCTGAAAGTTTCATTTGCTAGTCGGTGCAAAATAATTAAGTGACATAAACAGTAGCAATACATGGCAGTATATATCATACAACTGCATACAGTACAACTTCGATAATCCGAACTAATGGGGCATTCTGCTCTTATAAATTTTTATATTATTTTGTTTTAAACTGTTTTTGAATCAATAATCACTATCACTATCACTATTAGCCTGTTTCTCTCCACTGCTGGATAAAGGCCTTCCCCATAATTCTCCATCTCTCTCTATTTTCTGCCACGTTCAACCATCCGATTCCTGCCGTCTTCTTTATTTCGTCCCTCCATCGTGTTTTTGGGCGTCCTTCTTCCAACTCTCGGTCTCCATTGCAGCATCTTTCTTGTCCACCTATCATTTCTCACTCTGCCTATGTGTCCTGCCCAATTCCATTTCAACTGGGATGCCTTTTCCACCACATCCTTTATCCCTGTCTGTTGTCTTATCCATTCATTTTTCTTGTGGTCTCTCAGAGTTAAACCCAGCATCTATCTTTCCATAGCTCTTTGTGCAACTCTAAGTTTCTTCGCAGTGGACTTTGTTAAACTCCAAGTTTCTGATCCATATGTTAGGACAGGGAGGATGCACTGATCGTATATGCGTCGTCTAAGCGACATTGGTATTTTGGACTTTACGATGTATTTCAATCCTCCAAAAGCTCTCCATCCCAACTTGGTTCTTCTGGTTATCTCAGATGTCATGTTGTCTTTTTCGGTTGTTATAAGCTGTCCCAAATACACAAATTCCTGCACAACTTCTAAGGTGTTGCCATCAAGCAAAATGCGGATCTCGTTATGGTCATTTACGTTCGACATAACCTTTGTTTTTGATTTGTTCATTTGTAATCCTACCAGTTTAGATTCCCTTTGAAGGTCGTCTAGCATTATCTGGAGTTCTTCTTCGCTTCCACTTATTAGGACAATGTCGTCTGCGAATCTTAAGTGGTTAAGGTATTCCCCATCTATACATAAGTATTCCTTTATCCTGACAATCTAGGTCTTTGAAAATGTCTTCCATCGTGTTGTTATGAAGAGTTTTGGTGAAATCGTATCTCCTTGTCTTATTCCTCTCTTAACTGCTATACTTTTTGTTGGTGTATTCATTTTTATTTTCATATTTGCATTTTCATATATGTTTTTAATCAGGGTAGAATACCTGTCATCTATTCTACAGTTTTTCAAAGATCTCATCATTGCCCATATCTCCACTGAGTCAAAGGCCTTTTTGTAGTCAACAAATGCTAGGTATATAGGCATGTTATACTCTTTACTCTTTTCCAGTAATAAGCGTAAGGTCTGGAGGTGATCACATGTGCTATATCCATTTAGAAATCCGGCCTGCTCCCTTGGTTGGTAAAAGTCTATTTTTGAGGATATTCTGTTACTAATTATTCTGGTGAATAGCTTGTATAATTGTAACATCATGCTTATTGGTCGGTAGTTGTCCAGGTCAGATATATCACCTTTTTTATGGGGTAATACCACTTCTGCTTCTTGCCACGATGTCGGAATTGTCTGTTTGTGCAAGCAATCATTATATAACTCCATCAGCTCTACCAAGATCACCTTTCCGCCTTCTTTTAACATTTCTGCAATGATTCCATCGCTTCCTGGTGCTTCGTGAATTTTGGAGCTTTTCAGGGCGTTTTGTATTTCTTGTATTGTGATATCTGGCACGTCCTCTGATCCCAAATTTAACACCTTAAGTCTGTCGTATTGTTGTTGCTTGATTGGGCTCGGGTGTGCTTTGCTGCTATATAGTTGTTGGTAATATTGTTCTACTTCCGCACCAATTTTCATTCGATCAGTTATTAGATCTCCATTGCTGTTTCTTATCTTTATAATCTCTCTTTTTCCCACTGACAGATTCTTCCTTATGACTTTGAACCTCTTTTTTGGTTTATTACTTCTTCTATTATCTTTGTGTTATATATTCGGATATCTTTTCTAATTTCTCTCTTTATGAATTTATTAAGTTCAGCCAGTTCTATCAGATTGTGATCCTCTCTTGATTTCATTTTGCTTCTCTTTTCCATTAGATTTTCAGTGGCTTTAGATATATTATTACGATGCGCTTTTTTATCTTTTTCCGCTATTGACTTAATAGACCTAGTCAGGGATTCTGTGATTTTCTGTGCTTTATCGTTCAGTGATAATAGGGTGTCAGGACAGCTTTTAACTTTCCTACTTCTTAGTTCATTTTCTAATTCCAGTTGGTATTCTTCTTTATGCATCATTAGGTCTTCGGGGCTTATTCTACACCTTGAGTATTTAATCATCTTTTGTCGTTCACATTTCTCGTTTATGTATATTTTAGCGCGCACCATTCTGTGGTCGCTACCATTCGTTATCTTATTCAGTACTGTTGTCGTGTCTTGTACGTTTCAACACCCAAATAAATCCATCGATCTTTATCTTTATACGTATAATTTTAAAAGTTTTTTATTTTGAAATTTTTTGCAAAATTCAATTGTAAACGTATCCAATATAGAACACCATTTTGTATCATCTTTTTCAGTAAAAAATGTCGATATCATTGGTTTATAAAGTAAAAACCGCTTCCAATCGTCTTCACTTAATACAACATTTTACACCACTGATTGTGATACTAGGTCGTAAATCAACTTTAGATAAGCCGATGGAGATGATTTTAGAACAGGAGTTATTTAGTGGATAAGTTTTTCCATTTAAATATTCCACTATAAAAAATGTAGTCCAGGCAAGGAAGGTTTTGAGTTGAAATTATATATATTTGAAATGTAATGCCCGATTTGTCTAAATAAGTTGGCCGATTTTATCGGTGTATTAGAGTGTACCCATACATTCTGCAAAACTTGTATTTTAGCTTGGTCTGTTGATCATAATACCTGCCCTTTAGGGTGGGAAATTTATAGTGAAATTAAAATTTTTAAAAGTGGCGAATACCAGGAAACCATCACCATCCCAAAACCTCTAACAAATGTGACATACTATGGAACATAGCCATAACACGTTGGATCCCACAATAACATCTGTTGTGAGTATGTTAATGGATGTTCTAAGAGATCTTGATGAAGTCATTGATCAAAGAGAAGGAGAAGAAATTTATGTTAACATTGATGATTTTCTAACAGATGAAAGTGATGTTGATAGTGATTCGTGAGATTGCTTTGGATGAGGATGAGAAGCAGGTGGAGGAGGAGTACGACTTCATTAATTGTAAGAAAGACGCTATTATTATGATTATAATTTAGATTATTAACTAATCGTTTCTTAGATGATGAGATTGATGTAGATCAATTCCTTCAGGAGGAAGTGGAAAAGATGGGTCTCTCTCAGGAGGAAGTGAGGATGAGAAGCAGGTGGAGAAGGACGAGGAGGACGACTTCATTAATTGTAATAAAGACGCTATTATTATGATTATTATTTAGATTAGTAACTAATCGTTTCTTAGATGATTAGATTGATGTAGATCAATTCCTTCAGGAGGAGGTGGAAAAGATGGGTCTCCCTCAGGAGGAAGTGAGGATGAGAAGCAGGTGGAGGAGGACTTTATTAATTGTAAGAAAGACGCTATTATTATGATTATTATTTAGATTGGTAACTAATCGTTTCGTAGATGATGAGATTAATGTAGATCAATTCCTTCGGGAGGAGGTGGAAAAGATGGGTCTCCCTCAGGAGGAAGTGAGGATGAGAAGCAGGTGGAGGAGGAGGACGACTTTATTAATTGTAAGAAAGACACTATTATTATGATTATAATTTAGATTAGTAACTAATCGTTTCTTAGATTACTTAAACGATTCAAAATCGTTTGGATCGGATGACAAGGAACAGATTGGTCGGGAATTCAAAATTGCTTCAATTTGTACCAACATTGTGTTAAATTCCGCGTACGTGAGTTTAGTGTCGCCTAAAGCTCTAAATAGATGGCATTTGACTTGTTTTACGCCCGCTTCCCAGAGAGCTCCAAAGTGGAGGTCATCATCAGTAGCAAAATTTTGAATTTTGTTATAAGAGGTTAAAAAATTGGTCAAACGACTTAACTCTCCTCGTGCACCAACAAAATTGGTGCCGTTATCTGAGTGAATGTGACTGGGTTTACCCCGTCGCAAGCAAAATCGCCTCAAAGCGGCTATGAAATTATCCGTAGTGAGGTCACTTATCAATTCAAGATACATTGCTTTGGTCGTAAAACAAACGAATAGACAAACGTGAGCTTTTATTAATTTACAGCCTGGACCCTTTTTGTTTTTTATTAAGATTGGGCCTGCATAATCCACTCCAGTGATCTTGAATGGGCTTGCAACAGTTATTCTTTGTGCTGGTAAATGTGCCATTTGTGGTATTATTTGTGTTGGCTTGAAACGGAAACATTTTATGCAGTTGCGTACAACCTTTTTTACGGCATTGATGCCCGAGGTTGGCCAATATTCTTGACGCGCCGTTGCTAATTTAATCAAAATTTAATATTTAAAACTGTGGTTGAACTACATCCAGACAGCGAAGGAGTAGTGCGAGTGATCAGTGTTAAAACTAGTAAAGGTATTTTCAAACGTGCAGTGGTCAAATAAAGTTTGCCCATTTCCAACTATTTTAGAAAAAAACTTTTATATTTTTTACAGATCAAACTCCATTTATGTAATCTTTTTTTTAGAATCTATATTGTATTAAAATTTAAGTTTACATCATTCAATTTTGTTAGTTGTTCTTTGAACCCTGTGTTCAACGCGGGTAGTATGTTACGAATATTATACTTTACATTTTGCAGTGCGCATGTTTAAACGAGACATACGCTGTAAGAGAACGTGAGACCAGTGTGAATCGAGATACGCTCAAACATACAACCATTTTGTTAAACGACAATAAAAGTTACAAAAACTCCAGTCTATTATTATCACAATTAAAAATACAGTCCACTAAAGAAGAACAAAGCAACAAACCACATTTTGGTAACAGATATATTTAATATGTAATTATTATTAAAAATGCACAGGGACAGAGTCACCTTGACCTAGAGAAAGGAGCGGAGTCACCTTGATCTTACTACCGTTTGGCTCCGTTTGGTTTGGATCAATTTTTAATTCAAGCGAAGAGGTCTAATAAACATGCACAGTCTGAAAAACGCGATAAAGATAGCAGCCATAAGAAAAGACGTCTTGAATAAGCAAGTTACAATTGTTTTATTGTGCTATGGACCATAAACTGCAATTTTTTTTTTTATTAAAGTTGATTTTATATATAACCCAAAAGGAAGAAGAGATGTCGGTCGTCCAAGAAAGCGTTGGAGCGATCAATGAAGTCTGAACAGGCAAACACTGCCTATACCTTTGAAGGAAGAAGAAAATTTTATTTTATAACATGTTATTATTATTTATTACCTGTCCATACAAGTGGAATTGGTTAAAATTTTTTTTTCAAAAAGTTTGCTTCAAATATACAAGCACAAGAACTGGACAATTCCCCATCCACAAAGCCAATGGTAATTTTGGGCGGGGCAATCAGCTTTTCTGCATTATTTGAGTCTGTTTTGACGACTGCTGTCTGGTTTCCATCTTTGGAGTGCGTCAGGCATTGAAGGTTTATGACTCCTTCAACTCCGCTGATGACTCTGAATCCCAGAACAACCTCATCGCTTGTTGCCGTCGGGTTGATGCCCCTTACGAGGGCGGACTTTGTCGGATTTATTTTTTAGAATTTTGCACTAACTTTATTTTCCTTGACGGCCCTCCTTACCTCCTTCAGGAACTTGGTCGGTACGTCGCTTTTGTTCTAGATTATCATGATTGCGTTGTCCGCCTTTGTCAGCCTAGAACATTTTCATGATAGAGGCGACTTCGCTGCTCAGCTTAGTTAATTTGAGAAGTTTGATCATTTCCACATATTCAGTCTGGCTGCAGGCCTCTTTCTAGGTAACGATTTTGACCGGGTTTTCGTGTGCCTTTATCTTGGGGGTCCTAGATTGGGCTGAACTGGGCCGCTTTCTTGTTTATTTTGGTTGCTGCCCTTCTCTGTTGTGGCTGGAGGGCAAAGTTCTCCTTCGTCGATGAACCTGTGGCCACGGCAATCATCGGATCTGCGTACTCGGCGGAGAGTTCCATTATGAGGTCGCCTCTTGCCACCTGAGTGGATGCAACTTGTTCATTTTCTGCAGCTTCCTAATTTTCATGATGGGTCGTCACGCGTTTTCATTTTGATTTTCGGCAACTTTTGGCTCTCGCGTCTCCACCTCGATGGTTTGTGGTGGAGAGTTGGCTTCTAGGTTGCTCATTCCGCTTTCTCTCTTGTTTTCCCCATTTGATTTTTTAAAGGTCTGCGGTTTCTTCAGAATGGGGGGGATAGAGAGTCCTCTCCTTGATAATCTTTGTGATTATCGTAGTCTCCTGCCGCATTTCGTTCTGTCCCTTTCGGAGCTCTTCTAGTTTTTCTTCTATGGTGTCGTCCTTTGCTCGCTGGGCTTCGGCGAACTCTTGGACCACACCCATGAACTTCTTTGCTACTTCTGCTACTTGGTTCTCAGCATCGACATTTGCCCCGATTGCTGCGATAAAGTCGGCCATTTTATTTCCCACTTTTCGGACTTCTACTGGGGTGTGAGGTTTCTTCAGGAGAGCCTCCCTCCATTCTGTTGCGAATTTCTTTGCTAGATCTGTATTGTTTGGCAGCTCTACTGCATTTGCCATTGCACTTTTGGGGTTTAACTTGCACCTTAATGTTTTAATTGATTGCAGTTTATCTTCTTAAAGTACCGTACCTATCCGCTCAGCGAACGTTGGTTATCAACTTGACCGAAGTCAAGATGACTTAACTAGGGAAAGAAATTTAATGGGGTGGTTTCCCGTTGCCTTCCCCATAGCCCACAGATTTATATTGAGCTTGAAGATCACAGCAGTACATCCGGCGCGACTAGGTATAGAACCACGGTTTCCCGCTCGCTAGTCTGCCGGTGTAAGCTTAACGCCACACTGCTGGTTATATTTATCCAGTTTATGATTGAACTAAACTACTTATCACTGATTGATGCTATTGTTTCCTATGAAGATATGTCGGAAAGAAGACGAAATGTAATTAGTGCGAGTACAGCATAGAAAATGTGTTCCTGTGCAAGAACGATTAGCGTTGACTCTGCCACTCTGCGTCTTTTAGCGACTGGAGATACTGCTTTTATCTTTATTCTGTTCTATCTATTTGAAAATACTTTTAAATCAACGTATCTAATTAGAGCCAAGTTTTTATAAAAAAAAGCGTTTTTAACCAAATGTAGATACCAAATATTGTAGTTTGTAGTTTTAACATAATGTAGTGCTTAACACGGCAGAATAAAAGTTATACATATTAAAATTATAGTAAAAAGCGAAAATCATTTGTTTAGTGAACTAACCAAGAACCAAGTTAATTTTGTTGACGAATGACGAATTTAATATTTCTGCTTTAATAAATTTATTTTTTGTATGGGATATTTTTTAATATTTACTTAAAATATAATTTCTTATGTTAATTTTATCAACCACAACGTAGTACGAGATATGGCAGGTATTTTGTCAGTCATCAAAGCGTTAAAAACATGAATAAAAAATTAATGACTCGCACACGACTCTGTGCGCGCAAAATCTTGGTTCGATCCACAGCCCGTTCGCCGTTTGTGCGTTGAAAACTACAATAAATTTTACGCGCAAAATTTGTTGTAAAGTTGCCTAACGTCTGTTAGTTACAACGAAATGACGAAAAGATTGTATGTGCGCACGATGCTGAATGTGGACCGGTATGTTGAATAGCATGGATCATATAGGCCGTGTTCGGTCTGGCACTTTTTTGCTTTGAAGCTCCGTCAACACATTCTGATAACTCGATTTGGGATTTTTCCACGCTTTCAAGCGCTTTTCTCATTTCAGAACTTCACGCGTTTTAAGCTTCCGTAATGGACGGAATTATAGCGTTTTGCAAGCGCAGAACAGCTGCAATTGGAACTATCAAGAAATGTTCGACGGAGCTCCAAAGCGAAAAAAGCGCCAGACCGAACACGGCTATAATGATACGGAATGAAAATTTGCGCTCAAGAAATTAAACATTTACGCGCACAGCTTTCGTCCGTGCACAAAGGGCAAACGCGCACCCCTTTTTTTGGCAAAATATCACACAGATTTTTTGAAATCGGAATTATTCATACTCTCAAGATTCAGAGAGAAAAGAAGTAGTTTCTCAATGCTGCAAAACTTTTTGTTGTTGGTTTCTTTCTTCTGTGATTTTCACTTATGTTATGGTTTCTCACCACTTTAAAAATTCCAAAATCCACTCGCCCGATGTGCCGCCCACCCAAGTTCCGTACTGAAAATACCAACTCGACGCAACGTCTCGGAGGTTGTCGCTTCAGCATGTTTAGCCTCGCTTTCGGTCTTAGTTATCTCGATCCACCTTTCGCTATTCGTTGCATAATAATTTACAACCATCTATTGAAAAATTAAACATGACATCCATTTATTATTTCTAGCAGAACAACTACCCTAAGCATTCGTCGTATTTAGCTCAGGAATGGTTTTTGTACCATGTACCCAAGCAATTGAAAACCCTTTCCGAATCACCGAACCTTAACCCTATAAAATATATTTGGTTTATATATTATAGTAGAGTGCAAACTCGAAAACTTATTTTCACTTTTGTGGGCATTTTGAGGTAAAAAGTAACAACCTATCCAAAAATGTTCCTCATGCTTCACACATTCGAAATCTACAAATCGTCAAAAAGTCGTCCAATGGAAAAAGGCACACTTTGAAAGCGGGAAGTGGGGTATGTCCACCGTGCAGATCTAGCATTATTTTGAGATTTTTACATCTCGGTTGAATTAAATTGTTTTTGACCTTATTAAGAGTCGAAAAAATATAAAAATTACATTGTGATAAGCTGGAAGAATCGGTCTATAAATTATTCTCAATAAATTTTTTTGAGAAATACACAGTTTCGGCAGTAGCGTAGTGTAAATGGCAAAATGCATGAAAATAATTAAAATATTGTGGTTTTCATTTCGAGTAAATTGAGTTCGAAAATTATTTCATCCATAAGCGTTCATGCATTTGTAAAATTTTAACCAATTTTTTCAAGTAGAAGGGCTACAGAAAATCCATTGAAAAAATTCACACATATAATTGAGGTATCAAAGTTTATCGCCATGGGGCTAAATCAAAATTTTCAAATTGTGCCTTTTTCCATTGGACGACTTTTTGACGACTTGTAGATTTCGAATGTGTGCAGCATGAGGAACATTTTTGGATAGGTTGTCTCTTTTTAACTCAATATGCCCACTAACTCCGTTTTTAAGCGACTTATTTGTGTCTGAGCACTCTACTATTAGCCAAAAGTGAAAAATTATGTCACTTGTCATAATTTGACATTTGACAATATGACATTATAATATTATGTCACAAATGTGAGCACACATTGCAGTTTTTATATAAAAATATACACAATTTTATGTAAATATTTTTTAGGGTATCCATTGGATTGCAGAACCGCTTGTAATCATTTTAGCATAGAATTCACTGTGAAATTTTCTGCCATTTTTCTAAAAATTTTGATTTGAATTCTCTTTTAATACTGCAATAACTATTGTCACATTTATAATAAAATAAAAATAAAATAAAAATATCTATACCCGACTCGCCTAAGCCATTATAGCAAAATTGACATTACGAATAAAAAGAAATACACCGGAAATGATTTCATAGTGAAAAATAGAGTTGATGGAAAAGTTTCCAAGTTTTCTTGAAGGGTAATTGAACGGAGGTCAAGCAGTCGGGTATGGGAGTTGAAAGTGTGAGGTTCAGTTAAGAAGTTAGTTACGATGTGTTAGAAGGCTTCACCCCCAATTGATAATAATAGTATATTATGAAGGTGATTTTTGAATAATCGTTTTATAATTGGTAAGATGAGACAAATTTATAAACAATTTTTGCGTATAATACTTCAATAAGGTTTGTAGAAATTAATTATCAACAAATTACATTAAAAAATATATATGCACTTATTATATGTGATTTACTAATAAGAGTGTATGCTCACTTTTGTGAGCCACTGTACATTAACCTTCAGATTCATTTCTACTATTTAAAAATCGCAAATAAACTTATTTCAGTTAGTTATTAAAGTACTTAGTAATTCAGGTTTTGTAATATACTACAGAAATGCCAATTTTGTGCTGATAAGTTGTTAAAAGTTGAAATATTTTAAAATATAATGTAAAAATAAAACAAGGTGGAACTCGCTTTAGCGGCAGTTCTTAGGCTTCTATACAGCTACCTTTCTGGTGTGGAAAGTTGTTATTATCTGGTTAGTTTTGATCGCCATATAATGTAACATCACATAATCAGATAATCTGCACCAATCAAATTTTTTGCGGTTGGTAATTATCATTTACTATATAAGTAATAACAATCAAACTTTTCCATTCTATTCGAAACTTTACTTCTCTGTAATGTTTGGTCCTTTTTTTGAGGTGGACCAATCCTCTCCTTTCTCTTTTATTTACAACTTAACTTCACTAACCACATCATTAAAAAATTATTTTTTCACATCAAAGTAAAATAAAATACAACTACTATTCTGGTAGTTGTGGTAGTGTACTTTTCTGGTAGTGTAAAACTACCGTTATGAACGTCAACAATTGGTTCTACAACGCAGTGGCGGACTAAGGGGGGGGCGGAGGGGGCGGTCCGCCCCGGGCCTCGGGCTCGGAGGGGCCTCACACCGAATAAAATTATACCTATTTCCTATTTCTATCAATATAAAATTTATTAAGAGTCAAATTAAACAATATTTTCATTTAAAAAAATATTTGTTTGTTGTTGAGCCCAAGTTTATGCTTCAATCTTCTGATGAAAATATGGTTGAAGCAGTAAATAATCTCATTAGTATTTTTGATGAGTTTAATAAAGAGCAAGTGCTTCTAGAAATTAAAAGGTATCGGAGACATCTGAAGGCTACAAATACAGATGAAGACATCGGTGCTATCTGGACGGCTAAAGAAGCCTTACAATTTATTGTAAAATGGGATTTTAGTGAATCATTGCCAAATTTAATGTCTCTCTTATATTACAATATTTTTTAACAATATGTGTTTCTGTGGCATCGTGTGAAAGAAGTTTTTCGAAACTTAAATTAATAAAAAACTATCTGCGTACCACCATGAACCAAGAACGTTTGGTTAATTTATCAATTTTATCGATAGAAAGAAAGGTTACCAAAGAATTGGACTTTAATCAAGTTATTGAGAACTTCAGTAAAATGAAGGTCAGAAAACATAATTTGTAATTGGCAGTTAGATAATATTAAGTTTAATTTTTATTCTATAATCAAGCAATAAAGGTTTTTTACTGTATCTGAGTCATTATTTCGATGCCTAAAAATTTTCTTTTACCTTCAAGCTTCACGCAAGGCTTGTAAGTTCCCAAAGTAAGAACATTAACTACATTTACGATATACTTTTGGGGCGGACTCTTGGAGTACAACTTACTAATTTTTCACTTTAATACGCCAAAACTGTTTTTTTAAACGATTTTCACGACTTTTGGGTAAAAATTGGGGGTGGCACCCCAAAAGTTTTTCGCCTCCGGCGGCGCCTTCGGCAGGATATTTGTGCTAAGGGCCTCATTTACTTTTGCCGCCCCGGGCCTCTTAACACCTTAGTCCGCCACTGCTACAACGTTACCTACTTCAAGAACAGCTGCGTTTTTACTTCGTGGATTTTGTCGGCGAATTGCATGACTACGTGAACGATGTAATATTTTCGAAGGGGTCATGTTGGCAATTTGCTTTCGTTTGCGATTTTGTTCAATTTGTTCTGACGTCATGTTGGCAATTTGATTTCTTTCGCGATGTTGAATAATTTGTTCTGACGTCATATTGGCAATTTGCTTTCGCTTTCGAAATTTGCGTAATTTTCGGTCCATTTTTTGAGGTGGATCCATCCTCTTCCTTCTCTTTTATTTACAACTTAACTTCACTATCCACATCAAGCCACTGCTGTGGTTAAAATAAAATAATAAATAATTAGTGCAGATTATCTGATTATGTGATGTTACATTATATGGCGACCAAAAATAACCAGATAATAACAACTTTCCACACCAGAAAGGTAGCTGTATAGAAGCCTAAGAACTGCCGCTAAAGCGAGTTCCACCTTGTTTTCGCTTGTTTATGTACATTTTTCTTTATTACAGTCTTGAAAATGACCCCGATAGAGGGTCGCAACTAGTCGATTCAAAACGTAGTCTTTCTTTAACACGTCCCCTGATATCCAATATCCTAGTAAATCATATCCTTGGAACAATAGCTTATCTTCACTTTATTCTGGCCGTTAATCCCTGCGGCAGTTAGACCAGTAAGCCACGTATCAAAGAATAATTGGATCAACGGACAATCGTATCATGGTATAATCGTATCAACGGATCATCGTATCAACGAATCATCGTATCATCGTATCATCGTATCATCGTATCATCGTATCAACGGATCATCGTATCATCGTATCATCGTATCAACGGATCATCGTATCAACGGATCATCATATCAACGGATCATCGTATCAACGGATCATCGTATCAACGAACCATCGTATCATCGTATCATCGTATCAACGGATCAACGTATCATCAGATCAATTTGCTTATATAGGACATCGCCCTACACTCTAAAAAATTTCAGGGGAATTTTACACCAAAAATAGGTGGCCACTATGTTACCTCCTATTTTAAGTGTAAATTTACACCATTGGTGTAATACTTACCGCGTAAGGTACAAGTACACGTATGATGGCAATTCTACCGAGTAAAAGTACCTCACATGTGTTAATTTCACTCGGTATGGTGTACTTCTACATAGTAAAATTACACTGACGTAAGTAATTTTACACAGACGATGGAATTTCACTAGGTAGAAGTACACTGTTCCGAGTAGAATTACATATGCGAGGTATTTTTACTGGGAAAAATTATCTTCATATGTGTAATTGTACCTTACACACAATTACACGCAAGTATTATACTAATGGTGTAAATTTACACTCAAACTAGGGTAACATAATGGCCACCTATTTTTTGTATAAAAATTCCCCTGAAACTTTTAAAAGCAATAATTTTAGTCAGTAAAATTATTTGCTGAAAAAGTAAGTATGTATTTGTTAGGCACCACTAAAATAAACAACAAATACGTAAAATTGATCACCTTTCACGTTTTTGGATGTTCCGTTTCCAATTTTCTTTTATTTCAATTCCTTTAGAAATTTGTCTAGTCCAGACTCTTAATGTTTTTAATTTTAACGTTTTAATTAGTAGTACAAGAAATTATTCAATTGTTAAAGTTATACGTTCAAGCAAAATAACAATTTGTAGTTTTGTAGAAGTAGCTGTAAATTCGTTTTGCAAAAAGCAGATGAAACGGCTATAGCCCCAGATAAAAAAATGTCGAAGCCACACATCCAGGCGTCATGTGTTTTGTTTGTGTCATATCGTCAGGTTAATATGAACAGAATTGTGACTTTACCTCAAATTTAATTAATAGATATAAATATTCGAATCGTACGTTAGGTATAATACTGCCCATTACCAAAACTAACTACAATAATTATCGAATAAAAAACATCATGAAACAAATATAGAGCTATTTTATTATGAAATATATAGAGCAAATATAGAGTGGCTATTTAATGGCACACTAAGCTACTACCAAACTAAAATACTAACACACTAAAACTAAGGAAAACAAAAGTCCAAGAACTTAATAAAATGAAAAAAAAAACACACTAAGCTACTACTAAACTAAAATACTAACACACTAAAACTAATGAAAACAAAAAATCCAGGCACTTACATAAAATGAAAAACTGTCTCTCTTCATCATAATATCTTCAAGTGATTGTAAATATCTACAAAACGTTGATAGGTTATTTATATATTACTAAGACTCACCATCATTAAAAGTCTCTCAGTTTTGTTAGTAATCCAATAATTTTGGTCATAACGTCAGAAATGCTGCGTTTATTTCGGTTTTCATTTTGACAATCTTTCAATGTTTCAATCTTCATTTTATACCATGGTATCGTAAATACGTGCCATGAATATTCCGACGGTGCCTCACTCGGTGCCTCGTCGTCTTCTAGGGACTCACTTGACAATAATTGCTCAGGTATATCTGAGGAACTGAATGAAGTGCTGAGCAATGCTAATGTGTCTGCTGATGCACTTGATGATTGTTTTAGCGGTTGTCCTGCAGGACGCCACACTTCCCCTGGCTGCAATAAAATTAAAGTTTCATGATGTGCCATTAACTTCAGGACCGTTGCATCATCTATGTCGGTGCCATCTGATTCGAGGCAAATCGTTGAGCCATTTATTTGCATCTTTTCGGATGCTAAAATTAAACATATTAAAGATCATCAGGTAAAAAGAGATTACTACAATCATACCTCTCAAGATTACATTTTCAAGAATTCCGTCATCCTCTTCAATGACGACGAATACCTTATTTGTCTGACTCACATTCCAAATTTTAAAAATCATCATTTTTCTACAGTAATAATAATATATTATAATTAACTATAAACTATGTATTACATAATATTATTATATTTCACAAAAATATTTTTAATTTTTATCTAAATAAAATAAGAAGCCAGCGAGCCTTATAGTAAAAGTTCAAAACCTACACACGATTTCGTTCTGAAGTGGGCATAATATGAAAAGTGGTATATGGCTATTTAGTGTAAGAAAATTGCAAAAAAAATTCCAAAATCGGTCTGCAATTTTCGACGGATTTCGTTAGGTAGGTAATTGCGAAAATAAAATATTTTTTCGCAATATCTTTTTACCAGTTGACTTTAGGACGAAAATGATTGCTATAAATCTTATAGAATATAGAGAACAAAATTTACTACAACTTTTATCTCGGGTATTTTTCTCCAAGTTGAATAGTTGCTGAGCGTCAGCGCAGTTAATAGAGCACATTTTTGAAAATTTTAAAAACTCGCAATTTTGATCTTGCTTTTTTTTATAAATGTTTGTTACTAATTACATATTTACCATTTCCATACTATCATATTGACTTTTGTAAAACATTTATAAAAAAAAGTCAGATCGAAATCAAGAGTTTTTGAAATTTTCAAAAAAGTGCCCTATTTAACAGCGCTGGCGCTCAGCAACTATTCGACTTACTTCGACAAAAATACGCGAGATAAAAGTTATAGTAAATTTTGTTCTCTATAAGATTTATAGCTATTATTTTCGTCCTAAAGTCAACAGGTAAGGAAATATTGCTAAGGGAGCGTTAAAGTATTACGTAACGAATTTGGGGGGAGGGGGGGTCTTGTAAAACGTTACGATGCGTTACAGGGGCGGGAGGGGGGGTTTGAACTACGCATTACGTAACATTGTTTTTGCCACATAATTGTGACTTTTAGGTATAAAAATGGTCACTTGGTGGTTACGTAACGTTTTACTAGGGGGGGAGGGGGGTACAGAAAAACGTTACGGCGCGTTACATGGGGGGAGGGGGGTCAAAAATCTTCAAAAATTGCGTTACGTAATACTTGAACGCTCCCTAAGAAACATTTTGTTTTCGCCATTTTTGTTAAAATTCGCACTTCCGGGCGGTCGCCAACTCAGAGTTTTTATTAGGACCCCAAACCTTAAAACATCCAAAAATCAGAACCCCTTGACCATTTTTAGGAAACTCCTCATATCATGATTTCGAAGATGTTAAAACATTGTGTTATTCATATTTTCAATAAGCTATTAGGTTATATAATAATAATATAACTGAAATAGAAATTTGTTTAAAATTATTTTGCCATAAAACATCATTTTCACTCCTTCATAAAAAATTCCACTTCCGACGAAGAATGCGGCAAGCTCAAGGTTGCGTGCGACACGACGAATTTTAGTATAAAAGTACGAACAATTATTACCTACCGAAATCCGTCGAAAAATCGCAGAAGACCGATTTCGGATTTTTTTATCAAAATGTGCCCAATTTTCTCACACTAATAAATTGTGGAAGGATAATTCGGTTTTCATCACCGTTCAACAACATTTGAAAATCAGTATAAAAATTATGGATATTCAGAAATCACCAGTTTCCAATCCCAATACTCGAGGGATTCGCATAGATTAATTTCAACATTATAATATTATTACAAGACATCACCTACCTTTAGTTTAAACGGCCACAAAACTAGTCAAAAAAACAAACTACTACACTGCATCCGTGGTCTAACAACATTAATAACTGATTAACACCTGCACACTGAGGTCAGAAAATAAAATCATCTCATACTGTGTGTGAAGTCCTTACTCTTCGTTTTGAGTTACATATTACTTGGAGCCGCTGATTCAACTTATTGCATCACTCAATTTATTGCAATGTAGTGTTTTGATATTTTTTAAAATCATCATGTACTAAGGTACTAACAAAAAAGTATAGATTGGTTAAAATATGATCACCAAACTTTATTTTAATACAATTATGTTGCATCCATAATTGCAACAACTTGTTCCCAAATTCTTGAAATCTAATAAAAAATTACAATAATACTACATGGTATTTACTACTACAAACATTTTTTGATTATTTTTTGTCAGGAAGGAAAAGTCTGTATAATAATTAGTAACACTTTTATATTACCTACTGACTGATGATTAAATTTACCTATAATTAGGGGTGCGCGATTATGGAATTTCATAATCGATTATCGATTATAAAAAATAATCGATTTTTTCCATTAATCGATTATTAAAAATAATCGATTATTCATAATCGACTATGAGTTCATAATCGATTATGAACTCGTAATCGATTATGAACTTGTAATCGATTATGAACTCATAATCGATTATGGACTCATAATCGATTATGAACCCATAATCGATTATGAATTCATAATCGATTATGGACTCATAATCGATTATGAACCCATAATCGATTATGAATTCATAATCGATTATGAATTCATAATCGATTATGGACTCATAATCGATTATGAACTCATAGTCGATTATGAACTCATAGTCGATTATGAACTCATAGTCGATTATGAACTTATAACTATAATAGGTAGGGCTATTAAGGGTTACTAAATTACTATATAATTTATTATTTTGCTAATTGTGTTACGGTGGTGCTAATAAGAAGTGTTGTTAAGCACCAGTTGATAACACATTACGGTCCGGTATCAATCTGTAATAACTTACCTGCGTAGCCGATTATAATGGTACTTACAGGTGTGTTGATGAGAATTTACGACTCCTTCATAAAAACGCTGATTAAATCTGAAGTACCAAATATTTTGTTTTTAAATTTTAACTGAATGTTACTATTGTATTATGCATTATGTAATTAATTTATTGTTAACAATAATCCATCTAAAAGGCTTCTAATTAAAATTCATTTTGTAAAAGTATACACTTTCACTCAAAATATCGGACAAATAATTTAAATCCATATTGATGAAAAAGGGTTGCAATCTTTAATTGAAAAGCAAAAAAATATTTTTTAAAAACTATCAAATTTATAAACAAAAATACCTAAAAGTTGAATGGCAAATCCATATTTGGATTCAAAATATTTTGAGTGAAAGTGTATACTTTTACAAAATGAATTTTAATTAGAAGCCTTTTAGATGGATTATTGTTAACAATAAATTAATTACATAATGCATAATACAATAGTAACATTCAGTTAAAATTTAAAAACAAAATATTTGGTACTTCAGATTTAATCAGCGTTTTTATGAAGGAGTCGTAAATTCTCATCAACACACCTGTAAGTAACATTATAATCGGCTACGCAGGTAAGTTATTACAGATTGATACCGGACCGTAATGTGTTATCAACTGGTGCTTAACAACACTTCTTATTAGCACCACCGTAACAACAATTAGCAAAATAATAAATTATATAGTAATTTAGTAACCCTTAATAGCCCTACCTATTATAGTTATAAGTTCATAATCGACTATGAGTTCATAATCGACTATGAGTTCATAATCGACTATGAGTTCATAATCGACTATGAGTTCATAATCGATTATGAGTCCATAATCGATTATGAATTCATAATCGATTATGAATTCATAATCGATTATGGGTTCATAATCATAATCGATTATGGGTTCATAATCGATTACGAGTTCATAATCGATTATGAACTCATAGTCGATTATGAATAATCGATTATTTCAATAATCGATTAATCGATTATTATAAAATATCATAATCGATTATGAAATAATCGATTATTCGAATTACGTAATCGATTAATCGATTATATGCTCACCCCTACCTATAATCTTATGTTTTTCCCCTGTTTTCCTCGCATGAGTGCGAATTTCCCTTGAAAATGTAAAATTCCTCTATTGTAACACATATTTACCATACTGTGATAGGTAAATATACCCATCAACGGTTGACTTTTTTTTACTTAAGATAAAAATCTCTGTTTTGGGGGTAGAAATACACTATAATGAAGGTAAATTTTAATTTACCCCAAAAATGGTGTAAATTTCACCCACTTCTGGTGTAAATTTGTCATTTTTCACCAGTAAAATTCACCTCATTTTTTGCAGTGTATGAGTATAGTAGATGTAACAGTTTGGCTAATTTTTCGCGCGTTAAGTAAAAGTAAATTATTAACAATGGCATTAATCGAAAACAAATCTGCTTTCAAAACTGTAAAGAATGTGCAATTTGGCATTTTTAGTCTGGAAGATATTCGTAGCATGTCTGTCGTCCCAGAAGGTATAAATCATGTAGAAATTATGGAAGGAAGTCTTCCAAAAGTGGGCGGCCTGATGGATCCGAGGATGGGAGCGTTTGACAGCACTTTACCATGTCAAACATGCGAAGGCGACCGGGACACTTGCCCCGGTCACTTTGGTCACATCGAATTGGCCAAACCGATCTTTCACGTTGGCATGATTAAAGATGTCATGAAAGTTTTACGCTGCGTCTGCTTTAATTGCAGTAAATTGTTGGTGAACCCAAAAAAACAAAACCACTTCGAACACGCTCAGAAGATAACTGCAGACGATTCCAAGAAACGCCTAGAACTAGTGTACGGTTTGTGCAAAGAACAAACAATATGTCACGCGGATGGTGGATGTGGAAATCATCAACCTGTAATTAGAAAATCGGGTCTCGATTTGACGGCCGAATGGAAGGAATCCGACGGAAAGGTTCCACAAGAAAAAAAGTATTTGTTGGCGGAAGAAGTGCTGCATATCTTTAGACAAATTAGCGACGCAGATTGCAGCGCCCTGGGAATGGATCCGAAATACTCACGACCCGAGTGGATGATCGTGACGGTTTTACCGGTTGTTCCTCCTTCCACGAGACCCGCAGCTTTCATGGGCGATTCGCCGAAGAAACGTCAAGACGATTTGACAAATAAATTGGCCCTAATCATAAATATACCTTGTATAGAAGCCTAAAAGTAGCGCACTGGCTACCCAGTTCTTAGACCTCTATACACACAGAGTATTTTCAACACGATTTGAAACGCTCTGTATGATTTTGAATTATGCGGACGGACGGACAGACAGACGGACAGACACCGAGCCAGATCATAAGGCTTCTTGGTATACTTTGTATAGAAGCCTAAAAGTGAGGCATTCTAATTTTTGAAATCAATCATAACAAAGGTGAATCACGTTTATCTCTTCGATCAAAACAGAATATTTCATTGATTATTCTATCTGCAATTTTAAGCATTTACAACGAGTTTGTTGCAACCAAAGAAGTTTCATCCCCTAATTGAGTCTGAACCTACCATACTCTGAGGAGACTCGTGACTGAGTTAGTAGGAATGGGACGAGGTGGTGAATTTTTTTTGTAAAGTTGGACCCTCGGAAACTTAATCTCTTATTATAAAAGGCCAAGTCTTTCTTTCTTTCTGTCCGTCCCACGGAAATACCCGAAGCAAACCGAACCGAACCGAACGCACAACGTATCAACGTATCATCGTATCAACGTATCATCGTATCAACGTATCATCGTATCATTTTGTCTATATAGGACAGCTATTTCCAAAAAAGCATTATGTGAACTTCCATAATGGATAATGAAAATTTTGAAAATCCTGCTGCAAAGCGACGGCGATTGAATCGTGAGAGAAAAGCACGTACAAGAGCTAATAATACAGAAGAACAGCTTCGATCACAGCGACAAGCTGACGCTCTGTCTCATGCGATACGTCGACAACGTGAAACTTTGGAACAAACTCAAGCGCGGCAAGCTGCTGACGCTCGGTCTCATGCGATACGTCAACAACGTGAAACTTTAGAAGAAACTCAAGCGCGGCAAGCTGCTGACGCTCGGTCCCATGCGATACGTTGATCCGATGATACGTTGATACGTTCATCCCATTGGTTATGAAATTATCCGTTATGCGTTCGGTTCGGTTTGCTTCGGGTATTTCCGTGGAACAGACAGAAGGAAGGAAGGAAGGACTTGGCCTTTTATAATAAGAGATTTTTCACCTATATAGGAAATTTAAATACGTTGATACGTTGATCCGATGATACGTTGATCCGATGATACGATGATACGTTGATGCGATGATACGTTCATCCGATTGGTTATGAAATTATCCGTTATGCGTTCGGTTCGGTTTGCTTCGGGTATTTCCGTGGGACAGACAGAAGGAAGGAAGGACTTGACCTTTTATAATAAGAGATAAGAGATGAGAACAACATTAAATAAATAAACAAAAAACTTACATATATTTTTTTAAATTAAATTAAACTTAATCAATATTTAAAATTCTTTTACTTATTTTAAAC
The DNA here is from genome assembly GCA_932274525.1 of Podabrus alpinus. Classification (NCBI taxonomy): domain Eukaryota; kingdom Metazoa; phylum Arthropoda; class Insecta; order Coleoptera; family Cantharidae; genus Podabrus; species Podabrus alpinus. Next base: position 48,654,592 of record OW026456.1, on the reverse strand, counting down.
TAGATGATACCCCGTCCGAGGACGGGCAGCTAGAAGGACGGGCAGCTACCCAAGGTAACTTAAGTTGAATGAAGATTAAGGAAAGCTCTCAGTGCAATCCAAAAGCCATATGACCTTGGGTAGCTGCCCGTCCTTCTAGCTGCCCGTCCTCGGACGGGGTATCATCTAGTTATTTACTAATTTATAAAATTTTCTTTCATTTGAAAGTGGCGCCCAAGACAAAACCCGAGGTGTACAATTTATGATAAAAAGTACACAGCAGTATCAACAGATCAACTTATCAACAGATCAACGTATCAACGTATTTAAATTTCCTATATAGGTGAAAAATTATGAAAATAAAATATAACTTATATTTGGTGTGCATTGAAAATAGATAATCTGCACTAAATATATTTTTGCGGTTGGTATTTATCATTTACTATATAATCAATAATAAGCAAACTTTTCCATTCCATCCGGAACTTTACTTCTCTGTAATGTACGATCCATTTCTTAAGGTCGATCAATCCTAATCTTTCTCTTTTATTTACAACTTAACTTCACCAATCACATCAAGCCACTGCTGTGGTTACAATAAAACCGGATCAACGTATCAACGGATCAACGTATCAACGTATTAACGTATCATCGTATCAACGTATCAACGTATCAACGTATCATCGTATCAACGTATCAACGTATCAACGTATCATCGTATCAACGTATCAACGTATTTAAATTTCCTATATAGGTGAAAAATTATGTAAATAAAATATAACTTATATTTGGTCTGCATTGAAAAAAAAGTTGTTATTTTTGGTCGCCATATTATTATAATGTAATATCAGATAATCTGCACTAATTAAATTTTTGCGGTCACAATCACAATTTCGAAGGTTCTGATTAGATTTGAATTATGCGGACAGACAGACGGACAGACGCGGAGCCAGATCATAAGGGTTCTTGCTATACTTTGTATAGAAGCCTAACAAGTAGTTTATATAGGGAGACCTCTTTGAAAATATCTTTAACTTAGTAAATTTCTTTCGAACATTTGCGTATTTGTAAATTGCATTAGCGAATCGAAACAGCGGATTAACAGATTAACGCAATACTATATAGACGAAGTATTTACAATATAACAACGTATCAGTTGATCAACGTTATGATTGGCTCTGAAACATGCGGACGGACACGAAGCCAGACCATAAGGCTTCTTTCTATACCTTGTATAGAAGCCTAAATAAGGCTTCTTGTTATATCGTACTTTGTATAGAAGCCTAAAAGTAGCGCACCGGCTACCCAGTTCTTAGACCTCTATACACACAGAGTATTTCCAACACGATTTGAAACGCTCTGTATGATTTTGAATTATGCGGACAGACAGACGGACGGACAGACGGACGGACGGACACGGAGCTAGATCATAAGGCTTCTTGTTATACTTTGTATAGAAGCCTAAAACCGTCAGTATTTGTTTAGTCAACTATAAAAAAAAATCCGAATAAAGACGGATTATATGTTAGGTTTTATTTTCAATAAGTTTATCCGCTTCGTTAATAGTTTAAAATTCGGTTTACACCTAAAATTTTAATGCAAACAATTGCATTTTAAACTGTAATTTTATGTGTAAATCGAAATCGACAGATTTTGACGATCCGAAAAATAACGTTTTGAGTTAGTGAATAGGGGTGTTATATTTGCTTGTTAATATTTTCTTCTTCTTCATTAGCTAACCGTAAAATCAATAAATCCTATCATATATATACTAGATAGCAATTTCGAAAAGTACAACATAAATATTTATGAACTGGTATTAATTTCAAGGTTAACTGCTTATAATTCAGAGAAATCGAAGGTGCGCTGGACTTGTCGATAGATCTGTGATCCAAAAGCTTTGCGACTACCACCATGAACACAACGAGAAAAAAACTCGATCTTGTATCGATTAGTGACAAGTTAACGATCGACCGAACAATCTCGTGTGGATTTGTAAGTTACCTAATCCGAATTTTTACTCTTCTCGATTGATCGAAAACAAGAGTTAGTGAATAGGGCATAAGGTAAGTGCACCAATCTATATTTGTTTTATATTCTCATATCCATGAACTCGACAAAAGATACGTGGCTAACGTTAGATTCAGATTTTCTATTCTACAGTGAACCAACTACATAATGTACATAAATCATGTATGCATGTGTAACCACCTTACTTAAATAATTTACCTAAGGATAACCACTTCCTCGTTAGTTGTTACAAGTCCACTTTGATAACCGTAGATGTTGAACAGGTTGGCTAGCTATTGGTTTTTTATGCCTTAGTCGTAGAGCGAGGGTTACTCTGATGTAATTCGAGTGTTCGGGGTTCGGTATTCTCTTGCTGCTGATACTAAATGCTCAGGGCGCCAAAATGGTTAATAAACAAACACCGATGCTTAATCGTTCAATAACCATTTAATAATAAAACATAAAAATAAAATTCTTGAGTGAACAGAAAATAACGTACACTTTGTGTAACTTAAAATGACAATAATTGAACTTAACGAAATCTCTTGGTACAATATGAAAAACTTAATACTACAATAATTAATATATTTACAAATAATTGAGTGTTCGTCTGAAAAGATCGTAGCCTCGTCTTGACGAAGTCGTGACGATTCACTAAAATGAATTGATACACAGATCATATATTATTTAACTGAGCCACCAATAACCAAAGCAAAAATGTTAATGGAAGCAAAAGTACAAGTTGTTAGCAAACTACCAGAAATAAAGGTTGTTAACACAAAGCAAACCAATCTTATATTGTGAGTAATGCAATTACTCACGTTTACGATGGATACCAATTGCACGTAGTTGGAATCCACAGATCTGTAGTTTCCCCTCTCGGTACATTCAATTTCTGAATAAGGTTCTAAAAGAATACAACACATATACAAATCGATAAGCCAATTGTTAACAAGCAAACATTGAACTTTATAGTTCTTATCTGAAATTTGAATAAAAAATAATAAAATATGATACTATGTGTCTTCGGGATGTTTTCTCCAAGTTGGCAGATAAGTGAAAATAGTTTCGGCTTCAGTAGATTGAAATTGATTGTCGTCAACGTCTTTCTCAGTTACTATTTTCCAAAAGTTTCTTGTGATTTTTATTTGATAAGCCACCATTAATTCGACTGCGCGTAGCCAGGATAATTCCGTTTACTACTGCGTCTATCGATGAAAATTTTTGATGGCGTCTATTGATTTCCAATTTTTATAAATCGATATTTCGATTATTAAACAAATCGTTGGGTCGAAATAGATTACTCGAATTGTCACTTGACATTCGGTGAACGTATTAACACAAAAAACTTGTTCGTAATTATCTCAAATTACTTTAAAATTGTCAAAAAACTAGGAGACTAAAATAGTGCGTGTAGTATCTGCGACTTCTAGCACGCCTACCTCTGGATTCGGCATAAAACCTACCGACGAGTAACTTCGATGTATTAATATCCGTGTCGATGGAAAAAGTAGTACCGATGTAAAATCGGTGGCATTTGATTTTAATCGATCTTTTCATTAGAAATAATAAATATATACAAAATAGAGAAATTAATTAAAGGTCTTTCGACAAAAATAGTTAAATAAAAATACAAAATTCAGAAATAAATTTGATCGAGTTGTAATTGATCATTAAATTGACGGCAGGACCGGCATTAGTAATATTTGGAATGTTACACATATAGTATATGCATAGATCCAAAACCAACATAGTTCCGACTTAGTACTGTATTGCTATTTCTGTTATACACTAGTACTATCAATCTTTTATCTCTGTTAAAATTCTGCTGGAAGTATATTGTGTGCGTTTACATGGTTACTAGTACCTCGTTACCATCGTTACTGTCACTGTTTGAAGTATTTACTTAAGCTTGAATATTTTATAATATTTTTTAAATTTATTTCCATGCACGTATTTACTACCTTTTTCGAAATATTTTTGTGACAAAAGATGAAATTACTGTCAATATTACGCTAAGATATTAAAATTCTAACATAAAAATAAGGTTTGAAAGCTGTCATTTTTTAACTAGTCTTCTGAGTGAGATGCAAAATTCATGAAGCACGTGTTAAACAAGGATGGCGACAAAAAAGTATGTGTAGTCTATGTTGCCGTTGAAATTTACTAGTAGTCCGTATCTATGAAATATAATACATCTATGAGTATATGAAATTTGGCATTATTTATGATCTTATTTATAGCAAAAAATTTTTAATGCTAGACTTAAAAATAATAAACTTCAAGTTAGTTGTTACAAAGGGGTACAAGATTTTTATACATAGGAATTATTCGACAAAAGCTAATTACAAAAACAAAACAAAAACACAACTTTACATACTTCGCTTCACCAAAAAAATTGCCGAAATTTTGGAAATTGAAATCTGTCAGGCTGAAAATGTTTATGTAAATTTACCCCGGAAGGTTAGATGTGGTTTTTGTACAGCCAAAAATGTAGAACATTAAGCTGCATACGTGTGAAAAATTTCAGACTCCTCTTCGGGGTCTTAGGGGTACATTTATTGCGATTCCAAGATAAGAATAAAAAAAATCCCAGTGTGCTTGATGATAAGTATTGCCCAAAAAACGTAGAATATTAAACCGCATACGTATAAACAATTTCAGACAACTCCTCAAGGGTCTCGAGCGTAGATTTTCCAGTCTAAGATAAGAATTAAAAAAACCCTGTGTGCTTGATTCTAAGTATTGCTAAAAATTTGTAGAATATTAAGCCGCATACGTGTAAAAAATTTCTGACCCCTCCTCAAGGGCTTGGAGGTAGAGTTGCCATCCAAGATAAGAATTTAAAGAAACCCGGTGTGTTTGATTCTAAGTATAGCAAAGAAATATAAAATATTAAGCCGCTTCTGTGTGAAAAATTTCATACTCCTCCTTGGGGTCATGGGGGTAGATTTGCGACTCCAAGATAAGAATTTAAAAAAAATCCCGGCGTGCTTGATTCTAAGTATAGCCACAGCCAAAAAATGTAGACTATTAAGCTGCACACATGTAAAAATGGGGTAGATTTGTGACTCCAAGATAAGAATTTAAAAAGAGTCCCGGTGTGCTTGATTCTAAGTACGACTATAGCCAAAAAATGTAGAATATTAAGCCGCATACGTGTACAAGATTTGCCAGTCCAAGATATGAATTAAAAACAAAGCCCCGGTTTGTTTGATTCTAAGTATAGCCAAAAATATAGAATGTTAAACCGCATAAATAGAAAAACATGTTTCCAGCCCCCCCCTCCTAAAATGAATTTTAGATTGCAAATATTTGTCCAGAGCAACAAATTAGCAAAAAGGTCTGGTGGAGTACTTTTATAGGGTCACTGCTTTCGGATTAGCACCCCAACTCACAACTAATTTGCGCGAAGTGCAACAAACTCTCCATACATTGTTTTTGCTGAAGTCTGGGTTGCAGCTTAATACTACTCCAATCTGAACCACAAGATTCTTAAAAATTTTTTCGTTTGTGCAGGAGCAAATTTATAGCTCTTACAACTTTCTGGAATTATCAAAGTTTCCAAATTTCTTGGAGCTGAACAATATTATCTGATAGCATCCTTATTAGGCATTCAGTCTTCTACAGCTGGTCCAGTATTTTTTAAAACCGTGTTTTTGATGTGAGCTGGAGTTTCTACAATTAAGCGAGATTTTTATGAAACCGTGGGATTAAATGAAGAATTTTACTCTACGAGAGCATGAGGAAGATCATGAGAAACACCAGTTTCACGCCTTCCGTTATTTTATAACGTTATAAAATTTATTTTATGTGTGATCGTAATTATTGAACCTTATTATTATCAATCCAACCACAAGACCCACAAATTAGTCATACCACCAATTAATAATTTTTTGTTAATAAACACTTCTTTAATTTTTATTTTCCCCCCTAATATTTACATACTAATTAAATACACAGCTATTTAAATAAAAATGTTGGCAAAACATTAATTTTTTGTTTTGGTTTCAGCTATCAACTTTTGAAGAAAATTCGATTCCTTAAAGCAAAATGGATAGTACTATTATAAAAGAAGAAAGCAGTGATTGCAATGATTTATATACCGATTTATTGAACGAATTGTCGCAAGTGTGTAACAACGGCAACGATTCTGAAACGTTTTTAATCGATTCATTCCCTTTAGCAATCGATAGAATGCAGTTTTTCAGGGCTTTAGGAAAACTCGTCGATGGTGGCTTAATTCATTTGACAAATCAAAAAGCTCTAATTGATAATAGTGACCCGGATAACTTGAAGAGTTACACATATAATGGTTTTATGTTGCAAGGTTTTGGTATAGACTGCGATGAATACAGAGTTTGTTACAAAGACACCGACGACTACTCCAGTGAAATCGAACAGTTCCATACTGCACTAGAAAAATTAAGCAATTATAATTTTGAAGAAATTCAAGGTAACTCAAAGGTGATTGTTTTTGACGAATATCCAAAAGCTCCTGCGTGGCTTTTGGTGATGATATATTTTACATGTAAAACGTACAAATTGCATTTAATATTTGTCGGTGACAAATATGAACTAAAAAATTTTGAAACCAATTTTAGTCATAGTAGAACCCAAAATTCTTATTATTTACTGACGATTTTAGCAGATAGACAGCTAACATTTCCAAAAGCTGGAATAACCGCCGATGAAACTTATTCCAAAAATTTTGAGGAATTTGTTGAGTTACTTGAAAAAAAGGGTACTCATGATAATGTAAACCTTACTTTCGATTTATTATATTTTCTGTATTCAAAGTTCGAAAATAAATTTTATAATGCTGATGAGTTTAGGAGCGAAACGATCTTTATGGCCCAGTATCATAAATCTTCAACAGCTCGGTTATTGAAGTACAATGAACACTTGATTTCAAAACCAATATAATATCGTGATGTACTATATAAAGCTCATTTTTGGAATAACGAAAACGTTGAACTAATCGCTAGCAGCGAAGAATTTCTTCCATATCTAATTTTAGTGCCGGGAGACAAATATATTTACACTAAACGTACAGAAACAGAATGCGTTAAAAAATTAGTCGTCTTATTAGATATTAATGCAAAAGAACATTGTTTATCAATTCAAGACGATAATAATATTGAATTTAAAATATACCGAGAAATGATGACTGGGTATGAAATACACCCCAACTTGAAAAAAGTTCTAAGCAGAACACATAAGAATATTGATAAACTATATCAATATCCTCTGAAACCCTATAATGTTTCTACGTATCATGCGGTGCAATGCTTAACAGTGCCAATACTAAATGTTGAATTAAATTTAGATGGAGCATCCGCCAATTCAGCATATGTTGCTTTATCGCGGATAAACTCAGAGAATCAAATTTCAAAAATACATAGTACACATTTAGATGACTTAAAGATCACTAAACATTTTAAAGGAAAGAATTCCAAGTTGGAGTATTATTATAAAACATTTTCTTTTTTATTGTCGGCATCGGTTCGGCCGGTCTTGGAAGAGTTGAAGGAAGAAGAATTTATAGAGGTAGATACTATTTCAGAATTTGAGAGTAGTTGGAAACCTAAAATAAAAATCAAAACATCAAAATATAAAGAAGCAAAACCAGGACATCCCGAAGATACCACATTAATATCCGTTACCAGATTTGGTAAATATTTGTTTGATTTGACAAATACTGTAGATATTTGTTTCGAAAATTTAAAACGAAAGTATACAGACTGGAAAATGGAAATAAACAAAAAAATAAAGGATGAAACAGATCTGGAAGATACTACCGACTCCGACTCCGAATCCGACAGCGAAGCAAGAAGTAGTAAAAAATTAAAAACATAAAAATTATATTATTGTAGGCTATTTGTTGTAAGAATGCTTGTAAGGGTTTGATACTAGGCCGCACAACCGAGACAATCACATTCTTGTGATTCTTGAGAGTCCCCATTAAAACAACTTTCCGTTTTTCAGAATCCAAATCAATATTCATATTGCCATGTTATTTTTCAAAAATTTAAGTTTTTAATTTTAAGTATGTATGTACAAATAATTATTTTTATTTAAAGAAAGGTTGTTTTGGTTGTGCTGAATTATGTGTTTTTGTAACCCCCGCTAAATTTTAGTTTTAGTTTTAAAAAGTAACAATAGATGTCACAATAATTTGTATACGTTTAAATTTTAAAGTTCGAAAAAGTTACGCGTGAAGTGTGAGGTACGAGACTTCTAGCCGCGTCTCACTCAGAGAAGCACTGCTAATAATAATCTTTTCGGAATAATAAACCATTATAAATTGCTCGATTACGTTAAGAACAAATAAAGGGAAAATCAGAAAAATTGGAAAACGCCAACGTTACCCCATCTGGAAGACGGCTGAGCGAAGCAAAATTAGCAAACAATTAGAAAACTTAATAATTTTTAACAGAATTGGAAGAAATATGATAAACGCACCTGGAAGGTGCCAAATTTTTAATTTAAAAACATGTTTGAATTATTGTGTGACATTTATAAAGATCGCATTTAATCTAAATATATAAAAGGGAAGATCTGCGTGCTTGCTTGCGTGCGTATTCGCTATACGTTCCTAGACCCTTGGACCGATCTCAACCAAATTTTGCACAGTTATTTTGTAGCTCCAGGCGCAACTATTCTCGCATATATGGAGAAGAAATTCGAGCGGGGAAAAAAGTTATTTGCTTTTTTCGAAAATCAAATCACAAGTTTGAGAAATCTAAATATATAAAAGGGAAGATCTGCGTGCTTGCTTGCGTGCGTGTTCACCATTTTTAATTTATAAATTTTAATTTTTGTTAGATATCATCGCATCTATTTAATTGTCGGCCCAAAAGAGACCGGGAAGAGCAGTCTGTGATCAGGCAGTAAAATATTAAAAAAATTGGTTTATAATTCCGCTTTAATTTTTTTCCATCTCGTTTTTTCGCTGGCTGCTATTCGCTACGTTGTCTACTGCCCATATCCACCTTGTTACCATCACCTGCACTTCAATGACGCGCAATATTTAAATCAAATATCGGGGACGGAGGCCTAAGTGTGGCCGCTACAAATAAATTGAAAATTTCCTACATATAGCAAAGAGGAAGGTTTATAGAGTATACTGTAAAATTTTCACTCGAGATGATATACATAAAATTTCGAGAAAATTCAATTTGAAAGTACGTAAATTTAGCGAATTTTTCTTCGATTTTAGGGGTGTGCATTCGATAGGGAGGTTTATCCATCGTCAAAACCTATGCTTTCGGGGCGCCGCTGCGCTCCGCTCTGCACCCCTCCAGGGCGGTTTTGACTCTGGTTACTATGCTAAACATACGAGAAGGCGCCTCCCATAAAAAAAAACGGGATAAATGAAACCGGGAACTTAGAGACCCTTGAAATAGCATTAAAAAGTATAGTTGCGGTATGGGACAGTAAACTATTACGTTTCACCCCCAAAAAATCGCGTAAAAACAAAAAATAATCGATGTTACATGTACGAGAGACGATCTGCATCTGCCGGTGCTTTCGATTTTCTGGACTGACCAAAATGGAGCATCCCGGCGTAGCCGGCCTTCTCCTTCATCTGAAAGAATACATTAGTGACATTGGAAATTATGGAGGCCGGTGGGCCTCACGAAATAGCGCTGAGCTAGACTGACTGGCTGCCGGTGCATTTTTTTTTCATTTTTCTGTTTGATTTTTAGAGCATCCCGACTTTGTCGGCCTTCTCTTGATCTCAACGGGCAGTTGGCGATGGAGTTCGTTTAATCTTTTGGATCAAACTTGGGAGCGTAGCTCCGGAATTCTGCACGTAGGGCAAATCTCAGTGGTTTTGTTCGGGAGAGGTAGGGAGGATAGGTTTACTTCATCATAAGATTTTGTCGGAATTGTTTCACGTTATTCACACGCGGTATTGTCTGAATTGTTTTTTGCGCTTTTCACACGCGGTATTGTCTGAATTTCGCACTTTTGGTTCTTTGCGGGTTTGTTTTAATTGTTTTGAATTGTTTTTTACGCGAAATCACTCGCGGTGGTCCGTGACCGGGGCGTTCAACTGTAATTAGTTTGTAGTGGCGCGTGCTTTGACCGAGTTGCTGACGCTGGTGAGGATGTTCTCTTGAACATCTGTGCTAATGTTTGCCTCCCTCAGGGCAGTGACAATGGCAGTCGTCATTATTGAAATGACCTCCGAGATGGTCAAGGTTTCAATGTTTCTGGATTGGTCCGGTTCGCTGACAGTTTGTTGCTGCGTCTGTAGTGGTTGACTTGTGGTGCTACGGAGAGCGTTTCTTGCAGATGGATCGGCGATGTATTTTTCGATCAATTGTCTGGCTGATAATTGTTGTTTTGGTTTAGGGTGGGAGGGACACCCTTTATAATTTGCGGTGTGTGCGCCACCACAATTGGCGCAAGTCGCAGGTTCGCTGCGAGGTTTTGTACAGACATCGGTCAAGTGGTCACCAGCGCACTTCGGTTTGGCATGGCAGTTCCTCCGCACATGCCCGAAGTCTTGGCACCGGTGACATTGACTTATGCCTGTATTTTTCTTCTTTGGCGTTTCAACTGTGACATTAATGCCCAGTATGGTCTCAGCTTTGTAGATTGATGCACCTAATGGCGTCCTTTCAAGGGTGACCAAGAATAACGGCATGGGGTGCTTGTCACGTCCGTGGAGCATCTGATGGACGGAATGGATGGTAAAATCGCGCTCTTCGAGATGCTCCTTGATTTCACTGCATTTAAGCGTTTTGTGCAGCCCGCGGATGACAACTTTCAATGGTTTATCTTTTGGAAGTGAGTACGAGTGCGACGGGATGCCCTCGGCTTCCAAAAGACTTGACAGCGCGCGGTAGTCCAGTTCGGATTTAGGGTGAATCGATGTTCCATTTGCCACCGTTTTGATTTTATTGTAATTGATTTGTTTTTCTTTGATTAAATTGAAAATATGTGACCAATTGTTGTTAGCTCGAACAACAATTGGTGGCACTTTGCTCGGTCGTACTGGATGAACGTGAGTCGGGTTGATCGGTGGAGCCGGCCGCGGTTGTGTTACCGGGTCGATCGCACTTGCTTTCGCGGGGTTTACGTTGTCAACTTTCGGAGGGGAGGAGCTAGTGTTTACAACTGGGAGGGAGGAGCCTGGAATAACATGCGAGGATTCGGAGTGGGAAACCACTGCACTAACCTTAACCCTTCGCTGCTTCTTCGTTTCAGCTTGTTTCTCCTTCCAGTCGTATTCTTCATCGGTGTCACTACCCAAATCTTCAAGTTGACAGAATCGATTGTAAAGTGCTGCATTTTCGGGTGAAGAATGTTCGGAGTTGGAGTACTTGCGTTTGCCGACTTTGCGAGGAGTTTCGAAGGGCTGCTCTGCTGAACAGGATGGAATGTCTTCTGTTTGTTCTGTTTCATCCATCATTTCGTCAGGTGGGAGACCCAACGCCTCGAGGATGAACCTTCTTTGCTCGGGAGACCCCTCTCGGATGTTTTGTGCCGTTTCTATTACCCACTCCAGGTGGGCTTTACGCTCCAAGGCTGTCTCTCGGTTCCTCTCTAGGAGGACGAGTTTAGCCATGGCTTCGTCGTAAGTACATGTAACATCTTCAACCTCTGCTATGACGTCTTGAAGGTTCTTTTCGATCATGATCGAATGAGGTGACAAGCCAGTGGGAGTTACCCCAGCTGACTGGACGGGCTCTAGATCAGCGGTGGCAACTGCCACCGTGTCTAGATTTTTGGTTTTGCGAAGTTTTTTACCCACATTAGGCTTGGGTAATTTGTCACTGTTCACTGGCATCGTAAGGCACTGTTCACTAGGCACTTGTGTTCACTACGAGAAACTGGACGCGACTCGATGCTGCCGGTGCGAAATACTCTGTTAGGGTCATTCATATTGCACGTACCGTCAACAGAATGAGCGACGCGCGGGAATCTCGTTAATTTTACATGTAAATTTTCAAACTTCAAAATCGATTAACTTAAAATTTTGATAATACCTCCTCAAGTTTAAATTATATCAGTAAACTATATAAACCTTCCTCTTTGCAATAGGAAATTTTCAATTTATTTGGAGCGGCCACACTTAGGCCTCCGTACCCTATTTTTGGATACATAGAGAATCTACTTGTTTAACATGGGCTCCGAACCACGTTAAACGAACTAATATCTATTAGTAGCATCTGCCAAATGTCTCTTATTAAGCATACATAATATGTTTATGTATTTACAAAGCATGTCTGATATAAAGCTGTACATACATACAGCATTGGCCATAATAGTCGGCCACCGTAATAAAACCGTAATATTTTAATAATACAAATGACAATCACAATTTTTGTAAAATCAGTTTAAAATTAAATTTTTATAATTGAATTTATAAAACAGGGGTTGTTTTAACTTTAGTACCTCAAAGTTTGATTCATCTGACCAAACTACTTTCTCCCAATCCGCAACGCAACGCAAATTTAGGTGTTCACGGGTCAACTCTAGTCTCTTTTTTTTGCTTTTTCCGAAAGCCATGGCTTACGCCGGGGTTTACAACCCCTCAGGCCTGTTTCTGTAAGCCGTCTTCTAATTGTTCGTGTCGAAATTGATGGCCCACCGTCTTCACGCATTTGGTTAGCTAGCGCTTTCGACGTCATTTTGCGATGTCAAATACTCACGCGTCGCAACACCCGGTCTTCAGAAGGGGTTGCTATACGTTTTCTACGACTTCTCGTTCTCGATTTGAACGAATTTAGTTCTTCGTAACTTTTAATTGTATTTTGAACCGCATGCCATGAACATTTAATTTTTTTATTTTTTTGAGTTTGATTTAACCCTTGCGAATGTAAGAGCATTATTTGTGCCCTTTTACTTTCACTCAAATCGCTATTTTTTGGCATATTAAATTATTTATATACCTTAGAAATAATTTTAAATATTTTAAACACAAATGTACACCAGAAAATTTGAAACTAACTGAACGGTCGCTTTCTTTAAACTAAACAATTTTGTACATTTTAAGATATTTTAATTTTTATTTCATTTTGGTATCATAACCTTGGTTTTAGCACGGAAATGGGGGCATAATATGGCTTTTATAGCCCGAGGGCCTACAAAGTTGCTAAGCAATGACAACAATATCAAAACAAAAGAGTTAGTCCAGACTCTATTTTTTTGCGCGATTGATCTGAAATTTTGCATATGCCTTTCTACCGACAATTCACGGGGGGAGTGTTATGCGAAGGGGGAGAATTTTTTGCTCAGTTTTTCGATATCTAGTGCCGTTTTCGAGTTATTGCTAAATAAAAAATTAATTCTCGCCCCTCCAAGTTTCTCGCCATAGGAACCATGGCACACCAAAAATTCATAGCACAAACAAAATGACATGATATTTTTTCTCAAAATACTTAATTCTTCAATTTTGACAATTCAAGTACCAAGTACCAATATGAAATAAAACGTTGTATGTACCACGGGCACAATCAGATTATAGCCCTCGGGCAATTTAAAGCCCTCTGCTAACGCGTCGGGCTTTAAATTTCCCTCGGTGCTATAATCTATTGATTGTGCCCTTGATACATAAATAACTATTATGGCCCTCATAAAAATAATAAGGAACAAAATTTTCTTTGTATTATATCACAATGCCATTCAAGACTACCTGCTAAAAATAAACCGGTCAAATATTGCACTGAAAAGGAATTTACCGCTATTTTATAGGGTGGCCCACTAATATGGCCAAGGCTTACATGGAAATGTTTGCCATTATTTTACAACCACATTAATGGAGAATATACGTACTAACATAAGTGTTCGTACTTCCGTGGGCGGTAGTTAAATATTACACAATATTATGTAGGCTTATTTGCTACACCTCATTAGGGGCCGTTCATGTATTACGTAAGACGTTTAGGGGGAGGGGGGGGGTAGCTGACATCTTATTTGTTCTTACTCGGGGGCAGGGGGGTCAAGACAATTTCTTACGTAAGATTTAATTTTTTTAATTAAATTTCAAAATTTGAAAATTATTTAATCTAATTTAGGTGCTGTTGGTATTAATGTTAATGTGAAACACAATACTATTAATTATTTATTTTTTAGACCGATTTTGGATGTTTTTCGCAATTTTCTTACACTATAAAGTAAATTATTTTTTAATAACATTTTTTTTAATATAAAATAAACATAATATCTTCATTAATTTCACTTTTAATATTTAATATCTGGCTTCTCATTGGGTAATAATTTATCTTACGTAAGATTAGTGTGGGGGGGGTATACATTTTCTTATTTTTTCTTACTAGGGGGAGGGGGGTCCAAAAGTAGGAAAAAACGTCTTACGTAATACATGAACGGCCCCTTACACATATATAATATTATGTATTGTTGTGATACGCGCTATCCATGTTAAGGATAGAGTCGTACCAACAAGGAGAGAAGTACAGTTGGAGACCGGAGGTTCAAACACATTTGTTTACATGTGTTTGTTTTGTTGTGTCGTTTGAATTTAATTTTAAGTTTGTTCGAGTTACATGTTGTGTAAACGGGATATACAACAAGCATATACAAACAAACCGATATATAAGAAGCTCCGGTTTGAAAAAACAAAATATAGAGTAACGAACGTTACATAAAAAAGTAAATAAGAGTTCGATCAAGATCACGAAGCGTGACGGTCGCATATTAGTTACTGCGATATGCAGTTGTGCGAATAATTGCAATTCAATTAAATATAATTGAAATAAATTATATTCGCGGAGTTCGATCAAGTTTACGAAGCGTGACGGTCGCATATTAGTTACTGCGAGATGCAGAAGTGCGAATAATTGCAATTCAATTAAATATAACTGAAATAAATTATATACGTGAACGAGATACGGTGGCACTACCCAAGAAGATTAATTCCTTGGAAAATTTAAGATTCTGCAAGATAGCAGATAGCAAGATAGTGTTGACACCGAAGGTTGAGTTCGAGATCGTGTCTTATAGATACGTTGGGGAGATTGGAGATTGGAAAGTGGAACATTGGAAGAAAGAAAATAGTGCGCATAATCCAAATCGCAGGTTAGCTACCTTTTTAAATATCAGTGCGTAGAGTAATAGTTTTATAAAGATTGTTTGATTGTTTGGGTTCCTGTTATATGTTGAAATTTGTTGATTTGATTAAAAACTTGTTAACGGAATTCCAACTGTAGTTTTATCTTTGTTGGAACCCAGAATTCGTTCAGTACCATAAGCTCGTATAAGAAGTGTTGGTTGAGTCAGATCCCGACGCTTAATACCCTGAGAAGTAAGAGTCGATTTAAGGTAGGTGTCATAAACCGATTGTGTGCGTACTCGTGCATTCTTCAAAGCATCAGACGCTACAGTATATAATGTACAAAACATGTCTGATATAAAGCTGTACGTACGTGGACATTTTTGCCAGTCTCGACAGCCACGCAGATTTAAAATTTGTATTAACATGTTATCGCGAAAAACATAATTGTGCTGTTATTACTCGAAGTTTGGGTTCAAGATGTCTTCTGCGATGATCTTTTGTCTAAGGTAAATGGAATTTTTAAAATGCACCTCATAATCAAATTAATATGTACTTTTCAACATACGTAAGATAATATTTCAACTTTTCGATCACTCGTTAACTCAAAAATCAATACAATTTTTTATCGGAATTTGAATCAATGTTAAATGCTAATTTTTCGTATGCTCTTGAGGAATTTCAAGACAACCTAAAACTTGACGTAAAGATTTTTTTCTCCAAGACAGCAGAAAATTATATTTTTCTTTGTTATTTATCACCGCGAAATTCAGCAATTCTGGTACAATCTAAGTAATTAAAGTAACTTGATGTAAAATGTTCCGAAAGTAAATTTTTCACATTTTATAATAGTTATATTATTCACATAATATATTTAAAAATAATACTAAATTTTACTTAATTGCAATCTTCATTTCAGTTTCATCAAAATGGCTACAAAATTAAAGATCATCGAGGAGAAGTAATAAGTTATAGTAAGAAATATTTCAAAATTCTTGACATTAAAACTTTTAAATATAATCGTTCTACCCCAGCCTTGAATGCTACTGTAAACTTGAAAATCGATGTGTTCGACAAAATCGAGGTAATGATAGTTTTGCTTTTATTACCCTAACACCAAAGTCTAAAATGGAAGCACTTCGTTATTGAAAACTATCACCGTATCGGCGCAGTATTCAATTTAGATTTGAAATTTATTTTATTTACTACATGACGGTAAAATTTAAAAGTAAATTAATTGTTGACCAAAACATTAAATGCTGTCAAGTAGCCATAAAGCACCGACGATTCTCAGAGCAAATTTTTAGTTTATCGTGCTGCCATTTTGGTATGGTGCACCTTGAAAAAATAAAAAACTCAGAAACAAAAATGTTTGTACATTTTTAGGTACTCGTGCAAGCCTACAAATTTTTGAGCAACGAGTATCGACACTTTCCGGTCCGTCTACAAGTCAACCTCCTAAAGCCTATTAATGCAAACGTAGTAGGTGTAAAAGGAGCAACTAATTGTGGCAACGTTACATTTGCTAATTCGTTTCAAAAGGTTTTCCAAATAATTTTTAGTAATAAATATGTCTCAAATTTTAGGATGTTACATACCACGCCTGTAACTTTGTCGTCGATGAAACTCACCTTCCTCCACTTATTCCCAGTGGTAGATATAAAGCTGATGCAAGATTACTTTATTTAAATGAAGAAATAGCAACCCTATACGGTTTTGGTGAAATATTCTTGAAATAACTGATCCGTAATAACATAACTATATTTAACTAATAACAATATACATAACTTCACACACATGGGAATATAACCTTTTCTATTACCTACACCTGAATATATAGGTGGCGCTAGAGTTGTTACTAAAGATACGTTTACACATGTTCTTATTTAAATCAACATCCCCACTAGAACACATATGTAAACGTAGCTTTAAAAAGAACTCCCCGCTATTCTACCCGGAGTCCCATCTTGTTACAACAAAAGATATGTTTTGGATAAAATGTTGCTTTTGTTAAACTGTCCGCTACCATATCTTCCCCACTAATGTGTTCTACTTTCAATTGGTCATCTTCAATCTTCGATCTTATAAAATGATGTCGAACATCAATATGCTTCGTTCTTGCGTTGTATCCATTAGATGATGCCAGAGCGATTGCACTTCTATTGTCGCAGTATATGGTAATGGGTAATTGCTCCTTTGCCGGTAGAAATTCATTGTGCAACTGCCTTAGCCATAATAGTTCTTTAGTAGCTGTCGATAGCCCCATGTATTCTGCCTCTGTAGTCGACAATGCTACTGTTGGTTGCCTTTGACTGTTCCAGGAGATCGCCCCTCCACATAATGTAAATACATATCCCGTGCATGAACGTCGATCATCTTTATCATTGGCCCAATCTGCATCACAGAATCCAATAATCGTACTGCTGCTTGATTTTGAGAATTCTAATCTGGTGTTCGCTGTGCCTTTTAGATATCTAAAAATTCTCTTAACGGCTGCCCAGTGAGCCGGACCTGGATTGTTGTTGAATTTGCTCACCGTATTCACTGCATGTGAAATGTCGGGTCTTGTTGCTTGTGACAAGTATAGAAGTGATCCAACAGCTTCTTGATAGGGTATTCCTTCCATTTTATTGTCTTCTGGTGGGCACATATCCTTCGTTAACTGCTGACTGGGATCAAAAGGTGTTTTAACTGCGTTACATTCAGACAAACCAAACTGTTTTAGTATTTCTTTCACGTATGCTTCTTGATCTAACCAAATTTTACCTCCTTCTTTATCCCTTGTTATTTTTAACCCGAGACAATGACTGGCTTCTCCGAGATCATTCATCTTGAAACATTTATTTAATTCATCCTTGAGTTGATTAGTTTCATTTGAATTATTTGAAAATATAAGCAAGTCATCGACATATACTGCTACGAACAACATTTTTTGGTCTGCCATTTTGTAATATATGCAGGGATCCATACATGATTGTTTTAATCCTATTGTCTTCAATGTAGTATCTAATTTTTTATTCCATTGTCGACTAGCCTGCTTTAGTCCATACATTGCCTTGTTTAAGCGACAAACTTGGTCATTGTTTTCATTAAACTGTTCTGGTTGTTCAATGTAGATTTCTTCATCTAAATCTCCCTGCAAGAACGCCGTTACGGCATCCATCTGATTGATCGTAAGGTCATATTTCACTGCTAATGCCACTAAGAATCTTACAGACGTATATCTAATTACCGGCGAATAAGTTTCTGCATAATCAATATTTCGCCTTTGTGAACAACCTTTAACTACTAATCGAGCTTTATATCTGTGTAACAAAACTGGGTAACGTTATTGTAATTTAATTACACCGCTTAACCACCATGTAACAACTTTGGAACCCCGTTTTGTTCTTCAAGGGGGTGGTTTGTAGGTTTCGATTACGACTGATAGGGCTGCCACCACTTAATCTTTTTGATCGCGTAATAACCTCCTTGATGCGGTTAATTACTGAGGTAGATTAAGAAACCTCTTAAGTTGACTATCTTTCAATTTTTTACTGGACCGGGTTGTTTGATTTAAGGTAACGTGCCTCCTCTGATTATTTTTGGGAAGACGCGGGAAAACCCAGAGAAATAACTACAATTTACTAATTAAAGTCGATCGCTGGAGTAACAACCAATTAAAGATTTAAATCGGTATAATGTTATATATTGAACAAGCAATTAAACCTTTTATAAGATTTATACAAAGAATTACAATTTTGTCAAGATTTTACAATTGAAAGAAATCCACACACATATGATACATAAGAGAAATTGGTTACAAGTATTAATTTAACTAAAAGTCACCATACCTATTTATTACAAAAATCCTGTGCTCGAAGGGTGGTAAGTTTGAGATGGTATATCCTACTATTGTAATCCCAAATGGTTACACTTATATTTTTAACACAATCGTTTCGTTGACTGATTAAAATTTAATGATTAAGCAAAATGATTTTAAAATATTGACCGTTTATCACTTTAAAGAATTTATTTATTCACGTTTCTCGACTACCGAAATAAAAATAATAATAATAATTTTAAATGACTATTTTCACTTAATTTAAAATTAGTTGTTACTTGAAATGGTTTTGACCGATTATGTCGAGTTTTTTCCCGGTTAACTCTTGAATAAACTTCACCCGTTTGGGTGACTACATGAAAAAAAAAATCAAAGCGCGAAACGTGTTACTACACAATCTGACTCCTCTTCGATTCGCTCTCGGGGTATTTTATCAAATTCTCCCCGTTTTGAATATTAATATTACGCCTTCGATTTGGATTCATTGACCAATTGCGTGGTTGCTTTTTCCCTTGACTTCAAAAGAGGGTAGTCTTATTAATTGGATATTCTCAAAACTTATTTCCTTGCACGTGTGTGACTGATTCGCTTGTGAATAGCGTAGTTTTCCCACAGATTTTGTATTTCTTAATTTTAAAAATATAATTCTTAACCTCGTTAAGCAAATGAGGCATTAAATTGGAATCACGCCTTATGAAGAATTTTGAATATTTCTTAAAAACGAATCTTTTGGCGGTATACTGGCTAATCCCTCATTTCCTACACGTGTGGGTTTTTAATTAGAATTGACTTTGTTCCCACAGTGTGCATTGATTTAACTAACACACTCATGGTGCCGTGCCGAGTTTTTGTAAAACAGGTGTTTGCACCCTAAATTTTAAATAAAAGCCAAAACGTTTATTAGTTAGATCAATGTACCGGGTGTTTAAATTTCTTTACCTAAATTATTTTTACATTATCTTATTCTTTATGCTAGTTTATTACGACAAATTACTCATGTCGGAAGTTGTTTATACAAATTTAATATTTGTATCGTAATTGTGAATAAAAGTGAACGGGCGGTTTGTTACATCTGCATATGTTACCGTTACCATCCCTTTTAGTTTTAAAAACCCACTTGCATTTTAACGCTTTCTTGTTTGATGGTAAGTTAGTTAGCGACCAAGTTTCATTTTCCATTAACGATTCATATTCTGCTTTCATAGCCTTTTTCCACAGTTCGCTATTGTTGCTGTTTAAGGCTTCTGTTATTGTTAGAGGATCACTTTCTTCATTATTGGTATTCGACAAGTAAGTGACATAATCATTCATTTCTTTGGGTTTTCGTTGTCGTTCTGATCTTCTTAAATTGTTCGTTTCATCTACGTCAGCTTCTATTTTTTCTTCTGGTTTCTCTATTTCTATCATAACACCTTCCACCTTTTTATCTACTTCGACTTCAGCTTCTTCTTCATCCAAATTTTCTTCAACGTCATTATTAATAGAGCCTTTTGGAAGTATATTATTTAGCGGCATTAATTTGACTGACTTGTTTCTATTTTCAGGAATTTCAGAAAGCATGTCTTCCATGAATGTCACATTTCGAGATTTTTTAAGTTTTCTTGTTAAAGGATCCAATACACGGTAGCCTTTTGTTTCTACGCAATACCCTACAAATATTTGTTCTTTTGATTTGGGGTCCCATTTTCTTCGCTTTTCACTTGGGATATGAACCATGCATCGACAACCAAAAATTTTCATGTGACTTAAATCTGGCTTCCTACCTGACCACATCTCTTCAGGAGTTTTGTTCAATTTATGTAGAATTGTGGTAGGTGAACGATTGGTGATATATGATGCGGTGTTGATCGCCTCTGCCCAAAAGCTTTTGCTTAATTTTGCTTCAAAAATCATACATTTTGCCCTCTCAACTAATGTTCGATTCATTCTTTCAGCCAACCCATTTTGTTCTGGAGTATAAGGATTTGTTGTCTGATGCCTAATTCCATTATTCACCAAGAAATTCTTAAAATCGCTATTGCAGTACTCGCTGCCATTATCTGAACGTAAAATTTTAATCCGGTTTCCTGTTTGAGTTTCAGTTAGATTTTTAAAATCTTGAAAACTTCTAAACACTTC
Organism: Podabrus alpinus; assembly: GCA_932274525.1. NCBI lineage: Eukaryota > Metazoa > Arthropoda > Insecta > Coleoptera > Cantharidae > Podabrus > Podabrus alpinus. The sequence continues at coordinate 48,633,632 of OW026456.1, read as the reverse complement.
GTGTTTTGATCTTAAAAAATATACAAAAACCTTTCTTGTAAAATCATCAACGATGGTTAAGAAATATTTGGCACCACCGTTAGAAATTGTTTCCATCGGTCCACATAGATCAGAATGAATAATTACTAGAACCGTTGTTGTTCTACTTTCTGAACTTTTGAATGGAAGTCTAGTTTGTTTACCTTGACAACACGCGACGCACGTACTCACTTCTTTGTTTTCCACAAAATCAATGCCTGTTGCCGTTCCATTTTTCAATCTTTGTAAATCGGGATAATTGATGTGAGCTAATCTACGATGCCATGTTTGTTGTTCAAGTTTAATATTTACCATATAGCTAACGTTCTTCTGCTGATCTAACCGAAACATATTGTTAATTAAAGAACCAGTTGCGATTAATACTTTTTGATGCAGTATTTTACAGCCTTCATTGTTAAAATAAACGGTTAAACCTTTTTTTGCTAATTCGCTGACTGAAAGCAAATTGGTTGATAATCCGGGTACATATAAAACGTTTGAAATCATAGGATCGCCATCTTTATTTTTAATATTTACAGTACCTGCACCAACAACTGGTAGGCTAGTGTTGTTTGCTACGTTGATCTTCTGTATTTTCGAATCTAGTCGGTCGATTAGCCAATTGTCATTATTGGTCATGTGAGTCGAAGCACCAGAATCTATGTACCAATCATCATTTTTATGTTCTACTGTAAATCCAGAGCAAAAACCATTGTACTTTGATTTAGAGTTATTGTTAATATTTTCTGTGTTACAATCATGCGCTTTGTGACCAAACCGATTGCATCTATAACAACGAGGACCTTTCCATTATTCTTCCTAGAATAAAATGCCGGTACCGATTCATCTAATCTTTCACTACCGTTGTTCTTAACGTCTTGAAGCAATTTCATTTTTATCGAATCTCCAGTGATGGTGACACCCGAACTTTCAATACCCATGATCATTGGTTTATATTCTTCCGGAAGACCTGCTAACAATAAGGTGCCTATCCATTCTTCATCGATTTTAAAACCAATACTTGAAAGTTTATGTGCGGTGGTGATTATTTTGTTAACAAATTCTTCTACATTGCTGCAATCCGATAACCGTGTACTTATTAGTGACCGTAGTAAACCTACCCTACGCGTTAATCCCGAGTCTTCAAATAATCTGTTCAGACTATCCCATACTTCTTTACCATTTTTTGCATTCTGTACATGCGGATAATTTATAGGGTCGATTAACAAGATTAACTTTGACTTGGCTTTTATTATCTTCGTTTTATCTGCTTCAGTACCTTGGATACAATCCCATAGTTCCTCGTGTTCCAAATACGCTTGAACTGCAAATTTCCACGTGCTGTAATTTTCCCTTCCTATTAGTTTGTCGATCCCGAGCACGCTTATATTTCCTGAAGCCATGCTTGAACACAAAAAAATATATCACCTTAACTTAATCAATTATCGTAAATAAGCATCGCTTGCCTGAGCCCATAACCTCTTGAAATAACTGATCCGTAATAACATAACTATATTTAATTAATAACAATATACATAACTTCACACACATGGGAATATAACCTTTTCTATTACCTACACCTGAATATATAGGTGGCGCTAGAGTTGTTACTAAAGATACGTTTACACATGTTCTTATTTAAATCAACAAATATACACTCCAATTGAATACCCAAAGGATTGAAAACAGCACAAAACATGGACCTGCCTATTGATTGCACCTGTTTATTGCACTTCATTTAATTTCTTTGTGCACGTGAAAATTAATTAATATTATAGTTGTTTCTTTGGGGCTAGTTTACAAATTTTTTAAGATTTTATAGGGCTACAAATTCAATGTGGTAAATTTCTGGTATTACAATATTTGTTAATGAAAAGAACTCTAAACAAATTTGTTTAATTTATTAAAACTTACATAAAAAAGTGGAACGGAATCCCCATAGTTTATCTACTTGAGCCTCAACCCTATACATCAGTACAACCCTATACCTCTTTCTTCCGACAGCTTGAGGTGTCATTATGGAAGAGGAGCTAATCGCAAATAATACGTCAAATGTACTTTATTTGTTTCACATAAAACTGACTATCCGTAATTGTCATAACTAAGAAATATTTTAAATAAATGAACTGATTATTTATTGAGCTGGTAACCTCAAGATTCTTCTTTTTGAATGGGAGTTCTTAAATCGGAGTTGTAACTCCGTAATCGTTCGATTTACAACATAAACGTATAAAGGCTTTTTTCTAGAAAATTTAGTGTACTTTACTTTCATTATCTTCACATTTTGCTCTAAATTGCACTGAAACCGAGATATTCAAGAATATTCGTAAACATATCATTCGTCGCGTGGTTTTCCTCTGTGGCGGCGAAATCCTGGGTCACTAGAGGGTGCAAAATTAGTACGCGTTTTTAAAGGTCCTAATAAAGAGAATAAAATTTATTCCAGCTTGCCCCCATTTATTTACTCAGTAGCCCCTTTTGAATGCGTTGTCCACTGACCTACATAATATATTTAGAAATAATACAAAATTAGACTCAATCGCAATCTTCATTTCAGTTTCATCAAAATGGATACAAAGTTAGAGATTATCGTCTCAAAGATTATCGTCAAAGTCTCGAGCTTTAGGTCGGTCGTCTGCTATCGTCCGAACCATTTTAAAAAGTAACTGTGGTCGTTTTGCTTTATTTGCCCTAATGCCAAGGTTTAAAATGGAAGCACTTCATACTTGAAAACTATAATCGTGCTGGCACCGTAGCCAGCACTTCTTTGCTTTTTCAGAAATATTTAAATGTGATGCCTATTTTATTTACATTACGGTAAAATTTAAAAGTAAATTAATTGTTGACCAAAACATTAAATGCTGTCAAGTAGCCATATACCATCAACGATGCTCAAAGCAAATGTTTAGTATAATATCTTGCTTCCATTTTGATTTGGTGTACTATGAATATTGAAAACTAAGAAACAAAAATTGTAAATTTTTAGATACTCATACAAGCCTTCAAATTTTTGAGCAACGAGTATCGACAGTTGTAGATGTAAAAGAAGCAACTAGGTGTGGCAACGTCACATTTCCTTATTCGTTTCAAAAGGTTTTGCAAATTATTTTTGGTAATAAATATGTCTCAAGTTTTTAACTTTCAGGATGTTACATATCACGCCTGCAACTTTGTTGTCGATGAAACTCACCTTCCTCCACTTATTCCCAGTGGTAGATATAAAGTTGATGCAAGACTACTTTATTTTAATGAAGAAATAGCAACCATATACGGTTTTGGTGAAATATACACTCCAATTGAATACCCAAAGTATTGAAACCTGCACAAATATTGGAACTGCCGATTGTGTTTATAGCACTTCTTAAAATTAATTAAAATATTGTTACATAAATATGTTTACATAGTGAAAAGTAAGCAATCCAAATTATTGTTTTTTTTGCGGTGCCAGTTTATAAATGTATTGAAGGGTGTTTAGGGATAATAATGCAATATGGCGAATTTATAGCAATATATAATAATTGTTAATAAAAAGAACTCTAAAGGAATTTGTTTAATTTATTGAAATTTACACTTGCACAAAAAAGTATAGCAGAATCCCCATAGTTTATCTACTTGAGCTTCATTTATCGGTACTTTTACACAAAGAAAGTCGGATATTACGGAAAGAAAGAAGTATATTGAATGCGTAAAATTTCGGAAAAATTGAGTTAAAAAAATTTACTCAAAGAAACTCGAAGATAGAAATGCACGGCACCGTCAAAATGAACACCCAACACAAATTACAAACCAATTAAGAGATTTCTGTAAGAAAACGCCGTTTACAGAATTCGATTTACACGGTCGCGTTGCGTTACGCAAGCCTTTGTTATGTCATCGTCTTTTTAATAAACAAAAACATTATCAGTTGACCACATTATATAAAGATTAATCAAACTTAAAATGTTCGATAAGAAATGTAAAACTTTTATGCGACGTTAAAGAAATGAAGAAATGCTCCCTCGATGTATTGTTCATGGGACCGGTTCCATTCTTTTGTGGGATTGATTTTCTTTCACTTGTACCGGAGATTTTGTTAATATTGATGACATTATGAAAAAATAAAATTACGTGGAAATTTTGATGGTATAACCATTATAACCTTATGATAAATACTCCCATCAGTTCAGGAGACGACGAACTGGAAGCTGGATTGGAAGCCTTTTGTGTTTCCTTTCCGTGGCCCAGTCTTGGATGGTTTGTGAAGAATAATAATTCTCCGTTAGATATAGTACTGTGTAAACTGTTTGGTTTTGTACATTAAAATTTTGAAATAGTATAACATCAACTTGCAAGTAAGTTGTAATTAAAAACAAAATTATTTTCTTCGTGACAAGAATTACCGAACTTAGAGGTTTGCACATCTGTTTTTAAAGAATTCGAACAAATACTTAAAAATTGTGTAATTTTGTCAAGTCACCCAGTGCTTTGTTATATCATTGGTAGAAATTTATATTTTGTATTATAATAATGTAATTCAATGTTGGGTATGTTTAAAACATTGACGTTCTTTAATTTGCCATCAGAGCTCTAAATGAATAAAGAATTGTAGCAAGAAGTAAAAAAAGCATTTAGATATATTTAGATTTGATTAAATTTATATTCCAATATTTTAACATTACCTCAAATAATGAATAGCAATAACTAAAATTCCGTCATCTCTGCATCCTCATAATCACGAAATTGAATTCAAAATATGATTCAGATCTATTTAATTTTCAAATAAGCGCCAGATTTTTGATTTTTAGTAACAAAATATTTTTGTTTAATTTATATAATATTTTTCGTAGAGAATATTGGTTTTATTGAACACTTTTTTTGTAAAAGTAACTGAAAATTAATTGTATCGGGGATACAAGTCCTCCATAATTACTAATCTTGGTCTAGAAATATTTCAATTTCCTTAAAAAAAAATACCCTGTTAGGAAACTAAATTATTTACAACCTGCAATTTTTTAATTATTATCATCATCCTTTCTTGTAGTTCGATTCCAAAAATTGGTTGTTACAAGTTATATGTGCCTGTTATTTGTTTACATCTTTGTACAATAAAAATGTTTTAAAAAAATTTGTTGCGTTTTATACAATGGGCAAAAGTTGTTGGTTGGTTGGTTGGATGGTTTAATTGCTGAGTTTCTCCATAGATGTTGGTCCAATTAATGTACGGCCATTTAAATTAGTTTTGCCAATCCATTAGCACAGCAAAGGTTGAGATTTCTGAAAAATGAAAAAGATAATTACCAAATAACGTGGATTATGGAAGCAGTCAAATGTCCCTAAAAAAAGAACAATTTCTGCACATAAAAAAAGTTTTAAAAAATTATTATTGCTTTTCTTCCTCAAGTTTGGCCCTTGAAATACTTTTGGGTGGAAATAAGATTTTTTTTGCGTAGACCCTTTAGTTTAGTATATGGCAAAAGAGCCCTTAAGTTATCGGCATTGGGTTCGGACCGGATAGAGATAAATTTGCCCAAGGTTCCAAAAATCATAGTCATGAATAATTGGTCCTTTCTCATAGGTACATCCAATGTTCAAAATCGGTATTAGTAAAATTAAGCTAATTGTAAGTAAGTGCCAAGTTCAACTAAAAAAAATTAGAATGTGGTAACCCCATAGTTTTGGAGATTATGGTTTTCTAAAAAGTTCAAATTTAAATTTCATTTTTTGGAAATAATATTTTTCTAAGATTCCTATAATTAAAAGTAATAAATGAAAGTTATTGAGTACTTAATTCTAGGCAGTTTACATAAATTTCACCGTAAGAATTTTTGTTCCTCTTGGAGTATCTTTAAAACTATCAAAGCTAGAATAATTTTTTTTAGCTTCACTCACAATTTTACTTAGGGGTCATCCATTAATTACGTAAGGGTTTTGGGGGGGGGGGGTATTAGATATCTTACGGACCCTTACGTAGGGGGGGGTCCGACGTATTTCTTACGTAAGTTTCTTAAAATATTTTTTTAAATTAAATTTAAAAATCAAAAATAATTTTTTCTTTTTATGTTGGTAATTATATCCAGGTATAATGGAAATACTATAATATATTGAAATATATAGTACTTAAAAATCATTAAAAATAGTGGCAGAATAGTGTGAATTTTAGAAAATGGCATCAAACTTTGGCGATCTTCACGAACGGTTTTGCATCTATTCATTTATATAATATAAATTTAATTTAAATTTTTGTATTTATCATTATCTATATAATATATTATTATTCATATTTTATATATATAAGGGGTGGAGAGGGGGGGTCAACATTAATTTTCTTTTAAATAATCCTTACGTAAGATGTGGGGGGGGGTTGCCACAATCTTACGTACCCTTACGTGGGGGAGGGAGGGGGTCCAAAATTACAAAAATCATCCTTACGTAATTAATGGACGGCCCCTTACTTAAAACGTTATCTTATTTTTTTACGTGGGCTGCACCAAATACAAATAAATGATGAAAAAATGATCCCCAGAAAAAACCTTTAAGAAACGGTAAAAAGTATTCAATTTTATCTCTATTAGGGCTAGAAAGTTGTTCTACTCATAGTTTGCAGGAAATTTAATCTTCTTTCATTTATTTGCACTTGACCCACACCAAATTTTTGACGAAATTTGGTTCATACTATCACTAATAAATAAAAAATATATACAAATTTAAGGATTTGTCTCAAAGGGCATTTGTTTTTTACTTTCCGAATCCCTTAGGTAAGGAAAGTATTGTTATCAGGCAAAATTTGGCCACATCAGATTTTTTTGATAGATTTTCATGCTTTGACGTTCCCTGAATCCATTATGATCATTTTTGGAAGGATGCCTGTGCGTACGTTTGTGAACACGATAGCGACTAAACGAACCAACCAAATCATTCCAAATTTTGAATGTAGAGATTTTTCCTGCCATAGCAGGAAGCCAGATGAAAATAAATTAAATCCCTTGAAGGGAAGGAGGGGGGGTGTTACTTGAAGCTATTATGACATTATTATGCATCATAACTTCGAAACGAAATTAAATATGTAAAAATATTAAGGACCAAATATTACCGCTATAGAATTTTCTACATTGTTTGTCCAATGAGATTTTCATATATAATACCACAAGAGACTATCAAATTGTCGGCAATAATTTTTGAAACTGGAACTGAGTGTTTGTCGCCCTTAAAATCATCATGAGTGCTTTAGCACGAATGGTGATTTTAAGGGCGACAAACACGAAGATTCCATGGTTTAAAAATTAACCGACAATTTTATAGTATCGTGTGGAATTCGTTTGACAATTTCGTAAATAAAATTTCAATTTTTTCTGACAACAAATAATTTATAGTATGCGTTTACGTAGTTTCCATCGTTACTTGACAATACAGACCACGGTGGTCGTATTGCCGCGACAATACACCACCGTGGGCTGTATTGTCAAAGGAAGTAGATTATGATTGGTTCAAATTGATGAGATTCTAACATCCTATTGGTTGAATTATTATGAACGAAATTGTCTATAAAATTCAAAAATATACAGTGTTTAAAATTTTATTGCCAAATTTTTTTAACGCATTCTACTAATAAAAAGAAGATGAAAAGCTTCTAACAACATGTGTCCGGAAATTCTTCGTTTGTAAGATATGGGCATTCAAATGTGTTTTCTGTCTATTTTGACAAAATATTAAAATTGAAAAATATAAAATTTTTAATGATTTACTGTTGAAATTATGTAGCAAACTTATTAAACAATATAATTTACTTCTGTTCGGAAAGTTATCTTGATGGCCACATCAGATTTTTTGTTTTAGTCCTTCAAAAAGTAAAAAAATTTGTGTGCAGACTTGAAGCAAAACGACTGTAACTTCATCCACGGTGGCTAAATTTAAAAATAAAAAATGTTCTGCAAAGGTAAATGAACATTCTATTCAAATATTCAAACTTATTTTATTTTATCGATCCTTAAATGGGTTAATTTTCTAATATTAACCCTATTTCAACCCCTATTTTTCTAAACAGGTCTTTGTTTTTCTTAATTTTTAAATATTTTTTTTTGTGCTGATTATGTGTCCCAAATTTGATCGTGGGATGAGGTTGGGTTCGGTTACTATAATAATTAAATTAAGAATTAAGAGAAACTGACAAAAATCAGCTTTTCGCCGATTTCTCGACTTCCATGCAACTTTACAGAAAAAGTAGTTAGATATCAAATTAAAGCTAATTAATTTTCCTCAAAAAAGCTTTTAAACATATTTTTCGTGAGATTTGCATTCACATACTAATAACCGTTCAAAGTTGAGCTAAGTCGAGAACGATTTTTAATTAATTGTATAGGATTTTCAGCATAAATATTTATTATCATTTTTGATAAATTTGTGACAGTTTCGTCATCATCATTTGCTGTGCAAGAGTGTTGGAGTTCTACTTATATCGTTTGATGCGAGTCAAGAAGTCTTAATCAATATCGACATTAATTCGTGCACGACTGCCGCTTGACAGCCTCCACAAATTTCTGAGCAATAAAGTCCAACCTTTTTGCAAATGCAAACTCATTTATAATCTTTTTGTAATTTGCAAGATATTAATTTAAAATAGAAGCTCATGTGCCGGAGTACCTTAACTCAGCTTTAGTCGGTCATTACTTGGTGAACTACGAATTAAATTAACTTGATTTGAATTAAATTGAGTAAATTAACTCATTTAGTGGTGGATAAAATAAAACGTGGTTGAATATTTGCATAGAATACTCATTTACCTTTACAGAACATTTTACATTTTTAAATTTAGACCACTGTGGATGATGTTCAAGTCGTTTTCCTACAAGTCTACACACAAACTTTTTCACGGACCAAAACAAAAACATTCCTTAAATTTGTATTTTTTATTTATTACTATGATGGTGTGTACCAAGTTTCATCAAAATTGGCGTGGGCCAGTCAGGTCAATTCTTCAGTTTATGTGAGCTTTTAAATGAGGGTCCTCCCCATCCTTTGAGCTTCAAAGGTTTTTTTAGAACAATCTCAGGAGGGGCTGTAGAAATGCTAACCTATAACTAATTCCCGTTAACCACAATGGACAGTTGAAATATCATGAAGGATTGATTTTGCAGTATGTCGGTGAATATGTTATGTTTACTTTTCCAAAAATCATTCCCCACGATGACGTCATATTGATAAGGTTTTTGTTTAGTTATATAATAACTTTAAAGAATAAGTGTGCAGGACCCACAATAATTATTATATAAAATAAATAATATATTTAATACTTTGTAGTTGTGACAGTTCAACCCTCAATTGTGGAATTTTTTTCTGAATAGAACATAGAAGTTCTTAGTTTTTCTGCTGAAAGCAAAGACGATCCATCAAAGATTAAAAAAAAATCTCTCAACCTTCCCTTGGTCCATTTTACAAGACACGGTGGTCGGCCCCCATAGACTACATAATCATCCCACAGAATATTTAAAAAGAAATGTTGATAAAATACTTAAAAATGTAATTGAGAATGCGAGCATTTCTAACAAAATTTTTCAACTACTAGAAATGTCAATATATTATAATTAACAACAAATGTGTACATACCTACAGGTGAATTTCAAGTAATTCATTTTATTTAATTGCTTTTTATTGCGTTATCGGACTTGAACAATAAATTCCATAAAATCCTATGCTTGGCTTCATGATGCGAAACAAAAGTTGGGTTATAAATATGGTGACCATATGTACTTATTTTAGTAGGACAGTACTCTTATTTAGAACGATGTCCTATGTACTTAAAAACTTCTCCAAGTACTTACAAATGTACTTATTTTTTGTACACCCGCCGGGGGGGGGGGGGGGGTGCCACCCGACGCTGCCCCAAACCTCATGGTTGTTTCCTTCAGTGCAACCCCAGAAAAAAAAAAGGTCATCAATCGTAATCGTCGTATATTTAGGTACGCCGCACAGTGTGGTGAAATGGGGTTTTTGTGGACAAACGGTTGTTGAGCCTTCAATTTTAGGGCAAAAAATCTGGAAGTTGTCTTACTATATCCTTAATATATATAAAAATGGATGTATTATGTTCCCTATACTCCTAAACCGTTTGACCGATCGGAACCAAATTTGGCACAGTTATTATGTAGGTCCCTGCGCATGTTTTTGTATTAAAATAGTGCAAAAATTCGCAAAGGAAAGGAAAGTTGATTTCGAGTAGCTTGCCTTCCTTTAAGGAATCTCGATAATCCATTCATGCGCGTCCCATAGGGACGCGCATGAATGGATTATCGAGATTCCTTAAAGGAAGGCAAGCTACTCGAAATCAACTTAAAAACAATAATGAATGCTGTCAAACTGTCAACCGATCGACAATGCAAATACGCGTGCACGTGAAATTTGGTGTAGAAGTTATTTACAACGCTACGAAAAACATAGACTACTTTAGTACCTTGGAGTGAGGCCGAACAACCACATCCGACACGGTCTAGATGGCTAAAGGCGGCCGGTAGGCCGACTGTGCCAGCTAGTCCTTAATAGAATAGAAGAAAACAATAATTTTTGTGTTTTCCCACAAAATATTGCATAAGCCACGATTCGAAATTCTAAAGTTCGTCATTTTAAAATAGTTTTCAATTGTTTTTAATATCTTTCTGTATCGTCCGTTCTGCTTATGTATTGTTTACATGGGCATTTGGGAAAAATTTATTGATTTGTTAATCCAATAATACCTTCGGTAAAAATTGGATAAGTCTCAGTAAAAACACTCTTGTGTTCGCATCTGCAAGTATCTGCAGCTGAAATTTGGAGGGCAAGTACTAGAGATACCAATGATACCATAAAAAATTTTCGGTGTGTCTCATGCGTTCTCACACAACTAAAAGTTTAAGGGCAGTTAACATTTAAAAAAATCGAGTTTTTAGGTCGAAATTAGGTCTACAAACCGTTAAAAATGTAATTCTTTGTTTTGTTTTGGCACTTGTGTGCTAGTAACGAGGAACAGAAATAATATTTCAACTTGAAAACTGAAAAAAAATAATGAATTTTCGTTTTTAAGCAAAGTTAAAGTACCTATGTATACGGTACATAATGTATATAAAAAAGGTTGACTTTGCCCCATTTTTTCGACACTTTCCAAGCGCATTTTTTATGATTTTTATTGTGTTCCTGAATCCTTGGGATGTTCCTAGCAAAAAACTATTATTAAACTGACCAAATGAATTACTTTAAAAATCACCATTTGTACGCCTCCACCACACTGTGCGCCGTTAACCTTTTTTTAGGTATTTACCGTGTTTCGCCGAAATGTACTTTTTTTTCATAAAAATAATATGGTCACCATAGTTATAAACCATCAGTCCTGAAAATTAACTCGGAAGTTTGACGTATTCATCGCAACATTAACATTTAACTTACCAACCATAATTATGTAAGTAATAACTACATGCAAAATTCATTTATAATATCATAGACCAGTGCAGAAGCCTTTGAAAATGATAAAAAGTGAACAAAAATAGCAGTAGGATGAAACCCTTTGGAAAAGGAAGAGAATATAACAAAAATGAAAGGAAAAATAATTTACGGGCGATCTGAGGTCGGGAAGTGGAAGGGGGTGAGTTTTAAGGGTAGAAAACTGTTTTTCTCGATTTCCGGCAAAACCACAAGTCCTATGGAAAAAAGTTAAATAGCAAAGTTGTAGGTAATAAAAATATCTACAACTTTTATATTTACACTTTTTTCACATAACCTCAAAATTTATGTGAAAAATTCAAATAACCAAGTTTTTGGTTTTTAATTTTTATATTTTACAAAAAAAAATTTTTTTTCACGAAATTTGGTGAAAACTTACCTTTTTATGTCCCAAACACACTGTAATTTTTTTGATTTAAAATATTTATTTTTTCACCTTATTTTGACTTAATATCGAAAAAGCACCCTAATTTTCAATCGAAAATTCTCGCGTCAAAATATCTGCTTTTTTAAAAAACTCGGTGGGCTTTTTGTTCGTTGAAATCTCTACTTTTCGATGGTGTAAAAAAATATACATTACTATGGTAAATATTCTCAAAAAATGCAAAGAAACGAAAACAACTCGAATCAGAAATTTTTTTTTTCTTAAATCATCATGTACAATTTTGAGCTATTTATTAAAATTTATACTTTAATTACTCGAAAAACGTAAGATTCCGTGTTACATTGATAAACAAAAAATTGCAAGTCGAAATAAACCACATCGTTCATGAAAATACACGTGCAGGCTGAGTTACTTTAAGAGAATTGTGACAAAGCTTAAAATTTTCGGATTCGAGTTTTTTTCGTTTCTTTGCATTTTTGAGAATATTTACCAGAGTAATGTATTTTTTTTTACACCATCGAAAACTAGAGATTTCAACGAACAAAAAGCCCACCGAGTTTTTTAAAAAAGCAGATATTTTGAAGCGAGAATTTTCGATTGAAAATTAGGGTGCTTTTTCGATATTAAGTCAAAATAAGGTGAAAAAATAAATATTTTAAATCAAAAAAATTACAGTGTGTTTGGGACATAAAAAGGTAGGTTTTCACCAAATTTCGTGAAAAAAAATTTTTTTTTGTAAAAGATAAAAATTTAAAACCAAAAACTTGGTTATTTGAATTTTTCACATAAATTTTGAGGTTATGTGAAAAAAGTGTAAATACAAAAGTTGTAGATCTTTTTATTACCTACAACTTTGCCATTTAACTTTTTTCCATAGGACTTGTGGTTTTGCCGGAAATCGAGAAAAACAGTTTTCTACCCTTAAAACTCACCCCCTTCCACTTCCCGACCTCAGATCGCCCGTAAATTATTTTTCCTTTCATTTTTGTTATATTCTCTTCCTTTTCCAATGGGTTTCATCCTACTGCTATTTTTTTCGGTTTCAAAAATTATCGGCACTGGTCTATCAGATGATTTAAATAAAATAAATTAACATTGGATTTGAAGTCGCATCATAATCAGCTGTTCAACCACAAACACGCGAAATGGCGGGATGAAATAAAGTTGTGTGCAACTGCGCCGGTGCGGTAGCGTCCGTCGGTTTGAAAATACATTCAAAATGGATAAAAATAAATCCGTTCATGCATCATTGTGCAAAATTTCATAAATTACACCTACATTTTATAATGTGAGATATTGTTTTGGTACCGCTCTCCCAGTTTAATAAATTAAAAACAATAAATCGCGGTAGCCAAGCAACCCATGACATTTTTCGTTTTCAATTTACCATTTATCAACATGAATGGTTTGATGGCTGATGTTGATCAATTCTTTTTAATTTAATAATTAAAACGTTTTAGTTTTTAGTGTAATCGCGAACATTGAGGTAAATTAAATTTGATGTATTTTGTAAATTCACTTTCTAGCTATAAGTTGTAAAAACTTCAAATTTAGGTATCATCATGAACGCTTCTAACAAATTTTGTGGTTTGTAAAAAAAATTAGAATTGATTTTTCTATTAATTCTTGTAGATGAAGGCAAACAACATCGTGGAATGACACTCGAGTTACCGGAACCAACTACTCCCGATTCAGCTTCCTCGATGAAAGTTAACATTTTTTCAAATCCCTGTAAGTAAACTCCCTTTTACCTAAATTATTGTAAAACAAACCGTTTCAATTTTCTTTTTCTGATTTATTTGCCAACATCGTAAATACTGATGACAGCAAACCCAGCAAACCTGTATGCCATCTCATGTTCGGCAAAAATTTCCAATGTTATTAATGACAACAAATATATTTTTCAATATACAGATTGTTACATATTTAAGGAGCGATTACTCTTTTAGTATTTATAGATAATAGGGTTAATAGGTAGTTAACCTTCCAGAGGTGGCGCCAAGTCTGACAGACTTTATTTTTTTTAATCATGCGACAATTCTTGCTGATCAATCGCAAAACGTCTTACTCATAGGTACCTTCATATTTCAGTTACCAGTATCACGTCGTGAAATATTGAGGCTGTATTTAGGCATTTGTCAAAGTAATTCGATTAAAAGTCTAACAGAATGTCAAAACGAAAAAAAAAAGTCCCACCTGTTTAGATTCTTTGAATAACCCATAAATCAGAATGTTTTATTATATTTTAAGCCTTGTTCAACGAAAAATTAATTTTAAAATACTTAGTTTAATTTTTTTATGTGTTTTATTTCAAAATGTAAATATGACATGTTTTTTTTGTACCGATGTTTTACGTTAATTTACAATATATAATGTTTATGTCATACATAATGTTTTTTAATACAATAAAAGGTTCACTTTAATCACCTTTTGCCATTATTGCTCAGCAAAAATACCTACAAGTACTTTTTTTTGTAAAAGTCTGTAAGACCCGGCGCCACCTTCCGTGTTTAGAAATGGTGCGCCACTTCTGCAGGGTTAATAGGGCAAAATTAGTTCTTTTTGCGGATGACGCGCTCTTGTATTTTGTGGTGATTGTAGCATTTATTTTCATTTTAAACATCGTGGAATGCTACAAAGGAAAATAACATCATCAGGCGACCTAAAAAGTTCAACATTAGTTTGTTTATTTTATTCAATCTACTTATTCAGACTTTCGAAGTACCCTGTACTTAACTTTCGCATTTTTGAAATTCAAAATTGATAACTTTGCAAGGTCGTTCTGACAATCAGAGAGAGGTCTGAGATAAGCAAGCAGACAAGTGCGTTTTACGAAAAGTTCGTGGTAGTTTTTCGGAAAAAGTAGACAAGTTTATAAGCCGATATCTGGGTCTTTCTACGATTGGATAAGTAATCAGTTACGGTTGTAATTTACTTATTCGGCAGCGTCCGGGATTAACGTAGAGGACCAAAAGTAATTTAACCTGGTGGAATTACGCGAAGTTTCGGTACCACCTGTTAATATTTTCCCTCAAGGAAGCTAAAAAGGATCACCGTTTATAATCACGTTTACCTCGATCAACCGCTTACCGCTATTTTGGAGCACTCGTTTGTTATTTTTGCGAATGTTTAACATCAACCTGATAATACCGCTACTGTTTGACACCTGTTCGATTCAACTTTGTTATCAATCGTTCAACCTGATCGCTAATCTATACTGCTACATAACCTCTACAGCGACGTGAATTCCAGAACACCCAAGTTTGGTTACAACAAAGTCAAGCTCCAGTGCCGTCCCGAGACGAGTTTGGTTAAGGGTGAGAGTTTTTTTTAAGTTTAATTTTCGTGTGGGGTTTGCGATACCGCCACAACAATTGTTTTCGTCGTGTATTGGTGCGCCATCTACTACCATCCTAACCTATATTTTGTTTGCATTAATAGGGGTGAATCCCCCATGTTATTTTGGTATTGATTTGACGATAACAGTTGTTATCGACGCCAACACAGATAACCACTTGTACGGTGCAACTATTTATATATTTTTTTGTACTGAATGCGACTAGTAATTATATGTTTATTTGTGCTCCGGTGTTTTATTTCACTAGCATTTGCCCTTTCAGGAAAACATCTATTTATAGCGACATAAAGGGTGTGGCGCCTTTATTTTTTTGAATTCAGTTCTAGGGAGCGGGTATTCATCCCCTGCTCGCCTGACCCCCCCCCATAAATTGCTCTACTGTTGAGCTTGCCGTAGCGTCGCTTTTCATAATCACCGGGAGTGCAGGTAAGGTCGGCATATTTTTATTTAGTTTTGACGACTGGTGCTCAGGTGGAGTACGCAGGTCGCATGATGATGTGGATGACTGCATTGGGGTTATTAATCAAGAGTTAGAGAAACTTAGTGTATGGTTTCAAATGAATAAACTAAAACTTAATTTGTGTAAGTCAAAATGTATTATTGTAAATGACAGTAGGGGTAGAACTCGTGATGTTATGGTGGAGGGTACTCGGATTGAGGTGGTTAGTCAGATGAAATACTTGGGTGTAGTTGTTGACGATAAATTGAACTTTAAGAGTCACTTTGATTATGCATGTAAAAAAGTAGCGAAGAAATTGCATTTTTTTTTTAAATTAGGAAGAATATATCGGTTTTGAGCGCAATTAGGATTTTTAATGTTGTGATGATAAAGCCTCATTTTGAGTACTGTTCGTCTGTTCTGTTTATGGGCAATGGTGGCATGTTGGATAGGTTACAAAAGCTATAGTCAAATTTTTTTTAACTCACTTAAGACTCATCGCAATATTTACAAAACGTGTGGGTTAGAGTTCTTTATGTAATTGAGAGATCTAACCTCACAATGTTGTTTATAAATTCCAACTGTCAAGTTGAAGTTAAAAAGTTAAAAGTAAATTTAATAAACATTGTACGTTGTAAATCGTGTTTATTTTGAATTATGAAAAACTTTTTAATGCGTATTAAATGTATTTGAAAACTTTAATAAGCATTCGTAATATCAGAAGTTCATTCAACTTGACAGTTGGAATTTATAAACAACATTTTGAGGTTAGATCACGTTATGTAAATATTGCGATGAGTCATACGCGAGTTAAAAAAAATTTGACTATACAGAATAGGGGTATGAGAACAATTTTAAGAGTAGGAGTGGAGTAGGACGTTTTATATCCAAAAGTATGTTGCTAGACACATTGCAATGGCAGAGTGTTTATCAAAGAATTGTGGTTAATGTTTTGATGTTTGTTTTCAAATTGAAGAATAAGATGCTTCCGTCGTATTTGTGCGACAATATTACTTTTGTGGCAGATGTGAATAGGTATCCAGTGCGTAATGCCCAGGATTTTCGTTTGAATCTGTTTAGAAATAATAGAACACAAAATATGTTGTTATATAGTGGTTTAAAATTATTTAATGACTTGCCGTTATCTCTTAAGATGGAGAAAAGAGTTGAAATTTTTAAGAGGAATGTTAAGAATTATGTTAGTTTGCATTTTACTTAGAAGGGGTTAATTATTTAATGTTTATTCTTTATTGTTTAGGGTGGATTTTTTTTGTGTAAACTGACTTTTTTTTGGGAGTTTGTATGGATTTGTTTATTTGTGATGAAAATATGTAAATAGTGGTAGTAAATTACCAAATAAAGTATTATTATTATTTCCATTTATTTTGGGACTCACATACATTGTGGAGATTAGAATAAGATGGGGGATTAACTCCAACCATCCAATTCTTTACATTTTAGTGTTATTATCTAATTATCTACAATTATTTAAAAGTATAAATTTTGAAATTTAAAAAATTAAAAATTTAAAAATAAATTTAATTTTGAGAATTTAAAAATTTCCTTACAATGTGGCACGTTACTAAAATTACTGCTTTTTGCATTTGTACGAATAATTTAGAAGATAGGTCCAATTTTGACAAGTGGGTTTTAAATTTGCAAGATACAACACCAGTAGCCGATATTACTATCGGGACCAATAAAATTTTTGTGAGACTACATACACTCATCATTTCCATTGCCAGTGCCTCATACCTCTGCACTTTTTCTTTTTCTGTATTTAATACATTTTTGGATAGAGGTACAGCAACATCTATGATGATCGCATGTCGATCTATTTTATTAATTAGGACAATGTCAGGTGTATTATGGCTAATTTGCCGGTCTGTTAATATTAGCCTATCCCAATAAAGAAGAGAGAGGTCGTTCTCTAGCACAGGTTCAGGTATATAATCATAATATGGTTTAACATTGTCCAACAAATTGAATTTCTTACCGATTTGCTGGTGTAATATTTTACAAACCTGGTTATGTCTTCGGAGGTAGTCAGTAGGAGCCAAATAAGAGCACCCGGCAATAATGTGCTCTATAGTTTCATTGGGGAGATTGCATTTTCGACACCGATCTGATACTTCCAGATTCATGATGTGTTTCTTGTAATTATTGGTGGCAATTACACCATCTTCTATAGCGCACATGAAGCCTTCAGTTTCGAAATGCAATAATCCCCTCTTCAACCATTCTACTGACATATCCTTATCTATTCCATTGGAGTCTAAAATTGTCGGATATTTACCATGGAGCACCTTATTTTTCCAATTTATATCTAAATGTAATTTTGGTTCACAATCTAAATTAATATTTTTCAAATTTAGGCCACTGAAATTTTTGTCAAGGCTTACAATTTCTTGAATTAAAGGAGTATTAATTAAGTAAAAATAATCACGCAATAATTTAGTTATCGATTTACACGAGTTAAACAAATTTATCAAGCCTCGTCCTCCTGTTTTTCTTTTAATGTAAAGCCTTTCTACTGCCGATTTTGGGTGTAAATATCTATATTTATAAAGCATCTTTCTGGTTAAGGTGTCCATGGCATTCAAATCTGTATTCGACCATTTTAAAACTCCAAAAGAATATGATAAGACTGGCACCGCCCACGAGTTTATCGCCGAAATCATATTTCGAGAAGTTAATTTAGTTTTAAGTAAAATTTGTAATTTATTGACATATTTTTGCCTAAATTCTTTTTTTAAAAGGGTATGATCTAAAACAAACTTTTGCTGCATTCCTAAATATTTATATAATTTATTGGGTAGTAATTGGGGAATTTCATTCAAAACCTCGATATTTGCAACTGGAGCACCCATGATAACATTAATTCTTGCACATTTATCAAAACCAAATTCTATGCAAATATCATTACTGAACAATTTTGTAATTTCTAGTAAGTTATGAAGTTGGTCGTTGGTCCTGGAATATAATTTCAAATCGTCCATGTAAAGCAAATGTGTTTTGGTACGATAATAATTTTTAAAATTTAGCTTAAATCCTGCCGTAGAATCGTTCAATAGCGCCGAAAGTGGATTCATAGCTAAGCAAAACCACAATGGTTTTAAAGAATCTCCTTGAAATATTCCACGCTTAATTTTGATAGAATCCAAACTAATTTGATCATTCATGATTAGGGTGTTCCATTTCGACATCATAGTAGATACAAGTTTAATAATTTTGGAGTCGATCTTGTAGTAGATTTCTAGTAGCCAATCGTGTGGAACAGAATCATAGGCCTTTTTGTAATCAATGTAGCACATATAAAAGTTTCTTTTGTTATTTTGTGCTACTTTTGTTATTATCGAGTCCACGATTAGCAATTCTCGACATCCTTGTGAACCTTTAACACACCCTTTTTGTTCAATACCCATACATAATCTTATTTACTTTACAGTGGTTTTCAATTTTAGAAGCTAAAATACACGTAAAAATTTTGTATATTGTTGGTAAACAGGTAATCGGTCTATAATTTTTTGGTTCCAACGGGTCTCCAATTTTGAAAAGCATATATGTTACACCCGTGCATAAAAATTCTGGTATAACTGAAGGATCATTCAATGCTTCGTTAAACCAAAAAATTAAGGGTAAGTGGACTTAAACATTTTAAGCCAATAATTTTGAATTCCATCTAATCCTGGAGATTTCCAATTAGAGGAAAATTTAATGGTATTGGTTAGGTCTTCTAATGTTATAAAATCACCTTCGCGCCATTCAATCTCGCTCGAATCATCCTTCAGTTTTTTTAACCAGAAGGCATTTTTATTATACTCACAATTTTGAGACCAAAGATCGGACCAAAACTTTAACATGCTGTCTTTGTTCGCAATAGTTTTAGGTGTAAGTTCTAGATATCTGAAAAATTTTGTGCAATTTTCTGCGTAGAGTTTATTTTCAAATTTTCTTCTAGTGCAATTACTGTATCGTTTTACTCTATGAGCAGTAACTTTCAATTTTTGTTTTAAATAGTCTAAAGTATCATTAAATTTAATTTCAAAATTTGTGTCATGTCTCCGAATTTTAAATTTTTGGAAAATTTGATTAATTTTCGCAGGTGCCACATTATCAGAATTATTTTTAAACGCCGTTAGAATTCCAATATCTTTACTTAAACTATTTACTTTATTGTTAAGCCGAACTTTCCAAATAGGTTTCTTAGCTGCTTTATTTTTAGGAGTGTCAATTATTAAGTTTTGACCATTTTTTTCAATTATTATTACTGCAGCACAGTATAACGCCAAATGAATGTAAAAAATTGATTTATGATTTTGCAAAAATGAATCAATTACTGTGTCCAAAATCTTAAAAATATTTTTAATTTTATGGAAAGTTGAAAATTTTAAATTTGGGATTTTTGGCCTAGATAAAGGATTAGTATCGTCGAACAATATAATTTTGGATAAAAAGTCTGCTTCGATCTGGTTATGTAGCACTTCATCGATTATTTCTACATGTTCATTAATTTGTTCTAAAATTTCAGTCGATGGTAATTGCTCTTCAGCTACTACAGATTCGTCGAAATGTTCTCGTTGATAAATAACATTTCCTACTTGTCTTTGAATTTCTGCCAATTCTGATTCACTTAGATACTTTTTTTTTTATAATGACATTTTTTCTATCAACGACATTTTGTTCTGTCAACATTAAATTTGGAAATATCGCCGTCACAGCCAAATGAAATTTTTCCCTCCAGCCAGGTAATGGACTGGTATTGCATTCATTTACTTCAAAGAACTTACGCATTATTTCTGTGTTCATTTCTTTTGTCCACTTGATGCGCTTGCGACGAATTCCTGAAGCGGTCCTCTCATTTTGGATCAGCGATCCAGAGGACAAGCTAGTTGTGTTGTTTACATCAGCAGGCAGGATTCTACGATATTCGTCGTTCTTTCACTTGAAGGTTCTAGTGAAAGTGTGCAAATGGAACCTTCCAACACTTGCTCACTCCCAATTTTTATTACGCGTTGGAATATTGGCGTTATTATTACTTGAGCTTTCCATTTACTTAAATATTTTTAAACATCCATTTAACTATAATTCTACGTGATTATGGTTAAAAAAGGATATTTTCGGGAGATTTTAATACGCCTCAAGTATGACTTTGACAATTATTATTATTATTAATATGGAAAATTATCGGGTTGGTGAAATAAACAAATGAAACTGCCAACCATTTTTATCACAATTGAACACTGCAGGCACACTGCCTGTTTTACCTCTTGGACGCCAAAAACAGTCGGTTACTGTTTTTCTACAGAGCTTTTCAACAAAGACTTTGTTTTTAATAGGGGCAATTTTGGATGCGGTGACAGTTTTGTCACTCTGTTTTTGATATAATATTATGGGTCATTCTACACCTTTTCCACCAGTAATTCAGAAATCGTCAACCGTTATTCAGATGTGTCAATTAATATTCAGAAATCGTCAACGGTTATTCAGATTTGTCAATTGATATTCAGAAATCGTCAACCGTTACTCAGATTTGTCAATTGCTATTACAATTCACAATTTCTGAATATCAGTTGACAAATCTGAATTGCAATTCACGATTTCTGAATATCAGTTGACAAATCTGAATATCAGTTGACAAATCTGAATATCAGTTGACAAATCTGAATTACAATTCACATTTCTGAACAGCAGGTGAGGTTTTCTGAATTACTGGTGGAAAAGGTGTAGTAAGCATCAACTGAAGAATTGACTTGACCCACGCCAATTTTGATGGAACTTGGTACGCACAATCGTAGAAATAAATAAAAAATAGAAATTTATGGATTTGTCCCTTAACCGTTAAATGGGTTAATTTTCTAAGGGAGTAGCACGAATTTAAACACCCGGATTTTAAAAATTCCCTAAAGGTTTATATAAGTAGTAGAAATCGCATTTGGGAAGCATTTATATTACACTCGTTTTACTGTTTGGTGCGCTTTTTGGTTTGCAGGAGTGATTGACCATATTTTTTTGAAAATGAGACTGGAAACGCTGTTACTGCCAATGGATTGCGTTATCGGGACATGTTAACAAAATTTTTTTGGCCTATTAAGATATGGATATGAAAGATATGCGGTTTCAACATTGAATTTCAATTTCAATAATGCAATCTTTTATCTTTTCAATTCAATTTTATTTTCAACTAAAATATACAAAATTAATCTTGCTATCCACCTTAAGCAACTGCACATTAAGGATGTCAAAAACCAACCCTTACCTTTAAGAAGTTAGTAAAAAATTCTCAGATGGCACAGTTAACGAGGTCCCCTCCCAAAATTTTGATATGACAATCCACTTGATGACCTGAATCTAAGTTCCAAATTTCATAACCCTCTGTTTTGGGGATAAGGGTTTCGGATAGGATTAGTAAACCGCCGATCAAGGCAATATTTATGAAACTGGCATTTTTGAATTATTTATTTTTTTAATGTCACCTTAGCAACCCTAGGGGTTGGGAGTTTAGGAATGGGCGACTTAGTCCTCACCTGAGTTTCCTCCATCCAGTTCCTTTCTCTTCGTCCGTCAACTTGCTACTTTCGTCGTCTGGCTTGATGTTTTCGCTGCTGGTTGCATCTTTCACCTAATCAGCAAGGAGCCTGAATTTGGGGTCGTACACTCAGAAATTTTGGTTTGAGAGAGAGAGAGAGAGAAACCCGAGGGGAGACATGCAGAACGATTTCTTGAATAAGGAAGGACTATTTTGTATGAACGCATTTTATAGGAAGCAAAAACAAAAGAAGTAGACATGGAAGTGTCCAGAAAAAGAAATTCGATATCTGTGTGAATGATGTCACACAATTTAGGGCCACATTACCCTCCCTTCCCCCTTGTATCACTTGGTCACAAAATGTGAGACCCTCCGAAATGATGTCATAAACTTTAAATTGTTGTACCCCCCCTTACAAGTCCCATAGTACATAAAATTTATGATCAAATAGTTTTATTGTCACAAGGAAGCATACCCCCCTTCCCCCATGTCACACTTTGTCAGAAGTTGATGAACCCCCCCCCCAAAAGTGTGACATCATTTATGAACATATCTGAAAAAATCTCTTTATATTGGGTCCGTAATAGCGGCGATAGACGGTCGCCAGCTTAGCGGTTAAGTGCGTTGCTGCTAATGCTAAATACCTGGTTCAACTCCGGGCTCAGTAAAACTTTATTCTGACCGTCTCCCCTCGGAAGGCAATGGCAAACCACCGAGGTGTAATCTGCCTAGTACAGCCTCTCTTGAGATGAAGTGTATACACTTCCCGCGGTTCGGAGCCCGCGTTAAGCAGTAGGTCCCCTATGTATGTGATAATACTTCAAACGCACAACACATGCATAGGAGAGAGGTCGCCTACGTCTGAAATCAGGCACGGCACTTGAAGAAGAATAGCGGCGAATACAGCTAAAGTTTATAGAAGGGGGGGGGTTAATATAATTCATTGTATAATAACACGGTATATTTTTATAGCAATTTTAGCGCATTTAATCGGTTTTTATGATGATGTTTGAATATTCTTACATCTTATTCCTTTACTCTCCCGCCTCTGTATCCACCTGGATCTTTCGAACTCCGTAAGATCCGTTCAAACGATGATATAAATGACGCAAAGATACAAATTATCAATAAAGTCAGTAACACGTGAGTCCAATTTTTAGAATAAATATAGATTACAGCGATATGGAATCAATTTCAAACCAAAGTTTACCATGAGGGTCAACAAAGAACATTTTAGGTAAAAGGAATACAAAGATCGAAAGTTTATGTAAAAATGTTTGGCAATAATGTTTAAGTACTTATTTAAAAATTTTATAACATGTTAGTATTTAAGAGTTTTTATAAAATGTTAGTTATTAAGTAGTGATTAAAAGGATTTACGTAAGTTGTTAAGTCGTAATTAACATTGTGCTCCGAGGGTTTGGCAAACGATAATTTTCCGAGGCGTCGAAGGTTGCAGCAAAAATCACATTAAAATCAAGACAACGATGATTAGATATTTTTTTGGATGAATACCTTGGTAATGGAAGGGTAAACAAAAAAGGGTTTTCACTTAAGAGTCGAAACGGATAATAAGAAAAATCCTCCTCCTCCTAATAAGAAAAAATAAGAAAGTGTATTACCCCCCCCCCCCCCAACTAATATTACGTAAGATTAATTATTACCCAATGAGAAGCCAGATCGAATCGGGTCAAAAGAATGTTCGGTATTTTCGGTAATTTGCTTTAATATACAACCAATATAACAATTTGTAACCTATGGTTGAACTCTGTAAAAAAAACCCTATTTTTAATCAACTTCAAGGGCTGTTTTAGACTAGTAAATGTTAATTTTCCGCAATTTTTTTTTCAATTCTACTATATAAACCTTCAGCATTCCGAATCTCTATAGGGAATTTGTCAAATCTGGGACCGTTTTACGTGCATTTCCAAGAGCACTTAAAAAGCAGCGCCGTAGCAAGGGTGAGGCGACTGAGGACCATCGCAATAGGGGCGCTAAACCTTAACAAAACCGAATAAATAATAGTTTAAATTTTCAAAAAAATAAGAATCTTTTTTTGGGGGAGGCATATATTCAAATTTGACTGATTTATAAAATTCCCTGCCGGCCTTTTCTCCAAGTGGGGATTTTAATCCACTACAGTAGTTTTTCGCCTACAACTCGCTTACCTTCATTTTTAGAGAAAATTATCATTAAATCAATATTCGCGATTACAGCTAAGTGAAGCGACGTCTGGCGGCAGAAATGTTAACTCGCTAAAACGGGCATTGTCATAAGTTTACATGTGCATCTAGTGCATGTTTATAGCCGGTATTAACGTTAAATATTGCTTCTAAGTGCTTGTGTTTGAAAATTCCTCCGAAATTAATTTGTTATTAGGCAAACGACAAAATGAATACAGGTAAATCAAAATCAAGAGCGTTTTGTTGTGTTCACGGATGTAATTCTAGCGCTAGAAAGAATTCTGACCTTAGTTTCCACAAGTTTCCCATGAAAGTAAAATTCAAAGTGAAATGGACAAATCCGTTGGGTGAGGTGGAAGTAATTGATAGCAGAAAAGCGGGGATGAAAAGCTTCAAAATGGGAAAGGAGCCTACAAAATACATGGTTGTGTATCAACAAGCTTTTTTTGTCAATTAGCCCTGATATCTCATGAGGCGGTGCAGACAAAGCTGTAGTTTGTAAAACTAAGCTATATAAATATGATGGAATCCGTCGTTACTAGGCGTTTTCGCACAAAACACAACGTGCTTAGCGTTTGCCAAAGCTTCACCCTCACAAAAGTTTCTAGCCTCAAAACTCCCACAGAATTTCAAAATATTGTTTATTGTTAATTGTTTATTCATATTTAGATATTATTCAAACACAAACGAATATAATAAACAAACCACGACACGTTTCTGAACCCGTTAATGTGCATATAATAACCTTGCTTATGATGGCAAAACATAGAACTACCCGTTTTAAGCGGCCATTTTGAATATTTGGTCACGTGATTTTCCTTAATCGAAATCGCGAATTGAAGAGTACAAACTTCTCTATAAAACAGATTAAGAAAATTTGCCTACATCATACTAAGTATTTATAAAATGAAAAGAAAATCCAGAGAAAACAATTGAAAAAGCTTTTGAATAATTCATAATTATTTCGTACATTTAAACTTCACCATCGATGGTGAACAAAACAAAACTAGGTTTCAGGATTTACTTCAGATCTGAAGTAAATCCTGAAACCGGTAAAACTATCACGTTATCATCGCGACAGTTATATATTTAAATTGAAAAGAAACAAGGTGGATAAAAGGATAATCGGATAAAATTTATCTACTATGCGCGTCTCATATGGGACGCGCATGAACGGATTATCGAGATTCCTTAAAGGAAGGCAGGCTACTCAAAATCAACTTAAACATCAATAATGAATGCTGTCAAGCTGTCAACCGATCGACAATGCAAATACGCGTGCACGTGCTTTACGTTTCTATTTGACCAATCTTAACCAAATTTGGTGTAGAAGTTATTTACAACGCTACGAAAAACATAGGCTAGTTTAGAACCTTGGAGTGAGGCCGAAGGCCGAACAACCACGGTCTACACGTATGGTTGCGATTTCCCCGAGGCCGAAGGCTGAACAACCACATCCTACACGGTCTAGATGGCTAAAGGCGGCCGGTAGGCCGACTGTGCCAGCTAGTATTTAATAACAATCAAACTTTTTCATTCCATTCGAAACTTTACTTCTCTTTAATGTACTACCACTGCTAATATGGTAAAAAATAAATAAAAAATTATATTTCACATCAAAGTAAAACCAGAGAGTCCATTTTAAATTTAAAACAAATTTTAATTTTATTATACATACGATGTGTTTACAATGACAATTTCGAGGGTTCTGATTAGGGTTAAATTATGCGGACGGACACGGAGCCAGATCATAAGGCTTCTTGCTATACTTTGTATAGAAGCCTAAAATTCCTAACGATAAAAATAATCCTCATATTTGGCGGCGGAGGGGGATTCCGTTACGTTACAATGGAAACGGTGATTCTGACATACTAGGCAGGCTATGTGCAAGTTCACAACTAGCGCCCACTGGTTGGGCGCGCCGGCACTTTTCATGGTATACCTTTTATTTTTGCTTTTATTTACTAATATAAAAATTTGAAATCAATTAGTATATAAATGAATTTAAAGTAAAATTAATGTAGTAACGTTTTAGTGAATATTTTTTTCAACAAGTTAGTATAGTTTAAAACGGTTTAAAAGCATAGATTTTGTTCTTAATTATGGTTTTTCTAAAATTACAACAAAAATTAAAACAAAATGTTTCTTCGCAATATTTCCTTACCAGTTAACTTTAGGACGAAAATGACTTCTACAAATCTTATGGAGAACAAAATTTACTAAAACTTTTATTTAAGATATTTTTTTCCAAGTTGAATAGTTGCTGAGCGCCAGCGCCGCTTATTAGAGCACATTTTTGAAAGTTTAAAACACGTACACTTTCCATCATTTAGAACCATCAAAATTCATTGTTTTTCGTTGAATCTTTTGCAATTTTCGTTTGTAATCCGGGTGGGGGGGGGGTATTCCATACCCCCCAAACTCCCCGGTAGCGGCAGCCTAAATGAGTTCCTGAATCCTGATAAGCATCCATTTGTTTTCATTACTCTAAGCGAGCACCGTAGTAAGGGTGAGGCGACCGAGGATTTGACTCGGGCGCCATCGCAATGCGGGCGCCAAACCTCGACAAAACTCATTAAATGATAGTTTAAAATTTTCAAAATGTTAGGAATCTTTTGGGAGGGGGGCGCATATATTCAAATTTGCCATTAACATTACCAACAGCACACCAAATTTGATTAAATAATTTTCAAATTTTTAAATTCAATTAAAAAAAAATCTTACGTAAGCAATTGTCTTGACCCCCCTTCCCCCGAATAAGAAAAAATAAGATGTAAGCTACTGCCCCCTCCCCCTAAACGTCTTACGTAATACATAAACGGCCCCTAACACGTATAATTTCGTGATCCGTTAAATTGTTGATTGAATATAAAATCAATCAAAAAATGTGGTAACCTAAAAAGTAAAGGTGATACTAAAAGTGTTAATAAAAGAAAAAGTAGAAATAATAAAAAAAATCCAAGCACTTACCTTTTGCAATTGAGAGAGGTACGGCTATGGAACACCGTTCTACTATTTATTCGCACTCGAAATGAAACGACTTCGAAATGCAACGACTTCGAAATGCAACGACTTCGAAATGCATAACACAATAAATGAAAACACAATAAATGAAAACCCTCGAAATGCAATAACATTAAAAATATTATCGCATTTATTTTGTTTTCTAATTTTTAACGTTATTGCATTTCGAGGGTTATGCATTTCGAGGGTTTTCATTTATTGTGTTTTCATTTATTGTGTTATGCATTTCGAAGTCGTTGCATTTCGAAGTCGTTTCATTTCGAGGGTTATGCATTTCGAGGGTTTTCATTTATTGGGTTATCACGTTTGAATGCGAATAAAAAGTACAACGGCGTGCAGGTATCACACGCCGCTTTAGTTTTTATTCGCATTCAAACGTGATAACCCTCGAAATGCAACGACTTCGAAATGCATAACCCTCGAAATGAAACGACTTCGAAATGCAACGACTTCGAAATGCATAACACAATAAATGAAAACACAATAAATGAAAACCCTCGAAATGCATAACCCTCGAAATGCATAACCCTCGAAATGCAATAACGTTAAAAATTAGAAAACAAAATAAATGCGATAATATTTTTAATGTTATTGCATTTCGAGGGTTATGCATTTCGAGGGTTTTCATTTATTGTGTTTTCATTTATTGTGTTTTCATTTATTGTGTTATGCATTTCGAAGTCGTTGCATTTCGAGGGTTATCACGTTTGAATGCGAATAAAAACTAAAGCGGCGTGTGATACCTGCACGCCGTTGTACTTTTTATTCGCATTCAAACGTGATAACCCAATAAATGAAAACCCTCGAAATGCAATAACGTTAAAAATTAGAAAACAAAATAAATGCGATAATCATTTTAATGTTATTGCATTTCGAGGGTTATGCATTTCGAGGGTTTTCATTTATTGTGTTTTCATTTATTTTGTTATGCATTTCGAAGTTGTTGCATTTCGAAGTCGTTTCATTTCGAATGTTTTTAAATAGTAAAACGGCGTTCCATATACGGCAAATGAAGAATATTATTGGTAACTATCGTTGGAACGTTGAGGTGGATCGATCAATCGATATTTAAAAGCAGATTCTGGAGCACGCGATAAAACAATTAGCAGAGCGGCTTACGCATGAAGTTAGCAACAGGAGCAGTATCTTCAGGGTAAGACCCACAGAATTATATTTAATAGAGTGCCGCGTTTAACGACTTCGGGAGAATTAACATTGTTTTGGGGTAGAATTAATTAATGATAAGAATTTAGAATTTAAGATTGTTCAATATTTATGAAGTTCCTTACGGAATTAATTATAATAAAAATTGTGTTAAATAACAAAGAGTATCATTTGGAATTTTTGTATTCCGTACCAAATTTCATTTACAGTGTAAAATTGAGAAAGAGTCCAATATCGCAGATTGAACCGACAACTGCAGGTAAGGGGATTTCATGCAAGTAAAATTAAGAGCTAGCCGGAAGTTAATAAAAATTCATATAAAAATTTCAATAACCTTTATAAATTAAGATAGACGTGGCATTTACCCCCATCTCATCGCAATATATTTCAACCTTCTTTAACTCAAAAATTTGAAAATCTCGATAGCATTTAGCCAACCCCCTAAAACTTTTGAAATATAAGACGAAAGAGTACGAACGATTTAAATGGAGGGGTTAGCATTTCCCTCCCTCCTTCAACGAATTTTGGATATATCTAAAAATTGAAAGAAGAACAAACGAAAACGTAAGAGGAATAAACAGGTGCAAACAATTTAGACTATTTTGGATCTGAAATTCGAAATAGGAGAGGGGGGACTGCGAAATGAACCTCTCCCTTACATAGGTGATTAAAGATAGTCTAAGATTATGGAATATTCTTTACACATAATCATTTAAATTATTAGAATATTCGTAAAAATCTATATTATGGTGTAGAAAACCGTGGTAGGGAGAAGTACAATAAATTACTCCACCGCTAAGCCACCAAGGTAGAAAACCGGTGGCGCGTGGTTAATAAGTTATTTCACCGCTAAGCCTCCAATCCTTCGACGGAACTTACATGTTGGGCTGGATCTTCGGAAATCGATGAATCGACTACCGAAGGGGCTGCCACCACGAGCTTTCTTTTAATATACTACTTTAGCCTACCCGTCCGGTAGCTTTGGGAGAAATCAGCTCGACAGAGCTCCCTTTTAATTTCTCGTAAGTTTGGTAGCGGAGCGTCGAGGGATTGTCCAGAGTCGTGGGGTAAAGGGGTTAACAACACTAATCACTTGCGTATTGACAAGTAGTAAAATATTGAAATACTTTTAACATGAAGTCTATTATTACTTTTATACAATAATCTAAATTGGTAAAATTGACAAACGCAAAATAGCAGTTTAATGGGAACAGTTTCAAATGGGCACGATACCTTGTTGTTGTTGGTCGCCGTCTCGGTCACCTGACTGAATCCAGGAAGAAACTTTGGAAATTAATCAAACTTCTCTTTTAATTTTATGAACCAATTGAATAAGACTCAAACTCGCGATCGAGTAAGAACTTTTGAACGAGAACAGCTCGGATAACACTCTAAACTTTTAATCGAGTGACGCCTCGAATAACACTCAAGAATTCTCACAAATCGGGATTTTTATAACCAATTTCCCACTTTGGATATTTATTAATTAATCCACCCTCATGCCGGGTGGAGAACCAATGACTTTCAGAGTGATGTTTCTTGTCCGATGGTAATAATTAAATGAAAGAAAGATTCTTGGGTTAAGCGGACACCAAATAAAACACTTTCCAAATAAATGACTTTCGTTCTTCATTTTGCATCTCGTCGAGGTGGATGGGACTTAACTTCCTTATTCTCAAAACTTTCTTTCCGTTTCATGTGTGCAATCCTTAGGATTGACCGCGTGATTAGGCGGCCCTTCTTATATTTGAATTACTCGAAGTGAGGGTTTATGTAACTGTTCCCACAGATGAAGGAAATGAGGCGTTAAATTAAAAAATACACTTTACGTTACTTTGTCCTATTTTATGGACGTTTCGTTTGGCGGTGCAAATATATTTTAACTTCCCATTTCCTCTGCACATGCACGTGCAGTGTAAAATTAATTATATCGTATGCATTGACTTATAATCGATACGCCGAAATAAGGGGCAAGAGCCCTTTGTGACTTAAAAACCGCCCGCATCTGTTGCCGGGGTTCTTGGGGGATTGTCCCCGTCTTGTTAAAAGATTTACTGGTCTTTCGATAAATCTATGCATCGATATGTTAAGACTAAATCTTACCTAATTATTAGCTTTTTACATTAAATTAAACAGAGGTATTCTTAAACTACCTCTATTTAATTATCTTAATTACAATTATCTATGTCGGAAATGAAAATACCTAAACCGTATTTTCGTGACGTCGGTATTTAAATAATATGAGCGGAGCACGGGTTGTTACAATGGTAAAAATTATTTGTTTGTTACAGGAAACTCCTGTACATGGATGATACATTGAAAAAACATTTATGAACTCATTCTGGCGAGAAACCATTTATGTGCGAAATGTGTGACTGTGAATGTACAGTAAAAAGAAGTTTAACAACACATTTGAGAACTCATACTGGAAAAAAACCATTTACATGCAAAATTTGTGACTATACGTGTACAATGAAAGGAAGTTCAAAAGCACATTTGAAAACTCATACTGAAGACAAACCATTTACATGTAAAATTTGTGACTATAAATGTACAAGGAAAGGAAGTTTAAAAATACATATGAGAACTCATACTGGAGATAAACCATTTAAATGCGATATTTGTGAATATACGGGTACAGTAAAAGCAAATTTAACATTGCATTTGAGAACTCATACTGGAGACAAACCATTTATATGCAATATATGTGATTATAAATGTACAGCGAAAGGAAGTTTAAAAACACATATGAGAACTCATACTGGAGAGAAACCATTTAAATGCGAAATTTGTGAATATACGTGTACAGTAAAAGCAAATTTAACATTACATATGAGAACTCATACTGGAGACAAACCATTTATATGCAATATTTGTGATTATAAATGTACAACGAAAGGAAGTTTAAAAACACATATGAGAACTCATACTGGAGAGAAACCATTTAAATGCGAAATTTGTGAATATACGGGTAGAGTAAAAGCAAATTTAACATTACATTTGAGAACTCATACTGGAGACAAACCATTTATATGCAAAATTTGTGAGTATAAATGTACAATGAAAGGAAATTTAAAAAGACATATTATGAGAATTCATACTGGAGACAAACCATTTATATGCAATATTTGTGATTATAAATGTACAACGAAAGGAAGTTTAAAAACACATATGAGAACTCATACTGGAGAGAAACCATTTAAATGCGAAATTTGTGAATATACGGGTAGAGTAAAAGCAAATTTAACATTACATTTGAGAACTCATACTGGAGACAAACCATTTATATGCAAAATTTGTGAGTATAAATGTACAACGAAAGTAAATTTAAAAAGACATATTATGAGAATTCATACTGGAGACAAACCATTTATATGCAAAATTTGTGACTATAGCTGTACAAGGAAAGACAGTTTAAAAACACATATTATGAGAATTCATACTGGAGACAAACCATTTAAATGCGAAATTTGTGACTATACGTGTACAACGAAAGGAAGTTTAAAAACACATATGAGAACTCATACTGGAGAAAAACCATTTAAATGCGAAATTTGTGAATATACGGGTACAGTAAAATCAAATTTAACATTACATTTGAGAACTCATACTGGAGACAAACCATTTATATGCAAAATTTGTGAGTATAAATGTACAGCGAAAGGAACTTTAAAAAGACATATGAGAACTCATACTGGAGACAAACCATTTATATGCAAAATTTGTGACTATAAATATACAAGGAAAGACAGTTTAAAAACACATATGAGAACTCATACTGGAGACAAACCATTTATATGCAAAATTTGTGACTATAGCTGTACAAGGAAAGACAGTTTAAAAACACATATTATGAGAATTCATACTGGAGACAAACCATTTAAATGCGAAATTTGTGACTATACGTGTACAACGAAAGGAAGTTTAAAAACACATATGAGAACTCATACTGGAGAAAAACCATTTAAATGCGAAATTTGTGAATATACGGGTACAGTAAAATCAAATTTAACATTACATTTGAGAACTCATACTGGAGACAAACCATTTATATGCAAAATTTGTGAGTATAAATGTACAGCGAAAGGAACTTTAAAAAGACATATGAGAACTCATACTGGAGACAAACCATTTATATGCAAAATTTGTGACTATAAATATACAAGGAAAGACAGTTTAAAAACACATATGAGAACTCATACTGGAGACAAACCATTTAAATGCGCAATTTGTGAATATACGTGTACAGTAAAAGGAAGTTTAAAAATACATTTGAGAACTCACACTGGCAAAAAACCGTTTACGTGCATAATTTGCGACAGAAAATTTGCTGTAGAAAATAATTTCAAAAGACATTTAAGGAATCATAATGGCGAAAAACTATTTACGTGTAATATTTGTGAATATTGTTGTGCACGAAAAAGTTCTTTAAAAAACCATTTAAGTTCACATAGAAAATAGTTTTTTCCTTTTAATTATTAATAATTAAGTTTAATTTTAAGTTTAATTTTTTTTATATATTTGTAGATTAATTTTCGTTTTTTTGTTTAATACAGAGAGTCAAACTGTGATTATTTCGTTTTGGTTAAGGTTACATTCGTAATATTTTTATATCATTCAGGTTCAGAACCAGTTTTTGAGATGCATGTGCAGATTAAAATTTGCATTTCAAATTTAGTTTGCGCATGAGTAATGTAAATTATTAAATAGTTACTCTTTAAAATTAAAATTTTAAATACGAAATATTGATTTAAAATCGTTTTAAAACGTATCCAACGTTTCCGACCATTTAAATTTGGCCCATTTTTAAGGCTAAAAAATAAATTAACTATTAATTAACTAATTAAATACTTTTGGATTGAAAGCAATTGACAATGACAATTAAAAACTTATTTTTAAATATTATTTTTGTTTAATTTATTGCTTTATATTATTTAAAATATTAAAATACAGGACCCAATACCCGATAAATTTTTATACTTTTTTTGACTGACATGAGACTTTTTAGGTCCCACTAGATCGAACCCAACTTGGATACTTAATTTGATAGCTCAATGTTTTTTTTTATTTATTAGTTTCCTGATTGGCTGTTCATTTATTTCAACGAAATTGATAAAATTTTTATGGCTATCCCGATTTTATTTCCATTTTTTCATAATAGATTCCGCTAACTAAAGAAATACAGTCGACTCTCGATAAATTGAAACTCAAGGGACCAGAGAAGGACCAGAGAAAAATTTCAAATTACCATTAATTATTACCAAATTATCGAGAGATTCAAATTAACGAGTGTTCAAATTATCGAGAGTCGACTGTATGTATTGTCATGTTTTGCTTATCGTAAGGGGGTGGTATGATGTAATTAAGTCAAGGATTGCAACACTCATAATTTTTAGTAATTAAATATAAGACCACAACAGGTGATTGAATAGTTGTATCTGAATTTTCCTTGATCTAAAAGATTGAATAACTGCGTTGCCTCAGAAAAACAAAAGATGCATCCGCAGCTAAAACCTGAGAAATAAAAATGGATTTGTAAAGGATAAATATTGGTAATTGTTTTGTTCATTAAAAATAATAGATGACAAGTTAAATTTATTTATTTAGTTGTGAATGTAGGAGTTCGAATAATAAATAAAGTGGCGGTTCGCGAAAATGCATGCGCGGTTGAAAACGTTGGTGGGATATTTTGAAAAATGATAACGGAGCAGGAAGAGAGGACTTGGCTAACGTCCACGGTGACGTTAAGACGTGATTGAAGATTCTCTAGCGAGTGGTCATATAACACGGATGCGCTGCTTAGTCGATGATTTTGTTCGATTAGAATTAAAGAAGTTCGTAAATTTAGTTAGAATTTTTGAAGTTATTTTCAATAAAGGAAGACATCCCGATAATCACAAAATTAATAAATTGGACGGTGTTATTAATTTATGTTGACACTTTGATATTTGGAAGGTAGAAATTGATTCATGATAAAATTTTTGGAACCACTGGGAATAGTTTATGGTTATGTTTTTGGTGAAAATTTAATGAAAATATTAGATAAAGGTATTCAAGTTTACTTACCGACTATTAATTGTACGATCCGAAGAAGGAGATTTATTCGATGGTTATTCCTGTTTGATTTGTTTGAGTTGAAATCAGAAGCCGTTTCTATCTACGACGACACCAACGTTTCATGTACGACGAAGGCCGAATCGGAGAGTGTGCGAAAGTACGAGAATACTCCGGTAAGAGTTCTTTTTTTTTGTGCGTTGCATTTTTATATTCGAACATAGACGAATCGTTTTACGTTTTAAGTTCGGTTGCGCATAAACATTGGGGGTTTTAATTATATTTTTTCACTTGTAAAATTTGATTTGTTAATATTAACGAAAACCAATATTTGTTTTAAAAATTTTATTATGTTTAATAAATTCCATTGTTTATCATTTAACAGCGTATGAGTTTTAATTACATTTATAGCAGTACTAGATCACGGAGAAAACAGGTACAAATTTAATTTTTATCTAAATAATCTTTATGAGAAAGATCACAAGTAAGTTGACATATGAGTGTTCCAATTAATTACATGAGCCCACTTTTGACCCTGAAAGTTTCATTTGCTAGTCGGTGCAAAATAATTAAGTGTCATAAACAGTAGCAATACATGGCAGTATATATCATACAACTGCATACAGTACAACTTCGATAATCCGAACTAATGGGGCATTCTGCTCTTATAAATTTTTATATTATTTTGTTTTAAACTGTTTTTGAATCAATAATCACTATCACTATCACTATTAGCCTGTTTCTCTCCACTGCTGGATAAAGGCCTTCCCCATAATTCTCCATCTCTCTCTATTTTCTGCCACGTTCAACCATCCGATTCCTGCCGTCTTCTTTATTTCGTCCCTCCATCGTGTTTTTGGGCGTCCTTCTTCCAACTCTCGGTCTCCATTGCAGCATCTTTCTTGTCCACCTATCATTTCTCACTCTGCCTATGTGTCCTGCCCAATTCCATTTCAACTGGGATGCCTTTTCCACCACATCCTTTATCCCTGTCTGTTGTCTTATCCATTCATTTTTCTTGTGGTCTCTCAGAGTTAAACCCAGCATCTATCTTTCCATAGCTCTTTGTGCAACTCTAAGTTTCTTCGCAGTGGACTTTGTTAAACTCCAAGTTTCTGATCCATATGTTAGGACAGGGAGGATGCACTGATCGTATATGCGTCGTCTAAGCGACATTGGTATTTTGGACTTTACGATGTATTTCAATCCTCCAAAAGCTCTCCATCCCAACTTGGTTCTTCTGGTTATCTCAGATGTCATGTTGTCTTTTTCGGTTGTTATAAGCTGTCCCAAATACACAAATTCCTGCACAACTTCTAAGGTGTTGCCATCAAGCAAAATGCGGATCTCGTTATGGTCATTTACGTTCGACATAACCTTTGTTTTTGATTTGTTCATTTGTAATCCTACCAGTTTAGATTCCCTTTGAAGGTCGTCTAGCATTATCTGGAGTTCTTCTTCGCTTCCACTTATTAGGACAATGTCGTCTGCGAATCTTAAGTGGTTAAGGTATTCCCCATCTATACATAAGTATTCCTTTATCCTGACAATCTAGGTCTTTGAAAATGTCTTCCATCGTGTTGTTATGAAGAGTTTTGGTGAAATCGTATCTCCTTGTCTTATTCCTCTCTTAACTGCTATACTTTTTGTTGGTGTATTCATTTTTATTTTCATATTTGCATTTTCATATATGTTTTTAATCAGGGTAGAATACCTGTCATCTATTCTACAGTTTTTCAAAGATCTCATCATTGCCCATATCTCCACTGAGTCAAAGGCCTTTTTGTAGTCAACAAATGCTAGGTATATAGGCATGTTATACTCTTTACTCTTTTCCAGTAATAAGCGTAAGGTCTGGAGGTGATCACATGTGCTATATCCATTTAGAAATCCGGCCTGCTCCCTTGGTTGGTAAAAGTCTATTTTTGAGGATATTCTGTTACTAATTATTCTGGTGAATAGCTTGTATAATTGTAACATCATGCTTATTGGTCGGTAGTTGTCCAGGTCAGATATATCACCTTTTTTATGGGGTAATACCACTTCTGCTTCTTGCCACGATGTCGGAATTGTCTGTTTGTGCAAGCAATCATTATATAACTCCATCAGCTCTACCAAGATCACCTTTCCGCCTTCTTTTAACATTTCTGCAATGATTCCATCGCTTCCTGGTGCTTCGTGAATTTTGGAGCTTTTCAGGGCGTTTTGTATTTCTTGTATTGTGATATCTGGCACGTCCTCTGATCCCAAATTTAACACCTTAAGTCTGTCGTATTGTTGTTGCTTGATTGGGCTCGGGTGTGCTTTGCTGCTATATAGTTGTTGGTAATATTGTTCTACTTCCGCACCAATTTTCATTCGATCAGTTATTAGATCTCCATTGCTGTTTCTTATCTTTATAATCTCTCTTTTTCCCACTGACAGATTCTTCCTTATGACTTTGAACCTCTTTTTTGGTTTATTACTTCTTCTATTATCTTTGTGTTATATATTCGGATATCTTTTCTAATTTCTCTCTTTATGAATTTATTAAGTTCAGCCAGTTCTATCAGATTGTGATCCTCTCTTGATTTCATTTTGCTTCTCTTTTCCATTAGATTTTCAGTGGCTTTAGATATATTATTACGATGCGCTTTTTTATCTTTTTCCGCTATTGACTTAATAGACCTAGTCAGGGATTCTGTGATTTTCTGTGCTTTATCGTTCAGTGATGATAGGGTGTCAGGACAGCTTTTAACTTTCCTACTTCTTAGTTCATTTTCTAATTCCAGTTGGTATTCTTCTTTATGCATCATTAGGTCTTCGGGGCTTATTCTACACCTTGAGTATTTAATCATCTTTTGTCGTTCACATTTCTCGTTTATGTATATTTTAGCGCGCACCATTCTGTGGTCGCTACCATTCGTTATCTTATTCAGTACTGTTGTCGTGTCTTGTACGTTTCAACACCCAAATAAATCCATCGATCTTTATCTTTATACGTATAATTTTAAAAGTTTTTTATTTTGAAATTTTTTGCAAAATTCAATTGTAAACGTATCCAATATAGAACACCATTTTGTATCATCTTTTTCAGTAAAAAATGTCGATATCATTGGTTTATAAAGTAAAAACCGCTTCCAATCGTCTTCACTTAATACAACATTTTACACCACTGATTGTGATACTAGGTCGTAAATCAACTTTAGATAAGCCGATGGAGATGATTTTAGAACAGGAGTTATTTAGTGGATAAGTTTTTCCATTTAAATATTCCACTATAAAAAATGTAGTCCAGGCAAGGAAGGTTTTGAGTTGAAATTATATATATTTGAAATGTAATGCCCGATTTGTCTAAATAAGTTGGCCGATTTTATCGGTGTATTAGAGTGTACC
Source organism: Podabrus alpinus (assembly GCA_932274525.1). Taxonomy (NCBI): domain Eukaryota; kingdom Metazoa; phylum Arthropoda; class Insecta; order Coleoptera; family Cantharidae; genus Podabrus; species Podabrus alpinus. The sequence goes on along the minus strand of OW026456.1, from coordinate 48,595,661 downwards.
CATACATTCTGCAAAACTTGTATTTTAGCTTGGTCTGTTGATCATAATACCTGCCCTTTAGGGTGGGAAATTTATAGTGAAATTAAAATTTTTAAAAGTGGCGAATACCAGGAAACCATCACCATCCCAAAACCTCTAACAAATGTGACATACTATGGAACATAGCCATAACACGTTGGATCCCACAATAACATCTGTTGTGAGTATGTTAATGGATGTTCTAAGAGATCTTGATGAAGTCATTGATCAAAGAGAAGGAGAAGAAATTTATGTTAACATTGATGATTTTCTAACAGATGAAAGTGATGTTGATAGTGATTCGTGAGATTGCTTTGGATGAGGATAAGAAGCAGGTGGAGGAGGAGTACGACTTCATTAATTGTAAGAAAGACGCTATTATTATGATTATAATTTAGATTATTAACTAATCGTTTCTTAGATGATGAGATTGATGTAGATCAATTCCTTCAGGAGGAAGTGGAAAAGATGGGTCTCTCTCAGGAGGAAGTGAGGACGAGAAGCAGGTGGAGGAGGACTTTATTAATTGTAAGAAAGACGCTATTATTATGATTATTATTTAGATTGGTAACTAATCGTTTCGTAGATGATGAGATTAATGTAGATCAATTCCTTCGGGAGGAGGTGGAAAAGATGGGTCTCCCTCAGGAGGAAGTGAGGATGAGAAGCAGGTGGAGGAGGAGGACGACTTTATTAATTGTAAGAAAGACACTATTATTATGATTATAATTTAGATTAGTAACTAATCGTTTCTTAGATTACTTAAACGATTCAAAATCGTTTGGATCGGATGACAAGGAACAGATTGGTCGGGAATTCAAAATTGCTTCAATTTGTACCAACATTGTGTTAAATTCCGCGTACGTGAGTTTAGTGTCGCCTAAAGCTCTAAATAGATGGCATTTGACTTGTTTTACGCCCGCTTCCCAGAGAGCTCCAAAGTGGAGGTCATCATCAGTAGCAAAATTTTGAATTTTGTTATAAGAGGTTAAAAAATTGGTCAAACGACTTAACTCTCCTCGTGCACCAACAAAATTGGTGCCGTTATCTGAGTGAATGTGACTGGGTTTACCCCGTCGCAAGCAAAATCGCCTCAAAGCGGCTATGAAATTATCCGTAGTGAGGTCACTTATCAATTCAAGATACATTGCTTTGGTCGTAAAACAAACGAATAGACAAACGTGAGCTTTTATTAATTTACAGCCTGGACCCTTTTTGTTTTTTATTAAGATTGGGCCTGCATAATCCACTCCAGTGATCTTGAATGGGCTTGCAACAGTTATTCTTTGTGCTGGTAAATGTGCCATTTGTGGTATTATTTGTGTTGGCTTGAAACGGAAACATTTTATGCAGTTGCGTACAACCTTTTTTACGGCATTGATGCCCGAGGTTGGCCAATATTCTTGACGCGCCGTTGCTAATTTAATCAAAATTTAATATTTAAAACTGTGGTTGAACTACATCCAGACAGCGAAGGAGTAGTGCGAGTGATCAGTGTTAAAACTAGTAAAGGTATTTTCAAACGTGCAGTGGTCAAATAAAGTTTGCCCATTTCCAACTATTTTAGAAAAAAACTTTTATATTTTTTACAGATCAAACTCCATTTATGTAATCTTTTTTTTAGAATCTATATTGTATTAAAATTTAAGTTTACATCATTCAATTTTGTTAGTTGTTCTTTGAACCCTGTGTTCAACGCGGGTAGTATGTTACGAATATTATACTTTACATTTTGCAGTGCGCATGTTTAAACGAGACATACGCTGTAAGAGAACGTGAGACCAGTGTGAATCGAGATACGCTCAAACATACAACCATTTTGTTAAACGACAATAAAAGTTACAAAAACTCCAGTCTATTATTATCACAATTAAAAATACAGTCCACTAAAGAAGAACAAAGCAACAAACCACATTTTGGTAACAGATATATTTAATATGTAATTATTATTAAAAATGCACAGGGACAGAGTCACCTTGACCTAGAGAAAGGAGCGGAGTCACCTTGATCTTACTACCGTTTGGCTCCGTTTGGTTTGGATCAATTTTTAATTCAAGCGAAGAGGTCTAATAAACATGCACAGTCTGAAAAACGCGATAAAGATAGCAGCCATAAGAAAAGACGTCTTGAATAAGCAAGTTACAATTGTTTTATTGTGCTATGGACCATAAACTGCAATTTTTTTTTTTATTAAAGTTGATTTTATATATAACCCAAAAGGAAGAAGAGATGTCGGTCGTCCAAGAAAGCGTTGGAGCGATCAATGAAGTCTGAACAGGCAAACACTGCCTATACCTTTGAAGGAAGAAGAAAATTTTATTTTATAACATGTTATTATTATTTATTACCTGTCCATACAAGTGGAATTGGTTAAAATTTTTTTTTCAAAAAGTTTGCTTCAAATATACAAGCACAAGAACTGGACAATTCCCCATCCACAAAGCCAATGGTAATTTTGGGCGGGGCAATCAGCTTTTCTGCATTATTTGAGTCTGTTTTGACGACTGCTGTCTGGTTTCCATCTTTGGAGTGCGTCAGGCATTGAAGGTTTATGACTCCTTCAACTCCGCTGATGACTCTGAATCCCAGAACAACCTCATCGCTTGTTGCCGTCGGGTTGATGCCCCTTACGAGGGCGGACTTTGTCGGATTTATTTTTTAGAATTTTGCACTAACTTTATTTTCCTTGACGGCCCTCCTTACCTCCTTCAGGAACTTGGTCGGTACGTCGCTTTTGTTCTAGATTATCATGATTGCGTTGTCCGCCTTTGTCAGCCTAGAACATTTTCATGATAGAGGCGACTTCGCTGCTCAGCTTAGTTAATTTGAGAAGTTTGATCATTTCCACATATTCAGTCTGGCTGCAGGCCTCTTTCTAGGTAACGATTTTGACCGGGTTTTCGTGTGCCTTTATCTTGGGGGTCCTAGATTGGGCTGAACTGGGCCGCTTTCTTGTTTATTTTGGTTGCTGCCCTTCTCTGTTGTGGCTGGAGGGCAAAGTTCTCCTTCGTCGATGAACCTGTGGCCACGGCAATCATCGGATCTGCGTACTCGGCGGAGAGTTCCATTATGAGGTCGCCTCTTGCCACCTGAGTGGATGCAACTTGTTCATTTTCTGCAGCTTCCTAATTTTCATGATGGGTCGTCACGCGTTTTCATTTTGATTTTCGGCAACTTTTGGCTCTCGCGTCTCCACCTCGATGGTTTGTGGTGGAGAGTTGGCTTCTAGGTTGCTCATTCCGCTTTCTCTCTTGTTTTCCCCATTTGATTTTTTAAAGGTCTGCGGTTTCTTCAGAATGGGGGGGATAGAGAGTCCTCTCCTTGATAATCTTTGTGATTATCGTAGTCTCCTGCCGCATTTCGTTCTGTCCCTTTCGGAGCTCTTCTAGTTTTTCTTCTATGGTGTCGTCCTTTGCTCGCTGGGCTTCGGCGAACTCTTGGACCACACCCATGAACTTCTTTGCTACTTCTGCTACTTGGTTCTCAGCATCGACATTTGCCCCGATTGCTGCGATAAAGTCGGCCATTTTATTTCCCACTTTTCGGACTTCTACTGGGGTGTGAGGTTTCTTCAGGAGAGCCTCCCTCCATTCTGTTGCGAATTTCTTTGCTAGATCTGTATTGTTTGGCAGCTCTACTGCATTTGCCATTGCACTTTTGGGGTTTAACTTGCACCTTAATGTTTTAATTGATTGCAGTTTATCTTCTTAAAGTACCGTACCTATCCGCTCAGCGAACGTTGGTTATCAACTTGACCGAAGTCAAGATGACTTAACTAGGGAAAGAAATTTAATGGGGTGGTTTCCCGTTGCCTTCCCCATAGCCCACAGATTTATATTGAGCTTGAAGATCACAGCAGTACATCCGGCGCGACTAGGTATAGAACCACGGTTTCCCGCTCGCTAGTCTGCCGGTGTAAGCTTAACGCCACACTGCTGGTTATATTTATCCAGTTTATGATTGAACTAAACTACTTATCACTGATTGATGCTATTGTTTCCTATGAAGATATGTCGGAAAGAAGACGAAATGTAATTAGTGCGAGTACAGCATAGAAAATGTGTTCCTGTGCAAGAACGATTAGCGTTGACTCTGCCACTCTGCGTCTTTTAGCGACTGGAGATACTGCTTTTATCTTTATTCTGTTCTATCTATTTGAAAATACTTTTAAATCAACGTATCTAATTAGAGCCAAGTTTTTATAAAAAAAAGCGTTTTTAACCAAATGTAGATACCAAATATTGTAGTTTGTAGTTTTAACATAATGTAGTGCTTAACACGGCAGAATAAAAGTTATACATATTAAAATTATAGTAAAAAGCGAAAATCATTTGTTTAGTGAACTAACCAAGAACCAAGTTAATTTTGTTGACGAATGACGAATTTAATATTTCTGCTTTAATAAATTTATTTTTTGTATGGGATATTTTTTAATATTTACTTAAAATATAATTTCTTATGTTAATTTTATCAACCACAACGTAGTACGAGATATGGCAGGTATTTTGTCAGTCATCAAAGCGTTGAAAACATGAATAAAAAATTAATGACTCGCACACGACTCTGTGCGCGCAAAATCTTGGTTCGATCCACAGCCCGTTCGCCGTTTGTGCGTTGAAAACTACAATAAATTTTACGCGCAAAATTTGTTGTAAAGTTGCCTAACGTCTGTTAGTCACAACGAAATGACGAAAAGATTGTATGTGCGCACGATGCTGAATGTGGACCGGTATGTTGAATAGCATGGATCATATAGGCCGTGTTCGGTCTGGCACTTTTTTGCTTTGAAGCTCCGTCAACACATTCTGATAACTCGATTTGGGATTTTTCCACGCTTTCAAGCGCTTTTCTCATTTCAGAACTTCACGCGTTTTAAGCTTCCGTAATGGACGGAATTATAGCGTTTTGCAAGCGCAGAACAGCTGCAATTGGAACTATCAAGAAATGTTCGACGGAGCTCCAAAGCGAAAAAAGCGCCAGACCGAACACGGCTATAATGATACGGAATGAAAATTTGCGCTCAAGAAATTAAACATTTACGCGCACAGCTTTCGTCCGTGCACAAAGGGCAAACGCGCACCCCTTTTTTTGGCAAAATATCACACAGATTTTTTGAAATCGGAATTATTCATACTCTCAAGATTCAGAGAGAAAAGAAGTAGTTTCTCAATGCTGCAAAACTTTTTGTTGTTGGTTTCTTTCTTCTGTGATTTTCACTTATGTTATGGTTTCTCACCACTTTAAAAATTCCAAAATCCACTCGCCCGATGTGCCGCCCACCCAAGTTCCGTACTGAAAATACCAACTCGACGCAACGTCTCGGAGGTTGTCGCTTCAGCATGTTTAGCCTCGCTTTCGGTCTTAGTTATCTCGATCCACCTTTCGCTATTCGTTGCATAATAATTTACAACCATCTATTGAAAAATTAAACATGACATCCATTTATTATTTCTAGCAGAACAACTACCCTAAGCATTCGTCGTATTTAGCTCAGGAATGGTTTTTGTACCATGTACCCAAGCAATTGAAAACCCTTTCCGAATCACCGAACCTTAACCCTATAAAATATATTTGGTTTATATATTATAGTAGAGTGCAAACTCGAAAACTTATTTTCACTTTTGTGGGCATTTTGAGGTAAAAAGTAACAACCTATCCAAAAATGTTCCTCATGCTTCACACATTCGAAATCTACAAATCGTCAAAAAGTCGTCCAATGGAAAAAGGCACACTTTGAAAGCGGGAAGTGGGGTATGTCCACCGTGCAGATCTAGCATTATTTTGAGATTTTTACATCTCGGTTGAATTAAATTGTTTTTGACCTTATTAAGAGTCGAAAAAATATAAAAATTACATTGTGATAAGCTGGAAGAATCGGTCTATAAATTATTCTCAATAAATTTTTTTGAGAAATACACAGTTTCGGCAGTAGCGTAGTGTAAATGGCAAAATGCATGAAAATAATTAAAATATTGTGGTTTTCATTTCGAGTAAATTGAGTTCGAAAATTATTTCATCCATAAGCGTTCATGCATTTGTAAAATTTTAACCAATTTTTTCAAGTAGAAGGGCCCCAGAAAATCCATTGAAAAAATTCACACATATAATTGAGGTATCAAAGTTTATCGCCATGGGGCTAAATCAAAATTTTCAAATTGTGCCTTTTTCCATTGGACGACTTTTTGACGACTTGTAGATTTCGAATGTGTGCAGCATGAGGAACATTTTTGGATAGGTTGTCTCTTTTTAACTCAATATGCCCACTAACTCCGTTTTTAAGCGACTTATTTGTGTCTGAGCACTCTACTATTAGCCAAAAGTGAAAAATTATGTCACTTGTCATAATTTGACATTTGACAATATGACATTATAATATTATGTCACAAATGTGAGCACACATTGCAGTTTTTATATAAAAATATACACAATTTTATGTAAATATTTTTTAGGGTATCCATTGGATTGCAGAACCGCTTGTAATCATTTTAGCATAGAATTCACTGTGAAATTTTCTGCCATTTTTCTAAAAATTTTGATTTGAATTCTCTTTTAATACTGCAATAACTATTGTCACATTTATAATAAAATAAAAATAAAATAAAAATATCTATACCCGACTCGCCTAAGCCATTATAGCAAAATTGACATTACGAATAAAAAGAAATACACCGGAAATGATTTCATAGTGAAAAATAGAGTTGATGGAAAAGTTTCCAAGTTTTCTTGAAGGGTAATTGAACGGAGGTCAAGCAGTCGGGTATGGGAGTTGAAAGTGTGAGGTTCAGTTAAGAAGTTAGTTACGATGTGTTAGAAGGCTTCACCCCCAATTGATAATAATAGTATATTATGAAGGTGATTTTTGAATAATCGTTTTATAATTGGTAAGATGAGACAAATTTATAAACAATTTTTGCGTATAATACTTCAATAAGGTTTGTAGAAATTAATTATCAACAAATTACATTAAAAAATATATATGCACTTATTATATGTGATTTACTAATAAGAGTGTATGCTCACTTTTGTGAGCCACTGTACATTAACCTTCAGATTCATTTCTACTATTTAAAAATCGCAAATAAACTTATTTCAGTTAGTTATTAAAGTACTTAGTAATTCAGGTTTTGTAATATACTACAGAAATGCCAATTTTGTGCTGATAAGTTGTTAAAAGTTGAAATATTTTAAAATATAATGTAAAAATAAAACAAGGTGGAACTCGCTTTAGCGGCAGTTCTTAGGCTTCTATACAGCTACCTTTCTGGTGTGGAAAGTTGTTATTATCTGGTTAGTTTTGATCGCCATATAATGTAACATCACATAATCAGATAATCTGCACCAATCAAATTTTTTGCGGTTGGTAATTATCATTTACTATATAAGTAATAACAATCAAACTTTTCCATTCTATTCGAAACTTTACTTCTCTGTAATGTTTGGTCCTTTTTTTGAGGTGGACCAATCCTCTCCTTTCTCTTTTATTTACAACTTAACTTCACTAACCACATCATTAAAAAATTATTTTTTCACATCAAAGTAAAATAAAATACAACTACTATTCTGGTAGTTGTGGTAGTGTACTTTTCTGGTAGTGTAAAACTACCGTTATGAACGTCAACAATTGGTTCTACAACGCAGTGGCGGACTAAGGGGGGGGCGGAGGGGGCGGTCCGCCCCGGGCCTCGGGCTCGGAGGGGCCTCACACCGAATAAAATTATACCTATTTCCTATTTCTATCAATATAAAATTTATTAAGAGTCAAATTAAACAATATTTTCATTTAAAAAAATATTTGTTTGTTGTTGAGCCCAAGTTTATGCTTCAATCTTCTGATGAAAATATGGTTGAAGCAGTAAATAATCTCATTAGTATTTTTGATGAGTTTAATAAAGAGCAAGTGCTTCTAGAAATTAAAAGGTATCGGAGACATCTGAAGGCTACAAATACAGATGAAGACATCGGTGCTAGCTGGACGGCTAAAGAAGCCTTACAATTTATTGTAAAATGGGATTTTAGTGAATCATTGCCAAATTTAATGTCTCTCTTATATTACAATATTTTTTAACAATATGTGTTTCTGTGGCATCGTGTGAAAGAAGTTTTTCGAAACTTAAATTAATAAAAAACTATCTGCGTACCACCATGAACCAAGAACGTTTGGTTAATTTATCAATTTTATCGATAGAAAGAAAGGTTACCAAAGAATTGGACTTTAATCAAGTTATTGAGAACTTCAGTAAAATGAAGGTCAGAAAACATAATTTGTAATTGGCAGTTAGATAATATTAAGTTTAATTTTTATTCTATAATCAAGCAATAAAGGTTTTTTACTGTATCTGAGTCATTATTTCGATGCCTAAAAATAAAATACTCTTTAAGTATTATTTGCGGTACGGTGCTGCGATACACATATCTTTGTTTTCTTTTACCTTCACGCTTCACGCAAGGCTTGTAAGTTCCCAAAGTAAGAACATTAACTACATTTACGATATACTTTTGGGGCGGACTCTTGGAGTACAACTTACTAATTTTTCACTTTAATACGCCAAAACTGTTTTTTTAAACGATTTTCACGACTTTTGGGTAAAAATTGGGGGTGGCACCCCAAAAGTTTTTCGCCTCCGGCGGCGCCTTCGGCAGGATATTTGTGCTAAGGGCCTCATTTACTTTTGCCGCCCCGGGCCTCTTAACACCTTAGTCCGCCACTGCTACAACGTTACCTACTTCAAGAACAGCTGCGTTTTTACTTCGTGGATTTTGTCGGCGAATTGCATGACTACGTGAACGATGTAATATTTTCGAAGGGGTCATGTTGGCAATTTGCTTTCGTTTGCGATTTTGTTCAATTTGTTCTGACGTCATGTTGGCAATTTGATTTCTTTCGCGATGTTGAATAATTTGTTCTGACGTCATATTGGCAATTTGCTTTCGCTTTCGAAATTTGCGTAATTTTCGGTCCATTTTTTGAGGTGGATCCATCCTCTTCCTTCTCTTTTATTTACAACTTAACTTCACTATCCACATCAAGCCACTGCTGTGGTTAAAATAAAATAATAAATAATTAGTGCAGATTATCTGATTATGTGATGTTACATTATATGGCGACCAAAAATAACCAGATAATAACAACTTTCCACACCAGAAAGGTAGCTGTATAGAAGCCTAAGAACTGCCGCTAAAGCGAGTTCCACCTTGTTTTCGCTTGTTTATGTACATTTTTCTTTATTACAGTCTTGAAAATGACCCCGATAGAGGGTCGCAACTAGTCGATTCAAAACGTAGTCTTTCTTTAACACGTCCCCTGATATCCAATATCCTAGTAAATCATATCCTTGGAACAATAGCTTATCTTCACTTTATTCTGGCCGTTAATCCCTGCGGCAGTTAGACCAGTAAGCCACGTATCAAAGAATAATTGGATCAACGGACAATCGTATCATGGTATAATCGTATCAACGGATCATCGTATCAACGGATCATCGTATCATCGTATCATCGTATCAACGGATCATCGTATCATCGTATCATCGTATCAACGGATCATCGTATCAACGGATCATCATATCAACGGATCATCGTATCAACGGATCATCGTATCAACGAACCATCGTATCATCGTATCATCGTATCAACGGATCAACGTATCATCAGATCAATTTGCTTATATAGGACATCGCCCTACACTCTAAAAAATTTCAGGGGAATTTTACACCAAAAATAGGTGGCCACTATGTTACCTCCTATTTTAAGTGTAAATTTACACCATTGGTGTAATACTTACCGCGTAAGGTACAAGTACACGTATGATGGCAATTCTACCGAGTAAAAGTACCTCACATGTGTTAATTTCACTCGGTATGGTGTACTTCTACATAGTAAAATTACACTGACGTAAGTAATTTTACACAGACGATGGAATTTCACTAGGTAGAAGTACACTGTTCCGAGTAGAATTACATATGCGAGGTATTTTTACTGGGAAAAATTATCTTCATATGTGTAATTGTACCTTACACACAATTACACGCAAGTATTATACTAATGGTGTAAATTTACACTCAAACTAGGGTAACATAATGGCCACCTATTTTTTGTATAAAAATTCCCCTGAAACTTTTAAAAGCAATAATTTTAGTCAGTAAAATTATTTGCTGAAAAAGTAAGTATGTATTTGTTAGGCACCACTAAAATAAACAACAAATACGTAAAATTGATCACCTTTCACGTTTTTGGATGTTCCGTTTCCAATTTTCTTTTATTTCAATTCCTTTAGAAATTTGTCTAGTCCAGACTCTTAATGTTTTTAATTTTAACGTTTTAATTAGTAGTACAAGAAATTATTCAATTGTTAAAGTTATACGTTCAAGCAAAATAACAATTTGTAGTTTTGTAGAAGTAGCTGTAAATTCGTTTTGCAAAAAGCAGATGAAACGGCTATAGCCCCAGATAAAAAAATGTCGAAGCCACACATCCAGGCGTCATGTGTTTTGTTTGTGTCATATCGTCAGGTTAATATGAACAGAATTGTGACTTTACCTCAAATTTAATTAATAGATATAAATATTCGAATCGTACGTTAGGTATAATACTGCCCATTACCAAAACTAACTACAATAATTATCGAATAAAAAACATCATTAAACAAATATAGAGCTATTTTATTATGAAATATATAGAGCAAATATAGAGTGGCTATTTAATGGCACACTAAGCTACTACCAAACTAAAATACTAACACACTAAAACTAAGGAAAACAAAAGTCAAAGAACTTAAATAAAATGAAAAAAAAAACACACTAAGCTACTACTAAACTAAAATACTAACACACTAAAACTAATGAAAACAAAAAATCCAGGCACTTACATAAAATGAAAAACTGTCTCTCTTCATCATAATATCTTCAAGTGATTGTAAATATCTACAAAACGTTGATAGGTTATTTAATTTGATTTAGGTTAGATATATTACTAAGACTCACCATCATTAAAAGTCTCTCAGTTTTGTTAGTAATCCAATAATTTTGGTCATAACGTCAGAAATGCTGCGTTTATTTCGGTTTTCATTTTGACAATCTTTCAATGTTTCAATCTTCATTTTATACCATGGTATCGTAAATACGTGCCATGAATATTCCGACGGTGCCTCACTCGGTGCCTCGTCGTCTTCTAGGGACTCACTTGACAATAATTGCTCAGGTATATCTGAGGAACTGAATGAAGTGCTGAGCAATGCTAATGTGTCTGCTGATGCACTTGATGATTGTTTTAGCGGTTGTCCTGCAGGACGCCACACTTCCCCTGGCTGCAATAAAATTAAAGTTTCATGATGTGCCATTAACTTCAGGACCGTTGCATCATCTATGTCGGTGCCATCTGATTCGAGGCAAATCGTTGAGCCATTTATTTGCATCTTTTCGGATGCTAAAATTAAACATATTAAAGATCATCAGGTAAAAAGAGAATACTACAATCATACCTCTCAAGATTACATTTTCAAGAATTCCGTCATCCTCTTCAATGACGACGAATACCTTATTTGTCTGACTCACATTCCAAATTTTAAAAATCATCATTTTTCTACAGTAATAATAATATATTATAATTAACTATAAACTATGTATTACATAATATTATTATATTTCACAAAAATATTTTTAATTTTTATCTAAATAAAATAAGAAGCCAGCGAGCCTTATAGTAAAAGTTCAAAACCTACACACGATTTCGTTCTGAAGTGGGCATAATATGAAAAGTGGTATATGGCTATTTAGTGTAAGAAAATTGCAAAAAAAATTCCAAAATCGGTCTGCAATTTTCGACGGATTTCGTTAGGTAGGTAATTGCGAAAATAAAATGTTTTTTCGCAATATCTTTTTACCAGTTGACTTTAGGACGAAAATGATTGCTATAAATTGTTACAACACGTTTAGCATCCACGACACCTTTCCAACAGGTAATAAAAGGTTGGCTAGCTCAAAGTCGCGAAGGGGTGGGTTGGTGAAAGGAATAAAAGGGTCGTGTGACGGCACGTCGCAAAGCGTGTGTTTCCTATCGACGACCGGGCAATCCTCGATCGCGATTCTAAAAATTGTCAAAATCGGTGTGAATAATTTACACAGGGGGGGAGTTAAGTCAAAATCGATGGGGTTAATATACACGAGGGAGTTTAAATGGGCGCCACGCATACGAAGAAATGAATCTTTTTGAAGGGGACTGGTTATCACACCTTCCAAGCTGGTACGCGACAACTTGATGATCTTACGGCGAATTCTCACTCCGGAAAAGCCTCGCTCAATGACCTTACCTTTACAGGAGGCGAACTTTCCGTTGGTGAAAATGGCTAAATAAACATTAACACAATAATAATAATAACACACAAAGTTGGGAAATAACAAAAATGTATTAAATAAAATAATATCAGGGGGGAGTTGACAAAATTTACACAAGATACTATCAAATTTACATGTATCGTATGAAATTAAATATGTACAGTTGACGGAACCTTTCAGTGTGGTTTCCGTTGCGAAATTAATATTCGTAAAACAATTACTCTTACAAAAATACAAACGGTTAATTTGCAAAGTATGATCCAGAAAGTTCATACGTAAAAGGGGGGCGTATTGAATACAGCACTCCACCAAAAATACTAGTTACTTAAGTGCAACTCGATGACATCTAAAACTGTGACTCATAAAATTGATAATGAAAACCAATCCAAATGATCGATCAATTCTTATGAACTTTAGTTGCAGTACTAAACTTAAAATGTTACGTGAAATTACTAGTTCGAATACAAACGCTCGAATGGCGTGCTAAAAGTTACGTTAATAATCGACACTAATATTAATTTACATAAAAGATGTACAAAATGGTTGCGATATCGTCTTCCAGGGTTGAACTGAACGTTCTTACACAATACTGGTGGCCAAGGTGACCAATTAACATCACAATCTTAAAAATATAAAAAGGTTTCTTACTTAATTTGGGTGGTTGATGTTCGACCTCTAGGTAAAGTCGATGGCGGGTCCTTCAGGAGTGAGATTCGTCCTCGGAATACAGAATAGAGCTGAATGCGATGTCTCAAACCATACCAGAAGGGCAGCGCAATAACCAGCTTCCAAAACCTCTTCAAATCGGAAGGTGGTGAAATGACAGGGTGATTCACGCACTGTATTTCGCGATAAAATAGGGGTCTCCGTACGAAATAATTCACTAGGTTAATTATTCGCGAAGTTACAATTAATCAAAGCCGGCACTGTATAAGTAAGAAGCGTCAATGTGGTGTCTGATAAAAAAAACGATTGGACTGCACACATGGATTCGTAGTGCAACACCTGTCCTATACCATACCGATAAAAGAAATGCTACGTAATTGCCTATGAGCGGCAAGCAATAACTCGACGTTATTAAACGTGATAAACAGATGGTATAAAAAGTTCGATAATTGATTCAACGTTAGCAACAATTGACGAGATTTAATGTTCGATAACTTATTAAATGTTAGCAACAATTGACGATATTAATGTTCGATAACTTATTAAATGTTAGCAACAATTGACGATATTAAACGTTCGATAACTTATTAAATGTTAGCAACAATTGACGATATTAACTGTTCGATAACTTATTAATAGTTAGCAACAATTGACGATATTAACTGTTCGATAACTTATTAAATGTTAGCAACAATTGACGATATTAATGTTCGATAACTTATTAAATGTTAGCAACAATTGACGATATTAAACGTTCGATAACTTATTAAATGTTAGCAACAATTGACGATATTAATGTTCGATAACTTATTAAATGTTAGCAACAATTGGCGATATTAATGTTCGATAACTTATTAAATGTTAGCAACAATTGACGATATTAACTGTTCGATAACTTATTAAATGTTAGCAACAATTGACGATATTAATGTTCGATAACTTATTAAATGTTAGCAACAATTGACGATATTAACTGTTCGATAACTTATTAAATGTTAGCAACAATTGACGATATTAAACGTTCGATAACTTATTAAATGTTAGCAACAATTGACGATATTGACTGTTCGATAACTTATTAAATGTTAGTAACAATTGACGATATTAATGTTCGATAACTTATTAAATGTTAGCAACAATTGACGATATTAATGTTCGATAATACCTGTAGTTGACGCACAATAATATTAGCACAAATGAATTGTATTGATTTAAGGATCTCTAATAAAGGTGAGATCTCGGTATTTCAATTCCGCTTTTGGAAGCGCTACGATACGAAAAAGGTAGTATCGGATTCTAAGTGAATCTCCTCGAATATGCAACTTGCAGTCCTTTTTATGCATTTTCCCTACCACAATGTAGGATTATTCCCACTTAATGATTGATTTGGATCCTTATAATTGGGTCCTATAAATTTAGAAAGAAGGGATATGCAATTTAATTGGACAATACCTAGAGTGTGAGAGCACACTTTCTTCTTTCTCCATGCAAAGTGTATCGAGAAATCTTGCAAGACACGTGCGAGCAAAACAATTTTTTGCTCGTCTGGTTGGACGAAAAGGGTCTATCTTTTGCACTTTTTGTTTGTTTTTATCGAAACTCAAGATTGCGAAATCGCTATACCTTCCATGCTAAAAATTAACACATGGGTTTGCATGTCGATGCCTGTCTAAGATAACGATGTCGAATGCATTCGTTCACACGGTCTCACCATCGCACGTGCCTGTTTTTTGTATCGACGGCCGACGTGGGTTTATGGATCGCATAAAAGTTTCTCTCAGTCTTTTGAAAGATTATAGCAAAGTATATGTATGGGTTGACGTTTGGTTTGCACCGCTAACAAATAGAGAATTTATTGCTGATGAGGTGAATTATTGATGGGTGCTACGTCAACTTTATTAAAACTATATCATCTACCGCATGGTTTATTGGACGTGTATTAAAATATTTGATGATACTTTCCTACCTATACAATTCTTAAGATTATTATGCATTTGCAAAACGTAAATTTATTGGTTAAGCGAATGTTTCAATCTTTTATTTTTACAACCCGACCTAAAAATGTCTTCTCAAAGAATAATTTTCACCGGATCGATTCGAAATTTAAAATATGAGTTTAATAGATTATAAAAGCAAAATCTAAGGGTGCGCCCGATGCGCGTAATAAGGTGACAAAATCTTATAGAATATAGAGAACAAAATTTACTACAACTTTTATCTCGGGTATTTTTCTCCAAGTTGAATAGTTGCTGAGCGTCAGCGCAGTTAATAGAGCACATTTTTGAAAATTTTAAAAACTCGCAATTTTGATCTTGCTTTTTTTTATAAATGTTTGTTACTAATTACATATTTACCATTTCCATACTAGTCCGATCAATTTAAACATTCGAGGTTGCAATAATTCGCAGCCAGCTGAAAATTGGTAGGATTGTTCAAAACACCATCATAAATGAAATCTAAAAAGTCCTCATCGATCCGACACCTGGAAAAAAATTTATTCGGGGTCAAAGGTCACTAAAACGGGTTTCTCGCGATTTTCAGCAAAACGGTAAGTTTTATCATAAAATTATCTCATTCAAAAATTGTAGATCAGATAATTATCTACAAAAAATGTCTAAATACTTTTTTTCCTAAGAGCCACCGTTTTTGAGATATAACGATTCGAAAAGTTGAAAGAGTTGTAATCGTCATAATATGGGGTCCGTTACTTTGGCCCCCCCCGGTTAATATTTTTACACCAAAAGCAAGCACTGGGATCCTTATAGCTAGCACCCAAATATGAAAGCTAGCACCATTACAGTTTTTTCACAAATCGACTTTAAAACCGGGGGGGGGCCAAAGTAACGCTAGCCCCCCCGGTTAATATTTTTACCCATAAACCTAGCACTGGGATCCTTAGAGCTAGCACCAGCTAGCACCCAAATATGAAAGCTGGCACCATTATAGTTTTTCCACAAATTCATTTTATTTATTTGCACCTAAATGACGATTACAACTCTTTCAACTTTTCGAATCGTTATATCTCAAAAACGGTGGCTCTTAGGAAAAAAAGTATTTAGACATTTTTTATAGATAATTATCTGATCTACAATTTTTGAATGGGATAATTTTATGATAAAACTTACCGTTTTGCTGAAAATCGCGAAAAACCCGTTTTAGTGACCTTTGACCCCGAATAAATTTTTTTCCAGGTGTCGGATCGATGAGGACTTTTTAGATTTCATTTATGATGGTGTTTTGAACAATCCTACCAATTTTCAGCTGGCTGCGAATTATTGCAACCTCACTCCTATTTTTTGGTCTAATTTGACCGGACTATACTATCATATTGACTTTTGTAAAACATTTATAAAAAAAGTCAGATCGAAATCAAGAGTTTTTGAAATTTTCAAAAAAGTGCCCTATTTAACAGCGCTGGCGCTCAGAAACTATTCGACTTACTTCGACAAAAATACGCGAGATAAAAGTTATAGTAAATTTTGTTCTCTATATAAGATTTATAGCTATTATTTTCGTCCTAAAGTCAACAGGTAAGGAAATATTGCTAAGGGAGCGTTCAAGTATTACGTAAAGAATTTGTGGGGAGGGGAGGTCTTGTAAAACGTTACGATGCGTTACAGGGGCGGGAGGGGGGGGTTTGAACTACGCATTACGTAACATTGTTTTTGCCACATAATTGTGACATTTAGGTATAAAAATGGTCACTTGGTGGTTACGTAACGTTTTACTAGGGGGGGAGGGGGGTCAAAAATCTTCAAAAATTGCGTTACGTAATACTTGAACGCTCCCTAAGAAACATTTTGTTTTCGCCATTTTTGTTAAAATTCGCACTTCCGGGCGGTGGCCAACTCAGAGTTTTTATTAGGACCCCAAACCTTAAAACATCCAAAAATCAGAACCCATTGACCATTTTTAGGAAACTCCTCATATCATGATTTCGAAGATGTTAAAACATTGTGTTATTCATATTTTCAATAAGCTATTAGGTTATATAATAATAATATAACTGAAATAGAAATTTGTTTAAAATTATTTTGCCATAAAACATCATTTTCACTCCTTCATAAAAAATTCCACTTCCGACGAAGAATGCGGCAAGCTCAAGGTTGCGTGCGACACGACGATTTTTAGTATAAAAGTACGAACAATTATTACCTACCGAAATCCGTCGAAAAATCGCAGAAGACCGATTTCGGATTTTTTTATCAAAATGTGCCCAATTTTCTCACACTAATAAATTGTGGAAGGATAATTCGGTTTTCATCACCGTTCAACAACATTTAAAAATCAGTATAAAAATTATGGATATTCAGAAATCACCAGTTTCCAATCCCAATACTCGAGGGATTCCCATAGATTAATTTCAACATTATAATATTATTACAAGACATCACCTACCTTTAGTTTAAACGGCCACAAAACTAGTCAAAAAAACAAACTACTACACTGCATCCGTGGTCTAACAACATTAATAACTGATTAACACCTGCACACTGAGGTCAGAAAATAAAATCATCTCATACTGTGTGTGAAGTCCTTACTCTTCGTTTTGAGTTACATATTACTTGGAGCCGCTGATTCAACTTATTGCATCACTCAATTTATTGCAATGTAGTGTTTTAATATTTTTTAAAATCATCATGTAAGGTACTAACAAAAAAGTATAGATTGGTTAAAATATGATCACCAAACTTTATTTTAATACAATTATGTTGCATCCATAATTGCAACAACTTGTTCCCAAATTCTTGAAATCTAATAAAAAATTACAATAATACTACATGGTATTTACTACTACAAATATTTTTTGATTATTTTTTGTCAGGAAGGAAAAGTCTGTATAATAATTAGTAACACTTTTATATTACCTACTGACTGATGATTAAATTTACCTATAATCTTATGTTTTTCCCCTGTTTTCCTCGCATGAGTGCGAATTTCCCTTGAAAATGTAAAATTCCTCTATTGTAACACATATTTACCATACTGTGATAGGTAAATATACCCATCAACGGTTGACTTTTTTTTACTTAAGATAAAAATCTCTGTTTTGGGGGTAGAAATACACTATAATGAAGGTAAATTTTAATTTACCCCAAAAATGGTGTAAATTTCACCCAATTCTGGTGTAAATTTGTCATTTTTCACCAGTAAAATTCACCTCATTTTTTGCAGTGTATAGTTAACCAACGATTTAATCAAAGTTGGTGGAACCGGCCCTAAATCTAGAAATTCTTAATTTATGTTTTGACAGTAGATTAACGTTCACGTGTCCACAATCATGTTCACAATGTCTATCTAATTTATATTTTGAGTAGAAGAATTGTAAACATCCATCACAGATGTATTTTGCACCGTTATTCCTATTTAATTGACTAGATACCAATCGAGACATATCTTTTATTATTAAACAATAATGAAATTTGTTATGATTATCTTCAATTAATAGTAAATTGACATGAGCCGCCGCACGTCTTAATTTTGTGTGATGATATGGTCCTACAATTTGTATTTTATTAGTTTTATCATCTTCTCTGAAACCGAAAACATTAATGCTAATATCATTTAATTTTTCAAATTTTACAATATCAGTTAATTTTACTGGGAAATTTATTCCATCAAAATTATAAATTTGTAAACAATTTGGATACGAGTCAGGTGATATGTCAATACCAGTCGGTTTATGAAAAGCTGCTGTAATATACAATATGCAAAACAATGTTCATCGTTATAATTTTTTCTAATACAGTCAACTCGCGTTATAACGAATTTCAAGGGACCGGGAAAAAAGTTCGTTATATCGAAAGTTCGTTATATCGAAATTCAGTTTATATTCTATATAAATTATATTCAAATTCAACAGAAACAAATTTAATTTAAAAAAAAATCGTTTGTATGCAGGCGACTGCACTTGTCCGTTCAATAGCATTCTCCAAATTTAATATACATACTTGAGAAGACACTGCCGTCAACGTCATGGCTCTGCAAGTAACTTCTTACAGCACGGATACCTAATTTTGCTTCCTTCAGGGTTGCAGGGGGCTCTACAGAAGGTTCATCTTCGTCAATATCCTCTTCTTTGTTTAAAATCTCATCGTCTGTGAGAACACCACAGACAGCCAAATCGTCGTCGACTGCGACAAACTCTTTAAATGTTGAAAATTGCACTTCTGTAACAGAGCGTAATCTGTTCCATTGACTATCAACTTCAACAGTAACAGGGGATTCGTCTTCTTGCTCATCAATAGTCTTCACAAATCCACACGTTCTAAAACAGTTACGAATCGTTTGTGCAGTGACGTTATGCCAAGCTTTATAGCTCATTGTCATTGCAATCAAAACAGTTACTTTCGATATCTCGTTTTGTCCAAACACTCTAACAATTCAGAGACAATCTCCTTTCGATACAGAACTCTGAAGTTTTTAATTATTCCTTGCCAAAGGTTGGAGTCTTGAGGTTGTGTTTGCCGGAAGGAATTCAACTCGCACGTTAGAAAGGACAGGGGTTTGTTATGAACGGTGCAGTTATCAACAAACGTGATAATTTTTCTACATTGTTTTTTCATATCATTGTTGAGGGTTTCTAGCCATTCCTTCCACAGTTCAATAGTCATCCACGACTTTTTATTGCTTCTGTACGTCATTGGGAAGGACTTAACAAGTTTAAAGCACCTACTAGGTTTAGCGGATTTGCCTATTAGTAAGGGCCTCAACTTCTCCGAACCATCCATATTTGCCGCAAAAAGTAGTGTAACTCGCTCCTTACTCAGTTTTTCTCCATGACACTTTTCATTTTTAAACGAAGTTCGGTCAGGTAAACATTTAAAAAACAATCCCGTCTCATCAGCATTAAACATATTTTTCGGTTCGTATTCACATAACAAGTCTTGAAGTTTCACTTTCCAGTCGTCACAAACACCTTCGTCAACGCTGGCACTTTCCCCACAAATTTTCTTAAACACCAAGTTATGACGCTTTTTAAAATTAGACAACCAGCCGTCACTAGCCGTGAAGCCTAAAATACCAAGCGTTTCGGCATAACTTTTAGCTTTTTCCTTGATCAAAAAACCACTGATGGGAATTTTTTGCTGTCTAACTTGATTGAACCAAGTGAACAAACATTGTTCTAAACGGGGAAACTCACTTGGTCTGGCTTTTTTCCGGTTACTTGCTTCGTCAGTCGTGTTAAGAATGGTTTCTTTCTGTTTCAAAATTGTAGAAAGTGACGAAAAAGGAATTCCAAAACTATCCGCCACGTCTTTTTTCTTTCTGCCACTCTCGACCGCCTCAATAATTTTCTTGCCAGAAATTGACAGACACTTCCGTTTTGAACTCATGACTGCAAATGAATTCGATCTTGCATTCTAAGCTAACTGACGTCAAGGACGACTGTGGACTTTGCATGATAACAGAACTAAAATTGTGTCACATTATGTAATTTGTATGTCTTTTAGAATTGCACAGGATTAGATTACCGTTTCATACTTACATGCTATAATACATAGTAAGGAATCAGCAAAAGTTTTATCCGATTCGGTCTGTCACTTTGATAATGCAGAAATAGCATAACAACGGTTTTGATTGAGCATATAAAAGACATTGCATTAACAAAAATTATTAGACTTGGGCCAAAAAAACTTCGTTATATCGAGGGGCCCAAAACCCATTTAAATTTTCGTTATAACGCGAGATTTTCAAGGGACTGGCAGTTTCTTTCTTTATATCGAGATTTTCGTTATATCGAACTTCGTTATAACGCGAGTTGACTGTATTTAAAACCGCTTGTTTAAATTTAATTTCTTTCGGTAATTCTAAAAATGAACTTCCTCCACGTAGAGGATCAAATTTGTTAATATTTAATTCAAGATATAAAATGTCTTTCAACGTCCAACCCGAATCTTTTTCTTGGAATTCACTCATGTCATAATTTAAAATATCTAAAAATGTTGATAAAACATCTTCTAAATTTGATGATCGAGTTATTACAAAATTTCGCGTATTGAAACATTTTAAGTCACCAATATCAGGAACAGGTTGAATATAGTTTGCAAACAACTGGATGTTAATTTTAACGGATTCAAATGTTTGCAATACATCTGTAATTACCCTGAAGATATCCTCTGAAATATCGTTAAAGAAATCTTTGACATGAATATGGTTTTTTTGATTTTTAAAAGCTGAGTTAATTAATGAATTGTTTTTTTGATTTGTAGTTTTGAAATGGCTGCATGTAGTATTGGAAATTTCGCAATTAGAACAATTTGAACAGTCTAAAACACATACAATAATAATAATAATAATTTTTTTTTGTGAAATGTACTTACTATTAATTGGTGTTGTTCCCATTGAATTGTCCAAAAGTTTTATTGTTTTACTTATTGATGGTTGTGCTTTTATTTAATTAAGAAAAAAAAATATAATATTTATATAAATTTAAAAAATACAATTTACCATGTTGTCTACAAGAAGTCTCGTTCAGGTGTATCGATAAACTGGATTTATGTTTGAAGGTTTTATTGCAATTAGAACAATTAAACATTTTTTTAATACGCTGGTTGTACGTACTTGAACGATGTATCTGTATAACTGAATTCAAAAACAGAATCAAGACTTTTTATATAGAAAAATTAATGTAAAACATGTAATTAGTTTCAAGTCAATTTACATAATTATAAGGTATACACACCTAAAAACAAGTATTTTATTGCATTGTGTTATATTTATAATAATATCGTAATAAGCAACTTGTTTGTACTCACCTGCTTAAATTTAAAATTCAATGTTATGTTTAATATGAAATTATTATTAAAAATGCACCAGTGGCGTAGCGAGCTTAACTCGCGCCCGGGGCACAATACCTTTTTAGCGCCCCCCCCCCCCATTCGAAAACCATATAATATTATATGTAAAATATACTCGCAAATTAATAAATAAATAAAGTAAAACAAATAAAGTCATAGGCTCAAGCTAGGCTTTAAATTTGAGACAAAAAATGTAGTTGAGAAAACAAGACTAGATTTAGAAATGTATATGATCATCTAGAATTAGTTCAAAAGATACCTATTATTTATTTTACATATTTATAAAGAAATAATATTTTAAAAACACGCAGTTTTAAAACAATAAAAAAGTAAATATTTATTATCTCTAAGGAGATACATACAGTACTGTGTAAAAGTCTTAGCACACCTAATTAATTTTTAATTACTGTTTAATTTTAATTTTATTGAACACAAAATATTGAAATGCGTATATAATTTCGATAAAGGGATACAATTTGGTTGAACCATTTGAATGTTGACAAGAAATTTAACGCAAACAAAATTTTTACCACGTTTAAACCCCTAACTCATAAAAACACCCAAGTCATAAATTAGTCCTAGGTATCATAAAGAATCATCATATTATATAATATTGATATAACAATAATATCCAAAAATACAAAAACAATTATTCTTTATGATACCTAGGACTAATTTATGACTTGGGTGATTTTATAAGTTAGGGGTTTAAACGCGGTAAAAATTTTGTTTGCGTTAAATTTCTTGTCAACATTCAAGTGGTTCA
The DNA here is from genome assembly GCA_932274525.1 of Podabrus alpinus. Classification (NCBI taxonomy): domain Eukaryota; kingdom Metazoa; phylum Arthropoda; class Insecta; order Coleoptera; family Cantharidae; genus Podabrus; species Podabrus alpinus. The sequence continues at coordinate 48,573,081 of OW026456.1, read as the reverse complement.
ACCAAATTGTATCCCTTTATCGAAATTATATACGCATTTCAATATTTTGTGTTTAATAAAATTAAAATTAAACAGTAATTAAAAATTAATTATGGGTGTGCTAAGACTTTTACACAGTACTGTATATTTAATAACAATATGATTATAATACATTAATAAAACTAATTACCATGTATAAATTTTCCTTGCTTTTGATGAAGCAAATTTATCAATAATATCATCAAAGTTGATCATTTCAAATTTTTCTCTTTCCACACTTAAAAATGCTAGGTCACTTAGGCGATCTTGTCCCATCGTTGATCGTAGATATGTCAAAATTATTTTTAATTTGCTGAATGAACGTTCGTAGCTAGCAATTGATACTGAAATAGTCAGGAGTATTTGAAGTGCCACTCTCAGGTTTGGAAAAACATCTTCTCCATACGAGATTATAAAAGTAAGAAATTCTAATGGAGTTTTAGGTTCAATTGCTTTTCTACTGCTATCATTCTAATGTTATCAACATTATCCTTGTTTAATAAATTTTCAACGTCTAGTAGAATTCCAAATTTGAAATTAAGGTCACTTAATCGTGTAAATCGTGTACATATTTCTTGTTGGAGACGATCACGAACGCTTTTCATAACGCGAGAAATTTCACTTTCTGCGGAAAGACCAACATCTCTAGCCAATTCTCCGGGCATTTTGCGGCGTCTTCTTACACGTATTGTTGTATCAATATCCCATTTTTCACAAAGATACTTCGCTTTTTCTATTGCCTCTTCACAGAGCTTGTCTCGAATTTCGGCTAGTTCAGTCGCTAATGATTCAAGATCATGGAACGCTTCTCTAAAATTCATTCTAGGATCTTGTAATCTGAGCTGCATACGATCAATCCTCCTTAAGATTTCATACCAGAAATGAAATAAGTTATGAAACTAAAAGTTAGTATATTTTGCAACAGAATTGTAGCTTCACTTCCAGAAACACTTCATATTCCAGAAATCAATTATAATAAAAATAAAAATTATCCAGCAATTTTTTGTTTTGCGGACCATTTGGCGCCCCTTTGTGAGTAGCGCCCGGGGCATGATACCCCCTCTTGCCCCCCCCCTCGCTACGCCCCTGAAATGCACAGTATATTTAATTATTATTAAATGCACCTGTCTGCATGCATCTGCTTCAATCTAAAGTTCAATGATATTGTTACGTGATACCAGTCATGGTAATATAAGTTGGGAACCAGTGTGAATCGAGATACGCTCAAACATACAACTATTTTGTTAAACGACAATAAATTAAGTTACAAAAACTCCAGTCTATTATTATTACAATTAAAAATACAGTTCACTAAAGAAGAACAAAGCACCACATTTTGGTCATTAGAACCGGATTTGAATTAGTATTTTTCAAATCAATTAGAACATTTCAAAGTGAATACAGTGGTCCAATACAACATTCAACATCGTGACGGTTGGAGGTCCATGCATGTCAAGCTATCAACAAGCTACATAACCACTCCAATACCTAGCGATAAGACACCGGTTATCAACATTTGCTGCACTGCACATTTTATATGAACGTAAGAAACAAATTCCATTCTTTCTTATCTCTACACCTTTTCCACTTTTATTTGAGAAAGCGTTAATTGTAATTCAGATTAGTAAGTTGTATTTGAGAAACCGTCAATTTACATTCAGATTAGTAAATTGTATTTGAGAAAGCGTCAATTATCATTCAGATTAGTCAATTGAAATTGAGATTAGTCAGTTGTAATTCAGATTAGTTACTATAATGTTAGCAAGCGTAAAAGTTATTCAAAATTGTGAATATTTTTTAGTTTGGAATAAATGAATGAACCAATCAGAGATGGATGAGTTAAAGCGATCAGACGGACAATATTCGTTTATTATTTTCATCAGTTTGCTTCTTATAACGTTTTCTTACAATAACATGACTTCCTCTCGGAACAGTTTCAATTGAAATTCAGATTTGTCAATTCTATTTCAGAAAACGTCAATGTAATTCTGATCACTCAATTGAATTTCAGAAAATGTTTATTCAAATTCAGATTGTCAATTGTATTTGAGAAAACGTCAATTGTAATTCAGTTTAGTTAAGTTTATTTCAGAATACGTTACTAGTAATTCGGAAAGGGTTACTTGTAATTCAGAAAAATTTAAAAAATATGTCAAATATTTGGCTCATGGTCAAAGAGTGTACTACTGGCTTTACGCAATATATGAGTTATTTGATGCAAAATGAATTTATTGCAAAAATTAAACTTATAATAAAAATGTGTTTAACGTCCAACTGCCATATAGTCCATTGCTAAAGCGGAAACATGATGTATCGTGGTGTGTTGCGCTGCACGAGAACAATCACTTCCACTTACAGTGCTTTTAGATTCATCAATAATCTCTTCTAAATAGACCAATCTTTGTTCCATAACACCAGGACCTGTAACATGTGGAATTCGTATATTAACTTTAGCCCAAATCTTAATTTTTGACCAAATAATCTCAATGGGATTTAACATTGGAGAGTAAGGTCCCAACCTTATAATAATGTTGCTGACGTCCCATCGATAACAGTTTCAAGTCTTGAATGGCAAGGTGCCTTATCACAGACAATAACTAAATCTGATAGTTAATTCCCCATGTCCTGCCACGTTTCTAATAATCTTGTAACCCAATCATTGGCTAAAATTGATGAAAATGAACCTCTCCGACGTTCCATTGAAACAACACCTGTTGCCGAAACTGCTCCTCTCAAATGAACATTTGGACTTCTTGCTGCGGGAACGATTTGTACTGATCTGGTCCCAGCTAAAGAGCGACCTCTTGTTCTACGGCAAAATAAATTAAAATTGGTTTTGTCTATCCACACGATTTGTTTGCCCAGCTTTATATATTCATTAAGAGTCCGAACATAATCTGCTCGTTTCCTTTTATTTTCTTCTGAATTCAGTGTAACTGGTTAACATTGAAAAGTTTGCTTTCAAGATAATTTCCAACAGTTGCTAAAGATACCTCTACTTGAAAAGTATCTAGCACTTTTTCTTTCAACTGTTTTAATGTATAACCACTATCTTCTTCAATCCATGTAATCATTATATTGATCTGTTCATCGGTGAGAATTTTCGGTTTGAGGCCCCCCTTTGGTAACACATACACATCCTTACATGCGCACGTCTACCAACATATACTATATATAAGAACAAGTAGCAGTATGGCAGTCAGTAATCTAAATGGCAAATATTTTACAGAACATCCAAATCAAAAATGGAATTTTGAGAGATTTGTTGGTGAACAACCACGAATCATTAGATGGTAAGAAAATTATTTTTGTTTTATTCAGTTTAATAATAATTACTTTTTTAGAATTTTACCACTGTCAAAAAATAGCTCTGAAGGAGGAGCAGTCTGAGGGACTTCCTGAGAAACAGGTGGAGGAGGACTACTTCATTAATTATTGTAAGAAAGATACTATTATTATGATTATTATTTAGATTAGTAACTAATCGTTTCTTAGGTGTTGAAAAGTTTAAAAAAGATGGAGTTTTATTTGGAGATGGGAGAAACACTAGCTGTTAATGGAAAAATACCTATTAAATCTACCTTTACACCACCACCCTTTAATTAAAATTTACTACCTAATTTACCAATATAAAAAACCCAGATCTATGTTACTACTATAACTTAAATAAATACAAGTCTTTGGGAACGGTTTAATGTAAACTTTCTTTTATTGTTTGCCTTACGTGGCATTGTAGTCGTGAGTGATTTATGTTCCACGCTACCACGGAATTTGGGCCATTCATACAGAGTCCTCGAAAAGCTAAATTGTACTTCAAACCCGAAACCAAAAACACAGTGTATTACATAAGTCAATAATCTATCATGTATATAAGATTTGTGAACAACCTGTACATTATTTCCTACACCTTGTGAAGGCAAGGAATTCTTAAATTCTTTCTACAAGTATTTATACTTGAAAATAATAATCAATTAATTTGAAGCAACACCCTGTATATGATACATAAATTAATTTACTAACTGAAAATGCAATCTTTCATTTATAATATTAAACTTTAGTTGAAATTAATACTCTTCCGGTATATAATATGAAACCTTTTCTTTGTATGTTTTAAGAAGTGATCGATAAAGTTTAGCGTTGGTGTTTTTCTAAGAATCGTTACCTAAGTGCCGACTAAGCAACCTTGACTCACCAACATACCTACATAGATTTAAACAAAGAAGTGTCTCAAAGAGTTCATGACCCGTAATACTATTACCGATTATTGAATATATTCTATAACTGAAATTATTTATCTTTACCTAATAATTAATAAACGTGAACTGTATTTATTAAATCGATTTTAATGTAAGATATAAAAATAAACTTGCAACAAAGTTTTGTTGTAATTATTTGAAAAACTGAATCGAATTTTTTGCCCTTTAAATTCGTTCCCAATAATTATTTATTGACACTTCTCGTTCCATCTAACGGTCGAACTGGGAAGAGGGACTGGAAAGGGAGATAAGAGGTTCCATCGGCGCAAAAAGAGAGTCTTGGGTGAACCATTGAACGAGTAACACGCTCTTGTGTCAAGTTTTGAAGTAAGAAGGCGGGGTGTGAATTTTTCACACCCCAATATCGATTTGTGTGTCTACTGTGGAATAATCATGGGCTTTTGGATTACGTAATTAGCGAATATGGAACGAAGATATTCTTATATCTTCGTTGTTGTGTTGGAAAATGGTGAATTTTCCCCATATCGGACGTTTCTTGGTAGGATCTACTGCCCATGCTATCTTTGAAGGTTTTGGTTTCCGTTCGGATTGGTGAGTAACCTTTTTTTGTTACTTAATTGTTCCACAGTGGTATGCATTGATCGAGTAGGACAAATTTTGCTCCGTCCACCTGGAGTTCGCTTTTGTTTAATTCACCCTTGGCTGATATGTATTCTTTTATGTCTTGTTATAGAGGTTTTCTTTTGCCTTGAATTTTTTTTATTAGAACGTTTTTGGCCGAAATAATCGTTAAGTCGCAGGTTTTACTTTTCTGTTCGACGTGATTAAAGGTTATCTAATCTGACGTTCGCAGACGTGGATTATAATGCTAATGTTTGAGTTTTATATATATATAACAGCATTAAAGGCCTTGAAGGCCCATAGCTTCGTTTACTATTTTTCTCCATTCTTTCCTATTTCTTGCTTTATCTTTCCAATTTGTAACCTGGAGACGTTTTATGTCTTCGTTCACATCTGTTTTCCATTCGAGTAGTGGTCTTCCTTTTCGTCCTCGTCCGTCTATTTGACTTTTCCACGTTTTGGCTGTCACTCTCTCCTCATCCATTCTTGTCACGTGGCCGAGCCATCTTAACCTCTGCGCTCTCACTACCCCCACTATATCTGGTGCCCCGTACAGTTCTCTTAACTCTTCGTTGGTTCGTCTCCTCCACCTCCCCTCCACTGACACACCGCCAAAAATCCTTCTCAATACCTTCCTCTCCCAGACTCCCAACATCATCTGGTCTTGCTTTTTTAATACCCATATCTCACATGCGTAGGTCACCACTGGTCTCACTATTGTCCTGTAAATTCTGGTTTTTACCGCTCTAGACATCATCTTCTTCGACAAAATACCATGTAGTGCTGCTATGCTTCTATTTCCCGCAGCTATCCTAGCTCTTATTTCCTCGCTGCTACCTGGTTTCCTCGTTATCGTTGTACCCAGGTATACAAATGTTTGGACTTCTTTTATCTTTAGGGTTCTGTTGTTTTCTATTTCTACTTGTAATGTTCTGTTCTCTTCATACGTCTCGTCTTGCCATGTCATGTATTTGGTCTTTTCTTCGTTGATCTCTAAGCCCATTTCTTTTGCCACCCTTGTCATTCTCGTGATACATTGTTGCAGCTCTTTTTTCGACCTTGCTATTAGTGTCACGTCGTCCGCGAAAGCCAGGCACTGGTGGTAGTTGCTGTATATGGTTCCATTTCTGTTTATTTTACTCTCGCGTATGATCTTCTCTAGTACGAGATTGAACATCATTGCCGACAATGGGTCTCCCTGTCTCAGACCATTCTCTACTCTGAACTTTCTTGACGTCATTCTTTTTATTCTTACTTTATTTTCTGTTTTTTCCAGTGTCATCTTTATTAGCTTAATCAATTTTGGGTGTATTTTGAATTCTCTCAATATTTGGTACAGTTTATATCTTCTTATACTGTCGTACGCTTGTTTAAAGTCTATGAATACCAGGTGTGTGGGTAGTTGCAGTCTGTGACTTCTTTCCTGTATCTGCTTTATTGTAAACACCTGGTCCATTACCGATCTCCCACTTCTAAACCCACTCTGATATTCGCCGATTAGTCTTTCAGAGAATTCTTCAACTTTTCCTTTTATCCATGTTGCGAGAATTTTGTATGTCACATTCAATATTGCTATTCCTCGATAGTTTGTACATTCTTTCTTGTCACCCTTTTTGTGTATTGGACATATTATCGCTTCGCTCCACGTTTCAGGCATTTTTTCTTCATTAAATATTTGTAATATTAGCTCATATATTTGAGTGTATAGTTCTTCACCCCCAAGTTTGATCATTTCTGCCGTTATGCCGTCTTCGCCAGCACTTTTGTTGTTTTTTAGCTTCTTGATAATATCACTTATTTCTTGCATCTTTGGGGTTTCTACTATTATATTTTCAGTGTTGTATTCAATATTGCCGTCATTTGTTCTCTCTTGATTTTTATTAAGTAATTCTTCGAAGTATTGCGCCCATCGTTCCATGATCTCTTTTTCGTCTCCTATCAAATTTCCATCACTGTCTTTGCAAATCATTGTATTCGTCTTGTAACCGTTTTTTACTCTTTTCACCCCTTGATAAAAGTTTCTGATCTCTTTGGTTCTGAACTTGTCTTCTATTTCTTCAAGCATTTCGATCTTATGTTTTCTCTTCTTCCCTCTTAACACCCTTTTGCACTTTCTTCTTTGTTCTTCGTATCTTTTTCTATGTTCCACTGTTTGTTTTTGTATCATCTCTTTTCTATAGTCCTCTCTCTTATTTACTTCTCTTTTGCATTCCTCATCGTACCACTCTTTCTTTTTTCTTTGTTTCACCTCTCGTAACTCTCTTACCGTTTGTAATATTGTTTCGTTTAGGTTTTTTGCTTTTTGTTCTATATCGTGGTTTCGTTGTTTATTTTTCAGGTTTTCAGTCATCGATGTTTCGTATTTTATTCTTGCCTGTTCGTTTCTGATTTGTAATCTTGGCATATCTTTCTGTGTATCAGCTTTCTTCCCCAAATCAAGTGGTATTATTTGTTCCAGTTTAGCCCTTACCAGGTAGTGGTCCGTGTTCATGTCTGCCCCTCTATAGCTTCTTACGTCTTGTATACAATCGTTACATCTCTTTTCTACAATTATATGGTCTATTTGGTTTGTCGTGTTTCCGCTTGGGGACATCCATGTGCCTCGGTGTATCTTCTTGTGTTCGTAGTGGGTACTCTTTATTAACATGTTTCTTCCCATTGCGAGGTCTATCAGCAGTTTACCGTTTTCATTGGTTTCTTCATGTAGGCTATGTCTTCCTATTGTCGGTTGGTATTCCTGTTCTTGGCCAATTTTCGCGTTAAAATCTCCCAGTAGTATTTTTATGTCATATCTTGGTATTTTTTCGTATTGCCTCTCTATTTCTTCGTAAAACTGTTCTTTCACTTCGATTGGTTTCTCTTCTGTTGGTGTATGTATGTTTAGTATTGTGATCTTTCTGTATTTTCCTCTTAATCTTATCGTGCACATTCTCTCTGATATGGGGGTGAATCTTATAATCATGCCTCTTATTCTCTCACTGATCAAAAAACCAGTTCCGAATCTTCTATCTTCACTGCCACTCGTGAATAGGGTGTAGCCATGCAAATCCATGGTCTCGTTTCCTCTCTGTTTTGTCTCTTGTAGTGCCATGATGTCGATACGGTATCGTTCCGTTTCCTTAATCAGTTGTTTCATCGCTCCTTCCTCAAAAGTTCCTCTAACGTTCCAAGTCGCTATATACATATTTTCTCTTGCTTTCCTAATCGTTTTTCCGTTTTCTCGCCATTTTGTCATATAGTTTTCCTTTACGGTATTTTTTCTTAGTTTTTTGGAACTTCTCGCAGGCCGTTTTCCTTCTTATTCCACTGCATCACTCCATTTTCAGTTATTAGTTTTTGGTACCCCACTCTCACCCTTTTTCCATTCTTTGTTAGCATTTCGGCTGTTTCTCTTATTTTTGTCTGTATCGTTCTTTCTTCATATGTCAGGTCATCATCTATGTATATTTTTTCTCCTTTCAATTGTCTCAGCTTGGATTTGTTTCTCATTATCTCCATCTTTCCATTCCATTTATCTGCCGTGATCACGTATTTCTGGTCTCCGATTCTGTATGCTTCGCGAATCTTTGTTTCGACCCCGAGATTCCGTTTTATGAAGTTTTCGATGTTTTCCTTCGTTTTGTCTACATTTTGTTCGCTTACTCTTATTCCAGTTAGCACCATTCTATTTCTTCTCTTTTCTCTTTCCTGTGTCTCCGACTTATTTTCCATCGTTTCAATTTTCTCTTCTATATAACTGAAATTATTTATCTTTACCTAATAATTAATAAACGTGAACTGTATTTATTAAATCGATTTTAATGTAAGATATAAAAATAAACTTGCAACAAAGTTTTGTTGTAATTATTTGAAAAACTGAATCGAATTTTTTGCCCTTTAAATTCGTTCCCAATAATTATTTATTGACACTTCTCGTTCCATCTAACGGTCGAACTGGGAAGAGGGACTGGAAAGGGAGATAAGAGGTTCCATCGGCGCAAAAAGAGAGTCTTGGGTGAACCATTGAACGAGTAACACGCTCTTGTGTCAAGTTTTGAAGTAAGAAGGCGGGGTGTGAATTTTTCACACCCCAATATCGATTTGTGTGTCTACTGTGGAATAATCATGGGCTTTTGGATTACGTAATTAGCGAATATGGAACGAAGATATTCTTATATCTTCGTTGTTGTGTTGGAAAATGGTGAATTTTCCCCATATCGGACGTTTCTTGGTAGGATCTACTGCCCATGCTATCTTTGAAGGTTTTGGTTTCCGTTCGGATTGGTGAGTAACCTTTTTTTGTTACTTAATTGTTCCACAGTGGTATGCATTGATCGAGTAGGACAAATTTTGCTCCGTCCACCTGGAGTTCGCTTTTGTTTAATTCACCCTTGGCTGATATGTATTCTTTTATGTCTTGTTATAGAGGTTTTCTTTTGCCTTGAATTTTTTTTATTAGAACGTTTTTGGCCGAAATAATCGTTAAGTCGCAGGTTTTACTTTTCTGTTCGACGTGATTAAAGGTTATCTAATCTGACGTTCGCAGACGTGGATTATAATGCTAATGTTTGAGTTTTATGTTTGAAAAATAATTAATCTTTAATTGTATTATTATGTTTTATTTAATTAAGTTTGAACTGTGCATTATTTTCTTTAGGTCACATCGAACAGCGTTTGGTCAAATGCATTGGCATACGAATTCCTACGCGTTCGACATGGGTTCAAATCTTGAATTTGAAATTCTATGTTGAACATTTTTTTGTGTTTATTTTTAGTTTTAGTTTTTTTAAGAAGGCAGCGATGTGCGACCAACGTACAGGGTGTTGTATTTCATCGGGGTCGCTTCCACTTCATTTTATTGTTGGACGTTCGATTGTGGTTCTACCGTTTGTGGGATTTTTTCTGACCACTCGAACGTTCCGTTGATTGATTTTGGGGAGTGGTTCTTGGTGGTAATGTCTTTGCCACTGTACTGGTTCAGGTCGGCTAATGCAATTTCCATCCGACATCGTTTATGTCATCGCCTTCCAGCAACGAACATCTTATTGTTGATTTAATTTTTGTGTGTTAGCAAAGCTGTTTCCTTGATTTTCTTCGGGGCGTTCATTTGACACGACCCACGGCTTTGCCTCCGCTATATCGAGCTGGCTTATACCTACCATCAGGGCCCCACGCAAATAAAAGTAGAATTTATTTTCTGCGTGGACATTATCTGTTCCGAGCTACCTTGTCATTAGAGATAGTGAGGACGGATATTGTTTCAAAACCATAAAATATTGTAAAATCAAATCAATCAACCTCTTTACCATTGCCAAAATATATAGAACAATTAACAAATTATAATTTTTATATACCTGGATAATTAAAACACACAAACACAGCAAGAATTTAGAATAATTCAAAATAACTGGACTCTATTATTCAACGTAAAACTGAACAAGTCAAAGATCATCGCACTAGTGAACTCTTCATTCCCCACTTTACAAACTATTTTACCGTTGTTCGTCAAACTACGTTTTCCGAACTAACTTTAACCGAAGCTATTTTTATAAAATTTATGTGTCGTTAAAATCATACTATTTTTAAAATTCACATATACAGGGCAACTAAAATATTCTAACTCAAAACCAGCGGTAAATTTGAAATTACATTAATTTCAAAATTGCAATCTTACAAACTAAAAGTTTTAATCGCTCGATTATCTCATTTACGTCATTATAATACACAAATCTTTAGCCTTTTTATTATATTGTAGAAACGTTACAGGTTCTATAAACCCACCACCAATATTTTTCTTTTTTTAATAATAACACCACTAGTTCGTAATGCGAGTTTAACAACTATAGTCTTATATTTTGATGTTTTAGTACCATTAATTTGAGATTCGGACGAATAATTTCTGTGAAATAAATTAGTTCGATCTCCAATCACATATTGTCACATATTTCAACGCTTTCATCATACTCTGCTACTTGATGTGCAGCTTCCTCCATATCCGGATATCCAATTCTCATACCATTTGCCCCATTTTGAACATCGAAAGCCATATCCCGCATTTCACACATATTTATGTCTTTCTATTGCTGATGGTAAATCTAAAGCTGTTGGGTAGTGTTCTGCAGCGTATGCCATCCACATCCTACAATTATTTTCTTGCATTAATAATTCCAATATCTACAATGATTTTTTCGGGTAAAAATTGAACCATCCCCATCAGCGCGCGTGCTTTTCCCCCATCAGAGTTTACATTTATTAAGTTAAAAATATTGGATATGTTTTCCGTGGGGTTTAAATTTTTAACAATATTTGAATAATATACAGTCGACTCTCGATAAATTGAAACTCAAGGGACCAGAGAAGGACCAGAGAAAAATTTCAAATTACCATTAATTATTACCAAATTATTGAGAGATTCAAATTACCGAGTGTTCAAATTAAAGTGTTCAAAAAAAAACACAGAGTCGACTGCATCAAACGATTGATTATGTAATATTGTTAAATATGAGTTAATCAAATTAGATAGCTCCCACATCCCATCAACAGTTTCAACACCCAAATGAATCCATCGATCTTTATCTGTATATAATTTTAAAAGTTTTTTATTTTGAAATTCTTTGCAAAATTCAATTGTAAACGTATCCAATATAGGACACCATTTTGTATCATCTTCTTCAGTAAAAAATGTCGATATCATCGGTTTATAAAGTAAAAACCGCTTCCAATCGTCTTCACTTAATACAACCTTATATGAACATTTTACACCACTGATTGTGATACTAGGTCGTAATGTCGTAAATCAACTTTAGATAAGCCGATGGAGATGATTTTAGAACAGGAGTTATTTAGTGGATAAGTTTTTCCATTTAAATATTACACTATAAAAAATGTAGTCCAGGCAAGGAAGGTTTTTAGTTTGCAAAACATCCGGGCAAGCTGAATTTTGGCAGAGATGTACATTGGAGTGTTCTAATGAACCCCTCAAAAGTCCCATAAAATCCTATGCCGGCGCTAATGAGTTGAAATTACATATATTTGAAATGGAATGCCCGATTTGTCTAAATAAGTTGGCCGATTTGATCGGTGTATTAGAGTGTACCCATACATTCTGCAAAACTTGTATTTTAGCTTGGTCTGTTGATCATAATACCTGCCCTTTAGGGTGGGAAATTTATAGTGAAATTAAAATTTTTAAAAGTGGCGAATACCAGGAAACCATCACCATCCCAAAACCTCTAACAAATGTGACTGCACAACCAACACATACTATGGAACATAGCCATAACACGTTGGATCCCACAATAATATCTGTTGTGAGTATGTAAATGGATGTTCTAAGAGATCTTGATGAAGTCATTGATCAAAGAGAAGAAGAAGATATTTATGTTAACATTGATGATTTTCTAACAGATGAAAGTGATGTTGATAGTGATTCGTGAGATTGCTTTGGATGAGGATAAGAAGCAGGTGGAGGAGGAGTACGACTTCATTAATTGTAAGAAAGACGCTATTATTATGATTATAATTTAGATTATTAACTAATCGTTTCTTAGATGATGAGATTGATGTAGATCAATTCCTTCAGGAGGAAGTGGAAAAGATGGGTCTCTCTCAGGAGGAAGTGAGGACGAGAAGCAGGTGGAGGAGGAGGACGACTTCATTAATTGTAAGAAAGACGCTATTATTATGATTATTATTTAGATTAGTAACTAATCGTTTCTTAGATGATGAGATTGATGTAGATCAATTCCTTCAGGAGGAGGTGGAAAAGATGGGTCTCCCTCAGGAGGAAGTGAGGATGAGAAGCAGGTGGAGGAGGAGGAGGACTTTATTAATTGTAAGACGGACGCTATTATTATGATTATTATTTAGATTGGTAACTAATCGTTTCTTAGATGATGAGATTGATGTAGATCAATTCCTTCGGGAGGAGGTGGAAAAGATGGGTCTCCCTCAGGAGGAAGTGAGGATGAGAAGCAGGTGGAGGAGGAGGACGACTTTATTAATTGTAAGAAAGACACTATTATTATGATTATTATTTAGATTAGTAACTAATCGTTTCTTAGATTACTTAAACGATTCAAAATCGTTTGGATCGGATGACAAGGAAAAGATTGGTCGGGAATTTAAAATTGCTTCAATTTGTACCAACATTGTGTTAAATTCCTCGTACGTGAGTTTAGTGTCGCCTAAAGCTCTAGAAAGATGGTATTTGACTTGTTTTACGCCCGCTTCCCAGAGACCTCCAAAGTGGAGGTCATCATCAGTAGCAAAATTTTGAATTTTGTTATAAGAGGTTAAAAAATTGGTCAAACGACATAACTCTCCTCGTGCACCAACAAAATTGGTGCCGTTATCTGAGTGAATGTGACTGGGTTTACCCCGTCGCGAGCAAAATCGCCTCAAAGTGGCTATGAAATTATCCGTAGTGAGGTCACTTACCAATTCAAGATACATTGCTTTGGTCGTAAAACAAACGAATAGACAAACGTGAGCTTTTATTAATTTACAGCCTGGACCCTTTTTGTTTTTGATTAAGATTGGGCCTGCATAATCCACTCCAGTGATCTTGAATGGGCAACAGAACAGTTATTCTTTGTGCTGGTAAATGTGCCATTTGTGGTATTATTTGTGTTGGCTTGAAACGGAAACATTTTATGCAGTTGCGTACAACCTTTTTTACGGCATTGATGCCCGAGGTTTGCCAATATTCTTGACGCACCGTTGCTAATTTAATCAAAATTTAATATTTAAAAATGTGGTTGAACTACATCCAGACAGCGAAGGAGTAGTGCGAGTGATCAGTGTTAAAACTAGTAAAGGTATTTTCAAACGTGCAGTGGTCAAAGTTTGCCCATTTCCAACTATTTTAGAAAAAAACTTTTATATTTTTTACAGATCAAACTCCATTTATGTAATCTTTTTTTTTTGAATCTATATTGTATTAAAATTTAAGTTTACACCATTCAATTTTGTTAGTTGTTCTTTGAACCCCAAGTGTTCAACGCGGGTAGTATGTTACGAATATTATACTTTACATTTTGCAGTGCGCAATTGCGCATGTTTAAACGAGACATGCGCTGTAAGAGAACGTGAGACCAGTGTGAATCGAGATACGCTCAAACATACAACCATTTTGTTAAACGACAATAAAAGTTACAAAAACTCCAGTCTATTATTATCACAATTAAAAATACAGTCCACTAAAGAAGAACAAAGCAACAAACCACATTTTGGTAACAGATATATTTATATGTAATTATTATTAAAAATGCACAGGGACAGAGTCACCTTGACCTTGAGAAAGGAGCGGAGTCACCTTGACCTTACTACCGGTTGGCTGCGTTTGGTTTGGATCAATTTTTAATTCAAGCGAAGAGGTCTAATAAACATGCACAGTCTGAAAAACGCGATAAAGATAGCAGCCATAAGAGAAGACGTCTTGAATAAGCAAGTTACAATTGTTTTATTGTGCTATGGACCATAAACTGCAATATTTTTTTTTTTATTAAAGTTGATTTTATATATAACCCAAAAGGGAGAAGAGATGTCGGTCGTCCAAGAAAGCGTTGGAGCGATCAATGAAGTCTGAACATGCAAACACTGCCTATACCTTTGAAGGAAGAAGAAAATTTTATTTTATAAAATTTTATTATTATTTATTACCTGTCCATACAAGTGGAATTGGTTTAAAATTTTTTTTCAAAAAGTTTGCTTCAAAAATACAAGCACAAGAACTGGGCAATTCCCCATCCACAAAGCCAATGGTAATTTTGGGCGGGGCAATCAGCTTTTCTGCATTATTTGAGTCTGTTTTGACGACTGCTGTCTGGTTTTCATCTTTGGAGTGCGACAGGGATTGAAGGTTTATGACTCCTTCAACTCCGCTGATGACTCTGAATCCCAGAACAACCTCATCGCTTGTTGCCGTCGGGTTGATGCCCCTTACGAGGGCGGACTTTGTCGGATTTTTTTTTTAGAAATTTGCACTAACTTTATTTTCCTTGACGGCCCTCCTTACCCCCTTCAGGAACTTGGTCGGTACGTCGCTTTTGTTCTAGATTATCATGATTGCGTTGTCCGCCTTTGTCAGCCTAGAACTTTTTCATGACAGAGACGACTTCGCTGCTCAGCTTAGTTAATTTGAGAAGTTTGATCATTTCCACATATTCAGTCTGGCTGAAGGCCTCTTTCAAGGTAACGATTTTGACAGGGTTTTCGTGTGCCTTTATCTTGGGGGTCCTAGATTGGGCTGAACTGGACCGCTTTCTTGTTTATTTTGGTTGCTGCCCTTCTCTGTTGTGGCTGGAGGGCAAAGTTCTCCTTCGTCGATGAACCTGTGACCACGGCAATCATCGGATCTGCGTACTCGGCGGAGGGTTCCATTATGAGGTCGCCTCTTGCCACCTGAGTGGATGCAACTTGTTCATTTTCTGCAGCTTTCTAATTTTCATGATGGGTCATCGCGCGTTTTCATTTTGATTTTCGGCAACTTCTGGCTCTCGCGTCTCCACCTCGATGGTTTGTGGTGGAGAGTTGGCTTCTAGGTTGCTCATTCCGCTTTCTCTCTTGTTTTCCCCATTTGATTTTTTAGAGGTCTGCGGTTTCTTCAGAATGGGGGGTGATAGAGAGTCCTCTCCTTGATAATCTTTGTGATTATCGTAGTCTCCTGCCGCATTTCGTTCTGTCCCTTTCGGAGCTCTTCTAGTTTTTCTTCTATGGTGTCGTCCTTTGCTCCCTGGGCTTCGGCGAGCTCTTGGACCACACCCATGAACTTCTTTGCTACTTCTGCTACTTGGTTCTCAGCATCGACTTTTGCCCCGTTTGCTGCGATAAAGTCGGCCATTTTATTTCCCGCTTTTCGGACTTCTACTGGGGTGCGAGGTTTCTTCAGGAGAGCCTCCCTCCATTCTGTTGCGAATTTCTTTGCTAGATCTGTATTGTTTGGCAGCTCTACTGCATTTGCCATTGCACTTTTGGGGTTTAACTTGCACCTTAATGTTTTAATTGATTGCAGTTTATGATTGAACTAAAACTACTTATCACTGATTGATGCTATTGTTTCCTATGAAGATATGGCGGAAAGAAGACGAAATGTAATTAGTGCGAGTACAGCATAGAAAATGTGTTCCTGTGCAAGAACGATTAGCGTTGACTCTGCCACTCTGCGTCTTTTAGCGACTGGAGATACTGTTTTTATCTTTATTGTATTCTATCTATTTGAAAATACTTTTAAATCAACGTATAAAAAGCGAAAATCATTCGTTTAGTGAACTAACCAAGAACCAAGTTAATTTTGTTGACGAATGACGAATTTAATATTTCTGCTTTAATAAATTTATTTTTTGTATGGGGTATTTTTTAATATTTACTTAAAATATAATTTCTTTTGTTAATTTTATCAACCACAACGTAGTACGAGATATGGCAGGTATTTTGTCAGTCATCAAAGCGTTGAAAACATGAATAAAAAATTAATGACTCGCACACGACTCTGTGCGCGCAAAATCTTGGTTAGATCCACAGCCCGCGGCTCGCCGTTTGTGCGTTGAAAACTACAATAAATTTTACGCGCAAAATTTGTTGTAAAGTTGCCTAACGTCTGTTAGTCACAACGAAATGACGAAAGGATTGTATGTGCGCACGATGCTGAATGTGGACCGGTATGTTGAATAGCATGGATCATATAGGCCGTGTTCGGTCTGGCACTTTTTTGCTTTGAAGCTCCGTCAACACATTCTGATAACTCGATTTGGGATTTTTCCACGCTTTCAAGCGCTTCTCTCATTTCAGAACTTCACGCGTTTTAAGCTTCCGTAATGGACGGAATTATAGCGTTTGCAAGCGCAGAACAGCTCCAATTGGAACTATCAAAAAATGTTCGACGGAGCTCCAAAGCGAAAAAAGCGCCAGACCGAACACGGCTACAATGATACGGAATGAAAATTTGCGCACAAGAAATTAAACATTTACGCGCACAGCTTTCGTCCGTGCACAAAGGGCAAGCGCGCACCCCTTTTTTTTGGCAAAATATCACACAGATTTTTTGAAATCGGGATTATTCATAATCTCAAGATTCAGAGAGAAAAGAAGTAGTTTCTCAATGCTGCAAAACTTTTTGTTGTTGGTTTCTTTCTTCTGTGATTTTCACTTTCAAAAATTCCAAAATCCACCCGCCCGATGTGCCGCCCACCCAAGTTCCGTACTGAAAATACCAACTCGACGCAACGTCTCGGAAGTTGTCGCTTCAGCATGTTTAGCCTCGCTTTCGGTATTAGTTATCTCGATCCACCTTTCGCTATTCTTTGCATAATAATTTACAACCATCTATTGAAAAATTAAACATGACATTCATTTATTATTTCCAGCAGAACAACTACCCTAAGCATTCGTCGTTTTTAGCTCAGGAATGGTTTTTGTACCATGTACCCAAGCAATTGAAAACCCTTTCCGAATCACCGAACCTTAACCCTATAAAATATTTTTGGTTTATATTATAGTAGAGCGCTAACTCGCTTTTATTTTCACTTTTGTGGGCATTTTGAGGTAAAAAGTAACAACCTATCCAAAAATGTTCCTCATGCTTCACACATTCGAAATCTAAAAATCGTCAAAAAGTCGTCCAATGCAAAAAGGCACACTTTGAAAGCGGGAAGTGGGGTAGGTCCACCGTGCAGATCTAGCATTATTTTGAGATTTTTACATCTCGGTTGAATTAAATTGTTTTTGACCTTATTAAGAGTCGAAAAAATATAAAAATTACATTGTGATAAGCTGGAAGAATCGGTCTATAAATTATTCTCGATAAATTTTTTTTGAGAAATACACAGTTTCGGCAGTAGCGTAGTGTAAATGGCAAAATACATGAAAATAATTAAAATGTTGTGGTTTTCATTTCGAATAAATTGAGTTCGAAAATTATTTCATCCATAACCGTTCATGCATTTGCAAAATTTTAAGTAATTTTTTCAAGTAGAAGGGCCCCAGAAAATCCATTGAAAAAATTCACACATATAATTGAGGTATCAAAGTTTATCGCCATGGGGCTAAATCAAAATTTTCAAATTGTGCCTTTTGCCATTGGACGACTTTTTGATGACTTGTAGATTTCGAATGTGTGCAGCATGAGGAACATTTTTGGATAGGTTGTCACTTTTTAACTCAATATGCCTACTAACTCCGTTTTTAAGCGACGTATTTGTGTCTGAGCACTCTATACTATTAGCCAAAAGTGAAAAATAGTGTCACGATTATTTCGTGACGGGATCTTTTATGCATTTTAGATTAAAACGGGCTCGAACTTTAACATAATTTATTTAAACATTTAGTAACGAATATTTACATATGCCTTACACTAATACTTAAAATGAATTCTTACATTATTAATTGGGGGTGAAATTTTCTTATGGGCACCATTATCAATTGGGGGTGAAGCCTTCTAACACATCGTAACTAACTTCTTAACTGAACCTCACACTTTCAACTCCCATACCCGACTGCTTGACCTCCGTTAAATTACCCTTCAAGAAAACTTGGAAACTTTTCCATCAACTCTATTTTTCACTATGTAATCATTTCCGGTGTATTGCTTTTTATTCGTAATGTCAATTTTGCTATAATTGCTTAGGCGAGTCGCGTATTGATATTTTTATTTTATTATAAATGTGACAATAGTCATTGCAGTATTAAAAGAGAATTCAAATCAAAATTTTTAGAAAAATGGCAGAAAATTTCACAGCGAATTCTATGCTAAAATGATTACAAGCGGTTCTGCAATCCGATGGATACCCTAAAAAATATTTACATAAAATTGTGTATATTTTTACATAAAAACTGCAGTGTGTGCTCACTTTTGTGACATAATATAATAGTATATTATGTAGGTGATTTTTGAATAATCGTTTTATAATTGGTAAGATGAGACAAATTTTTAAACTATTTTTGCGTATAATACTTCAATAAGGTTTGTAGAAATTAATTATCAACAAATTACATTACAAAATATATATGCACTTATTATGTGATTTACTAATAAGAATGTATGCTCACTTTTGTGAGTCACTGTATATTAACCTTCAGATTCATTTCTACTATTTAAAAATTGCAAATAAACTTATTTCAGTTAGTTATTAAAGTTCTTAGTAATTAAGGTTTTGTAATATACTACAGAAATGCCAATTTTGTACTGATAAGTTGTTGAAAGTTGAAATATTTTAAAATATAATGTAAAAAATAAAAAACCGTCAGTATTTGTTTTGTCAACTATAAAAAAAATCCGAAAAGGACGGATTATATGTTAGGTTTTATTTTCAATAAGTTGCTTCGCTTCGTTAATAGTTTAAAATTCGGTTTACACCTAAAATTTTAATGCAAACAATTGCATTTTAAACTGTAATTTTATGTGTAAATCGAAATCGACAGATTTTGACGATCCGAAAAATAACGTTTTGAGTTAGTGAATAGGGGTGTTATATTTGCTTGTTAATATTTTCTTCTTCATTAGCTAACCGTAAAATCAATAAATCCTATCATATTTATATACTAGATAGCAATTTCGAAAAGTACAACATAAATATTTATGAACTGGTATTAATTTCAAGGTTAACTGCTTATAATTCAGAGAAATCGCAGGTGCGCTGGACTTGTCGATAGATCTGTGATCCAGAAGCTTTGCGACTACCACCATGAACACAACGAGAAAAAAACTCGATCTTGTATCGATTAGTGACAAGTTAACGATCGACCGAACAATCTCGTGTGGATTTGTAAGTTACCTAATCCGAATTTTTACTCTTCTCGATCGATCGAAAACAAGAGTTAGTGAATAGGGCATAAGGTAAGTGCACCAATCTATATTTGTTTTATATTCTCATATCCAACGTTAGATTCAGATTTTCTATTCTACAGTGAACCAACTACATAATGTACATAAATCATGTATGCATGTAGTATGATAATAATTGTCGGTTTGGGTATTTTATTCTTCTGAGATTCCAGAATTTAGCTCAATCAAAACTGCTTCAATTGGTTTACATTATTTATTAAATTCCACATGTAGACTGCGTGCAAAAGCTCAAAAGTTATACAATGCGCGAAGGGCGAAATACATACATATAAATGTTACGTGAAAACATTAGCTTGGCGCGAAAATTTAAAAAATGTGAATAAAAAAAGACGTAATTACTCGTTCTTGAAAATTAATATGAAAAAAATATCACTAGGCATGTAATTTAATAAAAAAGTTATTGTTATTTATTTTATTTTGAAAGTAAACGAAAGTAAACATGCAACGAATGTTTTCTAGTTGGGCTTTTTAGTGTTTGGACGTGTTTTCGTTAATACGCTGATAACAGTATAACTTTTGACCTTTCGCATCTACTCTACATTCGTTCCCACTTCGAAGGCTCTTGCCCCGACTCCAGCTAAACTACTTCTCTCAAATCATACGTGTGTAGTTGACAATGTTCAATTTGCCCAATCAGCATATCTTCGTACATTGCCACTAAACGCGTGTAAACTATAAAAAGTTCGAAGTGCATTTCTGCAATCTTGCACGTTGATGCAATCACGTTGCACGTTCCTAAATCTTAGCCGCGTCGTACACTGAACTTTTTATTGGTTTTATATTATATTACATCTACCCACTTGAGAAAAAAAAATTTTTATATTACCAAATTAAAAATTTTTTTCATCGATTATTACATAAAATTTATTTATTTTTTTTTCTAACTATATTTAAATCTAAAAAATTGAATTAAGTAATAATTAAAATTGTTTAATAGTACAAGTATATTTTTGTAAGCAATTTATTATTAAAATCCTTAATTATTGCATAATAATGAAACTTAATTATAGAATTCACATACATATTTGTCGACAAATTTGCTTGATTATTATTAATTATTTATGATGATACAGTTTTACCCTATTTTTATGTACATTAACTAACTTATTTTCTATCTTAATTGTAACATTTGGGGAATCGATTTTTACAATTTCGTAAGGACCTTTGTAAATTTCCTGTATTTTGTTACCTGAATTGTTTCGTAACATTATTTGATCGCCTATTTTGTAATTTATGAAATTATTAACCCTTTGGTCGTAGTATTCTTTTCTTTTCATTTTAGACTTTATAAGATTATTTTGCGCGTCTTTACATGCTTGTTGAAGACGGTATTTTAATTCGATCGGGTAATTTTCGAAATTGTACATAGGATCGTTTGAATTTGTCAAATTTGAAGGTAGTTTACAAATTTTTCCGAAAACAAGCTCGTATGGTGTGTAAAGTGTTTCGGTATGTACCGTTGTATTATAAGAAAAACACCAAAATGGGACCCACAAGCTCCATGCTTCTGGATACTTTGACATTTGCATCCTTAAATATAGGTACACCTAAGTGCTTATGCGAGTTTTGGAGTGATCCTAATGTTTCGTGATGATAAGCTGTCGAATTTAATTTATTTATGTTTAATAATTTACAGACCTCGCTAAATACTTCTGCCAAAAATTCAGTTCCTTTGTCGGTCACGATTTCACCGGGAACACCGAATCTTAGGATGAAGTTCTCCACGAATGATTTTGCAACTGTAATTGATTCTTTATTTTTTAATGGGTAACTTTCGACAAACTTGCTTAGTTCGCATTGAATTGTTAGTATGTATTTGTTACCTTCTGTATCTTCCTCTAAAGGACCTACAAGATCTAAATAATTTTTTCAAAAGCTGACGATGCTGTCGTCGTGATTGTCATGGGTTCAATGTTTGGTTTCGAGTATTTGTACCTTTGGCAGTCATCGCAGTGCCTTACAAAATCTTCAACGTCTTTGTGCATATCGTATTAGTCCAAAAATAGTGTTTTTTAATGTTATTATACATTCTGTTTATACCGGCATGAGCCCCTGTATTAAGAGTATGAAAGTCGTTTAAGACCAGTTGTCTGACTTCCAAATTGTCAATAACGTTAATCCCTTTTATTAGAGATATGTTTACACCTACACTTTTAAATTCTTTTATTTTCTTTAAAATATCGTTTAATGACGTTTCATTGTTGTGATTACCTTTATTATTTTTAATAATTATTAATTCGCGAATCGCATTATTTATACAAAATTCTTTAATTTCAAGAACTCCTTTCGTTCTATTTAATAGTGACGTAAGTCGAGTATCTTGATTATAATAAATTACTAGTAATGTTTTGTTAAATATTAAATTATTGCTTATGATATCATAATTATTATTATTATTGTTCCTCAAAGCTTCGAATTCATTTTTGCTTATTAATCGTAATTCTGTTCCATCTTTTGGTCTTTTTAATAATTCTACAATTCCCGGGTGGCCAATCCCTTGTTGTAAATTATTATTTTTCTGGAGATTTGCGTCCAGTTTCTTCTGTTGTCCTCGCGTGATGACATTTAGGTATTTCGCTTACGTTTACGTTCATATTTTTAAACGTTTCTGACTCAATTTCAACTCTTGAAAGTGCGTCCGCTGTAACATTTTCTATTCCTTTGACGTATTTTACTGTGAAGTCATACTCCTCAATAATTAGTCTAAATTTTGTTAGTCTGCTGGATGGGTTTATCATCCCGAACAGATATACCAGTGGTTTATGGTCTGTCAATATGACAAATTTTCTACCAAATAGATATGGTCTAAAATGCTTTACAGCCCATACTATGGCTAGTAATTCTTTCTCAATTGTGCAGTAGCTTTTTTCTGCTTTGTTTAAAGTTCGACTTGCATATGCGATTGGTGAGTCATCGCCGTTGGACAGAATTGCGCCGATTGCAGTTCCTGATGCGTCTGTCCCAGATAACACTTACTAGCACCAACAGAACTATTATGCATACTATTACAAATAATATGTCTTTTGCCGAAAAAGATTTTTCATGTTCATTAGTTTGTCCACCACTGTTACCTGCTTGCGCAATCACTACCTCTTCCTGCTTGGTTTGTGTTGTACCCATTTTTATTTCTTTTGTGTAAATTTAAATTCCAATCGATAATCGTATACATTCCAAAATTTTTTTTTGTTTAACTGACAAAGATTGCCATACGATGATCGTAAATCCAATTGTCGGCAGTTTGACTGGCAAGGATCGCCATATGATAATTGTCGGTTTGAGTATTTTTATTCTTCTGAGATTCCAGAATTTAGCCCAATCAAAACTGCTTCAATTGGTTTACATTATTTATTAAATTCCACATGTACATTCGTTCCCACTTCGAAGGCTCTTGCCCCGACTCCAGCTAAACTACTTCTCTCAAATCATACGTGTGTAGTTGACAATGTTCGATTTGCCCAATCAGCATATCTTCGTACATTGCCACTAAACGCGTGTAAACTATAAAAAGTTCGAAGTGCATTTCTGCAATCTTGCACGTTGATGCAATCACGTTGCACGTTCCTAAATCTTAGGCGCGTCGTACACTGAACTTTTTATTGGTTTTATATTATATTACAGTAGTATATGAAATTTGGCTTTATTTATGATCTTATTTATAGCAAAAAATTTTTAATGCTGGACTTAAAAATAATAAACTTCAAGTTAGTTGTTACAAAGGGGTACAAGATTTTTATACATAGGGATTATTCGACAAAAGCTAATTACAAAAACAAAACAAAAACACAACTTTACATACTTCGCTTCACCAAAAAAATTGCCGAAATTTTGGAAATTGAAATCTGTCAGGCTGAAAATGTTTATGTAAATTTACCCCGGAAGGTTAGATGTGGTTTTTGTACAGCCAAAAATGTAGAACATTAAGCTGCATACGTGTGAAAAATTTCAGACTCCTCTTCGGGGTCTGGGGGTACATTTATTGCGATTCCAAGATAAGAATAAAAAAAATCCCTGTGTGCTTGATGATAAGTATTGCCCAAAAAATGTAGAATATTAAGCCGCATACGTATAAACAATTTCAGACAACTCCTCAAGGGTCTCGAGCGTAGATTTTCCAGTGTAAGATAAGAATTAAAAAAAAACCTGTGTGCTTGATTCTAAGTATTGCTAAAAATTTGTAGAATATTAAGCCGCATACGTGTAAAAAATTTCTGACCCCTCCTCAAGGGCTTGGAGGTAGAGTTGCCATTCAAGATAAGAATTTTAAAAAAATCCCGGCGTGCTTGATTCTAAGTATAGCCACAGCCAAAAAATGTAGACTATTAAGCTGCACACATGTAAAAATGGGGTAGATTTGTGACTCCAAGATAAGAATTTAAAAAGAGTCCCGGTGTGCTTGATTCTAAGTACGAGTATAGCCAAAAAATGTAGAATATTAAGCCGCATACGTGTACAAGATTTGCCAGTCCAAGATATGAATTAAAAACAAAGCCCCGGTTTGTTTGATTCTAAGTATAGCCAAAAATATAGAATGTTAAACCGCATAAATAGAAAAACATGTTTCCAGCCCCCCCCCTCCTAAAATGAATTTTAGATTGCAAATATTTTTCCAGAGCAACAAATTAGCAAAAAGGTCTGGTGGAGTACTTTTATAGGGTCACTGCTTTCGGATTAGCACCCCAACTCACAACTAATTTGCGCGAAGTGCAACAAACTCTCCATACATTGTTTTTGCTGAAGTCTTGGTTGCAGCTTAATACTACTCCAATCTGAACCACAATATTCTTAAAAAATTTTTCGTTTGTGCAGGAGCAAATTTATAGCTCTTACAACTTTCTGGAATTATCAAAGTTTCCAAATTTCTTGGAACTGAACAACATTATCTGATAGCATCCTTATTAGGCATTCAGTCTTCTACAGCTGGTCCAGTATTTTTTAAAACCGTGTTTTTGATGTGAGCTCGAGTTTCTACAATTAAGCGAGATTATTATGAAACCGTGGGATTAAATTAAGAATTTTACTCTACGAGAGCATGAGGAGAAGATCATGAGAAACACCAGTTTCACGCTTTCCGTTACTTTATAACGTTATAAAATTTATTTTATGTGTCAAATACTACTGCACAACAAACTCAAGTAGCTGGATCACAAGCAGGCGATATGGAGGAACTCAAACAGATGATGAAACAACTAATGGGGCAAATGAGCACTATGCTCAACCTGCTAACAACGGTAGTCAATAAATTGGTTTAATGACTATACAGTACAAAATTGCTGTATGGAATGCCAATGGCCTCAGTCAACACATTCAAGAAGTTAAAACATTCATCACAAACCAACACATCGATATCATGCTAATATCTGAGACTCATTTTACTAACAAAAGCTACTTGAAAATCCCAAAATACAAAATTTATGACACTAAACATCCCAACGGAAAAGCCCATGGTGGCACTGCAGTAATAATCCGAGAAGACATAAAACATCACGAAATGGAAAAATACAAACAAGAACACCTACAGGCTACCAATATTACAATAGAAGAAAAAATAGGACCCCTCACAATCTCGGCTATCTACTGTCCGCCAAAGTATAATAATAAAAAAGAACATTTTGATCATTTTTTCAAAACGCTAGGAAATAGATTCATAGCCGGCGGCGACTATAATGCCAAGCATCATACATGGGGATCTAGGTTAACAATGTCGTAAGGTAGAGAGCTGAATAAATCAATGCAAGCTAATAACTTAAAATGCGTATCAACTGGTGAACCAACATATTGGCCTACCGATAGGCAAAAAACACCAGATGTAATCGATTTCTGCATTACAAAAGGCATTGACGTTAAAAAAATAAAAGCCGAATCCTGCCTAGACCTCTCGTCTGACCACTCGCCTATAATTGTCAACGTATTTTCAAGAATATTAAATAAAGAAAAACAACCCACTCTGTACAGCAGAAAAACCGATTGGAGTATCTTCAGAGATAAATTGGATCAACTCGTATCACTTAACATCTCTCTAAAATCCGAAGAAGATATAGAAGAAGCAGTAAACAAACTGACAACCAACATACAACAAGCTGCATGGTATGCAACTCCAGATGCAAAAGAAGGGGAAATAAAAGAAGATACACTATCCACAATAAAACAAAAAATAATTGAAAAGCGAGTACTCCGTAAGCGGTGGCAACAAACTAGATACCCAGGTGATAAAACCAAACTAAATAAATGCACAAAAGAACTGCAAGAAATGTTAATGGATAACAAAAATCAAGGAATCAAAAAATATTTGGAAAGCCTGAGTGCTTCGGAAGCCTCTGACTACTCCCTATGGAAGGCAACAAAGAAGCTATGTCGACCACAACAAACAATACCCCCAATCAGAAACGAAAATAACCAGTGGGCAAGAAACGATAAAGAAAAAGCTAGTGCGTTTGGAATGTACCTGGCTAACACATTTCAACCATTTCCACCTATGGCTACAGAAGAGGAAGAAAGAGAAGTACAAGAATACCTCAGTGCTCCATTCCAAATTGACCTTCTCATACAAAAATTTAAAGTTAAAGAAATAAGAAGGATAATCTTGTATGAAATAAATCCAAAAAAGGCTCCCGGATATGATTTGATCACAGGAAAAGTGCTACAAGAGGTAAGCAAAAAATGTCTAACAGCCATTAATCAAATTTTCAATGCCATTATCAGATCAAGTCACTTCCCAAACCAATGGAAGGTTGCACAAATTGTTATGATACCCAAACCTGGGAAAAAACTAGATGACATAAAATCCTACAGACCAATCAGTTTGCTCCCGGTGCTCTCCAAGGTTTTTGAAAAATTATTGCTTAAACACCTAAAGCCCATAATCGATAACCGCAAATTAATACCCAATCACCAATTTGGATTTCGCAACTCCCATGGAACTATTGAACAGATACACAGGGTAGTCAAGAAAATAAACGGAGATCTCGATGGTAAGAGATATTGCTCGGCGGCATTTCTGGATGTTAGTCAGGCATTTGACAAGGTGTGGCACGATGGGCTGCTGTACAAAATAAAAAAAAACCTCCCATATCATTACTTTCAAATTATCAAATCCTACATATCCTGCAGGCATTTCCTAATCAAACATAATAATGAACACACCGACCTATACCCTATAAAATCAGGAGTTCCCCAGGGTAGCGTATTGGGCCCCGTCTTATACATCTTGTACACGTCAGACCTTCCTCAAACTGGGTCAACTACCATCGCAACCTTCGCCGATGACACTGCCATACTAGCGTCGCATACAAATCCAATAACAGCATCAGAAAACCTCCAACTAAGTCTGAACGGTATACAGAATTGGCTTAAAAAATGGCGAATCAAAGCCAATGAAACGAAATCGAACCACGTGACGTTTACAATGAAAAGAGGAACCTGTCCACCAGTAAAACTAAACAACTGCCAGTTGCCACAAGCAGAAGACGCCACGTACCTGGGTATGCATCTCGATAGGCGATTGACCTGGCGCAAACACATCTTTACCAAACGAAAACAGCTTGGACTGAAATTGAGCAGGATGTACTGGATCATTGGCAGAAAGTCACAACTCTCTTATGACAACAAAATACTCTTATATAAGTCAATACTGAAACCAGTTTGGACTTATGGTATCCAACTATGGGGAACGGCCGCCAATTCCAATATTGAAATCCTGCAGCGGTTCCAGAACAAGGTACTACGAGTTATTGTTGATGCACCCCGGTACATGCCAAACAGCGTCATCCAAAATGACTTCCCAATGCCTTCCATTAGGGAAGAAATCAAGAGGTTCAGTGAAAACTATCGTGAGAGACTTAAAGTGCACCCCAATGTGACAGCCAAACAATTGCTTGTTCGAAGTGATGAAGTGCGTCGACTCAAAAGGTTCATACCAGCTGATCTGACCAACAGATTCAACTAAATAAATAATTATGTCTATAATCATACAGGTTTTAATGTAATAAATGCAAGGTGTTCACTGGAACACTTTGTACATGTATTTATGATTTTTTCAACTGAAAGCTTGTAATCTTGTAGATTGATTGCTAAATATATTGAGTTAAAAAAAAAAAATGTGTGATCGTAATTATTGAACCTTATTATTATCAATCCAACCACAAGACCCACAAATTAGTCATACCACCAATTAATAATTTTTTGTTAATAAACACTTCTTTAATTTTTATTGTCCCCTCCTAATATTTACATACTAATTAAATACACAGCTATTTAAATAAAAATGTTGGCAAAACATTAATTTTTATGTTTTGGTTTCAGCTATCAACTTTTGAAGAAAATTCGATTCCTTAAAGCAAAATGGATAGTACTATTATAAAAGAAGAAAGCAGTGATTGCAATAATTTATATACCGATTTATTGAACGAATTGTCGCAAGTGTGTAACAACGGCAACGATTCTGAAACGTTTTTAATCGATTCATTCCCTTTAGCAATCGATAGAATGCAATTTTTCAGGGCTTTTGGAAAACTCGTCGATGGTGGCTTAATTCATTTGACAAATCAAAAAGCTCTAATTGATAATAGTGACCCGGATAACTTGAAGAGTTACACATATAATGGTTTTATGTTGCAAGGTTTTGGTATAGACTGCCATGAATACAGCGTTCGTTACAAAGACACCTACGGCAGTGAAATCGAACAGTTCCATATTGCACTAGAAAAATTAAGTAATTATAATTTTGAAGAAATTCAAGGTAACTCAAAGGTGATTGTTTTTGACGAATATCCAAAAGCTCCTGCGTGGCTTTTGGTGATGATATATTTTACATGTAAAAGGTACAAATTGCATTTAATATTTGTCGGTGACAAATATGAACTAAAAAATTTTGAAACCAATTTTAGTCATAGTAGAACCCAAAATTCTTATTATTTACTGACGATTTTAGCAGATAGACAGCTAACATTTCCAAAAGCTGGAATAACCGCCGATGAAACTTATTCCAAAAATTTTGAGGAATTTGTTGAGTTACTTGAAAAAAAGGGTACTCATGATAATGTAAACCTTACTTTCGATTTATTATATTTTCTGTATTCAAAGTTCGAAAATAAATTTTATAATGCTGATGAGTTTAGGAGCGAAACGATCTTTATGGCCCAGTATCATAAATCTTCAACAGCTCGGTTATTGAAGTACAATGATCACTTGATTTCAAAACCAATATATCGTGATGTACTATATAAAGCTCATTTTTGGAATAACGAAAACGTTGAACTAATCGCTAGCAGCGAAGAATTTCTTCCATATCTAATTTTAGTGCCGGGAGACAAATATATTTACACTAAACGTACAGAAACAGAATGCGTTAAAAAATTAGTCGTCTTATTAGATATTAATGCAAAAGAACATTGTTTATCAATTCAAGACGATAATAATATTGAATTTAAAATATACCGAGAAATGATGACTGGGTATGAAATACACCCCAACTTGAAAAAAGTTCTAAGCAGAACACATAAGAATATTGATAAACTATATCAATATCCTCTGAAACCCTATAATGTTTCTACGTATCATGCGGTGCAATGCTTAACAGTGCCAATACTAAATGTTGAATTAAATTTAGATGGAGCATCCGCCAATTCAGCATATGTTGCTTTATCGCGGATAAACTCAGAGAATCAAATTTCAAAAATACATAGTACACATTTAGATGACTTAGAGATCACTAAACATTTTAAAGGAAAGAATTCCAAGTTGGAGTATTATTATAAAACATCGGTTCGGCCGGTCTTGGAAGAGTTGAAGGAAGAAGAATTTATAGAGGTAGATACTATTTCAGAATTTGAGAGTAGTTGGAAACCTAAAATAAAAATCAAAACATCAAAATATAAAGAAGCAAAACCAGGACATCCCGAAGATACCACATTAATATCCGTTACCAGATTTGGTAAATATTTGTTTGATTTGACAAATACTGTAGATATTAGTTTCGAAGATTTAAAACGAAAGTATACAGACTGGAAAATGGAAATAAACAAAAAAATAAAGGATGAAACAGATCTGGAAGATACTACCGACTCCGACTCCGAATCCGACAGCGAAGCAAGAAGTAGTAAAAAATTAAAAACATAAAAATTATATTATTGTAGGCTATTTGTTGTAAGAATGCTTGTAAGGGTTTGATACTAGGCCGCACAACCGAGACTATCACATTCTTGTGATTCTTGAGAGTCCCCATTAAAACAACTTTCCGTTTTTCAGAATCCAAATCAATATTCATATTGCCATGTTATTTTTCAAAAATTTAAGTTTTTAATTTTAAGTATGTATGTACAAATAATTATTTTTATTTAAAGAAAGGTTGTTTTGGTTGTGCTGAATTATGTGTTTTTGTAACCCCCGCTAAATTTTAGTTTTAGTTTTAAAAAGTAACAATAGATGTCACAATAATTTGTATACGTTTAAATTTTAAAGTTCGAAAAAGTTACGCGTGAAGTGTGAGGTACGAGACTTCTAGCCGCGTCTCACTCAGAGAAGCACTGCTAATAATAATCTTTTCGAAATAATAAACCATTATAAATTGCTCGATTACGTTAAGAACAAATAAAGGGAAAATCAGAAAAATTGGAAAACGCCAACGTTACCCCATCTGGAAGACGGCTGAGCGAAGCAAAATTAGCAAACAATTAGAAAACTTAATAATTTTTAACAGAATTGGAAGAAATATGATAAACGCACCTGGAAGGTGCCAAATTTTTAATTTAAAAACATGTTTGAATTATTGTGTGACATTTATAAAGATCGCATTTAATCTAAATATATAAAAGGGAAGATCTGCGTGCTTGCTTGCGTGCGTGTTCGCTATACGTTCCTAGACCCTTGGACCGATCTCAACCAAATTTTGCACAGTTATTTTGTAGCTCCAGGCGCAACTATTCTCTATATAAACGCAACTATATAAAAAAGTTATTCGCTTTTTTCGAAAATCAAATCACAAGTTTGAGAAATCTAAATATATAAAAGGGAAGATCTGCGTGCTTGCTTGCGTGCGTGTTCACCATTTTTAATTTATAAATTTTACATAGTGAAAAGTAAGCAATCCAAATTATTGTTTTTTTTGCGGTGCCAGTTTATAAATGTATTGAAGGGTGTTTAGGGATAATAATGCAATATGGCGAATTTATAGCAATATATAATAATTGTTAATAAAAAGAACTCTAAAGGAATTTGTTTAATTTATTGAAATTTACACTTGCACAAAAAAGTATAGCAGAATCCCCATAGTTTATCTACTTGAGCTTCATTTATCGGTACTTTTACACAAAGGAAGTCGGATATTACGGAAAGAAAGAAGTATATTGAATGCGTAAAATTTCGGAAAAATTGAAGTTAAAAAAATTTACTCAAAGAAACTCGAAGATAGAAATGCACGGCACCGTCAAAATGAACACCCAACACAAATTACAAACCAATTAAGAGATTTCTGTAAGAAAACGCCGTTTACAGAATTCGATTTACACGGTCGCGTTGCGTTACGCAAGCCTTTGTTATGTCATCGTCTTTTTAATAAACAAAAACATTATCAGTTGACCACATTATATAAAGATTAATCAAACTTGAAATGTTCGATAAGAAATGTAAAACTTTTATGCGACGTTAAAAAAATGAAGAAATGCTCCCTCGATGTATTGTCCCCACTGTGAAGCATGGGACCGGTTCCATTCTTTTGTGGGATTGATTTTCTTTCACTGGTACCGGAGATTTTGGTAATATTGATGACATTATGAAAAAATAAAATTATGTGGAAATTTTGATGGTATAACCATTATAACCTTATGATGAATACTCCATGTGCCTGAAGACAGCCACAGAAACAGAATCAGATTTATGAGTTTTACAGTGGACCAGACAAGTAACCTTATTAATTGTAAAAGATCATAATATGAAAAGAATTAACGTTTTAAATCAAACTTTCAAGTTTCTATGCATCCCTAACGTTTATACTGTTGTGACCCGTATTTGAATAAAGAGAGAAATTTAATAAAAGCCCAGTACAAAGGCAACACAATTTGGAGAGGTTCGAATTGTTCCAAATTGTTTAAATTAGTTATTGTTCAAGTTCATTTGGTTATATGTTTAATTTTAAGGCATGTAGGTTAAGACTGTGCAACCGTTTACCGGAAAATAAAGACGTAGGCTATAAACTGGCAAGAAAAACAAGCAGGAAAAAGAAGGATGTCCGAAAAGGAACAAAAACAAAACAAAAAAGTGAATTGGTATCCAGGGATAATATGAGGATGGAGTAGTTAGTTACAAATGATCAAACATCCAGAGTAGATGTGTCGTGTCGCGCTTTGAATATCGTTGAATATTGTTGAAGTTTTGGGAATCGACGTGTCGTGTCGCGAATTATACAAGTGTGACGAGTAATAGTAACGATTAATTGCGGAAATACGGGCCTATATTGGCTATCCAGGATGGAAGGTGAATTGAGCAGGAAAATTAATTAATTCAGAATTAATTTGAGAGATATTACTACATACCATCCAAAGGTATAGTTACGTGTGTGTCTTACGAGGAGACCGCACATATAGAGCAGCATTTGGACTGGAATTGTGATAGGCCAGGAGCTTACCAAGAAAAGGCGATCAAATTGGACCAGGTGATTACCAGTACAGTGTGTTGTGCAACGACAGCCACGTCTTGTCAAGAAAAATATAACAAGGTTAGCATAGTTCGTTTTTTAATTTTAAGTTTGCATTTGATTTGTTTGATGAGTTCTGTTGATTGTTATTTGTTCCATTTTCATTTATGTGTTGTTGTTTAATAAATCTGTTAGCTGAACCAAATTGTGTTTCTTTTGTGCTGATGCTAATTAAGAGTTGCTGACGTGAGATACGTAAGATAATAAAAAACATCCTGAGATTAAGAGCTTTGCTAAGGTAGGTGCACAAAGTTGTTTGTTCTTCGTCACCCAGAGCTATTAGGGGGACAAAGGATACAACAAAAGTGGCACACCAACGAAAGGGGCTCGAATACGCACGTGAAGCAACGAATATTAAACCAAAAGCACAGCCAAAAGAAAGAAATAAACAAGCAGAATGAATACGCGCAGTAGAATTGTGAATGCAGGTGGGGACAGAATGAACGATAACATAAGTGAAGATGAAAGCGTAGAGGGAGAGGTAGAAAGAGCAGAGGTACCGGAAATTCCAGTACAGGAGGATGCAATGGAAAGATTCATGAGGATGATCATAGAAGACAATGCTAAAAGGGAAGAAAGAATGAGTGAAAAATTAAGGGAAGATAATATTAAGCGGGATGCAAAATTGAGTGAAAGTATAAATAAAAAGCAGGATGAAAATTTTTCACAAATCAATATAAAATTTGACAGCCAAGATGCTAATTTTGCACAGATGAATTTAAAATTTGATACAAAGTTCACCGAAATGAAAGAGAATTTTGACAGAATAAATGAGAAAGTGGATACCAAGATTGACGAGGTGTTAAACACGCTCGACAGTCGGGTGAAGGAATGTAGAGGAGAGAATGAGAAAAAAGTAAATAGTCTAGAAAAGGGGGTAAATAAACGGTTTGATCTTGTGAATGTCAAAATGACAGATCTAGAAGTAAGAGTAACCGACGGCATCATGACAAATGAGAATGCGTTGTTATCCATGCGTGCGGAGGTGAATGTTATAAGAGAAACTGGAACAGAGAAATCGCTGGGGGACTTAGTGGAGGTTTTAAAAAACCAAAGCTATCGAGACGGTGATATGGATAAATATACGAAATTTTATGGGGACAATAAAATAAACCCAAAAATATTTGTTAAAAATTTAGGCAATAATCTGACTAAGATAAAAGATGAGGTACGGAAAAAGAATATTATACGGGCAACATTGAAAGGAGAAACAGAAGTTTGGTTTAGCATGGTCGAGGAAAAGATAAACAGTTTCGACGATTTCAAAACCCTATTTTTAAGAAAGTACTGGGGGGACGTTGAACAGAATAAGGTCAAGGAGAAGGTAAATGGGGGAAAATACCGAGGACATGGTACGACCCGAGAAAATTACGCGGTAAGAATCATAAACCAAGCTCTGCAGGTGGAGCCGAAGTATGACGAGATACTGTTAGTTAGGGCAATGGGGGGACATTTTGAGAAGGAGTTAAAAGCGAGAATCGGTATTGAAAAGGTCGAAACCATAGAGGGTTTCCTCGATCTTTTGAAAAGATTCGATGAGAGCGTAGAATTTAAGTGGGAGGAGGCGCGACCAGGTCCGGTACCACATGTACGACGAGAAGAACGCGACTGGAATCCACCACGACAAGAGACGCAAGATGCACGAGCTGGAGGAGGCGAACGACCACGAAATGGGTACAATCAACAGCGAAGGGGGGCATACCATAATAATGGCTACCGGTACCAAGATCGGCGAGGATGGAATCAACGAGATCAACAAGAGGGGCAACCGGAAAACGACAAGACCAACAAAAACATAAACAGGATTGAGGTCGACAACACGAACAGACCAACGGCCACAACGCGAGCCATGGTACATACAAGTTCGGGGTCAAATTTTCCGTAGACGGCAAGCAAATTGAAGGGGGCAACACCTATGTACACCCAAGGGAGTACATAAGTGAGGGTTTGCAGGACGATGCAAATGCCGAAAGCGAGGTTTGTTTGCCATACATTAGCATAAGTTTTAACGGGATAAAATTAATAGCTTTAGTAGATACCGGCGCGGAGGTATCCGTCATAAACGAAAATATTATTCGGACAAATGCAGATATATTTAAAAGGGGTTTACTTCCGATACGGAGTATAAATTTAATCGCTGCCAATAATAAAAAGATGATTAGCCTAAATCAGATGGTAATCGGAAAAATTATTATTGGGAAAAGCGAAAGAACAGACGGGTTTGTGATCATGCCAAATTTGAAAAGTCAATGTTTGTTGGGGATAGATCTGTTACATCGTTTCAAAATGACCATCGACATGGAGCACCAACACATCTCTATTAACGGGGAGACTATCGAATGGGGGCAAGAACAATCATTTTTAGGCCAAAGTTTGAAAAATAATAATTTAAAATGTCACGAACCATTTGAAAGCGAATGGGGGCAAGAAAAATCCAATTTAGATCCAAGTTTGAAAAATATTAATACTTTAAAAGTCAACAATTTAAAAACAAATGTCAACGTCAAGTTTGAAATAAATTGTCATGAAAATTTTAAAGATGCAATTACCAAAATATTAAACCAGCACACAATACTGTTTAATGAACAGGTAACGGTAGCAAAGGGGTATGAACACAAGTTGTGTGTAGAGAATGAAGCATCATTCAGTTGTAAGACTTATTCAATTCCACACAAATACAAAACCGAAGTTTGGAAACAGGTAGATCAGATGGAAAGTGATGGTATCATAAAAAGGGCGAGTACAGCTTTTATAAACCCGTTAGTCGTAGTAAAAAAGGCCGATGGTAAAATTAGATTATGTTTAGATGCAAGGAAGCTGAATAGTTTAACGAAACCCCAATTTGAACAACCAGAGAACATCAACAGTTTATTCGGAAAAATTGGGAATAAAAGTGTATTTACAAAATTAGATCTCAAAAATTCTTTTTGGTTAATCCCATTAGAACAATATTCACGGAAATACACAGGGTTTAGCATCGACGGGGTTACTTTTATCTTTAACGTAGTACCGTTTGGTCTTAACACCTCGAGTTCGGCACTTTGCCGCGTCATGCAAACAGTTCTTAGAAAGCACGAAAATTATCTTGTTCACTACATTGATGACATGTTGATTTTTTCGAACAACCAAGAAGAGCATCTTCAGCAAATTGAAGCAGTTTTAAGTACGTTGGAAGAGACAGGATTAAAATTAAATATTGCAAAATGTCAGTTCATGTTACAAGAAGTCAAATTTTTAGGTTTCAAGGTTGATAGGATCGGAATTTCAGTTGACAAAGACCGATTGGAAGAAGTGAAAAATTATCCACGACCAAGAAATTTACGCACGCTAAGAGGTTTTCTAGGTGTTATGAATTATTATAAAAAATTTCTTCCAAATTATTCACACAAAACATTGGGTTTATTAACATTATTAAAGAAGGGAATACGGTGGAAATGGGAAACCAGTCATGAAGACAGTTTTAACGATTTAAAAAACACCTTTTATCAAAACTTATCTTTAATTCATCCTGATTTTAACTCACAATTCATTTTGCGAACGGACGCCAGTGACTTTGCGGTCAGTGCGGTTCTCATTCAAATTAAAGAGGGCGAAGAAGTCCCAATTCATTTCACATCGCGAATTTTAAGGGGGGCAGAAATAAAGTACACGATTTCGGAAAAGGAAATGCTCGCAATAGTATTTGCTTTAAATAAATTAAAATTTTATTTAGCGGGGAACAAATTTTTAATTGAAACAGACCACTCAGCATTAACATTCATGATGAGGACTAACTTCAGCAACCAAAGAGTCTATCGTTGGTCACTGTTAATTCAGGAATTTTCTTTTGAAATTAAACATAAAGCGGGAAAAGACAATTTAATCGCGGATGCCTTCAGCAGAAAGGATGAAGAGAAAAGGATGAAGTTGAAGGACATTTTGGTCGCATCAATTTATTTAAATCAGGGACAAGGGGTTTATTCGGAAGAAAACATTTTTTTAGTTCAGGGGAATCAGGAATTCAATCAAATTAAAGACAAGATAGCAGAACAGGGACAATTTAGGGGATACAAATTCAGGGGTCAATGGCTTCTTAAAAGCATTGCAGCAGATGAACTGTACGTGCTGAATAAAGCAACAACAATTCAAATTGCGGGTGACCTACACCAACGTTTTGGACACAGCGGGATTAGAAAAACATTTTTAATTTTCAGGGAAGCGTTTTATTGTGTACGAGATTTATCGATAATCAAAGACACAATAAACCGATGTGAGTTATGCAAATTGGCAAAATATAAGAATCACGTGAATCAAAACAGCGTTAAGAGTATCAAGGTTAATAAACCAGGGGAGTTAATTGCAATAGATTACCTAAGTAATTTGGTTCCAACAGAGGACGACTTTAAACACATTTTAGTAGTGTACGACGTATGCACCAAATACGTGAAACTTTATCCGACAAAATTTTGTAATACCGAAATAACCATAGAATGCCTAGAAAACTTCGTAAGCAACGAAATTAAACCACAACGCATTTTAGCAGATAATGCAACGTATTTCAACAATGAACGGTTCATTGATCATTGGCGGGAACAAAGCATCGACGTTTGCTTTAGTTCCATTCGGCATCCACAAGGCAATCCGAGCGAACGGATAGTGCAGGAAGTTATTAAATTCTTAAGAATTTTAACATATGACCGACATCCGGAATGGATCGATAAGGTGGAACAAGCGGAAAATTTCATAAATTGGAGTCCAAATGTGCGTACAAAATTCTCACCGTGGTATTTAATGAAGGGTACCATTCCAAATCGACCATGGACAGAAGAAAGAGAAGAAAGAAATTTTATGGATGATTTGAGGAAGGCGAGAGACAATGCTCACAAGAGTTCGAAGAAATACGAAGAAAGAATGAACCAAAGAATCCGAAAACGACTGTTATTCAATGTAGGGGACAAGGTAATCGTGAAGAGTTTGAGAAGTTCGAACCGTGCGCAAGACATTTGCGCAAAACTTTCGTTACCATATGAAGGACCATACTGGGTCCAAGAAGTGGTCAACGAGAACGTGTATGTACTGGCATATGAGGGTGGAGATATCAGGGGTAAATTCCATATTAATTTATTGTATCCGCACGTTACGGAACCGTAAAGGGAGATTTTTTTTTAAGTTAACTCAAGTTGCCGGCTAACAGTACCTCGGGCATGAAGGCATGCACAACCAACAAAATTTCTATGAATTCTCACAACGCTTTAAATACCATCGACGCAAATCAGGGGGGTGGGATGAAGGTAAGAGGCTTATGCATTGATGCAAGTCCAATTAAGAGTCGACAAGAAGTCTTCATGAATCTTCAAGTCTACAGAGGTGATTGCACAGGCATGACCTGAGGGCATGTCAATGATAAGTCAACACCATGGGGAATTAACATAAGAGGCAAGGCCAAGGCCAGTCCAGTTGGGGAAAACATTGCAGATAAGACAATGAAAATAATTTAACAAAGCGTCATGAGAGGGTGGTAATTTAGCAGGAGGATAAATGAAGTTTAGAAAGAGGGAAGCAAGGTTAAACAAAGTTAATTGAGGGAGTACGGTGAGAAAGACAAAGATATGATGAGTGAATGAAAGCGGATGAAGTATGAGTAATGCAAAGATAAACAAATTTTGAGGCAACCTTTTGGTTTAAATAAAATTTATTTTACTTTGCAGGGGGCATGTGTTGTGACCCGTATTTGAATAAAGAGAGAAATTTAATAAAAGCCCAGTACAAAGGCAACACAATTTGGAGAGGTTCGAATTGTTCCAAATTGTTTAAATTAGTTATTGTTCAAGTTCATTTGGTTATATGTTTAATTTTAAGGCATGTAGGTTAAGACTGTGCAACCGTTTACCGGAAAATAAAGACGTAGGCTATAAACTGGCAAGAAAAACAAGCAGGAAAAAGAAGGATGTCCGAAAAGGAACAAAAACAAAACAAAAAAGTGAATTGGTATCCAGGGATAATATGAGGATGGAGTAGTTAGTTACAAATGATCAAACATCCAGAGTAGATGTGTCGTGTCGCGCTTTGAATATCGTTGAATATTGTTGAAGTTTTGGGAATCGACGTGTCGTGTCGCGAATTATACAAGTGTGACGAGTAATAGTAACGATTAATTGCGGAAATACGGGCCTATATTGGCTATCCAGGATGGAAGGTGAATTGAGCAGGAAAATTAATTAATTCAGAATTAATTTGAGAGATATTACTACATACCATCCAAAGGTATAGTTACGTGTGTGTCTTACGAGGAGACCGCACATATAGAGCAGCATTTGGACTGGAATTGTGATAGGCCAGGAGCTTACCAAGAAAAGGCGATCCAATTGGACCAGGTGATTACCAGTACAGTGTGTTGTGCAACGATAGCCACGTCTTGTCAAGAAAAATATAACAAGGTTAGCATAGTTCGTTTTTTAATTTTAAGTTTGCATTTGATTTGTTTGATGAGTTCTGTTGATTGTTATTTGTTCCATTTTCATTTATGTGTTGTTGTTTAATAAATCTGTTAGCTGAACCAAATTGTGTTTCTTTTGTGCTGATGCTAATTAAGAGTTGCTGACGTGAGATACGTAAGATAATAAAAAACATCCTGAGATTAAGAGCTTTGCTAAGGTAGGTGCACAAAGTTGTTTGTTCTTCGTCACCCAGAGCTATTAGGGGGACAAAGGATACAACAATACATATCAAGCTTTAACATAAAATAATTCAGTAAGGGCTGTAATAACACACTAATCAACAAGATATTAAAGTAAATTGTTTAACATACTTTTGTAATATAATTAATCGCTTCATTTTGACTTTTAAATGTAAAAAGTCTGAAACTTTGACAAGTTATAGCTTGCAATGCCCATAGACACATACTTTTCAGAATCACAAAAATTCAGAGGCTGAGTGGTTAAACCGTCGGCTTCAAAATTTCAAAAAATCGTAACTTCCACCAAACATTTTGATACACCTTGAAACTTTGCCAAAAGATAGTTTCTAGTGTCCAAAGACACATACTTTTCAGAATCACAAAAATTCAGAGGCTGAGTGGTTAAACCGTCGGCTTCAAAATTTCAAAAAATCGTAACTTCCACCAAACATTTTGATACACCTTGAAACTTTGCCAAAAGATAGTTTCTAGTGTCCAAAGACACATACTTTTCAGAATCACAAAAATTCAGAGGCTGAGTGGTTAAACCGTCGGCTTCAAAATTTCAAAAAATCGTAACTTCCACCAAACATTTTGATACACCTTGAAACTTTGCCAAAAGATAGTTTCTAGTGTCCGAAGACACATATTTTTCAGAATCACAAAAATTCAGAGGCTGAGTGGTTAAACCGTCGGCTTCAAAATTTCAAAAAATCGTAACTTCCACCAAACATTTTGATACACCTTGAAACTTTGCCAAAAGATGGTTACTAGTGTCCAAAGACACATATTTTTCAGAATCACAAAAATTCAGAGGCTGAGTGGTTAAACCGTCGGCTTCAAAATTTCAAAAAATCGTAACTTCCACCAAACATTTTGATACGCCTTGAAACTTTGCCAAAAGATAGTTTCTAGTGTCCAAAGACACATATTTTTCAGAATCACAAAAATTCAGAGGCTGAGTGGTTAAACCGTCGGCTTCAAAATTTCAAAAAATCGTAACTTCCACCAAACATTTTGATACACCTTGAAACTTTGCCAAAAGATAGTTTCTAGTGTCCGAAGCCACATATTTTTCAGAATCACAAAAATTCAGAGGCTGAGTGGTTAAACCGTCGGCTTCAAAATTTCAAAAAATCGTAACTTCCACCAAACATTTTGATACGCCTTGAAACTTTGCCAAAAGATAGTTTCTAGTGTCCAAAGACACATATTTTTCAGAATCACAAAAATTCAGAGGCTGAGTGGTTAAACCGTCGGCTTCAAAATTTCAAAAAATCGTAACTTCCACCAAACATTTTGATACACCTTGAAACTTTGCCAAAAGATAGTTTCTAGTGTCCGAAGCCACATATTTTTCAGAATCACAAAAATTCAGAGGCTGAGTGGTTAAACCGTCGGCTTCAAAATTTCAAAAAATCGTAACTTCCACCAAACATTTTGATACACCTTGAAACTTTGCCAAAAGATAGTTTCTAGTGTCTAAAGACACATATTTTTCAGAATTACAAAAATTCAGAGGCTGAGTGGTTAAACCGTCGGCTTCAAAATTTCAAAAAATCGTAACTTCCACCAAACATTTTGATACACCTTGAAACTTTGCCAAAAGATAGTTTCTAGTGTCCGAAGACACATATTTTTCAGAATCACAAAAATTCAGAGGCTGAGTGGTTAAACCGTCGGCTTCAAAATTTCAAAAAATCGTAACTTCCACCAAACATTTTGATACACCTTGAAA
Organism: Podabrus alpinus; assembly: GCA_932274525.1. Classification (NCBI taxonomy): domain Eukaryota; kingdom Metazoa; phylum Arthropoda; class Insecta; order Coleoptera; family Cantharidae; genus Podabrus; species Podabrus alpinus. The sequence goes on along the minus strand of OW026456.1, from coordinate 48,532,326 downwards.
CTTTGCCAAAAGATAGTTTCTAGTGTCCGAAGACACATATTTTTCAGAATCACAAAAATTCAGAGGCTGAGTGGTTAAACCGTCGGCTTCAAAATTTCAAAAAATCGTAACTTCCACCAAACATTTTGATACACCTTGAAACTTTGCCAAAAGATGGTTACTAGTGTCCAAAGACACATATTTTTCAGAATCACAAAAATTCAGAGGCTGAGTGGTTAAACCGTCGGCTTCAAAATTTCAAAAAATCGTAACTTCCACCAAACATTTTGATACGCCTTGAAACTTTGCCAAAAGATAGTTTCTAGTGTCCAAAGACACATATTTTTCAGAATCACAAAAATTCAGAGGCTGAGTGGTTAAACCGTCGGCTTCAAAATTTCAAAAAATCGTAACTTCCACCAAACATTTTGATACACCTTGAAACTTTGCCAAAAGATAGTTTCTAGTGTCCGAAGCCACATATTTTTCAGAATCACAAAAATTCAGAGGCTGAGTGGTTAAACCGTCGGCTTCAAAATTTCAAAAAATCGTAACTTCCACCAAACATTTTGATACACCTTGAAACTTTGCAAAAAGATAGTTTCTGGTATCCAAAGACACATATTTTTCAGAATCACAAAAATTCAGAGGCTGAGTGGTTAAACCGTCGGCTTCAAAATTTCAAAAAATCGTAACTTCCACCAAACATTTTAATACACCTTCAAACTTTGTCAAAAGATAGTTTGTAGTGTCCAAAGCCACATATTTTTCAGAATCACAAAAATGCAGAGGCTGAGTGGTTAAACCGTCGGCTTCAAAATTTCAAAAAATCGTAACTTCCACCAAACATTTTGATACACCTTGAAACTTTGCCAAAAGATAGTTTCTAGTGTCCGAAGCCACATATTTTTCAGAATCACAAAAATTCAGAGGCTGAGTGGTTAAACCGTCGGCTTCAAAATTTCAAAAAATCGTAACTTCCACCAAACATTTTGATACACCTTGAAACTTTGCAAAAAGATAGTTTCTGGTATCCAAAGACACATATTTTTCAGAATCACAAAAATTCAGAGGCTGAGTGGTTAAACCGTCGGCTTCAAAATTTCAAAAAATTGTAACTTCCACCAAACATTTTGATACACCTTGAAACTTTGCCAAAAGATAGTTTGTAGTGTCCAAAGCCACATATTTTTCAGAATCACAAAAATTCAGAGGCTGAGTGGTTAAACCGTCGGCTTCAAAATTTCAAAAAATCGTAATTTCCACCAAACATTTTGATACACCTTCAAACTTTGCCAAAAGATAGTTTGTAGTGTCCAAAGACACATATTTTTCAGAATCACAAAAATTCAGAGGCTGAGTGGTTAAACCGTCGGCTTCAAAATTTCAAAAAATCGTAACTTCCACCAAACATTTTAATACACCTTCAAACTTTGCCAAAAGATAGTTTGTAGTGTCCTAAGCCACATATTTTTCAGAATCACAAAAATTCAGAGGCTGAGTGGTTAAACCGTCGGCTTCAAAATTTCAAAAAATCGTAATTTCCACCAAACATTTTGATACACCTTCAAACTTTGCCAAAAAATAGTTTGTAGTGTCCAAAGACACATATTTTTCAGAATCACAAAAATTCAGAGGCTGAGTGGTTAAACCGTCGGCTTCAAAATTTCAAAAAATCGTAATTTCCACCAAACATTTTGATACACCTTCAAACTATGCCAAAAGATAGTTTGTAGTGTCCAAAGCCACATATTTTTCAGAATCACAAAAATTCAGAGGCTAAGTGGATAACCGTCGGCTTCAAAATTTCAAAATATCCTAACTTCCACCAAACAGGGAAGAGCACGTTAGAAACCACCTCCCAAATCCAATGCCTTATAAATATTGTGAAAGTTGACGGTTAATATAGTATACTGTTAAAATATTTCCCGAGAAAAATTCAATACCCCTTGAAAAAATGGACGTTGAAATTCCAAAAATTTACAAATTCGGTGACGCGCATGATAAAAATTTGCAGAATCTTACCCATTCTGTTGTCGTTATGCGTAGAAAAATATATCCTAATACTTAGAAATTTTCGCTCCGGCAGTTGGACCACGCCTCTCGTAAGAGTAACTTGTATGAAAGATTACTTTTTTTACATTATTTATTGTTTTATTCGATTTTTTGGGAGTGATACATAAAAGTTTACTGCCGCATACCGCAACTATACTTTTAATAAAAGCTATATCAAGGATTTCTAGGATCCCGCATTTTTAGGATCCCAGTTGGGGTGGATTAATATTCCTCAAGAATGTTCAAGTAGGGCCTCCGCTCCGCTCTAGATCACCTCCAGGCGGTTTTGACAACGCAACATCCTTCACTAATTTTATGATGGGCGTGGCCGACACTTTTCCGTTAATAAACGGGTAGTTTAGGATTGTTTTGCTGAAATGGTTTACTAAAATGAATAATCAAACCCTCAGCTTTCCGAATCTTAAAAAATTTTCAATTTCCTGATGAAAAATCCGCACCCATTCGGACCGGGTACCGCTAATGCACTAAGCGAGCCTGCTGCTATGTGACATGTATCCTTAGTATGAAATGTCCCCGATTTTCGCGCTTTTTCCGATTTTATCGATTCTTCATTAATGTTAAACGCTCGAAACGGCGTCAGAGTCACATTCGCACCGAAAAATGCCCGAAAAGTTCGAAAATTACACCAATTTCTGTTAAATTTTATGGGGGACGTGACCTATTTTTAACCCTTGCAAAATGGGTGAAAATATTAATTTTCCTCAGGAAATATTTTAACGGTATTTTATATAAACCGTCAGCTTTCCTAATTTAAATAAGGTATTGGGATATGAGAGGTGGATTTTAGCGTGCTACTCCCACGCAGCCGATTGCAAATTCTATGGGGCACTTTGTAGGCTATGGAAAACATCATAATAGTAAATGGCAGATGTATAATGATTTGTTAAGAAGTAAAGAAGATGTTTCACCTAGTGACGGCGTTAAGTGTCATTTCCTTTTGTGCATTCTTAAATTTATGTTATGTACTATGCAATATGTTTTATGTTACTTTGTTTTGGTTTTTCTTTTACATACAATCAATAATAAAAACATATGATAAATTATTTTTTAATTATAGATATACGAAATTTATGAACTCCGAGCAAGTTGCGCTTCTGACTTCCTGAATAAATACTGATTTGCAAAGAAACTATAATAGAGCTAGCTTTCACATGCTATCTTTAATCGATTGGATATCGGATTTTGAACGCTTCTTTCCCATTCTGTGCTTACGAATATCGTCTTGAATTAATCATTTTCATTACTTTATTAAAAAATCAGTTCCTTTTATAATTATATACGAATTACTTGTAATGGTAATGTGGATTATAGTATTTAAAAAGATTACCATTTTAATCCGATTACAATGTTAACCTTTTTTGAACTCCGAGCAAGTTGCACCTCGGACTTCGATGATTTATGGAAAAACGGTAATGCAGCTAATTTTCATCTTTGGGAGCTAGCTGATGCTATCTCTAAAGAATCGGAAGCTAACTTTTTGAGAAAAAATATCAACGCGGGGGGGGGGGGCGTGGCTAGCGATTGTGATTGATTGTGATGATTTGTGGAAAAACGGTAGTGGAACTAGCTTTGATATTTGGGAGCTAGGAAGGAAGCTTCGAAGGAATCGGGAGCTAGCTTTGTGAGAAAAAATTTTAACTGGGGGGTGAGGTAACGGGCCCAAAAATAAGTGTGTTTGGGTATTACAAACTATCTTTTGGCAAAGTTTGAAGGTGTACCAAAATGTTTAGTGGAAATTAGGATTTTTTGAAATTTTGAAGCCGACGGTTTAACCACTCAGCCTCTGAATTTTTGTGATTCTGAAAAATATGTGTCTTTGGACACTAGAAACTATCTTTTGGAAAAGTTTCAAGGTGTATCAAAATGTTTGGTGGAAGTTACGATTTTTTGAAATTTTGAAGCCGACGGTTTAACCACTCAGCCCCTGAATTTTTGTGATTCTGAAAAATATGTGTCTTTGGACACTAGAAACTATCTTTTGGCAAAGTTTCAAGGTGTATCAAAATGTTTGGTGGAAGTTACGATTTTTTGAAATTTTGAAGCCGACGGTTTAACCACTCAGCCTCTGAATTTTTGTGATTCTGAAAAATATGTGTCTTTGGACACTAGAAACTATCTTTTGGCAAAATTTGAAGGTGTATCAAAATGTTTGGTGGAAGTTACGATTTTTTGAAATTTTGAAGCCGACGGTTTAACCACTCAGCCTCTGAATTTTTGTGATTCTGAAAAATATGTGTCTTTGGACACTAGAAACTATCTTTTGGCAAAATTTGAAGGTGTATCAAAATGTTTGGTGGAAGTTACGATTTTTTGAAATTTTGAAGCCGACGGTTTAACCACTCAGCCTCTGAATTTTTGTGATTCTGAAAAATATGTGTCTTTGGACACTAGAAACTATCTTTTGGCAAAATTTGAAGGTGTATCAAAATGTTTGGTGGAAGTTACGATTTTTTGAAATTTTGAAGCCGACGGTTTAACCACTCAGCCTCTGAATTTTTGTGATTCTGAAAAATATGTGTCTTTGGACACTAGAAACTATCTTTTGGCAAAATTTGAAGGTGTATCAAAATGTTTGGTGGAAGTTACGATTTTTTGAAAATTTGAAGCCGACGGTTTAACCACTCAGCCTCTGAATTTTTGTGATTCTGAAAAATATGTGTCTTTGGACACTAGAAACTATCTTTTGGCAAAATTTGAAGATGTATCAAAATGTTTGGTGGAAGTTACGATTTTTTGAAATTTTGAAGCCGACGGTTTAACCACTCAGCCTCTGAATTTTTGTGATTCTGAAAAATATGTGTCTCTGGACACTAGAAACTATCTTTTGGCAAAGTTTCAAGGTGTATCAAAATGTTTGGTAGAAGTTACGATTTTTTGAAATTTTGAAGCCGACGGTTTAACCACTCAGCCCCTGAATTTTTGTGATTCTGAAAAATATGTGTCTTTGGACACTAGAAACTATCTTTTGGCAAAGTTTCAAGGTGTATCAAAATATTTGGTGGAAGTTACGATTTTTTGAAATTTTGAAGCCGACGGTTTAACCACTCAGCCTCTGAATTTTTGTGATTCTGAAAAATATGTGTCTTTGGACACTAGAAACTATCTTTTGGCAAAGTTTCAAGGTGTATCAAAATGTTTGGTGGAAGTTACGATTTTTTGAAATTTTGAAGCCGACGGTTTAACCACTCAGCCTCTGAATTTTTGTGATTCTGAAAAATATGTGTCTTTGGACACTACAAACTATCTTTTGGCAAAGTTTGAAGGTGTATCAAAATGTTTGGTGGAAATTACGATTTTTTGAAATTTTGAAGCCGACGGTTTAACCACTCAGCCTCTGAATTTTTGTGATTCTGAAAAATATGTGTCTTTGGACACTACAAACTATCTTTTGGCAAAGTTTGAAGGTGTATCAAAATGTTTGGTGGAAATTACGATTTTTTGAAATTTTGAAGCCGACGGTTTAACCACTCAGCCTCTGAATTTTTGTGATTCTGAAAAATATGTGGCTTCGGACACTAGAAACTATCTTTTGGCAAAGTTTCAAGGTGTATCAAAATGTTTGGTGGAAGTTACGATTTTTTGAAATTTTGAAGCCGACGGTTTAACCACTCAGCCTCTGAATTTTTGTGATTCTGAAAAATATGTGTCTATGGGCATTGCAAGCTATAATTTGTCAAAGTTTCAGACTTTTTACATTTAAAAGTCAAAATGAAGCGATTAATTATATTACAAAAGTATGTTAAACAATTTACTTTAATATCTTGCTGATTAGTGTGTTATTACAGCCCTTACTGAATTATTTTATGTTAAAGCTTGATATGTATAAACGTTAGGGATGCATAGAAACTTGAAAGTTTGATTTAAAACGTTAATTCTTTTCATATTATGATCTTTTACAATTAATAAGGTTACTTGTCTGGTCCACTGTAAAACTCATAAATCTGATTCTGTTTCTGTGGCTGTCTTCAGGCACATGAATACTCCTATCAGTTCAGGAGACGAAGAACTGGAAGCTGGATTGGAAGCCTTTTGTGTTTCCTTTCCGTGGCCCAGTCTTGGATGGTTTGTGAAGAATAATAATTCTCCGTTAGATATGGTACTGTGTAAACTGTTTGGTAAATTTGTACATTAAAATTTTCAAATAGTATAACATCAACTTGCAAGTAAGTTTAATTAAAAACAAAATTATTTTCTTCGTGACAAGAATTACCGAACTTAGAGGTTTGCACATCTGTTTTTAAAGAATTCGAACAAATACTTAAAAATTGTGTAATTTTGTCAACTCACCCAGTGCTTTGTTATATCATTGGTAGAAATTTATATTTTGTATTGTAATAATGTAATTCAATGTTGGGTATGGTTCAATGGTTTTCTAAAAAGTTCAAATTTAAATTTCATTTTTTGGAAATAATATTTTTCTAAGATTCCTATAATTAAAAGTAATAAATGAAAGTTATCGAGTACTTAATTCTACGCAGTTTACATAAATTTCACCGTAAGAATTTTTGTTCCTCTTGGAGTATCTTCAAAACTATCAAGGCTAGAATAATTTTTTTTAGCTTCACTCACAATAATTTTACTATACTTAAAACGTTATCTTATTTTTTTTACGTGGGCTGCACCAAATACAAATAAATGATGAAAAAATGATCCCCAGAAAAAACCTTTAAGAAACGGTAAAAAGTATTCAATTTTATCTCTATTAGGGCTAGAAAGTTGTTCTACTCATAGTTTGCAGGAAATTTAATCTTCTTTCATTTATTTGCACTTGACCCACACCAAATTTTTGACGAAATTTGGTTCATACTATCACTAATAAATAAAAAATATATACAAATTTAAGGATTTGTCTCAAAGGGCATTTGTTTTTTACTTTCCGAATCCCTTAGGTAAGGAAAGTATTGTTATCAGGCAAAATTTGGCCACATCAGATTTTTTTGATAGATTTTCATGCTTTGACGTTCCCTGAATCCATTATGATCATTTTTGGAAGGATGCCTGTGCGTACGTTTGTGAACACGATAGCGACTAAACGAACCAACCAAATCATTCCAAATTTTGAATGTAGAGATTTTTCCTGCCATAGCAGGAAGCCAGATGAAAATAAATTAAATCCCTTGAAGGGAAGGAGGGGGGGGTGTTACTTGAAGCTATTATGACATTATTATGCATCATAACTTCGAAACGAAATTAAATATGTAAAAATATTAAGGACCAAATACTACCGCTATAGAATTTTTTACATTGTTTGTCCAATGAGATTTTCTATAAAATTCAAAAATATACAGTGTTTAAAATTTTATTGCCAAATTTTTTTAACGCATTCTACTAATAAAAAGAAGATGAAAAGCTTCTAACAACATGTGTCCGGAAATTCTTCGTTTGTAAGATATGGGCATTCAAATGTGTTTTCTGTCTATTTTGACAAAATATTAAAATTGAAAAATATAAAATTTTTAATCGATTTACTGTTGAAATTATGTAGCAAACTTATTAAACAATATAATTTACTTCTGTTCGGAAAGTTATCTTGATGGCCACATCAGATTTTTTGTTTTAGTCCTTCAAAAAGTAAAAAAATTTGTGTGCAGACTTGAAGCAAAACGACTGTAACTTCATCCACGGTGGCTAAATTTAAAAATAAAAAATGTTCTGCAAAGGTAAATGAACATTCTATTAAAATATTCAAACTTATTTTATTTTATCGATCCTTAAATGGGTTAATTTTCTAATATTAACCCTATTTCAACCCCTATTTTTCTAAACAGGTCTTTGTTTTTCTTAATTTTTAAATATTTTTTTTTGTGCTGATTATGTGTCCCAAATTTGATCGTGGGATGAGGTTGGGTTCGGTTACTATAATAATTAAATTAAAAATTAAGAGAAACTGACAAAAATCAGCTTTTCGCCGATTTCTCGACTTCCATGCAACTTTACAGACAAAGTAGTTAGATATCAAATTAAAGCTAATTAATTTTCCTCAAAAAAGCTTTTAAACATATTTTTCGTGAGATTTGCATTCACATACTAATAACCGTTCAAAGTTGAGCTAAGTCGAGAACGATTTTTAATTAATTGTATAGGATTTTCAGCATAAATATTTATTATCATTTTTGATAAATTTGTGACAGTTTCGTCATCATCATTTGCTGTGCAAGAGTGTTGGAGTTCTACTTATATCGTTTGATGCGAGTCAAGAAGTCTTAATCAATATCGACATTAATTCGTGCACGACTGCTGCTTGACAGCCTCCAAAAATTTCTGATACAGAACATTTTACATTAATTTTTAAATTTAGACCACTGTGGATGATGTTCAAGTCGTTTTCCTACAATTCTACACACAAACTTTTTCACGGACCAAAACAAAAAAATTCCTTAAATTTGTATTTTTTATTTATTACTATGATGGTGTGCACCAAGTTTCATCAAAATTGGCGTGGGCCAGTCAGGTCAATTCTTCAGTTTATGTGAGCATTTAAATGAGGGTCCTCCCCATCCTTTGAGCTTTAAAGGTTTTTTTAGAACAATCTCGGGAGGGGCTGTAGAAATGCTAACCTAGAACTAATTCCCGTTAACCACAATGGACCATTGGTTGCAATTTATCATGAAGGATTGATTTTGCAGTATGTCGGTGAATATGTTATGTTTACTTTTCCAAAAATCATTCCCCACGATGACGTCATATTGATAAGGTTACTTTAAAGAATAAGTGTGCAGGACCCACAATAATTATTAAATAAAATAAATAATATATTTAATACTATGTAGTTGTGACAGTTCAATTGTGGAATTTTTTTCTGAATAGAACATAGAAGTTCTTAGTTTTTCTACTGAAAGCAAAGACGATCCATCAAAGATTAAAAAAAAATCTCTCAACCTTCCCTTGGTCCATTTTACAAGACACGGTGGTCGGCCCCCATAGACTACATAATCATCCCACAGAATATTTAAAAAGAAATGTTGATAAAATACTTAAAAATGTAATTGAGAATGCGAGCATTTCTAACAAAATTTTTCAACTACTAGAAATGTCAATATATTATAATTAACAACAAATGTGTACATACCTACAGGTGAATTTCAAGTAATTCATTTTATTTAATTGCTTTTTATTGGGTTATCGGACTTGAACAATAAATTCCATAAAATCCTATGCTTGGCTTCATGATGCGAAACAAAAGTTGGGTTATAAATATGGTGACCATATGTACTTCTTTTAGTAGGACAGTACTCTTATTTAGAACGATGTCCTATGTACTTAAAAACTTCTCCAAGTACTTACAAATGTACTTATTTTTTGTACACCCGCCGGGGGGGGGGGGGGCACCCGACGCCGCCCCAAACCTCATGGTTGTTTCCTTCAGTGCAACCCCAGAAAAAAAAAGGTCATCAATCGTAATCGTCGTATATTTAGGTACGCCGCACAGTGTGGTGAAATGGGGTTTTTGTGGACAAACCGTTGTTGAGCCTTCAATTTTAGGGCAAAAAATCTGGAAGTTGTCTTACTATATCCTTAATATATATAAAAATGGATGTATTATGTTCCCTATACTCCTAAACCGTTTGACCGATCGGAACCAAATTTGGCACAGTTATTATGTAGGTCCCTGCGCATGTTTTTGTATTAAAATAGTGCAAAATTTCGCAAAGGAAAGGAAAGTTGATTTCGAGTAGCTTGCCTTCCTTTAAGGAATCTCGATAATCCATTCATGCGCGTCCCATAGGGACGCGCATGAATGGATTATCGAGATTCCTTAAAGGAAGGCAAGCTACTCGAAATCAACTTAAAAACAATAATGAATGCTGTCAAACTGTCAACCGATCGACAATGCAAATACGCGTGCACGTGAAATTTGGTGTAGAAGTTATTTACAACGCTACGAAAAACATAGACTACTTTAGTACCTTGGAGTGAGGCCGAACAACCACATCCGACACGGTCTAGATGGCTAAAGGCGGCCGGTAGGCCGACTGTGCCAGCTAGTCCTTAATAGAATAGAAGAAAACAATAATTTTTGTGTTTTCCCACAAAATATTGCATAAGCCACGATTCGAAATTCTAAAGTTCGTCATTTTAAAATAGTTTTCAATTGTTTTTAATATCTTTCTGTATCGTCCGTTCTGCTTATGTATTGTTTACATGGGCATTTGGGAAAAATTTATTGATTTGTTAATCCAATAATACCTTCGGTAAAAATTGGATAAGTCTCAGTAAAAACACTCTTGTGTTCGCATCTGCAAGTATCTGCAGCTGAAATTTGGAAGGCAAGTACTAGAGATACCAATGATACCATAAAAAATTTTCGGTGTGTCTCATGCGTTCTCACACAACTAAAAGTTTAAGGGAAGTTAACATTTAAAAAAATCGAGTTTTTAGGTCGAAATTAGGTCTACAAACCGTTAAAAATGTAATTCTTTGTTTTGTTTTGGCACTTGTGTGCTAGTAACGAGGAACAGAAATAATATTTCAACTTGAAAACTGAAAAAAATCAATGAATTTTCGTTTTTAAGCAAAGTTAAAGTACCTATGTATACGGTACATAATGTATATAAAAAAGGTTGACTTTGCCCCATTTTTTCGACACTTTCCAAGCGCATTTTTTATGATTTTTATTGTGTTCCTGAATCCTTGGGATGTTCCTAGCAAAAAACTATTATTAAACTGACCAAATGAATTACTTTAAAAATCACCATTTGTACGCCTCCACCACACTGTGCGCCGTTGACCTTTTTTTTAGGTATTTACCGTGTTTCGCCGAAATATACTTTTTTTTTCATAAAAATAATATGGTCACCATAGTTATAAACCATCAGTCCTGAAAATTAACTCGGAAGTTTGACGTATTCATCGCAACATTAACATTTAACTTACCAACCATAATTATGTAAGTAATAACTACATGCAAAATTCATTTATAATATCATAGACCAGTGCAGAAGCCTTTGAAAATGATAAAAAGTGAACAAAAATAGCAGTAGGATGAAACCCATTGGAAAAGGAAGAGAATATAACAAAAATGAAAGGAAAAATAATTTACGGGCGATCTGAGGTCGGGAAGTGGAAGGGGGTGAGTTTTAAGGGTAGAAAACTGTTTTTCTCGATTTCCGGCAAAACCACAAGTCCTATGGAAAAAAGTTAAATAGCAAAGTTGTAGGTAATAAAAAGATCTACAACTTTTGTATTTACACTTTTTTCACATAACCTCAAAATTTATGTGAAAAATTCAAATAACCAAGTTTTTGGTTTTAAATTTTTATCTTTTACAAAAAAAAAATTTTTTTCACGAAATTTGGTGAAAACTTACCTTTTTATGTCCCAAACACACTGTAATTTTTTTGATTTAAAATATTTATTTTTTCACCTTATTTTGACTTAATATCGAAAAAGCACCATCGAAAAGTAGAGATTTCAACGAACAAAAAGCCCACCGAGTTTTTTAAAAAAGCAGATATTTTGAAGCGAGAATTTTCGATTGAAAATTAGGGTGCTTTTTCGATATTAAGTCAAAATAAGGTGAAAAAATAAATATTTTAAATCAAAAAAATTACAGTGTGTTTGGGACATAAAAAGGTAAGTTTTCACCAAATTTCGTGAAAAAAATTTTTTTTTTGTAAAAGATAAAAATTTAAAACCAAAAACTTGGTTATTTGAATTTTTCACATAAATTTTGAGGTTATGTGAAAAAAGTGTAAATACAAAAGTTGTAGATCTTTTTATTACCTACAACTTTGCCATTTAACTTTTTTCCATAGGACTTGTGGTTTTTCCGGAAATCGAGAAAAACAGTTTTCTACCCTTAAAACTCACCCCCTTCCACTTCCCGACCTCAGATCGCCCGTAAATTATTTTTCCTTTCATTTTTGTTATATTCGCTTCCTTTTCCAATGGGTTTCATCCTACTGCTATTTTTTTCGGTTTCAAAAATTATCGGCACTGGTCTATCAGATGATTTAAATAAAATAAATTAACATTGGATTTGAAGTCGCATCATAATCAGCTGTTCAACCACAAACACGCGAAATGGCGGGATGAAATAAAGTTGTGTGCAACTGCGCCGGTGCGGTAGCGTCCGTCGGTTTGAAAATACATTCAAAATGGATAAAAATAAATCCGTTCATGCATCATTGTGCAAAATTTCATAAATTACACCTACATTTTATAATGTGAGATATTGTTTTGGTACCGCCAGGCCCGCCCCTAGCACTTTTGGCGCCCTTGTGCAAATTTAAAATAACGCCCCAAATTCGTTCAACGTTCATATGTGAGTACAGATACGGGATACGGGTTAAGTTAGGTATTATTATCCACTATTGAATTGAACAATAATTTTAAAAAGTATATTCATAAATTTATTTTTATATTTTACAAGTACAAGCCATACAAGTATTTTCTCATTGAGATACATAACATAATTATAAACTTATAGAAAACAGAAATATATTCTAACAGTATTACAACTCAAAATTTTTGTATTTTAGTTTCAAATGTAATATATGATACAAAAGCACAAGAAATAAAAAAAATATTTAAAACATAAAAAATACTCGTTTATATTATATCACAGGACGAAACTGATCGACAAATAAAAACAAAACAATATATTATTTTAATAATGCAACATGTCACCTTTTTAAGGTTAATATCGAGGTATTAGGTATTGTTATTAATATTTTAGCTAAGTGAATTGAGCTTTTCGTGCTTTAATTTTTGCAAATTGTTTAATTAAATCTTCGGTGTCTAATTCTTTTAGCTGGTCCGATTCTATTGAAATGATAGCAAGATTACTTAGTCGGTTTTGCCCCATGGTCGATCTTAAATAATTTTTTATTATTTTGAGTTTTGAAAAAGATCGTTCTGCGGTAGCAACCGAAACCGGCATTGTTAATAAAATACGAAGTATTATGCTCGTATTAGGAAAAGAATCCGCTAAGTTGTTAATTGTTATATAATTTAAAGTTTCTTCTGGAGACGTAATAACTTTTTCATCAAAATTTTGTAAATATTGCAATTCTTTAACAAGTTCCACGGCAGTTATGTCTCGTTCATTGCGAGTTTTGTCATTTAATAAATTTTCTACTTTTTGACATAATTCTAATTGTTCGTTTTCAGAATAATTTTTAAATTTATCAATATTCCATAAAAACGCGAAATTATTAGAGTAAGAAGAAAGTAATTTGAATCTCTCATCCACTGATGTTATGATTACATCTAGAGCATTAAAAAAACAATCAACTTTGAACTTTAAAGTTTCGTCCTGGATCGGTTCATCGTCACATTCATAATCAAAATGTTTTTTTTTTATTTTTCGCGGTTTTAGACCTCTTTGTTTTTTGAATGTAGGTTCTATGTCTAAGCTGGATGCTATTTCTTTAGCATCAATCAAAAGATCATTAAAACCTTTATCAGAGCGGTAAGCTTTCAAAAAATTATTCAAATTATTTAAATGATTATAACACTGAGCAACATCAAAGTTCGGTTTTTGAATAATTTTACTAACAATGTTAACTTTACTTAAAATATTATACCACAATATAAGAATGCAAATGAACTCAAAATTTTGCAATTTTTTGGCCAACGATGCAGCCAAATTTTTTACGTTATTTTCAAAGTTTCCTTCGCTTATTTCAAACAGAGCATCATAAACCTCCCCAAGTTGATACCTTAAAGGAGTTATTGCGTCTATTCTACTAGACCATCGAGTATCCGATAAAGGTTTTAAAGTCAAATTTGTTACATTAGATAAATTAGATTTCAGAATTGACCAGCGTTTAGTAGAAGCTGAAAAAAATACAAACAGTTCTTGAACTAAAGAAAAAAAATTGATGCTCAAAGTATTCGATTTTGCGGCATCATTGACGACTAAATTTAGGCTATGATTGCAACAAGGAACAAAGAAAGCTCGCGGATTCAAATCCAAAATTTTTTTTTGTAAACCATTATGCCTACCACGCATATTTGCCCCATTGTCGTAACCCTGACCCCGCATGTCGTTGATATTTAAGCCTTCTTTCTCTAACGCCGACAAAAGAAACTTTCTTAGGCCTTCACCCGACACATCATCTATAGGACAAAATAATAAAAAATGTTCTTCTATACTAATTCCCGTGTTCTTTAAATTAACAAATCTTATACAAACTGAAATTTGTTCTTGGTGACTAGAGTCAGGAGTGCAGTCTAATAATATGGAATAATATTTTGCCTTTTTAGTTACTTCTAAAATTTTGGATTTGATATTTTCACCGATCAAGTTGATTACTTCATTTTGTATTTTATCCCCGAGATAGTTTTTGTGATCTTTTATTTGAGAGCGTTTTGTATGTTCTGACATAATCGGGTCGAATTTGGAAATCATTTCTATGCATTTTAAAAAGTTACCATTATTTTTCTCAAACAACTTATTACTACTTCCACGAAAAGCTAAATTTTGCTCACCTAAAAACTGAATCACGTAGAAAATTCTTTCTATAACAGCTTGCCAGTATTTAGTTTCTCTGTTTATTACATTTTGAATTTCAGAATCAATTATTTCATTTTTATTCAAACGGTTAGAAAGATCTAGCAATTTTAGAACATTTTCGATATGTAACTTGCTCTTTTCATGAATGTTTAAATGTTCACTTAAATGCTGCCAGTCATTGTAACCAGATTCATCACTAAGGCGAACAGATTTCAAATCGCTGTCATTAAAAATTTTACAACAGAAGCAGTAAAGTGAATTTTTTGTTTCGGAATACAACAACCAAAAACGCTCAATTTTTTCTTTGTTCGGTAAAATTCTAAAGAAGTAACTATTGGAAAACTTACGCCCCGACTCCGAACTATCTCTCGGATAAATATCCTTTTTGTTTTGATAATGAGCAGGGCCACGTTCTACTAATTCTTGAATATTATTAGGACGTAATTTCTTTGGCCATAGTGCTGCATCTTTCGAAAGTTGACTCATATTTTCCGTTCTGGTAATTTTTGAAGGTGTTGATTTCTCATTATCAGCGGAACTTGAAGATGTTGATGGTTTGCTTTCTAGATCAGTTTCTTGTCTGCTGCTGATACTTGTTTCAAGTACAGGTTCAGTATATTGGGATTCAGCTGTATTATTGTTGTTATTAATATTTGGCAAAGTAGACTCGGGTTTTGAAAAAAAATGCGTAATTTTGACATGTTTTTCCAGTTCTTCCTCTCTTTTTCTTTTATGCATCAAATTTTGGTATCCAGACAATTTCTTCTTTTTTTCTGACATCCTGTATACTGTAAAGAAATTAATACCTACGTAAGTAAACAACTTGACAAATTATTCATGAAAAATGGAAATGTTTCGACGTCTCAAACTCAAACTCGAAAATATTTTCTCAACATTACTTATTTCAAAATTTATAAATTTTTATAAATAGTTATATTAGTGCTTATCAATTATTCTGTTTAAATTTACTTCAATTAACAGTGATGTTTATATAATGAAATATAAAATGATTTTTGAGATGCAAGTTTTTGGCTTTTAATATTTTAATAAATCTAAAATAAAAAATAAATTTTAGATAAACTCACCTTAATTCACAACACAAAACACAAATCTGTAAAACTACAAAAAACTAAAGTTTCAAAAACATATATCTTTTACCCCATGCACCTTTTCACTTCGCTAAGTTAATTATCGATCGAGCATCTGGCAACAAATGAAATCGCGACCGATGCAGCGCTTAATATATAAAGTTTCGTACATTGCAAGCTCAGACAGGAAAAAAACGCTTGTCCGCTCGTTGGCTCGTTGCAAGCCAAATTTCAAGCTCAAACATGAATAAAATCAGATTTGTTTGAGTTTACACAATTCATGTTATCATGCTACGTATTCGATCGAATAAATGCTATTATTGCGTACTCTCATTTGGAAAATATATTATTTTCGAGAAATTCGGTTCCCTCGTCTCAAAGAGAAAAAATAAAATAATAAACAAATAAAAAACAATGTAATAGCTAGCAATTCCTTACTGTTTTTTTTTATCATTATAAATTTTGTTTTGACAATGTTGTTTGTTGCTTTATCTTTTTTTTACTTTTGAGTTTTAAGGCTTTTCGGCGCCTTCGGCGCCTCGGCGCCGTCGTGCACCACACGACTTTGCCCTTATGTACGGCGCGGGCCTGGGTACCGCTCTCCCAGTTTAATAAATTAAAATACAATAAATCGCGGTAGCCAAGCAACCCATGACATTTTTCGTTTTCAATTTACCATTTATCAACATGAATGGTTTGATGGCTGATGTTGATCAATTCTTTTTAATTTAATAATTAAAACGTTTTAGTTTTTAGTGTAATCGCGAACATTGAGGTAAATTAAATTTGATGTATTTTGTAAATTCACTTTCTAGCTATAAGTTGTAAAAACTTCAAATTTAGGTATCATCATGAACGCTTCTAACAAATTTTGTGGTTTGTAAAAAAAATTAGAATTGATTTTTCTATTAATTCTTGTAGATGAAGGCAAACAACATCGTGGAATTACACTCGAGTTACCGGAACCAACTACTCCCGATTCAGCTTCCTCGATGAAAGTTAACATTTTTTCAAATCCCTGTAAGTAAACTCCCTTTTACCTAAAGTATTGTAAAACAAACCGTTTCAATTTTCTTTTTCTGATTTATTTGCCAACATCGTAAATACTGATGACAGCAAACCCAGCAAACCTGTATGCCATCTCATGTTCGGCAAAAATTTCCAATGTTATTAATGACAACAAATATATTTTTCAATATACAGATTGTTACATATTTAATAGTACGAGAGATGGCAACCAAAATTTTTGACTCATAGCGTCCCGGCTAAAACCGCATGGAATCGATAGATTATATGACCCCGTACCCAGAAATCCGATTTTCAGACATTTTGCGCGTAGCGTCTGATCTGAGCGCATTTTCAAAAATGTCAACAAATCTGACCTAGTGACTCATAGCGGCCCGTCTGATTTCCGGAATGTAGTTAGATAATAGCCCTGAGATACCAATAACACAGTTTTCAGACACCCAGATTGTAGCGCGTACCCAGGAGACCAATTCAAAAAATAAAAAATGAGACAAAAAAACAAACTTACAGCAGCCCGTCTGAAAATCATTTTTATAGGTAAAGTCAGGTCAATTGATGCGGAAAAATCAATTTTCAGACAAAAAACATGTCGCCTTACATTTTTGTAGCATTTCGAAAATGTCAAAAAATCTGACCTAAGTGACTCATAGCAATATGTCTGAAATTCGTCGTCAATGATTGAATGCATTGCCCAGATGTGGAAAAAAATGATTTCAGACAAATTGAATGTAGCATATGACTAATCAGACAACTTTTCAATTTGTATAATTTACTTCAAATTCAAAGTAGGAAGCTGTATTCGATTCTTACCAGCTTACCTGAATCTGTGGTTGTGGTGAAGCGAGAGACAGGGACGTAACACGTAAATGGCCGTTCTTGACACAGGAGCGTAACAAGAGCCGGGGTATTTGCTGGGCGACTCCGGCACATTTTTTCGTTATAGGCGACACCACGGTGTATAATAGATTAGGTGAGCTGACGGGCTATGTTTTCATCAGATATTTTCATGCCGCGAATGTAGTCTGTGTGCGAGAGAGACGTTATGGACAGAGATGGGCAAAGCGCCTTGCGAAAACCTATAATGCATTAGTTCTGCATGCATTACAGTGCATTTTAAGACTAATATAAACGGCTTTGTATTAGTTTTTGGCAATGTCTCGATGGTGTTGTTTTGCGCCTAATTGTACTAGTGGATACAATAGCAATAACGATAAAGTTTCGTTATTTAAAGCTTCGTTGTTTCGATCATTAAATTACTTTAAAGAAAAATATAATCAAAACAAAACAACATGAAAATGTTGTACTTACATTACTTTAGGATGTTAATTATTATTAAGACTAATTATTTTTATTTTTTTCTTTCTGGTTTCCCTTTTTTTGTTAAAAAGTTTTTGTTCACTTTTCAGTTTTTTATAGTAAGTAATACGCTTATTGATGTAAAAATAATACCTAATATTGTTTGGAATTGTGCCTAAACTAAAATTATTATTGAATAAATATTTTGTACTTGTTCATTTATTTCTTGAAGGTATGATGGTACTATAATTATGAAATACTATTTCCAACATTTCAACTACTGCATAAATCTAGAATTAAAATAATATATTAAATATATTTTGGGTTATTAACATGTGAAATTATAAATTAAATTACTTTAAAATGTAATAGTATTAGATACATTTTAAAGTAATTCAATTTACTGTATAAATCAACTACCAATTTTCGAGGTTTTTTGCGATTTAAGAAAAAACAAAGCATCCTATATAAAAAAGTTAAATGAGGCAGTTGTAGATAATGTAAAAACCTATCGAATGCAACCGGAGAGATAAATATTTGTTATTCATATTCTGAGAAAACCGAAAAATAGCGTCAAAAATCGCTCATTTACTGCATAAATCAAGCACCACTAGCGGCAGGTTGTCTGTCCTTGTCTAACATAGCCGGCCAGTTTCGTGGCATGTGCAAGCGTGCTTGTAACCTCACCTAATCTATTATACACCGTGGGCGACACTCAAAATGTCTGAAAACAGTATTTTTGTATTCTGGGCATCCATACGAATGATTTAAAACAAAAATGAACCGAGCTGCTATGTGTCACTTAGGTCAGATTTGTTGACATTTTTGAAAATACACTCAGGTCAAACGCTACGCGCAAAATGTCTGAAAACGCAAATTTTAGTAATGAAATAACGAAATCTATGTACATTTTCAATATCAGACGGGCTGCTATACGACAGTCGACCAATTTTTTTTTACACAGCAGAAACGGCCCCCCGCGAAGATGCTACACTTCTGAGAGTTACTACTCACCAGTCGGCTCTAGGGTCATCTAATCTATCAATTTTACACGGTTTTAGCCGGGCTGCTATGAGTCATGGTTTTGGTTGCTATCTCTCGTACTATAAGGAGCGATTACTCTTTTAGTATTTATAGATAATAGGGTTAATAGGTAGTTAACCTTCCAGAGGTGGCGCCAAGTCTGACAGACTTTATTTTTTTTAATCATGCGACAATTCTTGCTGATCAATCACAAAACGTCTTACTCATAGGTACCTTCATATTTCAGTTACCAGTATCACGTCGTGAAATATTGAGGCTGTATTTAGGCATTTGTCAAAGTAATTCGATTAAAAGTCTAACAGAATGTCAAAACGAAAAAAAAAGTCCCACCTGTTTAGATTCTTTGAATAACCCATAAATCAGAATGTTTTATTATATTTTGACATGTTTTTTTTGTACCGATGTTTTACGTTAATTTACTTATGTCCGTATTCACAAACGTTCGTAACAGAATTTAACGTTCTGTTAAATTTAACAACCAATAGAAAACGTTTGTTGATATTAGTAGACCAATATGAATCACTCATTAATTTAACAACCGTTAAATTCAGTTACGAACGTTTGTGAATACGGGCATTAATATATAATGTTTATGTCATACATAATGTTTTTTAATACAATAAAAGGTTCACTTTAATCACCTTTTGCCATTATTGCTCAGCAAAAATACCTACAAGTACTTTTTTTTGTAAAAGTCTGTAAGACCCGGCGCCACCTTCCGTGTTTAGAAATGGTGCGCCACTTCTGTAGGGTTAATAGGGCAAAATTAGTTCTTTTTGCGGATGACGCGCTCTTGTATTTTGTGGTGATTGTAGCATTTATTTTCATTTTAAACATCGTGGAATGCTACAAAGGAAAATAACATCATCAGGCGACCTAAAAAGTTCAACATTAGTTTGTTTATTTTATTCAATCTACTTATTCAGACTTTCGAAGTACCCTGTACTTAACTTTCGCATTTTTGAAATTCAAAATTGATAACTTTGCAAGGTCGTTCTGACAATCAGAGAGAGGTCTGAGATAAGCAAGCAGACAAGTGCGTTTTACGAAAAGTTCGTGGTAGTTTTTCGGAAAAAGTAGACAAGTTTATAAGCCGATATCTGGGTCTTTCTACGATTTGATAAGTAATCAGTTACGGTTGTAATTTACTTATTCGGCAGCGTCCGGGATTAACGTAGAAGACCAAAAGTAATTTAACCTGGTGGAATTATGCGAAGTTTCGGTACCACCTGTTAATATTTTCCCTCAAGGAAGCTAAAAAGGATCACCGTTTATAATCACGTTTACCTCGATCAACCGCTTACCGCTATTTTGGAGCACTCGTTTGTTATTTTTTCGGATTTTCAACATGAACCTGATAATACCGCTACTGTTTGACACCTGTTCGATTCAACTTTGTTATCAATCGTTCAACCTGATCGCTAATCTATACTGCTACATAACCTCTACAGCGACGTGAATTCCAGAACACCCAAGTTTGGTTACAACCAAAGATCTAATATAAGGTAATGTGGATAGCGCGTGAATGTTTGCTAATGACTCCAACGTAAGAAAAGGATAGATGCTTGGTGTCATGTGACTAGAGGCATAATTTCTGTTGTTACCGTAGGAAATGCATATGCACTTATGTTTTGTCTTGCATTTTATGTAGTCCAGTGCGTAATTTTTCAAATAACATTTATTGTTTTTAAACTAATACACTAATAATTAAATATATTTTAAACAAATATATTTTTAATAATTAAATATATTTTAAACAAATATATTTAAACTAAGATAATCATGGTTACGTCATGTGCCGCATATAATTGCACAAATCGCTATAGGAAAGGAACAAATATTTCCTTTCATAGGTAAAATTAATGATTGGTGCAGTATTTTTTTATTGTAATCGCTGTTGTTTATGTTATGTATAGTTTTCCAAAAAATGAAGCTACGAAAAAGGCGTGGGTAATTGCAATGAGAAGAGATAATTATAAACCATCTACTTGTGCAAAGTTATGTGCCGAACATTTTCAGGCTTCTGATTTCATAATTCAATTTGGTCAAAAAAAACTAAAAGTGGGTGCAATACCATCAGTGTTTAAATTTCCTCATCATCTTGTAAAATCTGTTTCTAAACTACGTTCAAGTAGATTAAAAAGTACTGTTAAAAAATGTGAGTCACAAAAGCCTGACTTATCAGTTGAAAACTTAAGCAAGTTTTGGATTGCAAAATTTGTATTTCATCTTTAATTTCTTCCACTTCACAATCTGCTCTATTAAATAGAAAAAATAAAGGAGGTCTCGTAAAACCATCCCAAGATGTTGTTAAAATATGTAAGACTGCAGAAAAAACATTCAGACAGTTTCAAAATTACAGCGATAAAATGTTAGCAAAATATATTTTATTTTGTACCAGATCGCTTAGTGATGAAAATTTATTTTTCAGTCTCAATGAGCATATATTAGATCAGGATCCAATTAATAATCACCGTAATCTTTTGATTTATTTAACATTGAAGGAATATTTCAATATAAGAATTCACCATAAAAATCAAATTTTAAATCAACCAAAAGAGAGAATACGTTCCAAAATGACTAAATTAATACATTTAAACATCAATAATTTTTTCCAACAATATTTGTAACTATTTTTGTACATTAATAACAGTTTTAATTGTAAAATAGATTTACTATCCCTGATCTTACATTAATAATAAATTATGCGACGCGTTGAATCTCTTGCCTAAAATCACGTGGATAACTCGTCGTTCCTTTATGCACTATATCAGCGTTTCCCAAACTTTTTTGATCGCGACCCGGTACGAGGTTTTAAAATGTTTCGCGACCCACCTTATGAAAAAAAACATTTATTTACAAAACAAATTTTATTTTTTAATAAAAATCAAGTTATTTGTTTGTTTATTTTATAAACAAAAATTGCAAAATAATTATATAACAAAAACATAAGTAATTAAAAAAACATTATCTTCATTTAAAACTTTAGTAAATGAAGTAAACTTTGTTTACAATTTTTGCCGCGACCCAGCAGAATTTTTCTGCGACCCGGTGCCGGGTCGCGACCCACACTTTGGGAAACGCTGCACTATATCCTATTCTTACGGTGGCTTCAATAGTCGCTTCGGCAAGGTTGAATCACACTCTATCCACATTAACTTATATTAGATCTTTGGTTACAACAAGGTCAACCTCCAGTGCCGTCCCGAGACGAGTTTGGTTAAGGGTGAGAGTTTTTTTTAAGTTTAATTTTCGTGTGGGGTTTGCGATACCGCCACAACAATTGTTTTCGTCGTGTATTGGTGCGCCATCTACTACCATCCTAACCTATATTTTGTTTGCATTAATAGGGATGAATCCCCCATGTTATTTTGGTATTGATTTGACGATAACAGTTGTTATCGACGCCAACACAGATAACCACTTGTACGGTGCAACTATTTATATATTTTTTTGTACTGAATGCGACTAGTAATTATATGTTTATTTGTGCTCCGGTGTTTTATTTCACTAGCATTTGCCCTTTCAGGAAAACATCTATTTATAGCGACATAAAGGGTGTGGCGCCTTTATTTTTTTGAATTCAGTTCTAGGGAGCGGGTATTCATCCCCTGCTCGCCTGACCCCCCCCCCCCCATAAATTGCTCTACTGTTGAGCTTGCCGTAGCGTCGCTTTTCATAATCACCGGGAGTGCAGGTA
The DNA here is from genome assembly GCA_932274525.1 of Podabrus alpinus. Taxonomy (NCBI): domain Eukaryota; kingdom Metazoa; phylum Arthropoda; class Insecta; order Coleoptera; family Cantharidae; genus Podabrus; species Podabrus alpinus. The sequence continues at coordinate 48,509,657 of OW026456.1, read as the reverse complement.
AGGTCGGCATATTTTTATTTAGTTTTGACGACTGGTGCTCAGGTGGAGTACGCAGGTCGCATGATGATGTGGATGACTGCATTGGGGTTATTAATCAAGAGTTAGAGAAACTTAGTGTATGGTTTAAAATAAATAAACTAAAACTTAATTTGAGTAAGTCAAAATGTATTATTGTAAATGACAGTAGGGGTAGAACTCGTGATGTTATGGTGGAGGGTACTCGGATTGAGGTGGTTAGTCAGATGAAATACTTGGGTGTAGTTGTTGACGATAAATTGAACTTTAAGAGTCACTTTGATTATGCATGTAAAAAAGTAGCGAAGAAATTGCATTTTTTTTTTAAATTAGGAAGAATATATCGGTTTTGAGCGCAATTAGGATTTTTAATGTGATGATAAAGACTCATCGCAATATTTACAAAACGTGTGGGTTAGAGTTCTTTATGTAATTGAGAGATCTAACCTCACAATGTTGTTTATAAATTCCAACTGTCAAGTTGAAGTTAAAAAGTTAAAAGTAAATTTAATAAACATTGTACGTTGTAAATCGTGTTTATTTTGAATTATGAAAAACTTTTTAATGCGTATTAAATGTATTTGAAAACTTTAATAAGCATTCGTAATATCAGAAGTTCATTCAACTTGACAGTTGGAATTTATAAACAACATTTTGAGGTTAGATCACGTTATGTAAATATTGCGATGAGTCATACGCGAGTTAAAAAAAATTTGACTACTTATACAGAATAGGGGTATGAGAACAATTTTAAGAGTAGGTCGTTTTATATCCAAAAGTATGTTGCTAGACACATTGCAATGGCAGAGTGTTTATCAAAGAATTGTGGTTAATGTTTTGATGTTTGTTTTCAAATTGAAGAATAAGATGCTTCCGTCGTATTTGTGCGACAATATTACTTACGTGGCAGATGTGAATAGGTATCCAGTTCGTAATGCCCAGGATTTTCGTTTGAATCTGTTTAGAAATAATAGAACACAAAATATGTTGTTATATAGTGGTTTAAAATTATTTAATGACTTGCCGTTATCTCTTAAGATGGAGAAAAGAGTTGAAATTTTTAAGAGGAATGTTAAGAATTATGTTAGTTTGCATTTTACTTAGAAGGGGTTAATTATTTAATGTTTATTCTTTATTGTTTAGGGTGGATTTTTTTTGTGTAAACTGACTTTTTTTTGGGAGTTTGTATGGATTACCAAATAAAGTATTATTATTATTTCCATTTATTTTGCGACTCACATACATTGTGGAGATTAGAATAAGATGGGGGATTAACTCCAACCATCCAATTCTTTACATTTTAGTGTTATTATCTAATTATCTACAATTATTTAAAAGTATAAATTTTGAAATTTAAAAAATTAAAAATTTAAAAATAAATTTAATTTTGAGAATTTAAAAATTTCCTTACAATGTGGCACGTTACCAAAATTACTGCTTTTTGCATTTGTACGAATATTTTAGAAGATAGGTCCAATTTTGACAAGTGGGTTTTAAATTTGCAAGATACAACACCAGTAGCCGATATTACTATCGGGACCAATAAAATTTTTGTGAGACTCCATACACTCATCATTTCCATCGCCAGTGCCTCATACCTCTGCACTTTTTCTTTTTCTGTATTTAATACATTTTTGGATAGAGGTACAGCAACATCTATGATGATCGCATGTCGATCTATTTTATTAATTAGGACAATGTCAGGTCTATTATGGCTAATTTGCGGGTCTGTTAATATTAGCCTATCCCAATAAAGAAGAGAGAGGTCGTTCTCTAGCACAGGTTCAGGTATATAATCATAATATGGTTTAACATTATCCAACAAATTGAATTTCTTACCGATTTGCTGGTGTAATATTTTACAAACATGGTTATGTCTTCGGAGGTAGTCAGTAGGAGCCAAATAAGAGCACCCGGCAATAATGTGCTTTATAGTTTCATTGGGGAGATTGCATTTTCGATAACGATCTGATACTTCCAGATTAATTATGTGTTTCTTGTAATTATTGGTGGCAATTACACCATCTTCTATAGCGCACATGAAGCCTTCAGTTTCTAAATGCAATAATCCCCTCTTCAACCATTCTACTGACATATCCTTATCTATTCCATTGGAGTCTAAAATTGTCGGATATTTACCATGGAGCACCTTATTTTTCCAATTTATATCTAAATGTAATTTTGGTTCACAATCTAAATTAATATTTTTCAAATTTAGGCCACTGAAATTTTTGTCAAGGCTTACAATTTCTTGAATTAAAGGAGTATTAATTAAGTAAAAATAATCACGCAATAATTTAGTTATCGATTTACACGAGTTAAACAAATTTATCAAGCCTCGTCCTCCTGTTTTTCTTTTAATGTAAAGCCTTTCTACTGCCGATTTTGGGTGTAAATATCTATATTTATAAAGCATCTTTCTGGTTAAGGTGTCCATGGCATTCAAATCTGTATTCGACCATTTTAAAACTCCAAAAGAATATGATAAGACTGGCACCGCCCACGAGTTTATCGCCGAAATCATATTTCGAGAAGTTAATTTAGTTTTAAGTAAAATTTGTAATTTATTGACATATTTTTGCCTAAATTCTTTTTTTAAAAGGGTATGATCTAAAACAAACTTTTGCTGCATTCCTAAATATTTATATAATTTATTGGGTAGTAATTGGGGAATTTCATTCAAAACCTCGATATTTGCAACTGGAGCACCCATGATAACATTAATTCTTGCACATTTATCAAAACCAAATTCTATGCAAATATCATTACTGAACAATTTTGTAATTTCTAGTAAGTTATGAAGTTGGTCGTTGGTCCTGGAATATAATTTCAAATCGTCCATGTAAAGCAAATGTGTTTTGGTACGATAATAATTTTTAAAATTTAGCTTAAATCCTGCCGTAGAATCGTTCAATAGCGCCGAAAGTGGATTCATAGCTAAGCAAAACCACAATGGTTTTAAAGAATCTCCTTGAAATATTCCACGCTTAATTTTGATAGAATCCAAACTAATTTGATCATTCATGATTAGGGTGTTCCATTTCGACATCATAGTAGATACAAGTTTAATAATTTTGGAGTCGATCTTGTAGTAGATTTCTAGTAGCCAATCGTGTGGAACAGAATCATAGGCCTTTTTGTAATCAATGTAGCACATATAAAAGTTTCTTTTGTTATTTTGTGCTACTTTTGTTATTATCGAGTCCACGATTAGCAATTCTCGACATCCTTGTGAACCTTTAACACACCCTTTTTGTTCAATACCCATACATAATCTTATTTACTTTACAGTGGTTTTCAATTTTAGAAGCTAAAATACACGTAAAAATTTTGTATATTGTTGGTAAACAGGTAATCGGTCTATAATTTTTTGGTTCCAACGGGTCTCCAATTTTGAAAAGCATATATGTTACACCCGTGCATAAAAATTCTGGTATAACTGAAGGATCATTCAATGCTTCGTTAAACCAAAAAATTAAGGGTAAGTGGACTTAAACATTTTAAGCCAATAATTTTGAATTCCATCTAATCCTGGAGATTTCCAATTAGAGGAAAATTTAATGGTATTGGTTAGGTCTTCTAATGTTATAAAATCACCTTCGCGCCATTCAATCTCGCTCGAATCATCCTTCAGTTTTTTTAACCAGAAGGCATTTTTATTATACTCACAATTTTGAGACCAAAGATCGGACCAAAACTTTAACATGCTGTCTTTGTTCGCAATAGTTTTAGGTGTAAGTTCTAGATATCTGAAAAATTTTGTGCAATTTTCTGCGTAGAGTTTATTTTCAAATTTTCTTCTAGTGCAATTACTGTATCGTTTTACTCTATGAGCAGTAACTTTCAATTTTTGTTTTAAATAGTCTAAAGTATCATTAAATTTAATTTCAAAATTTGTGTCATGTCTCCGAATTTTAAATTTTTGGAAAATTTGATTAATTTTCGCAGGTGCCACATTATCAGAATTATTTTTAAACGCCGTTAGAATTCCAATATCTTTACTTAAACTATTTACTTTATTGTTAAGCCGAACTTTCCAAATAGGTTTCTTAGCTGCTTTATTTTTAGGAGTGTCAATTATTAAGTTTTGACCATTTTTTTCAATTATTATTACTGCAGCACAGTATAACGCCAAATGAATGTAAAAAATTGATTTATGATTTTGCAAAAATGAATCAATTACTGTGTCCAAAATCTTAAAAATATTTTTAATTTTATGGAAAGTTGAAAATTTTAAATTTGGGATTTTTGGCCTAGATAAAGGATTAGTATCGTCGAACAATATAATTTTGGATAAAAAGTCTGCTTCGATCTGGTTATGTAGCACTACATCGATTATTTCTACATGTTCATTAATTTGTTCTAAAATTTCAGTCGATGGTAATTGCTCTTCAGCTACTACAGATTCGTCGAAATGTTCTCGTTGATAAATAACATTTCCTACTTGTCTTTGAATTTCTGCCAATTCTGATTCACTTAGATACTTTTTTTTTTATAATGACATTTTTTCTATCAACGACATTTTGTTCTGTCAACATTAAATTTGGAAATATCGCCGTCACAGCCAAATGAAATGTTTTCCTCCAGCCAGGTAATGGACTGGTATTGCATTCATTTACTTCAAAGAACTTACGCATTATTTCTGTGTTCATTTCTTTTGTCCACTTGATGCGCTTGCGACGAATTCCTGAAGCGGTCCTCTCATTTTGGATCAGCGATCCAGAGGACAAGCTAGTTGTGTTGTTTACATCAGCAGGCAGGATTCTATTCGTCGTTCTTTCACTTGAAGGTTCTAGTGAAAGTGTGCAAATGGAATCTTCCAACACTTGCTCACTCCCAATTTTTATTACGCGTTGGAATATTGGCGTTATTATTATTTGAGCTTTCCATTTACTTAAATATTTTTAAACATCCATTTAACTATAATTCTACGTGATTATGGTTAAAAAAGGATATTTTCGGGAGATTTTAATACGCCTCAAGTATGACTTTGACAATTATTATTATTATTAATATGGAAAATTATCGGGTTGGTGAAATAAACAAATGAAACTGCAGGCACACTGCCTGTTTTACCTCTTGGACGCCATAAAACAGTCGGTTACTGTTTTTCTACAGAGCTTTTCAACAAAGACTTTGTTTTTAATAGGGGCAATTTTGGATGCGGTGACAGTTTTGTCACTCTGTTTTTGATATAATATTATGGGTCATTCTACACCTTTTCCAACAGTAATTCAGAAATCGTCAACCGTTATTCAGATGTGTCAATTAATATTCAGAAATCGTCAACGGTTATTCAGATTTGTCAATTGATGTTCAGAAATCGTCAACGGTTACTCAGATTTGTCAATTGCTATTACAATTCACAATTTCTGAATATCAGTTGACAAATCTGAATTGCAATTCACGATTTCTGAATATCAGTTGACAAATCTGAATATCAGTTGACAAATCTTAATATTAGTTGACAAATCTGAATATCAGTTGACAAATCTGAATTACAATTCACATTTCTGAATATCAGTCGATAAATCTGAATTACAATTCACGATTTCTGAACAGCAGGTGAGGTTTTCTGAATTACTGGTGGAAAAGGTGTAGTAAGCATCAACTGAAGAATTGACTTGACCCACGCCAATTTTGATGGAACTTGGTACGCACAATCGTAGAAATAAATAAAAAATAGAAATTTATGGATTTGTCCCTTAACCGTTAAATGGGTTAATTTTCTAAGGGAGTAGCACGAATTTAAACACCCGGATTTTAAAAATTCCCTAAAGGTTTATATAAGTAGTAGAAATCGCATTTGGGAAGCATTTATATTACACTCGTTTTACTGTTTGGTGCGCTTTTTGGTTTGCAGGAGTGATTGACCATATTTTTTTGAAAATGAGACTGGAAACGCTGTTACTGCCAATGGATTGCGTTATCGGGACATGTTAACAAAATTTTTTTGGCCTGTTAAGATATGAATATGAAAGATATGCGGTTTCAACATTGAATTTCAATTTCAATAATGCAATCTTTTATCTTTTCAATTCAATTTTATTTTCAACTAAAATATACAAAATTAATCTTGCTATCCACCTTAAGCAACTGCACATTAAGGATGTCAAAAACCAACCCTTCCCAGGTAACACAATTGGTGTAAATGACGTCATTTGTACGTCACTATGACGTCGCCGACGTCATAATGACGTACAAATGACGTCATTTACACCAGTTGTGTTACCTGGGTTACCTTTAAGAAGTTAGTAAAAAATTCTCAGATGGCACAGTTAACGAGGTCCCCTCCCAAAATTTTGATATGACAATCCACTTGATGACCTGAATCTAAGTTCCAAATTTCATAACCCTCTTTTTTGGGGATAAGGGTTTCGGATAGGATTAGTAAACCGCCGATCAAGGCAATATTTATGAAACTGGCATTTTTGAATTATTTATTTTTTTAATGTCACCTTAGCAACCCTAGGGGTTGGGAGTTTAGGAATGGGCGACTTAGTCCTCACCTGAGTTTTCTCCATCCAGTTCTTTTCTCTTCGTCCGTCAACTTGCTACTTTCGTCGTCTGGCTTGATGTTTTCGCTGCTGGTTGCATCTTTCACCCAATCAGCGAAGAGCCTGAATTTGGGGTCGTACACTCAGAAATTTTGGTTTGAGAGAGAGAGAGAGAAACGCGAGGGGAGAAATGCTGAACGATTTCTTGAATAAGGAAGGACTATTTTGTATGAACGCATTTTATAGGAAGCAAAAACAAAAGAAGTAGACATGGAAGTGTCCAGAAAAAGAAACTCGATATCTGTGTGAATGATGTCACACAATTTAGGGCCAAACTACCCTCCCTTCCCCCTTGTGTCACTTGGTTACAAAATGTCAGACCCCCGAAATGATGTCATAAACTTTAAATTGTTGTACCCCCCCCTTACAAGTCCCATAGTACATAAAATTTATGATCAAATAGTTTTATTGTCACAAGGAAGCATACCCCCCTTCCCCCATGTCACACTTTGTCAGAAGTTGATGAACCCCCCCCCCAAATGTGTGACATCATTTATGAACATATCTGAAAAAATCTCTTTATATTGGGTCCGTAATAGCGGCGAATTCAGCTAAAGTTTATAGAAGGGGGGGCAGTTAATATAATTCATTGTATAATAACACGGTATATTTTTATAGCAATTTTAGCGCATTTAATCGGTTTTTATGATGATGTTTGAATATTGTTACATCTTATTCCTTTACTCTCCCGCCTCTGTATCCACCTGGATCTTTCTAACTCCGTAAGATCCGTTCAAACGATGATATAAATGACGCAAAGATACAAATTATCAATAACTGAGTCAGTAACACGTGAGTTCAATTTTTAGAATAAATATAGATTACAGCGATGTGTAAGCGAGCGAAGTAAGTAGGTGATAGATCATTTTCTGCACTAGAATTGGATCCAAACCCGAGGTACAGGATCCAGACTTCGGCTAAATACATCACCTTTGATTAAAATCTCGGACCATGGGCAGTGGCGTAGCTAGCATGGGTGACACCTGGGGCGGATTTCATGGGTGTCACCCCACCTAGGCTGATGACCTTTTTTTGGTGAAAAAAGGTGACGATGTCACCCCTAAAAACTAAAAAAAAACAAAAAGGTCACTCGTTTTTGTTTTTGAAAAGCAAGAAACTAGGTAATTTTAGTCAGGAAATTTAAATAATTTGGGGTCGGGTGTCAACCCCAGATGGGTGGCATGTTACGAAAAATTTTCTCTTTTTCGCAACAACGTTGAATTTATTAAATTCAACTTTTACATCTAGCGACATATTTCGTAGCACTCTGTATAGCGAACGTATTTGACAGAGATTAAAACTCGCGCATGCAACGATAAGGACTTCTTGGGTTAGCGCTCGTACCGGGCGGTCGGTTTTGTGTTTCAATGTGAAGTGATAACAATTTTTGGTTCCAATTTTGACAAAATATGGTAGCGATTTTGTGATGGGTCCCTTTCCGCATCATGAGTTGTTTTGGATTTTGCGCTCCAACCCATTTTTGGGGATGTTCACATTCGTGTCTGCAGGATTGTGGATGTACTCCAGGTCGTTATCTTTTTGTCGGACCACCTTGTCCATATTTTCTGGAAGGATATTTTTTTACTCAGTTCGGTAAGTTTTTATAATTTGAACTGATTGCTTCACAGGGAAATGCATTACTCGACTTGGCCAAAATTTTCCGCCGTACATCTGGTGTTCGATTACGTTTTAACTAACCCTTGACTGTCTTATTTTTTTATGTGATATGTTTATTACAAAGGGTTTCATTGTCTTGCATAGTTTTTTTGTACGAATGTTGGCCGAGATAGTTGATACGCCGTATTTTTCGTTGTATGCACGATGAGATATTCTATCTAATCTCACACGTTCGAAGACGTGAATTTTAATGCCAATGCTAAACTTTACTTTTTGATAATTATTTTAATTAATAATAATATTTAATTATGTATTGTTAATTGAGTTTTATTTGTGCATTTAAATTTCACTAGGAAATATCAACCGGCGTTGGTCAAATGCAAAGACTTTGAAATTCCTAAGCGTTTGACATGGGTTCGAATTTCATATTTGAAATTCTATGTTGAACATTTTTTTGTGTGTTTATTTTTGTTTTTATGTTCTTTTTTATGAAAGGCTGCGATGTTCGACCCATATACAGGGTGCGGCATTTCACCGAGATTGCTGTCTTTTGTTTTATCATTGGGGATTCGATATGGTTCCACTTTATCGTGGGATTTTTATGTAATCATTCGAATGTGCCCTTGGTTTATGTTTGGGAGTGATTTTCGGTGGCAATGTCGTTGCCACTGTGCCTGTTTTGGTCGGCTAACACCTTCTACATCCGACATCGCTTATATCTTTGCCTTCTGACAATTAACATCCAATTGTCCATTTTAATTGTGTTGTGTTAGCAAAGCTGTTTCCTTGATCTCTCCGGGGTGTTTCTTTCACACGATCCACGACTCTCGCTTCCAGGCTATAACGAGCTAGTTTAAAACCTAACACCAGGGCCCCACGCAAAATTAAAGTAGATGGTTTTATCCTTCTGCGTGGACTTAATCTTTTCCGAGCTGACTTCTCATTAGAGCAGTAAGGAAAGATTTTGTATCACTGTCGTTCCAACGTGGGGCTTGCTTCTGTATGTGCTACTGTATTGTATCACTGGCGCCCGAAGCGTGGGAGCTTCTGTGTTTGCTACTGTTTGCTTCATTTCCATCTGTATTTTTGGTGAATGCCCGGAGATAATATTTCAGGAACAGCTTTTGCATTATTTTATTGGCAATTTTGTTGTCAATTTTATTATCATGTTTTTTTGAATGAAACATTTTTGTTTATACCGGCGGAATTTTTTTTTTGAAGCCAACTGCGTTTGTTGATCCTTGGTTGCTGTTACGACTGTTGTTGTTTAAGTCGCGCACCGTAATTGGATTGTTTCAACGTATATTTTTTTGGTGATTGTGTAAATTCCTTGATGCCGAGTGTTTGAAGGGTTATGAAAAATATTTTTTATAATTATTTTATACCTTCGATTTAAATTAAAATTTTTATTATTATTTTATTGGTAAAGTGTTATGTGTAAATTTTTTTACCTTGATATGTGTACTGTTCGTTGCTATGTGTAGCGAATTTTATTTTTTGGTTTTCCACAAGCTACTGGGGGTGAAATCCCTTTAGCTTGCCGTGGATCTACAATACCTAAGGGTGGTTGGATGGAGTAATTGTTTGTACACATATTGGTTCCATAACAGCTTGAACCATACATTACACTAAGGGTGGAGGCTGGGTAATGTTTGTCACTGATTGGTTCAATAACATCTTGAATCATACATTACATAAGGGTGGAGGATGGGTAATGTTTGTTCACTTAATGGTTTAACAAAAACTTAAATCATACATTTCATTAGTAATGTTTGTCACTGTGGGTTCGTTAACATCTTGAATCCTATCTTACATTGAATCATACATTACATTACATTCGACATTACATAGTAATGTTTGATCACTACTGGTTTAACAACATCTGAAATCATAACCATTACCTAACTGGAAGTTGGGTAATGCATTTTCATTTGGTCTAATTACATCTAAGATCATATTTGCACATAATTAAAACCCGTCATAATTATAGCATAACATCCAGCTATTAATTATTTCATCGGAATTTATTCCAACGGTTAGAGGAAATTTGTTAAAGTCTTGGTAGGACGATCTGTTGGTCAAGTTTCTTGATCAAATTATTAATTATTTTGTCGTTTTGACAAATTACCCTTCCTATGTGTTGAGAATCATGACTGTCTCATACTGGAAGAGAAGAATTAGTTCGAAGAATATTTTTGTTCGACTATTCTCGAATGGGTCCGATGCGAGCCATTCCTTATCGACAGTCTAGATGTTTTTTTTTCCTAGCTGTTCAGTTTTTTCGGTGCAGGTCCAATGCGGGCTGCCCACAGTTTTTTTCGGTGCAGGTCCAATGCGGGCTGCCCATTTTGTACTCATTGATTTTTATCTGAGACAAAATCACATATTATATGGTTTTCAGTAGCTATCATTAGCTCTACCAATTTGGTTTTCGCTTCTGCGGATTTAAGGCGACATTTAGTCCCATGTGTGAAGAACCATACAATTATTATTATTATTTTTTTATCTCAATCTTTTAGAGATTTTGATTTTTTATTTTTTTATTGAAATATTTTAAGCTCATTTTTTTGTCTTACCCAAGCTTAATATTTCTTTCCTACCAAGTACTGCTACAAACTACCTCCACACTACAGTAAATAAATAAGTTTTTTTTTCCGTCAATTTACAGTTCGTTGTCAACTTCGTTTCTCTAATAATTTTTTGATTTTTTTATCTTGACCTCCGGTCAGATATCTTACTTCGGGGGTGTGTTACGAAAAATTTTCTCTTTTTCGCAACAACGTTGAATTTATTAAATTCAACTTTTACATCTAGCGACATATTTCGTAGCACTCTGTATAGCGAACGTATTTGACAGAGATTAAAACTCGCGCATGCAACGATAAGGACTTCTTGGGTTAGCGCTCGTACCGGGCGGTCGGTTTTGTGTTTCAATGTGAAGTGATAACAATTTTTGGTTCCAATTTTGACAAAATATGGTAGCGATTTTGTGATGGGTCCCTTTCCGCATCATGAGTTGTTTTGGATTTTGCGCTCCAACCCATTTTTGGGGATGTTCACATTCGTGTCTGCAGGATTGTGGATGTACTCCAGGTCGTTATCTTTTTGTCGGACCACCTTGTCCATATTTTCTGGAAGGATATTTTTTTACTCAGTTCGGTAAGTTTTTATAATTTGAACTGATTGCTTCACAGGGAAATGCATTACTCGACTTGGCCAAAATTTTCCGCCGTACATCTGGTGTTCGATTACGTTTTAACTAACCCTTGACTGTCTTATTTTTTTATGTGATATGTTTATTACAAAGGGTTTCATTGTCTTGCATAGTTTTTTTGTACGAATGTTGGCCGAGATAGTTGATACGCCGTATTTTTCGTTGTATGCACGATGAGATATTCTATCTAATCTCACACGTTCGAAGACGTGAATTTTAATGCCAATGCTAAACTTTACTTTTTGATAATTATTTTAATTAATAATAATATTTAATTATGTATTGTTAATTGAGTTTTATTTGTGCATTTAAATTTCACTAGGAAATATCAACCGGCGTTGGTCAAATGCAAAGACTTTGAAATTCCTAAGCGTTTGACATGGGTTCGAATTTCATATTTGAAATTCTATGTTGAACATTTTTTTGTGTGTTTATTTTTGTTTTTATGTTCTTTTTTATGAAAGGCTGCGATGTTCGACCCATATACAGGGTGCGGCATTTCACCGAGATTGCTGTCTTTTGTTTTATCATTGGGGATTCGATATGGTTCCACTTTATCGTGGGATTTTTATGTAATCATTCGAATGTGCCCTTGGTTTATGTTTGGGAGTGATTTTCGGTGGCAATGTCGTTGCCACTGTGCCTGTTTTGGTCGGCTAACACCTTCTACATCCGACATCGCTTATATCTTTGCCTTCTGACAATTAACATCCAATTGTCCATTTTAATTGTGTTGTGTTAGCAAAGCTGTTTCCTTGATCTCTCCGGGGTGTTTCTTTCACACGATCCACGACTCTCGCTTCCAGGCTATAACGAGCTAGTTTAAAACCTAACACCAGGGCCCCACGCAAAATTAAAGTGGATGGTTTTATCCTTCTGCGTGGACTTAATCTTTTCCGAGCTGACTTCTCATTAGAGCAGTAAGGAAAGATTTTGTATCAGGCACCCGGAGCGGTTCCTCCCCTAGCTACGCTACTGGCATGGGTGCGCAGACACTACAGATATACTTCTCACGAGTTGATCCAGTTTCTTTCATTAACAATGGCGGCTCTCTATAAGGTGCCAAGGAGCCATGGCACACGAACTTCAAGAACTTTTTTTAATGTTTCAAATAATTATATTCCAGAGCAAGATTAGAGTTTAAGGTTCACTTAAAAAATAATGCTGAAGGAAAAGCAAAAAAACTTGAACTGTATGCTAACCGGAGGGTTTCGAGGGTATGGAAACGCCCCCAGGTTCTGCGTTTCAAGAGAAGTAATGAGGGACTTAGAGAATATAGATAAATGTTACAGGCTTTTTCGATTTTATACAAATTTTAAGACTTGTACACAATTTATCACATGTACCCCTGGGGGGTATTCCACTGTATCCCCCCCCCCCCGGTTAGATTTTAGCTTAGCTTGTTTTAAAGAATAAGCCCATTACTATTTTTGTTCGATCCTATTCTAAGTTGACTCCGTACTTAAAACATTTTACTTGCAAGCAACACTCGTCACGTGAACATATCTGAAAAACCGGAGACCATCACTTAGGCGACGGTCAACTGGGTTAATATTCTCACCACCTTTTATATTGAGAGGTACCTATTCAAGAAGAGAAAAAGAAGATCCGTTATTTTATAGGAAAAGAATCCGACGTCGCCGTCGCTTGGACGATATGTAAGCGATGGTACAGATTTAAGACGTTGAAGTGAAAAATTTTGCCAACCCCCATGATAACAAACAAATCCTTGTTTTCGGGTAGATTTCATAATTTGTCTTTTACGTTAGAGTCTGCCTAAAAATGACAAATGTATTAGTCATAGTGTAACTTCAAGGTGTATATTTTAGTAATAAATCTCAACACAATTGCATTAAATTGGAACGATTTTAATTTTATGTATTAAAATTACGCGTTATGTCAATTTGACGTCTTACGTATTTCTTATGTCTTACGTTCATTGTGAATCAGCACTAACACTTCACACAAAACTAAATTAAAACGTGGTATGTTTGGGAGGACTAATGGTGGAATGTTTCGAGAGAGAACTACCATAGAATCAGTGGCGTAACATTTTAAAGGTACAATAGAAGGTAGCCTGGCAAAATTAAATCAAATTAATATCAGTTCAACAAATCTTCTTCACGAGCCATATCCGGTTCCCCGGATGTAGGCGACCTCTCTCCTATGTATGTGTTATGCGTTTGAAGTATTATCACGCACATAGGGGACCTACTGCTTAACGCGAGACGGTCAAAATAAAGTTTTATTGAGCCCGTAGTCGAACCAGAAACTCACATAACCGCTTTAGCAAAACGACCGTCGAACAGTTCCGTCTAACCGTCAGTTCAACAAATACATTAATTAATAATTAAAATTAGTGAGGAGCATAGCATATTAATTGGGGCCCGACGCGTAGAGCGAATAAGTTATCAGATAACATTGCATATTTAAATGGGACCTGACGTGAAAGCTCGTGGAGTATGTTTTATTAGATGAATAATTGAATTTGAATATTTTGCCTAAACCCATTGAAGGGTTAATCTTGTAATGCCGAAGCTAATATATTTAATAATTTAAACACTACTTTTACTTCTTCATCACATTGCAAACTTCAGTTCAAAGGATTTTTCGGTATTAATTCAGTATTTGAGTAGTAACTCTCAGTAATTTAGAATTTCAAGGAAAAGTGATCCATCAGCTCAAGCATTTAATATAATATTACAGTTTCTTGCATATGGCAACAATAATAAAATTTTGTACGCTACTTCCTCGGAGCGTTGTCGGTAAATTTTACAATCTTCTTAATCTTTGGGGTTCAAATGATGAATATTGGAGATAAAATGATTTTCGATCAAATGGTATTAATTTTATTAAAAAAATAATTTCTACGGTCCCTCTCAAAATTGCTCTAAAGAATTTTTATTAAAAAACTTTGAATGCGAATTGAAGCTCTTAAACGATTCTCTATCGTTTTACACCAATTTTATAAAAATAATTCGCGATAGAGGAGGGCTGTTGTTTCTATTGCACCCGCCCCCCAAAGTTTTCGCGATGCGTGTGATTCAAACGATTTGAATAGAAGCTCATACGAAGCTCAAACGTTTGACACTGATTTCATTACAAAATTCACGATGGAGGTGGTGGCCTAGCTTAACAACCTTCAATACGAACCTATGTATTCCTGTATATAAACTTTGTTGTAATAAATGCTTTTAACTCAAACTAAACTGCGAAATTTTTAAAACCTAACAAGGGGCAGACCTACCTCGAAAACCTGCGGTGGCACCTTCACCTTCTACTCAAAGGAGTGTAGCAAAACGCAATTGCATTTTCTATTTGTATTAAAAACGGGAAGACGTAGAGACTTGCGCTTTGCGCCAATCCATGGAAAATATAATATTACATCCGATACGTACTTTTTAATTGGTCAGAAATTAGAATTTCAACGCAATGTTTGGTAAATTTTTTTTTCTTTAAAATGGAATAAGATAGAGAATTGCGGCTCTCACTATTCAACATTACAATCGTCTATTTCCGTGGTTCGGAATCCTCGTTAGGCTATAACCGGATATATAACATATTGTCGTGATTTTAACAGGCATTTGAAATCGTTAATAATAATTTGTCTAATACAAATAAAGCTGGCATGAAATTCCTTGACGAGTTGGTAGGTCCACTCGGAATAAACTGAAACGGTAATTACTATTCAATTATAAAAACAAAAATGGAATCAATTTCAAACCAAAGTTTACCATGAGGGTCAACAAAGAACATTTTAGGTAAAAGGAATACAAAGATTGAAAGTTTATGTAAAAATGTTTGGCAATAATGTTTACTTATTTAAAAATTTTATAACATGTTAGTATTTAACAGTTTTTATAAAATGTTAGTTATTAAGTAGTGATTAAAAGGATTTACGTAAGTTGTTAAGTCGTAATTAACATTGTGCTCCGAGGGTTTGGCAAACGATAATTTTTGACGATAATCGGGCGCGACCGATTGGACGCGGCCGATTGGGCACGGAGACAACCGGGCGCAAAGACAACCGGGCGCAAAGACTATTGGACGCAAATACAATTGGGCGCAAGGAAAAATTTATCCATTACGTATTAATTATTATAACTGATCACCCAAACATTTGGAAATTAATTTCTAGCTTAAAAATCATTCACCATGGGAGAGATGTTTTTTATGAGCGATTACTTGCCGGCAAAAATCCACCTATTAAGAAAAGGAAATACTTGGAGGCTGATGCGCGCATCAGAATAATGAATCCGTGATTAGTTAGGTACTTTATTAATAGACATTTTTATTTTATTTGTAATTGTTAGAAGGAATAAACATTTTAAAAACTTTTTCTTTAAATTTTTAATTATAATTTTTTTTATTGCCTAAATAAACATTTCTAGATTTAGTTAATAATTTACAAAATTGTTATAATAGCTTCGTTCCAACAACGATTATTTCCAGTAATATTACTACAACGCAAGCGCATTCATGAAATGTCGTTCCCACAGACTAGAACTACTAGGACGGAATTCTAGATTGTACTATAAATCTGCAGTTCCGACAAGTTTAGAATCAGTAATATTATCGGCCAAACGAGTTCAAACGATTCTTGCTCTAGAGGTCTAGAGCAAGAACCAAGCGTTCTTAAAGTGGATACGCGTGCGCGAATTCGCAAACGAGTTTAAACTTTGTTTACAGATCGTGTTCATTTGTTGCAACAGCAACTGTTTCATTTTAAATTTTAGATTTAAGATTAATTCCATTATTTTCACTTCAAAAAATACATTTTTTCTTATATAGTACTTATTATTAATCTGGAATCTTTCTGGAACATGTTAGTGAAAGAATATTGTAAAAACTTTAAAAAATGAGGAAATGTAGAAAATTTTAATTTTTTTTTAAACGCTGCCATTTCCTATGCAATTTTTTTTTCTTATGATTGTAGTTGGGATGATAGCAACAACTCTGTTGAATATTTATTGCTCGTGAACAATAACAGAACTGCTTGTTGGAACGAAGCTAATATGTAAATAATAGTTTTATAAAATTTTCCTCGCGCCCAATTGTATTTGCGCCCAATAGTTTTTGCGCCCAATTGTCTTTGCGCCCGGTTGTCTCCGCGCCCAATCGGCCGCGCCCAATCGGTCCGCCCAATTGTCCGTTACCGTAGTTTCAAAACGTGCTAAAACAATGAATAACGTTAATAATTTTTTGACATTAAAACGATACCAAAAAATATCAAAAGTGCGGAACTTTACTTACCAATGAAAATACGATGCAGCAAAAATCACATTAAAATCAAGACAACGATGATTAGATATTTTTTTGGATGAATACCTAGGTAAAGGAAGGGTAAACAAAAAAGGGTTTTCACTTAAGAGTCGAAACGGATAACACGTATAATTTCGTGATCCGTTAAATTGTTGATTGAATATAAAATCAATCGAAAAGTGTGGTAACCTAAAAAGTAAAGGTGATAATAAAAGTGTTAATAAAAGAAAAAGTAGAAATAATAAGCACTTACCTTTTGCAATTGAGGGAGGTACGGCAAATGAAGAATATTATTGGTAACTATCGTTGGAACGTTGAGGTGGATCGATCAATCGATATTTAAAAGCAGATTCTGGAGCACGCGACAAAACAATTTGCAGAGCGGCTTACGCATGAAGTTAGCAACAGGAGCAGTATCTTCAGGGTAAGACCCACAGAATTATATTTAATAGAGTGCCGCGTTTAACGACTTCGGGAGATTAACATTGTTTTGGGGTAGAATTAATTAATGATAAGAATTTACAATTTAAGATTGTTCAATATTTATGAACACTTCATTTACCTTCAGTGCGCCATGGAGAAACAACAATAAAAATAATGACGGGGGTGTCTCCAGCAGGCCTAATAACATTCATATCCAAAGTTTATGGTGGGCGAGCTTCTGATAAAACTATATTTGAGCAAAGCGATCTTATTACTAAATTAAATAGAAGCGAGGCAATTATGGTCGACAAGGGGTTCCTCATAGACGATTCGTGCGATATATTTGGTATAAAATTAATCAGACCACCGTTCCTACCAAATAAAAAGTAATTGTGTGCGGAGGATGCAATTTTGAATGCTAAAATTGCAAAAGCTAGGGTACATGTCGAAAGAGTAAATCAACGGCTTAAAATTTTTAAAATACTTTCAGGCCCTCTACCGTTTTCATTACTTAAACGAGTTAATGAAATATTTATAATTATAAGTGACATTACAAATTTGTCTGCACCAATTTTGTCTGATGATAGGTTTAGTAAACAATAAACCTATCGTGTAATGTAACTATTGGATTATGGTCAGGTATAATTAATAAAATAACTATCGAGTGGTATACGTTTATTCACAAGAAGGTAGTTGTTTTCTAGACGAAGGTTCAACTCATACTAAAAAACATGTGATAATTATTGAATGGCTATTGTAAGGGCTTTAGGAAATCTTATGCATCATTAATAATCTCAGTTTTATATTTTTACGGAACATTAAAATAGTTTTAGAGTACAAACTAAGCTAGCTCCGGAAACTACTTTATGAGAAAATATTGTATTACAGTGATTTAGTTTTGTAACACTTTTATTATAATTCCAACAGTAACAATAAAATAACGTGATTTTGTTTAATAAATTTTTGCAACCCAATCCTGATTTTAATTTAAAACACAAGGTGATTATGAACAAATTATTTATTAACACATAAAGTGTGGATCATGTTTTCAAAAACCTTTTTTTTAATTGTGTGTAACATTTCTTTAGAAAAATCCAAGTCGTGTGCAACTTTAATGATAGTCATTGAATCGTCGAAAGAGGCATAAATAGCTAAGTAACAATAGTCAACATTTAAAATACTCATGCCAAAATTTACTTGACCATAGTATTTATGCTTTCTCTTCAGCTGGAACTCGCCATTCACTTCCTGTACAAATTTTGCAGATTTAATTGCTCCATTAGTTTGCAAACACATAGCAAACAAATTAATTTGATCAGGTGGCCCAGTACTTTGACCACACAAAATTACATGTCCAGCGTGAAGAACCGCTTCACCTTCGTAAATACACCTCGAATTTTTATTTCCACCCATGTACTCCATATAATGAAGAACGCTAAAACGAAGATTCGAGCCAGACATTACTTCTAAAACAAAAACCTTTAAAATGGTAAAAACCATTACATACTTATTTATTTCAACTTACCAGGTTATTTTAAAGCCAAACTGTTATAAATATTAAATGGTTCACAAAGTACTTTCACACTATTATACAATACAAACTAAGGAAACCAATCACAACTAAACTGACTGTCTTAACCTCGAATATTTAAGGGTATGTCACATTTTCTAACCCTTTTTGGTTGGTAGCAAATAATTATTTCAAATTCAAAATTTAATTAAAATAATTATATCAAATTATTACAATAAACAAACACAGAGGTATCGTAATACAATTAAAAATATATTTAAATTAATACCACTAGTGACCGCTATGGCGCTGCGATCTTAAATTGAAACGCCTATACTACTGTAATAATTTTTTAAAATCTATATTATGGTGTAGAAAACCGTGGTAGGGAGAAGTAAAATAAATTACTCCACCGCTAAGCCACCAAGGTAGAAAACCGGTGGCGCGTGGTTAATAAGTTATTTCACCGCTAAGCCTCCAATCCTTCGACGGAACTTACGTGTTAGGCTGGATCTTAGGAAATCTATGATCGACTACTGCAGGGGCTGCTACCATGAGCTTTCTTTTAATGTACTTTAGCCTACCCGTCCGGTAGCTTTGGGAGAAATCAGCTCGACATAACTCCCTTTTAATTTCTCGTAAGTTTGGTAGCGGAGCGTCGAGGGATTGTCCAGAGTCGTGGGGTAAAGGGGTTAACAACACTAATCACTTGCGTATTGACAAGCAGTAAAAGATTGAAATACTTTTAACATAAAGTCTATTATTACTTTTATACAATGATCTAAATTGGTAAAATTGACAAACACAAAATAGCAGTTTACTGGGAACAGTTTCAAATGGGCACGATACCTTGTTGTTGTTGGTCGCCGTCTCGGTCACCTGACTGAATCCAGGAAGAAACTTTGGAAATTAATCAAACTTCTCTTTTAATTTTATGAACCAATTGAATAAGACTCAAACTCGCGTTCGAGTAAGAACTTTTGCACGAGTACAGCTCGGATAACACTCTAAACTTTTAATCGAGTGACGCCTCGAATAACACTCAAGAATTCTCACAAATCGGGATTTTTATAACCAATTTCCCACTTTGGATATTAATTAATCCACCCTCATGCCGGGTGGAGAACCAATGACTTTCGTTCTTCATTTTGCATCTCGTCGAGGGGGATGGGACTTAACTTCCTTATTCTCAAAACTTTCTTCCCGTTTCATGTGTGCAATCCTTAGGATTGACCGTGTGATTAGGCGGCCCTTCTTATATTTGAATTCCTCGAAGTGAGAGTTTATGTAACTGTTCCCACAGATGAAGGAAATGAGGCGTTAAATTAAAAAATACACTTTACGTTACTTTGCCCTATTTTTCTTTTCCTCCATTTCCTCTGCACATGCACGTGCAGTGTAAAATTAATTATAACGTATGCATTGACTTGTAATCGATACGCCGAAATAAGGGGCAAGAGCCCTTTGTGACTGAAAAACCGCCCGCACCTGTTGCCGGGGTTCTTGGGGGATTGTCCCCGTCTTGTTAAAAGATTTACTGGTCTTTCGATAAATCAATGCATCGATATGTTACGACTAAATCTTACCTAATTATTAGCTTTTTACATTAAATTAAACAGAGGTATTCTTAAACTACCTCTATTTAATTATCTTAATTACAATTATCTATGTCGGAAATGAAAATACCTAAACCGTATTTTCGTGACGCCGGTATTTAAATAATATGAGCGGAGCGCGGGTTGTTACAATTATAAAAATTATTTGTTTGTTACAGGAAACTCCTGTACATGGATGATACATGGAAAAAACATTTATGAACTCATTCTGGCGAGAAACCATTTATGTGCGAAATTTGTGACTATGAATGTACAGTAAAAAGAAGTTTAACAACACATTTGAGTACTCATACTGGAAAAAAACCATTTACATGCAAAATTTGTGACTATACGTGTACAATGAAAGGAAAGTTAACAGCACATTTGAGAACTCATACTGGAGACAAACCATTTAAATGCGAAATTTGTGACTATACGTGTACAACGAAAGGAAGTTTAAAAACACATATGAGAACTCATACTGGAGACAAACCATTTAAATGCGAAATTTGTGAATATACGTGTACAACGAAAGGAAATTTAAAAACACATATGAGAACTCATACTGGAGACAAACCATTTAAATGCGAAATTTGTGAATATACGGCTACAGTAAAATCAAATTTAACATTACATTTGAGAACTCATACTGGAGACAAACCATTTATATGCAAAATTTGTGAGTATAAATGTACAGCGAAAGGAAATTTAATAATAATAATAATATAATATTTATTCAATTTTCAATATTTACATTGACATGTAACAAATTACAATTCATTATCTATTACTAGGTTAAGCCCTTTGTTAGATATTTTATATATGTACAGTTATTATAATTTTTATAGTAAATACATAAATTAAATACAGGATAAAAATTTCAAAAACCTGTTAATTATTTTTACACAATTGATATAAAAGGGGGTCACAGGAATATGATGTAGGATAGGGTGGGTTAACATTTATAGGAGTTGGAAATGGAATTATATAAACGACACATTTAAAATAAAATATATCACTTCACAACACTATCACAATCACAACACTATCACAACACTTCTAGTCTTCTCTTCATGACAAGAACCGAGCGAGACCGACGAAGCTTCAGTGATTGTAGAAATCATATTTTCGCAGCAAGACTGATTTTAAAAGTTTGCCCTTATTCTTTGAATTCAAATTGTCTAGATCGTAGTCTCCAATTTTTCTAATTAGTTCGTTATCATGATACGAGCAGCTTTTCAGAAACTTTTCAGTGGATTTTTTAATAAAATCTCCGACATATTCAAAATTGTTTTCCTCGTGTTTAAATTTAATCGTAGTGTAGCGGGGATAATTGTTCACGATTTTAAGAAATTTATTTATACAACGTTGAGCTGCGATTATATTACTGTCTGCGGCACTTCCCCAAATACTGCAACCATATGTAAGGACTGACCTGGCACATGTACGGACCAGCTGTAGCTTCAGCTCTTTTGGTAAGTACACGTCGTACTTAATGAGTGGATATAGCAGATGTAGCACGTAGTTGGTCTTTTTGACTCTTTCAGCTATTGTCTTTTTCCACGTAAGACGTTGATCTATGAGTAAGCCTAGATACTTTATCTCTTTCTGCAGTTCGATAACGGTATCATTTATTTTAATGTCGACTGCAGGACGTATTCTGTTGCCCGTAAACATGATAGCCTCAGTCTTACCAACATTTAATTTTAATTTCCAGTCGTTCAAAAACTTGCACACCGACAGAAGATGTTCATTGATATTTTCAATTATAATCTCTTTATTGAGGCACGACGAGTAAATCGCTGTATCGTCGGCATATAATGCGATGTTAGTATGTTCGTGCTTCGGAATATCATTTATATAAATGTTAAATAGCGTGGGTCCAAGAATGGAGCCCTGCGGAACACCAGCCGGTATGCATTTTTGCACAGATCTTGAATCGCCAATCGCAACACTGAAACTGCGACCAGTCAAATAGCTCTTGACAATCCTTGTCAAGGACGCAGGAAGGCGCAGGTTAATCATTTTATATATCAGGCCCTCGTGCCAGACCGTGTCGAACGCCTTCTCCAAGTCTAATATAACCATTCCAGTGTGATTGTTGTTGTTGGATTCCATCACTACATCCTCAACTACTCTGGCTAACTGATGAATGGTGCCGTGCCCCTTTTGAAACCCAAACTGCTCATTTATTATTAAATTATGGTTTGTCAGATGGTCGACTATTTCTTCTTGTATTACTTTCTCCAAAATTTTGCTTAAGGAAGAAAGTAGACTTATCGGGCGATAGTTTTTGGCTTCGGCTTTGTCTTTGTTTGGCTTCGGAATTGCGAGCATTTTTGCAGTCTTCCACGACGTAGGAAAGTAACACATTTTTAGGCAAGCTCTGAATATATAATATATTTGTACAATGCCCTTTTTGGGAAGGTACTTCAGGTGCTTGTTGGTAATATCATCTCCACCCGGAGCTTTCTTGATTTTTCGGCTCTGAATAATTCGCCGTATTCTTTTAGGAGTGATGTTAATTTGGTATGTTTCGTCAATACCTTGAAGTAGGTTCACGCTCGCGTTTACCTGGTCCTCTAATGGAGAGGTAAGATTCGTTGTCACCTGGTGTACCTCTTCGAAAATATTGGCAAT
The DNA here is from genome assembly GCA_932274525.1 of Podabrus alpinus. Classification (NCBI taxonomy): domain Eukaryota; kingdom Metazoa; phylum Arthropoda; class Insecta; order Coleoptera; family Cantharidae; genus Podabrus; species Podabrus alpinus. Next base: position 48,486,824 of record OW026456.1, on the reverse strand, counting down.
GACCTCTGCCTTTTCTTGGTTGGTATAATATTTTATATTTGCATGACTTAATGCGGGTGTGGGTTCATTTTTTCTTCTCAACGCGCCATAGACTTTCCATAATGAATTGTCCTGTGCGGTAAGGGTTCTGGTTTTATTTAACCATTCTTGGCGTCGAATGGTTTTAATCCGTGTTTGAATTTCTTCCGTTAGCTGATTTTTTTCAAACCGATATACAACTTGACCCGTTTCTAGCCATTTCCGTCTCGCTTTATTACGTCTTCTTTTAAGATCATCAATTTCAATATCTGCATAAAAAGTATTTTTAATTGCTTTAAATTTAGTTGCAACTTTATGAGCTTCATTAATTGCTTTAGTGAACTTGGCAATTTCGTTGTCGATATCTTGAATGCTATTGATATTTGGAGATATTCGCATTCTGTTGTTGCATTCTATTTTGAATTTTTGCCAGTTAGTATTGGGTATGACATAGTTTGGCGGAATACGGTTAGTAAGCAGAGTCATCAACACAGGCCAGTGATTGGAACTGAGGTCATTGATTGTTTCGGGCTGGGAATAAGACGTTATTCCTTGCACAAGAAAAAAATCTATGGTGGATTGTTGTAACCCCGGCGGTTATTCATTACTAAACTAATGAACTCGTGCCTGACAACCGGCCACTTTCCGAAGCCGTGGAAGAGTGCCTATATGAAGATCTTGCCCAAGCCGAATAGGTCCGATCCAACGGACCTATCGGCCTTTAGGCCCATAGGACTATTGCCCGTCTTCGGAAAGCTGCTGGAAAAGCTGTTCACCAAGCGTTTAACGTATTTTGGTGTTCAGCGTCAGGCATGGAGTCCTAAACAGTATGGATTCAGGGAACAGACCTCTACGATCAACGCCCTGCATGATGCTATATCGATTATCCGCCGTGAGAAAAGTCGTAAATGTCTGGTACTTGGTGTATCCTTGGATATCAAAGCGGCGTTCGACAACGCTTGGTGGCCAACGCTGTTCAACAGACTGCGAAACATTTCATGCCCGCGGAACATATATAACTTGATTAAAAGTTATATCGCCGATCGGTCTGTTGAGCTGGCCTACGCTGACGGGAAGTCGCGCAAGACCATGACCAAAGGATGCATCCAAGGCTCTGTTTGCGGACCTACTTTTTGGAACATTATACTGGATGAACTTCTCGATGTAGGTTTACCGGAGGGATGTCATCTGCAAGCATTCGCGGATGACGTCCTTCTAATCGTTAGTTCGCCCAGTGTAATGCAGATGGAAATTCGTGCCAACGCAGCTCTACTTGCGATCAGTGAGTGGGGCGCAGGTGTTAAATTAACATTTAGCGCTCCGAAAACTCAAGCAATAGCCTTCACTCCAAAAACCAAATTTTGTAGAATTTCCTTCGGCAACACTGTTTTTACTTATGAGCCTCACATTAAAATTCTAGGTATTATTTTAGATCAACACTTGAAATTCAATGAACACGTTCGACACATCATAGTCAAAGCCAACAAAATTTTTAAATCTTTATGTCGGTTCGTACGGCCCACGTGGGGTATTAATCCACGAAATGTGGAGACAATATACCACGCGGTCATCGAACCGACCATTACTTACGGTTCTTTTATTTGGAGTGGAGTGCTAAGATACAAGTACGTGCTGGGTTGGTTGCGATCTTTTCAGCGGGCATTCGCCGTCAGGGCTACGCGCGCATTTCATACGGTCTCGGCAATATCTGCGTTGGCCTTAGCTGGATTTACTCCAATCGAGCTAAGGATAAAGGAGGTGGCAAGGGTAGAGCAAGTGAAAATGGATGGTACTTTCGATCGACTTTCGGACGACGTCGTCTTGCAAAATCGTACGTCGCCAGCGGAGATGTTACATCCCCGCTATAGACAAATGATCAGTTTCGTAAAAGCAAACGACTCGCTGGAAGTCGATCGAATATGCGACCAGGTCGATGTTGCTATATTTACCGATGGCAGCAAGCAGGTAGGTGGGGAGGTCGGCGCGGCAATCGTCATATACCGTGAAGCTCGGCAAGAGACCCACAAGTACCGGTTAAACGGTACTTGTAGCGTGTTTCAAGCCGAGTTATATGCGATTGACGCCGCCCTGACTTGGATCTCCCCCAGGAGGTTACACTCAGTGTGTATTTTCTCCGACAGCCTTTCTTCGCTTGTTACCATCGCTAATAGGAGTAGCACCGTACCTTTGGTCACCTCCATCCATCGTTCACTGCTCAAACTGAAGGACCAAACGATCATCAGGTTTGCATGGGTAAAGGCTCATTGCGGCATTGAAGGGAACGAGGTTGCAGACCAATGTGCCAAAGACGCGGCTGTTTCACACAGTCGCATGGCATACAACCAGTTCCCTCTTAGCTATGCAAGAAGGGTGATTCGTCTTGAGGCGGCATGTACTTGGGATACCGAGTACAGAAATGCCGTCCAAGGTTCGACCACCCGGCAGCATTTACCTACGCTACATGATGTTCGCTTGTTCCGAAGTGCCGTTGATACCTCCTTTGAAATGACGCAGGTATTGACGGGTCACTCGTTTGCGCGCGAGTATCTATACAGATTCAAGATCAGTCCTGTTGACGTGTGCCCCTGCGATTCAAAAAGTAGGCAGACTCGGCATCATTTATTGTCTTCCTGTCCGAAATACGTCCAACAACGCCATACCTACACTTCACATTGTTCCTTTTTAAATATTTCACCTTTTACAATTTCTGAAATCATATCAAATAAATTCATCACCCAAATTTTTATAACTTTCTGTAAATCAATTATCAACACTCTAAAACAATTTAACACCCCCCCTTAGTCTGTCTAAAATGTATTTATGCCCCACTCACGTTACATAAGTAAAAAAAAAACTGTTAAACTAACCAAACCCAGTTCAAATTTAAATTAAAATTCAAACTCAACTTTAAATTTATTTTAAATTTTAATTTTTGTCTTTTACCCGCTGCCGTTGTAATGCTCGTTTGTCTTTCTCTAGTTATAATTTAATAGTTATCCAGTTATTAATTATCATATTTAATTCATCAACATTAATTTCACCAACATTCATCACCACCATTTTAGTTTAATCAATTATTGTTAAGTTTTTTTTTTTTAATTGTTAAGATTGTATCGAATTGCATGAATATACCCTCTCTCTTGAGAGAAAACAGGAAAAAAAAACTAGGGAAAGAAATTTAATGGGGCGATTTCCCGTTGCCTTCCCCATGGCCCACAGATTTATATTGGGCTTGAAGATCACAGCAGTATATCCGGCGCGACTAGGTATAGAACCACGGTTTACCGCTCGCTAGTCTGCCGGTGTAAGCTTAACGTCACACTGCTGGTGTGCCAGCCTATCTAGTACTCAGAAATTGAAATTTCCCTATAGAAATGGCTTAATATTTAGATCAAAAGAGTCATAAGCTTTAATATAAACGAAAGATCATTAAGTTTAATTGATAAACAACCCTAATTCAGGGGTTTAAAGTTAGGCCACGCCCCCATGAAATTTAATAAAAATTGGCGTAATTATCGGACTTTTTGGGTATGTTTCGGACCGAATGTGACTCTGACGCCGTTGCGGACGTTTAAAATTATCGAAGATTCGATAAAATCCGAAAAAAGTGCGAAAATCGGCAAAATTCATACCAGGGGATACAAGTCACCTAGCATCAGGCTCGACAACTGGTTTTGCCGTCCCCGGTCGGAATGAGTGAAAGTTTTTCACCAGGAAATTGATTTTTTCTTTGAGATTCGGATAGCTGGGGGTGTGATTGGTAGATTTAGTAAAAAATATTGGCAAAAAATCGTAAACTATCCGTGTATTTTCGATTTTTTGGGTGTGCATTCGATTCGAAAGTTGAATGGTTTATTGGGCTAAACATACTTAAGGAATATTAATCCACCCCAACCGGGATTTTAGAAAAACGGGATCCTAGAAATCCTGGATATAGCTTTTAAAAGTATAGTTGCGGTATGGGGCACTAAACTTTTACGTTTCACCCCCAAAAAATCGAATAAAACAAAAAATAATGTGAAAATTATTTTCGTGCATGTTACTCTTACGAGAGGCGTAGTCGAACTTTGGTTGGGTTTTGACAACCCCCCTGTACCCGAAATCCGCCGAAGGTCGAAGTTGGGTTTTACCCCCCCCCCTTCGATGCTCGACGGAAATGGCAGAATATTATTCATAGACAGGGCTTAAATACGCAGTCGCTGTCCGTAAATCTGGCAATGCTGATTTGACGTCGTTTAGGACCCAAAAATGACAGGGTATGCAAACGAATTAAAATAGGAAAGAATGGCAAAGTTTCGCGTATGAGTGGCTAAGTCGAGAACCCTTCGGCCGGAATTTCCGTTTCGGAGTGTCAGTCACTCCGATTTCGGAAGTCCTACCTCCGTCATTCGTAACCTGGCCTGACTGCTTCCCATAGGGGGGGGGGGCTGTAATTATTATTGGGGCGGAGCTAGTGTGCGCAAACGAGGAGGAGTCTACGTGCACAACTTGGTGCGTGGGAGTTGAAAGTGCAAGCGAGGAATTTTGCACTAACTTTATTTTCCTTGACGGCCCTCCTTACCTCCTTCAGGAACTTGGTCGGTACGTCGCTTTTGTTCTAGATTATCATGATTGCGTTGTCCGCCTTTGTCAGTCTAGAACTTTTTCATGATAGAGGCGACTTCGCTGCTCAGCTTAGTTAATTTGAGAAGTTTGATCATTTCCACATATTCAGTCTGGCTGCAGGCCTCTTTCTAGGTAACGATTTTGACCGGGTTTTCGTGTGCCTTTATCTTGGGGGTCCTAGATTGGGCTGAACTGGGCCGCTTTCTTGTTTATTTTGGTTGCTGCCCTTCTCTGTTGTGGCTGGAGGGCAAAGTTCTCCTTCGTCGATGAACCTGTGGCCACGGCAATCATCGGATCTACGTACTCGACGGAGGGTTCCATTATGAGGTCGCCTCTTGCCACCTGAGTGGATGCAACTTGTTCATTTTCTGCAGCTTCCTAATTTTCATGATGGGTCGTCGCGCGTTTTCATTTTGATTTTCGGCAACTTCTGGCTCTCGCGTCTCCACCTCGATGGTTTGTGGTGGAGAGTTGGCTTCTAGGTTGCTCGTTCCGCTTTCTCTCTTGTTTTCCCCATTTGATTTTTTAGAGGTCTGCGGTTTCTTCAGAATGGGGGGGGATAGAGAGTCCTCTCCTTGATAATCTTTGTGATTATCGTAGTCTCCTGCCGCATTTCGTTCTGTCCTTTCGGAGCTCTTCTAGTTTTTCTTCTATGGTGTCGTCCTTTGCTCGCTGGGCTTCGGCGAGCTCTTGGACCACACCCATGAACTTCTTTGCTACTTCTGCTACTTGGTTCTCAGCATCGACTTTTGCCCCGATTGCTGCGATAAAGTCGGCCATTTTATTTCCCGCTTTTTGGACTTCTACTGGGGTGCGAGGTTTCTTCAGGAGAGCCTCCCTCCATTCTGTTGCGAATTTCTTTGCTAGATCTGTATTGTTTGGCAGCTCTACTGCATTTGCCATTGCACTTTTGGGGTTTAACTTGCACCTTAATGTTTTAATTGATTGCAGTTTATGATTGAACTAAACTACTTATCACTGATTGATGCTATTGTTTCCTATGAAGATATGGCGGAAAGAAGGCGAAATGTTGTTACGTTAACAAATTTTAATATTTTTTAAACTACAACAATTTTCTGTTTCCAAATGTTGTAATATTCAATTATATCCCAAAGTCATAATTTTTATTTTATTTCAACATTCACCAGAAACTACCCCTATTATAGTAATTTATTTGTTCAGATTTTAACAAGAAGTAAACAATTTTAAAATTAAAAAGTGTTCTGGGAACACATGTTATATACAAAATAATTTTAGTGAATAGGAGTATTCTAAAAAATCAATTAGTTTCACAGAATTTTTAGTTGCCTGAAATCAGTTGTCATATCGCACCATTTGCAGACAATAAATTAGTCTATTTATTGTCAGGTTTGAACGGTTTATTATCACATTATATCTTGTTCAATTCAATTTTCTGTTACGTGTAGAACCAATTTCTATGATTGGCTTAAGAAGAAATATGTTAATATCATTGGTCTCCCTATTTTAAAAAAGGATTTCTTAAATTTTAAAACGAAAAGAATCAGGCATTAAGTTGACAACTTTTGAAAAGGTGAGATGTAGAATTTGTACATCTTACATAAACATCAACTTACTCAATTTTACACAATTCTAAATATTTGTTAATAAGTTAATCAACAATTAGAATAAACCAATAATTATAAGTAATCAACAAATGTGAGAAACGCCAAAATATAATAAATTATATTGGCGAATAAAAACGTGTTTCTAATGATTAAAAAAGGAAATCATTTGAATTTTTCATAATTAAAGTGAAGCAAGAAAATTATAAGTTAATAATTAATAAATGTGCGCGACTCTAAAATAATAATTTAGTTGATAAAAGTGCGAAACATTAAATAAATAAACAATATTAAATAAAAATATGTTTCCATTGTAAGGATAAAGAATATTTTAAACTTTTATGTATTGAAATAGTGCAAACAATAAAGAACTGGCAACTAATGAAGACAATTCTAAGTTACCCCATTAAAAAAACTTACTAAGGTAAATTTTTAATTTAATTTTAAGATAAATAGTGTGATAGGACATTCTTTTTTATAATTTTTAATATTAAATTTTTAATTAAATTATAAAAGCCACTTAGGCATACTTTCATAGTTATAATTGTTTTTGTACAAATTAATTTTTAATTTGTTTATTATATTTAAATTTTTGTAGTTATGTTTTTTATTCTTCGTATAACCTTGCCTTATTTAGTGAAACTTATAAACATAAGATCCTGAGATAGTAAGAACCGGTGAGTATTTTAGCCAGGGTATAATTCACATATGTGAGATTATTAGAATCTCTGATTTTCAATTAAAGTCAGGGGTATGTAACACTTTGTCGCCCAAATATTGGAGCCCGATCCGCATGTTTATAAGTTTTTTCTTTGAAATAAGGAATGGTTGAGAATTTATCATATTTTAAATTTTTAATTGTTAGATGTAGTTTTAAATTAATGATAAGTACATTGGTAAATGCTTACTTAAAACACGCAACGCTTAATCAGGAAAAATTCAATACAAAATCGTACTCGTAATAATTATATGAACATTAAAATAATTCACATTTTTTTATACCTTTTAATTAAATTTCATTTTAACGATATTAATCAGTATCAAAACTATATTAAGCAATCAGTTTTTTTTTATTTTATCAATAATTGATATTATTATTAAATATTTTTTTATTTTATTAAATTTTCAAAATGGAACCAAATTTTCTTAAAATAGAGGAAATCCTGTTTGAACTTAAATGCCGAGGTATTAGTCCCGGTGATAATCAAATAATAAGACGATCTCAGTTACGTCAAGTATTAAAAAGATCAGATATTATACCTAACATTCAGCCCTGTTCGTGGGAAGAAAATATTTCTCAAATTTCAGAGAGCATCAATGATATTAATAATATTCTTTATGTAAAAGAAAATTCAAATTTTAAGAAAATAGATATTTTACGTTTAGACACTAGGATATCCCATTTAAATAACAGAATGAATCTTTTAAATGATGATAATGAACCTGATAAATGTGACATTAAAGAGCAATTGTTTAGTGAAATTGGCTTATTGCATGTAATGATGAATGACATTATGGAAGAACATAATAAAATTATAATGTCAACACCAGCAAATATATCTATGAATCAGAATGAATGTGCAAATAAAAATAATATTGCAAGTGTGAATGATAATACTTATAGTAGACGCCAAACAGTACCTGTGCATAAGTGGAAAATCGACCGATTTATTGGCCACGAATCAAAAGAGAGTGTGACTGGATTTATTGAAAGAGTAAATGATTTAAGATTAGCTCGTGGTATTTCTGAACATGAACTTTTCGAGTCTGCTCATGATCTATTTGATGAAAAAGCGACTCAGTGGTTCAGAAATGTTAGAGAAGAATTGAATTCATGGGATGAACTTGTTATAGAATTAAAAAAAGAATTTTTGCCCACTGATTATAACACCAAGCTTTTAGACGAAATACGTGAAAGAACCCAAGGTGTTAGTGAAAATGTATGTTCTTACATGATCTCCTTAGAATCTTTAATGAAACGGGCTGTTGAAAAACCAACAGAAAAGGAAATTACCAATAGATTAATCCAAAATTTAAATCCCTATTTTGCTGAACGCGTTGAAGTAGACGAAACTACTTCTCTTAAAGACTTAAAAGCGAAATGTTGATCAATACAAGACCGTAAATTACGAGTCGAAAGCTATAAACCCCCCCCTTCTAAACGATCAGGTCTAGTTGAACCCGATATGGCTTTTTCTTCCGCTAAAGCAGCAGCAGTAAACGTCTTCGAAGAAAATACGACACAATTCAGAAATAAAAAATGCAAAAACTGCTTGCAATTTGGTCATTATGACAGTAATTGTCCCCAAAAACAGCAAATTTTTTGTTATGGTTGTGGTGAACCCAATACTTATAAAAGTAATTGCCCTAATTGCAATCCCCAGCCTTCTACGTCTTCTATAAATAAGAATCCAAAAAACTACAATCAGGTTGTTTCGCTTCAGGACGCCAACAACCAAGACAATTTAAGTCGTCCTCTTGTCACGGGATTTCAAAGCTTGAGTTTCCAAAACAGCACGTTCAGAGGAAGAGGTCGTGGTGGTCCAAACCGCGGAAGAGGTCGTGTAGGTCAAGTTCCACCCCTCATGAACGCATCGAAACCCCCAAACCAATAAAACGTACGCGATTTTTAGATAACGGTAATTGGAATGCATGGTTAAAAAAAGTCAGTAATTTCCTCCTTCCACCAAAAGTTGCCCCAATTCTTACTAAAAAACCCCTCGACAATCGCCCGCACTTGCAAATAACTATCGACGGTTTGACAATAACAGCTTTAGTTGACACCGGAGCAACTGTCTCGGTTATAGGTCAACGAGGTCTAGACTTGCTTGATCCTCATAAATTTGGTAAGATACAACCCATTGTATCAAAACAAATTAAAGTAGCGAACGGTGCGTCTACTGACGTAAGCGGTATGCTTCCCTTGCGTATCCGTTTAGGAGGCATCGAAAAAATAATAAATTTTTTAGTGGTACCAACTTTGGCTTACGAATTTTTACTAGGGGCAGATTTTTGTAAAATATTCCAAATATCCCTTCATTTTAAAAATTTTTCTTGGCATTCCCCCAAACAAAATGAACTTTCCGCAGTGGAAGGAATATCAAGTCGTGTTTTGCTTAATGCCGACCAGCAAACACAATTAAATGAAATTATAAATAAATTTAAATCGTTGGCTACTAATGATCTTGGTTGTGTCACAACGGCTCAACATTTCATCGATACGGCGAACGCGACTCCAATAAAACAGAGACAATACCCGCTTAGTCCTATTCTTCAATCCAAGTTACATGAAGAAATAGATCAAATGTTAAAGGACAATGTAATTCAAGAGTCAAAATCACCGTGGTCCAGTCCTCTGCTTTTAGTTAAAAAAAAGAACGGAGAAATGAGAACATGTTTCGACGGTAGAAAATTAAACTCAGTTACAATAAAAGATTCGTACCCTCTCCCCCGTACGGACTGTATTTTAAACAGATTACGTAATGCTAAATTTCTAACTACCATAGATTTAAAAAAGGCGTTCTGGCAAATCCCCCTTGAAGAAACTTCCCGACCAAAGACGGCATTTTGCGTCCCCGGGAAGGGATTATTTGAATTTAAAGTCATGCCCTTCGGTTTGTCAAACTCAGCACAAACATTACAAAGGACTATGGAAAAAACCTTAGGTTCGGTTCTCCATAAAGAGGAGGCGTTCGTTTATTTAGACGATATAATAATAGCATCTCCGACGTTTGAAGAACATATGACTACGCTTAAAACCGTTTTTGAACAGCTAAAGTCGGCAGGTTTTAAAGTAAATATAGACAAATGCGAATTTTGTTGCGGATCTTTGACCTTTTTAGGTTTCATTGTCGATGAACTAGGTTTACGAACCGACCCCAAAAAGGTAGACGCCATAACAAAATTTAAAATACCCAAAACCACTACAGAGGTTAAACGACTAATCGGCCTAGTCAGCTACTATAGAATTTTCTTGCCGAATTTGTCCACTATAGCTTCCCCAATTACGTCGTTGATTAAAAATAAAAAGAAAGGCCAGGTAGTCCAATGGACCCCTGAAGCCGAATTGGCATTCGAAGAGATAAAAAAGCTAATAACTTGCGCTCCCATTCTGGTTAGTCCCGATTTTAGCAAACAATTTTTCATACAGACAGACGCTTCACAAGTAGGAGTGGGCGCCGTTTTATTCCAGGAGCAGGGTGGATTGGAACACCCAGTAGCGTATGCCAGCCGAGCCTTGACGGCCGCTGAGCAAAAATATTCAGCAACGGAACTGGAGTTAATAGCAATTATGTTTGCTATTAATAAATTTAGAGGCTATGTAGATGGTTCCGAGTTCGTAGTCATTACCGACTGTGCTGCCCTCCAGTGGTTGCACCGGCTCAATTCCCCAACCGGCCGCCTCGCGAGATGGGCTCTTTCCCTGTCTCAATATTCATTTCAAGTTCGCCATCGACCTGGCAAACTTAATATTGTTCCCGATGCATTATCACGCGATGTGGCTTCCCTAAATATTGAAACCATAATACCAGATCAGTGGTATAGCGATATGTTAGAGCTAGTTGAGCAGGAACCTAACGGTTATCCAAATTTTAGAATTAAAAACGGCAAGCTATACAAATTTATACCAACTTCTGTCCCGGTTAAAACTAATATCCCGGATTGGAAATTAGTAATTCCGACAGCTAACCGTCAAGAAGTCCTACAATTGTGTCATGACGCGCCAACATCAGCTCATTTTGGTGTTGCAAAAACCATGGCGCGAATTAGTGAATTGTACTATTGGCCAAAAATGAGGCGTGATGTAAAGAAGTATGTGAAAGACTGCCTTATCTGTGGAGCTCAAAAAAGTCCTAATTTAGCTCGTCCTGGCCTTATGGGTCAATACAAGAATGTGTCTTTCCCATTCCAATTAATTTCAGTAGATCTGTTAGGACCATTACCTAGGTCTAAAAAAGGTAATCAACATTTACTAGTTGTTACCGATTGGTTTTCAAAATTTGTTTTAGTACATCCAATGAACAAAGCTACCGCTATAGGAGTAGTTAAATTTATAGAAAACCAAGTATTTTTGTTGTATGGGGTCCCGCAAATTATTATTTGCGATAACGGTGTTCAATTCACATCTAAAGAGTTTAAAAAACTCACCGAATCCTACAATGTTCAGAAAGTCTGGTTTAATTCTCGATATCACCCACAAGTTAACCCGACTGAACGTGTTAACCGTGTTTTAGTTACAGCTATTTCATCTTATATCGATAAAGAACATAACAGGTGGGATGAAAATATTCATAAAATCGCGCAAGCAATTCGTACCGCGAAGCATGACGCTAGTCAATTTTGCCCCTCTTATGTCGTGTTCAATCGATATGTCCCTATTTCTGGAGATTTTTTTGGTAAAAGTCCTCATGATCAGGAGGTAATTAATATCGAACGGAAAATTCTAAGTGATGGAGACCATCAAGCTCTTCCTGAACTTTACCAACAAGTTCGAAACCATCTTAAACGTTCATATGAATCAAGTAAGAAGCGATATGATTTCCGTAAACGCCACGTTTCTTTCCAAGTAGGCGAAAAGATCTGGAAAAAGAACTATGTCCTATCGGACGCAGCTAAAAAATTTTCCGCCAAGTTAGCCCCTAACTACATTTTGTGTAAGATCATACGTAAAATCGGCAACCTGTCATATGAATTAGAGAATGCTGAAGGCAAAAATCAAGGCATTTGGCACATAAAAGATTTGAAGCCTTTTGTTTCAGAGAATGAGTCTATTAATTAACTGTTTAACTATTTTTAGCTTGTTCATTTAATTTTTTTTAAAAATGTCCTCGTTTGTTATTTTTTTATACTAAACTTTAATCAGTCAAAACTCTAAAACATCAAATAAAGCATGGTTTTTCGGTATTTGTATTTGGAGTGGAGTTGATGGCCTTACAGGTTTATTCTAATTACGTACATAATTGTGGCCACAATTATTTCGGAAAAGATAAATCTGGCCAGTTACGAAACAAAAAATCGATCCCGCAATTACCATAATTTTTTTGAAGTTCTTGTTATTCAATAGTTTGTATTATCCAAATTCAAAGTTAAATTGCAAATTTTATTTTTCATGTTCAACGTAAACCTTTGATTGCTAGAATCCCTGTAATATTAATACAACTTGTGACCATTATCATTTTCTTCTATTTTTAGACGCTTAAAATTTCCATATTATGACTAAATTCGCAATCGCGAATTTTAGGTGCCATTGTAATGACTTCAAAATTAATTGTAAAGTATCGTCATTCGTAATAATAATTCTTGTGTTCGTCCAGCAGTCCTAAACTAATTTAGTTTTGGTTTTGATACCAAACCCAATGAGCTAAGCTTTATTTTAATTGTATTCTTTCATAACAGAATTGGTGTTAAAAAAAGAATACCTCGCATTCAATCTTCGACGAAATTAGCGCCGAAAAAAATTTTTACAATTTATCCTAGTTGTACCAATCGAATTTGGATCTCAACTTTTCATTTTTCTTTAACTTTTCTGGTACTAAAACCTTATCAACCTCTTCAATTAATTAGCTTTGATAATTTTGAATGGTCCTGCTATCGGAATGCTAGTTCTTATCATGGAAAACTGTAAATATGATTGATCCATGAATCTAATATTAATTTTTTTAATTTTAATTCCCTTTATGATTAGTTAAAATACCTTGGTTTTTTTAAAAGGTGCTTTTGTTTTATCCTTGTGTGATCAACGTTGTTTCTTGACCCGGATGGAAGGGACGTCACTCTCGAATTAGCATTAGTTTCTTTGAATCTACCAAAGTATTCCTCTTTACTATTAGGTGTAAATACGTTCTAGTTAATATTAAGTTCTTTCATTATTCAATTCGTGGTTAATCCTTGTAAATATGAACGGAAAACTCGAATTGCTACCCACATTCTTCACTATTTTCTTGATTTATAGTGAAAGCATCTCCCCTTATAATCAAGTGGCGCCCAATATTATCTTAAATTTTGACCAATAAAACCTAACTTTGACCAACGTAATAAATAATATACTCTAACTGTATATAACGTCAAGTCATTTTCTTTTTTTATAATTTTTCTTTTTTAACTTGGAAGTGTGTGTTACGTTAACAAATTTTAATATTTTTTAAACTACAACAATTTTCTGTTTCCAAATGTTGTAATATTCAATTATATCCCAAAGTCATAATTTTTATTTTATTTCAACATTCACCAGAAACTACCCCTATTATAGTAATTTATTTGTTCAGATTTTAACAAGAAGTAAACAATTTTAAAATTAAAAAGTGTTCTGGGAACACATGTTATATACAAAATAATTTTAGTGAATAGGAGTATTCTAAAAAATCAATTAGTTTCACAGAATTTTTAGTTGCCTGAAATCAGTTGTCATATCGCACCATTTGCAGACAATAAATTAGTCTATTTATTGTCAGGTTTGAACGGTTTATTATCACATTATATCTTGTTCAATTCAATTTTCTGTTACGTGTAGAACCAATTTCTATGATTGGCTTAAGAAGAAATATGTTAATATCATTGGTCTCCCTATTTTAAAAAAGGATTTCTTAAATTTTAAAACGAAAAGAATCAGGCATTAAGTTGACAACTTTTGAAAAGGTGAGATGTAGAATTTGTACATCTTACATAAACATCAACTTACTCAATTTTACACAATTCTAAATATTTGTTAATAAGTTAATCAACAATTAGAATAAACCAATAATTATAAGTAATCAACAAATGTGAGAAACGCCAAAATATAATAAATTATATTGGCGAATAAAAACGTGTTTCTAATGATTAAAAAAGGAAATCATTTGAATTTTTCATAATTAAAGTGAAGCAAGAAAATTATAAGTTAATAATTAATAAATGTGCGCGACTCTAAAATAATAATTTAGTTGATAAAAGTGCGAAACATTAAATAAATAAACAATATTAAATAAAAATATGTTTCCATTGTAAGGATAAAGAATATTTTAAACTTTTATGTATTGAAATAGTGCAAACAATAAAGAACTGGCAACTAATGAAGACAATTCTAAGTTACCCCATTAAAAAAACTTACTAAGGTAAATTTTTAATTTAATTTTAAGATAAATAGTGTGATAGGACATTCTTTTTTATAATTTTTAATATTAAATTTTTAATTAAATTATAAAAGCCACTTAGGCATACTTTCATAGTTATAATTGTTTTTGTACAAATTAATTTTTAATTTGTTTATTATATTTAAATTTTTGTAGTTATGTTTTTTATTCTTCGTATAACCTTGCCTTATTTAGTGAAACTTATAAACATAAGATCCTGAGATAGTAAGAACCGGTGAGTATTTTAGCCAGGGTATAATTCACATATGTGAGATTATTAGAATCTCTGATTTTCAATTAAAGTCAGGGGTATGTAACAATGTAATTAGTGCGAGTACAGCATAGAAAATGTGTTCCTGTGCAAGAACGATTAGCGTTGACTCTGCCACTCTGCGTCTTTTAGCGACTGGAGATAGCTACTGTTTTTATCTTTATTCTATTCTATCTATTTGAAAATACTTTTAAATCAACGTATCTAATTAGAGCCAAGTTTTTATAAAAAAAGCGTTTTTAACCAAATGTAGATACCAAATATTGTAGTTTGTAGTTTTAACAAAATGTAGTGATTAACACGGCAGAATAAAAGTTATACATATTAAAATTATAGTAAAAAGAGAAAATCATTCGTTTAGTGAACTAACCAAGAACCAAGTTAATTTTGTTGACGAATGACGAATTTAACATTTCTGCCTTAATAAATTTATTTTTTGTATGGGATATTTTTTAATATTTACTTAAAATATAATTTCTTTTGTTAATTTTATCAACCACAACGTAGTACGAGATATGGCAGGTATTTTGTCAGTCATCAAAGCGTTGAAAACATGAATAAAAAATTAATGACTCGCACACGACTCTGTGCGCGCAAAATCTTGGTTCGATCCACAGCCCGTGGCTCGCCGTTTGTGCGTTGAAAACTACAATAAATTTTACGCGCAAAATTTGTTGTAAAGTTGCCTAACGTCTGTTAGTCACAACGAAATGACGAAAAGATTGTATGTGCGCACGATGCTGAATGTGGACCGGTATGTTGAATAGCATAGATCATATAGGCCGTGTTCGGTCTGGCACTTTTTTGCTTTGAAGCTCCGTCAACACATTCTGATAACTCGATTTGGGATTTTTCCACGCTTTCAAGCGCTTCTCTCATTTCAGAACTTCACGCGTTTTAAGCTTCCGTAATGGACGGAATTATAGCGTTTGCAAGCGCAGAACAGCTCCAATTGGAACTATCAAAAAATGTTCGACGGAGCTCCAAAGCGAAAAAAGCGCCAGACCGAACACGGCTATAATGATACGGAATGAAAATTTGCGCACAAGAAATTAAACATTTACGCGCACAGCTTTCGTCCGTGCACAAAGGGCAAGCGCGCACCCCTTTTTTTGGCAAAATATCACACAGATTTTTTGAAATCGGGATTATTCATAATCTCAAGATTCAGAGAGAAAAGAAGTAGTTTCTCAATGCTGCAAAACTTTTTGTTGTTGGTTTCTTTCTTCTGTAATTTTCACTTATATGGTTTCTCACCACTTCAAAAATTCCAAAATCCACCCGCCCGATGTGCCGCCCACCCAAGTTCCGTACTGAAAATACCAACTCGACGCAACGTCTCGGAGGTTGTCGCTTCAGCATGTTTAGCCTCGCTATCGGTATTAGTTATCTCGATCCACCTTTCGCTATTCTTTGCATAATAATTTACAACCATCTATTGAAAAATTAAACAAGACATCCATTTATTATTTATAATTGCCGTTTGTTGTCAAGGATACTAGGGATGCAAGAGATAGGATTACTGAGTGTGTCATACCACCTGAATACACTCTGATTTCTTTTGATGTCAAATCTCTGTTCACCAACGTGTCCAAGTGCGCTGCAACCTCTGCACTAAGGAACAACTGGGATCTCATAGAGCCGTTTACTTCGATCCCGTTGGAAAAATTCTTGCAGTTGGTGTCCCTGGTCTTTGACAACAGCTACTTCAGCTATGGCGGTGAGTTCTATTCGCAGTTGGTTGGTTGCGCTATGAGGGACCCATCCTCCCCTATTTTGACCGCCTTTGTAATGAATGATCTGTTGGTGAATTTCTTTGGTGAGGTCCGCTTCACTATCCCATTTTTGTGCATTTACGTTGATGACATCCTGACTGCTATCCCCAAGGAGGAAATTAACAATAGTTTGAGAATCCTAAACGAATATGACGATCTGCTCACCTTTACTTATGAGGAGGAGTCGGGGGGTTCCATCCCTTTTTTGGACCTCTTGGTGAGGAGAGGAGATAACGGAAGGCTGACTACTGACATCTATAGTAAGCCCACTTCCACCGAGAGACTGTTGAGTTTCTACTCCTCTCATCCCACTAGTCAAAAGGTTGGTTTAATTAAAACTCTTAAACACCGAATAAAAATATGCGTACCGGAGGCCTTACAGAGAGATAGATTATTGGGTCTCAAGGCTTAATTTCTGAGGAATAGCTATCCGGGTCGTTTGCTTGATGTGGTTCTCCTGGGGAGTGAGCACATCCGTCCACCGCCCCCGGTGGATGATCTGAATGCCTCGACCTCTAAAACCAAATATTTTAAAATAACGTTTCATCCACGTTTAGCAGATCGGATCAGTCACCTTTTCAGAGAGTTCGTCGATGATGACAATTTCAAAATCGTCTTCCACAATAGATCCACATTGGGAACGAGGCTATTTTCCTCGACGAAATACAAGATTCCGTGCCTCTTGAGAAGCAATGTGATATATAGTATTAAGTGTACTTGCAATAAGGTGTATTTGGGACAGACCAGTCAACGTTTGGGTGACAGGGTAAAACAGCACATCGGCGACATCAGAGGATGCACTGGCAAGACGGAGCTTGCACTGGCAAGTTGTAGGTTTTGTTTATTTTTGTTGTTTTGCATTTATTGCCAACCATACATGGTTTGGTTGCTTTTAAACACGCGGCAAAATTTGAAAATCTTATGTTGTCCGTATCATGTTATCTCGATGCGGTTGGTTGGCAATTATTTGTTATTTTGACAGTTTTATCGCAATCTTTTATGACTATAATTTTTATTCACGCTAATGTGTACATGTTTTACTGTTATTTTTAATTTTTAATTTTACAATTGTTAAGTTTTCATAGTTTATATTGTTCCATATTTTAGTCAATTGCACGACACTCATTTTATGAGTGAATTTACATTTAATTTTTTCACGACGCAACTGTTTGTAATTGATGTTTCCGCCGTTGGCTCATTTTTACTTCCCTATAAGGAAGTATTGTAATCATGAAAAAATTCGATGTCGATATTTTAACGGAAATATCCGTTTTGAGCATTTCTGAATCTGTTTTGACTACTTTCGCAATGATGTCTGTATGTATGTATGTATTGTTGTATCCTTTGTCCCCCTAATAGCTCTGGGTGACGAAGAACAAACAACTTTGTGCACCTACCTTAGCAAAGCTCTTAATCTCAGGATGTTTTTTATTATCTTACGTATCTCACGTCAGCAACTCTTAATTAGCATCAGCACAAAAGAAACACAATTTGGTTCAGCTAACAGATTTATTAAACAACAACACATAAATGAAAATGGAACAAATAACAATCAACAGAACTCATCAAACAAATCAAATGCAAACTTAAAATTAAAAAACGAACTATGCTAACCTTGTTATATTTTTCTTGACAAGACGTGGCTGTCGTTGCACAACACACTGTACTGGTAATCACCTGGTCCAATTTGATCGCCTTTTCTTGGTAAGCTCCTGGCCTATCACAATTCCAGTCCAAATGCTGCTCTATATGTGCGGTCTCCTCGTAAGACACACACGTAACTATACCTTTGGATGGTATGTAGTAATATCTCTCAAATTAATTCTGAATTAATTAATTTTCCTGCTCAATTCACCTTCCATCCTGGATAGCCAATATAGGCCCGTATTTCCGCAATTAATCGTTACTATTACTCGTCACACTTGTATAATTCGCGACACGACACGTCGATTCCCAAAACTTCAACAATATTCAACGATATTCAAAGCGCGACACGACACATCTACTCTGGATGTTTGATCATTTGTCACTAACTACTCCATCCTCATATTATCCCTGGATACCAATTCAATTTTTGTTTTGTTTTTGTTCCTTTTCGGACATCCTTCTTTTTCATGCTTGTTTTCTTGCATGTTTATGTATAGCCTACGTCTTTATTTATCGGTAAACGGTTGCACAGTCTTAACCTACATGCCTTAAAATTAAACATATAACCAAATGAACTTGAACAATAACTAATTTAAACAATTTGGAACAATTCGAACCTCTCCAAATTGTGTTGCCTTTGTACTGGGCTTTTATTAAATTTCTCTCTTTATTCAAATACGGGTCACAACAGTATGTATGTATGTATATTGGTTCATCCGTCGCTACCAGGCCCGATACATTGCACAGACAACCTCAAACCCACCACAAGTTATTATTTTAAGAACGTATATATTATTAAATTCTGAAGTGATCAAATATAACACCATGCGCAACTCTTGAGGGGAAACAAAATCTTAAAAATAAAAACTTGCCTAACTCAATAATCGTTAACAATCCCGATACATTGGCACATCTTTGTCAAGCCCGGTATATATAATTTTTTATGATAAACCGACGTTTCTAATCCCAGCAACGTTGTCAATTCTAAGGAACTGATAACTTCATTCCGTTAATTCTTATCAGTCTTTCTACTGCTTTTATACCAAGATTGCATTGCATGTGATGCGATTTAAGCTTATAATAATTAGTCAAGGTTACAATTTTTTAAATTTACAAGATCAAAATTTTTTTATATAAATATGCACCTATTTAGAATTCTGTTCAAATTGTCCAATAAATAAAATTAAGTTGTTAAGTTTTCTGTGTTATTATTATTTATTGTTTCTAAATTTTTTTATAAAGTAATATTACATTTTTTATAGCGTGTGGACCACAAAACTGAAACACTTGCCCAATCGTTCAAAACGATTATCTTAAATTATTTATATGAAAAACAATAAAATATTAAAATGTCACGTAACGCAGGCATCTAAAAATATTGGATAAGGAAAAAATGCAATGGTAAGCTCCTCAAAACTGCATGTGATGTGATGTAAGCTTATAATAATTAGTCAACGTTACCATTTTTTAAATTTATAAGATCAAAAACTTAACAAGAAAGCATATTGTATTTTAATAGAATTAATCGAGGGGTAAATATCTTGGAAGCCTCTGGAATTAATTTGAAAATCCCTATAATTCATTGGAAATCATTAGTTTTCGACTAACATAAATATTTTTTCAAAATGATTAGTTAAACTCTTAATACCTTTACATCACAAATCTTTCAACGTAAAACAATGAATTACTCAAGCAAGGCGAATTAGGTACGATGGCCACCCCAAATATAATTTTTGAGTACGTAATAAGGAGTGTTCATTTTACTAAGTGGACATCAACTTGAATTACCTGTAATAAATACAATTGTCAGCCCATATTTGATCTAATAGGCATTATTTATAAAAGAAATGTTTTTTTATCACACATCACCTTTAGTTATTAGTTTTGTCAAATATGTAACGCCATGGAGCGCATTTAAATTGACACCCGGAAGGTTATCTTGCAATAGTGTTCAGAAAAATTATTCCTAAGAAAATATTGTTAAATACTTAAAGCTAGCGGTTTTCCAAATTATTAAAAAACTTGGGGAGTATATAATACACTTGATGAATTACTTAAATCTCATCATGGATAAGGGTCTATAAATGGTGTAGCTCAGGGATGAGCAACACGCGGCCCCACACTCTCTCGTGTGGCCTTTCCAAGATTTTACATTTGGACTTTTAAGATTTAGGTTTATAGGTTTGTTAATAAAGAGATCATTTTAGTTCATCATTCAATATTTGTATGATCATAAGTTCCTTACATGCGGCCCACACAACATTTTTTAATTTGTAGCTGGCCCGTTGTAAAAAAAGGTTGCTCATCCCCGGTATAGCTGAAGAAAACGTTTTGAAGCTGTTAAAATCCAAAAAGTTCTTTTCTGTACAAAAAGGTGGCAGTTAAATGTTAGTACGGTGCAAAATATTAAAAAAGACTTAATATTAAGACTTGTAAAATAACAAAAAAAAGCCTGAAAAGTCTGAAAAGTCTGCGAAACAACGGTAAAGTTAAAAAAATTGTCCGAAAAGTTGTAGACTCTTTTATTGCAAAAAGAAAGAATCAGTGCATTTTAATGGATGACGAAACTTACCTAAAAATGGACACCAGGACTACAATATTATAACGCTGTTGTAGGAGAAGATGTGGCTAACGAAGTGAAGATAATTCAGAGAAAATTTGGTAAAAGAGTGTGATAAGCGATTTGTTTTTGTCGAATGAAAGTGGAACATTGTTTTAAACTGGGATAATTTGCGGTGAAAATTATAGGCAAGAATGCTTACAAAAACATATTTTAGCCTTTGTATAGTAAACACAATATCTCTCCGTTGTTTAGGCCAGATCTGGCCACCGTTCATTATGCTTATGTTACACTTGAACTTTTGTGTTCGAATAATGTCGTTTTTGTAAGTAAAGAAATCCTCCAGATTGTGCTAAACTCCGTCCTATTGAGAGATACTGCGCTTTAATTAAAAGATATGTAAGAAAGAATGCCCGGGAAGCTGAAATTCTGAAAAAATTTAAAAAATTTGGAATGGAGCAAGTCCGTATAAAAATTCGAAATTACTGCCGTACGTGAACATACATAGAATTTTATAGATGAAACATGTCACACAACTTGTATTCTTAACTTGAAGTAAATATTGTAAAAATTAATTCAGAATAATTTAGTAAAATATTAATTAGTAAAATGAACACTCCTTATTAGTGTCATTGTTTGCGTATAGTAGAGCTTCCAATGTTTATTCTTGAAAAACAATTTTCCAGTTTTTTCCAATAGTAATGGTGAGCTCCATTTCCCCGGCGCCCCCACCACAAAATATTCAAATCGGACTTGGTGGAATCGTTTATACTTCGTTTGTATCGGGACCATAATGATGGATATTAATATTATTATTATAATAAATAATAATGTACAATCTATATTGAAGAAAAGTTTTTACGAAGTTATGAGTATTTCAAATTTTAGAGAACTCCGAGCAAGTTACGCTTGGTTACATTTCATTCGGCAGAAAAGATGAACAAGAGTTATTTGAAGTAAATAATTTTCTTATGTTAATATAAAAGAAAACAAACTAAATAATTAATAAAATGTACAATTATTAAAATATTAAGTAGTATAAATCAAAAATTGACAATGAGTTGCTACTATTGATTGTCTCACTATCTTGGACCGATCTTGTAGGTCGTCATAACGTTCCCATTTTCCAGAACTGTTACGCCAACAGTAACAGAGGTCGTGACCAATTGCATTCACATTCTTTAATGTTGGAGGTAGAAAACTAATATTGTCTTTCTTATTGGTAATAATACCGATTAAAAGGGATTTTATGCAACGTTTTCGGTAATCGGATAATCTGATAACCAACATTAAAAAGCCTACATAAGTCCAAGCAGAGATATACAATATAAATTAAATCTACAATATAAATTAAAAACCCAAATTGGAAAACATCGATTTATTAAATTAACAAGGTGGAACTCGGATGACCGTATTCTTCAACATTTTCTTCTTTTTAAAATATAAGGTTGGTAATCTCTTATGCAGAAAACGTTCTGTAATTTCATTGGCTATTGGTTAAAAAAAGAACATCACTAATTTGATTAAAAATTTTCATAATGCACAACGCACAAACATATCGTCCCCCTTATGCCAAAACCACGAATGTGCATTTTCTAGTTTTCAGTCAAGTGTATTTGAAGTAAATTATGAAGTAAATGAAATTAATCAATTTTAATTGTAATTCAGACAATTTTTTTCATTGTTATTCGAATATATTGAATATCGAAATCTAACAATAATTTAAAAACAAAATTTTCTATCTTGGAAAGAAAATGCACTTAGGTCAAAATGGCAATTTTTGCACATTCGTGGTTTTGGCATAAGGGGGACGATATAGGAAGCGGGCTTCTATTTTAATCGGTATTATTACCAATAAGAAAGACCTACCAAATAATCACGTCAAAATGGATGCTGCAAGTACCGCGTATTACTTATGTAATGCATTATTCAAAGATAATCCATCAGTTATAGAGGGCCGTACGTGTGTTAAATGTAAGCATAAAATTGAAACGCGATATCCTTCGACAGTGGTAAATTTTCCAGATAGTAGTGTACCAAACCTTCAAAATGCATTAAATTTCAAGTTTAATGAAAATAATGGTAACCTCAGTCAGTGCAAAATGTGCAAATCCCAGTACGAAGAAAGGTAGTTTTTGTTCAACAAGTATTGTTTGAAATATGTGGGCCATCTACATCAAATTCACCAATTGAATTAAATATTCCTTTAAAAGAAATTCCCCTTCAAATTGTTCTCAACGATACGGTTTACCATTTTCAAGGTGCTATTAGTTTTCTACCTCCAACATTAAAGAATGTGAATGCAATTGGTCACTACGTCTGTTACTGTTGGCGTAACAGTTCTGGAAAATGGGAACGTTATGACGACCTACAAGATCGGTCCAAAATACTGAGACAATCAATAGTAGCAACTAATTGTCAATTTTTGATTTATACTACTAACTTAATATATTAATAATTGTACATTTTATTAATTATTTAGTTTGTTTTCTTTTATATTAACATAATAAAATTATTTACTTCACATAACTCTTGTTCATCTTTTCTGCCGAATGAAATGTAACCAAGCGTAACTTGCTCGGAGTTCTCTAAAATTTGAAATACTCATAACTTCGTAAACACTTTTCTTCAATATAGATTGTACATTATTATTTATTATAATAATAATATTAATATCCATCATTATTTTCCTTAATAGAGGGGGGAGAAAAGTTTTTTATTGTGTACTCAAGCCACCTCTGTAAAAGCGGTGTATGCGCGTTGGTCTCGAACTTCTCTACTTAACTTGTTTTCAGCTTTTCATCTTTGTGTTTTTGATACAAACGAAAATTTTTGCGGTACAAACCGATACAAACGAAGTACAAACGATTCCACCAAGTCCGATTTCAATATTTTGAGGTGGGGGGGCTGGCATTTCTCTGGCACCCCCACTTTGAAAGTGCTGTAAATTTTTTGTCTTTATGATACAAACGAAAATTTTTGCGGTACAAACCGATACAAACGAAGTACAAACGATTCCACCAAGTCTCCGATTTGAATGTTTTGTGGTGGGGGTGCCGGTGAAATGGAGCTGTAATGGTGTTACTTTTTACCGAATTAAATCTTTTTTATCATCTGGTAATCTAATTTAATATTAATATTGAATTAAATTAGCGGGACCGAACGTATGAGGCTCGGAGCTAAAAGAAAATTTTAAAAGTTCATTTTATTCAATCTTAATTTTAATAAATATTCAGTCAATTTTAAAAATTGGCAGCATATAATGATTATGGAAGCTTAAATATTTTCGAATTTGTTATAAAATGTCTACCTTCCACTAAATAAATTAACAATAAATGTTATTAATACAAATCGGTGGCATAAACAGTTTGGCATATCGGATACCGGACAAGAATATTTAAAATTACTACCCGAAGTTACAATAAAATTGTAACCCGACTCATGAAAATGTTGAATTCAAATATTAGGTAACTATTTCTTAAAATAGTTACCTAATAACACTAGTCCTCACTAGCTCGTACTTAAATTTGTTGCAAAATTCTTCTGTTTGGGTACTAAAAATAATTTGATAGGCTTCATACTTCAGTAAATAGTATTGCATACAACTTAAATGATTATAAAATTTTAATTTAAATTAAAGTTTTAAATCAAACATGCAAAAAAATAACTTCTATTTAACAAAACTTGTCAGCTAATTAACTTTATAAATAGCCTTAATAATATTAAGTTACTGAAGCGATGTTGCAAAATTTAGGGATTGACAACGTCGAGTACATGTATCGGGATCAGCAACGTTGTATATATTATATACGCTACTAATGGCGCGCTCCCTGCCGAGAGAAACGGTGAACTAAATATGTATATAATTATACGTTCAACTTCCTTACCAGACCCACCTTAAATCTTGCCAAATGACACCTAAAGGTATAGGGAACCCAAAAAACATTGTAAACGTTACCAGACCCGAAGCCGGGTCTCGTAACGTCGTTTTTGGCCTCATAACGTCGGTTCTGTATGGCGTTTCGGGTCTGTATAAGCGGTTGAATAAATGTATGTATGTATGGATGTATGGATGTATGTAACGCAAAATGTCTGTAAGTTCTGTATCTCTGGAACGAATTGTTATATAGTAACCAAATTTCATATTTAACACTTTAATCGGTATACAAAGGCACCATTTGATTTTGGAGGAAATCCTTAAACCGGAAGTAGCACTTCATTTGAAGGACGAAATGGTGTTTCTTAAATATCTCAGGAACGAATTGTTATCTAGTAACAACATTTCATATTTAACACTTTAATCAGTATACTAAAGCACCATGTGATTTTGGAGGAAATCCCTAAACCGGAAGTAGCACTTTACTTGAAGGACGAAATGGTGTTTCTTAAATATCTCAGGAACGAATTGTTATCTAGTAACCAAATTTCATATTTAACACTTTAATTAGTATACTAAAGCACCATGTGATTTTGGAGGAAATCCCTAAACCGGAAGTAGCACTTTACTTGAAGGACGAAATGGTTTTTCTTCAATATCTCAGGAACAAATTGTTATATAGTAACCAAATTTCATATTTAACACTTTAATCAATATACGAAAGAACCATTTCATTTTGGAGGAAATCCCTAAACCGGAAATGGCACTTTACTTGAAGGACGAAATAGTTTTTCTTCAATATCTCAGGAACGAATTGTTATATAGTAACCAAATTTCATATTTAACACTTTAATCGGTATACAAAGGCACCATTTGATTTTGGAGGAAATCCTTAAACCGGAAGTAGCACTTCACTTGAAGGACGAAATGGTTTTTCTTAAATATCTCAGGAACGAATTGTTATCTAGTAACCAAATTTCATATTTAACACTTTAATCGGTATACTAAAGCACCATGTGATTTTGGAGGAAATCCCTAAACCGGAAATGGCACTTTACTTGAAGGACGAAATAGTTTTTCTTCAATATCTCAGGAACGAATTGTTATCTAGTAACCAAATTTCATATTTAACACTTTAATCAATATACGAAAGAACCCTTTGATTTTGGAGGAAATCACTAAACCGGAAATGGCACTTTACTTGAAGGACGAAATAGTTTTTCTTCAATATCTCAGGAACGAATTGTTATATAGTAACCAAATTTCATATTTAACACTTTAATCGGTATACGAAAGCACCATTTGATTTTGGAGCAAATCCCTAAACCGGAAGTAGCACTTCACTTGAAGGACGAAAAGGTTTTCCTTAAATATCTCAGGAACGAATTGTTATCTAGTAACCAAATTTCATATTTAACACTTTAATCAGTATACTAAAGCACCATGTGATTTTGGAGGAAATCACTAAACCGGAAGTAGCACTTTACTTGAAGGACGAAATGGTTTTTCTTCAATATCTCAGGAACAAATTGTTATATAGTAACCAAATTTTTGGATTTTGGAGGAAATCCCTAAACCGGAAATGGCACTTTACTTGAAGAACGAAATAGTTTTTCTTCAATAGTTTTTAATAATTTAATTAAATAATAAAATAAAATTTAAATAATATTTCTGCGAATCTTTAGATGAACGATGAAGGAATGATTCCTTATAGGGAAGTCATGTGCTGGCCACATCAGATTTTTTATTTTGCGCATGAAACGATTAACAGCTGTTTGTTTAGGTATGTTTATTGTATTGTATTTGGCCCCATACCTGTTTAATGAGATACGTTTATGTATGTTTTCGCTCATGACTCCTCTTTGTTTTCAGTCCTGAGGATGGAAATATAAAATTTCCGAAACGTCGACTTGACAACCTAGTAGTTTTATTGCGATCCACTATCCCAATAGTATTAATCAATCATTCTAAGCAATTGGATGAGAGTTTTTCCATATCATCATCTTAAGGCTGCCGTCCTATAAGGGTGGGGGATTGAATATGCCGTTGGACATAAAGAAAGTAGTGGTGCGTAGCGAGTAAAGGTAGAACTAATAATTCTTTATAATAATGCTACTTTTGAAACAAATAAAGAGTTGCATCTCGGCTATTTGAGGTACTTTATACCTGCATTGGTTTATGACCCTTTCTTCACAAAAGAAATATTTTAAAAGGTTTTATTTTCTTTACATTTTAAACTTTTCAAAACCTACGTAATTGGTAAATATTTGCAGGCTGGCTTGGAAACATTAAAAATAAAGAAATTGTATTTATTTTAAAAGGAATTTATTTTTTATTATTTCACAATTTATTATTAATCATTATTGCATATAATAATAATATCCTGTTTAATTATATAAAAATAGTACAAAAATACATTGAACTATAATGTTTCAAATTTATTATTTCGCGGTATTGTTTATAATTAATTGTTTCATATTAATATTTTGTGGGCGCCCCTTTTGATTTTATAACAGCTTTAATAATAATCAGGCATGGTTTTGACTAAATTTTGCAAGTCAGCCAAACTTAGGTCTTCTTTTCACACTATATGTAGGGGGTCTATTAGTTATTTCTTATTTTTAGGTTTATTTATTCATTGTTTCACAGTTAGAAACAGAATAAACAAATTTTAAAATTCTGATTCTAAGGTGAAAAAGTCATAACTCAATGTAGGTATAAGTATTTCAAAAGGCCGTTCGTGTATTACGTAAGACGTTTTTTCCTAGATTTAGACTACCCGCTACCCCCTAATAAGAAAACATAAGATAGTTTATACCCCCCCCCCCCCACTAATCTTACGTAAGATTAATTATTACCCAATGAGAAGCCAGATCGAATCGGGTCAAAAGAATTTTCGGTATCTATTAAACGCTAAAAGTGAAATTAATGAAAATATTATGTTTATTTTATATTTAAAAAAAAGTTATTCAAACAATTTACTTTAATATACAACCAATATAACAATTTGTAACCTATGGTTGAACTCTGTAAAAAACCCCTATTTTTAATCAACTTCAAGGGCTGTTTTAGACTAGTCAGGGTTGGGCAAAATACATGAAAATATGTATTTGAAATACAAAATACATTTGTTTTGAGTATTTGAAATACAAAATACATTTATGTCGAGTATTTCAAATACAAAATACAGTATTTCGAATACAATTAAAATACATTTAAAATACAAAATACATTTCAATTACAATTTCTAAGAATTATTTAAAAATAAATTTATTACAATAGGGAACATGCATGAATAAAAAAATTTTGTTAAAACAGTATTTTCCGATTAATCCTATATATTAAATATCAAATCAGCAAAAATAACTATAAATCATGTGACCTTAAACGCAACGCCATTGGTTTGACGTCACATGGCATAACCCCGATAAGCGCGGTCGTTTCCTTCAATTCAAATTGACGGATTTTTGGTAAAGTAAGTAGTGGTAATTTAGAGGTAGTGGTAGTTAAGAGATTAACAGATTAACACCCCTATTCTCTAACTCAAAGAAAAGAATTCAATTTCAAAATATGGGGTGTAAATCAAACTACAGTTTTTAACGGTCCGAAACATAATGGTTTGAGTTGTAACGCCTCACTAACTGACAGGATCCTTCTAGATTTTAAAGTATTTTGTGAAGTATTTTGTAATTAGTATTTGAAATACAAAATACATTTGTTTTGGGTATTTGAAATACAAAATACAAATACATTGAAAAAAAACAAAAGTGAAATAGTGCAGTGCATCGTCAGAAATTTTCGGGGTAAGTAAATACTTTATATAATAGAATGGGAAGGTTAAGAGTTAAAGATAATAAAAAGCGCACGAACGTTGCGAAAATGAGGAAGCAGAACGCAATGCAACAGAGCGATAGAATATTTATCAAGTCTATTGTTGAAAAAATAGTGGATAATGTTAAAATACATATAGAATTCAACGGCGATGATTGTGTAACAACACGACAACACAATTTGTTAGAAGAAAATGGATTGCGGAGGTTTTAATGGATCCTCAAAGCAATGAACTTAATGAAGAAAATTGTTGGAATGCTCCAGATGATGATGCTGTAATAGAAGAAACCCTACACATTGAAACTGAAAAAACAGAAACCTTGGGAGGATGTCGCATAGTTGATATTCATTTTTTAATGAATCAGTCCATTAGGTTACAATCTAATCATTCCAAACAATGCACGGCTGGATTGCTACAATTCAAAAAAGAAATACCTAACGGTTTATCAAGTACATTGATATATAAATGTAATATGTGCGACAAAGAGCTATCTGTTTGTACCTACTGAAAATCCAAAAAATAAAGTGTTAAACCGTGCTTCTGTATTGGGGACTCTAGCCACAGGTAGTACATTTGAACATACGGTTGAATTATTGAGTATATTGGATATACCAAATTTTAACAAGAACAAATTTTTTGAAACTCAACGGAATTTGGGAACTAATTTTTGAAGTCATAAAAATAGAATGCACTAACCATTGCATAAAAAATTATGGAAAGCAACTGTACAAAATAAAAAACGATACTAAGAGTGTCTCCTTGAGTTGTAGAAAAATATTAACTAAGGAAACTATAAAAAGTTTACAAGATGCTGCTCAAGATGCCATTTATGCCAACGCTCATGGAGACGTGGACACTTTAAAAAAACACATTTAAGAAATTCTGTTAACCACGTATTTGGTGACCATTTACATTGTGAATCTTTTATGTGTAAAAATGTTGGTGATCAAACATTAGATCGTTTGTCAGATTTGAAGAATAGTGGCGCACATTTACGGGGCACTAAATTCGTTAATTACCAAATCCCATTTATTGATAAATAAAGAAACCAGCAACAGGGCATAATTATACATGTGTTTTGCAGCCAGATTTAACATGGGTAAGCGGCTTAATTTAATCCAAAGAGATTCATTTCAAATCCGAACTTATCTGGCAGGTTTGAAATTTAATAGTGGCCATTTATACCACAATGAATTGTGGAAAAATATCTTTGGTGGCAGCTCAGGTAAAACGTTAGAAAAATTCATGAATCAAAGAGAAAGCTCATGCAAAAGGAAACGAAAACCTGCTGTTAAGCCTAAAGGCAATAAAAAATTTAAACCAAATACGGAAAATTGTGACTATGGTAGCAACATAGAAGAAGTTTTCATGGATGAAAAAGATCTACAAATTGAGGTAGATGCTTTAATACTTCGTTTGCAGGTAACACCTACAGAAATTGAAGATATTTCAAAACAAACAAAAAAGCAATTCGACTGTGTGGAATATATTCAAGCAAGGAAGAATAGATTGACTGCTTCCAAATTTGGGGCAGTTATAAAACGAAGACCAACTACGTCATGCAATGCATTAGTAAAAGCAATCTTAAATACTAATGTAGTAAACACTGATGCTACTAGATATGGGACAAATAAAGAACCGGTAGTCATGAAAAAATTTGAAGAAAAGGTAGGTCGCAAAGTGAACCGTACTGGTTTACATATACATGATGACACTGGTTTTCTTGGGGCTTCTCCAGATGGAATCATGAATAAAGATGAAATTGTGGAAGTGAAATGTCTCTACAAAGTAGCATCTTTAAAACTGCAATTGCGAGAAGCTGTGGAAAAGAAAAAAGTGTCTTGTTTAAAAATAAATGAGACTGGCAAGATTGCGTTAAATAGATCCCATGATTATTTTTTCCAAATTCAGGGACAGCTTGCAATAGCAAAAAAGAAAACATGTTACTTTATCGTATACTCTGGAGACCATAATGATTTATTTATTGAAGAAATATATTTCGATGAAGGAATTTGGTTAGATATTATGTTACCAAAATTAATTAAATTTTATAAAGAATGCTTAGCTCCAGAAATAATTTTAAATAGGAGAGAAAAGAATTTGAAATGCAGAGATCCTCCTTCAATAGTTGAAGCACAAAAAATTCAAAATGCTAATAAAACGAGAAAAAATGCAACTTTTAATTGATAAGTTTTAGTATGCCTGCAAGATACAGCATGGTAAGATCGCAGACGACAGCGGAAGTAATGCCGAGAAGGTAAAGCCCGCTATCGTCGGGGAGGGGGTTTTAGTCAGTAAGAATCTGACACTACCATCCCTGATGGGGAGGTGCCTATGAAGGTTTCCCCCTTCCCCGCAGAAGAAAGGAAAAAAAAAGTTTTAGTATAGTAATTATTCCAAATACTCTTTTATGTGCAATATTTTTTTATAATGTTTTTTTATGTGTAATATTTTTTTATAATCTTGTTTTTTGTAATGTATTTTTTTGATGTATTTGTGTAAAAATATATGTAATTAATATAAAAATAATTAAAATGATACTATATTCTCTTGTTTGAATTCTGGAATCTAAAATGGAAATGTTTTTAATACGGCACACATATTTTTGGCAAATTGAGATAAGGGGTCATCCATTAATTACGTAAGGGTTTTTGGGGGAAGGGGGGTATTGGATATCTTACGGACCCTTACGTAGGGGGGAGGGGTCCGACGTATTCCTTACGTAAGTTTCTTAAAATATTTTTTTAAATTAAATTTAAAAATCCAATATAATTTATTCTTTTTATGTTGGTAATTATATCCAGGTATAATGGAAATACCATATATTGAAATATATAGTACATAAAAATCATTAAACATAGTGGCATAATAGTGTGAATTTTAGAAAATGGCATCAAACTTTGGCAATCTTTACGAACGGTTTTTCATCTATGTAAATAAAAATTTAATTTAAATTTTTGTATTTATTATTATCTATATAATATATTTTTATTCATATTTTATAAATATAAGGGGTGGAGAGGGGGGCTCAAAATTAATTTTCTTTTAAATAATCCTTACGTAAGATGTGGGGGGGGGTTGCCACAATCTTACGTGGCGGGGGGAGGGGGTCCAAAATTACAAAAATCATCCTTACGTAATTAATGGACGGCCCCTAAGTGAATAAGAAGGTTCCCCATATGACATAGCACATGTGTGTAAAACGATATTAGTCTATAACGATTTTTTTAACGGCAAAAATCTGTTACTGAAATTTGGTATAAGGCTGCCCTAAGCGTGGGCGATTGAAAATACCATTAGACAAATGAGCAATAAACCATAAGAAGTAATTCTGATATAGAATAGACAAAATATTTTTTGCGCGACTATGCTCTATTTGGTTGGTTACCGCGTCTGTTTCCACGACAGTAAGTTTTGTTTACTAGTTGCTAAGGATAAGGCGACGGTAAGTATTTTTATGGCGACGGTAAGTATTTTATTTGTGCGACTATGCTCGTATGTAACAGCATAAGGGTTCCGACAATACTCAAAGATTCAGCGAGTACAGGTTTTAGCAAGGAGATTGCACGAACGTAGCGCAGCGGAGTGAGTGTCAATCTCCGCAGCTAAAACCTGTACGAGATGAATCTTTTAGTATTTTCGGAACCCGCGTTGCTGTTTGGATGATAATTTCGTGAAGAAACGACACAACTTCGAATAAAAACGAATTTTTATATGAAATAAAAATCAAAAAATTTATATAAAGTAGTGTTTCTATGGTTATTATGACTATTTGACGCATTAGAATTTGGAGGTTAAATATAAATGAAGTAGTGTTTCTATGGTTATTCGGTAGCAGATTTGACAATTTAAAGCATTATCTTGTATGTCAGCTGTGTGGCGTAATCGTCATCGTACGACATGGTTTGCAATGTGAACATCCGAGGTTCGAATCTTGCCGACGGCGAATTTTTATTTCATATAACAAATGTATAATTATTATCAAAACAATTTAAAATATTTAAATTGACCAAAGGTTATTTGAAATATATTCGTAGGATTATATTTGAATATAAATTCCTAGGGTTCAATATAACTGGATATTGCACTAGGTGCACGATATGTATTCGTTTATCTACAATGTAAATTAACGCACGCTGATTAGTCGAAACGACCATCATGTGACACTGAATGCAATTATCTATGTGATTGCTTACCGCGTCTGTTTCCACGGCATTAAGGCAACTTGATATAAAGAGAATAAAATATTTTTATTTATTAAATACACATCTAAATGTATTTTAATAAATTTAGTCGCGCAAAAAACGTCATAAGTATCAAGAACAGTAAGGACATTTTACCGATCTCAGACAATAAATAATTGGAGTCGTCGCTTCGCTCCTCCTCCAAACAATTGTCTTCGATCGGTAAAATGTCCTTACTGTTCTTGATACTTAATATACTATTAACCGAGATCCAACTAACTTCGTTAGAAATGCAACAGAACTCTGTTCAACATTTCAAAAATATCCTTCAAAACAAGAAAAAAATATTATTATTTTCGGACGCAGTATCTTCTAGAAAAATGCATACCTATAATTCTACCAAATTTTTTTTCAAATTAGGTCAAGCATTTGTCCTGGATGTGAAACACTTTTCAAGTTTGTAATTATAACTGTAATGATTATAAAAATTATTGCAGGGCACTTTTGTGCCCTGTGAAATAGAGCATCTTTACAGCAAAAGTTTCGATATTTCTAATTTTACGATTGGAATTAAAAATATATCAGATCCAAGCGCCAAGTTTTAACTTTACAATGATCATAAAATGGTTGCCTAAAAGTGCATACTTTTTTACCTAGTGCGTCCGCAATCTCGACAGATTTTCTATATATTAAACACTGTCAGGACCGTAGCCATAAGTACATAAATTAAACAAATATTTCGTGCAAAGTGGTAGAAGTTAAATTATATACCTTTTGACACAGGTATAAATCAACAGTTACATTGTGCGAAATGGTATAAGATGGTATATGTAAGTATAGTAGCTGTGATAGTAGGTACTTATACAATTTTACACGTTGAATTTCGAAAAATTTTTGGGACTTTTCCGTCCGTTCTGCACATTTTTATATAATTTTTTAAATAGGCTATTAAAAACAAATTCAGTTCTTTTTATTACAAAAAATAAAAGAATATTTTGTGCACAATGGTATAAGGTGCCGTTCATGTATTCAGGTAAAGCTTGCTGAAAGCTTTACCTGTTATTGTTAGCCGATTTACATTATTAGGGTAAACATTGTAAAGTTAAAACTTGGCCGTTGGATCTGATATATTTTTAA
This sequence comes from Podabrus alpinus, assembly GCA_932274525.1. Classification (NCBI taxonomy): domain Eukaryota; kingdom Metazoa; phylum Arthropoda; class Insecta; order Coleoptera; family Cantharidae; genus Podabrus; species Podabrus alpinus. The sequence goes on along the minus strand of OW026456.1, from coordinate 48,453,227 downwards.
TTCCAATCCGATAATTAGAAATATCCACAAATTTTGCCGTCAAGTAACTCTTTTTGTCATATTACAAAAGTGACCATGTAATAATATTTAATAAAAATTCAATTGTAAATTGTTTCCAAATTCCAAACTGGACAACAAAAAGTATTAGATAAATTTTCATGTCGACATGCACGAGCAAAAATTACTACACGATAAAACTTTATTTATGTCTATCAAATTACACGTGCATATTATATAGTCATTGTCACCAAAGTTGACGTCTCGTCATACAAGCATAATCGTCTGAACTAAGCTAATAATCCCTAGTCAAATGATGTGTATTTTAAAATAGGAATACAAATGAGCAATAACCGTAAGAAGCAATTCTGATATAGCGCCCCAAGTATAGAATAGACACACTATTTTACCAAGGTCCAACTAACTTCGTTAGAAATGCTACAGAACTCTACTTACCATTTCAAAAAAATCCGTCAAAACAAGAAAAAATTATATTATTATTTTCGGACGCAAAATCTTTTAGAAAAATGCATATAATTCTACCAAATTTTTTTTCAAATTGGGTCAAGCACTTGTCCTGGATGTGACACACTTTTCAAGTTTGTAATTATAACTGTATAAAAATTATTGCACGGTCACTTTTGTGCCCTGTGAAATAGAGCATCTTTACAGCAAAAATTTCAATATTTCTAATTTTCTGATTGAAATTAAAAATATATCACATCCAAGGACCAAGTTTTAGCTTTACAATGATCAAAAAATGGTTATCTAAAAGTGCATACTTTTTTAGTTTTTGCGTCCGCAATCTCGACAGATCTCCCATATATTAAACACTGTCAGAACGGCAGCCTTAAATGGACGCCGTGTAGTTGGTTTGGTCCCCTCCATTCGTTAAAAAAGAAAGAGACGTACCGAAGAATAAGGGTTTCGAATCTGTCACATGCTTTAAATTTTTTTCCGTCAAGTTTCCACTTAAACTATTTTCTGGCCAAGTTTTACATAAAAATTTTCAAAGATTCTTTTAAAATAATTACATAATCGAAAAGTTGGAAAATATTGGTGACGTAATAGTCACGTTTTAACGTTATCTATTATCTGACGAAGTTTTACATAAAATCTTCACCGAGATTCTTTTAAAATCATTACATAACGGAAAAATTGGAAATTATTGTTGACGCATTTGTCACGTTTTATCGTCAACTATTTTCTGACGACGTTTTACTTAAAATCTAAATCGTATTTTCATACCACTATTTTTAACGATTTATTTTCACCGTTTTTAAATCTTTATAATATACGATTTTGTTCCATCTTAGATTGACTCTTGTAGTATATTAAATTTATATTAGTCATAAGTTTTGTAAATATTAGGTTAAGATTTATCAATCAGTATTTTTTGACGAACTCACTGTTTTTTTCCTTCGAGAGAGTTTTTATAGCTCGAAGTGAATTTTTTTGCTTAAAAATTATTATTGCACCAGATTCTCAAAAAAACAATCTAGAAAAAAGAGAAAAGACAAAACCCCCGGATTACCATCCACTTCCTCCCAGGAAATGGATACCGACCCCATCACCGACGAAGCCCCCTTTATCATCCCCAAAGAGGGGGCTCACTAACGCACCAGGTCAGAGAGGAGTAATTCCACGGACTCCTCTACAAGTCACCGGAGCAAAAACCGTTTCCACGTCCTCCAGGTGGAAAACACCAATGACCCGTTAACCCCCCCGGATATGGACACCAACATAGCCCCCCGGTCCTGGAGCAGGTAAGTACAGACTTACCGACTCCTTCCAGGTCTGAAACTGTCAACAAGGTCCCGTCAATTCTCCTCCGGAAAAAAGAAAATTGGCCGCACATGAATAGACTGATCACCGCAAAAGGTATCCGAACTACCAAAATCAGGACTCTGGTGGACGGCATCTCCATTCAGCCGGCCACCGAAACTGATTACAGGAACCTAAGCCGATTGTTGGAAGAGAAGAACCTTCCAACGCACACCTAGTACATGTTGGCTCAGGACAAATCCCTCAAGGTCGTGATCAGAGGCTTCATCACTCTTGAGGACATAAAATAAGACCTGGAGGACCTTAACTACGAGGTCACTTCCGTCCTCCAGATGAGACATGGGCGTTATCGTCACCCAATGCCCCTCTTCTTGGTCCAGCTCCCCAAAAATCAGGCGAGTAAACAGATCTTCGACCTTATAACCCTTTTCTTCATAGGCATCACGGTCGAAACCCCCCCACGAGAAGGCCGAAATCGGAAGTGCCACCGCTGCCAGCGATTCGGTCATTCTCAGCGTTGCTGCCGGGCCATTCCCAAGTGCGTTAAGTGCGCGGGGAACCATCTAACGGCCGAATGTACAAAGACCAAATACACACCTGCCTTCTGCTCCAACTGCAACGGCAGCCACCCAGCCAACTACAAGAGTTGTAGTTCCTACCCCAAGTCCCGCAAGAGGGAAATTCAAGATCGCGAAGTCGTCCATCAATCGCCGGAGCAGCCAACACCTACGCTCCCCACCGGGAGGGTGGTGCTCCAGGTATCACCAAGGCCCATTCCTCCACAGTAAGTGCCGCGGTGATAGCTAAACCCCTAATGCCACTTCTATTGCAGATCCTCCGAGACGCTAAAGTCAGCGACTCAATCCTAAGCGACGTCATCGAAGCCGCATCCCCCTACGCCACAACCAAGAACGTCAATGTTTAAACAACGACTAAGACCTGCATCCCTGCAGATGGCATTCTGGAATGCCAAAGGTTTACCAGCAAAATGGAACCTTCTCCTCAATTTTGCATTCAAGTTCAACCTGGACGTCATCCTGGTCAACGAAACCCACCTTCGAGCTGGCGATCCTGTATAGATCCCATGCTACTCCATCTACAGAAACGATCGACGACTATCCCGCGGTGATGGCACCGCAATCTACATCAAGTCGTCGATCGAACACGTTGAAGTCCCCATTCCAACAGTTGGAAGCTACTTTGGTAAGCATTATTAACACCAGAGATTTGGGTTGGTTACAGGTTTCTTCCATCTACAACCCTCCCAATAAGGAAATCCTAAAAGACGACCTGGCCGCCCTCGACGCGAAGATCATCGCTGGCGACCTCAACGCCAAACACCCCACCTGGTTGTGCAGATCCACAAACAGGGAAGGACGCACCCTCATCAATCTGGCTGAAGAACTCGATTTCGTAATTAACTCCCCCACCAACCCCACTCATTTTTCCCCCGCAGGCACACCTTCCACCCTGGACATCGCGATCATCAAAGATGTCCAATTCCAGATATACTCGTAAATCACCACGGTAGAAGAGCTCACCTCCGACCACCTCCCGGTCCTCATGACCTTTGGAGTACTCGACCGCCCCACCACTCTCCAGACGAGATCGAAAGTAGACTGGACCTCCTTCAAGGACATTCTACTGGAAAATACCCCTAACATTTCAAATACCCCTAACGACTTGAATAGGTATGCCTCCACCTTTCAAGAGTGCATTTCAAGGACCTCATCCGAAAAAAGCACCGTGCCAGGAAGCAGGCGCAACGCACCTGCAACCCGGATGACAAGACACTACAAACGCCTCAAGGGGCAGTCGCCACGCTAGTCAACAATCATCACGACAGTAAGTGGGCTGACAAAATCGAATCCTTAAATTTTCAGGATATTTCTGCCTGGAGGATGGCCAGTGCCCTCCAAGGCAAAACTCTCATAAAAAGTGACGTCCATAAGGCGGAAGCTTTCGCCCACAGCCTGGAAGCCTCACCGAACCCCTAACACCGCACGAATCAACCAGGAGCACGTTGACGAGGTCGAAAAATCTGCCAAATCGAGCCTCTCCACCCCCGATGACACCCACATTGTTCCAGCCACCTTCAAAGACTAGCCATCATTTTTTATCATCAGGTCACTAAAGAAAAGGAACTTCGGCATCTAACAACACACGGGGAAAATTATTCACAACATTCCGACCCCTTCCGACCCACGTACCAAATTCTCCCTCTACGCAGATGATACCGCCATCTACATCTCCTCCATCAACCGGGAGGTAGCCACGACCCGCCTCCAGGAGGCTTCCAACGACCTCGAAAGGTGGTTCGAATCTTGGCGCATCGGGGTTCCGCAATCTTGTTTCGACATCGCTGGAAGCCTCAAAAATCCAATGTCTGAATGTTTGAGGAGCAGATTCCGTAGAAAAATCAGGTGAAGTACCTGGGGATCACCATGGATCGGCGACTCAACTGGAGATCTCATACCAAAGTCGCCGTTGGCAAGGCCAAAGCAGTACTCTTCAAGCTGCACACCCTGCTAAACAAGAAAAACAAGATGTCATGACATACGCATGACAGTCATGACATACGCCGCCCCAGTCTGGGGCTATGCAGCCCCCAAGTGCCTGAACAAACTCCAGGTTATTCAAAACAAGGTCACAAACCGGCGACTACATGCAGACGCCAATCTGGACACCATCTCCACCCTAGTCGGTAAGCAAGCCACCAAGAACTACAACAGTTTATGTTTTTCATAAAACCCGCTAATTCAGAAACTCGGTCAATACCAACCAGAAGATCACCTGGGCTACCCTAGATCCAAATTCATCTTGAACCCGTCAATCACGTGATATAATGGACTCAACTGAAGGAAGAAGACTGAGGTGGTATGGACACATGAAACGAATGGAGAAAGAGAGATGGACGTATAAAGTGTGGCATTGGTTGCCAGCGCAGAGAAGAAAGAGAGGAAGACCTAAACGCACATGGAGGGATGACGTGGAATAGGCGATGAGAAAAAGAGTACTCCGAGAGGATGAGGATTGGGAAGACCGCCGTAGGTGGAAAATAGGATGCGAGAAACGCCATGAGGTGTAACCCCACTCGCAATATTTATAAGAAATGAAATAATCATGTTACCTTTTTTTTAATTTCAATAGTGAAATGTCAAATATATTAACAAAACTTTGACAACTTGATTTCCTTACCTTGGAATTTCATTCGCAAAATGACGCTGAAAAAACGTGTTCGAAATTTAACGAAAATAAGGCAAGAAGTCGCAGCTGCTATTTGAAATCCAAATTTTTTTACATATTACTGAGCAACCAATCATCTATTTAGATTCTAGAGAGCCATGATTGTTATACTTTTGGAAATTGCAGCTGAATGTCATGAACAGTTTTTAAATTAATAATTCGTCGATACGTTTTTGCTCAATGAAAGGTAAGAATTTGGTAATTTTAATTTAAATATTCCGTGTGGTTTTTGTAACGCGTGGCCATCGTATTTTTCAGGATCCAAACGGAAGTTAGTCTATTATAACCTTACTTATTGAGAAAAAACCAGAAAGTTTTCCTACACAAAACGACTACATTTTCGATTAACCAAACAATCCACTTCAGGTGTGTATATTTATAAATATTATTTACTGGGATAACCAATCAGGTTATGTTATGTAATCGGGTAATTTTTGAATCAAATGCAAAAAGCCGCCGTTTTTAATAATTGTAGACTTGAAGAGGTAACATAAAATGAACTAAACCGGGAACATAAGAAAATAGCACTTTATATTTAGGTTTTAGTTATTATAAAAAAATTAGTTACTTTGGAAAAACAACTGCCTACAAATTAAATTATATTTTTTGAAAAACATTTCATTTTGGCTTTTCAGTATCCTGACATGACAGTTGTTCCTTGAATCCTTTTATAACCAGCTTCCACTAGTGGGACATTTCAATATAAATACTGTAAAAATTTTGAAAAAGAATAAAGTTTATTTTGGACTTTGCGGCAATAAGCAAGTATTTGTTAAATGATTTTCCGGGTAATTCTAGAACATGCAGTCAATATCAATCTATCCTTTACCTACTTCGAAGCATTCTTAAATCGGGCACCCATCCAAGTGCGAATTGCATCTGCATTGTTGCAATAGTTTTGTGTAGTTCAGAATTTAATTTATTATTTTTATTTTTAGATGTGACCATTTTTGAAAGCAAAACAAATATTCCAGTTGCTGTAAGGAATCGCCCCTCATCTGATCAAATATGGAGCAACATTCCTGCAATGTTTTCAACCCGAAGTAGGTAATATAAAACTAGCTTTTAAGTAAAATATTAAACGGTTCAATATTTTTATTGCCCAAACTGCACTAAAATCTACTATAAAATAATTTTACAACAACAATTTTACAAATTTGTACATTATAAATACTCCAAGATCAATAAACCAAAATCAAGTATTAATCATAACGTAAAAAAAGAAAGTCAGATTTCGACGATTCGAAAAAAAAAGCAAATTGATTCAAAAAAACTATAAATAATTTTAGTTCATGAAATAAAATTTGGAAATCAAAATTTTACGATGTCAATTCAGGAAACGATGATAATAAAAATAAAATTCCAAATAGTTTCAGAATTTTAAAACAAAGTAACAATCATTTGAGTTCGGTTTATTAATTATTAATAATCCTCCTTCTATTAATAAAATTATTAATATTGATCCAAAATTTATTGATCACAGTTTCTTGCATTAAAATCAAGTATAAATTCTTCAGGTAGTAAAAAGCAAAGTTGACGTGGTTATATAATTTAACAATTTCTTATTATTTACAAATTTATTTGTATAACACTAAAAAATTTCTTTGAGAATTTTAAATACTACCTTTGATTATATAGTATCAGATTGTCAAACTGTGTACAAAAATTGGATGCTGCCACCAGGCGGCGATACTTAATTTCATTAATTTTGTCGGCTTGCACTGGATGTCACTACCTAACGGAGTTTTCTCGGCTAAGTTTTGTTGTTTTTACTTCGTTCAGCAGATGTTAGACCAGTGCAGAAGCCTTTGAAAATGATAAAAAGTGAACAAAAATAGCAGTAGGATGAAACTCATTGGAAAAGGAAGAGAATATAACAAAAATGAAAGGAAAAATAATTTACGGGCGATCTGAGGTCGGGAAGTGGAAGGGGGTGAGTTTTAAGGGTAGAAAACTGTTTTTCTCGATTTCCGGCAAAACCACAAGTCCTATTGAAAAAAGGTAAATGGCAAAGTTGTAGGTAATAAAAAGATCTACAACTTTTGTATTTACACTTTTTTCCCATAACCTCAAAATGTATGTGAAAAATTCAAATAACCAAGTTTTTGGTTTTTAATTTTTATCTTTTACAAAAAAAAATTTTTTTTCACGTAATTTGGTGAAAACTTACCTTTTTATGTCCCAAACACACTGTAATTTTTTTGATTTAAAATATTTATTTTTTCACCTTATTTTGACTTAATATCGGAAAAGCACCCTAATTTTCAATCGAAAATTCTCGCGTCAAAATATCTGCTTTTTTAAAAAACTCGGTGGGCTTTTTGTTCGTTGAAATCTCTACTTTTCGATGGTGTAAAAAAATATATACATTACTATGGTAAATATTCTCAAAAAATCTGATGTGGCCATCGCATCTCTTTCCGAACAGACGCAAATTTTTACATTATATTTTTAAATAAAATGGTTACATAATTTCAACAGTAAATCGATGAAAAATTTCATATTTTGCCAGAATAGGAAGAAAAAAACATTTGAATGCCTATATCTTGCAAACGAAGCATTTTTGGACCCATGTTATTAGAAACTTTTCATCTTATTTTCGTTAGTAGAATGCGGTTTACTATTTTATTTACAAATACAAAAAATTTTTACAAATACAAAATTTTTTGAAACGCCCTGTATATTTTAGAGAAAAACTTGTAGGACAAAAAATGTAGGAAATTCCATAGCGCTAATTTTTTGTTATTAATATTTTTACATATTTAATTTAGTTTCGAAGTTATGACGCATAATGTCATAATAGCTCCAGGTAAACCCCCCTTTCCCGTTACACGATTTAAATTATTTTCATCTGGCTTCGTCCTACGACAGGAAAAAGCTTATATGCAAAATTTGGAATGATTTGCTTGCTTCGTTTAGACGCTATCGTGTTCACAGACGTACATACACACACACACACACACACACCCTCACACACACACATACATACAGACATCCTTCCAAAAATGATAAAAATGGATTCAGGGGACCTCAAAACGTGAACATCTGTCAAAAAATTGGGGGGTCAAATTTTGACTGATAACAATACTTTCCTTACCTAGGGGTTCGGAAAGTAAAAATGCAAAGAAACGAAAACAACTCGAATCAGAAATTTTTTTTTTCTTAAATCATCATGTGCAATTTTGAGCTATTTATTAAAATTTATACTTTAATTACTCGAAAAACGTAAGATTCCGTGTTACATTGATAAACAAAAAATTGCAAGTCGAAATAAACAACATCGTTCATGAAAATACACGTGCAGGCTGAGTTACTTTAAGAGAATTGTGACAAAGCTTAAAATTTTCGGATTCGAGTTTTTTTCGTTTCTTTGCATTTTTGAGAATATTTACCATAGTAATGTATATATTTTTTTACACCATCGAAAAGTAGAGATTTCAACGAACAAAAAGCCCACCGAGTTTTTGAAGCTATGCTTCTTATCGCACGGGTATCGCACGGGAATTGCACGGGCAGTTAACTGAAAAAAATCGTTCGTCACACAAAATCGTCACACAACTACGTCACACAAATCGTCACACAGATTCGTCACACAGATTCGTCACACAAATTCGTCACACAACTTTCGACCACCATAACTCCGGAACCGAGAGGGCTAGGACCCTGGGAATGGTGGCTATGGATGGGGGGGGGGGGAGGTGGCAACCGCCCCCCGACCCCACGCCGCCTCAAACGCCGCCTCCAACCGGTTTATAGGGAAAATAGTTTTTTGACAAAACTAAAAAAATTAAAAAATTTCCCCCCTCCACCCCTTTTCGTGGGTCGGCAAAAAACGTCGAAACAATTTTTCAAACATTTTTCACAAAAAGGCCGAAGGCCGAACAACTATGGCCTTCACGGATCTATTATGGTCCGCCCTGTGAGGCCGAAGGCCGAACAACTATGGCCTTCACAGATCTATTATGGTTTGCTCAGTGCGTAAGAAGCATAGCTTCTCTGGACGGTCCGTCGACCGCTCTCATTTTTTTAAAAAAGCAGATATTTTGACGCGAGAATTTTCGATTGAAAATAAGGGTGCTTTTTCGATATTAAGTCAAAATAAGGTGAAAAAATAAATATTTTAAATCAAAAAAATTACAGTGTGTTTGGGACATAAAAAGGTAAGTTTTCACCAAATTACGTGAAAAAAATTTTTTTTTGTAAAAGATAAAAATTAAAAACCAAAAACTTGGTTATTTAAATTTTTCACATACATTTTGAGGTTATGGGAAAAAAGTGTAAATACAAAAGTTGTAGATCTTTTTATTACCTACAACTTTGCCATTTAACTTTTTTCCATAGGACTTGTGGTTTTGCCGGAAATCGAGAAAAACAGTTTTCTACCCTTAAAACTCACCCCCTTCCACTTCCCGACCTCAGATCGCCCGTAAATTATTTTTCCTTTCATTTTTGTTATATTCTCTTCCTTTTCCAATGGGTTTCATCCTACTGCTATTTTTTTCGGTTTCAAAATTTATCGGCACTGGTCTATGTCGCTTATAATTTTACCGACAATTACTACTATAACCACTAAATTTTCCCTGGTTACGGAAATCGAAAAATTTTCAAATGTAAAAATTATATTGTCATAAAAAGAACAATTATCTTGTATTTTATTTATTCATACATTTCATTATAAATTATTTTTTAAACTGTCAATTTTGTAAATTGACCAGTGCCAGTGCAAATTGAGCCAGTGTAAATTTGGATCTTCATTATACCTCCCGCTTGTTATTCATGTTATGGATCGGCATTCGGCCTCCGATTTACTTTCGAATATCATCCCATTTCGACATCCATATTTTTCCATATCCGTGGGAAAAATTCAAAATTCGATTTGGCGACAAATTTAGGTCTTTAAAATAATTTTCAAGGTCACATCACTAGGAACAATTTAAAGCTAACGACGGTATCTATCGAGAACTTTATTTGGGAAATTTTGTCAAATTTATAAAATTCGCTTTAAAAGCCGTAACTATGCCCTCGGAAAAGATTTCAAGGTCAAAATGAAAATACATTTAATAACTACGCATAAAATCGAAACTTTAATCTCCACCAAATCGTTGAGGTTTGAAATCGAAATTTTTCTGCAATTTGCGAGCTTATCGGAAGTCCAACGAAAAAAAGTATTACTTTCGAAAAGGCGAAGCTCGAAAAATGTCGCCCAAAATTGTTTTTAAAATTAAAAATTTTTTCATAGTCGCCGCGCCAGAACGGCATTAAGGTGGAAATTTTGTAAATCTCTCAAATGGCCAGGGTCCCTATTTACGTGAGGATTTTTAATATTTTACCGGCAACTAAGGCAGATTCCGGGGATGCATGAAATTGCAATTATAGCTCTTTTTCGTATCTCGCACCGTACGGCAATGAAATGAAAAAGGAACTTTCCAAAATAATTTCCAAGGGTTTTGTACCTTCAAAACCCAATTGCAAATTTTTTTTATATACATATAGGTACAATTTTACCGTCGAAATCGGATATCGCGAACAATTTGAATAATTTTTGATGCAAAACTGTTCACGAATTTAGTCTTCCTCGACCAAAAAAATCACTTCAAAGTTGTCGGCGTACATGCAGGACTTTGGTTTCTTTCGTCCGACTTTCGCCTTTCAACAATGGTGTAGCGAACACGAGTCGGCCTTCGGCCTCCCACTGATTTTTAAGAATTCGGGTCGGCCTTCGGCCTCCACCTTGCTTATTAGTTATAAGAATACGGGCCAGCCTTCGGCATCCCACTTGCTTTTGAGAAAATACAGGTCGGCATTCGGCCTCCCACTTGCTTTTAGAAACACGGATCAGCCTGCGGCCTTCACATTTTTGCTCCATCAAAATTTCACTTATCTTTTAAAAATATGTATTAAATTGGTCCATTTAAAAATTCAATTTAATACACTAAAAACATGGTTTGCATCAATTGCAATTAATGGTTTACCATACCAATTATTAATTATAAACTCGTTAACGTAATTAATTATTCAGTTGTCGAGTATATAATCGCGTTACGGTAAAACAAAATCGAAAATGCCATTTAAATATGAAATTTATTTGCAAAGACCAATTATTATAGTGTAAGAAAATTGGGCACATTTTGATCAAAAAAATCCAAAATCGGTTTTCTGCGATTTTTCGACGGATTTCGTTAGGTAATTGTTCGTACTTAAACATGTTGAAATTTTTTTTACTAATTTTTTAAAAATTTCACTGAAGTTGAAATTTTGTATGAAGGAGTGAAAATTATGTTTTTCGGCAAAATATTTTTAAACAAATTTCTATTTCAGCTATATTGTTATCATATAACTCATTAAGAAAATTAAAAACACTTAAAATATTTTAACAACATCCTCGAAATGATGAAAAGAAGAGTTTGCTAAAAATGGTCAAGGGGTTCTGATTTTTGGGTATGTTTTAAGGTTTGGGGTCCTAATAAAAACTCTGAGTTGGCGACCTCGGCGACCGCCCGGAAGTGCCGCCATTTTAAAAAAATGGCGAAAACAAAATGTTTCTTCGCAATATTTCCTTACCAGTTGACTTTAGGACGAACATGACTTCTATAAATATTATAGAGAATAAAATTTACTACAACTTCTATCCAAGGTATTTTTCTCTAAGTCGAATAATTGCTGAACGCCAGCACTGTTAAATAGAGCACATTTTAGAAAATTTGAAAAACGCTCTAATTTGCTTTGACTTTTTTATAATTTTAGGTTACTCTCTCTAAAACAGTCTATTATATGATCAAGTCTATTAATAATATAGACTATAATAATAATATAGCAAATTAGAGCGTTTTTGAAATTTTCTAAAATGTGCTCTACCTATTTAACAGTGCTGGCGTTCAGCAATTATCCGACTTAGAGAAAAATACCTTGGATAGAAGTTGTAGTAAATTTTATTCTCTATAAGATTTATAGAAGTCATTTTTGTCCTAAGTCAACTGGTAAGAAAATATTGCGAAGAAACATTTTGTTTTCGTCATTGTTTTTAAAATGAAAGTTTTCCCACTGTAAATCACACTAATGCAGACGATTGAGCCAGAGAAATTATTTGGAAAGTATACTAAGCATCCCAAAAATTTATGAATTGATCGTTAAAATGTATAAAACAGAAAATAAGGAATTTTGTTCTGCTATAATATACTGCAGAATATTCGGGAATCAATATAATTTGTCAACCCCCGTACCCGAAGAAAGATCAATGTGCATTTTGCGCCAAATTTAACAAAGTATTTTTTTCTTCTTCAAGTGCCGTGCCTGGTTTCAGGCGCAGGCGACCTCTCTCCTATATATGTATGTGTTGTGCGCTTGAAGTATTATCACACACGTAGGGAGGGGACCTACTGCTTAACGTGGGATCAGAATACACCTCGGTAGTTTGGCATTGCCTACCAAGAGAAGACGGTCAGAATAAAGTTTTACTGAGCCCATAGTCGAACCAAAAATTCAGCATTAGCAGCAACGCACTTAACCGTTTAAGCTGATGACCGTCTCACTGTCAACAAAGCATTAGGCGATAAGAATTTGAATGCTTTACAAGAAGAATACGATAAACATCAATTAAGCAAAGAGGAATGTAATGAAGTCAAAAGAATTGATAAGGCAAGAGCAGGAATCCACCCAAAAATTTACAATCAGAGTTGCAGATTCCATCATCGGATGTAGTCTCATGTATTACAGCTGATAGATTTCAATGAATAACCTAACGATTTACGAAGTAACGGTTCCAAAAAAATGTATTTTGCTGAAAATTGAATGGAAAAGAGCGAGTTCAGAACTTGGAAGCTGCCTTTATGAATAAATATTTTTTTGTTTAAAAAATATTTATAAATATTTTTCATTTATTATTTAAACTGATACAAAATTAAAACTGTAATAATTATAAAATAATGTTGATATTTTATTTCCCAGGCAACAAACTGTTTTTTATTGTATTTTATTTTATACTCAAAACTATGGTTCCTGTAGTTAGCGGGTTTTCGTTGTCATGCGACGAAATGTAAAATTGGCACCTGGTGTCGAAAGTTACAAACCAAGATTTAACGGCAAGATTTACAACTAATATTAAAATTAAAAATATATTTAATACATAACTATCCGAAAAAATATGTACCAGTATTATTAATACCACTAGTGACCGCTATGGCGCTGCAATCTTAAATTGAAACGCCTATACTACTATAATAATTTTTAAAAATCTATATTATGGTGTAGAAAACCGTGGTAGGGAGAAGTAAAATAAATTACTCCACCGCTAAGCCACCAAGGTAGAAAACCGGTGGCGCGTGGTTAATAAGTTATTTCACCGCTAAGCCTCCAATCCTTCGACGGAACTTACGTGTTAGGCTGGATCTTCGGAAATCTATGATTCGACTACCGAAGGGGCTGCCACCACGAGCTTTCTTTTAATGCACTTTAGCCTACCCGTCCGGTAGCTTTGGGAGAAATCAGCTCGACAGAACTCCCTTTTAATTTCTCGTAAGTTTGGTAGCGGAGCGTCGAGGGATTGTCCAGAGTCGTGGGGTAAAGTGGTTAACAACACTAATCACTTGCGTATTGACAAGCAGTAAAAGATTGAAATACTTTTAACATGAAGTCTATTATTACTTTTATACAATAATCTAAATTGGTAAAATTGACAAACACAAAATAGCAGTTTACTGGGAACAGTTTCAAATGGGCACGATACCTTGTTGTTGGTCGCCGTCTCGGTCACCTGACTGAATCCAGGAAGAAACTTTGGAAATTAATCAAACTTCTCTTTTAATTTTATGAACCAATTGAATAAGACTCAAACTCGCGATCGAGTAAGAACTTTTGAACGAGAACAGCTCGGATAACACTCCAAACTTTCAATCGAGTGACGCCTCGAATAACACTCAAGAATTCTCACAAATCGGGATTTTTATAACCAATTTCCCACTTTGGATATTAATTAATCCACCCTCATGCCGGGTGGAGAACCAATGACTTTCGTTCTTCATTTTGCATCTCGTCGAGGTGGATGGGACTTAACTTCCTTATTCTCAAAACTTTCTTTCCGTTTCATGTGTGCAATCCTTAGGATTGACCGTGTGATTAGGCGGCCCTTCTTATATTTGAATTCCTCGAAGTGAGGGTTTATGTAACTGTTCCCACAGATGAAGGAAATGAGGCGTTAAATTAAAAATACACTTTACGTTACTTGCCCTATTTTATGGACAAGTTTCGTTTGGCGGTGCAAATATATTTAACCTCCCATTTCCTCTGCACATGCACGTGCAGTGTAAAATTAATTATATCGTATGCATTGACTTATAATCAATACGCCGAAATAAGGGGCAAGAGCCCTTTTTGACTGAAAAACCGCCCGCACCTGTTGCCGGGGTTCTTGGGGGATTGTCCCCGTCTTGTTAAAAGATTTACTGGTCTTTCGATAAATCAATGCATCGATATGTTAAGACTAAATCTTACCTAATTATTAGCTTTTTACATTAAATTAAACAGAGGTATTCTTAAACTACCTCTATTTAATTATCTTAATTACAATTATCTATGTCGGAAATGAAAATACCTAAACCGTATTTTCGTGACGTCTGTATTTAAATAATATGAGCGGAGCGCGGGTTGTTACAATGGTAAAAATTATTTGTTTGTTACAGGAAACTCCTGTACATGGATGATACATGGAAAAAACATTTATGAACTCATTCTGGCGAGAAACCATTTATGTGCGAAATTTGTGACTATGAATGTACAGTAAAAAGAAGTTTAACAACACATTTGAGAACTCATACTGGAAAAAAACCATTTACATGCCAAATTTGTGACTATACGTGTACAATGAAAGGAAGTTTAACAGCACATTTGAGAACTCATACTGGAGACAACCCATTTAAATGCGAAATTTGTGACTATACGTGTACAACGAAAAGAAGTTTAAAAACACATATTATGAGAACTCATACTGGAGAAAAACCATATAAATGCGAAATTTGTGAATATACGTGTACAGTAAAAGGAAGTTTAAAAATACATTTGAGAACTCATACTGGAGAGAAACCATTTCAATGCGAAATTTGTGAATATACGGGTACAGTAAAAGCAAATTTAACAGCTCATTTGAGAACTCATACTGGAGACAGACCATTTAAATGCGAAATTTGTGACTATACGTGTACAACGAAAGGAAATTTAAAAACACATATGAGAACTCATACTGGAGACAAACCATTTACATGTAAAATTTGTGACTATTCGTGTACAACAAAAGGAAGTTTAAAAATACACATTATGAGAACTCATACTGCAGACAAACCATTTAAATGCGGAATTTGTGACTATACGTGTACAACGAAAGGAAGTTTAAAAACACATATGAGAACTCACACTGGAGACAAACCATTTATATGCAAAATTTGTGAGTATAAATGTACAGCGAAAGGAAATTTAAAAACACATATGAGAACTCATACTGGAGACAAACCATTTATATGCAAAATTTGTGACTATAAATGCACAAGGAAAGACAGTTTAAAAACACATATGAGAACTCATACTGGAGACAAACCATTTAAATGCGAAATTTGTGACTATACGTGTACAACGAAAGGAAGTTTAAAAACACATATGAGAACTCATACTGGAGACAAACCATTTAAATGCGAAATTTGTGAATATACGGGTACAGTAAAATCAAATTTAACATTACATTTGAGAACTCATACTGGAGACAAACCATTTATATGCAAAATTTGTGAGTATAAATGTACAGCGAAAGGAAATTTAAAAACACATATGAGAACTCATACTGGAGACAAACCATTTATATGCAATATTTGTGACTATAAATGCACAAGGAAAGACAGTTTAAAAACACATATGAGAACTCATACTGGATACAAACCATTTAAATGCGAAATTTGTGACTATACGTGTACAACGAAAGGAAGTTTAAAAATACATTTGAGAACTCACCCTGGCAAAAAACCGTTTACGTGCATAATTTGCGGCAGAAAATTTGCTGTAGAAAATAATTTCAAAAGACATTTAAGGTATCATAATGGCGAAAAACTATTTACGTGTAATATTTGTGAATATTGTTGTGCACGAAAAAGTTCTTTAAAAAACCATTTAAGTTCACATAGAAAATAGTTTTTTCCTTTTAATTATTAATAATTAAGTTTAATTTTAAGTTTAATTTTTTTTATATATTTGTAGATTAATTTTCGTTTTTTTGTTTAATACAGAGAGTCAAACTGTGATTATTTCGTTTTGGTTAAGGTTACATTCGTAATATTTTTATATCATTCAGGTTCAGAAGCAGTTTTTGAGATGCATGTGCAGATTAAAATTTGCATTTCAAATTTAGTTTGCGCATGAGTAATGTAAATTATTAAATAGTTACTCTTTAAAATTAAAATTTAAAATACGAAATATTGATTAAAATCGTTTTAAAACGTATCCAACGTTTCCGACCATTTAAATTTGGCCCTATTTTAAGGCTAAAAAATAAATTAACTATTAATTAACTAATTAAATACTTTTGGATTGAAAGCAATTGACAATGACAATTAAAAACTTATTTTTAAATATTATTATTGTTTAATTTATTGCTTTATATTATTTAACATATTAAAATACAAGACCCAATACCCGATAAATACTTTATACTTTTTTTGACTGATATGAGACTTTTTAGGTCCCACTAGTAGTCCAGTCATTTGGTGCTCAAATGGGGGTCTGCCTGGAAAGTTTAGCGGAAGTTTTGAAAATTGGTAGTCTTATTGATTTTGAGGTGCTCTTTTCGAATTTTTACTCTGCAACCTCGTACTGATATGGGAAATGGCACTATTTTGGGGAAAATGGCATGAAAAACTGATTTTTCGCAAATATCTCCTTACCGGCGGATTTTTCAACAAAAATAGTTATTTGAAAAATTATTCTGCAGACAATTTGCAACAATTTATGTTTCATTGATTTTTTTGTCATACGAGTAGTTTCCGCCTACGAGGCCAAATGCCACCGCGATTGGTACGAAACTCATTTCCACACCACCATGAGGTAGAGTAATGGTGTGTTTTTTTGTGTGGTATCCCCAGTAGGCCTAATCCACCTGATGCATTTATTGTGCAATCTAGGGCATCCTTCTTCGTTTCGCTGTCCCTGATGGACCGGGTTCAGCAGGTTGAGCAGATTCCTCGATGTTGGTAGTGCGCAAATCTTCGCTTATTTCCTGTACTACGGAATCCGCTTCCGCCTCATGAGCTTCGTCCTGAAATTTTTCCATTATGTTCTCCGTCTCGTCAATGATTGCTGCTGCAGTTTTCACAATACGCATCCGTTCTTCTTCCTCGTTCGACGATTTTTTAGTGTACCATGCATTTGTTACTATTTTGTATCCCGTGTTTCGAAAGCAGACCACAGGGGTCTTGTTGGCAGAAATTGAAATAACAATATCGTCGCCATATTTCTTCAAAAGTTGCGCCTTCACAGTCTTCATGTGCGGACGATAATCACCTTCAATTTTGTCCATTGGTTCATCCATAGAAAACTGACATTCTTCGGAATTCGCCTCAAGATGAAAGTAAATATACTGCATTGCAGTATTAATCTCGGTCGCATTCGGACCTCTTTTTCTATAGGTTTCTCCAGACGATGGTGCGTGGTACAACTTTTTCATGCATTCGATGTGATACAGTCCATCAGCTGCGACTAGATCGTGAACTTGTTCTAGACGTTCAACAATCTGTAGACCCCAATCGTCGTTACGTACTTTAGCGAGTTGTATAATAGTGTCCTTCATGGTTATTTTACGTACACTGTACACCATCTTCCGATTACGCTCACGAGGGCCCCGTTTCTGCAACTTTTTCATTTCTTCTGTTACGTCAGCCTCACACAGAAAACAATGGTCTTTGAATGAAAATGCCGGAACAAGAGATCGCCGTCGTGGAGGACTAGCACCAACACCTCCTCTACGTAGAAATGCAGCGACTAATTTATCATTTTTTTTGAGGAGGAACCTTTGAGGAGGTTCTTTTTACCATCATTTCTTTTGATACTGGATTGGCGAAATGTCTCTAATCCTTTTTCTTTAACTTGAGTCACTGCACTTCCAACTAAAGGATTCTCACAAATAAAACAGTTTCTTTGCTCGGTAGCCATGTCTGAAAACGATATATGCGAACAGAAAGACGAGCTCGAACTGACGCACGAACGGCAGATGTTCACTACAGAGGGGTCCAAGGCCGCAGGGAGAGGGGCCTATTCTACCTGCGATCTATAACTATAGACCATTGAGAGCGGGAAGGGGTCTGTATACAACGCGTTGTGGAATGTTTTCTACCAATGCGGGTGTTGCGATTACACTCGCGGCTCTTGTACGCCAAAACTACTCATCTGACAAAAAAATCAATAGAACATAAATTGTTGCAAATTGTCTGCAGAATAATTTTGTAAATAACTATTTTTGTCGAAAAATCATCCGGTAAGGAGATATTTGCAAAAAATCAGTTTTTCATGCCATTTTCCCCAAAATAGTGCCATTTCTCATATCGGTACGAGGTTGCAGAGTAAAAATTCGAAAAGAGCACCTCAAAATCTATAAGAATACCAATTTTCAAAACTTCCGCTAAACTTTCCGCCTAGAACTACCAAATGACTGGATTATAGATGGAACCAAACTTGGATACTTAATTTGATAGCTCAATGTTTTTCTTTATTTATTAGTTTCCTGATTGGCTGTTCATTTCTTTCAACGAAATTGATAAAATTTTCATGGCTATCCCGATTTTATTTCCATTTTTTCATAATAGATTCCGCTAACTAAAGAAATATGTATTGCTATGTTATGCCCTAGACCATAGTACTTAACTTCCGGACCAGACTCAAGAGCTATGAGACCCAAATCTTACTATATCTCAGGTTATTTTCGGAGGTTCGGAGAACTGAGGCACCCAGCATCAAATTGCCCAAAGAATGATTAATAAAAAATCTCAAAATCATCAACTATAACTTCTATAAATGAGAACAATCAATCAATCTAAATCCTACATTTATTACTTCAAACAACAACAAGAAATTTCACTATAATGCAATTATAAATATTTGGATGTGGACATCCATAAATACACAAAAAAAACATGTAAAAACCTACAACAATATTATAAATAACCCCCAATATTTAATGTAATTTTATTAATAAAATGTCTATTTTTATTCTAATTATTATGTCCGACACACGCGAAAATTTATTTAAATGTTTCACAAATTCAAACTCACCAGCTTTGATTTAATAAAATTGCAAAATGTTCCTGAGTCCTATACTGTGGTGACGCTACCATTTTTCCATAAATCAATGTTAATAATAATAATAAGGCGTCCATTCCTAAGGAATATGCCTACTTCCTAGTTTTGGAAGTCTTTACAATCCTTTTCTCCAGGTGGATTACTCCTGATTTTCCAAACTTTCCATCACTTATAGTTTTGTGCATGTTTTGGCTTCCTTCACTACTCTTCTCCATAAATTCCGGTTACTGCACTTCTTTCTCCATTCCCTTACTCCCATGGTTTCAAGATCTTCTCCCACCTCGTCAATCCATCTCGCTCTGATTCTTCCTCTATTTCTGGTTTCGCTCGGCCTCCAGTCCGTGATCTTTCTCATCATACTATCAGGTTTTTTCCTCATTAGATGTCCGAGCCAGGCTATTCTTTGCGACTTTATACATCTCACCAAGTCTTCGTTTCCAATGGTCTTGTTTATCTCGCTATTTGTTCTTATTTGATATTCATTTTCGTTTGTTTTCTTTGGTCCCATGATTATTCTGATCACCCTTCTTTCGAATACTCTCAGTTTCTCTTCTTCCTTTTTCGTCAGGTTTCGCACTTCTGAGGCATACTTCAATACCGGTCTAATAAAGGTCTTGTAGATTCTTACTTTTGTTCTTATAGCCAGGCTTTTGCTTTTAAGCATCCTTTTGTTCGCATATATCGCCTTCCATCCCGCCTGTATTTTCTCTTTTATTTCTTCTGATCGCTCGTTAGTACTGTTTATCTGTATTCCCAGGTAGTTAAACTTTTGAACCTCTTCGAAAACTCGTCCGTCTACCATTAATACACTTTTCCTTCTTTCTGTTTTAGTGCAGTTCATATATTTAGTCTTGTTCTCATTTATCTTCAGTCCCATTGTTGTTGCTTGTTTTTCTATTTCTTCAAGCATTTTCTTCATTTTTTTCAGTTATCTAGCAATAATCACCAAGTCGTCCGCATATGCAAGTATTTGACCTTCTTTTGTTCGTATAGTTCCTCCACAGTCTGAATTTCTTATAATTTTCTCCATTGCGAGGTTAAAGAGGGTCGCCGACAGCGCATCGCCCTGTCTTACTCCTCCGTTGACTTCAAAGTTGTTGGTTTCAGTTGTTCCTACCCTGACTACTGCGTTCGATCTTATCATCGTCATCTGTATAAGTCGTATCAGCTTTACTGGTATATTCGTCTCTTGCATAGCTTCGTATAGACGTTCTCTTTTTAATGTATCGAAAGCCTGCTGAAAATCGACAAACAGCAGATGCAGCTCTATATTATGTTCTCGCGCTTTTTCTGTTATTTGAATTATTATGTGTAGTGCATCCACTGTCGATCTGCCCTCTCTAAAACCATGCTGGTAGTCTCCAATTATGAGTTCGGTTTCTTTTTTTAGTCTAGTATGTATGAGTGCCGACAATATTTTATATGTAACCTGTGGCAATGTTATGCCCCTGTAATTTTTACACACTTCTAGGTCTCCTTTTTTGTGTATTGGGACTATTTTACCAATATTCCATTCGTCGGGCATCTCTTCGGATCTCTATTATCAAGTCTATTGTTTTTCTTCTTTGTCTATTCAAAGTCTATTCTTTGGTGTACCATCTCTCCAGTATTTTTTATCATTTCACCATATACTTCGTCATTACCTGGAGCTTTACCATTTTTTAATTTCTTGATCATCGCTTTTACCTCTGGGAATGTTGGTTCTGCTATGTTTCCTTCATCTTCTCCTTCTACGGTTATTTCTTTGGTACTATCTTTTTTTACATTTTGGTTTAGCAGTGCTTGAAAGTGTTTTCTCCATATTTCTTTTATATCTTCTTCATTGTTCACTCTTCTTCCGTTTCTATCTTTCATGGTCCTGGTCTTCATGTTGCTTTTTGTTGTTTAACTCTTAAGTAAAACTTCTTCGCATTGTTATTTCTGTAGTTATCTTCTATTCCGTTCATCACGTCATGTAACCATTTGTTTTTCCTTTCCTTGCAGAATTTGTGTGCCTTTTTCCTTTTCTCCGTATATTTATTTTTATCTTCTTCTCTGTTTGTCGCTATCCACTTCAACCTCGCTTCTCGCTTGCTTTCTACCTTCTCACTACAGTCCTTATCGAACCATTTCTTGTTTTCTACATATTTTTGGTGTCCTATTGTTGTTTCTGCGGCTTCTTTGATTGCTAGTTTAATATTCTCCCATTCTTTATCTATATTTCGTTCTTTTTGCTTGTTGTTAACATTTTTATCCGTGTTTTCAGTGTATTTTGCTCTAGTGCTTTCGTTATGGAACCTGTCCAGTGCTAATTTTTTCTTGGTTTCTTTTCGTTTTTTAATTGCTTTTTCCAATTTCATCTTTGTTACTACTAAGAAGTGATCCGTATCTGCATTTGCTCCCCGATATGATCTTACATCGCTGATTGTTGCTGCATTCTTCTTTAATATACCTACATACGTGGTCTATCTGATTTCCTTTCTCACTGTTTGTACCCGGTCTCATCCATGTTACTTTGTGAATTGGTTGTTATGGTGTTCTTCTCCAGGTAATAGGTAATAATCGACCTTTTTGTTTGAGCATGATTCCTCTTACAGAGGTCCCAGGGTGTGTCCAACTATATTTAAAACGGAAATCATCATAAAAACATCGGATAATTATAACAAGTTTATTTAGTTTTTATTACAACTGATTAAGGGTGTCAAACACCGACTTCCAAGTTACGACAATAAGTCACAAAAATTTACTCACTATTAACACTTTATTGTTAGAACAAAAACATCTTATTTCACTCAACAACTGATGTGATAACATGAATCCTCAATCATGAGGTCTAGGACAAATTTAATTGTATAAAAAAGTAACAATTTTTAATACAATTTTAATTGTAAAATTAACATTCTACCCACAAAATGTAATGAAATCTCACTGTTCTCGTCATGAACCCTTGTTATCGACTCGTCATGAGCTCTAGTTTTCAACCATCTGTCTTGAGCTCTTGTTAACAACAACCTAAAATCGAATTTTAACAAAATTTTTATCGGTGTGGCTTTTCCAATTTTAGCCAATAACAGACACCAAAAATGGTTAGCAAGCAATCAAAAATTATTAAACTTATTACAATATTTAATTTATCCTAAAACTTATTCCTAAACCTTACTTGCTATAAAGAAAATGAGTAATCACTTCATCGACATTTATTTAATTGGATGAAACTATCCTATATACAAAATACAAATTATGTTTCTTTGTGAGTAAAGAATAAAATCTACATTTTAGTCTTTTCATATTTTGGTAAACAATTTTTTGTTGACAGTGGACCCTTATAACTAGGCAATACACAAGCCATAAATAAGTAGAAATTTAAACGCTAGGATCCGGAGATTTTGTAATAAAAGATGTTTACGAGTTTGAATTTATTGTGAAGTTTACGGATAATTTTTTAGTCTTTCTTTGCTAAAATGTATTTAATTTTTAATGAGAAATATTTCCTATCGAAAATTAGAGCTTAAAAACTGGTCATAACATGGTTTATGATTAAAACTTTGTGCTACTTATAACCAGGTTTGTCGCAGTGGCAAGGTTACATAGTCTCTGTCCATTATCATTCGTTTCCTCATGCAATGTGAATTTACCCGCTACCTCGTTGTAGTAGTCTTCCTTTCCCACCTGCGCGTTGAAATCTCCCAAAATGATCAGCAAGTCCTGTCTAGGCACTTCTTCCACGACCCTCTCCAGCTCGGCATAAAACTCTTCCTTCTCGCTGTCGTCTTTGTCCTCCGTTGGAGCATATACAGTTATCATACTAAATTTACATTTCTTCGTTTGAATTCTTATGTAAGCTATTCTTCCATTTACTGCCTCAAATTGGATTATGTTATTCTGCAGTTGCTTGCTCACAAAATATCCGACTCCTCTTCTGCCCTGCTTATCTTCACCCGAGTACAATAGTTTGTAGTTCCTTACATCTATCTCTCATCAATCCAAAAATCCAAAAAAGATATCACAGGCGGCCATTCCTCACATCAATGGACTGACCCAAATTATTTCAATACATTAAATTTCTTCGGTACGTTATTTTTTTATTACTAATATCCAATATCACACGTCGTATTTTTTTATTATAGGTGCCATCATATTTTCATCCCTTAACATCTTGATTTTCGGGATCCATCGCAAAATCAATCTAAAAATTTATCCATTTTCGTGCACACCATTTTCTGCGACTTAACCGCACGACGTTCCAAATTGTTCTTCTTTTATCGCTATGCGCCGACCTTCGACTCAAAATGCCAATTTTCTCTCCAATACCATTTTCATTAAATTCAAATTTCACTACTTTTAATCAATCAGTACCCGTCACTTTTATTTTATTTTTATATTTTATTATCATCCCTAATTGACTCCCTATTTTGATTCTAAACAATTATTTAATTAATTTTACATGTCTTTTGCATCTAACAATTGAACAATAAAATTTTGTGTCCACATTCAAAAATTTTCATGGCTCTTAAACCTATAAATATTCGGTAAGCCGAACCTTCCCGTTGTTTAACATTACCTCACAAACCTTACTCTACACAAAATCAATTGATTGATCATTCTCATCCACCTCAAATATCACTTTATACAGTGTTTATGTGAATAATTACACCTCGAGCATTCCTCAACATAGGCCTAATCTCCGGAACATCGTAGTATATATCATACAACTGCTTACAGTATACAACTTCGATTGTACGATAATCCGAACTAATGGGGCATTCTGCTCTTATAAAGTTTTCTATTATTTTGTTTTAAACTGTTTTTGAATCAATAATAAATAAATATAAATTACTTTAATGTTTTGTTAAGCAATTGTAAGCCACAATTGAGTGGAACCAATCATCCCTTTGTAGCAATTTCCGAATCAAATTATTTTTTGTTTCATCTTTCCATTTTTCTTTAAACTCATAAACGGATCCACTAGTACCATTAAACAAAGTTTAATTTATCTATTACAGTATGTATTGTAGTACTACCTACTACAGCGCCACAAGTTATAGAGAATTTTATGTTCTTTAACTTTGCTTAATGGTAATTTTTCGTAAATGTAAAAATACGTGAGCTATAGGCGAAACACCGCATTTAGGGGGCTAAAATTCTCATTTGAGGGAACGCCGGCTTGGGATTTTTATGAGACATTTTGGGAGTTTATTAGAACACTTCAATATACATCTTTGCCAAATTTCAGCTTGCCCGGACCTTTTGTAAGCTCAAACCAAAATTTCGGTTTCGTTACTTCGAAGATACTATAACTCGGTCAAATTTTGAAAAAATCTATTTTCCTCTTCATTTTCCAACCTTCCCCACAATTTCAATTAACTTATTATTGAAAGCATTTCCCGTGCCCGAAAACATTTCTCTCCTTGCATTGAATCAATATTGTGCCATTTTAAGGGTGGGTCGTGTTTTCGGTCAATAATTTAAGTATTAGTGTGCCATGGTAAAATATGAAAAAAAACTATTTTACAGAGAATTTTATGCTCTTCAATTATAGTCCAGTCAATAGGGGGTTTTGCCTTGCAAAAGGTGGCGTACTTCTGGATTTTGGATATGTTGTTAAGTTCGGGGCCCCGATGAAAAATCCAAGTTTTCGACCTTGGGGGGGCGCCGCGTAGTCCGCCATCTTGGATTAAAGGTACTAAAAATAGGTTTTTTCAAATTAACTCCTCAACGGTTGTTCCTACAACAAAAAACTTCAATACTTATTTGAAGAGGACTAAATTCTCTACATTTCTTGTAGATACACTTTTTTTGTAAGTCTAATGGGTAACAAGTTACAGCGGCCTAAACATGAACATTTTTCAAAAAAATTGTCTAACTCAATTTTTTTGGGGTGAATTTTGTAATAATGAATGACGTATGATTTTTGACGTTCTTCCACACCACCACCACATTATATAATACAATCGTGAAATATACTTCTAAGTGGAGTGATTTTTGTCGTTACGAATAAGTTTATTTACTGCAACTGCGTTATGAATCTATACAAAGTAGTATTAATATTCGTGTACACTCTATAGTCAGTATAGGGTTACCCAGAGCAGGTATAGACCGTCCCTCGCTTCTGCTTCTTTTGTTATGGTCGAAAGAGATGCCCCGTCTCCCCTCCCCAAATAATGTGATACGACATCATCCCTCTTCAATCAAGGAAAAACCAAGTTCCTGCAGCTTCTTCAAAAAAACGAAGAACTTAACAACATCGTTGGCCTCTTCAAAGATCCGAATGCTGAGGCTGCAGATCTCGAAGCCGCTGGAGCACAGTTTCTCGTTGCATTGTATGGTGGGAACATGGATGAGGAAACCTTGGAAGATATCCGCTACTAACGGTTTGCCAAGGCATCCATAAAGAACAAATTAAACCTTGCTTCTTTACCACCAACGACGGACGCGGCACGGTGGCACACGCTTAGGACGTACCATCAAGTCCAAAAATGGTGTGGAGACCCAAAAAATCCATCCGAGTGGGGCTGGAGATTCGGTGCCAATGGGCTCACTCCAGTGGAAATGTCCGAGAAACCAGCGCCCGATGAACTGTTAAAAGTGATTGCATGTAATTGCAAAACGGGATGTGGTTCCGCGTGTGGCTGCAGGAAAGGTGGGCTAAAGTGCTCCGTTGTCTACGGATTCTGCAATGGCGAGACATGCGACAATGCAACGGAGATCATCATCGAGAGCGACGACGAAGATGACGAAATTCCGCCAGCTTGTCCGATTCTCAATTCGTACAACGGAGAGACTGATAACATGGACAGTTACGAAGATGACGGAGGAACCACGATCCGACCTGGACCATCAAAAAAAAAATAATAATCGAAATCCGACACATACATCGAAAGTAACACTACTACCGATTTGGACCATAAATAATGATAATAATAATTATAATAATGATAATAATATTAATACTAATACTAATAATTGAATCACACTCGGACACATAAATCAAGTATGCAATACCTGCCATATTCAATTCCGAAAAAAGAACATCTGTGGATTAGGCCTACTGGGGATACCACAATTTTAAAAAAACGCGCCACTTACTCTACCGCGTGGTGGTGTGGAAATGAGTTGACTTTGAATTTACAAAATTATCATAAATATGTAATGAACGGCATCAAATGATTCCTCAAAATTAGAAAAACGAGGAAATGGACGATTTTATTGAAAAATTTTCATGTTTCGGCCGCTGTAACTCGTTATCCATTAGACTTACAAAAAAAGTGTATCTACAAGAAATGTAGAGAATTTAGTCCTCTTCAAATAAGTATTGAACTTTTTTGTCGTAGGAACAACCATTGAGGAGTTATTTTGAAAAAACCTATTTTTAGTACCTTTAATCCAAGATGGCGGACTACGCGGCACCCCCCCAAGGTCGAAAACTTGGATTTTTCATCGGGGCCCAGAACTTAACAACATATCCAAAATCCAGAAGTACGCCATCTTTTGCAAGGCAAAGGCCTTTTCTGGCCCCTATTGACTGGACTATTATGGTCTGATCATAATTTTTCATACAAGCATAAATAAGCGAGTTATCGCTAAAAAATCGCATTGGGGGAGCTAAAACCGCCGATTGTGGGGGACGCCGGCGTGGGATTTTATGGGACTTTTGGGGGGTTCATTAGAACACTCCAATGTACATCTCTGCCAAAATTCAGCTTGCCCGGATTTTTTGCAAACTAAAAACCTTCTTTGCCTGGACTATTTGTAGCAATTTCCGAATAAAATTATTTTTTGTTTCATCTTTCAATTGCCAAAATAATGGCAATATGAACGAATTAAATATAGACGGCGACGTGTTTCAGCAAGTAGAGGACTTCAACTATCTTGGTGTACAAATTAATAATAGAAACAAAAGAAACATGGAGGGCACAGCAAAGATACAGGCAGGAAACAGGGCGTATCATGCAAATAAGCAACTGTTAAAGGATAGACAAATATCGAAACAAACAAAAATTAGGATACACAAAACAATAATAAGAGCGGTCCTCACCTACGCAGCTGAAGTGATCTGCCTGACAAGAAGAGAAGAAGATGACTTGAGAGTATTTGAAAGGAAGGTCTTGAGGGCGATAGTGCGATACAAACAAATAAATGGACAATATACCGAAGTAAGAATAACTCGGAACTACTTGAAGAAATGTCTGGGGAAGACATAGTGAAATTCATCAAGGCCCAGAGATTAAGATGGTGGGGGCATATAATGAGATCTAACGATGAGGAAATCGGAAAATTAATAACGACATGGAAACCAGAGAATGAGAGAGCGAGAGGAAGGCCAAAATTGAGATGGAGCGATGGAGTGGAAGGAGACCTTAGGAAGTTGGGTGTGAGAGACTGGACGCGGAAGGTGAAGAATCGAGCAGAATGGAGGGAAGTTGTACGTGAGGCTAAAACGCATCGGGACCTGTAGTGTAATGATACGTATTTATGAGGATTAATCCACCTCAATAAATGGATTTTGTAAGTCCGTTAGGACAGCTCTATCCTATAGTAGGATGCAATGCTACTAATAATAAAAATAATAATTGTTAAACAAATTACAGTGAAAATCCTGGTATTTTTAGCGGTTTAGTTAATTTACCTAAGGATTGCAAACTTCTAATTACTTTAAAAACCGTGTTATTTTTTTAGGCTTCT
Organism: Podabrus alpinus; assembly: GCA_932274525.1. Taxonomy (NCBI): domain Eukaryota; kingdom Metazoa; phylum Arthropoda; class Insecta; order Coleoptera; family Cantharidae; genus Podabrus; species Podabrus alpinus. The sequence goes on along the minus strand of OW026456.1, from coordinate 48,425,216 downwards.
ATACAAAGTATAACATGAAACCTTATGATCTGGCGCCGTGTCTGTCCGTCCGTCCGTCTGTCCGCATAATTCAAAATCATACAGAGCGTTTCAAATCGTGTTGGAAATACTCTGTGTGTATAGAGGTCTAAGAACTGGGTACCCAGTGCGCTATTAGGCTTCTATTTTATTCTCGAAAACTTTTCTCTTCAAGGTTACAGCTTTTTTATATTTTCATACTCAGAAAATTGTGCTCTATCCAAATCCGGAAAGAAAACTAAGGGTTGCAATTTAAAAGAATGGACGATGCCGTCATAGCTCAAAAATTACACTTGAAAAATAAGGATGGCATGTCCGAGGATTTTCTGAGAAAATCCCTCTAAGATATTTTGTCGAATTTGTTTAAAACTTTTCGAGCTCACTGTACAAAACTTTACGAGCTCACTGTATAATCTTAAAAAGCATTTTCAAGCTGGAAAATGGCTGGCAGTCAAATTTATAAAATATATTGATAAAAATACTGGCCGTATGTTGTCCTTGCGGTATTTCGTGTCGGCTGTATTGTCGCCGCGGTATTTTGGTCATGGTCAAATGTCCTAGACCGGTCTTTTCAGAGAATCTAATAGAGACAGTTAAATTTATTCCAGTTTTCTTATTTTGTTGAATTTTTGAAGTTGAACGGCCTGTAATGAAAAGTTATACTTATTAATATTTTTCTTGTTTTCATTCTCCGAGCTTTAATAAATAACATTCAGAAGTAATCTAATCTAATCAATTTGTTGTCAACTACATTACGTCGATTAAACTCCTTTCCTACGACTTGGACGACCGAACGATTGTGCAGAAGATTCCCAAGTTAGTCCGAATGCCAAGGAGTGAAGCTATTATAAGCTCTGAATACTCGTATAAGTTATTGCCGAGTGTTTGTTATTTATTTCCGAATTCTATTGTATACACATTATGACCATTGATTATTGTCCTAGCTTATTATTAGTATACTAATAATAATCAATGATATGACGTCTCTATGATGACGTTGACCGGAGTTACACCTGTTAATATCTCAATTAGTTTTTCTTCGGTTGTGAACTAACTTTAGAAGCTATTCTACGTAAATTCCTGCATAATCGCGGTCGTGAATAAGTGAATTCATTTTTTTCCCAAATTCAAATTTAAACTGAAACCGCGGATTATGTTTGTAGGTCACTGCCGTTCATCAAAGCAAACAAGTGGATTTATTAATTTAGCGATCTAAACTAAACAATAGTTGGGTAAGTACTTAATTAGAACTCAAATTAAATGGTTTTTCCCTCATATGAGAATAACTAATAGTAAACATTGAATTAAAATTAATCAGTGGTGACTGGCCCTAAAAACCACGTGCCCTTCCATTCAAAACCGAAACATAATTTTCGTTCTATTAAGTAGTAGATATAAAAAATTCATTAGTTTCGTTCTTTTTTAGTTTGTGCCCTTCTATTGCAAAACGCCACAAGCCGCCGCTGAAATTAATTAACCACAAAATTAATTTAAAACTGATCTTATTTATATACAGGACCTGGAGCCTGAACAACCATTTTACCTGGATTGTTAGCTTTAAATACGGAAGACACGATCTTGGAGAAGAAATCAGAAGCTTGTTGTTTAACCCGAAGCGGATCTATCCAGCGTAGAAGCCGAACTCACAAGGGTTCTCTATCTGAAAAATACTAAAACTCTTTCGTGCAGGAGAAGAGATGTCTGGTATTGGAAGGTAGATATCTTGTTAACCAAAAACATCTTTTTAGGAAAAGACATCTTGAACACCGAAAAGCTGGAGATTTATAAAGTTGTTAAGCTGCTATTAAAATGTGGCTAAAACATATCAAGTGTTATGCATCGGTCAAAAACCATACCAGATCGTTATTGGAAATGAGTAAGAAGGGCAAGGAGTGTGATGTCGTATGTAGTAGGTGCTCGGAGGGTGTGAAGAATTTTATAAAATGTGGAGATTGTGGGAAGTATTATCATCCGAGCTGCGTTTTAGAGATCGGAGGAACTTTTGTGGATGGGTATGGTACTGTGTATTGTTGTCGAGGTGTGTTTTCCAGAAAAAAAAATTACAAAGGGTTGGTGAATGAAATAAACAAACTCAAGGCTAGATTAGTTGATCTTAACCAGAAACACTTGGATGAATCCCTTGCTGATCATGATGGCAGGGAAGACGATGGAGCCCATTGTCAAGAACCCATCGGAAAAAGTGTTAACGGTGATTTAGTAAATCTGCTATCGGAGCTGGTAAAGACTAAAGAGAACACCATACGGGATAAGATTAAAATAATAAGAAGTAAGGACTCGCTAATATTCGAACTGCAGGAAAAGATGGACTATTTCAAAAATAATCGTGGTGGCGTTATAGCCTCAAGTGGTCCATTTGATCTGATGGGTATCGATGATGGTGTTCTTGATACCACACCTTGTTTGCAATTGCCTAACCTGCAAACAAATGAAACAAAAACAATAACTGTATCGAGCCGGGAAAACAATCATGTATGGGTTACAGTAGGGGGGCGTTCTTCTAGGAAAAAGTCTGCCTTTCAAAAATCAAAAGATAACTCATATTCTAATACAATACTACCAGATATTCACAAAGGGAATAATAGTGATAATAAAAATGGGTTTTCGCCTTCCAGTCATCCAGGAAGTCCGATTAATGATAAAAATATAAAATCAAGTAAGGTTGGACATCAAAAGCACAGGGATGCAGATATTCGTGGTGCATCGGTGGACTCGAGTCTCCCTGATGATTCAAGATTTACACACCTACATATTTACCGTTTGCATAAAGATACGAAGATACAGGATATAGAAGACCATTTGAGAGAAAACAGCATCGAAATTGGAATGTGTGGGGCATTGAAGTCCAAGTACCCAAATAAATATGCTTCTTTTGTTGTTTCGGTACCAGACTATTTCGTTGAGAAAGTGAAACAAAAAGATTTGTGGCCTGTTGGGGTATGCGTTCGAGATTTTGTTAATTTACACTCCACTGGGATCGAAAGTTTTCAAGAGCAACCCTTGGAAAATGCTTGGCCCATATTAAAGTCTGTTGATTAAAAATATTTGTAGTTGATGAGCTCAGGTAGTTGGACTTTGTGTGTATTCTTGATCATAGCACCAAGAGTTTGTTTTTGATCACTAATCTCAATAAATCGTTGTAGTTGTGTGGTTTGCAAAAAAGTACAAATATGATAGCAATTGGCATTCAAATAATGGTTGGAAATAAATCGCACATTTCACTTCATCATATACAGTTAATTGTTTTCTACTTCTTCTACTTCTTCTACTTCTTCTACTTCTTCTACTAATTCCAATTCTCAAGCTTGTTCTTGTGACGTTAACGTCCAGCAGTCGTGCCATCGTTTGGGTGGTTTTCCTGGTGGTCTGCTTCCAAGAGGTATTTTTTTCATCGCTATCTCTGCGATTCATTCCACGATACCACATAAAATATACGATTCCATTTAAACTTGGGAGGATGTCAATAGTGTGTCCCATGTGATATATCAATGGAAATGTTTGTGGCTCGCGAAATAACACAAGAGCACTTTTTGAACTGAGGAACCGTTATCACGATGTCATTTTGATCCTGGTTGTAGCAATGTCAAATAATTTTGAAACCACTTACAAATCTGGAGACTAGCGTCAAAAACGACCCTGAATTTATTTGTTAATTTGTAAGGCTTGATAGATAATAAGATAATGAGGTAAAAAATATACCTGTTATTTCTCGATATATGTAGATTTAACTGATATCTTGTTGAATAAAGCTCAATCGTGAGCCAGAATCAAGAAAACTTCTACCAGATTACCAGCAAGATTTGAAATACTGGGAAGCGAAAATTTTGAATGTAGGTTAATGACTTATTGGAGGTTTTGTGGAACGACGAAGCGCTTTTTTTGGAATTAGCTTCTTATAGATTTAAGGGGAGCAATAAGTTACCTTTCGACTTTTTTCCGTCATATCGAAATGCTTCTTCTTCTTAATATAGGTTCAAGACCTATTCTTTACTAAGTTTTATTTTAATTAGGTCTATGAACATTTTGGTTTTCACATCACCGGTAGCTTGCTAAGTTTGTCTTTCGATGTGCCTGCACCCTGTTTTCTCAATACAGGGGACCGACGGCCTTACGTACCCTCCGAAGCACGGAAGATGGTCAAGAAATTTAAGACTGTACCCGGAGTCGAACCGGGGAGCCTTGCATTAGCAGTTGATCTCGGCAACATTCAGGCCATGACCGTCACCGAATATCGAAATGCGTGAGTGTTTTTGCTTGTTGTTCTCATGAATTGTGATATTGTTGTATAATATGTACATGTTTTGAATTTTATGAGATTGTAAATCAATGTACTATACTTACATGTTTTCATAGTGCAAGATAAATTTATTTACCTACTTACAGTTAATCCAATCCCATGGTGTTCCGAATTCAATCAAGTTATTACATTTTTTGAGTTTCTTGAATATGAAAGTATTATCTGAACCACGAAAGAAGAGCTCTGTGACGTCAATACTTCGTCATAAATAGCTGAAGGTCAGACAACTTTTTATTTTGCATATTTGTCCCTCTTACGTTAAACGATATAAGGAAAATATAATGTCATGTCGTTTCTAAGTTCACAAAATAATCACGTGGAGCTCTTCTTTCGTGGTTCGGACTGAACTTACGTAAAGATGATGATTTGTGACTTATCAATAAATTATAACCTGACACCTAGCACATCCGTTGCTGTTTATTAACGCTGTCCAACTTCGCCGCCAATTTCAATGATATACTAATTTCGTAGTGACTAATACATTTTTTTTAATGAAATTCTGTAATATTTTTTAAGGCGAAGTCGAAGCCATTGGAGACGGAAAAATCTCTTTAACAGTTCAAAATATTGTATAAAATTAAATACAAAATTATACTCGTTGATACCATGTGTTTGACGATAATAACCAAAAATAAGGTAATAATAATAATTTGTAAGTCTTTTCTACATTTCAAACGTGGCGTACTTGCTGTGACCAGGAAGGCATCACAAGGGTTACTTCAAGTAACGGTTACCGTCGCGCCCTCATTGTTAAAAATAATTTTATGTTACTCACCTTCGTTTTGTAAGTCAGGCAGACAAGTCGATTTCCTACATTCGAGTTGTCTGAATTTGTGAATTTTGTGATTGTCAATAAAGTGCTCCAAAGCCACCTTTTTTTGTGGTCACTCTCAACAAACTTTGCCAGGAAGTCGTCTTTACTAAATCGGCCTTACAACCGTTTTTGGAAGACAACTTCCTCCAGCCTGTTAGGGAACAGCCCGTATTCGTATTCGTCCTTGAGCATGATGGTAGTCATGTTGTCGGGTATGAGGATTTCCCCAATTGCGAGAGAGGCGGTTACACGTTCTCTCTCCCATCTCCAGCAATGGAAGATGGTGTGCTTCACAACGTATTCCGCTTCGCAATTTAGGCATGTGGGAGTGTCTCTTCTGGCTTTTTTGCACAGGTAGACGTTGAAGCAGCCGTGGCCGGTGAGTGCCTGTGTAAGATGGAAATCTATCTCACCGTGTGTCTTACAAGAACTCTTTAAATATTTTCCAAAAAAGTTCAAGAGCAGAGGCGGCTACCAAGATTTTTGATTGCCTACGTTGTGCAACTTAAAGACAATTAATAAATAACAACGTCGGCTTTTTCTGCTATTCCTTAAAAAAAACTTTGTAGAAACCTTTTAGGTTTATTTTATTCACCCCCCCCCCCCCCAAGCGATTCACTTAAATAAACAAATACTGGATGGACAGGACGACGGTTTGTTGTGCATGTTAAGAAATGAATGGGACATTAGATGATGTTTAGTTTTGTGTTTCTGCAGTGGCGGCTTACCCTAAAGGGACCTCCTGTCCAAAATCTGAAATAACAAATCTTTGATGATTGGTATAAACTTAAGTCAAAAATTGCCGTTTCTGGGTTATTGTAGTATAACATTTGTATTTTTTCCCTTCTTTCTAATGGCATAAAGAATTTATATCATATCACAAAATTAAAAGTGTGAGAGTGAAAATATTTTAAACTTTTATCGAAATTTTGTAACTTTTTCCTCCCTTGCAAGTTCCGAAGACTAATGAGGTCTTTGGTATTACAAGGTGTCAAAATAACATCTGCCAAAAAAATGACAGTAAAATTTGCTGTCGGCAGTAACCCTGATGTACGTTTAAACCAACTCGTATTTAGCGGGAGCTAGAGTCATGGGTTGTAAATTCAAATGATGCAAAAAATAAAGAATGCAAAAATTAATGATAATCAAACTATATTCGTTGAAATTTCTGTACAACAGATGTGGCAGTATCATGCAACTACAATTCATACAAAATCAGCGAGCTGATAACGTAATAATAATAATAAAATGGTGTAGTTAAATGTACAGATCAAATTTATAAGTCTTACAAAAATTGTAACTCACCCAAAGGTACCCTGGTAGAATTAAACAAATACAAAATACTCGCTTGTAACAATGAAGCGGACTCCAAATTTGACTTCTGTAGCACCAGAGATGTATTGAAATACGTCTTGTACTCGGCTGCACTGATAATACGGAAGCAGCTGCAATTGATTAGGTCGGGAACACCATAAAATTCGTTGATTAAAGAGAACCTCAAAAATTCAATGTTACTCCTGAAGTTGTCGTTTTCCAATGTGTAATTTATTATCGAAATTTCATAAAATGACTTGACTTGTGTTGACATCAACAAGAATAAATCGTTGGTTAAAACTACAGTTTTTAAAACAGCCCTTGCGAAAAATGTGTCCTTGACTATTGACACATGTGTTCTAAAATAATGAAATGAATTTACTTCAAGGAAATTATCATTCAACAAGTTACTTACGGAAGTAAAAATGATGTTTTATGATAATCCGCAGTAGCGCAAAACATCCATCCACCAAGTTAAACGATCAAATAAATTAATTAATCGTCTAATTAATAATATTAGTCGGAACAAAAATTCGACTCAACAGCACGATCAAATGCAAAAATGGTAAGATGGCTGCTTTTCCGAGCGGTCACGGAGATTAAAGAAACTCGACGATTTGAGAAAGTTATGTACACGGTGTTGAACAAGTTGATATAATAATTCGTAACGAGTGTAAAAATTCGTTACATTTTATCTTTTTTAAACGGTAAAAACAACTTAATTTTCTTCTACTGTAAACTTGTGTTTTTTGACTTAACTTCTTTATACCAAACATCACAGAAATATCAAAAATAATAATTTTAAATATATAAGTAAATAAAAATGCAATAATTTTATATTTTTCCCTTTTCTTTATATTTTTTATCTTCCCTTTGAAAAATGTCATGATTCGACATTCTATATATGAAGTTAAACAATCATATCCGTATTTTTAATGTAATCTAAAAAATGCACAAAAGCACTTTTTAGACACTAAAAAGGCACACATTTTCACCATTAAATTATACTATAAAATATAATTCGCAAACGTTTTCTGTGACATCTTATTATCACTGTGCCATCATCTTTATGCCTGAAAATGTCACAGTGTGGCAAAAACATTTGTGAAAACTTGTGTCTTTTTTAGTGTCCAAAAAATATCTTTTAGGTTAAACTAAAAATACAGATATGAATCCATTGATTATTCTGCAGAGACGGGAGGGTATGGAATACACTAGATCAGATCAACCATCTTGATATGCTGGGGCGATCCATAACCCCCTCCTCCCACGGATTATTTTTTTGACAATCAAGGGTAATAATATTTTTGAAGTAACGCAAGAATATATTTTATTATATTTATACCTCTCGTTTTTATTTACATTTTGTGCCCTCCCATTGAAAGAAATCACGACCCGCCACTGTTCAAGAGGTTTCTACCTGTACCCTTTAGCTATTTTTAAATTTACCTGTATTATTGTATTGTAAATAAATGAAAGTATATTTTTAATATACAACATAAAATTATTTTAGATTTTAGCATTTTTAGTCTCAAAAATAATTATAGAAATAATAAATTTAAGTAATTAAATAAATAGTACATTATGCACCAAGGGAGCAAAGTGACACTTTTTTGGCTCGAGGGTAAAGGATTGTTTACACGAGGCGCCAGCCGAGTGAAACAATTACCCATGGGCCAAAAGTCACTTTACTCCCGTCGTAGTAAGTAGGAACTTCGCCAATTTAGAAACTTAAAGCAAAAATTTAACGCATTTGTTTAATAATGCACGTGCTCGATGGTACCACAAAATAGCACTAGTAATATTACGAACTACTACCAAAAAGTACTAGGAAATAGCAGTTGACACCCCTGATTCTACCAATGGTTCATTTCAGTTCATTTACATTTGTGCCTTCTGACCATGTGGCGACATTTTTAAAAACGGCACCTTGTGAGAATTATATGGTAGCTAAAATAAGTACTTTTTATTTATTTATTGACTCAATAATTTATTTCATTGTTTGAAATAAATTTGAGCGTGGCAGATGTGAAAGAATTTGATTCTTCCACGCTAATATGCACGATTTAAAAATTTAAAACCGGCGTGGGGCGTACTTTCGTCATTAAAAACGGCAAAGAAAACCCCATCGATCACGTGGCAATCTAGTGACTTTTTTATCAGTCATCACGTAGCAATCTAGTGACTTTTTTATCAGTCATCTGGTGACTATTTTATTGCCCTAGAGCAAAAAAAGGGAGGACGATGCAGTTATTATGATCAGCTGAAAAAAAATTTCTTCAGCTACACACTAAAGAACAGGCTTATTTTAGGCTATAGAAAAAATTTCATGCGAGAAATCTGTAAAAACAACCCCAAAATCGACTTTTGAAAAGTACGGGAAAGGCGCATCGAGTATGCGGCAGACCCCGGCCGATGTGCATCGTTCGCCCGTGGTCCCTTGAAAATGCGTCAAATTTTTTCGCTCCGATTTGAATTTTTCTTTGAAATTCGGATAGATGGGGGTGTGATTAGTGGATATTAGTAATAAATATAATCAAAAAAATGGAAAATAACCCGTGTATTGCCGAAAAAGTGAAAAAATTAAAAAAATATTAAATAAACATAAACAACTATGGGGAAAACCTAGGTTACTTTTTTGGGTGGATCTGGCACGGCCAGAATTGGGCGCATCAAAAAACCTACCCTACGCCCCTCCGGGCGGTTTTTCAATAGCGTACGCCGCTCCGCGGCAGAGCTAAACATACGAGAAGGAGCCACCCATCAAGCAAACCGGGATGAAGGCAACCGGGATTTTAAACCCCCAAAAAATCGCGTAAAATCAAAAAATAATCGATGTTACATGTACGAGAGACGAGCTGCATCTGCCGGTGCGAAATATTCTAAGTGTTAGGGTCATTCATATAGCACGTACCGTCAACAGAATGAGCGACGCGCGGGAATCTCGTTAATTTTACCACTGAATTACATGAAAATTAGCTAAGTTCAAAATCGATTATTTCAAAATTTTGATAATAAATTCTCGGTTCATATTTTTACAATTTGCTATATTAACTGTGTTCTTTAGTGTGTAGCTGAAGAAATTTTGTTTCGAGTGGTCATAACAACTGCACCGTAACCAAAAAAGGTTTTTTCTCCCGCTCCCCCCTCCCTATTTTTTAACTTTACTCCCCTAGGGTAAAAAAGTGCCCCTTTACACCCGCAAATCGGGGTAAAAAGTGAGTACTTTACCCCCGGAATGTCAAAAAATATATTTCCTTTCTCTTTTAATTTTGTATCTTCCCATTCCAAAAAGTCGTTGCAGTAAATGAAGTTCTAAAACATTGGAGGCTGCTATCACCGGTGGGGGGGGGGTCTGGGAGGTATGGAATACCCCCCAGCATTTGATGATCAGAATGGCTATGAAAATGAAGAGTAATAGTATTTTCAAAGTAACGCAAGACGTTGACTGATTTTTCGGAACTTTTGAACATCTATGGTCAGCAATTGGAACACTCGATTTCGTTGAAGTTTGCGTTTATTTTAACCTTTAAGTAGGTAGGTGGGGTGCTCACAACACCCCCAGGCAGAGTTTTCTCATATATTTTAGACTTATAGGTTAGTAACATAGCTGATTAATTTTTTACCTTCCTGTTATACATCACTCCTAAGATTATGATAACAATTGCATATCTAAATTGAACTAGTGAAGAGTGGGAGTGTGTTAATCCTGCTTGGGGTGCTGTCAACACCCCACCTACCTACTTGCGTTTTGTTTTCAGAATATATTTTTGCGTTTTACGTTTTTTTTCTTAAACTTTTCTCTTCAAGGTTATAGTTTTTTTACATTTTCATACTCTGAAAATTGTTCTCTATCCTAATCCGGAAAGAAAAATATTGATTGCAATTTTAGAAAAATTGATCTCAAAAAGAAAACACGTTAAAAAAGTTTCAATGGCAAAAAACTGTGACACTTAAAAAAGTAAGGTTGAAGTGTCCGAGGATTTTCTGAGAAAATCTCGCTAAATTATTTTATTTAATTTGTTCCTAACTTTACGAGCTCACCACATAACGCAGCATTTTATATACGCTAAAATAAAATTTTTGTTAAATTTTTAGTGTAAGATATTATTTAGTACCTGTCGTATAACAACGTGTTTTAATTTCTTTTTGTTTAATGTTATTTTCTTCTTATTATTATTTACTAATATTATTATTTATTAATGTGAAAATACAATTAATTTAAATTTGTCATATAAAAAATATAAATAAAAAGGTGTAAATTCTGATTATTTCTACATTGATCCATCTTATAAAAATATAACAAACTAATGTAAGTTTACATAAATACATATAAATTAAAATAATAGTAATCAGGATAATAAGAAAACCAAATTTTCCTTGGGGTGTTCTGAGCACCCCACCTACTTACTGACGTTACTTTAAACCACCTATACCTACTTAAAGGTTAAGGGTTATCAGTTCTTTGGAATTAAAATAGTTTAGAAATAATTTTGTTTATCCTCTTTATTTATATTTAGTGCCCTCCCATTGAAACAACTCATGAGCCGCCACTGAATTTCATTATCAAAAATCTACAAATTTACGATCTTAATATATGAGTCATAAACGGCTAAAGTACCCTAACAAGTACTACGAAATTGACTTTTTCCTATTAACTTTGGTAAAGTTTAAGGTTTATAAAGTAATATTAAATCATAAAATTTTCGGATGATGGACTTTTAATATGAAAAAAAAATTTGAACATCGTAAATTTTAGTCGTTCACCGACGCGCATGAATAAAATTTGTGGAATCTCCCCATTCTGTTGTCGGTCCGCGTGAGTTTATACACTCTTAAACTTAGCGATTTCCGCACCGGCAGATGCAGCAGGATTAGGTACTATTCGGCGCAGCCGATTCGACGCGACTTTTTCGGCGCGACTTATTTGGCGAGAACGATTCAACGCAAGATTTTTCGGCGCCGAGCCGATTCGGCGAGAGTCCGATTCGGCGCATGACTATTCGGAGCACGTCTTTTTCGGCGCCATACCACTTTCGGCGCAAGCCGTTCCGGCGCTAAGCCGCTTCGGCGCAAAGGCCCAAGTCATTTCGATGCAAATATTTTTGGCGAAAAGCTTATTTATCCATTCCATTCCGAATATTTTTACTTTGTTCCTCTGCGAAATCTTCACGTTAAAAAACTAACACTAACCTAACGGCAGATCCACCACTTCGCGGAAGATCCACCTCTTTGCGGAAGATTTACTTTACGTGAAGATTAAATTGTTTTAAATTGGTTTTCTAAAGAAATATCAAAAACTAACACTAACCTAACGGCAGATCCACCTCCTCGCGGAAGATCCACCTCTTTGCGGAAGATTTAACTTTACGTGAAGATTTATTTGTTTTTAATTAGTTTTCTAAAGAAATATCAAAAACTAACACTAACGTAACGGCAGATCCATCTCTTCGCGGAAGATCCACCTATTCGCGGAAGATCCACCTCTTCGCGGTAGATCCACCTCTTTGCGGAAGATTTAACTTTACGCGGAGATTTATTAATTACAATAACAGATCTAGCACCAAATCTGCTCTGAAGAAACCTCACACCGAATAAGCCTCACGCCGAATGATCCTCGCACCGAATGAGCTTCGCACCGAATGAGCTTCGCGCCGAATGAGCTTCGCGCCAAATAAACCGGCGCCGAAACAGATGTCGCCGAAAGGGCTTCGCGCCGAAAGAGATTGCGCCGAACAGGGTTGGCGTCGAAACGGCTGCGCCGAAAAAGTCGCGCCGATTCGGCTGCGCCGAAAAGTCCTATTCCCGATGCAGCAAGTCTCCCGTACCGGTACATCGATGAAAGGTTACTATTTTATCATTATTTTTTGTTTCATTCGAATTTTTGGGGGTGAAACGTAAAAGTTAACTGCCCCCTCTGTATCGAATCCCATTTTTTCACACTTTTCGGGTTTTTTAGATCCCGTTTTTTCGAATCCCGGTTTTCTTGATGGAAGGCCCTTCAAGTATGTTTAACCCCAAGTGAGCGTTTAAACAAAGCTGCGCTGAAGACAAAATGTACGCTTACACCGCACAAAGCTCGGTCATATGCTCCAACATGTTGAAGCGCACGATTAGCACGCCTTACCATGTCGATTGCGTGAGGTGTACTGGCCGTACCGAATCCGATCACCCATATTTACGTCCTCGGTTAGGGGCGCGGCCTATTTTCCGTGATTTCTTAGGCCGCAGCCAATCATACCGACGCATTTAGTTTTTCCTTAAATTATGGTTGTTGTTTCAATTTAAACTTAATGATGCGTAGTTTATATTAAAGCTAATGACTGTTTTGATCAAAATATTAAGCCATTTCTATAAGGAAATTTCAATTTCCGAGTACTTGATGGAAAACTGGATCCCAATAAACACCTGTTTTGGGTGTATTTCAGGGGAGGAACTTGCACGCACTTAGGCCACTATACCAGGCCGACTTTACTAACTTTACCTTTTTAACTTAACTTTAACTTAACGACTTTACCTCACCAAAGCTCCCCATCAATGACAGGAACTACAAACCAGGGACGTCCACTCGACTGCAAACACCTATTAAACGTTGATATAATTTAAAAAATAAAAAACTTGAAAAATTTCTTAACAAGTGTATTTAGGAAGAATTGTAATAAATTAATGGAAAAAAAACATTACAACATATTACACATTTGAAAAAATAATATTTAGAGAATTATAAAAAAATCAACAGAGGATAACAAAACATACAAATATGAAATGTATAATATCATAGAATAATATTAATGCATATTTTCCCATCAACATGATAACATCAAAAAGGGATGTTTGTTGAAAATCTATTGATTACTTACTTTTATTATGTATACCATCGAGATCTTCTTAAAAAGTGCTACATTTACAATAATAATTAATAATATTAGTGATCACAGAAAAACTATTTTAATGAATATACAAGACATGGGTAAAATAAAATCAAATGTAGTTCGTATATTCACTTTAAGACATGGGAAATAACATTTACTCGATGAAAAAAAAACATAACAAAAATATATTTACTTACAATTTAAAAATAATATAAGAAGTACTCGAGATTACAAAAATAATTGGTAACACAAAAATAAAATAATATCTCCATAATTGTACACAAATTTAAATCCAATGCGTTCTTTGGTTTGTACAACAATTTATATTACTGATGTTGATTTTCTCTCCAATTTAAATAAAGAAGAGCTGCCTATCTTAAAATCACAAAATCTCAGTTCTTGTTCTTTTGGTTATAAGCACCGAGTTGTATAAAATCCACTAACAAGAACTCGTAAAATAAAATAATCAGGCACAATTTTATAATCTTTGTTGTTGATACAAATTTTTTTAGGATCCTCAAAACAATTTACCATTAGATACAAGGTGGTTCCCCGCAATATTATTAAAATTTCTAAACAAGTAACCAAAATTTTCATGTTCCACCACCCTGTAAGTATTAACTCTCTTACTTCTACGAAATATAAAAATTTTTATAGTATGATTAATATTGCCACAAATAAAATGTTAATATTTACAATTTTCGTTCAAGAATTTTTTTTTAATTTGCCAATTTATCATCAAATAAAATTATGCACAACTCCTCCACTATTTTAATCATTTCTGTAACGATACCTTATCATTAAATAAAAATTAAAAAATGCACAATACCCTGTCAGTGTCACTCTTTGATTCAAACATCACTATCGGGATCCGTTTCGCTTCGTGGTTGACCGAAATTTCGCGTAATACTTTCGCTCATCGACCGAATATTGGCGAGATGAACGTCGTTTGCAGGCACAGAAAAATAGTTCAGTCTATCTAATTCAGGTATGGTATTTAAGTCGTCGTCGGTGCGGTAACAGTTGTCATATTCCGAGTCGTACAGTGCACTCAAAGAGTCCAATGACATCATGGCGTCTGAATCAAAAATCCTAGACGATGCTCGCGACGACATACTGGTGTTGTCGTCCATGTCGCCGTCATGGTTGTGGTCATTGTAAGCGGAGTTTACGTCACTCAGTGCACCTGCGCAAACAGTTTAGTTTTAAGAACCTACTCACGCGTAATGTTCAGCCTGAAACTTACCTTCGGCGTCGGTTAAACCGGCTTCGTGTATCATAGATATATTTTCGAGTGCCGGATCGTCGGTCGTGTAACCGGTCGATTCCCTGTCGTTAAGGAGCGGTTCGGAAGCTCCGCCCTCTTCATCTTCGCTCCATTCAGACTGACTTCCTTCGTTGTTAGGTGCTTGGTTTAATAAATGCCCGTTTTCAAGGTTGCGCAGCTTTTCTTGAACCTTCTCATGCAACAGACGCTTCACTTCCTCCTCCTAGTATTTAAAAAAAATTAGAAACGTTTTAACAGACCAAAAGTTTTTTGTTACCAAATCTTTATCCACAGGCTGCAGGAAAAATTTAAATTATTAGAAAAAAGATTTAGTGGACAAGTGGGTCTATTCCGCGCGAGCGGTTAGGTGCGGCCGGTTTGTAGGTACGAGTTATTTGGCGGAGTTATAAATCGAAACGGTTTTATGAAATTTTATTTCAACAACATTAAAGAGGAAACGGAATAAAGTGACAGTGAATGTACCAAGTACATGAGCGGTTTGGAGTCAAGACCATATTAAATTTATTTGATTTAAATACGCGAGCTAGCGAAATACAAGTAACGGCAATAAGGCGGATATGGACAGTAGACAATATTGCGAAGAACGACCAACAGATTATCTCTCTCTAGCAAGGTTCAATTAATACGATGGTCGCATAGTTGGAGGTTAGAAGGAACTAAACTCCATTCGGCACCAGAAAAAATGGAATTCTGATTAATTTGGTGTTAATAATAATAATATAGTTTATTAAATTGTAAAAACAAATTACAAGAACGTTTAAATTCTGCTCTTCGGTAATGAGAAGGGTAAAAGCTTGGAAAGATCGAACTTCTCGGGGTTTATGACCTTTGAATAACATACTTTATATACGAGTTCTTCGAAAAACATGGAGGTTGCATCTCAACTCAATGAGGGAGACGAGACCAATCAAGCCCTATGTTAAAATTATTATTATTTGAATATTTAACCGAAAATTTTGGTTGTTTTGGTTAACATAACCAAAATATTTCATTCATCGAATTAAATGAAATTACAAAAAAACTGTGTATTATTTTTGTATACAACGTAGGGTATTTAGATAGATCACGTGCTTGGAGCCCCCAGATTGCATTTAGGGTTAGATTCGCTCGTTCACGCCTGAAGTTAGTTTGCGGCTTAGGAAATGGGAAGGTGCATGTCACTGGCCCCCCCCAAATCGATTTTTTTAATGAAATTAGTATCAATCGTTTGAGCATCGTTAGAGCCTGAATGAGCTTCTATTCCCGTCGTTTGAGCCTCAAAGGTCACGGAGTTATTCGCTAAAACTTTTGGGGGGGGGCTGTTGACACGTTGGCCCCCCCAAATGGAATTTTGGGATGAAATTGGTGTCAAACGTTTGAGCTTCGTTAGAGCCTGAATGAGCTTCCATTCCCATCGTTTGAGCCTCAACCGTCACCGAGTTATTCGCGAAAACTTTGGGGGGGGCTGTTGACACGTTGGCCCCCCCAAATGGAATTTTGGGATGAAATTGGTGTCAAACGTTTGAGCATCGTTAGAGCCTGAATGAGGTTCCATTCCCATCGTTTGAGCCTCAACCGTCGCGGAGTTATTCGCGAAAACTTTGGGGGGGGGGGGGGGGGGGGCTGGCGACATGTTTTTCCATTTACCTTCCTATTTCGAATTTTTGTATGAAACTGGTGCCAATCGATAGAGCATCGTTAGAGCCTCAATGAGCTTCTATGCCCATCACTTTAATTTCATTTTCTAGAAAGTTACGGGTATTTAAAATTTTTGAGAACTCCGAGCAAGTTACATCTGGTAATATTCGACTTTTTTACTTTATAAACATTTTCTCGGTTTTAATACTAGTTTTTTTAAGTACAACCACAAATTAAAAAAAAATTATGAACCAATAGAATCGTGTTTTTTTTAAATTTGTGGTTGGACTGATCGTAAATTTGTTTAGATAAATTTTTCAGATGAGATAGGATTTAAAAAATTATGAAATGTATAAAAGACAACGTTGTCTTGAAGTCTTTAATAGTCTTTAAAAGTCAAGAGTGGTTGGTATACGTTTAATCATAAGAAGCTAGTTCTTACTTGACGAAGTCTCAACTTGTAATAAAATACATGTAGTTATTATTGAATAACTAAATATTCTAAGGTACAATATTTTTACTTTTAAATATTTACTAAAATTTTAAAACTAAATATTTTTAAGGTACAAACTATAATCAATCAGTAGTTATAAAGAATATAATAATAATACCAACATGCCAAGAACGGCTAGAATTGATCTGAAGCAGCTCAACGTCGTTATTGTTGCCAATAAAGACAAAATTTATGATTCCATTGGTGAAAAGTTTTGGGGTCCAACAAATGCCTGCTGGTCGGAAATATTAAAACAATTGGGTAATACCACCGTTTCGCCAAAGTACATCTATAATCATGTGATCTTGAAGAGGCATAATATTTTGGAAGAATTGAATTTACAGCCTCTGCATAAATCCGCTACAGAAAATTTATCAGATACGTCGGCTGAGGAAGAAAATGAAGAAAACGGTGAAATTCTGAAATTTGACATAACTTTGGCAGTGGAAGAGTGGGCAAATATTTGTCCATCCAATCGCTTCTACAAACGATCCGATGGTCATAGCAGCAGTCGGAATTACGAAACATTAAAACTTCATTTCTGGACACACGTTATTCATACCAAGTTCTTTAGAGAAACGAAATTGCCATGTTGCGTATCATATAAACGATGCAAAATTCATCCAAGTGGACTTTGCTATCTTCAAATAAGAGGAAACTGCAAATCCTGCCATAGCATTTTAAGAATTGTCATGGAAAATCCTCCAAAACCGGAATCAGATGTTGTGATGAACTGCACATACACGGGTAATTTCAGTAGTTGCAACGAAAACGTAAAACGAATAATATCAAAAACAGAACGGGAAGATTTCAAAAAGAAATTAGTTACTGAGAAAATGTCACCGACGTACATCCTAAATGAAAAGATTCAAGAGCATACGACGTACGGAGATTCACAATGTAGTAGTTTACCGACCACAAATGCACTTAGATGTATAAAATACAAACATTTAGCCAAGAACCGCATTGATAAGGATCCTATCGTAACGTTATCCATGATGAAAGGTATGTCACCTTATAATGAGTGCATTCGTGATATGGGAAATGATCGTTTCTTTATGCATTATTGGACCGCAACTGAAGTAGATATGTATAGAACTTATGCAAAACACGACAAAATTCCGACAATTACTATAGATGCGACAGGTGGAGTAGTTAAAAATGTCAATCTCGTTAGTGGAAGAACGACATCCGCTATATTTTTATACGAAATAGGTGTTATGGATCGTAAAAATCATAATCAATTTGCTGTGGCACATATGTTATCCGAAAAACACGATAACACGTCGATAACTTCTTGGCTTTCGGAATGGTTAAAATATGCCATTGTACCACCTAAAATTGTGGTAACAGATCAATCACTTGCTTTGATGATGGCAACAGTAAAGACATTTACCCAATATTCCAGTCTATGCAAGTACTTAAGGGTTTGTTCCGATTTATTGAAAGGAAAAGTAAATGCTGAAATACCTTTATGCATGATTCGAAATGATTTTAATCACGTAATGCATTTGTTGAGTTGTTGGCCTGAAATTAAATCGAGTACAAAACGTATCAGAAACTTTTATATGCGCTCGTTTGGTTTACTGATAGTCAGTACAGATTTTGAAGACGTAAAAAAATTGCTGACTTATATATTCGCTGTGGCATTACACGAAGAGGATGGCAATAATGAAAACAATGGTCCTACTAGTTGCGAAATAGCAAAATTATATTTAAAATCAAGGATAGCTACTCACCAAAGTACGGATGTGGTATGGGAATCCGAAATTCAGAATGTGAATTTCATTCACGATGAAATGTATGAAAACTGGGAAGAAAGTGAAACGTTTTCCAATGTTGAAGATGCAATGGATATTTTCGAAGAGATCAAGTCCATTTATGATTATTGTTACCGTGATTCGAAAAATACTGTTAATCAAGGTAACCACGATAATATGCAATACAACCCTCCCATTGCAAAGAAGATGTTAAATTTTTGTAAGCTACTCCCATGTTGGTCTGCAGTGATGACCCCAATTTTTAAATATGGAAATGTGACGGAAACAAGCGCGACATCTGAAAGTTTATTTAATCACTTAAAAAATCGCATTTTCCACCATGAAACACTCCCAATGCGAGTCGATGACTTCGTAAAACTGCATATTAATAATATTACAGGATCGATGATTTTTTGAGATCCAAATATAATGCAGTCGAAGATAATTCAAAGTACACTGCAAGTCAAGAGGATATTGAAATAGAAATTATGGCAAACAATGAGGTTGAGGCAAACATTAAAAATCCAACAGTTAATGATGAGCCTGCTCTAAATGACGATGAGGTTCTGAATGATACAAATTTGGAAAGGCAGTGCAAAAGGAAATTGGAGAGCGAAGAAGCGGAAGATGAAAAAAATTGTGACAATTTTGAATTGGAGACAATTACCGCGAAGTAAAATTGGCGTGGACTTGGCGAAAACAATAAATTAATAAGAAAAAGGAAGCCTAATTACTTAGATAAAGATACAACAGTTTTAACGTACAATGATCGAAGCAAAACAAAGTCATCGGTGATAGGGTTACTTCGAAATGGAAATGTGTTAACCTTGCAACCCATTAAATTGAGAAAAATGTATTACACTTTAATTAACACCTGCGGATTTGACAGGATAGTACATATTATGTGTTGCTCATATACGGAAAGCCGAAAATATGCTAATTTTATCAATGGAAAAAAGGAATTTAAATTATACGAATTAATAGCTCATGTTATGTGTGATGGAGTAAACGTACAAACATACAAGAAACGGGCTATGATTTTAAACGATGTTTTCGAAAAAGCTAACAAAAAAAAGTTGCCAAATAATCACGTGGAATTAAATACTGCGTCAACCTGTTATTACCTTCTTGAAAAATTATATCATGATCAGCCCTCCATGTTAGAATATCTGAAATGTGTCAAATGCGACAAAACTTTGGAAAAACAATACCCTACTTTGGCAATTAATTTTCCAATGCAGGATATTACATACCTACAAAATGCGTTGGACTTGCTATGCAAAGATAGTTACAATGGTAGTAAATGTGATCACTGTCGACAGCAATTTACACATAGAAACATAATTTTTGGTCAGCATTTATTTTTGGAAATATATGGACCAATGAAGAAAGATAAACCTTCGTCTTTGGAATTTGATATTCCATTACAAGCAATTCCCCAAGAAATTCTCCTTCATGGAAACAAGTATTGCCTTCGAGGAGGAATTAGCTTTATACCGCCTGTTTTGATAAACAATGTCAATGCGGTTGGACATTATATTAGTTATTGTTGGCGTGCGAATTTAGGACAATGGGAAAGATACGATGATTTGCAAATATCGCCTAAAACAGTAAGGCAGACTACAATAGCCAATCAATGCCAATTTCTTATATATACCGTATAAATATATTATGCTTAACTTTCGTGTTCGTTATTTGTAAATATTATTAATAAAAATTATTATTTTAAATACAAATTTTCTAGTTTATCAAATAAAAAAGTCGAATATTACCAGGTGTAACTTGCTCGGAGTTCTCGAAAATTTTAAATACCCGTAACTTTCTAGAAAATGAAATTAAAATGATGGGCATAGAAGCTCATTGAGGCTCTAACGATGCTCTATCGATTGGCACCAGTTTCATAAAAAAATTCGAAATAGGAAGGAAAATGGAAAAATATGTCGGCAGCCCCCCCCCCCAAAGTTTTCGCAAATAACTCCGCGACGGTTGAGGCTCAAACGATGGGAATGGAAGGTCATTCAGGCTTTAACGATGCTCAAACGTTTGACACCAATTTCATCCCAAAATTCCATTTGGGGGCCAAAACGTGTCAAGAGCCCCCCCCCCCCAAAGCTTTAGCGAATAACTTCGTGACCTTTGAGGCTCAAACGATAGGAATAGAAGCTCATTCAGGCTCTAACGATGCTCAAACGATTGATACTATTTTCATTAAAAAATCGATTGGGGGGGGGGGGACAGTGGCGCACCTCAGAATTATAATAATCCAAACTTGATAATATTGCACTACAAAGACATCTCTCTTTGAATATTATTGCAATGCAATTAGTAAAGCTCTTATATAAAAAATCATTAACTTACTGTTTCACTATAAAAATTTTACAGGAAAGCTCTGCTAAAATCAGATAGTTGGTTTTATTTGTATAACTTAGGCACTTAGGGTATTAAAGTAGACAAACTATTATTTCTTCGAAATACCATTAAAAGCACCTAACGGATTTTAATTTTCAAGAATATACGAAAATTATGGAATAGTTTGCATAACATCTTTAAATTGCTTTTTTTAAATGAATTTACATTTACATAATATTATGTTACTGACCAAAATATGCTTTACAGTGTTACTTGATGAAATATTTTGTATAGAAATTAGCCGATTCTACCAGAAGACAGATCATGCAAAAATTCATTTAATGGTATTTATAACTCAATTCCACAAAAAATATCAGTCCAACCACAAATTTAAAAAAAACACGATTCTATTGGTTCATAATTTTTTTTTAATTTGTGGTTGTACTTAAAAAAACTAGTATTAAAACCGAGAAAATGTTTATAAAGTAAAAAAGTCGAATATTACCAGATGTAACTTGCTCGGAGTTCTCAAAAATTTTAAATACCCGTAACTTTCTAGAAAATGAAATTAAAGTGATGGGCATAGAAGCTCATTGAGGCTCTAACGATGCTCTATCGATTGGCACCAGTTTCATACAAAAATTCGAAATAGGAAGGTAAATGGAAAAACATGTCGCCAGCCCCCCCCCCCCCCCAAAGTTTTCGCGAATAACTCCGCGACGGTTGAGGCTCAAACGATGGGAATGGAACCTCATTCAGGCTCTAACGATGCTCAAACGTTTGACACCAATTTCATCCCAAAATTCCATTTGGGGGGGGGCCAACGTGTCAACAGCCCCCCCCAAAAGTTTTAGCGAATAACTCCGTGACCTTTGAGGCTCAAACGACGGGAATAGAAGCTCATTCAGGCTCTAACGATGCTCAAACGATTGATACTAATTTCATTAAAAAAATCGATTTGGGGGGGGCCAGTGACATGCACCTGAAATGGGAGCGGGAATTTGAAAAGTTGGTTGCAAAATTACAACATTTTTGCCCGTATAATTTTTTTTATTTCTACCTTCAAATGGTTAAATTACTGAAAGTACTTATTTTTCAGTGGTACCTAATGATTCAGTTCTGTTTTTTAAGAGCGCAAAATTATCTACAAACTAGATCATCGCCCTTTATTGTCTAAAATTACCGGCTTTAGAGTTACGAGTTAAATTAAGTAAAAAAAATGTTAAAAAAATTCGAAGTTTTATTCTTTTGTTTTTCTTACAAACCCTGTAAATTTATTTGAATGTCTTATAAAATATCAAGGCTTTTCTCCTCATAGCAAATTTAACGGGCTTTGGGCTAGAACTTTAGTGCAGTCAACCTTTTTGATAAACCAATCAATTTTAGATTTCACAGAAAAACTGAAATCACTTACAAGTCAATTTATAGTTTAACTTCAGAAAATCCGAAGTTAGTTCGACTCTTTTCGTTAATGTGTTAAAATTATTTTTACTCAGTATGTTCTCAGTCTGGTCTTTAGTCTCAATATGATTTGTGGTAAAAAGGGTTCGACCGTGTAAAAAATTTTCATGTAGGAACGGTCCGACCGGTACGTAATATTTCTTTAGAAACCGGTCCGACTCCCGCATCCACAGTTGTGTCCGTTTCATACTTCACAAAATTCGAAAAAATTATACTTCATTCATGACAGCTGTCGGACTTCATTTTCAGTATATATTTTTGTTATTCCACTTATCAATTAGGAGCTTGGAGTGTTCTGGTTGACTCTGAGTCACACCGACGGATACGGAGGCAGATCATAAGGTTTCTTGCTATACTGTACCTATATAAAAGCCCAAAAATGTACTCTCTCAGATAGAAATTTTACAGCAGGAAAAACAGTGGTGTAGTGTAAACAAAGTTATTATAATATGATTTTAATATTTAAAGGCCGTACGGAGGGGGCGGATCATCGGTTCAATGATCAATTCCATCAAAAAATGGATCAATTTTAACTATTATATTTATATTTTAAATATAAATACGAAATATATAGTGGAACTCCAATATTCGTCCACGCTAATATTCGTCTTTTTTGATAAATTTTAGTAATTTTAGATAGGCAAAATTCGGGGCTGGAAATGGATGAAACCATCTTTACTTAATTCCTATAGGAAAAATTCGTTTGATATTCGTCCTTTTTAATATTCATCCTCCTCTTGGGAATGGATGACAAATATTGGAGTTCTACTGTATACCTTGATTGTGCGGCCTGAAAGTCGAACTGGAAATTCTTTAGATACACGAATCCAGTTTAAGGTTTATATCTACCTTATATACAGATTAATATTTTTCCCAATCTTTTTATAAGAACACAACAGATTGACACAACTACGACTGCTGATATCAGACCGTTCTCGAACGAAATTATTATTGACCAGTCAGACCGTTCCCAAATGAAAACTTATTGCGCGGTCGGACCGTGCACTAGTCAGTCCCTTAATTTTATCTGTATTTTTAGTTTACTCTAAAATATCCACAAAAATACTTTTTCATACACTAAAAAAGACACAAGTAAGATATACTATATCACAAAATATAATTCACAAACATTTTCATTTTGAGTCTTTGCATCTGAGGATGCCACAGTGCGACGAAAACGTTTGCGAATTATACTTTATAACATAATTTACTTGTCAAAAATTTGTGCCGTTTTAGTGTCTGAAAAAGTGTTTCTGTGCATTGTAATCGTGCAGAAAAAATAATTGAAATTTTGATGAATTTACACTTCTTGAGTTCCCACTGTTCCCAGAATTTCAAAATTACCGTTTTCAAAAAATGTCTGTATGTATGTGTGTGGTCAAAATTTGTGTGCGCTCTAACTCAAAAATTAATAGGGATTTCAAATTTAGTACTGTTATAGTGAGATTAAGCACTGATTAGATTTTGGTCGAAATCGGTTGACGAAAAGAAAAATTTCTTTTAGCGTACGAACACAACATTTTTTTTAATGTTTGTTTTGTTTTTCAAGAAATTCTATCATTAAGATGTCCTTTGCGATGTACCATGATAAAAATTTTTTTTTGCGCAACTCATTTCCATGTAATTAAATAACGAAATATTAAATAAAGCATTTTGATTTATTCTTTCTTATTTTATTTTTTATTTAAATCATTTTTGAAAAAGTTAAAGTATAGAATCAAGTTAAACTAAAAACACAGATATGACAAGAGTTTTTAAGTATTCAAGAATGGATATAAAGGGGGAGAACCACCCTCTGAATTTTTCAACATCGAAAAATATGATCCAATGCACTAAAATTGATTAAAAAATTGTTTAACCATTTAACAATTTAACTTGACGTTTTTATACAATTAATTACCCCCCTCCCCAAGAACTTGGATCCTCGCTTTGGAGTGTCAGAAGAGTGCAGAGCAATTATTATGTAAAAAGCATTTCGTGATATTAATCCCCAGGGACTGTCGCTTCCCATTCAGGTCTGCAATGGAACACACAGAAGAATGTCAAAAATCTCTCCTGGTCCTTGCAAAAAAACAAGCCAATATAAAGATGTAATTGTTTTTTGGCCTAATAGAAACCTATATTTCGAAGATTCGAAAATCATGAGATTAATTTTCTAAAAATTAAAAAAATTTACTTGCCGTGCTAATTTGGAAAGCGAGTAAAATCAAAATCAAACAAATGCCTTTTTGCACGAATACTTAAATTTGTATTTAACTTAAAATTGTACTAAGATGGTGTGTACCAAATTCGTCAAATTTGGTGGGGGTCGAGTATATTCTTCAGTTGACGGATGGAATTACCCTATTTTCAAAAATTCATAACTCAAAAACCAAGCGTAATTGGCCAAAATCCAAAGACCATAAAATTTGTTTTTGTTTTTAGAATCCCCAAAAAAATTAGGATCTTGATTGCAGATATCCGATCTTGGGCTTCCCCTTGTTAGTTCTATTAAAAGTTCTTAAGTATTCAAGAATGGATACAAAAGGGGTGGTAACCACCCTCTGAATTTTTCAACATCGAAAAATACGATTAATACACTAAATTTGAACAATTTAAATTGACGTTTTTATACAATTAATTACCCCCCCCCCCCTTCCAAGAACTTGAATCCTCGCGTTGGAGTGTCGAAAGAGTGCAGAGCAGTTATAATTAAAAAAAATTCCTGATGTATTCCTAGGGACTGTCGCTCCCTATTTGGCTCTGTAATGGACTATACAGAAGACTGTCAAAAAACTATCCTGGTCCTTGAAAATAACAAGCCAATACAAAGATGTTAGGGTATATTTTTAAAATTGTTTTTGGCCTAATAGAAACCTATATTTTGAATATAATAATTTTGAAAAATTAAAAAAATTTACTTGCGGTTACTTTGGAAATCGAGTCAAATCAAATGTAAGAGCACGTTAAACAGTAACCGTAGATACGATGTCTTGCGTTAAAAACGTTAAAAACTTAATGGAATTAGTTAGATAACATTAAAATTAAGCGAATAAGGAACGGAGGAATTCGATCCTTAATTTTGGCAATAATCGATATTGAAAATCGTTATTTTTATTTTTCTAGAGCTTAACCAATCAGAAGCTCGCAGTCGATTTGCGGCGAACTACGTCACGCATTCTGTTGGCGGTGCGTGCAGTTTCACTTAGTCTTAACACTTAGAAAATTTCACCTAAGAAGTTTATCGTTCATTTTACTTGTATTACATTAAATTGCAAATTAAATAAATTTTTTTACAAGTTTACCGTTAAAGGCTAGATCACTTTTTCGGTGATATATCGTTTTTTGGATTTGTCGCTCCCAGGGATATTTTTTCCAAGTTTAACGTTAAAAAGTTAGATGGACACATAAAAATAATAAGTACCCGAAAAATTTAGATCCATTTTTTAAAGTTCTACCGTTTTTTGGATCTACCGCGCCCAGGGATATTTTTTCCAAGTTAACCGTAAAAATCGCACTGGGTACCCAGTTTTTAGGCCTCTATGCATACAGAGACTTTCCTAACACAATTTGGAGCGTTCTGATTGGCTTCGAATTATGCGGACAGGCAGACAGACGGACGGACACGGAGCCAGTTCATAAAGCTTCTTTCAATACTTCGTATAGAAAAGCTAGATCAGCTTTTGTTATAAATCTGTCTATTTTGGGTTCTGCCGCGCCCAGGCAAATTTTTTACAAATTTAACATCAAAAGCTAGAAGCACACAAAAATAATAAGAAACCCTAATCGAAAATTATTTGTGTTCTAAAAAGAACCGATTTTTTATCGACCTGATATATGATATAATTGCGAGCTCCTTCCATGACGGTTTACGTACTGCACTGGAGTGGGCGTGGCCTATGACTACTAACAGCCAATTAGAGCTCCTATTTCACTACCCATTTAAATGTTGTTTTTGGGGGTTAATTAAACATGAATTTTCCGCAAATTTTTTTACTTTATTTCTATTATATAAACCTTCAGCTTTCCGAATATCTATAGGAAGTTTTTTAAATCCGAGTACGGAATATCGTGCTACTCTCCAAATGAAATGTCCTTTTTTGGTTACACACATAAAAAGCTGACAACTCGAATCTCGGAACTTCAGGGCACATACTTTACGTATATTTGCATGGGGGAGCTCATTGAGCTTGGCACGGTCCTGGTAATTTATTACTTCTTCACTTTGTGTGATGTACTATTTTACTTAAAAACCATTTTTCCTTTAATTTCAGTTTTTCTTTGAAATGGATTGATTTTTCAAAAAAGCTTACTGCTCTAAAGTTATAGTCCAAAATTTGCTATCATGATCAGACATCTATTTTTTGTAAAAAATTTTGTTTATACGATAATGGAGTTTGCAATTAAAACAAAAAATAAAACTTCAAATTTTTTAACATTTCTTTACTTAATTTTATCCATTACTCGAAAGCCATTGTTTTTCCACAATCGATGATTATAATCTAGGTTATGGATAATTTCACGCTCTTTAAAAAAGCACTGACTGAGTTATTAATACTATAGAAAATCAATAGTTTCGGTTCTATGGCTTCTACCACTTGAAGGTATGATTCAAAAAAATTACTCGTAGAAGATGGAGATTTAAAAAAATGTATGTTGAAATTTCTACCACCATCTAAGAGCGTAGCATCGATCGCGGGAATACCTTGTATGAAAAACACAAAAGACAACAAGAGCAAAAAAGGTATGAATTCTTTTTTTCTACTATTAGGGCAGTTTTAACTGGAATTTCACATGCGAACACATTCCCCTGCGCATTCATAAATTGCTCGCAAAACTAAGTTCAACAATAATTCTTTTAAGATTATTATGAGAATCGCGTATATTATTAATTTCTAAAAAATATCGTAGTATGAGCGCAAAAATAAGAACTCCTTGTATAGAGTCTTTCACAAAAATACTATAGGTTTTAAAGACAATCAAGTTTTTGTTAACGGCCGCAATTGGAATTTTTATAATGCAGTTTATGTTTTATTAAGACAAAGCGTAGCGTAGTCTTCAACTCGCAGTTCCTTATTAAATTTTATTGACGAAAATGTAGACCTTTGTCTATATTCTACATACTACTTTGTCTTCATTTGAATGAAGGGGGGGGGGTATAATATATTTCATTAGCCCATATGAATTCTATCAACATGAGGCTAAAAAGAATTTATGCAAAAAACGGCGGGCTACAAGATTGCTCCTAAGACATTTTTGCCTCAATGCAGTTCTAAGGATTGAAATTTCCCATCTTCACGGGGTGAAGAAGGGTGAAAGTGTATAAGTCAATTATTTCTTTTGCAAAATTTAACCTTGCGATTTTCCCCTTTCTCTTCAAAAATTCTTAAAATTCCGAAATGTAAGATAAAGGCACTTTTAAACGGTAAATATTATATTTGGTGAAAGACCAGATAAAAATTTGAAATTTCAGCGCTTCAGATCGTTTGGGATCACTGTGAAGCCTATAATTTTTGAGGTGTTCAAAAGATCAAAAGGGTACCTCATATTCAGAAAAATTAGATTAAATAATTTTAGCCATTGGGCCATTTATTGTCATTGTATTACTGTTCTTGTATTTCTTGTAGCATTGCAATCAAGGATATTAAAAATATTTTGAACTTTCCTATTCCTATTATTTGCCCCCCCCCCCTCACTGACGCGCATAAATGGGATTAACGACATTCAAACTGTAAATCTTTCCAAAATATTATATAATTTTAATAAAAATATGTAGTAAAAAAATACTTAACTATTAATATTTTATCGTAGTCGTAATAAATGTGACTACATTTTTTAATGCTTTCAGGGTTTTCATATTTCTTAATAAAAACTATAATTTAAAAATAACAAAATTGGACTTTTAAAACATTAAAAAATTTCACAGTTATTTTGACTACGCTACTATTTTTTGCCAGGCAACAAAGCCGAAAAAATGACTTGCATTTACAAAAACATCCGTTTAAGTTGCAATTGGGTAGAATCTGTATATTTGAGTCTCTGAATGAACCCTACGAAAGCCTTTAAAATCACCTGACGGCTTCTCCCTTATTTGGAGATTTTAGTTCCCCACTAACGTAGTTGTTCGCCTATAACTCACTGAATTTCAGCTTTATGAAAAATTCTCATCAGAGCAAATTAAATAGCAGAAAATTTTCTGCTTTCAAAATTTGCGTACGTTATACTAGTCCTGAAATAAAAATCAATTCCAGAAGCCGAAATGGGTTTCATTTAAAAAAGTTTTTGTGTAATTCCAATAATATGTAGTCGAGATTTATATGTTCTTAAATTTTTTGTCTGCTTATAGTTTTCCCTACAAATGAAATTAAGCGAGTTATAAACTAATAACCGCTTTGGAGGAACTGAAATTACCAATTAGGGGAGAATTCGACAGGGACACATTTGGGGGGTTCCTTCGAACACTCAAAATACGTGTCTGCCAAATTTCAGTTTGTCCGAAATTTTTGTAAGCTAAAAGTATTCCTTGTCTTGGCTGTAATATTTAGAAATATTTCGAATTCATTTTTCAATGAATGTTTCATTGTTTCAAACCAACCAGATACGCCTTAAAAACATTTTTATGTTTTCATTTATTTCATTATATTACTGGTTGTAAAACTTTTCATTCTTTGTTGATATTTGTTTATCAAATTCAACATAGATTTGATTATCACAATGCCTTGGCGGGGTTATAATTTTTGTGAGAGATTACATTTAAGTAATCATAAAGTAACCTGTGAAACTCAGGACGCTCACAATAACTGATGCTAAATACTTTCGATAGGTGGCGGAATGTGCTCACGTTTCTCTAGAAGTTCGAGCTATGTGAACACACAAGTAGGTTTGTGAATCGAGAATGATATCGCTCCCATCAATGCGTATCTGTCGAGCTGAATCACATACAGGATAACAGCGAAACTATAGTCATGCGATAAGGTGGAGTGATTCATTTTTGATGAACTACCTGCGTTCACGACTTGAATGAATGGATTCTCGTCTGTGCTTCCGCTAAACACTTCGTTTGTTTTTGCAACGGTTTCGTTTCATTCCTTGTTGATATTTGTTTATCAAATTCAACATAGATTTGATTATCATTTTTCAAAGTTTGAGGCGTTTCTATAGGATTTCAATTGACTTCTTCTTCATCAGCTCTCCACTCCTGGTCTATAGCCTCTCCCACATGAGGGGGAGGTTTAGGCTATACCCTACCACGCTGGCCAAGTGCGGGTTGGTATAGGGGAGCAGCCACCGCAACGGCGTTCTTTTTAAATTTGGCACCACGCGGTCACCCATCCAAGTGCAAACCGCGAGCAACCTTTCTAGACTCTCGTGACCTACATATGTCAATTATTTGACAATAATGACAATTATTTGACAAATAACAGATTAAGGCCCAGTTGTTCAGTATTAGGTTATCTTTTAAGCTGAATTATTTTCCATGGAAACAATTCTTGAAACAATCATTTCTATGGAAAATAACCCAAGTTAAAAGATAACCCGAAACTGAACAACTGGGCCTAAGTTGTGTTTTATAAAATTA
Organism: Podabrus alpinus; assembly: GCA_932274525.1. Lineage (NCBI taxonomy): Eukaryota > Metazoa > Arthropoda > Insecta > Coleoptera > Cantharidae > Podabrus > Podabrus alpinus. Next base: position 48,395,357 of record OW026456.1, on the reverse strand, counting down.
AATTGTTCAAATTTACTAAAAAATTCACAACACAATCGAATTTTCAATAATAGAGGAAAATTATGAAAATTAATATAATATAGGAAGTTAATAATTTTGTATTATAAAAAAATTAATAAATTGACGTAATAGTATAGCAAATTAATAATTTTGATATGTAAAAAGTTAATCTATATGTATGTAAACAATACTATTTTTTATTTTAATTTATAAAATCCAAATATATTATATCCTAAATTTATGTATCTCTGTAACTCTAAATTGATCCGTTGGTTAATGCGATCCATTCAGTGCGGCCTTTAGGCCGCACAACCAAGACTATTACTAATAAGTGTGGCCTTTGTACCACACAACTATTATGATGATCACAATTCGTTTTTGATACATAGAAAATTAGAATATACTATTATTGATTGAAAATGATGAAGTGATCATTAATGATGAGGATAAAAATTGAAAATGTCGGCAAATAATTTTAATATTAAACAAAACCCTGCCTATGCACTATTAACGTGTTCATAGTGATATTAAAGGCGATTTAACTGTTTGGGTGAATTAACATGGATGGTTTACCAACTTATAGGAGTTCCAAGGATGAATTTTGGCCAATTTTTAGGTTGTTCCAAAAATGTTCTTTCGTCCACAGCATCATAATCTCGGTGTCGGTTTCCTGTTCCTGTTCTTCTAAAAGTCTTTATGGTTTTAATAGAGATCAAATAGTTTTAATACAGATGAATAGTTTTATTAAAGAGTGTTTAACAAGCAAAAATGATTTTAATAACGTGCAAATTAAATTGGAATAGTTTTATGTAGGTGAAAGTCCGACATAATAAGAGTTTTTTGATGTAACAGCAGACACGATGAGATCGATGACATTTATTGCAGTATAATTGCATTTGATTGAAATACCTCTTCTTCTTCTTTTCAGCCTTTGTCAATCCACTGCTGGATGTAGGCCTCCTTCAACTTCTTCCACGCTTCACGATCCTGGGCTCGATTTTGCCAATTTCTTCCAGCTGTTTCGATAATATCGTCAGTCCAGCGTTTTGGTGGACGACCGACGGACCTTTTGGTTGTTCTCGGTCTCCATGATAAAACTCTCTTTGCCCATCTATCAGAAGCCTGTCTAGCAACATGCCCCGCCCATCCCCATTTCAATTCCGCCACCCTTTCCATAACGTCCTTAACTTTGGTTCTGTCTCTAATGCTGTCATTTCTCTGTCTGTCTCGCAACCGAATACCCAACATCAGACGTTCCATGGCGCGTTGAGTAGTTCTTAGTTTCTTAGCGCTTTTGATGGTCATTGTTGTAGACTCTAGTCCGTAGATCATGACTGGTAGTATGCATTTGTCAAAGACCTCCCGTTTTAGGCAATTTGGTATATCTGCCTTCAGAATTTGGGCCACCCTGCTGAACGCTGCCCATGCTAAACGGGTCCTACGAATTATCTCCGTGGTCTGATTTTGCTTGCCAAATTTGATAGTATGACCAAGGTATACGTACTCGTCTACTCTCTCTATCAATCTTCCGTCTATGTATATATTTGAGGTGCCGTCGCTGGTCATAATCTTTGTTTTTTTGGTGTTCATTTTTAATCCCACCTTCACCGATTGAGAGTTCAACTCGGTAAGCATTTTTTGGATCTCTGTAATATCTGTACTAAAGAGCACAACGTCGTCTGAGAATCGCAAGTGATTTAATTTAATTCCATCCACGTTCACACCGAATTCTTCCCATTCCAGTGACTTAAATATATCTTCCATCGTCAGAGTGAATAGTTTGGGAGATATCGTATCGCCTTGTCTTACACCTCGCTCCACTTTTATTTTATTCGTTGCGAGGTTACCGTCAATTTTAATTCTCATTGTGGCATGGTGGTATATATTTTTTATAACCATGGAGTATCTGGAATCAATTCTTGCGTTGTCCATCGCTGTCAATATAGCGCCCATTTCAATCGAGTCGAACGCTTTCTCGTAGTCAACGAAGGCCATATGCTGATTTATATTATACTCTGAGCACTTCTCGATAAGTGTTCTAATGGTTTGTAGGTGTTCTGTCGTACTATACCCCTTTCTAAATCCAGCCTGCTCTGGTGGTTGGTAAAAATCCAGTTTATTGGTTAGACGATTTGTAATTATCTTAGTGCACAGTTTGTATAAGTGGGACAACAGACTGATAGGCCTATAATTATTGATATCGTGTTTATCTCCTTTCTTGAACAGTAGAATTACCTGTGCATTCTGCCAGGTAGTAGGTATACTTCCCTCTTGCAGGCACTTATTTAGCAGAGTAGCAACACCCTCGAGAAGAGATCTACCACCACACGAAATCATTTCTTTTGTTATTTCATCTTCACCAGGCGACCTTCCATTTTTCATTTGTGATAAGGCCATTTCGACTTCCGCCACGTTGATATCTGGAATCTCTTCAGAATTTACATTTGTAATGTTTTGGCGAGCTTCGGCGCATGTGGAATTTAAATCTCGGCATGTACTCTTATATAGGCTTGTGTAGAACGCTTCTATGGCCGCCACTATTTACGAGTTTGTTGTTACCAAATTTTTATTTACTTCCCTAATTTTATGGATTTTATTTACTCCATTTGATAATTTTGATCTCAGTATTCTCATATTCATGTTATCTTGTATTGTTTCTTTAATAATTTTGGTTTTATAGCATCTGAGATCTTTTCTTGTAGCTGTTCTTATTTCTTTATTTATAATTTGGTATTCTTGCGAGTCTCTGTCGAGATTTCGTCTTCTTTCCATGAGCTTGAGAGTATCTACGCTCAATTTAGCATCTCTTGGTCATTGAAATACCTAATTTATATATAGATTTTGGAAATTTTGTAAATTCACTTATTTTTGAAGATGATTATTAAATTTCGACCTGTCATGTATGTGTTATATTATCGTATGTAACTGCACGAGGATGAGGAAAATACTCGAAGATTTGTTGAGTACAGGTTTTAGTAAGGAGATTATACGAGCGTAATAGCGCTACGCTTACTAAATCTTTACTAAAACCTGTACGAGATGAATCTTGGAGTATTTTTCGAACCCTAGTTGCAGTTTGTGTGATAATTTCACGAAGAATAATTGCACAAAATGTGTCAAATAAAAATGTTAAGATACACACAGATATTTAACAAGTGGGTTACTTAAAGCAAGCGCTCACGTGTGAGACTGATCGTGACAACGCTTATAAATTATGTTACATTCCTACCAATAACCAATAAAACTAATCAACAAATAGATTTATTAAATAGAATTTTTAATAGTACGTTATAAACTTTAAAAATTCCTATGGTTTTATCTTTTACATTTTAAAACCAAACAGTTTTAAGAAATAAAATTTGGTTTTATGAAAGCTACTATATGAACTGGTTTATAAAGGTATTCGCGACGGTTTGTAGACCGTAGCATTATGGATACAATATAATTATTATTTGTGGTTTTATAATAGTCTGATTAATCGATTTATGGAGGTTTTAGGAAAGCTGCGAAGTCTGTTTCAAATAAAACCAAACGGTCGTAAGATGGTTTTAAAAAATAGTACTGAGGAGCTTTTGTAGAATTGGCCTTTTAAGCTTTATAAGAGTTGTAAAGAAGTAATAAAGACTCTTTCTACACCAAATAGTTAAACTTAAATGGTTACTTGGGAGGTCTTTATAATATTTTCCAACGTTTCGGGCCATTTAAATCTGGCTCATTTTCAAAGCTAAAATAATAAATAAACTATTAATTAACTAATTAAACATATTTTAGATTGAAAGTAATTGGCAATGACCATTAAAAACAATTTCAAATCCAAAAGTGTTTAATTAATATTAATTAATAGTTTATTTATTTTTTTTAGCTTTGAAAATGAGGCAAATTTAAATGGCCTGAAACGTTGGAAAATATTACATAGACTTATAAATTACGCGGGGACGGTAACCTAACCGTGGTCACCCCAAAAAAATTGAAAATTTCCTATAGCAAAGAGGAAGGTTTATAGAGTATACTGTAAAAATTTCACTTGCGAAAGTATACATAAAATTTCGAGAAAAATCAATTTGAAAGTACGTAAATTTAGCGAATTTTTCTTCGATTTTTGGGGTGTGCATTCGATAGGGAGGTTTATCCATCGTCAAAACCTACCCTTTCGGGGCGCCGCTGCGCTCCGCTCCGCTCTGCACCCCTCCAAGACGGTTTTGACTCTGGTTACTATGCTAAACATACGAGAAGGCGCCTCTCATAAAAAAAAACGGGATAAATGAAACCGGGAGCTTATAGACCCTTGAAATAGCATTAAAAAGTATAGTTGTGGTATGGGGCAGTAAACTATTACGTTTCACCCCAAAAAATCGCGTAAAAACAAAAAATAATCGATGTTACATGTACGAGTTGTATGTGTTAAGGTCATTATAACTGCACGGACTGTCAACAGAATGCGCGACGCGCGGGAATCTCGTAAATTTTACATGTAAATTTACAAACTTCAAATTCGATTTACTCAAAATTTTGATAATACTTTCGCATGTTTAAATTATATCAGTAAACTATATAAACCTTCCTCTTTGCAATAGGAAATTTTAAATGTATTTGGAATGACCACGGTTAGGTTACCGTACCCAATTACGCTTAATGTGATCACATCGGGACTCGGAATTTTTGATCACAATATCTGATGATCCGGATAAATCATAAATCATCAAAAGTCAAAAAACATAAATTTATTTTTGGGAAACATTATTTAAACATAAAAATTGAAAAATAAAAGTAACGTTCCGTTAATCGGATTAAAAAACTCGGGTTGTTTGTCTATAATTTTATTTATAAAATGTTCAAATTTATAATACGCCTAAAATCGGAACACCGCGTCGTAAAACTTTCAACGCTTTTCCGCAGTTTAACAAAAATTTGATCGCAGAAACCGAATTTTGATCACCATATACGATGACATTTCTATGAAATCAAATACTGCCAGCCGATTCTTTGCAAAAGTGATCTCAATACCCAATTGATATCATTATCCGTGATCATAATAAGCGGTGTTTACTGTACAAGATTTAAATGATCCATTTTGAATATTGCATAGATTCACAATTTTGCTTGTTAACAAAAATTGCACACGATTTTCCTTATGAAGTTTAGACAGCTATTGAACAAGCGATAAATCAACTTTTCCAATGTGAAATAAAACTTCCAATCCTTCTCTACAACCTGCACTATCGATATTCCAAGTTAAGGAAAAATTGATTCGCTTTTAAAAGTGCACTTGAGAGCTCTGATATTACCAATTTTATCGTAATTTTTTTCAACATCTAATCGCCTACGACCGAATTTACTTGACATCGAATCGACTGCACGCCAAATCGCTCACACCGAAAAGTACCCAACCACGAAGGTGTACGAAATTGAAGTTTGACTTACCCTCGCTGCTTCCTCTTCCATTCGCTTCTCGTCACGTTCGAAACTCTCTATATCTGTGTCGTCTCCTTGAATATGCTCTGGCATGTCGCAGTCATTATCAAGGTCGACTTCTGTCCTAGGGCTCCTAGAAGTACAATTAAGTCAGTTTCGAAGTTTTAGTTGCGTGGTGCTTCGCAGTAAGAAGTATTAAAATTATTTAGATATTGCGAAACACCCTGTATATTATTAAAAAGTGTGTATTAATAAAATAAAATTTTGTTTACCAACGAAAATAGATCTTATATTACAATGCAATAGAAAATTTCCGCACGATTACAAACTCAATTATTACCAATAATTTCAAAACCAAAGTGATTTTGTTTTTATGGATGTATACAAAATTGTGCATTATTTAAAAGTTTTTAATTTTTATGATACATTAATTCGTGTGCAAATCAGTGCTACATGAATTACAAACACATTTACTACAATTGATGAAATTATTTGTATATTAGGTTGTAATCGTCCAGAAAGTTACTATTACAGTCTTGATCGATTACATTGTGATACTAAGTCTACATTCGTCGGTGAAATGTATCCTTAAGTCTATGTAAGGTTTGATACAAAAAAATTACGTAAACTGCGGTGAAGTATTAAATTCTTTTTATTAATTAAAAAAAATTCCCCAGCGAAATCCAATCGTCCTTGTACAGGTTTCGCAGGTGTGAAACCTGGACAGTGAAGGCGGCATGTCGTAAAAAGATAAAAACCTTTCAGATGATATGGTTCTGAGGGAACTAAATATGGATATTATTAAACGATTACTATCAACAATTCAAAGACGCTTAAAAGCTGCTTTGGATTTGTCGGACCAGAGAAGTTGCTCATGCAGGGAAATTTTGGTGACAAACGTAAAAAGGCTATCATCCAAATGATATATAGACCAACTGTTTACTTTTACCGGTCTTCCAATCTGAAGATAGATAAATATGACGCACCATGTTATCTAACTAATTGATTTTTCGGGTCACGACGTTCAAAATCGAACCGCGACAAAGATGTATTTTTCCGTGTTGCTCTTGCTCTTCGTTCCGGAAAGAAACCCAGGTATCGTACACGAGGTTGTTAAGAGAGCCCCATTTAAATGCCGCCATAACTTTTGAGAATTTAATTTTTTAGGGCTTAGAATAAGAAGCCGTGTTATGATGCTAACCTAAAATTAGCATCCTCGGCTAAGATAAATTAGCTTAGCATCCGGTGTCCATTCAGTTTAAAATGTTAGTGAGCTGGAAAAAAATCTATCCGCAAGCTGGATCTGTAATATCGTACAAATGAAGCTTAAACGAGAAAATGCAGTCTAATTTATAATTATTACTATGAAATTGTAACTAACTTGTAGATAAACAGGATGAATTTTAATCGAATCTTTAATTCGCGGTTTTTATGAATCGCATTGTGAACTCGCGATTTCTCGAAGTTCCTTACATAAACTTAAGAAACAAAAAGCATGTTTTTGAAAAAATTTACCTAAACAAACACTTCCAGATGGAAATGAATGATAAATATTGGTTAGTGCACATAAGCAAACACAAAGCGTATGAAGTGCCGAGCAATCAGCATGGAGTTTGCGTGTTATTAAAGCAAAAGTGTCAACGATACAATTAAGCTATCTAATGATGGTTAATGGATTATACCTATTTACAAAATATGTTAATGTTTCCGTTCTATTCATAGGTACCTGTCTAAAGGTGAAACTTTTTGCTGTTTATGACATTCCGATGGTCCAGGAGAAGCGCCCCTTTTCAAAGATCCCTCCTTGCTGCTTGCTCGGGTTGGTGATATACACTGTAACGTTAAGCTACCAGTCGGATTCACTCGTAATCCAAGTGCTAAGGCTTGAATGGCAGCTAAGCCAACTTGATGTGTGTTATTGTTAGGTGCGTACCTTACGAGTGGCTCAAGCGCCAGATCTTTGTTATGCGGCGTCAGATCATGTTTCGACGGTATATTTTGTAACAAATTTTGTTCCTCCAACAGTTTTTGAATTTCTCTTTCGAAAGGCCCCACGTTATTTTCGATTCCGTCTTCCGTGTTGTTCAACTTCGTGTTCGGCGACTGTTTCTCTTTGTGACCATTCGGCGACGAATGTAACCGCCGCATATCTTTTTTGTCGGTTTGGCTACATCCATCCTTTTTACTATTCGACTTACTATTAAAATCCTTATCCTTAAGCAACTCTTTAATTTCTTCCGCTTCTTTAAAACTAGGAGACCTTTTACAATTGGCACTTAACTTATTACATTCTAAGATGGAATCGCTGTCGTTACGCGTACGTTTCTGTTTGTTATGTGAGTGCAACCGCGAGACAGCACCGTTGGCACTGTATGCTTTTTGTTTCGCACGACCGATAAATTCGAAACTTGCGCAACTTTCCCCGCGACCACTTTCTTCGCCGTCTAAAACGGGAGGACTGGTAATTATGGATGAATCTAAAGTGTTGGCGTTGCCCGCTAAAGCTATCAGAGCGGTGGGTGGTAAATTATTGCGTTTACCCGATCGGTCGGTCGAGTTATTGCGTAAGGAACAATTTGGAGGTATGTAATCGAGTGATGCGCGAGGGGAGACTTCGGGGGATGAGCAGGGATTAACTTGAATGTCGGAAGGAAATAGAAATTGTTGTGGTTCCACGTGAATGGGTGGCGAAACGCATGGTGAAATGTCGGCGTCCGTCGTGCGACTGTAGCTTTCGTCTGAACTACTTATGCTTGGTGAGTGATTTAGCGAACTAATTTCGTCGGCAGACGAGTGTATTCTTTGCGGAGCGCCGGTGGGATACAACGCTCCGATGCTTTCGTCTGAATAATGCCTTTGAAGCGGACTGTGACGGTTGTGATGGGGACTGTTTCGGTTATGTCGTAATGGACTGTGACGATTTTGGAGCTTATTTCGTAAAATTTCGGGAGTACGTTCGGGAGTTTTTTGGTGCGCCATTGCCATTACAGCGGAGTAGTGGGGTGGAGGAGTTGGAGTAAATTTACGTTGGTGTCGATTGGGAGATTCTTTTCCGGGAGGTTTGGGTAAAGGTTTTAAGTACGGTACGGCATTATCGACGTTATTTTTAGGAACTACCGAATAAGGACTCTGTCCTTGAGGCCAGGGAGGTAAATATTTTACATCTGACGTGTAAATTACTTCATTTGGATGCGAAAATTGTCTTTGCACTTGTTGATAGTTATTTTTGTGTGGAGGGAGAGGTGGTAACGGTAAATTTTCTTCTAACGAAAATTTCTTACAATTTCGTAAAGGTTTGGGTGCTATGGTTGGAAGTAAAGGATCGTTTTCACAACCGTTCGTCAAAAGTTCTTGTTCGCGATGGTTCGTTTCGCGTAAGGGTGGTAATCGAGGCGCGTTTCTTGAACCGTTAAAAGAGTCGTCCCGACTACAGTTGGTGCGTTTTTGGAACGAATTGTGTTGTTTTATTCTACTATTCACTTCGCCGTGATGGAGAAGTGCTAGTGGTGTGGCTACACCTCCATACAAATTATTTAGAGCTGAAATAAACAAAATATTCGGTGTGTTTGGGTTGAAGCTACGAATAGCATACCTCTCCGTTCAAAAAAACATACAAAAGTTAATTATTAGTACACAATACTACAAAGTTACAAAAGCGTTACATTTTGACAAATTTAATTTTTTTTTCGGCAAACAAGAGGTAAGCTGTTCGATTCTTGATAATGAAAATAAAGCTAAAGACTTACCAACGTTCCCAGCTTTGAAATTCTGCAAATCATCGACGCGTATCGTTCCGGGCTGTTTTCGATCGGTGAGAAAATAGGTGGTCATATCACCTTTACCCTTCACTTTCACTTTACCACGACACTGAAACTCGTAGGGATAATTTTTTAGCACTTGATACACTTCTTCGGTAACTTGAGTATGATTTGGTAATCCTGTGGAATCCATCCGGCTAGCAACGTTTACAGTATTACCCCAAATATCGTATTGGGGTTTGCGGGCCCCTATCACTCCTGCCACCACCGGACCGATGTTAATACCTTTGTGAAAAGGAAATTTTAATTTTAACGGATTTAGAACTGAAAATAAATCACTCACCAACTCGTAACATAAAATTATTATAAGAATTTTCGTTTATGTTCAACAATCGCTCCCTCATGGAGAACACAAACTCCACTAACGTACTGAGGTGCGTACCCGCAGAAATATCATCCTCATCTAATATCCTCAAATCTGGAATGAGACCAATGGCTGCCATGTACGTAGATCCGACAGTTTTAATTTTATCGATCGCTTTAAACCTTTCGTCGCTTAATAAATCATCAAAGTCGGCGATAATTTCGTTAAGCAAGCGTAAGCATTCGACTCCTTGATTATTACCATCAAGTTCGGTGTAAAATTCGTGGTAATTTGTTATCGATGCAAAAACCACACCTACTCGCGAATAACTTTGATGATAAAGTTCCTGTGATAGAGTATTCTGTAATGAATTATTAATCCCTCATAAGAAATGATTGTTTAAAATATTCTACAACACCAACTATATCTTGAACAAAACGACAGTGCATTAAATTACATTGACAAAAATAATGGCGAATTTTGTGACTTGGTGCCTACAAATAAGAAGGTTATAACTTCGACGTCGGGGAAGTACCGCGGAAACGTTCCATCTTGCTTGCAGACGAATAAGTAGCTTGAAAAAGTTTGTAGGCATTTTGAGGTAAAAAAAACCATTGGAACAATATCAAAATTTTGATTCAGTCCCATGATGACAAACTTCGATACCTCAAATATCTGTGTGAATTTTTTCAACCAATTATCTGTGGTCTTTCCACTTGAACAAAATGATTCCAGTCTTTGCAAATATACGCGCTTTAGTAACAAAACTTTTTCGAATGTAATTTTCTTCACTTGAGAACATTTAGAAAATTTTAATTTTTTTCATAATTTTTGCCATTACTGGCAAAATTTAAATTTTGGAAAAACAATTTTAAACAAATAGAAATTTACATAAATCGCTTTTCAGGAAATATTTGCCAAATGAATAGTAAAACCGTTATGGCACCTGAAAGAGTATACTTTTTTGTATGTCCAATATGAATTTTATGCAATTATATAAAAAAAATTTTTGGGCACATGAAAATTACATTTTTTAAAATAATTTTGAAAAGGCGTAAGTTAGCAATATACTGCGGTGTTCTGTTTATCATGGGGGGTGATAAGACGTAATTTGAGTCGATTAATCAAAACACCTATAATTTAATAAGACCATAACAGGCAACTATTAGATTGTGTCTGGATCTTCTTTGATTGTAAAATTGTTGACTGCTTTTACCTCACTTGTCTATGAAAATGGAAACGTTATTAGAACCTGAAAAAGATGTGAAATTTGTAAGGGATGAAATATTGGTGGTTGTTGATTCAATTAAATATGAAAAACAAATTGAATTCAGTTGGTTTGTTTGTTAAGTTAGGATTTTTCGTTGAATAAACAATAAGTGATAATTTGTGAAATTTCCGAATGCGCGCGAGTGGATAATTGGTGGGGTGCGAAAATGATAGGAGAAAGAACAAAAACTTCCAAGTCAGCGGTCATCGAGGAAGGACGCGCTGTTTAATTTGAGTAAAATTTGATATTGAACTTCCAAGTCGGACGTCGTCGAGTAAAGACGTGCTGATCGTTTAATTTGAGAGTAATTTTGGTATGAAACTTCGAAGTCAGCCGTCCAATATTACAGACGCGCTGTTGAATTTAAAAATAGTTTTTCTTGTTTTGTATTGAAGATTCCTAAGCGAGCGTTTGATGATTAAAGACGCGCTAGTAATATAATTGAAAAATTAGTTTTTGGATTTGGATATTGTTTGATATTATTTGGAAATTTTGGGACCGCTGATGAAAATTGGTTTGATTATTTACCTGGAATTGATTATGCTATTTGGAGGAAGAAAGGTATCCATTGGTCGTTCATACCTGATTTGTTTTGGTTCAAGATTCGGAGCTGGTTCCAATCTCAACCTTCTGTGCTTGGATGCTACGACATCATATCGGCCGCATCGATAAACTCCACAAAACATTCTTGTTCGGTAAGAGTTTTTATGAATTGCACTGATCAGTTTAAATAAGACAAAACGTGTGGAATTCGGGCGCGTAAATTTAATATAGGGATTTTTTGTTGATATCTAATTTTGTTAAATTTAATTTGTTTGGTTTTTATGAAACTAATATTTTGTCTTGAAAGATTTTTATTGTGTGGAATAAATAGCATTATATTTTGGTTCTGATAACGTTTGACTTTGATTTCATCATTTATTAACAGTAGTCATAAGTTAAAGAATAAGCAGACACAAGTTCCAATTCGTTAGTACTATCTTTATGAGAAAGATCACAGGTTAAGGTGACGTATTGAAGAGTGTTTTAATTAATTTACAAGGACCCAAGTTTCGACCTAAAATTAAAAGAGTTCTCATGCAAGCTGGTCGGGTGCATTATTAATTAAGTGCCATCATCTCCCGCTATATACATTTTTTTTATCTAAACAGTAGCAATACATGGCAATACAATAATTTTAGTATGAAATTTAGCATTAACTAAAATATATCATATATATTTTTTTCAAAATTTTTCATACATTAGTTTTCATTTTATTCGCTCTTAAAGTCAGAGGGCAGAACTTTATCAATTCCATTCGAACAAAAAGTACTGGATTGAATCTTCTTATAAAGTTTTAACCCCGAACTTTAAGAGTAAATAAAATGAAAACTAATACCTGAAAACTATTGAGAAAAATATATGATATACTTTAGTTAGTGTTCAATTTCTTACTAAAATTTTATATTTTTAACTCAGGGGTCGTCTATAAAAGACTCCACGTCTTGGAGGGAGGGGGATCCGCATAAAAATCTATTTTTGGAATTTCCTAGAAAATTGTGTTTGAATATTTTTAAAAGTCTATAACATAAAGTTTATCAAAATTCTTTAGGCAAATAAGGGGGGGGTTCTTTGATTTGTGAACGTAGGACGTTCGAAGGCTGGGGGGGGGGGGGGCCGAAGATTGTGACCAATTGTGACAAAGGGGGGGGGTGAAATGTCGGTAAATATTGCTAACGTCCTTTATAGACGACCCTAACGCATTTGAAAAATTATTTTGAAAATAATGTGGCTAGGGTTACCTATCCATCCCCGCTCAAATCAAAATTTCTTGTGCTACACACTAAAGAACATGGTTAATATAGCAAATTGTAAAAATATTTTGGGTGAAAGGGGCCCAAACTTTTGAATAAATCGAATTTGAACTTAGCTAATTTTACACGATTCAGTGACGCGCGGGTGGAATCTCACCCATTTTGTTGACAGTCCGTGCAGAATGAATGACCCTAACACTTAGAAATTTACGCTCCGGCAGATGCACGACACCTCTCGTAAGAGTAACATGCACGAAAGGTTACTATTTTTTTATTATTTTTTGTTTTATTCGATATTTTGGGGGTGAAACGTAAAAGTTTACTGCCCCATACCGCAACTATACTTTTTTATGCTATTTCGAGGTTCTCTAACATCCCGATTTCATTTTTCCCGGTTTTCTTGATGGAAGGCGCCTTCTAATTTGTTTAGCTTTTGACGCGGAGCGGCTCCAGCCATAAAAGACCGCTCGGAGCTGCGGAGCAGCGTAGGGTAGGTTTTTTGATGCGCACAGCTATAGACGGGCCAAAAAACCACCCCAAAATAATTAGCGCCATCAAAACCGGCCGCGGAGCTTGGCCGTGGGGCAAAGCCCCGCAGGGCCTAGGTTTTCCCCATAGTAGTTTATATTTATTTAGAGACCTTATTCTTAAAATATTTGTGGTTCTTAAAAGAACCGATTTGCTCCTCCAATGCGACGGCCGTGAAATTATTCAAGCGGAAAACTTTCCCGGATGTGTCGTAACAAGGCGTAGAACCGGTCTTCATGTGATCTTCCATGCAAGGAACACCACATAAATTGGTCTAGGTGTGCGGGTAGCAGGTGGGAGGCCATCACACCCAGTCGACGGCAATACATTTTCAGGCAACTCCAATAGCCTTCCACCTGATTACGGGGTCCACAAAATTACGGCTGTGGTTAACCGTTTTGTGGATGTAGGGTGACACACCGCCGAGGGTATTCAGCCCAGAATAGCCCCTCCAGCAATCCGTCCAAATTTCAGTACCAGGCAGTACATATCGTTGGATTAGCGTCTGCATCGTGGTGGCATCCCTAGTATCCACGTACTTAACGATGCCACGCTTTTCGGTGCAGCTGTACATTCCCAGCACCCACTTATGTGAGCGTATGGGAATCCTGCCGACACCATACTTCCGCCGGGTAATAACGCTCTCATCGATTTGTACTACCTGCCCTGGACCGCCAATTGCCAGATCCTCAGGGGTATTCTGGAGCTTCCAGGTGCAGATTGCTCGGAAATCCCCGTACAAGCTGTAAACAGCTTGCCGGGTTAATCCGGAGATTAAAGCACCCACCCCCGATCGCGCACCACACGACCACATCCATAAAACCTTAAACACATCCCGCGAGTGGATGCGACGGCGCTCGAAAATGTATTGCTGTTGAGTGGATATGATCTCCTGCAACGCGGACATCTAAAACAATGGTTCAGCCAGTACCCGCCTTTACGAATCACCCGACAAGCACGTCTGCAGTTCTTATTTGAACAATTACGTTTACGCGGAATTAAACGGAAACTTTGTAAAGTTTCAACTATTTCACGATCGTCGCAATTGAAAAGTAATGCAACAACCTCGTCATTCATCGTAGCGTTAGCTTGCATGTTGACCGGCCAAGTGCACGTAGTGAAATGGAGCTCCCGGTCGCAAGTCCCCACTTATATTTATAACTTATGCGGTGGGCGTGGCCTATTCGATCGTTTTCTATGCTAAATTTACGTACTTTCAAAACTCGATTGTGGGGTTGTTTTTAAGGATTTCAGCCAAAATATTTTTTCTACAGACTAATATAACCATGTTCTTTAGTGTGTAGCACACGAAATTTTGTTTCGGCCGGGGATGTTTACATAACTCTACCCAATAATGTACATAAAAAATAAAATACTCTTTCAAGTACTCTAAAAGTTTTCAAAATTTTTTGGCAAATTTCTGTTGAAAATCAATTTATATAAATTTTCACTTTTTTGCAATTTTTTTCCAAAATTATAATTTGATTGAAAGTTAACTTCCACAAAAATTATTTATATAAGTAATTTATAAACAATAAACAAATAAGTTTTGAAATATTTTAAAATGTTGAATCACCGCATCTTTATAAAAATGTGTCGAAGAGTGAATGACGGAGAAAATACGGGGACCGTGAGTAATTCGAGATTTTTTACATCTGGTTGAATTAAATAATTTTTAACGTTATTGAAAGTCGGAAAAATATAAAAATTACATTTTGGTGATAAGCAAGAAGGCCAAATCTAACAATAAAAATAAGTTTTGAAATATTTTAAAATGTGTCGATAAGAGGGTGACGGGGAAAACACGGTGACCGTGAATATTTCGAGATTTCTATATCTGGTTGAATTACATAATTTTTAACTTTATTAAAAGTCGGAAAAATATAAAAATTACATTGTGATAAGCAGCAAGCAGCATAATTATATAATAATTAATTTATAAATAATAAAAAAATGCAATCACCGCTCTTTGTGTCAATGAAGGGGTCGGGGAAAACACGGGGACCGTATTTCGAGATTTTCACATCAGGTTAAATTAAATTATTTTTGACCTTATTAAAGGTCGGAAAAATATAAAAATTACATTGTGATAAGCAGCAAGCAGCATAATTATATAATAATTAATTCATAAAAAAAAAATATAAGTTTTTAAATATTTTAAAATGTTGAATCACCGGTCTTTGTAAAAATGTGTGGTTGAGGGGTGACGGGGAAAACACGGGGACCGTGAGTATTTCGAGATTTTTACATCTGTTCGCATTAAATAATTTTTGACCTTATTAAAAGTCGGAAAAATATAAAAATTACATTGTGATAAACAGGAAGACTAAATCTTTAAATTATTGTAAATGATTGCATTTGAAAAAGTTTTGTTACATAAGAGCGTGTATATTTGCAAAAACTTAAATAATATTTTCAAGTAGATAGAACACAGAGAATCCATTGAAAAAATTCACACAGATCATGGACAACAACTTCATGATTGGGCTAAATCATAATTTTGGTATTGTGCCGTTTTCGATTGAACGATTTGCACATTTCGAATCTGTAAAGCCAGGAGAAAATTTTGGCTAGATTGTCGTTTTTCACATCAAAATGCCCACAGTAGTGAAAATCGAAGCAATTTTGTACTCTACTATAAATCCACTCAAAATTATCACCAACTTATTTGCAGAAAAATTCAACCATTTTGAGAAAGAAAACTAACAACATAATAACCATGCAGAGTGCAGTTTCAGTGTTGCATATTTTAAACATGACGTCATCATAGATGAGTACGTTCCAATGAAACTTACCATGTTATTTCGAAATTGATTATCCAAAAAATGAGTGGCGACGTGCGAGGGTAACAAATTAAACAAAATGCGTTTATTCGAATGTTGCAGCGCGTCCATTTCGCGCTTCTCTTCGTTAGCTTGAACTTGCCATAAGAAATCTAATCGAACTGTCCATTCTACTTGACGGCCGTGTAATAAAACTGCTATTACGAACATTAAAATTTGCACGACACTTAAAATGTGTTCAGGAATGAGCGTACTAAAAAAAAGTTTCAATTAACGAAATTTTGTTACAATTGGCGCCCAACGTGCAGGGCTGAACTGATGATTTTATGATTACACTTCCGGTATCTCAGTCCAACCCTGCGCAACGTCAGCGGCAGGAGACACTTACGTCACACGTTTATCGTAGCATAAAAATAACTCCAAATGAGACAATTCGATCAGCAAAATGTATACAGTCGACATAATACTTAATAAGGCAACTTTGAGTAAAATTGGTAATCTTAAGAATAGAGCAACAGCTAAATAACCGAGCGCACACGATAGTACAATATATTGAGGTAAAGTACACGCCCTGTGATAGTGATCCGCACTTTCACCATCCAAAGTTGCATTGGCGGGAGAAAATTTCGAACAAGGTATATCAGAACGGCAGGTAAACTGAAAAACAAATAATGTAAACTTTTCGGTAAGAACCACACCGACGAAATTACTAACCACATTAACTTGTGCTACCGCGTATATTAAAACGATTGTAAAAACTGTTATTGCTAATCTTAGTACAAAACTATGCGAAATATCCCATAATATCCATCGTAAACGTACGGCTAAAAGTAACATGAGTACCACTGATATCCATACGAAAGCAGTGAGAAATAGTAAGTACAAAATTATCGTTATTGGCAATACCACGGCTTGAAGTCCACTGAGTAACACCAAAAGCACCAGTGCACACACCAAAGACGAACTAAAACCCACGTCTAGCTCATCGTGATACTGAAAATGGAAAAAACTCGGTAAAAAAATCTACGAGCCCCGCAACTTGCTCGGAGCAATTTTGTACTTACGTGACTTTCCTTCTCGCGGTCCTTAAAACACAACGTGACCAAATTTACGTGAGTAGATTTTTCCCGATCGACGCTCCTGGCTTCGATTGCTTGTGCTAAATATTTATTAACACGATTCGACGGCTGGTGGTAGACGCTCGAATGCCGCTTCTTGAAAGGCCTCTTAAATTTTTCAGTCACTTTATTCTAGAAAAAAAGATGAAAATGTTGTAATGGCTGAAGATTTTTGGAGCCAAATGGTTTCATGATTAAGAAGCATCGCAATCCCAATGTTTTTCGTTGTTTCATGTAAGAAAATGGCGATCTCGTTTGTTGAAATGAAATGAGTATTGCAGCTTGCAGTATACATATAAACTTTTATGAACCAAATGTAAACTGAAATGGTGAAATGTGTAGCTTATAATTTTCCCATTATGAATTTCAAGAAAAACACATCAAATTTTGTTCTTTGATTCTTAAACTGAGGAAGATGGTTAGGAAAACAATAAAATATGAACTGAAACCATGCGAGTTTGCAGAATTTTCAGGATTTTGTGTTTAATTTGGTTTGTCCTTTATACGTCCAATAGAGTACTTGCATAAAAATGTTTTTTGTTGTTATTATTTTTATTAAATAATGAAATTCAAATTTAAAATAGTGGCGCAAAAACACCGTCTGATGTCACGGGTTAGTAAACAGTCACGTGGGGGGGAGTCACAGGCACACATTTAAATTTCATGTCAATGTGTTAACTAGTCCACAAGCACTAACCAGTGACGTCAGATTAATGACAAGCGCGTTTAAAGTCACGTGACCGAAAGTCAAAAATACTACAAAAATAATAAACCAAGTACTGACCACAGGTATTTACCAAGTTCATTAGCGCGTGCGCATTATTTAGCACCGTCAACCCGAAATTTCAGATAGGTTGGAAACTTTCGGGGTGTAAATATTTATCCGCAAAAAGTTGTGTACATTAATTTTGCCTAAAATTCTTTGGAATTCATTGAAAGTGTTTTCTGTAAGTTTACAGTCATGTTTATTTATTTGGAATATTTCGGAAATCAAACTATGTATTCCCAAGTTTTTCGGGATATTTACCCCTCGAAAATTTCAAACGGGTGATCAACGTTTGATGGTAGTAGGCGGTTAGCAGTGGCTTAATAAGTGGTACCAGCGAACAGTGGGTCCGATTAAAAAATTTACATCCAAACAAAATTGTGCAAGATATAAAACTGGTTCAAAATGAGTTCCCGATTATGGAAATAATAATAATAAAAATTGCATCAATCAATTGGGGTAGTTTTCAAAAGGTATAAAACGAAATAACTAAGTAAAATTCTGAAACTTCCAATTGACAAATAAATTCGCAAAAAATTAGCATTGGTAAATTGGGGTGGTTCTCACTTTTCAGGAGATGGAAATAGAAATAATTGAGAAAAATTTTGAAACTTCGAATTTTTCCAGAATTTCACATTTACAAATTAACGGCAAAATTGGAATAATTATTATCGTTGATAAATTATTGGTTTACAGATGGTAAAATCCAAATAACTGTAAAAGTATCAAACTTGGATTTGCAGATAATTTGGGTCGACATTACGGGAAAAATAGTAAAATAATGATTACTGATAAATTCTGGTTGTATTCAAGCGGGAAATCGAAATAAATTAGAAAAATTCCGAAACTTGGAATTAGTTGAAATATTGTAAAATTAACAGAAAAATTGCTCTTGATGTATTGGGTTCGATTTTAAGAGATGAAAATAATTGAGAAAAATTCTGTAACTTTGAACTTATAGAAAAATTCGCTTAAAAATTAACTTAAAAACTGAAAAACACCATTGTTAAAATGGGGTTGTTTTCAGGGAGTGGAACTCTAAATAATTGAGTAAGATTTTCCAACTACAAATTCGTCGAGAATTTCATTTTATATTTCATTTTATAATAATATTATTTAAAAAATTACTCTTGAATAAATTGGGGTCGTTTTAAGCCGGTCGAAATCGAAATTATTGAGTAACATTGTGAAACCTTTAATTACTAAAGAATTTCAGTTAGAAATTAACGAAATTTAGACAAAAATTACCACTAATAAATTGGGGTAGGTTTCAGGATGCGAAACTCTAAATAATGGAGTAAAATTCTGAATCATCAAACTTTGTCGAGAATTGGATCTCGTATCTTCAATAGACATAGGATGCAAAAGGAACGACCAATTCATGACATTGTGATTTTTGGGATTTTTTTCTTAAGCAAATTTGCTTCTGTTCCGGTTCAAGCCTGATGTCGAAAACTTAGGGGCTCATTTCTGATTCGTTGCTCAAGTGTAAGCAAAGCAAATGTAATTTCCAAGTTATTATACCTTTACACCCCTTTTCCGCGACGTAATGGCTGGTCTATTCATAGATAATAATTATTTTACCTAAAAATTACGGGAAAAATGGAGTCATTTTTACAAGGATCAAGTAAAATTCTAAAACTTTGAATTCGTAGAGAATTTAACTTACAAATTAAAAGAAAAGTTGAAAAAAAAATTACCAATGTTAAAGTGGGACGGTTTTCAGGGTGTGGCAATTGAAATTCTGTAATTTCAAATTTATGCAGAATTCGCCCTAAAATTTAACGGAAAAATGTTAAACAAATTCCATGATAAATTGCAGTAGAAAAATATTGGAGTCGTTTTCAAAGCGATTAAGTAAAATTCTGAAACTTTGAATTCCTAGAGAATTTAACTTACAAATTAAACGAAAAGTTGACATAACTTACCAGTGTTAAACGGGGACGTTTTTCAGACAGATTAACGGAAAAATGTCAATTGAAAAAATTCCATTGATAAATTGCAGTCGAAACAATTGGAGTCGTTTTCAAAAGGGATTGACTAAAATTCTGAAACTTTGAATTCGTAGAGAATTTGTTTGTTGAAAAGTTAAAAAAAATACCGTTGTTTTAAATTGGGGTGGTTTTCAGGGTGTGGAAATTGAAATAACAATTTAACAGAAAAATAGAATAAAATTTCATGGATAAATTGAGGTCGTTTTTAATGGGTGAAAGTGTATTTAATTAAGTAAAATTCTGTAATTTGAAATTCGTACAGAATTAGTAAAAAAAAATTTCCTTTATTAAAGTGATGCGATTTTCATGGAGTGGAAATTGCAATAACTTATAAACATTTTCAAATTTCGAATTCGTAGAGAATTTGCACTGGAAATTACAGGAAGCAATGTAAAAAATCACCGTTGTTTAATTGGGGTAATTTTTAACGAGTGAAAATCGAAATAATTGAGTAAAATTTTGCAGCCTCGACTTCGTAGAGAATTTCACTTACGAATTAACAAAAAAAATTGGAAAAACATTACCATTGCTAAGTTACAGTGGTTCGCAAGGTGTAAATCTGAAAGTTACATTTAACGGGATCAGACACAGCGGTCCAAAAACAAACAAAATTATAATCGGAAAAACAAAAGAATGGGATATGAATAGGGGATTATACGCTCTTGTTCGGCGATGTATAAGCTTTGTTCTGACTAATTATCTTGTTATTACCTATTTCCCTTAAGTCGTAAAAATCATAATCATAAATATGTTAATCAGACCCATTGTGTAGCACCTTTAACGCCTTAAAATATTGAATATCTCAAGAACCAATTATCGTAGAATTAAAAACAAAAAACGAGTTTAATATAAATTTAATTTCCTACAAAATCTATCTCTTGATATTTTCTCGAAAATTTCACAACTATCGAACTAAATTTATATTTTATTTGCTTGCTTATTGGTTGACGGCTGACTGCGGCAGTTCATTGAACTAAAACGTGTCTAATTTTCTCTAAAACTAAAATTGCAAGTACTCTATTTGCGTGTTCTCAAAATTACGAAACAAGCAAAACCGCAACAGAGCCAACAGCGAAGCCTGTTAACAATTCGCAACAGGACAAATCCATTAAATTTGCAAACTCACCTGTTTCTGTTCGTGTACAAATATTTCATTATTCTTGGAAACAATTTTATCACAGTTTTGAGTCAGAAGCATCACAAATGTTAAGGGTAAAATGTAAAACATAAATCGAATATCTAAACACCGAGAAAAGAAAAATGCATTCCCATATGGGTACTACGTCCACTTGGTATTAAAAGTGGATTAAGTCATCCAGTAGTGGATACTAAAACTATTTTCGACTTAAATAGCGCAAGAACGTCACTAAAATCTAAATTTCTTCAGGTTGTTAGTGATTAAGCAAAGCTGCAGATTAAGAAAGCATGCAATTTTAAGCAAATTCGAGTTTGATTTCAGTATTTACATAATTATATACAGGGTTTTTGTTTTCTAAAGCTACGTATACACTTGAGCGCGCGTTCCTAAACATGACCACCATGATCGTGCGTGCGTCCAATGTATTCGCAGCTTAAGGAGTAGCGTTGTTACTAAAGGGCGAAAAAACACTTCAGCATCGGCAATCTAATCTGTCGTATAAAAGGGTCTAAGAAAGGAATGAAATGGTTACGTGCTCGTAATAACAAATGTGAGGAACATTTGGAACACCTGCTCTAATCACGTAAAGTGGTCTGGAGGCACATTTTAACAAAAACCCTGCATTTCGTCACGACACATTCATTTAGACTGGATGAATGAAATTTATGGAATGGATAAGCAAATACGATTGCATATATAAAGCAAGCAGTGACTCACTTCTGTATTATCGATGTCGGAAGGGTCCCCAGATGGACCCGAAGACGGTGGCTCAGCATGTAGTATCTTCTGAAGATCTAGCACCTACAAGCCACATTACACCGACTGTTCACCGTGCTACTATTATAGACACAACAGTTATATAGCATGCATTAACATTAAGAGAAACAACTGAAATTAACAATGTAAACTGTTAAAATCTAAAGGAATGGACAGGGCCCATTTAAGTTTGCTTACTGAAAGAGAAAAAGCGTGTTTAAATGAGCACTGCAAGAATCATTACGACGTCGAGTGCTTTATGTGCAAACTAAATTATTTTGAAGAAAACTTCCATAACACATTTAGTTGGTGCGTACCTACGGTGAGCTGATGAAATTATGGTGGAACAATTTGCAAAAAAAGCGAATTCAACGAAGAAAATATCAGCACTTACCAAAGTGCAGTCTTGATTACTTACAACATACAACGAAAGAAAGACTGAAGAAGTGTATGCACACTTACCGGATCCTAAAATGCAAAAGTCATGCAGACCACAACATCTAAGTGCAAGAAATTTGGAATAAACTAAATAAATTATCATAAGTCTTAAGAAAGAAGCCATTGCAAACTTATTTAATCAATGTGCAAGTGTAAATTTAAACCAAACTTAAAAAATAAGATTTGTTAACAAATATGTACAACATTTTATTATTCGTTGTAAAAATTTGTTGCTAACGTTCTTTAGCCCCAACTAAATCCGGCTCTGTGCATTTATGACTTACATCGATTTAATGCATCAAAAATTAATTTTAAAATACGTGGAAAAGCCTTTCATTATTTACATTGGAGTTATGAAGATTCATTTGGGGTTTTTGTTATTTTCCTAGTTTTTTAGGGGGAAAAAGCAACCGTTGCGTGTTTTCAAAGCAATTACTTCAAAATTGACTAATTCCAAATGTGAATTGTTGAATAAACTTAAAACAACTGCAAAATATTGTTTACGTTTCGATAAAAAGTTGAAACAAAATTCTGGCATCAGAAGTGGGATTTTAAATATTACATAAATCAATGATTCTTAAGAAAACAATTTTATTTTTTTAAAACAATATAAAGATGAAATCGTGAAATACCAGTTGATGAAAATATTTCCTGATGAATAAAACAACTCAGCGCGAAAATAAAATTTCTTGAAAGATAAATTATAAGACGAATTGTATACCCACGCAAAGCTTCGTTAAAGCGGTTACTGCATTTTCCTTATTTACTTCTACCGCTATTAAAAAACCATCACCATTTTGCATTATAAAAATGAAGCGATTTTTAAGTCTAAAAGTCTTAAAAATATAAAAATAATAATAAACTTTTTGCTGATGAGACTATACAAAAATTCGTTCAACCTTCAGGGAACGGAAATCTCACCTATGTTTATTAGGGGTGGCACTGAAGATTTGGCTGATCCGAATAAAAATGTCGATTTTATTTCTACAAGAAAATAAGGGTTAATTTTGAAATTTGGTTGGTGTTCAAAATTCAAAAAATCGACAGATTACTGGATTTAGAATTATTTCTACTTGGTTTAACATTTCTCGTCACAAAAGTTGGTTCTTTCAACGTTTGTTTTTAGACAGCCCTTTCCGTTGAAGGATTTATGGATTGCTCTTTAAGCTGTTGATCGAATAATTCGGCTTTGTTGTGAACACTAACTGGTAATTTATGGGTATTGTAATTACTACACCGTATTTACACCGTATTTGTTGTGTTTTTGGTTTAAATACGAATATGCAGGTATGACCGAGATGACCTTATCAAGTTTTCCATGGAAATCTTAGGCTCACCTTTCCATCGAGCTGTTGTTGGCACAGTTATTCTCGAATTCAGTTAAGTTGGAACAGCAAAATATCACAGAACTTTGTTATTGCGCGTTAAATGGTATTTAAAATAAGAAAAGATTCTAGGAGTCACAGGTGATTGACCTTAGTTAATATGTAGTTAATACAAAAGTACTAAATTAATCTTGTTTTGTAGCTATGCCCTATAGTGTATGGGAATGAGAGATGAAACAGAGACAGAAAGAGCCTCTATTGGCATGTAGTGGTAAATCGAACTTGTTTTCTCCTTAACTAAAATATTTAATGTTTGAAGTAAATAGGAGACCTGTAAAATAAAGCAACCAAAGTCGGTTTCACAAGCTTTGCTAGCACCTCTTTCAAAATTAGAGAGCACAACTGAGGTTAATCAGCATTTCCATAACTGAGCTGACTCAGTTTTTTTTTCTAAGAAAGCAGTTACAGAAGAGCGAAACAAAGTATATCGCGAGTCTTGCTCACTCGAAGAGAGGTTAAAATGGCATCAAGTGATTTTGGAAGTATCCAAAATACTTCACTCTCTCTTACCTTCCTTCAGCAGTTTTCGCCGCATTTTTTGAACAGACAAACCTCACAGAATTTCGCAACTCACACTCAATCCTCTTCTTCGGTTTAATCTTTTCGTAGATCCCTTTTTAGTTCGGATAAATAAAATATTTACATTTACTATTATTCAACCTTTTGGATGGGTTCTTTCTAAGGTTACTTAACGTCTCGATGAATTTACAGTATGGTGCAATCTTCACTAAAAGTAAAGCTAAAAGCTTTTGTTGCAATAGATTATAATATACGATAGTCAAGCATTATATATGACAGTTTTCCAAACACCTCCTCTTGTAGTTTAAAAGAGTATCAACAGATGGCGTGACTAACTTGAAAGGCATAATAAATTGCTGGTACCAATAGAAACCAAAAATTACAAGAATTATAATTCTGTTATGAGATTTATAAACAAAGATTTGTATATAGGTTTGCAGTTAAGCGATGCACGTAAATTGTTTTTATATGGCATTATGTCATGAATGGGGGGGAGAGTAGTTATCACCTCCATGAATTTTAAAAAATCGAATAAAAACCAGTTCAATACATACGAGAATAAAAATTTCCCTTCATAAATAAAAAACCTTCATTCTACGTTATCCCCCCCTTTCCATGAACTATTGACATAAACCATATATTGCAAGCACAGACCTTATCTCGTGATCATGGCAAGAGTTCTATGTTTAGCCGAAGTGGCGTTGCGATTTTAAAATCAACCTCTTAAATTTTGTGATCAAATAAAACATTAAAACAGCGGTTTTCAACATTTTTTAAATCACGACCACCTAAGAGAATAAAAAAATAATTATATCGTACTGGATTTTTGTGTCCCTATGCTGTAGAAACTAGGATAATTATCATTGTCTAATCGAGATAATGTAATAGCCAAAATTTATCTGTTAATTGTCCCCCAGTGCGGCCTTTAGGCCGCACAACCAAGGCAATTACGTACTGGATGGCTAAGGACGATGGCCATGCCAGCCATGCCATCTTAAGTAGAAAATATAGTCAAAAATAAAATCCATGAATTTATAACAAAAAAACAAAAGTTATATTTGTATATTTCCTACTCTTCAAACGATTTTTTAAGAGTTTTCAACTGATCAACCATTGGACGTTGCATATTTTCATATTTTCCACATGGTTAGAGCAATTGCTGAGTTACTTCTTAACAGAATTTTAGGCTGGGGATGGGCAAAGATGGATAATAAATCCATTTCTGAATAAAACTGACGTAAAAAAAAACTTGTGAAAATTTCTGTTAATTGAATGTTTATGATGGAATTTCATTTGCATTCCTACCTGAGTAAGCTGACAGTGTTGCCAATGATTAAAATTAAAACCAAAATTTAATTGACTGGAATGGAAGGGAAATTTTATAATTTTCGTTTTAAATTTAGAACCACGATTTAATAAATAAGTCAATGAAAACAGCAGAAAGGATTCAAGTTTATTGGTAGCTTTTTTAATAGAAATTTACTCTCCCCCCCCCCTTACCCGGAAATTTCATATCGACCCAATGGTTAAAACCCGCTGCATTAGAAAATTCCATCACAATTCTTGTAACAATTTGTAATCAAATATGTATTCCAGTGCTTTTAATCTTTTTGATATCACGGAACGCTTTTGATTATAGGAAAAAATTAAGGAACACCAACGTTACTAATAGTCCAGGCAAGGAAGCACAAAAAATGTTCGAAAAAATCGGGGCAAGCTGAAATTGGGTGGACGTACATTTTTGAGCGTTAAAGAGCATAAAATTCTCTACAAAATAAAATGTTTAAAAAATGTCCTGCTCCATATTACTTCAGTAATAAAAATATTTTACTTTGAAGTATTTTCATTTGTAAGGAATCTTGTGTTCTTCAAATTTGGTCTAATGATAATTTTTCGTAAAATTTAAATTAAACGAGTTATAGGCGAAAATCTGCGTTGCATTGGAGGAACTAAAATTTTCAATAGTGGGAGAAGTTGACAGGGAAAATGGGGGAGGGGTTCACTCAAATACACTTCCTACGAATATTCAAAAATTGAAGAAGAAAATGAATAAATGCATTAAAATTGCTAAAGTATTTAAAAATTTACCTTAGAATTTACCCCCCCCCCATTACCATTACAAATTTCTGCTGGCATGGATATTTTACAAACTAAAACTTGCCCGGACTACTTGGACTCTTAACACCGATAAAAAGTCTCGTAACAGAATTATAACCGTATAAAACAGTCTTAAAGCAATTTTTTTATTACGCCTTCCAGTTTTCCCGATGTTTTTGAAACTATGATCATTAAGTATGAAATGTCCGATTTCAAACTGAATGTTTGATTTGTTATATTGATGTCACGCAAGAAGCAGTATAATTAATCAACGTATACGCCTAAACTATCGATATAATTTTGACATCTTAACGGTCAGCAGCAAAGAAGCCTGAAGAGTGACTGGTGATAACACTGCGAAAGGCGTTTTCTACAGCATGTGGGGAATTAAATATTTTAAATATTACAAGAAATAATGGTAATCAGTTGGTACAACGTTTGGGGTGACAGAGTTTTGAAATCCAGCTCCTGTAGTTTGAGCAAAGTTATTTCTGCAAGAGGATAGGCTTGTATCTATTCACTAACCTCGGCTGCTTAATCCCAAGCTTCCTTACCAGTTCTTCTAATTAATTACAGTAAACATCTGCCGTAATCGATTGGCTAGATCTCATGAAGCTGCAGTGGAAAACACCAGCGCTGAACCACCAAACAAACACCAACTGCTTTTTTTGTGAATATTCGTTTTTGGAGTCGGACGGGGGAGAAAAGTTTTGGGACTTCATCTTGATCAAACCATTGTGCCGAGCCGTACCCAACAGGGGGTCTGCGCACACAACGGAATACTGTATAGAATGCAAGAAGAGCCTGTCATCTAGAACCCAAGCAGCCCTGGCGCGGTCTTTCTTGGATTTCTGAAAACTGTAAGCGGTAACACGATCTGGTTCTATTCGACCCCCAAGAGCACAATCTCCGCTTTTTCCTATTGTTATTCCATTTCGGGAATTTTTCGTAACTGCTTGGCTTCGTCCATCTTGAATTACCATCGCTACAAAAGCGAATCCATCCCAAATTTGTGAGGAGGGGAAGGAGATAATTACAAAAAATAACGATATATATTTTCAATCTGTAACAATTTAATCTGGTTTTTCTAATTTTTTCAAATTGATATCTAACACCTTTGCCCCCCAACCCTTAGATCGATAGGAGTTTTTTGAATTCTTTTAAGAATTCTTCCTTATGCGGTTGTATTTAATCACCTTTTAATTGACTGACAAACTGCTGCCCAACTTGTAGGTGCTGTATCGTCATAATTAAGAATTGTATGGCCATTTGAACCAACCTACGCATGGTTTCAGATCTTTATATACAGTTGAATCCTACAATTCAAACATCTTCTCAACCAACTGTTTAAAATTATTCCTATTCAGGAGTGATACCAAAGTTGATGCTACTGTTCTTTGCTGTCTTTTTGTATTTGTTTTGCGTGGAAGAGGGAAAATCTGCATAGAGTTCAACCAGCCCGTGCTGGGTGAGTATGTGAGATTTCTACTAACTAAAAACTCCTCCCTTTAATGAAGACGCAATTACAGTTAGAGATCAGAGGCGTTGGGATTCGCTATCAGGCGTTCCGACTACCGCTAGAGTTGGAAAATCCCTTTTGGGGTTGATCGATTGTCGTAGTTGTAATTGTTCTAGTTCGCTTTTTGCTTTTCCCGCTGCTCTTGCTCCTTTTCAGCTATTATTATTTTGGCCATGATTTCTACAGTTTTTGGGACTGTCGAGGAGCATCTTCTGCTCTGAATCTTTTTTCCACACTAGGGGCATCATCTGTACGTAACCTCTAGAATTTGGGTAAGTACTTTTCGAAACCTCCATAACCCGTTAGTAGTTGAGTCAACTCGTAGGAGATTTCACCGAGTATTCTGTTGACCCATTCGTTTATTCTCACGATGAAGGAAAGAAACGTTTTAGAAAAACATGGGAGGTTGCCTTACAGCATTGAAGGCTCTAAACCTGTTTTTAAATGTTTTACTTCTAGAAGTGAAATTCTTATCAGCCTCCTTCCTTAATTCGTGGCAGGGGAGAACGATTTTGGGTCAGTGACCTTTCTCGATTGACAGCTTTACTGTCGATTTGACATAGCAAATCAGCAGCATCACGGTTTATTAAAATATTTTGTATTCAATTCAAGACCGTAAGGCTCTCAATTTGTATCATCAGTATGCATACATAAGGAAATCTTAGAAATATTTTTGCTGATGCCATTAAAGTTCCAGTTATGAATTTTAATTAACCTTTTTGAGAAAAGCAAGCTCCTTTCGGCTCTTTTACAGGATGACACAAAAGAAAGTATAATTTATGATTTTAATGTTCACAGAATCCTCATCAATTCCGACAGTAAATCAATTTTCAAGTTTAGAGAAGTAAAATTAAGCAGAACCAACTTTTTCTAACTTATCCAATTTAAAATCCGTCAATTTTTTAAACTTGAACGCATTCGGCATTACAAAATAATTTAATCCTCACAGTTAATGTGACTTAATAAAATTGTGCCACCCCTAAACCATTCCACAATTAACTAAATTTTATTATAGAAGCAAGATTCGTTCACGGACTCGTAATGCATTCGTGATTCGTCTACTTGTACGGGCACTTGATCCCATACCTCATCAAATATGCAATGAATTTTTCAGTGTTTCTTGTGTAAAAAATAATTTGGAATTAGTCAGTTTTGTTTTATCAAGACCAAGTAACTAACAAAAATATCGTGTGCTCTGTAACAGAACGATCGATCCAATTAAATTCAAATGATTTATTCTTTTGTTGTAAAATTCACGCATTTCCATAAAGGTTAATTAAAGCTGAGCAAAAGTCATTACCATCCGAAGTAATTTATTTCATCACCTGCTGCATTAAATCAATCGAAGAGATGTTAAGCACCGATGGATTCCAAGTACTATTAAAATGCAGCAGGCGAATTGATCATGCAAAACAAATTTTAACCACGTAATTTTGCATCTAATACTATTTTCGAGTAAGTAATTAAGAAAAAAATTATTTTAAAATTTAAACGTTAGAAGAATCACTCACCTTCCTGGTGTTGCAGTTTTTCAAATCCGTTGCCTGAATCGCCATGTTGGAAAACGGCACTTCCATGGAGTACTTGATCGAATGGAGAAGTTGAACGACCACGTTGGAGACGTTCTTGAAGCTCAATTTTCTTCTCTGTGCAGCACCGAGGGCAGATCGGACCTGTAGCGTGTTGAACAACAGTGGCTGGAAGAGATCCGCCGGGATTCCGGGGAGGGCAGGTTAGTCACAGGGTTAGCACAGGTTTAAATAAAAAAAAGACGTCTAAGCTTTTCTTCGTTATTAAATTTTGAAAAAAACTAACGTTCAATCGATACCGGCTATGAGAACCATTTATTCCGTCGTTTTATTAATCAAGATTGTATAATTATTTACGCGTTAATTCCGCATCGATTGGCAATCGATATCGAATAGTTCATTCAATTTACTTTAAAATTTCCGGTGCACCATTGGCGTGCCCTCTTTTGTTTAATGCACGAGAGCTCAAGTATGGGTCATACTCGAGCTCTCGTGGACGCGCAGTCCATTACATACTACATCAGTCCTAATTTACAGCTCTAAATTTTACGTTATTATCCATAAAAACCAAATTAATTTAATGAATTATAAAATAACAATACGAAAGTATACAACAATGTCGCATAAATGTACCCGGTGTAATAATAAATGCTCAATCCGTTAAAACCTGAAGCCTTTAAAATTTTGACCTTTAAATAACAAACATAAAAAAATGTCGCTTCGTTAAAAGTTTTATGTTGCATAACACCAGATTTTTATTAACGCACCTAATTGACATTTAAAAATTGTATCAAATAAAATTAAAATTTAATTGCTTAGACGTTTTTAAAGTAAACGGTGTAATTTTATGGATAGTAAAATCGAAAAGGTAAGGGTTGTTTTAATAGAGTTAATTTCCCAAAATGTTCGAAAGGTATGAAAGTGTGCATTCACCAATGAAAATATTTGGATAATTTTTTACTCTGTATAAAATGTGGTACAATCATGCAAATTTTGAATATCATGTGGGTGTAGTGTTTGTATAGAAGGGGTGTAGCTTGTTTGCATACAAAACGGAGAGAATGAGGAAACAAATAAAGCAAAACAATAGGGCAACATATAAGAAGCAAGCACCTGTTTAGCATAGACTCAATAATTTTTTAAGTTAAGAAGTCGATGCTAAACTCGATTTGAAAAATACTGTACAGGGAGGTGCAGAAATTACAAGCGGATTTTGTAATTTCCACCAACCTGTACAGCACTGCATTGTCGATTCAATATTAAACAGTAAAATTTGAAATGAATTACCAACTAAATTTGTTTTTCGTCCAAATAGAATCCTAAATAATTTCAAATTTGACGAGTTTTATCAATATTGAACGACAATTATTACGTTGACATAAACAATTAAGCGTTCATTTGAATTATATACCAATTATATCGGTTTTATGACTTTTAAATGGTTGCAATTATGTTTTCAACATAATATTCACCATAAAAAGCACCAACAGTCGGGGTCGTCTTCCGAATTACGATTAAATAAAACTACTAGTAGTTTTTATTATATAGTATCAGATTGGGAAACCTTATGGGAGTTTTGGAAATACGAAAGGCAATCAACAGATGGCGGCACTTAATTTGAAGTGACAATAAATTGTTTTATTATTGTAATAAGAGGATCTTTAAGCGGTACATGAAACTCCCATAAGGTTTGTTTATCTGAAAATACATAATTTAAATTATATATTCAAAAGAACTTTACCGCATGACAAGTTTCGATGTTAGTCACAATTTTATACCTAGTGATAATCGTCTACTCAAATTTTAAATTTGAATCAAACTTTAAACATAACCTCAACTGCTATGGGCCTTACGATGATGTAGAAAAAGCTAACCTCGGGCAAAATTTATTTATGGGTGGTGTTTTCAAATTATTACAAATTATAGTAATAGCCTTTTAGTGTTATTCTGTAAATTTTTGTTTATCAAATGCAAAAAAATTTTTTCTTTACATTTGCATAAACAGAAGTGCGAAGTTTGATACTAAAAGGAGTTTATTTTAAATTTTATAATATTCTGAAACAAAAAACCACACAAAACGGTATATTATTCAAAAGACTCTTAAGATGTAAACAAAAATTGTAATATAAAAAAAATCGTTTATAACTTTGGATCTTCAACGGTTAATAATTAATATGCTCGTACATAATTTCCATTCACTCAGTCCAGATGTTCATTCTCCAGCAATACATTTTCAAAATTAATATTCTTTTATTACAACTAAATTTACCCCCCCCCCCACGACTTCTAGAAAACACCTAATTAATTCAATAGTACTTGCACACGTTTACAGTTCAGTGTTTGTTAATATTCTTTTCTTATCCTTATTAGCAGTGGCGGCTTGCCCTAAAAGGCACTGGGGGAACGTGCCCCCCCCCCATACGAAAACAACTATCCGAAAATAATAATTCTAAATAAAAATATAATAAATTATAAATAAAAATTCGTCTTTTTCTCCAAAGTCCTTTTTTAATTAAATTTCGAGACGCGTTTCGAGAATTTACAATATTCTCATCATCACTTGATGAGTTCGATATTCAAAGTGCTGGTTTGGCAATTTGTTCTCAAAGGTATGATTTTTGATATTCAAAGTGCTGGTCTGGCAATTTGTTACCAAACGTATGATTTTTGATATTCAAAGTGCTGGTCTGGCAATTTGTTCCCAAAGGTATGATTTTTGATATTCAAAGTGCTGGTCTGGCAATTTGTTCCCAAAAGTATGATTTTTGATATTCAAAGTGCTGATCTGGCAATTTGCTAAGAGGTGGCTCTTAACAAAAAATATATTCTACAGCCCTTCTAATTAAATGACAGTCTGACAACTGCCCCGCCCCCCGTTCCTTTCTTCGTTGAGCTTTCTCTTACAGGCAAAAGAATGAACTATCGATGACCCAGGACGACATGACAAACGAAAGGCTCCCGAGACTGATGAAATCAAACAAAATTCAGGAAAGGAAGACACACGACGATAGACAAGGTGATTTCTCCTTATTAACTTGACGTAGGGTTTTTTATTATTGCTTCATATAAACTGTTTATTATTGCTTCCAAATAGCTTTTTTGCATCCTATTGATGGCGGTCATGGCCTGATATTTAGCACCATGATATTGCTAACGTAGGGTTTCCCAGTTTGACTCCAGGTTTAAGTGTAAAAATGTCTTGATTGCCTTCCGTCCATCGGAGGGCACTAGTCAATATGTCAATTTTCCATCATAACAATAAAAAACAGGGTATAGGCACATCAAAGACGGACACCGTCATTAAGGCGACGGTCAATTGGGCGACGACAATTGGGCGACGTCAATTAGGCGACGGTCAATTGGACACCGGTTTTTTGGGCGACGACTTATTAGGCGACCCGAATTAGGCGACCGGTCATATAGGCGACGGAATTTATTTTTTATTATTTCACAATTTATTATTAATCAATATTGTATATAATAATAATATGCTCTTTAATTATATAAAAATAGTCAGATGCAGCTCGTCTCTCGTAGATGTAACATCGATTATTTTTTGTTTTTACGCGATTTTTTGGGGGTGAAACGTAATAGTTTACTGCCCCATACCGCAACTATACTTTTTAATGCTATTTCGAGGTTCTCTCACATCCCGGTTTCATTTATCCCGGTTTTCTTGATGGGTGGCGCTTCTCGTATGTTTAGCCTAGTAACCAGAGTCAAAACCGCCCTGGAGGGGTGCAACGCGGAGCGGAGCGGAGCGGCGCCCCGTAAGGGTAGGTTTTGACGATGGATTACCCTCCTTATCGAATGCACACCCCAAAATTAGAAGGAAAAATTTTTTTAATTTTTTCACTTTTTCGGCAATACACGGGTTATTTTCCATTTTTTTGATTATATTTATTACTAATATCCACTAATCACACCCCCATCTATCCGAATTTCAAAGAAAAATTCAAATCGGAGCGAAAAAATTTCACTCGATTTCAAGGTACGACGGGCGAACGATGTGACATCGACCGGGGTCTGCCGCATACTCGATGCTACTTTCCCGTATTTGGCCCGTCGCCTACTTGACCGGACGCCTAATTGGGATCGCCTAATAAGTCGTCGCCCAAAAAACCGGTGTCCAATTGACCGTCGCCTAATTGACGTCGCCCAATTGTCGTCGCCCAATTGACAGTCGCCCTAATGTCGTGTACCGCATCAAAGACCAGCCTATCAAGCTACCTAATATGTAAAAACCAATGCTCATAGAACGAATTGAAAAATAAAATTGGTCAACACAGGTCCTAGGCCTAACGTAAGAGAAGAAGAAATAGGGTTTTATTTTATTTTTCATTTTACTTCTACTTTTAAACTTTGTAATGTATCCTCCCCTCTCTATTTTTACTACAACACCACTTTTGAGTAGACAAACCCTTTTTAAAATACTCCAAGTCAGTTATTCCCAACACTAAATGAAAGAGATTAAGCAAGCTCAGGCAGGAGGACAACGCGAAATGGAAGAAGACTACGGGGAGAGCCAAATTATCTTTTGTAGGTTAATGCATTTTATTTTTCCTTTTTATATGACCAATAAATGCGTCCACATCGACGCAATCTTTGTTTTGCTTCTGGATAAATTCTACTTCTCAGCGCAAAGATAAACAAGGCAAGGATTAGGACAGGACCGGTCCTGGGCATGACGTAAAATTGCATTATCTTATTCTTCGCGAAAACTTTGAGCCCGGTTGGACAGAGATAAGGATATAAGGAATAGTTCCAAATTTACCAACGGCAGCAATCCAGGTAAAAACTAGCCCAATAAAGGTCCTATGTTCTGGTATTCATACGGTTATGAAGACAAGGAAAGACCTTAAACAATATCGATCCTGGGCAGAACATAAAACTGCTTCCTTTATTCTTTTCGAAAACTTTGAGCCCGGTTGGACAGAGACAAGGGCATAAGACATAGTTCCAAATTTAACAACGGCAGCGTTCCAGGTAAAAACTATCCCAATAAAGGAGGTACAAGGTCCTATGTTATGTCCTGGTATCCATACGGTTATTATTACAGGTGCAATTTACTATTGATTAGTCTCAATTTGAAATTGTAAATGTATTTATGTACTTAAATAGCAAATAAAATAATAAAGTTATTAATACCTAAATAAATAACGTAACATGGAAAAATGCAAAAGCAATAAGATTAAGAAGAAAAATTGTGTGAAGTCCATAGATATTATTATTACTAGATAGGATATCTATTCCATATATAGGGTGTTTTTTTAGCTGCACGAGATCTTTCACTTTTAGATCTTTATACTCGTTAATGGTTGCTTCACAACAAACAATGCGTTTATGTGCTATCTAGTAAATATAAGATCTATGACTGTCGCCTTCACATCCGCCAGATCTGTTAGTACTAAATAACCTATAAGATCTGGAGATGTGAAATAGAAAAATATAATGGCAGCACGTATTGACCAATTAAGGAACTTTACTTCTTCACGTCAACTCGTTGATTGCCTAATAGGTGCTGCCATCTACATATACACACATTCCACTGTTCTTTCATAATATATACTTAATCACACTTTCAAATTTAGTATAATCCAAAGTTTTCCAATTTCTATAAAAAGACATCAGTTGCACTAGAAAAATTGAAGACTCCATTACGAAATTGAGCAGTTTAACTAAATCAAAACAATCACATCCGAAGATAAACGTCTCCTCAAGTCGTATTTGTCTACTTACGTTAGGGGAACTCCATAACCACCCCAGACACTTGACAACCCTTAGTACTAAATAAAATACAAGCAACATCGTAACAACGATAAATCAACGGAAATCCTTGAAGAAAATCGGACGTTTTGTTGCTTGATGTTGCTTGTCAACCATTATTATTGGACATTTAGCTAACTCTCATATTTAAATGGTCTCGCGATCGTAACAATAGCACGCACTATCATTAGTAACAATCAAATTACTGATACTAGGGTAAAATTAACCCCAACTTGGAAATATTAAATTTAACTTACAGTCGACATAGTAGTACAAAAAATTAAATTTGTAGGAAATTCAGCTCAAGTCGCCTGAATAATAAATTAAGAGTTAAAGCTGCCATGTAGAATCCATGTAAAATATTAAATAAACATACACACATTCGCTTCATAACTGGATTTTCAAACAACTAAACTTGTAGCAATTACAGTTGAAGATCAAAATTATAAACGATGTAAAGCAATTGTAATAATAAAATAGCACGAAACAAATAAATTTGTTGATACAAAAGCCATACCTTTCAGCAGAGCTTTGAGTAAAATTTAATAACTCAAAATATTTTAATATAATTTTCGAAATAATTATGTAGTAAATTTTTTGTCTGCGTTTTGTTTATCAACAATAAATACCTTTCGTCGTCTTGCTGGCGGTACAATAAAATACGTCGTTACACTGTTGTCACGTAAATATTGGTTACGAGTTCCACCCATTCCAGCCTCCACTTCATATTCACCACCGAGGTAATCTAACGTTGCTTGAGTGATGTGAACCCTCCTGCAAAAAAGGAAAAATTTATTTAGCGATTTTAATAAAACAACAACAATGTAAGTGGCGATAAGATTCATTTGGAAACAATTTAACTTCTCCAATTTGTCCAGAACGCAAATTGAAGTTGTTAGAAATTATGAATCAATTATGAAATTCTCCCTTTTGTTAAACCCTGAGGGATTATATTAAGCGGTTCAGAAATCTGTTCAAGTTCGCTTCAAATCGAATTCTTGTCTGTTGAATTAATTTATTCTCTTAACCCTTATTAAAATCCACAAGTGTGGTGGGCTGGAGCGTGATTGGTTAGCTACGGAGCGAGATTTCCGCCAACTTTTTTTTTGGAACTTGAAATAATACGCGCAAGTTCATCTGGTGACAAATTTGTCAGATGCTTTAAGTTTTGTAACCCCATTTTTGTTATTAATAAATTCCATAATATTCGAAATTAATTCCGGGATGAATATTCTTGTTCGCTTCTGCATGTCGATGACACAAGTTTTCATCAAAGTTTGGAGAGGCGCAAGAAGTTCCACACAAATGGGTGGCAATATATTGAAATTATATTGTAAAATGATATATGAGCTCATTTAATTTCCAGCAGCAAAAGTCGTCAGTTAATTTATTAGTGGTGGAAGCTGAAGTCTGCAAAGTTATGAATACTAGACACGTTAAAATCGCATTACTTTTAGAATTCTATATTTTTGAAAAAATTTGAACCTTTTAACCCAATAGCGCGTGTAATGTGAAAAATTTATCAATGTACATTTCCTTGAAGGAAAAATAAAACGTTCCCGCGAGACCGGTTGACATTGTCACTCCCCTAAATGTAAAAGAAGTTTTTTGGGAAATGGGAATGCTATACGAGAAAGAAACTAAGTGACACTGAAGGTAAATGGAATAAAATGGAAAAGCGCGAAATTTTTAAAATTTCCAGACCCGGATCCAGCGACGGCATGCTAGGAATGTCGGGTGGAGGGCAAAATGAGGGGGAGAAAGAATAAAAACGAAAAACCGTTCGATATACTATAAATAGACTTGAATAGAAATGTAAGGGGATGAGTTATACTGGACTGCAGTTTATGACTTGCGTGGGACAATTGTAGTTGTATCGATTATAAAAAAAAACTGCATTAAAATCGGTACATCCTTTATTAAATAAGCAAGTCTTTCTATCCAGCTCTGTGAAGCTGGCGGCCTCCGACCGCAATAATTAGCTCGGCCTTCGGGCTTGTATTTACTTAGATCTCTATCAAAATTTTCTTGACGACAAGCTAAACAAGTCATCACGACATATATAAGACTATTCTATGTTGATAATAAATATTTGAACCAATCAGAAGTGCCAATTTTCCAGGTAGTCTACACCTTCTCCAAAAGTAATTTAGAAAACTTTCAGTGCTGTTCAAAAATCGTGAATTATAATTTAGATTTGTCAATTGATATTCATAAGCCGTCACTACAATAGCAAGATTCGAACGGCTGGTTTTCTCCAGGCTGGAGGCTCACGTCGATGAAGGGAAAACCAGTACAGTACCAGGTCACACTCGATGTGACCACATACTTGCAAGAGAGGTGGGTTAGGGTGGTCGAGAGAACCAGGTTCTAAATGACGCCAGGGGTCCCACAAGACTCACTCCTCGAGTCGCCCTGTGGAACATTGCATACGACGAGGTTCTCAAACTCCCCACCCCACAAGGAGTAGAACTGATTGGGTTTTTGCCGATCACCATCGTGGCGACAGCTCGGAGATAAAACCGACCTGACCATAGCCTGCTGGATGAACAGCAAGTGGCTGACGATCAGTCCAGAGAAAACTGAAGCAGTGTTGGTGAGCGTGAGGAGGAAACATTGTCATTAAACGCACCAACATCGAAGTAACAGTTGCAGTCAAGATTCTAGGGGACACCTTGATCGTAGCCTCGAGTTCGGGAAGCACAAAGCCACGAAGGCCATCTCAAGGTTACTACCCAACGTGGGCGACCCAGTAGAACACAGCAAGAGAAGCGTCCTGGCATTGAGTGAGAGCGTCGCTGGCCCCCATCGACCTACTGGCAAAGGAACGAAGATTCAGATTTCTGAAATTGCCATCCATACCTGTACAACTGAGACATAACTCGATAACCATCCGACAGCGAAGATGGGAAAATAGCAGATGGACCTATAGGCTTATAGAGAATAGGCTGGATGGAATGGTGAGGTTATCTATGAGCTCACCCAACTTCTATCCGGGCATGGGTGCTTTGAAGATTACCTACATCGGCAACTGGCCGTACTGGGGAAGCAACGAAGACTTGTCATTACTCCCTTTTTTGGAGTACTCCCACTGGAGCGAGAAACACGCGAAGCCGAATAGGATCTAGGGTGACCCCTCACACCTGACAACCACAGCGGTGTTAAGGTGAGAAAAAGACGTGATTACTTACAATCAAGGAAAAAGAGTCGAGAGAGAATTAAGAAGCCCTTAATAACGGCGAAGAGTAACAGAACATAAACAAAACGACAGCAGATGACGATCGGAACGAATGCTTAGCGAATCCCGGGAGGGGGATTCAGTGAGTAAGAATCTCACACTACCACCCAATGACATCTAGGTGGTGTATTACCAATTGTTGCTTAACCGATTTATGTTATTAGAGTAAACTTTAAAATTGAGTTTTCTCAAAATGCCCATTTTAGACTTATACCATGCCGGAGTTATTTCTTTTGAAAATAAACTTTTTGGCTGGATCCGCTCTTGCTGTGTGGAAAATTAAAAATATTGGGTCACTTCTGGACGATCTGGAAAGCTGACACCTCTCCGATTGGTTCTATCATTTATTATCGACCTATAATATCTTTGTCGAGACGACGTCGTTTAGCCCGAGAAAGGCAGACACTTTTGAAAGAGATCTAAGCGCGAGGCCGAAGGTTGAGCTAAATATGACGGCTAAGGGCGTTATGTTGACAAGACAACGTCCTCCAGTGTTACGGTATGATGATCGAAAGAAGCAAATTAGTCAAAGAGGTTAATTTAGCTCTTATTGAACAAATACAAGTACATGACACTGGGCGTTTTAAAAATACTTTTATCCGCTTCAAAGTTATGTTGTAATCGCGGCGTCGGCGCCCCTGGTGGTTCAGTACGATGATCGATATCTAAGAAGCTGATCTGAAGAAGTACATACAAACAAGATCACACCCTAAATGCATATACCCGCACCGTTCCGTCATTGGTAACAAGAAATCATGATCAGTAGTGGGGCTATGGGGATTCGAGCCAACAAGAGTTCGAAAAGTTCAAAAGAAATATTAAGTCGGCAATGAATATTTTCTAAATATATTTTTTTCTAGGTTTTAGGCTCCCCTTCAAAATGAGGTGCTGGGTACGCTACTCATCATAATCCTATTGAAACGAAATACGATTTGTAGATTTACTCAATTAAAATTATGTTTCGAAAGGTTTCGAAAAAGCCAATAATTAATTCTTCCATGTGCTAGTTTATTATTTTTTGTAGTCTTAAACTATCTATTACATAATATTTCTCTTTGGGCGCCAAAAAAATTTTATTACAAATTTTAGTGTTAGTCAAACATTAATTCATAAACTAAAGGGTTAAAATAGTAAAATATCGGTTGTTTACCCTAGGATCAAAGAATAAATAATACTACATTCCACGAATCGCTAAGCGAGTAAATATGCGCATAAGAGACTAAATCCATTACTATACTTAGTACGGGGCTGCCAATAGTCCATCAGGTCAACTTAAATGGATTAAAAATGACCTTCCAGAATTTAAAAAGATTACCAAAAAAATATCAATTGAAAAATTATACGATAATCTAGAAATAAATTTATTGGTTTAAGAAAAATTTAATCTTGGTATATTATTATTCTTTCAATTTTTTGTCAAGAATTTAAAGATCATATCCCTAGTTTTCTCAGATGATTGACCGTATTTCTTGTCCTTTCAGTACCTTTTTGTATTTTTTAAGCATATCACGGGGGGGGGGGGGGCATCAAACTCCACCCATTAACCATTCTCTTGACAATAGGATGTTTTTGACATTTACTTTCCTATAACCCAAAAAAAAACCCCTCGTCTCTTCATCAACTCATATAGGTACGGCTCTAATTGAGGCACATGGACGCCATCTGCATTCTTCTTACTAATGCGGCCGTTCATTTTTGTACTTCCTTTTCCTTGACCATCTTAAGGTTAACAATTTTTACAATTTTTTTTAGCCACCTGGCTAATTGGAGCAATTTACAGCAGCCCAGATGAACTAGCACCAAAATTTTAGACAACCGTTCATCATTTTTCGATCTTCTATAATTTTTAAAACATTGAAAACGAGAAAGCGCCACAGCTGAATTTCTGACAGTTTTAGTAAATTAGTCAATCGCGCTCACAAAGTAAGTTTTACAATAAAAAGACTAATTTAAGGCTTAAATTACGAACCAGATGAATAAGTCAAAACCTTCGATGAAGAACTAAAAACAATAAAACAAAAGCCACCCGGCCCAGATACGAAATTTTCAACATTTTCCACATAACCAGTCCGCCCCTGCCTATCTAAGTACATAACTGTTTTTTTTTTCAAGTAAAAAAGTTTAATGCAAAACGAAAATGACCTTCCAAAAAGTTCATAAAAATTGTTGGCGTAAAAACTGGCAATAAAACTTAAATTATATTATAACAAAATTAACATAATTTACTTAATATAATAATTAATGACGCTGAAACCTTGAAGATTGGTCTGATAGTTTTCAACGTTTTCAACATCTGCGTCACCATTTTGTTGTAGGTTTTTCATGAAAAAACTTACTAAATTGTACCAAGTGCAATGTTGTCTGATACTTAATTACAGTAATAAATAATTAATTAATTTGCTACTTACTTAGCTAAAATTACTGCTTATTAATTTTAAATTAAATTATTAAGTAAACGGAAATTTTTAAGGTGTTTGTCCTGTTTGGCCTCACTTATAATCGTGATCATTATCGAAAAAACAGAAAGTGGAAATTTTGCACGGTCGTAGGCTTGGTGTTCAAGAAAACGAAAA
Organism: Podabrus alpinus; assembly: GCA_932274525.1. Classification (NCBI taxonomy): domain Eukaryota; kingdom Metazoa; phylum Arthropoda; class Insecta; order Coleoptera; family Cantharidae; genus Podabrus; species Podabrus alpinus. The sequence goes on along the minus strand of OW026456.1, from coordinate 48,354,613 downwards.
ACAAATAGATTTTTTATTGAACCCGAAATTATAATTTAACAAATAGTGCCGAAGGAGACTTTTTGAAAAGTTTGCGTTAAATTCCGCATAAATAAATGTTCTGTGGAATTACTACATAATTTTAGAAAATCAAAAGCCAATGGCTTATTCTGCACATTACACATGAAACTCAATTTGTATTATACCGATTATACCCAATATTATGTATACAATCCACCTCTGACTTCAATACAATATTATCAGGTAAATAATTTTAATGGTACGATAAAATGGAATTATGAACTTCGTATTGATAAAGGTCAATTTATATTATCCGGTCAGGCACCGTGCGGGTGTAGCGTTTCCGGTAAAACAAACATTTTTACATGCATTTCTAGAAGTCGGAACAGACAGGCCCGGATCCGCTAAATATAAAGTTCGCGAAATCTAAAATATTTCGATAATAAACATTTCACACTGAATTTATTCAATATTCTAAAAACTGAACTAATAAAACGTACGAATTGATAAACTAGGGATATAAATTATTATAATTATTTAGTTGTAAATTCATGTTTATTATACATTTTATAGAGTAATAATAACTGCGATAAATTATTTTATAGGTCTTTGTATGCATATTATATTGTCTAACTGATTGCTATTTTATGAATTATGAATTCACACCTTTTTTCAATTTAAAAATTACTATTATAATATATTAAAATTTAAAACGATTTTTTTTCGCATTGCTTTCTTTATAACATAATAAAGCTACCTATAAATTTCAAACTGATCTTCAGCTGCTTTTACAATGAACTTGAAAAACTATTTCAGTCTTAATTTTTTTTATTTTCCGTTAATTTAAATTTTCTTGAAAATACTTTGTGACGATTTTTTGGCTTTCACCTCGTCACATATCAACCTTAACAAATTATTTCTTGTTCGACCACTGCCATTTATATTTGAAATAATTTAGATGGGAGTGGAGACACTTCCTCTTTCTTTTTGGGGAGTTCGAATTCTTGCCGCAGGACATGGCGCTGAGAAGTCACTTTTGGTTTGGAAGCCGATGTGAGAGTGTCGTCGTAGTCGCGCGTGCTTAAAGTGCATAGTTTAATTGCCGTGTACGTTAGTATTTTATATCAATTTTTGTACTGAAGATTCACCGGTGCGTTGAAGGTGGGATCAAGCCTGTTTACTGCGTTTACAGAAGTGGGTGCTATTTTTTCCGTTATCTTCCTCGTGGCCGGTGATCGCCATTTTGTCGTTGTTAGCTGATATCAGCTTGGTGCGCGCGCGACGCCAGACGCTCTCTCTGGGATTTTGATTAAAGTATTTGATACCGACACTTCGAGGGTCATCGACCGCTCTTACTCTCAACCAACTTTAATCATAGATCATTCCAAGAGTCATTATCCGTTGTCAAGTCCGTTCGTCTTTGTTCCTGTCCGATTTCTTGTTGTTGCTGAACAACAATATTAGAATTTTCCGCCGGCGAGAAACCATTGGAAGCGTTATCATCCAGTTATTTGGTGTATACTGGAAACACTCTTTTGGGATACCAGTCCAGTCAAGTGTTCCGGCGCCAGTTCGAGGGTCGCTGAGGCATCGTCAACCTAGAGGTGTGCAGTCGTACTTCCTGGGGAGGCCGAGTGAAGGAGCTCAAGTATCGAATTCGTAGGCAGTCCGCCTGGAAGTTGCAGTAGCTGTCTCCAATTTTGTGTAAACTCACCAGACGTCTAGGTGAGATAAAACTTTGTATTCTTTTGGGTGGGATTGCCAATTATTTATTTACGAATTGTGTTAACGTAATATTTGTGCATTTTGCTACGCACATAGTTTGCATTATATCCGTTCACGAGGTGTTCTCTGGGAGACGATTGATTCGCGCCTAAGATCAGACTTGGCTGGCTTCCTTCAGAAGCCGGTAATATTTGTTCACGACACTGTGTCTCTGTCACCTGTCATTGTTTTGTTTATGCTACACCTATACGTTATATTAAATATTAAAATCAAGTATCGTATTTTATTTCCTCGAGAGAGAGGACAACATTTTAACCTTACAGGATAAGCTCGTGACCTGGACTTGCGGCCCTCGCATACCGACGAGAACATCAAGTAGCTGGCTTTTAATACATCTAGGGTACCCACGTTTGAAAAGTGAGGAATCCTTCTTCACGTGGAGGAATCTTTTGCTCTTCGTTAGGCACCCTCTCATTAGGGGTGCGGATAAGCAGAAAATTCTAACAACTTGGATAATGAGAAAAAAAGTAAATTAGGCACTTTTGCGTGAAAATAGCTCTGAAATGGATTTTTTTGTTAGCCGTTTCTTGACCTGGATCGAGCCCAAAAATTACAGTCGTAAATTTATCGTTTTCTATGCATCCTATGCAGTACCGGCTAGTTACTTCTTTCAATGGGGGGGGGGGGGCGAAATATAAAAATCGACTTATTTGTTGTAATTAAAAAAACCAAGTTCCTGAAAATATCCTTCAAATAAGGGTAGAAAATGATTCGAGGTAACAGTCCTCGGGCTATTAATTATCGTCCCGCAGGTCATTTTGCGCGATTTCCCACAGCCTAAAGTCCTCTGGAAATAGATATTTAAAATGCCTGGGGGCAACATTTGAATATTATCATTTTCCGTGGGTTATTACATACAATAACAGCCTTGCGATGACATTGCCCGGGCTCTTACCGTCCATGCAGGGATGTTATTTAAATTATAATGACGGTCGGTATTAATTAAGATTTCGGTCTTTATTATCCGATATTCTATTGCAAATAATAAATTATTCGAATATGAAATCAAAATAAACGAATCAACGATCTTCAATTAACTGTGCCAGATTTGGATGTAAAAATGAACCGTCGATAGTGGCGAAACAGCGTTAATAAGTTTACCAATAAAATATTCCATATTGAGCAGAAAAATTGCTAGTATTCGGTAGCGAACTACGGGGGGGGGGGGGGGTCTAAATTTTCTATTCCGATTTGATCAACAATCGTTCAACAAACTTTTCAAAAATATTCAATTATATTTAAATATTTTAATTAGAAAATTATTCGAATATTCAAATTGAGTATGTAATTAGTGAACATTGCACAATCAAGGATGAAATGCAGACACGTGTTTCAGGCTCATTAGTCACCATCAGTATTAATTGTTTATTGATATGAAAATAAAATTCTTATTTTGTGACAAATTTTTGTATTTGTCAGAGATATTCCGACTCAAAACAATTAAAGAAAGAATTAATTGGATTTAAAAAAAATTGTGGCAAAATCGACGATGCAACGAAAAGCGGTAATATTTTGACCGTGAAAATTCAATCGCCACCGTCTCACGCTCCTGTAAATAAGATTCAGTCCACTCAAAATTGTCATCACTTCACATAAGGAACGATTCTTCAATAAAATTTTTAAGGTTTCAGTAAATGATTTGGACGAACATCCACAGTTGATCACCGTAGTTAAATGATTTTGGGAGGGGCTGTGTGACAAATTTTTGCATTTGTCACGGATCTTCCCACGAACCCTGTATATAGTACCACGTAAACTTAATCATAACAATTAAATAATAATTTAATTGGATTTAAAAAAAATAATGGCAAAATCGATTAGGCGCCCAACGTGGGGCTAGTGATAACAATTTTGACAGATTCAGCAAAATTTAAATCAAGAGCTACCCTAAACAACTGAATTTTCACCGATTCAGTCAAAATTGTTATCACTTCGTCAGTCAAACGCCGCGAACAATTTTCTAATCTACCGTCATACGATAGTAACTTTTAAAATTGTTATCACTGGCGCCCAACGTAGGGCCAATAATAACAATTTTGACAGATTCAAAAAACGTTTTGCTCTATCAATGTGCAAGCATTCTAAAATAAACAATAAAAAATGTATATTTATTATCTTTTTAATAAAAAAAACAAATTTAAACGTATAATATTTTTTGGAAGAACTATAAGTTTGTTGATCTGGTGTGTTTTCAATAATTAGAGCCCTTGCCTACGAAACACTTTTGTGTTTGCCACCGGTGGTCGATGCCAGGATTCAAACACGAAATATTTGTGGCTCGTGGGTAAATCATAATTACAGTCAATGCTTTGCTAAATATCAAACACCGGTGGCGAACACAAAAGTGTCTCCAATATCACTACGCGATCCATCCGACGTGTCTCTAATATAAATACGCGATACGTCCGACGTGTCCCTCTCTCACTCTCTATTTACTATTTAAGCGGTATTTTGATTTGAATATTCGACATCAAACATGTGTTTTTGTAAATACAAAAATATAAAATAGCTTATGGTATTACCTGGCGTGTTTTGTATACGTATGCTCTAAAAATTGTAAGGTAATCCCTCAATCCCTTTTTAAAATGAGAATATTCGAATCCAACGAATTACAAAATCTCAATCTTACACGAATGCTGAACAAATTCATACTACGACAAAGTTTGATATTCCACCCGCTAAGCATCAGAACATCAAAGTGTCTTAGTTTTTTAGGTTAGGTCATTTCTTAAGTTAATTTGGTACTTTTTAGGTTAGTTCCAACCGAAATTACTTTTAAAATAGGGGCGATGTTTTAATTAACGATGTCGATAACTAAAGTCGTTGATCCCATCTGCAGAAACACCTTTTAATCTCGCACTCAATCAATCCCGACAACAAGCAGGAAGGGATGATACCCTAGTTATTGGAACATGAAAACCCTCATTTGACCACCAAATGTTACTGTCCACTGGAGAACCGAGATAAGAAGGATTTGAATACATAACTCTACCGGCGATTATATCAAACTATGTCGATAATTATTGTTATTGCACTTACAATATTTTAAACATAACCATTTCATCTGAAGAGCTTAAATAAAAGCGGAACACATGATATAGTTTAATTTAAAACTAAATTCTTACCTACATTAAATATTCACAACAATTTATAAAATCAAAACAATATAATATTGATACGTGTACCGATAAACCGCCCTTAAAAAAATAATAAAAATAAGCGATTCCGCTTGTAAAGAAATTGAAAATTTTTTATTAATTCGTGAGATACGTATCTCGATTTTTGTTTGTTGGATTTTACTTTTCCAACCTGAAATTAATTATTTTCTTCAAGCCGACTGCTTCAGATTTATTTGAAAAGGCTTTTGTGTACTTGAAAACGTAATATTTTTTATAAGTAACGCGATTCAAATTTTCTAACAAGGGAACTTAATTTGTCCAAATTAATGGTATTTCTAAAGCTCGGATATAAAAACTCACCCAGGTTCGCCACCAGCTTCCATGTTGTTGGCGAGCGTCACATCGTTCGACCACACGTCGTATTGCCATTTTCTTAGACCCAAAACGCCACAAAGAACTCGGCCTGAATGTATTCCAACTCTCATGTTTAATTGCACGTCGGTTGCTTCAACGACGCTCGCAATTGCGTCGATCATATCGAGACCCATTTCCACTGTACAATGGGCATGGTCTGAACGAGGTTCTGGAAGCCCGGAAACACAGTAGTAGCAATCTCCGAGAATTTTGATTCGCAAACAGTGATTGTCCTGAAAGAAAGAAAAAGTTTCATTTTGATGTTTTCATGATTGTATTATAGTGTAATCATCGATCTTATATTTACTAGATAGCACATACACGCATTTATTGTGAAGCATACATTAACAGGTAGGTATACAGTTTGTTTTCTTTTTGGATGCACCACAGATTGCATACTATTAAAGGTCAATATTATATTTATAGAAATACAATTTTTATTTAGTTTTAGGAAAATAATAATATAAAAAACAAGAAATAATGAATTCGCAACGAAAAAGAAGCTTTCGCTTGAGAAATTCACTTAAGAAAACCATAGAAGAGATGCCTAAACAAAAATTGAAGTTGATGAACCAACAAGAGTTGGTTGCCAGAGTTGGCATGCTGATTTTTCTCTGATTAATCCGAATTCTGACGTAAAATCAGCAAATGCCTTTTGTTAGTTTGATTTTTGCAATAATGTGTATGTATTTGTGTACAATTTTTTGCATTAATTATTTTAGTAAATATATTTGTTGTTGATGCAGTGTTTTGTTTTTGAAGTGCTCCATCCTTAATTATCAACTCCCAACCCTCGCAAACCGTCTCGAGTCCATCAGAAGATAACGGGCATTGATTTCCCTGTTTTTTTTAACTTTTAAACACATCCTCCACGATTTGGTTCACGGATTTTTCTTACACGACTGGCGTCTGTTGGAGAAGTGGAGGAAAGAATTATGTTATATTCCGTGCTTCGGAGGGCACGTAAAGCCGTAGGCCCCTGTGTTAATAATTTGCCTTCATAACAATGAAAAATAAGTTACAAATGCATCGAAGACCAGTTTAGCAAGCTATCTAAAATGTAAAAACCAATTACTTATGTCTACAGAACCAATTTGAAAAATTTGGTAACCACATCATGTTCCAGGCCGAATGTAAGAGGAAAATGATACTGTATTAACTTATAAAAACCAAGAACCAATTGCAATTACGAGATGGGACACTGAAAAATTGGGAATGGAAAAGACAGCAGAAAAACAACCGGGTGAAGACGTCAACAGATGTAGAAGACGCTTGGAGAACCATTGCTGAAGCAATTTCGGCAGCAGCCGAAACCACACTTGGTAATAAGTGTAAAAGTTAGTCAAGGGGTGGTTCGGATGGAAATAATGAAAACTTGCTAAGATGTGTAAATGTGACAAAATTGGCAAGAAAAACTTTAGCAGATATAAGAAAAGAGAGTATGAACATAACATAATGAGAAATATGGAAGAGAATACGATCAAAAACCAACACAAATAGTTCTTTTTAGGTTTTATAGCCACATCTAAGAGTTCCCCTTGATGATTTGATGTTAACCCGGAAGATGTTGGAGATATTTACGTTGTCGTCATAGTTTTATTGCATTAACATCGGATTTTCGGTCCGTTTTTTAACTAATTTAGCAAATGGCGGTTGGATTTATGCCAATTTGTTTTTGAGGTGATCAACGATGGCGGTTATAACATCCTTTGGTATGTTTTGTTAGCATCAATAGGATAGGATGGTGGCCATCACTGACTCTGATATTTTGTTAGGGACCCCAGCTCGTTGGGTCGTATTTTGATTGTGCTGGTTGGTGAGATTTGGATTGTATGTCGGTAGCCGGTTTTGGTACTGTGGTGGGCCGCAAACTTGGTACTTGGTGCAGATGGAAGACATTAGACATACCATGGACGCGACCTGCAGCACTGCTGTGCATGCCCGAAGGTTTGATAGCGGTGGGACCGAGAAAAATAATTCTTTTTATATGGCGACTCAATCTCCACTTCAATGTCCAAAATGTGCGTAAGATTTAAAATGTGTTTGTTATCCTTGACCCTTTTGAACGAAACCATGAACAGTGAGAGGGGGCCTACTACGGTGAATCCTACTGATGGATTCAGTACCAAACCCTCGGGCAAGCAGATCATCTTTCAGGACTTGGCCATCCAGGTCTTGGTGGATGCCCCCAAGGACGATGCGTAACGGTTTCTTATCGTGAAGGCGGTATGAGAAGAAGCCCCTCCAGTTGCAGGAGGGAGAACCTCGAATATGGCACGCTAGTCACCTGGGTTGGAAGGTGAGCTCAAGATGACCTCCACAACATTGGTGACCTGTAAATACTTAATTCCTTCGAATTTTAGTTGGTCCACGAGCTGGGGCCACTTGGCGACGCCCTTCAAGACGAGCGGTGGCATCCTAACCCGTTTTGTCTATCTATTGAGGCAGAATTTGAGGCGGGGGGACGATGCAGGTAAGACTGCTTGCTACATCTTGGAATAGAAATTCATCCATTTCGTCCTCGGAGTCTATTTGAGCCAAGTTTGCAAACTTTTTGGCTCGGGTTGGGTCGTCTGTATATGATAGATGATCGCTGAAGTTGGAATTACGACCTCTCTTCTTGCTTACATGTCCTTTCTCCCTACTGGAGGTAAAACCCCATCTGGGGAGTATGATTTTTCAGATTTTAGAGTCGTTTTTTGCTCTTTTAAGGGTTTATCAGCTTTGAAAAGCTTGAGATCTTCAATAAACTCGGCTCGTTCTTCGTCGAGTTCAGCACGCATTAGGATGGCATCTCGTAGTTCCATACGAAGATGGTCACGCATTTTCTGCACTTCCTGGGTATGCATTAGCAAATTGGCCTCGAACCTGTCCAGTAGGATGATGGTCCGGCGGTTTTCTCGACTTCCGTCGCAACTTTCATCAAAATTGGCTAGTCTGGGATGATGGTGGGTATCAGTCGTTGTATCCGAATCTTGTCCATTATCGATCAGGGTGGTTGTCAACATCTTTTTTGTTTTGTTCCTTTTTGGTATTCTGAAAACTAACTAACTAACATTCGCAAATCTTCTACTCTCTGCCTACTGCCCCTGCATTCTTCTTATGCAGCTCTTGGAGGAGAGTTGGGAATTCAACAAAAGTGTACACCACCTATTTTATTGACTTCCAGAAAGCATATAACAGTGTAACGAGAGCGGAACTCTGGAATGCTATGGCAGAAATATCCATCCCCAAAAAAATTCATACGTCTAACCAAAATACTTCGCCGAACCTTTCCGCTGGCTAAACTGTTCAGCTCGAGAAACTCATCAAGAACCTCAAAAATTAAAATCTACAAAACCATATTTAGACATGTTGTGATGTACGAGCCTGAGACATGGACAATTACCAGATGAAGTTTGTTTATTTAGTAACAAAAATTTTAAAAAAAACATAAATACCAACCGCAGCAAATTGGTTGCGCAGTCATTTTTTTGCTATTTCCATCAATTTGGTAGTATTACGTACAGGGGTGTGGAAATTTTTTGTTATTATTTTGTGTTAGTTATTCCTGATCCTTTATGTGTTGCCATTCAGAAGGATTTTACATCGATTTTCTTTTCCGCCAATTAGCCTAGGCTTCTATCAGTTCGGGTTAAGTTTCTATTTTCTCCGCATTGCATTGGCTTGTCAGTTTTTGGGTTTTTAGTCCGATAAGTCCTGGGATGTTAGATCGTAATTCGGATCGTTTACATGTCCTATTTCTTTGTTTTCCAGAAACCGATACACGAGGTCTAGTGGTGTTCGTGTGTACAGCTCATTCAAGTTCATTTGCAGATGTTAACTAAATAAGGATTCCACCTTCATCCGCTCATCCGTGTACCACTCGTACTCCAAAATCCTATATATCGGTTCATTGAGGGTTTCACATTTCGTCCATAAGCCATGGAAAGACTTTCCTAGTCTCTTTAGGTGTCTGCCAAATTCTCCTTGTCCAGTTAGAATTTGTACCACCTTAAGGGAATTTTTGCAATCAGGTGCTCATTCACCTGGGTCCCTTACTTTAGCCCCCCCCCCCAGTTAATATTTTTTCTCAAAAAGCTTTGTTTTTTGAGCAGTTTATCCACAAATTAATGTTTCTACCGGGGGGGGGGGTAAGTACTGCTAGCCCTCCAGTTGATATTTTTACTCAAAAATCTATCTCCCGATTCCTTAGAGCTAATTCCGATTAGCTCCCAAATATTAAAGCTAGCCCCCGGAGGTTCAGCCAAAACTCAATGTTGAATTTTATTTTTTTGGGTTTTCAATGTTGATTTGTGCACAAACCTAGGAGTTGCTAGCTATAATATTCGTTAGCCGATGATAGCTCTATCGAATCGGTAGCTAACTTTTTGAGGAAAACTATCAACGGGGGGGGGGGTTCTAGTGTTACTTTGGACCCCCCGGTAGACACATTGATTTGTGGACAAACCTAAGGGGTGCTAGCTTTAATATTTGAAAGCTAGCCGTTGCTAGCTTTAAAAAATCGGGAGCTAGCTTTTTGAGCAAAAATATTAACTGTGGGGGCAAAAATAACGGACCCCATTAGCTTCGGGATGAACTGGTGGGTGATGGTCTCGTTCTCCCATCTTTTCTGCTACTGTTGATTTGTTCTTGTGTGCATCAGATCCCTAAAAATTTTGTTACGATTAAATTTTTGGCCTGCAACAATGTCTTGCCCCAGGAAATTTTGTCGGTTCACCGAATTTCAATGTGCTTCATGCTAGTTTTTTTCTGAACTCCAGATCCATCGGGTGAATTCGATGGGAAACGTTGGGGATTATGGCACCATTGTAAATTGTTGTAATGGAGTCCCAGTTCTCCAGATCCCAACTTCCTTTTACCTTTCTTCTGTACATTGCGTATGGGCGTCATTGAGTTTTCGCATACATAATTAACGTGATTTTTCATTGTAAGCCTTTCGTCGATAATCATGTCCGGTTATTTCATTTCTCGTACGATTTGGATCTTCTTGCCATTGAGTAAAATTCGTAGGTCGTAATTATGTACCCTTACTGGGAAGTAACATATTATTTTTGTTTTTTTTTTCTGATAGAGTAAGTTTCATGCGTTTGTACCATTCGTTTAGTTAGTTCACATTTTCTAGGAGTCTTTAAATGAGCTCCATCTTTGAGTTGGCCTTTACGATGGCCGCAATGTCCGTAAAGGCCCTCTTTTTGGCTTTTTGGTGCCTACTTCTCCAGGGGTTTCTAATAAGTTGTCGTCCAGCAAGAAGTTCCAAAGGGTTGGTCCTTTGGACATCCTTTCGTTTAGATTGTCCAAATTTGCTTGGTGTCTTTAAATGAGCTCCTTCTTTGAGTTGGTCTTTACGATGGCCGAAATGTCCTTAAAAGCCCCACTCTTGGTGCCTTCTTCTACCGAGCTTTCTAAGTAGATGTCCAGTAAGAAAATCCAAAGGGTTGGTCCTTTAGACATCCTGACAGTAGTGGATCTACCAGGTAGCTTTTAATTGTTGCTTTCAGCCTACCGGTTACTTTATGGGCTGGTCACCATAGGTTTACGAAAGCCCCCGAAATATCATAAAAGATTACCAAGAGGTGACCTTTTATTTCTTATTTATTAGGTGTCCAATTGATTGATAGGTTCGAGGAAATCTTTTACTGCTGTGATCGTTGACTTTCTTTCCACAAACCCGAAGTGCTTCATGGAGTGGTGCTACGGATTGACATGTTCCGAGATTCTTGATTTTATGATTTTTCTAGAATTTTCCCAAAGACTGGTAGAAGGGTGATTGACCTACAGCTTTTAGCGTTTCCCCTAACCCCTGTTGGGTTTTTTAGGAGAATCCGAAGCACTCTTATCTGCCACAACCTGGGAAAATAGAAATAGTTCTAAACATGAGCTGAAAATGTTCCGTAGCACGTCTTTGATAACTCCGTGGATCCTTTTTAAAAAGAAACCTTGGACGTTATCAAACCCCGGGGCTTTTCTGGCTGGGGTATTATTAAGTAATAGATCTAATTCCGATATACTTAGCTGTCTGATTTCCAGGACTTTCGAAGTTCGACCTCATGGTTTTATGAAGAACCGTTCGTGTTTCAGTCGTCGTCCGGAAGGAGCTTGTTGATGGGTATTGTTCATGGTGTCGTTTCCATCCGTTTCTTTGAAAGATGTTAGGATGGAATTTTTCCTGAATTTGTTTGATGGTAATTTATAAGTTATTTGTGATGGGTCGTCGCCCAAGTCTTTTTTGACGAAGTTCTTCTAACTCGTTTCCCGTGCATTTTTCAATTTGGTCTTGAAGAATTCCTTTTTGCTCTTCATTCTCTCGTATAGTATTTCTTTCTCATTTTCCATTCGGTTCCTGTAAAGACGATTTTTGCTTTACAAGTATTCCTTCCAAGCCCTTTCGACGTTATCTTTCCACCAATTCTACCTACGGTTTCAGTTATTCTTCCGCCACATTTGTTGGAATAGCATCGGGGTTCTGGTTCCTCAGGACTCTGATCCTATTCTATTCCTAGTCTTTTGATCCCAAACGTAGTTAATAGCCCTGTGATCAGTTAGCACCACATGGCTATTAATGTCCCAATTATTCATTTCGTCCACGGTATTCGAGGTTC